>OU696529.1:69820909-72320909 GCA_916048285.2 Bellardia pandia
GGGTGGTTTTATTTTATATAGTTTGCAAAGTCATTGTTGAAAAAATTACAAAAGAGGAGCTCTTTATAAGGGCGCGTTTTAACTATGTCATTTTTGTTGTCAAATTGTGCAAATTATTGGCAATTTTATAAAAACGGGTTGTCATATGGTGCCATCTATGTTTGCAATCATGATAGATGATATAGATGACGCCATATGACAACCCGTTTTCATAAAATTGCCAACAATTTGGACAATTTGACAACAAAAATGACATAGTGAAAACGCGCCCTAATACATGTGCAAATTGCTTGGCAAACCATTGCCTTTTGACCAAATTTATTTACATGTTATTCGCCGCAACATAGAACGGTGGTCCCGGTAGCTGTTTGAAATCCATTTTTACATTATTACAGTTGTTTTTTTTGGAGCACTTAGCTTGTTTGAATCGTTTTAAACAACAAGGTTTTATTTTCTAGTAATTTGTGCGCTTTACATTAAATTTGTTTAAAGAAAACCTGGAGCTATCTTCAAGACAGATTTTATGGCAACAATGCTTTACTGAATACGAGTACACATAAAAAATACTCTGGAGATTTTTATTAGTTTGTATTTAGTATGCATGTTGTTATATTTGCAACATTAAAATCTATGTCATTTTGAGTCAACAACATACATACATATGTACGAACATAAGGTTGAGTCAACAGACTGGGTCCAATATTAAAGGATGCTATCAAAAACAGAAATTAACACTTGCCACAACAAAAAACATGTTTGGAAATTTGGAGTAGAGTAAATATTTCTAATAAATTTTACTCTTAGAAAATACCAATAATAATAATAATTCACATTCCATCACATGACCTTATTCCATTAGCCACTACTGCTCCCACAAGACGCCTTAGTGCTAGTGTTGTATTATTTAAAATTTTGTTTTTCTTTGGATTACAAGAAAAGATTGCAAAAACTGAAGACATGTTATGTGTTGAAAACATGCTTTTGTATAAGATAAAAAAATGAGAAAAGGCTTACGTACACAAATAAAGTTTTTCCTTCTTGTTTTCCTTTTGGTGTCTGGTTTTAAGATGTTTGCCATGCAACTCAGACTTGTGCGAACAAATTAATGTAAACACATATGAAGCAAATCCCCAAGTTTAAAAAGGACATGTACATTAACGTCTACAGACTCTATAAATTCATTATTTCACACAGTGGGATACGAAGTACATGCACAGTCTAACAAGAAAGCAAAGAAAAAAATTAACACAATGGTGATAATTCCATTCAGGCTCTGAGGGATTTTCGCATTTCATATACTTTATGCATTGCATAGCTAAATCATACAAACAAATTTCACGCATCGGCTGTTGTTTAAATAATACGAGTACACCGATTTCTGTAGGAAAGGTTTATGTGTACACACTTTACTTAGGAATAAACTATAAGCAGAAAGTACAATAGTTAGAAAAGCAATAATAATAAGTAAGAGTTTTATATTTTACTAGCTAAACCCGGTGTGCTTCGCTACCCCCCTCGTTATAAAAAAATAAAACGTATTTACATATATGTACATTTACAAAAATTTATTTATTTGATTTTAATTTATTTATTGCAATGCTTTAGGATATACAATATTTTTAGTTTACTCATCAGGAGCACACACACATAAATCGGTGGGGTTTCCTACACGGGATGTTAACAATCATCGCAAACGCTAACCAAACAGGAAACTGCAATTGTTTAAAATCGAATGTTAAATCTGTTGGTAGAATTGGAATGCGTGGCAAAAGTACATATGTACCTTTATATTTTCCTGTTATAATAGTCGCTTCTAATAAATTATTTCCCAGTTTTTTTACTGCAAGTCGGTGATCGATAGTACTCAGTAAATTAAATGACACTCCAATTTTAAGTTGTAGCACATGTGGTGGAAAGCCTAGCACATCGAGTGAATTTAAGAACTCAACAGGATAATTAACGGCCTTATGGGTTGCTTGATTGATTTGACGCATTTCAAAGTGATATCCATCTTCTCCATATGGACAAATAATAGGTTACTGAAGCGCGTCATATGAGCGATGTATTCCAGTGGGCGAGGCCATGCCCTTTGTCCACGTACAACTTTATTTAGTCAAGAAATTGCCTAAAAATGGGGGTGGTCCCACCCATTTTTCTCCTGGTACGTATTTCTAATTACCATATACGTCAAAAAATGTCCAAAATATCGCCCATATAAGGCAGTGTCATTCCCGTTTGTCAAATCAAAGCAGCATATAGACTATTATTCCTTCCAGAGTCGCAGTAAGAAGATCATCACATGACCAAATGCATATTTTACGATTCTATAAACATACAAACATTAATATTTTGTGATGGGGTGTGAAAGTGGGCGTGGCACATAAAATTTTTATTTTTACCTCGCCTTCAGTAAGATGTGGATACAATTTGTATGAAGTAAATCTTTTAAACCCATGCAGAAGCAATTAATCAATTAAAAAAAGTGGGCGTTGGAGTAGGCGTAGTCGTACCAATTCAGAAACCTTGCCGGTCGCATGCACAACAACTTTGTCGAATATTATCACATGATGAGATGCATAGTTTGCGAGAATAGAATAGTAGCAATGAATTTCAAAAAAGTACCAATATAAGTGTACTGAAATTTGGCCCTTTATACACCTTTATATTTTATTTATGAATATCATGTTCTGGGTTATTTTTTGTGTGAATGGAAGAATATGTTATCCCTTTTTTATTTTTAAATTGAATAAATAATATCCAATGTCCTTTTTCCCCCGTTTTTGTCTCTTTTTTGTCACCCGTGAAAAACTAATTTTCAAAAAAGTACCTATTAATCAACCGTAATACGTACTATTTGAAAATAATAGTTCATGGAATTTTTAGTGAGAAAATACATTTTGATAAAAAAGTACCAAAAAATAATACAATTTTTAGGCCATAGGAATTCGAATTTCAAAAAAGTACCAACAAAAATTTTTAGTCGTTATTGATCTGAGCCAGATACATTTAATTTAGTATTTCTGTGTTTATTTATGTAGGAGATATACATGTTAACGGAGCGTTCTATTGGGACTATTTTTACCACATATGGTCACTTGAATTTCGAATTTCAAAAAAGTACCAGACACCTGTCGGCTCTTTTTTTGATTAAAGGTGGACGCATTTAATATATTATTTATAAGTTCATTTGTTTTGGAGATATAGAGGTACTGGTTTTTCCCCTTTTTTGCCTCATTTGTCCCCCTTAACGACCGAATTTCCAAAAATCCCTTCTTAGTGGATCTACATATTGTAAAAGGAACCCATTACCCGAATTTCAAGTTTCTAGCTTCAGCGGTTTGGGCTGTGCGATGATGAATGAATCAGTCAGTCAGTCAGTGAAAATTTTCAATATGAAACACGTATGAGCAACAATGAATATTCGGGGAAAATTAAGTCCTAAACTGATTATACCTACATAAATATTGTATAGATAGCTAGATAATGTTAGAATGTCATTAGGACCTCGTACACAAAACTTGCCATTTTATAATAGCAATAATATAGGGTGTTTTTGTTGTATAGAATTTTAAAATTTAATAAAACAAAGATGATTTTTTTAAATTGACATGAAATTGTCTTTATTCGAAACATACCCCCTGGCCCACGATGTCGAACGATAACGTTCGCTTAGATAAGACTTCAGACACAAACTTGATTGTGGAATAAATAAACTTGATTGAGTAAAAAAATAGATACGATAAAAAGTTTGTGTGTTAAGTCTTATCTAAGCGAACGTTATCGTTCGACATCGTGGGCCAGAAGGATAATCTTTTGGCATTATGATTTAAACATTAAAATTGCTGATAATATTATAGGGTGCTTTTTTAGATGTACAGAATTTTAAGTTGGTAATACGAGTACTTTTTTAACTGGCGGCCATTTTGTTATCCGTTAAGTGATTTATACTAGATCGATTTTACTTATTTTTAATATCAAGTATCAAATTCTAAGAACAAAGACAAACGACACAAAAACAGCACAAAGCCCGTTATTTCGTAAAATACTTGTTACGCGTTTTGGCATACCGTGCTGAACCCGCTACAAATGGCTCGTCCACATTGCTTGGAGTTAATCTGTATTGCAACATGTGTGTCTAAATTTCAATCGGATTGAGATTGGGCTTTTTGCAAGCCACTGCATCAAAAGAAAATTCTGCTCGCTAAGCCATTCTTTCAGTATTTTGGAAGAGTGCTTCATGCATATGATAGACATTCTTATCTACAAAATCCATGACGTTCCAGCGTGCTTCATTTGCTCCTTAACATGATGTCTTTGAATTCTGTTCGGCTGTTCGGCGCCAGCAATATTGTCGGCTTGAACACGATTAAATTTGCAACAGAATTTACAGTAATTTTGTGTTCACTGGCAAACCTTAACCATGCCTTAAAATTTTTTATTGACAATGCAGGTTTTAATTGTGTTTCTGCTGAGCAGTAACCAATATCGCTAAGGAATAGTCTTGCTGTCCATCGACTAACGGGCTGGCATATTTCTATAGAAGCATCTTTTGGTTGTAAACACTTGCCTCTTTTCATTTGTGTTATCATGATCGCCCGCATACGTTAATAGCTTTCTGTGGCCTCTGATTTGTGACTTACTATATGACTTTACTCGCGTAGAATAGTCACTTTTTGCCTTTGCTAGAATATTGTCCTCACTGGCTCTTGACATTATTATTTATTATAAATTTCATTTGTGTTGGGTGATTTGCAAAAAGTGTTTACCACATGCAATTAATTTAAAACTATTATTTATTTATTTTTATAGTCATAAACAAATCAAACACATACAAATCTAACGTTAAACTTTGATATATTTATGCACCAATTTTAAAAGTCACACTTGTGCAAAATTAAAGTTTTTACTCATTGTTATTATTTTCCATTTTGTGGTGTAAATTGTTTTGGTTAGCATTAAACCAAAAATAAATAATTAAACCTACAATAATATGTTTTATATTTTGAAATGTTCTTTATTAGTTTAATTTTTATGCACTTTACAAGACACAAACATGCACTCATTTGTGCTCCTTACTGTAGGTTCTGAGACAAAGCTTGATTATTCCACCAGTAATAGACAATTGATGTGCTTATGACAATAGAGTCCTATCTATAATAAAGGATCGTTTACTCTTACTTCTAACCAAACAATCTTTTTAACAACCGTGGTCTTGACATATCCATTCCTTTACATTCCTTCACCCAACTATGTCTGCCATCAAATTTCACTTTCACACATAAATGCTGATATATTAATAAATTTAAATATTTTATAAAATTTATAAAAGAAAGCTTTGAAAATTAACATCCGTACGTTTCCCACACCGAAGAATATGAACAAATTTTTGTACATAATTCTGCCAACGTTTTGTTCTTGTGCGCTTTGTAGATTTAAAATTGAAAATCTTTAATCATCTTATACATAATGTTGTTGTTTTTTTATATCGTCCACCACCATAAGTGGTGAATGAGGGTATATATAAGTTTGTCATTCCGTATGTAACATTGAGAAATATTCATCTCAGATCCAACAAAGTATATATATTCTTGGTCCTTACGAAATTCTAAGTCGATTGAGCCATGTCCGTCTGTCTATCCGTCTCTCTGTCTGTCTCTGTAAAACACTCTCACGTCCAAAGGACATAACCAAAATAAACAAAACTTACAAAAAAATCGTTTATTATTCTCCTAAGCAGTTTGATATTGAAAATCAGCAAAATCAGAACAAGAGTTATGGATCAAATTGTAAGACAACCTCCATAAAAAATTAATATTTTTAAACATTTTTCTTGCAATTTTTTTTAATAACTATATTGCAGATATTCCCATGAAATTTTGTATATGTTGTTTTTATGATAAAAGAAGAAAGTGTGAGGAAAATAGTAAGAATCGGTCCATGATTTCTCATAGCCCTCATACAAATATCTTCCCGAAATATTGCTCAATTATACATAAATGCCTTTAAAATTGGAATATCAATACAAAATTCAGCAGGAATAAGTTCTATGCAAAAATAAATCGTAAAACGAAATTTTTTTTTAGTTCGGTCCATGTTTTATCATAGACCTCATATAAAGTTCACTTCCAAAATTCACTTAAATACGTATAAAACTGGTACAAATAATGTTAAACGGTTAACATTTGACACAAATATTCCCTGTAGGTAAATAAATTGTTGTAGTAATTTTATATTGGTCAGCCCATAATTGGTCCTAGGTCCCATATAAGGACTACATCCAAAAAAGCCATTTATCTATATATATATCGTATAAATATCGGTACCGACTCAAAACGTTTCACAGATCATTCATATATATACACAAAACATTCCACAAAATTTCGATCCATTTTTAACCGTATCTCCCATATTAAGCCCTTTTCCGAAAATCCCCTTATTACTTATAAATCTCTTATAAATACCGATAGCGATCCAAAATTTTACACGGATCGTTTACATACATGGCAAAATCAAAGTGCTGGATTTTGAGAATATCGGTCTATATTGGACTATATCTCCCATATAAGAAGTTCACGCTTAGACTAATATATATCTTAAATATACTGTTATTATGTTGAAATTTGACGTGAAATGTCCTCGTATGCATACAAATCACTGTTGCAAAATTTAAGAAGATTGTCCCATAGTTTCTAATAGTTGCCATATAAGACCCATTTCCGAAAAACAAATCAACCCACTAAAATGTCTAATATATATCGATATCGAACCAACTTTTATATAGGTCAGTAATTTTAATCCAGAAATCATACTACAGTGGGTGGCCAAATTATTGGTTACACTATATTAATTAAGATTCAACTGCTTTTAATACGTATATAAATTTATTTCTTGTACCAGATGTTTTCGTATTTTAATTCTGGTAATACTGTTAAATATTTTGTGCAGTGTCAACATTGATGCCAAAGAAGGTTCTACGAAATATTAAGATTTTTTTTCAAAAAATTTTGTAATATTTCTTTTCCTCAAATATATATTTTTAAAACAAAAGAATTTATTTTTAATTTGAATTAGAAACACTCAATTTACCTAAAAGAACAAATAAAAGGATAAATTTCCACTATTTGAAAATGTTATACGGCTTTAAACTAAACAATTTTTTCCGAGCATATTAAACAACCATATAACTCTTGACAATAACGTTATTGAGATGAAATTCAACCAAAATAAGCCTCAAATACGTAGAAACCACATTAGTGGATACTGGATTTAGAAGCTATCAGTCCATAACGTGTCCACTTCTACTATGCCACCCATAAATATTTTGTAAATAATATTATTGAGATCAAAAAAGCCTCATCTTATAGTCTTACCCTTTTTTACATTCTGTTTCTTAACTTGTTGTGAATATGGAAAAATTTTGTTTTAATTTTATAAATTGTTAGATTACACTCAAGTTAAGAATCGATAATTACATCAATTATAAACTAGATAAAATTTCCAAATATTTAACATAAATTATGTTGGTCGTAAAATTGTCTTTCAAACAATATATCATCAAAAACTAATAAAATTTGCACTAAGATATTCTAGTCCTATAACCAGTGTAGTTTTTTATTTCTTATTACGTTTAGGTGGAGGGTATTTAGGATTCGGTACAGCCTAATATTGCACTCTAACTTGTTTTTTTTTTTTTTTGTCAGTTTGTCCGAAAGCTGTGTATGACATCATTTTTCCCCATTTTCTAATGTTGTACGATTTTTGTAACTGTATGTGACTATGGGTATATATAAAATAAATGTCTTGACATAAATGTGTGTAAAATGTCCCGGTAATAGTTTGTAAATATACACTTGTAAATAATCTAATTTGTACTTGCACAGCAGAAAGTAACGTCTTAGCTAGAGGGAAGAACTTTTAATTTTCTTGAAATAAAAAAAAAATCACAACAGCTGTTCGACGGTGCTTCTTTTTGTAAAATTTTCGTGACAAACTTTACTACTCTAGAGTCTAGACTCTAGAGCCAAAGGAGAAAAAGTTAATATTGCAAAAACGAAATAATTTCGCTTGTAGTTTTTAGTTTTTTGCTAAAGCAATGACAATAATAAAGAAAAAAGCATAATTCCATGGTTCATGAAAATAAAAGCCAAGCAAAATTTCTTTTATTACGTGACAGTATTTTATATGCAATGGTGCTTTTTAGGAAATTAGATTATTTCGCTGAAAAATGGCACATTACCAACCAGCAACGATACCAACAGCGACCTGTCACAGTTGCAGTATACACATAACGTTGGTCTCATGTAGAAAGGCCCTAACTCGCTATTTTTTCGAAATTTGTTTTTGTTGCGATTCCAATGCATTTAACGCAAATACACCTTCTCACAAAAATTTATTGCAATAGTGTAAAAACTAACGCTTTTATAAGCAGTTGTACGAAAAAAGTTACATGTTGAATATTACAGTTTCTATTATGTTTTTACCTTCTCCTGTAAAGTTTCAAATATGCGAGTTAGGGCCTTTCTACATGAGACCATCGATATGTATGTATGTACATATATGTATATAAAGAATTATCATTATTGTGGCAGTACATTGTTATGTATTTTCTTTCATTGCGTACTCGTACTACTTAAATGCACAAATTCAAAGAAAATTTGTTTTCAATTTTATTTCTCTCAAAAAACAATAAATATTTTATTTTTATGCATTTCGATAATATTTGTATTCGTTTTAATATCCGGTTTATTTATGGCCAAAAAGGCTTCGTTAATCAACAGTTTTGGGTGACTGTCCTGAAATTTAGGGCATTGCTATATGACTAGTTATTTTAATATGACGAACGTCAATAGATTAAAAATAACTAGAATGTCAGATAGTTTTTCATATACCGATTATTTGGCTAGTCTAACTGCTACTTGAACGACTCTAGTTTATTTGGCGTAAGTAAAATAACTAGATTTAAAATTATTCTGATTTAACTACACTAATATAACAAATTCGTTCAAGCTAGATTGCCTGCGATATATAATGTATCAAATGTTCCAAATAATATATATAAATTGTAGTAAGGCAATGGTAAAAATTATTAACTATAAGAGATACATTGACATTTGTAAAACTGCTGGGTAATTTAATTTTCTTGTTTACGAATCAAATTTAATATATATTACGAAGAAAACCAAATCATTATATTTCCTGTTTCAAGTTGGGTAATTGTACTTACCATGAATTGTTGTCGATAGATGGTTGTCTGAAAAGAAAAACAACATTATATTAATAAATATTAACCTTTATATTAATAAATGGTAAAAATAAATAATAAAAAACAGAGATTTAAAATATATGTAAATATTTCATTTCATAAAGATAATAAACAAAAAATAGCTGGATACATTTAATTTAATAGAACTCATCTTTTCTTATTTATATTATATTATGTTGACGACAGCAGGCAATACGACTGGCAGGTTCTTGTCCATGCTGCTCTTTTCATCGCTGTTAAATTAAACTAATTTCTATTTTTGTTGCCTACAAAACAAACAACTGTGTTGACTATATAACAAAATGTGCAAAGCAAATTAGTGCTTAGAAAAATTTGCCATTGTAATATAAAAAAGAAAAATACAAAATTAAAATGTTATGATCATTTATGCATCAAGAGTTGTTAAATGTATTTATAATATTATATTTTATATTAATAAAAACAAATAAGAAAGTATAGTCGGTCAAGCCCATATAATACCCTACACCCAGTATATGTATAAAAAAGTTTTTCAGAAATGGGCGTTATATGGGAGATATAACCTATTGTGTACCGATCATCCAAAAATTTAGTGTCATGATGTCTGTGAATATAAATATTATGTATGTTACTCTTTATCACGATATAAATACTTTTAAAAGATTTATTGGGGGTTAAATTGAATTACGCAGAGGGTCTTATATGGGAGTTTAAACTAATTATGGACCGACCATTATAAAAATGTACCGTATTGTTTGCGTACATATAAAATTAATTTTCGTTCAATATTATTTGGATACCAACATTTTTGAGAGAGTTGTGCTCTTTAAAGTGATTTTCGGAAGTGGGCCTTATATGGGAGCTACGACTAATTATGGACCGATCTGCACAACAATTGTAGATGTGATTTGGCTTCATTTAAAACTTATTTTTAATGAAATTTGTGTGGATACTTGCATACTTCAACATTTAGGATCGGTAAACCCCAATTTTAGGAGGACATTTGTGTGGGCGCAAGGTGAAATAATGAATCGATTTCCACCAATTTCAATCCCATCCATCCTTGGGTCGAAAAAAAATATTATATACCAAATTTTATCCAAATATCTTCAAAATTGCGACCTGTACTCTGCGCACAAGCTTTACTGTCCATCCAGCTAGCCAGACGGACGGTCGGGCGGACATCGTTAAATCGACTCAAAAAGTGATTCTGAGTCGATCGGTATACTTTAAGGTGGGTGTTGGACCAAATAATTATGGGCCTGTTTTCTCTGAGAGTCGTTTTTGCTTAAAGTTGCGGTCGTATTCTGTTTCATCATTAAAGTTTGTAGGTGTTTTATTGTTTAAAGATTTATTATTTTTAATGTTTTTATTTACTTTTTTGTTGTATTTTAGTAATAGCTTCTATAAAATCAACAAAATTCTCTTCAGCCATTTTTTTTTATTAATGTGTTTAATGCTTTAGTTTAAAATGGCAAGAATGGGTTCATGCTCTCTTCTATGTCCAAACAAATATACTAGGGGAATATATAGTAGTTCTATGGTACCTAAATACCTATAGAAAAGCAGTATTCACAGAAGATTTAATAAAAATATTATTTTTTGTAAAGATAAAGGTATTATCCACTTCCAAAAATCACTTAAAGCTGCAGAATTCTCTCTAAATATCAATATCAAGTCAAGATATATTAAACAAGTTAGAGTGCTATATTCGGCTGTGCCGAATCTTAAATACCCTCCCTCTTAGCATAGTGAGAATTACAAAAACTACGGTGTTGTTAGGACCAGAATATCATTATTCAGTATCTCCTATTCAGTTTTAGCACAAATTTTAGTAGTATTTTATAAATACATAATTTATTTCAAATGTTTTTAAATTTTATCTAATTTTAACCATTTGCCAATATAATTGATATAATGGGATACTTACTATTATTTACAGATTTTGTATATTTATCATTACAATCTTATATGTTATGCAACAATTAATAAAACTAAAAATAGGTTTAACATTTCTTCATATCCACCAGGTTAAGGTAAATAGTATAAAAGAGTGTATTTAAGTTTTTACAAGAGTTTATAGGTGTTATAGTGGAAGTGGACTAATTATGAACTGATATCTATCCAGTAACGTGTTTACTATGTATTTGAGGCTTATTTATGGAGAATTTCATATCAATAACATAGTTAACTACAATTTAATGGTTGTTATCAGCGATGCCAACTTAGCTTTTTTCGGGCTAGATTTTGCCCGATTTTAGTCACTCAAAACGCGAAAAAAAGAAAATTGGATGTGGTTTTATATGGACTTTTTTCCATTTAGCCCGTTTTTCAAAAATGTTTACGCGTTTTGAGTCTCAAAAGTTGGCATCACTGGTTGTTATAATGATACTCGGAAGTTTACATCATGTGTCTTTCGGAATTGGTTCTTATATGGAAGCTATGACCAATTATGGATCGATATTCATAAAATTCGGTACAGAGAAATATTTAATGTCTAATTTCTACAAAATACCGGTGTGTTAGAGAAATATGAGTATTTGAGTATTTTTCGGAAGTGGGCTTATAGGGAGGAGATGGCCAAATAGGAACTGAATTCACAAAATCCAACAGTTTGATTTTGGCATATACATATATTCATGATCTGTGAAAAATTTTGGATCGGTACCATTATTTAAAACAAATTTATACGTATTTAAGTGATTTTCGAAAGTGGACTTCGTATTGGAGCAATGGTCAAACATGTACCGAACTAATCAAATTTTCGTTTTGTAATTTATTTTATATGAAACTTATTTTTGCTGAATTTTGTATTGATATTGAAATTTTATAGGCATTTATGTATCATTGAGCCCTATTTCGAGAAGATATTTGTATGTGGGCTATGAGAAATCATGGACCGATTCTTACGATTTTCCTCACAATTTCTTCATTTATCATAAAAATAACGTGTAGAAAATTTGTTTAAAAAATTTTTAAAAGTTAAAATTTTTATGGAGGTTGTCTCTTATTTTGGTCCATAACTCTGGTTCTACTATATCTATTTTGATGATTTTCAATACCAAACTGCTTAGGAGAATTATAAACAGTTTTTTGAAAACTTTGCTGATTTTAGTTACATATTTTGGACGTGAGAGTGTTTTACAGAGACAGATCAATCGATTTAGAATTCCACAAGGATCAATAATATATGTACATATACTTTGTTAGGTATCCGATGAATATTTCTCAGTGTTACATACTTATATGTACCCTCATTCACCACTTATGGTGGTGGAGGTTATAATATTATTACCAAACATATTTATATTGTTCTGACTTTGAAAAATCGATAATGAACTGAAATTATGTTGATATATAGTTCAATGTATTTCGAATTCAAACCCCTGGTTTTTGTAAATTATTACCACTTACTTTCAATACACACAAATCTTTTAGAGATAACGCTATCAGGTTGAAACATATAATACATAAAAAATCGACATACGAAATTTTATAATTGTCGAACCTTCAAAAGAACACATTGCCAACATAAATAAATAATATAGTAATAAATATCGATATCGATCTGAAAAGTACAAGTAGCTTGTGATTTTTACCCGTTTCCAAATCTAAAAAAATTCCTAGCTGGCAAGCGTTTTACCTCAAATGAAGATGTAATTACACTTGCAAACCAATATTTTGAAGGCCTTGAGGAAAACTATTTTAAAACTATTTTGAGTGCCCCGATAGATTAGGCGATAGAGTGCCGGACTATCAGTCAAAGGGTTGCAGGTTCGATTCCTGCCAAATACTCTGGGTGTTTTTCTGCAGATAAGCCAAAAGCTTCGCAGTTTATGTTTGTTAATTATAAAAAAAAAAAAAAATCAAGGGATAGAATTGCTAGATAAGCGTTGGACTAAGTGTTTTGAAGTTTCAGGAGATTATACTGAAAAATAAAAACGCTTTTGAAAAACTAACTATTCTCTTTCGGTGCTAGGTTAAGAAGTACGTTAAAATATAAAAGACATTGTAAAAATAAAGCTCAGACTGAAGAATATTTACACATAAAATACAGAATGTATTTTAATAGTTTAAATTTATTTTAACGATTTAAACACTTGTGAGATTATTTCAAAAGAATAAAAGTTAGTGACACACATTAAATTTGCAAACATTTACATATAACGAACGACCATTTAAATGAAAGCGAAAGCATGTTTATGTTCTGTATGTTATAAAATGCGGCCAAGAAATATTTTTAATTTTTACAAAATATTTTTGCTAACCCGCTGTCAAGTACAATGAGTAGAGTTGCTGTAGCAATTTTTAATATGTCACTGAAGTTTGTTTCTTGATATTGCACAGCTGGTGCTTTTGCCGGCAAACAAAATAATATGTTTGACAAGGGTCCAAAGGAAATGCTAGAAAATTATAAAATAATAAACAATTTACATAGCTATAGACAATTAAGTGTTGAAATCATTAATTTAACTTTAATTTTTACAAATTATATCAATAGTTATTGTTATTAATACTAATAATAATAAAATTAGTTAGAGATTAATAAACATTGTATAAAAATTGTGTTTTCTACATTGCAAAACAATAAAATTAAAGTGAAATTTTTATGTTTTTTTATATGTAGCAGAAACACACACTTTTGCATAGACAAATATTTATTGATATCGCTGTTAAACTAGTTAATTTTCTATTTTACATTAATTTAATATTTAACACATTCAGCCAGTCAGCAGTCCGCCACTCATTCGTTTATGTAAACATTTAATTATTTATTCACTTCTTTATGGCCGGGTATTTATTTATAGCCTGCCTTACCATAGTGCTAAGGGTATTATGCGTTTGTGCTGATGTTTGTAATGCCCAAAAATATTAGTAGAATGCCCACTTGAAAGTGTACCGATCAATTCAGAATAACTTTATTAGTCTTATATAAACCCTACTTACGAAATTTTCTTAACAGTCTTAAATGACTTAAAAATAAAATTCAACACAAATAAGTTCCATATATGCAACAGTCTTCTCCTATAAGAGAAGATCGACTTCCGCATATCAATTTAATTTGCAAAATTCTTTTACAATTATTGATATACTCGTACATACAATACAATTAAACGCAAAATTATTGTTTATATTCTCAGAAGATGTAATACTAACTTTTAAAGTGATCGGTACATAATAGGTCCATTTCAGGAAAACTTTTTTTCATCGTATACTGGTTGTAGAGTATTACAAGGTCACTCTTGACCAACTATACTTTCTTACTAGTTATTTGTTCATTTAGTTTTGCCAGCTAGACTGTCGGTTGGACAGCTGGACTTTAATACATAAATACGCGTAAAAATGTGTATTTGTCCACATTAAATTATTTAAAATACATATAAATATTATTAGTGTTGTTGTTTTAAATGTTATTGTTATTATTTTATAACAACCACAACGACAAGCTGTCAATGCCATGTAAAATTAACTTGTCATAAATTTCTTTGTAACGCGTATTCTGATGGTTTTATTTATATTAGCAGGATACATAACTAGCCAGCAATTTATTTACAACTTGTTATTAAATATAACTGTATGTAACAAATGAATTGTTCACATAAAATCTGATCACAAACGCATACTTTTGGGTTCGAATCCTCAATTTGTAGACTTGACTTGAAAATATCGTTAGAAAAAAATTTTAAGAAAAAAAATATTGGGTCTGCTTTTTTTTTAACGATATTGCACAAGCGTTGTATAAAGTGTGGCGTGATGGTGTAATATACAAATTGAAAAAGTAATGTATCCGCAAACACATTTAAGCTCTTGCAAAGCTACTTAACTGGTCGAACATTTAAGCCCAAATAAGGAGACTTTTTAATTGCTGCACAATCGATTAAAGCAGGAGTACGCCAAGGAAGTATCCTGGAACCCTTTTTGATATACACATCTGATATGCCAAAAAACCATCGTACTCACACATAAATATTTGCTGGTGATATTGCTATTCTAAACATTCATGAAAAAACTCAAAAATATAGCGACAAAATCATTTAGACTAAATAATTAAAATTAATTACATATAAGATTAGAAGCACTTTTTGTTAATTCGTTTTTAATATACTCGTAGATACAATAAATAAATTGAAGAGAAAATTGGTTGCTTTAAGTGGTGTCTCGCTGCGTGCCAGCATTCAAGTAGTATATTTTGTTTTCTTTTCGAAAAAGATCACACCACTCAGTTATATAATAAATAAGACTAGATCAGATCCATATGATAGCAAGCAGGAAATACTATATCCAACCTGTCATCTTATGTCTCTGCTAGATTGTTTTTATATATGTGTTGAAAAATATATGTCTCTAGTTGTAAAGTGCCGGACATTCACAAGGAATATGAAATATGGTTTCCTCTTTTTCATGAGCATGAACTGCCTCAGTTGCCAGGTACCTGCTATTTTCCTCGAGCTATCATTTCGCTTTAAATTATGGAGCCGCATACTACATTTGCCATTTTATACTGGTAATATTTTTCTAGTAGTCTTGCATTTATCCAGATTGCGCTATCTATTGTCAGCCTTTTGTAGGTAGTATCTGAAGATTTCACTTTTAATGGTCACAAAATCGTTCTTAACATCGTTTGTTTAACAATTACTGGGGGGGAAATTTTGTGAGCATAAATAAAACTATAGGATGGGCAACGAATTCACTAATATACATTATAAGTTTTAGTATAAGCTCAATGTTTTCAGGCACAACAACTTATTCTAAACGAACTTCATGGTCTTCAAATGTCAACAGAGCATTATCGGTCATGATTAATATTAATCTCGTTATATGAAAAACATATTGTCAAACATATATTTTTATTTGGCATGACTCCAGGCATGACTAAAGTGACCATATTTTTTTATCTGAAAACGGGACATCGAATAATTCTGATGGCTTCGGTTATATGAAATAAAAATGCACAGATAATAAACTAATTTTTTATTTGTCCGTAGTGAATAGCATTACATATTTATTTTACGTTACACTACAAAAAAAAATAGTTTATTCATTGTTATGTTTTTCAGAGATACAAATTTGTTTCAAAATTTTAGGTGACGATTTCAAATATGTGTGGAACTCTTGGCAGGATTTTTTAATATTAACTTTAACAATTAACATAGCCTTAAGCACTGCTACCCTTAATTGAGTTTTATCTGCGGTCCACAACTTGTTTATCAAAGAAAATACACGTTTAACTGGCGCATTTGTTCCAGGCAAACATAAAATATATTCAACGATCATTTTAAAATTTGCATGGTTTTGGTAAATGCTTTTAAAATGTTTAAAAACATTTACCCAACGATTTTCCGTAGAAATATTTTGTTGATTCCATTCATAAATTTTCTGCGAGGTTATATATTTAGATACGAGTGAATATTCATCGAATACTTCCGTATCTTTATTGCAATCCATATGTTCTTTTTCGATCTGTATATCTAGAACTTTTTGAACATCTTCCCACTGTGGTACTTCTGTTAAATTTGCCTAATTAAGTTTTTCTAGATCTTTGTACATACATAAATATATTAAAATAAGACTATCTTTGACGAATTTGAAGATTTGTTCTTACATTATCGAACAAATCAACTATTTCTTTTTCGAATTTCTAAAAACGGGACATTTTTGCGTCCCCGAGTTGTTGTCGGGGACAACGGGACAAAGTTCAAAACGGGACGTATTGTCACGTTAGGCATGACTCTTATTCATGCAATGCATTGTTTATTGGAGGTAGGATACATGAATTATTATTTGTGGACGTTTGATTAGAAATTTTATATACATATGCAGGCTCCTCATTCCATATACGATCCCGTACGGTCATAGAAACGTATTGTGCAATTCATTGGCCAGTGGAAGAACCGGAACGTGTTACCTAATTTCGGCAGAACACATTCCATTTTAGTATCGATAGAGCAATAAAACACCAAACATATTGAAGCAATGCTCCAGTGAATCAATAGAGATGGTTAACCTACTGTTACCGATGAGCACCTTTGAACTTTTCTGTACGCGATCGATTAACTCCAAAATATACTTCGAAGCACCGGCATATACATAGGGGTTGTATTTCATTTTGGATCATATTTAGGTGGTGTAAATAGTAAGGAAATCAAATGAAGTAAAGTATTTCTTATACCGTTTTAAAATACCAAAACACATTAAACTTCTTTGGACTCTTAATAGAATCAAACAATTTAAACTAGCCTTAGCTTTCAAAAAATTACAATTGATGATGTTGCAGCATTTCAAAACAAAGCTGCTGCTCATGTATATTCTCCAGAAAATTTCACAATTAGATTGTAGCTGCCGAATAATATGCACCACCCTAATTATCTTTCGATAGAGTACCTATACACAGAGAGTAAATACAATGATGAACATGAAAATAAACACCACAAAAATATACTCCACCCAAGCCTCAAGACATTTAGTATGAATACAGCAGTACTTGAACTACGCACATACCAAGTGTGTGTAGTACGTGAAGACTTGAATGTATGTTAGTACGTACGGATGCAATATAAAGGCATATTCATTTATCACGTGTCTGCAATATTTAATCATGTGTGTTAACAATTTACGCTTGCTTCTGTCATTTCTCTTTATGACAACTTTGTGTTTTTTTCATCATGCCAGTTTTGAGTAATATAATTGATTTTAGTCATTGGTTTGGAACGTTACATAACTAAATATACGATGAATAGAAACGTGAACTAAATTTATTTAGTATATACTGTTAAGTCCTTAGTAAATATACATTGTTATAATTACAAGATCATTTGTTACCTAAAACTTCTATTGTAGTTGTTCTTTTTTACAAATACATTTGTGCTTTGATTGCTTCTAGATTGACTATTATTTATAAAGAGACATTACTCATAAATATAAAATTAAATCGCCGAAGAAACAAAGAAATCAGAAACTAGTTCCGGGCAACTTATTGTTGTTAAAATTTTAATTATTGTAGTGCAATTAAATTTCGACCATTAACCATATATCTTGCATTTACTATGCCTTACTTTGTTGCTTTACACTTCATTTCTATCACTCAGCATTCATTTTTTTTCATAAATGACCGAACGCAGACTCCCCATTTGATTTTCTGTTGTACCTTAAGATGCTGGCAATCCAATCCATCCAACTATTAATGGTCGACAGACCGTTTTCTTCAGAAAATATTTGAAATGTTTATCCTTAGGTGTCAAAAATAGATTGAATAAAAAAATTTTATTAAGACAATACCTCTTATTTTAAAAGTTTAGCTAGAAATAAAGGGTGTCCCAACTAGAACGCAATTTTTAAATTTGGCGTCATTCGAAGTGTCATTGTTTGACATTTGAACAATTGTTGTTGTTTGCTAGTAGAAGGTACGAGGTTATGGAGCGCTATACGAATGAACAACGCATTCTCATGGTGAAATTGTTTTACCAAAATGCTACAGTTCGCAAATTGCGATCAATTTGGGGTCACAATAATGCTCCAAAAAAGTCAACTGTAAAGAGATAAATGGATAAATTTGCCGAAACTAGGTCTGTTAGTGATGTAAAGACAACAAAGCGCCTGCTGTATGTTGTGATGTCGCTCAAACTCCATTAACCTCAATTCGACACCAAGCTCAGCAAATTGGTATTCCAAATCCACTATGCAGCGAATTTTGACAAAAGATTTGCATCTGCAGGCATACAAAGTTCAATTGACTCAGGAACTCAAGCCAGCTGACCATGGACAGCGAAGGGAGTTCGTTAATTGGGTATTGGAGAGACAACATGAAAATGCTGATTTTGCCGATAAAATCATCTTCAGTGACGAGGCAATAGGCAGAATTGTCGCATTTGGGATGAGGAAAATCCTCGAGTTATTCACGAGAAGCAAATGCATCCTCAACGTGTCACTGAGTGATGTGGTTTTTGGGCTGGAGGAATCATTGGACCTTTTTTTATGAAAATGAGGCAGGTCAAGCGCAAACAGTCAATGGTGTTCGGTATCGCGAAATGATAACCAGTTTTTTCTTGCCTAGAATTGAAGAAATTATTGTCATACAGCCAGAGAAACAATTCAATTGCTGCATCAGTCATTTAAAAATTGCGTCCTAGTTGGGACACCCTTTATATATTAATTAAGTGTATTTAATATGAAACTTCCTACACAGTCTGTCCCATCCTACTGTATTACATAATTTTAAATTATCCATATTTATTATACGCCCCAGTGTACTGAAACCGTGATCAGTTCTTGCAAATTTAAATTTTCATACAAAATCAATAATTATTTTTATAACATTTTCAATATTACAAATACTGAAAGTTTTTGGAAGAGTAAAAATTACCCATAAAATATGGCTGCAAACTACTGTTGTGAATAAGTAAAAGCAACACGTACTTAAAATAACAAGTCAACACATACTTCAGTAGTAATGTAAACGTATTTTCAAACAAATTTCAAGTTGTTTAATATATGTATGTTGATACATTGGCGAATGCGACAAATTATTTCTTTGAAGACATTTATGCATACTGTATTTAAACTGAAATTTAACTTAAAATATGAGCTTTGCCAGTCGTAAGAGCTGATAGATGTCCTATGCTTTCTGTTCAAATTCTAGGGTTAATAACAATTTCTACACCAGTGTAGTTTCTGTTTCCTTTTCTCATTATATAAGATTATTTTTAATAACTTTCATACTGAAAGGCTGTTTTTGGCAGCTTGGTTTTTTCGTGTAATATTTTGCTGTTAGAGGGAGTTCACACGCTGCGACTTTTACCTGCGACTTTTCTCCTGCAACTTGAGTTTATAGATGATATACGTAGTGGAGAATACGGGGTAGCTAATGTCGCAAGTTTTGGGAAACAAAGCGAAAAATTTGAAATTTCTTCTTTTTTCTTGTATTATTTTTATTTCATTTACCAGCAGTCTTGCCACGATGAAATTTCATTTTATGGGATTACAGAATATTTTTGGCAACACTGCGAATAATTAACTGTAAATTAAAAAGAAAACAAAACTATGTGGTCAAAAAACTTAATAGAAAACTTAATAGTGAAATATCAGGAATATAATTACTTGTATATACCTGTACTTATGTAGGTCCTATATGGCGAATGAGCGAAATAGGAGAAATGAACAATTTAATGTCAAAATGTCCTCCTCCTCACAAAATTTTATTGCAATAGTGTAAAAAATAACGCTTTTATAAGCAGTTACATGTTGAATATTACCGTTTATATTATGTTTTTACCTTCTGCTGTAAAGTTTCAAATATGCGAGTTAGGGCCTTTCTACGTGAGACCATCGATATGTATGTTTTAGTAGTGGAACTATTAGCGATGATTACCATTACAAACAATTTGTTTCTTTTAGCGAAGTCAAGTCTAGCAGTTTTGTGAGCCTTGATACAGACAACAGCTTTTGTCGAGTAATGGTCTGGGATTCTATCAGCAGTCTACTTATGGTTGATTTGGACACATTTACCTCACATTCATTTATAATCTCACCAAGACTCTACGATTGTCCAGTTCAGACGTTTGTTTTTTAGGTTTTTACCATAGTAATCCGGATTATTTGGCAAATTTTTTTCTACAACATGTAACCAGTTTATTTTTCTGCCAATTACTCGAAAACTTAAGCCACTTTTAATATAAACTAAAATTTTATTTTTTTCATAGTCAATTAGATGCGAATCAGGCGGCATTTTTCAGCAACTTGTTGATAATTGCATAATAATAATATCTAACAGTTATACTTTTATTTTTCGAGTATGCTTCTTTGTGTATCATAAAATGTAATTATAGTTATGAAACACTAAACAAATCTTAATGCATTCATGAATTAATAAAGTGGTCTCCCATATTCTTTAATAATGTTAAACGTTTATAAAAAAATCTTTGTAACTTTACAACAAATAGTAAACATCTAGTGTAATTAAAGTAATGCAACTGCTAGCCATTTGCATGAGAACATTCTCTTATTAATGATAATTGCTTCTGCGAGACTTTTACAATGAATATGTTATTTAAGTCGTTACTTGTAACTAGTTTTAATGATATAAAAGTAATGACCATTTTATAAGCAGCTACGGTAAGTACTAGTCTGTCTGCGATGACGTCACCGGGTGCAGTTAGTACTTATACACTACTTATACACCATTGTATTTATGTATACATAGGTATAATGTATTAAACAAACATGAATAGGAAATCATTTTCACCCCCACCCAATAGCAGACATTTTCGACAAACAACTTATGAATGAGAAGCCAAAAAAAGTGCAACTTATTTAAATTCTAAGCTTAGCCTCGAAAAAATGTGATAAACAAATAAATATTTTTACTCTAAACTAAACTCTTATAAATATGTAAAATAATAATAAAATAGCAACAAAAATAAATACTACACAGTTTATATCGTACTGTTGAAAATGTAAATGTTGAGTGTTGTTATTGTTACTATGTACCTACTATAGCTCAGTGATGAAAAAATTAAAAATTGAAATGGTACGTCAACAAAAAGCGTACTTTTTTCAACATTTTGGTACTTTTTATGAAACATATATTTTTATACAAAAATAAAATTAAAAATTCATTTAAAAATAATTCAAAAATAAAATTAATTCAGTTTAAAAAAAAAAAAACTATTATAACAATAAAATAAAAATTAATTCATTTTTATGTAAAAATATATGTTTCAAAAATGTTTATTTGTTGTGGGTTAAGATAATAAACATACGAGCATGCCTGCATTTTATTAGTGTTAATGCCATCATTTCACTAATATGTTTGAAGTTTTCAAACTCATAGGTAGAATGGCAAGGATAATGGGATCTGACTTGTCAGACATGTGCGGGTTATGCGAGGACCCAGAGGAGCTGGAGACGATCGAGCACATTTTGTGCCATTGTGCCAGGTTACAAGTTAGCAGGCGGAGGTGGCTAGGCAGTAGATTCATAAGCGAATTAGGGGATATCTCGGGTTGTAGGCTCGGGGATCTCAAAGGATTTGTAATGAGTATGGCCTGGCTGCGCAACAGGGGAAGGGGCTTTGTGAGAGATTAGGCGTTTCGTTCTTGGAACGTACTAAGTGTCTCAAATCATTTCCGAAAGGCACCACAATGGACCGTATTGGTCTCTGGGTGATGGTGTGGGGACAACCTCACACCGGCCTTCTAAGCTAACCTAACCTTTCAAACTCATATGATACACAAAAAATCTCAAATAAGAAATTAGAATTACAAAAATGTACGAAACATAAGAAATTTAAACAAATTATCAAAATAGTACCACAAACAACTTTAATTCTTTATGTATCTGTTTACTTCTGTAGATCAAATGAATAACATGAATAACGAATTTGTGTTTTCCTTATGTTCTTGTTTTCAAGCCAATGTTGTCAATGATTATAAAAATAGTAACGCTGGATTTCTAAATAGGGAGAAAAACAAACAAAGAGTACTAAATATGATGTGGGGGTACTGTGGTATTTTTGTTGTGAAAAAGTACTGAAAATAGTACAATAGTATTGAATTTTCCATCACTGCTATAGCTGGTGGATATTGAATTAAGCCAATGAATTATATTGCAGGAACAACAATAGCAAAACCAAACAAAACTAAAAGTAGCAGTCAGTACCTGACGATTTGAAGCAGAAGGAGAAAAAAAAAAGAGTTAACAGAAGCAAAAGAAGCAAAAGTGACAGCAAGTGTTTTTACAATGGCAAACAAGCAGTATAAACGTTAGTGTTAGTTAATGTTAATGTTTGGCTTTCTCAACAGAAAATCCAAAACAAAAACAAAGACAATTGCTACGAGTACTCGCATAACTATTTAAACTTAAAGCTCATTTTGCTGATGTTGTTGTTGTTATTTTATTTTTTAAGTTATAAAAAGTGTCTGCATATACGAATGACAATAAACTAGCAACCAACAACTATTATTTTATGCTTTTCATGTTGCTCAACTTGACTTTTGGTTGGCTTTTTGTGGCTGTGACTGTGACTTTGGTTGGCTGTGTTGTGTTGTGTTGCGCATGCGCTTTGGCTGTTTTGTTTTCTTTCGTTTCGTTTTGTTTTTGTAGTGCGTATGATGATTTTAGTTGTAAGTCGGGAATAAAACTCGATCAACGAGCGTCTTCTAGTCACAGTTTACCGGTTGCCTTCTGACCGATCAATCGATCGTTTTGAAGTGGTCTGACTATTCAAGTGGAATTAAAATAATAATAATAATAAAAAAACAAACAAACAAAAGAATTTTTTGTGCCAAAGAAACAAAAGGATATTTTGTGGATTATTAAATTAATATAATAAATTATTAAAAAAAAAAATAGAAACCAATATAAAACATGTTTAAGTTTGTGTGTTTATTCGCCCTAGTGGCAACCTCTGCTGCTGCCGGCCATCAGACCACCGAGGCTGATAGTCTCTTAACAAGTGCCTTAAGAATGGTCAAAGACTGTGGGGATCGTTCAGTGGTTTTATGTTTAAAGGTAAGAGTGACAAGGAGTTGCAATAAACAAATACCACAAAAAGGTCTACTGAAAAATAAAATAATTTAAACAAACAATTGTAATAAATATTTAAAAAAAAATAAAAGCAAACAATTAAAAACAAGGATAATTTTTTAAATGAAAAAGTGTTTGCCTTCATCATGGCATGGCTCATCATCAGAATAATCTAGACTTTTTGCATTTTTGCTGTTTTGCTTACATATTTCATAATGATGTTTTATAAAGTGCTAATTTATTTTAAAACTTTATAGACAGCTTTCGCGAATGTTGTTAAGAAAGTTGTACAGAAAATCTGCAGACAAAACCAATAGAAAAATGAATGCTAAGTTTTGTTTAAAAGTAAAATTTGCAATTAATAATCAAACTTTTGTTTGTGTTTGAAAGTGTTTAAAGTTTCATTGAAAAATGTTTGAGTAATAACTCCTTAAACGCTTGTGAAGGATTTACTGGGCCGCATATTAATTGAAGGGATATTTATCTCATGGCTGCATTCAAATTAAAATAAATTATAAATGAACTTTTAAAAATTAACACAGAAAATTAGCAGGATTGACTAATTAAAAAAATCACCTAACCTTTGTTTTTTTTTATTCAATTTAGATAATCCTCCAGTAAAAACCTAAATTAATAGGGGATGTTTAATTAGCTATTCTTGGGGCAAATTACCGCATTCGATATCGAGTAAAATTGATCGTAATTTTCTTATTTGAGATTATGACATTCTATATCGAGCAAGAAATTTAGTACATTTTATCATAATTTCGATGTCGAAATAATTTTTCGATACGTTAGGTCATTCGATCACGAATGCGGTAATTTGGCCCCTGTATAGTCTTATACAAACCCTTTAATAAGTTTAAGATTTCTTTTCAACATATTACTTATAATAATATTTTATGCCTCTGAGAAATTTAAGTAATATGAAAAATAAATCAAAACAAAACAAAAATATTCAAAATATGTATAAACAAAATAATGTTGTTTACAATTGTTTACATTATGTAAAATATGCAAACAAGAAAACATTTGAAATAAATAACACCAGTAAACACTGTTGAAAGCTTTTGGGCACATTTGATATTATTGACATTGTGTTAAATATATATAAAAAAAAACATTTGATGTCAAGTTAATAATAACAAGAATGTCTTTATTTATATATGTAGTTAAATATTTGTAAATTATTTACATATTTTACTGGTGCAAGGGAAGTCAAAAATATAAAAACTTTAGCAAAATTTACATTTTTAACAAAATTTCAAATAAATAATACACAAGTATGTATGACAACTTGAGTTTTTGAAATTTTTTACATACATATTTGACATGATGTAAAGAATGTAAATAAAGCAACATTTTAAATAAATAAATTTTATAAAGACCACAAATCAATATTGAAAGTGTATCATGATACTATACACACTTGACGTGGTGTAAAATATGTATGACCAAAATAAATAATAAACGTATTCTGTAATCCTTTTATATATGCTTCAATGGACATACAAAATATTTAGAGCATTTAATAATTTCACAATATTGTTTAATATAATGTTAGTGAAATTAAAATGAAATATTTCTTAAAACATTCTCAGACAACAAAAGCTTCAATGGCAGCTAATTGACAACATAAAATCATTCAAATATTAATAAATTTATTGACTAACAGGAATTTTCTTTCCTCCTTTATCCACATTTATTTGCTCAATATTAAAACGTCAACGTCAACATCACTGTTGCTTTATATTGTAAGTCTTTGAGAAAAATATGCCTTAGTTAATAAATTCTTCAAAATCGTGTTATGCAGATTTAACCAGAATTTATACATATTTATTAAATATACAGAAATGAAAAATTGCAATCCTTCTCTTGCCAAGCACTCAGGCGTATTTATTATTATTATAGTTAAATACTTAATACAACTTTAATAATACTTTTATATGTTTAATTATTAACTAAAAAAAAAAAAAATTTCTTGTTACTAGGAACGTGCACTGCACTATTTCGATAGTGAGAACGGTGATGTCAAACTGACTGATGGCATTTCCCTGGTGAAAACTGATGATATACCCGTTGGACGTTCACTCAATGACATTGTTTTGCCCGAAGAAAATGATGCACGTGAAAATGAGGTTGATTCATTGTTGGTTGAACGTATTGCACGTTTCTTTGGCACCCATACCCTGCAATTCAAAGTACCCAAAGATTCCGTGCAGGATATGCAACGTGCCTTAGAAGAATGTAAGTAACTAAATGCTTGAAATATTTGATAAAATTAATATTTATAATGCTCCAGGGACAACAGACAGTAAATATTTAGTAAAAAGCATATTGTTTCCCGGCAAACAAACAGATCATTTTAAATGCTTTAGTAAATTGGTAGACATTTTGTCAATAATGAAGTGATCATGTGTTTTTAGCAACAATGACACACTTTAGTAAAAATCAAAATTGAAGCACTTAAACATCAGTTGAATTACGGTTAGTTTCTATGTAATTCTAAAATATTAACAAAAAAAAAGAGTAACCAATTGTTTTAGTACAAATTTGTTTACAAAAGTTTTGTAAGATCAATCAGCATCAAATATATTAAAACTAAATGTTTGTTGTGCTTTGGCCTAAATAAGAAAAGTTTTTTTTTTAAATAAAGAAACAAGTTCAAATATATGTTATTTAGTGGTTACGCCTTTTTCGGCATATATTTGCCAAGTGTGACCGTACCTTAAACAATTTATTATTTTGCTGGGTTATTTAACGTAAACAAAATGAAACTTTACTCATAAACTACAAATGTGAACTTGAACAGGAAGCACCACTCAGAGAGAAAGAGAGAGTAGCAGAGAGCCACAGAGAAATTTGTGTGTGATTGTTTTGGCGGTAGTTTTTATTTTTTATCATCACAATATTAATGTAGGTTAAAAAGCAACACATACAGTCTACAACAGCAGAGAAACATGATTGAAAAAATCCTGTTTTTATTTATACATAAGTATGTACATATGTATATTTGTGGGTCTGTTAAGCGGCTTTGAAATATGTTACGATTAAAGCCTGATTTTTTCATTCTTAAAAAAAAAAAAACATTTTTTTTATGAGGCGGCAGCATCTTGTTGGCAGTAGAGATTTTGAGGTCAGTGTAACGGATAAAATCATTGCAATGCAATTGCTTTGCTTTCATCTAAACAGCTGAACCAGCTGAATAATTTGATAAAACTGAAAGAAAAAACTAAAACAAACAACTCTGTTGGAGACATAACTGAATGAAATGCTTTCTTTAGCAGCTCAGGTTTTTCAGTTATTAATTAGTGCTGTTACCAATTAAAAGTATGCTTTACACATACCTGCATTTTGTAAAAGAAAATGACACCATTTTTGTAGGCATGTCAATCTTAATAAATGACTTTACAAAGCCAATATGTTTAGGCACATGTTGTTTACACGTTGTCTTTGTAATTTATTCTTTCATTTTTAATATTGTTGTTTTTTATACCCAAAAAGAAACCATAAAATAATTTGCATTTATATTACTTGCAATATAAGTTTTGCTATATACATCAAAGCATATTTTGGTATTTTTTTTAAAGATCAAGGCAGTTAGAAACGTCCTTAGGCAAGCAAGCATAAAAATTGTCATTATTACTTACATACATTTATGCAAATTAATAATTTTATGGAAGATTTCAGACAATCTTGCAGAGCTTTTAAACTTTTTTTTTTTAGATTTACAGAAAATTAAAACCAATTTTTAAATATTCTTAACATCATGTAAACTAGGTAAACAATACAAAATGTTTGGTATAAAATAATTTTGTTGGACTTTTATCTCTAAACAAAAAAACTTCTCAAATATGTCAAATATTAAAGAAAGAAATAATTAAAGTAGTTTACAGCCTTCCTACATGATTTTACACACACACTTACATCAAATACAAATTTGTTTACATTTAAGTGCAGAAATACAAAATGTTAATAAATCATACCACAATTTAAAGCATTAAATTCATTTCAAAAGTTTTTACTTGAAGTAAACTTTAAATATTAGTAACATACAGCCATGTCACAGAATTTAACCCCCTGGCCCACGATGTCGAACGATAACGTTCGCTTAGATGAGACTTAAGGCACAAACTTGATTGTGGAATAAACAAACTTGATTGAGTAAAAAAAATAGATACGATAAAAAGTTTGTGTCTTAAGTCTTATCTAAGCGAACGTTATCGTTCGACATCGTGGGCCAGGGGGTAAGTCTGTTCAGAAGTGGAATGAATTCGTTATTTTGCCGGTATAGAAAAAGTAAAACTGAAAATTTCTTTGAAAAGAAACCACTTTTAATTTGCTATGTTGATCTGTAATTTTTAAGAAGTTATTTGTTTAAAAAAAATATAACTGAAATCTGTTTTTTGACATTGTTACATTAATTTCATTAAAAATTCTTACTACACAATAACAATTTCAAAAATATCTTAATGTAAATCAATTCCCAGAATTCAATTAAAATTGTTTCAAACATACGCTCTTATTGGTATTTAAAACAAGCAGCATGCCTAAATATCAACAAGTATACATAGTAGCAGTACATAAAACATTTCTAATCCTAAATACTAATAGAGTTAGTTTAATGAAGAGAGTTTCATTAGGAGAATTCCCAAAATATAGAGTAACTTGTGAAAATCTTTTATAAAAAACAAAAAAGTGACCTCAAGCTTAAAAATTATTTAATAAAAATAATGTAATTTGTTACAAATGCACTTAAATAGTTTTAGGAATTTTGCACAACATCTTTTAGTTTTGCATACATTTTTCTAACAATATGCATACGAGGTCCGTTATTTTAAATTTTTTCAAAAATTATTTATTTATTCATCAATAACTATCTTGTCCCCTTCAAAGTAATCCCCCTCAGATATAATACACTTATGCCAGCGTTTTTTCCAATCCTCGAAACACTTCTGAGACGCGCATTTTGGTATCGCCAACAGCTCCTGTTTCGATTTTTATTTTATCTCCTCAATCGTAGCAAAACGCTTTCCTTTAATCGGTGTCTTCAGTTTTGGGAAGAGGAAAAAGTCAGCGGCGGCCAAGTCCGGGGTGAATACTGTGGTTGAGGCATGAAAACGGTTTTTGTTTTGTTTTTGTTTCAATGTCATAGCCATACACCCATGATTCGTCACCAGTTATGACCTTTTTGAGGAAATCTGGATCATCGTTGACGATGTTCAACACCTTCTGAGCGATGTCCAGCGACGTTGTTTTTGCTCAAAATTTATCAATTTTGGAACAATCTTCGCTGCCGCACGTTTCAAGCTTAAAACATCCGTAAAAATTGCTTGGCATGAGCCGAACGATAGGCCAACATCATCAGCAATCTCTCTGATAGTGATTCATTTTCTTCACAACTTCAATGTTTTCATCGGTCGACCAGGACGAGCATCGTCATTGACATCTTCTCGGCCTTCCTTAAACAGGTTATACCACAATTGTAAAAAAATCGAAGAGCACACCAAAACACGACTAACCTTTTTATCTGTCAAAAACAAACTGATAATCCAAAATGGCTGATATTACCAACATATATAACAGACATGTGTACCAACATAAATGCGAAAATCGAACATATGTAACCCACGAAATTTGTAAATAACTGTTATTTTTTGATCAGACCTCGTATACAACGAGTTTCTTATGTATTTGCACAACTCTTAAAACTTTGGCAACTATTGGAAGTTTTCTTAAAATACAAAGAAAATTACATTATTTTAATATGAAAACAAAATGTAAAGAAAACTTTTGCAATGAGATTTTTAAACTGCAACATTGATAAACTTGGAAATAACAAACAAAACTTCAATATTCTATAGAAAAAAGCATAAAAAATATTGAGTGACACTAACTACTTTATACACAAGTTAAAGTTTTTCCAGGAGATTACTCAAATACACCTAATTCTGTTTTTACACGATAATTGGTTCCAGGAAAAGACAGTTCCTTATCTCTAAAACCTATTCAAAACGGATTTTTTTTTTAAGAACAACTATTCAGTTTTATAATAATAAATCACATACTCGTACATATACAATGTGTTTTTTTACACAACCATAGTTAATTAACAAAAAATTATATGCACTCTAAGCTTAAAAGTAATGTAAAAAATATGTATGACAACTTGTCATTGAAAAGTTCATTTGATTGTATGCAATAAAAGGGAATTCCCCTAAATTTGTGATATGAACGTATTTAATTTAACCAAAAAAATTAAGCCCTAAAGATTTTGAATCGTGCTAAATGAAATAAAATCGTGTAAAAAGATTTTAAATTTGTTTATTTTCAAACCATTTACACTCAAAACAGTGTAGAAACAGAATTAGGTATGCATTTATATTCTGATGAGTATTCCTCTATACAGTCTGCATTACTAAAGTGTAGTAAAGTAATGTCCGATTTATAATATGAAAAGCTTATTTATTAGACATTTGCAAAGTATATTAGATTATAAAATCAATATAATTTTAATTTATTAAATGAAGAAGTAAAAAGCCGCCCGTACGCTCAATTTGTATTATCACATGATAATTAGCAATAATTTACGATCAATATACATACATATTATTATATTATGTATAGGGTGTTTTTTTAAGATGTATAGAAGTTTTAGTTGGCAAAACTTTTTTAACTGGCGGCCATTTTGTCAGCTGTCAAGTGATTTATGTTTAATTTAGTTTAGTTTGGCATTTCAACATGAAGTCTAATCTATTGGCTGGACAATGCTTTCAAATTGCGCAAATTTATTTTGAAAATCATGGTTCTGTGTTTTGTTTTAGACGTACAGAACTTTGTAATGCAAAATGAAACCAAAAATGTTTTTTGTTATAAGGACTTGAACTTTGTTTTACTTTATTCGAAAAATAATCAAAATATGAATTCTGGCATATCACTGGCATATCAGTGGATGACTGCCCTAACCAATATTTTAAGAGCATTGTAGGGACTGTGTTTTTCTGAGTAAACTGTAGTTTTAGTTATATCGAAGTAATGACTTTTATAATTGAAAGTTTTTAATACATCACTTGTTAGAAAAAAGTTTTGCGCTGCTCGGCAGCAGTATAACTTATTGAAATTGCAATTTAAGCTTTAAAATACATATTAACTAGACTTTAGCATTTATGTTTGTCATTGTAGACTGAAATTTATTGAAATGTCCATTTAATTTTGCATTTATATCATTATCGACTGAAACTTTTATGAGTTCCGGCAGTTCGTGAAACTTTTCTGAAACGATTGGCCAGTTTAGTCTACAACAATTGGCACTAGCTTAAAAAGACCAACTTTTACCACTTTGTACTGTTTGTATGTGAGGATGTACATTAGCTATTCCTAAAATTACTGCTTGCCTGTAAGGAGATTTGTAGGGGAAATAAGTTAAATTCTCCTTACAAACCTGCTTCCAGAATGCATGATTTTAATAAATCAAAAAACTCTCTCTCTGCTTCGTCGCAAGGAATTAGAGAAAGTTAAATAATTCGAATAAAGGACAGCAGTAAGGTTTTCATTTATTTTCTATTACATTAATGGTATGCGCTTATTTATTGCTTCTTAGTAAGGCTTCCCAGTAAGCGTAGCTGTAAATCTTACTTAACGATTGAAATTTGCAACTTTTGGTTTGTAGAAATATCCAGCATCTGCTGGTAAATATGCTTGCAAATGAATATGCTATATTAAGATAATAAGTTAAACATTGGTGCCCCGATAGACTTGGCGATAGTGTGCCGTACTATCAGTCAGAGGGTTGCTGGTCGATTACCGCCAAGGACTCTGCGTGTTTTCTGCAGATAAGCCAAAAAGCTACAAACTGCGAAGCTTTTTGGCGTATCTGCAGAAAACACCCGAGTCATTGGCGTTAATTATATTAAAAAAAATGAAAAAAAAATTTGTTTATTTCTAAACCGCATGTTTATCAGTTAAGATATTTCATTTACAACCTATTTGACCTCTCAAATGGACAATGCACATTGAAAGTTCAAACTTATAAAGTCTTGCTAAGGTTCTGTTATTGTTAAAATCTAAAAATTTAGAGAGTCTCAACTATTACTAAAAGTTTTAAACTACAGACATCTTACAAACGATACACTAGCATGACAACAATAATTTCAAACATTCCCTGCCCCCCAATTCTATTCAAACTCAGACAAAAATCTTCAAAATTTTGTTAACTACTTATGCAAATTCCACAAATTAGGGCAATTTTTCACAACAACATTTAATTATTAAATTATTAAATATATTTAGCTGGCACTAGTTTTCTATGATGAATAATATAGAAAACTTTCTCAACTAAATATAGTGTTTAAAATTAAATACAATTTTTTTACTGCGTTTTATTTTATTGCTATATTTACTTAAACGAATAACAGTTTTTAGAAACTATTTGCCAACTTAAATATTAATAATGCCAATATCTATGGTAATCAATTGTGTTTAGTTGGATAAATGATGGATGGTTTGGCACGACTTTACTTTATCAGTTAACTAAAATTATATGTATATGAACGATGGGCTGGCTAACTGATTGAATGACTGTGTGACTGGCCTAGCCTGGCCTGGCAAATACCATTCACTGGATACATATTTTATTGAAAGTGTGAACATGCTATAATTTCTAAAGCAAACAATTTATTAACATTTCAGTTGATAGTTAGTTAGTGTTGTAAAGTTTTGGATTCTTAAAACGTATTTTTAAAGTTACTTATAACAATTATTTATTAAGAAAAATCAATTTAATACAAATGATCACTGATTTCAATTGCTTATAAATTAAAAATTAAATTCATTTTCCTTATTTATCTTTACCATTCGCTTAATGATTACCAAGTACCCATTACTCTTCATTTACTGTACATATCATATCCCCTGTATTCATAAATTGTGTGTGCCAATTAAAAACTTGTATGGCATACGTATGATATGATGATGATGATGGTGATAATAATGAATGTTAAATGAGTGAAAAGATATGTTTTGTGAATATGGCGGACTGATTATTTAAGAATTTATGGTTAATATTTTAAAATTGTAATGATTGGAAAGTGTGTTAAATTGTTACTCAATTTGTCTAAGAGAAATTAGGACTGCATAGTTTCTAATAAACACTAAATGTAGCTAGCAAGTCTTTACTTCTGTTAAGGATTCCTTAATTCGCTTAGTAAAAGTGCCAAGATAATTGAGTTGAGTAGCAGGATTCATTATGATCGAATTTGCTGTTTGTTCAATTTAATTTCAGTTGGTACTTAACATAAAGGTGTAAAGTAGTATCATTTTCAAGCTGGGTTAAACATCAGACTGCGCAATGTTGCATCTAAAATCTGCTTCCTTTTCTTCCTATACAAGTTAGATCTTATGCTAGTTTTAACTGTTGGAGTTTTATTTGTCATTTGTTTCTCTGTGTTCATTAGCTTCCTTTAGGAATATTGTGACCATTATACTGGTGTTGTTAAAAGTTTGGGAATCTTTTGCTATATTGATTGTCATTTACTTCTGGGTAATGCCCCATTATCTTATTGACCAGTATGGGGAATATCGAATCTAAATAAAATTAAATAGTGGCTGTAATACGAACTCTACATTGAAAACAGAAATACTATTTTAGACAACTTCAGTTTTTGGGCAATCTAAACTATTATATACGATTACGTTCTTTAACTAAATTATCGCAACGAATAAGAGAGCAATTGTGACCAAGGAAACCATATGAACTCAGTTAAAATTTAAAAATACTTTGAAGCCGACTGATTTGTAGAAGCTGAGCTTTTTGCGATAAGTACTTCAGAATACATCTCAAAAAATAATGGTTTACGAATCGGAAAGCTTTATCAAATAAAATGTCATACAAATCGAGGTTATTGTAACACAACACTATCGCTACGTAACTGTTATTTCAAACTACTCAATTATATTATAATTATAGCTTACATCTTTGTAATGACACTTTACAAATTCCAGCATTTGATGGATATTCAAATATTTATGTCGGTTTGGCTGACACTAAATGGATAGTTACTAGGATTTGGATCTTTGTAAGGATATTTTTCAGTGGCTCTTAATGGCAGCTCACTAGCTAAATCGCAATACATTTGTCGGGTCGCTATCAGATTTAGAAAAGGTCATCTAAATGAACCAGTTATATACCTTGAATATAAAAATTATAGATATTTGTATATCGGATATTTACTTTTCATAAAGTAGTTTTTCGTTAACTAGAATTCGACATTAATTTTGCCAATACTTTTTGATTCAGGTAAACATTTGATATGTTTTATAAGTATATGCTTTAATACAGGCTTCTACAAAATTAGATTTAAGAGTTAATTCTGTACAGTAATAGATATGTTCAGTTCGAATTGAACCAACCCACAGATCTTAATTATTCCAATCTGGAAACTTCATTGCATTATTGCGAACTCATTTCAAAAGAAAAATTCTCAATAATGCACAATGAGCTGTGCTTTCATTTAAAGACTTTGATATTCTACGTAATTCCAGCCCAATGACTTTCAAACGATAAGTTTGGTGTAATATCATACAACAGTAAACAGTTCTCCTGAGTCTTTTGCTTATTGCTTTGAGATAAAGATAAACACTTGATTAAGCTTTGTACAGACGGTTGTCAAATCTTAGAATGTTGTCCGAAAAATGTTCAGAAAACGCCTAACAACTGTGTGAACTTAAAATTTTTGTCTGCCAACGTTGTAAGAAAAAGCATTTTCAGTATATTGTAAGACAAAAATATTGCCAGACATCTATCAATCGTGTAAACATATTTTTTTTTTTCATTGTAAGATTGTTTCAATAGAATTGTAAAACTCTTTTAATTGTCATATGTGCAAAGTTTATACATCTGTCAATGGCAGCATTGTTAGAGAAATTATTTCTAAATGTAACTCTGTATATACATAAATAAATAAACAATCAAAAATGTGCATTAATAACATTTTGGAAAAAAGTGGAAGAAAATTAAAGAATTAAATTAAAGAAAATAAAAAATGGATAGCGGCGTTTTTTTGTTATTTTATCTTCATCCTCGCTACGTTCTAGGATATATGCAGATAAAATTGTTTCAATTGGTGTTTTTTGTTCCATGACAATATTTAAAATTTTTAAATTTGACTATCTTTGCCACCCAACAATCTGACAACCGTTTGAACTGACAATTTCGTTTGACAGATAAATTCATTGTGTGACAATTGTGTGCCAATGAAATTGTAAGCGTTTCTTACAGTCGTCTGAACTGACAATTTTTCAATGTCAGTACATTGCTAGATCTGACATAGCTTTACACTCAAAGAACTATAATAGAGCTGACTGGCTTCTTACAATTAAATTTATTAGAAACACTGCATTTTTCTCTCACACCCGCATAATTATGAAATTTATGAAATTATAACAAAAAAACACATTAGAAATCTTACAACAATTCACTGGAGACTATTAAACTTCTTATATACGCATTTTGCACAAAATAACTTCTACAAGTTATTGCTACTCCTTTGACTTATTGTTAATTTACGTTTATTTACTTTCCTTTCTGTTTGCAGCACGCGGCAAGAAGAAGGAAAAGAAGAAGTACTTGATGCCCCTGCTGTTGCTCTTCAAATTGAAAATGGCTGCTTTATTGCCCTTGGCCATTGGTTTCTTGGCTTTGCTGTCCTTCAAGGCTTTAGTTATTGGTAAGATTGCTTTGCTGTTGGCCTCCATCATTGGCTTGAAGAAGCTGTTGGAGAAGAAGGAGAACTATGAAGTTGTCTCGCATCCCCATGCTGCCCACTACGATGAACACAGTTATGGACGTGCGTTACGTGATGCTCAAAATCTAGCCTACAGTGCCTACCAGCAATAAAAATGTAGTTTTCGCTAAAACCCAATTAAAGCTATCCAAAATTCTGTTTATATATCCTAAAAACCAAGAATATTTCGTAAATAGTCTTTGTTTTGTTTGAAAATGTTAATGATTTAATGTTAAAAAAATAATTTATTTATTTATTTATTTGCATTACAATCTAAAAGCCTCTGGGAGTGCAATACATCCTGATTTAATTTATTTAATAATTTTTTTATAATGTATTTATTTATTTAATTTATTTAGAAGAATGAAAAGAAAAGTATGAAAAACAAACAAAAAAAAAACATGTAATTTATTTTTTTATTTATTGCAAGGCAAAAATAAAAGAACCATATAAAATTGAAATAATTTAAACAAAAGCCATGAGTTTTCAAAAGTTTTAAAAATGCTTAAGAAGCAAATTAAACAATTTGAATATACATACATATGTAATTTGTTTTTGTGTTGTTACAATCGTTCAATAGTATTTTAAGTTTCTACCAAAACTATGTTTTTAGTTAATGTAATTTGCAATATACTCTAGTAGTTATACTGACTGTATAAAACGTTTGCTACGCATCATAGACTTCCTACAAAAATGCTTACTTATTCTACTATTGATATCTTCAATCTACTATCTTATGCACTATAGATTTGTATCTACAGGAAAAAAAAAACAAGTACAAACTAGATTTCGTTTTCTATCCAAGTACTTTCTTTGCTCATTTAAAATGTATTTATGCTGAAACTACTGCAATTCTACTTATTACTTGCTCTACCTCTTCTGTTATTTATTGATTTTCCTTTTAAACTAACAGTATTTCTCTATCCTGTATCTACCACCCACATTTTCAGTCTATTGAGTTTGTTCTTGAATAATTCATACACTACCAAATCCATCTAGTTTAAGCTTTCCAATTCTTATAGATAGCAACTGAAATACAGTTTTCTTTATACAACACACAAATAATTCCTTTTTATTAAAGAGAAAAATTTAAAAAACATTAATAAAAGTATAAATAAAATCTTAATAAGAGTTTTGCATTTAAACTGAATAATTTATGTTATAAGTTGTTTTATACATTTTTACTTTTATTTTTCCTTCCTTACTTCCTTCCTTTTGTATGGCAATAATAAAGACAAATTTTATAAAGTTTTTGAAATTGAAGTCTCATTTATTTAATTACGAGAAATGTTTAGTTTCAAGAGAAATTAATGTTTATTGATAAAATGCTCTTAAGGTACGGTCACACATGGCAAATATATGATGAAAAAGACGTAGCCAAATTCCTTTTACTAAGGACAATTGACAAATCGACACACAGAGGAGTATTTGGCCTGAAAAGCTGGCCAAAAAGGCAAAACTTAATTTTAAGAAATCTTAAGAACTAAGTACGCAGATCGACAGACAACAATATTTTACATTATATTGCAAATTTTGAAGACTTTTAGTTGCGATTTGTAGCTCTGAGACCCTGCTAAAGTCAGGAAAGTGAAGAAATTTATATGAGATTTTAATGTTTTTTTCGGTTTCTGGATGTTTATATGATATTTTTTGCGACTAAATGAATTAAGGTTTAACAAAGATTATTTTTTTTCGATGAAAGGTTTGATCAAAAGTAATTTAAAAAAGAAAAAAAAATTTTTAATATGTTGAATATTCATGTTGAAACAATTCGTTCAAAAGCTAAAAAACACAAATTATACACTTTTTTTTGCAAAAAAAGGAAAAGAAGAAGTTTTTAAAAGTGAGGTTAGCATGTCTACGAATTATGTTTGATACCACAAAAAAATTTGGAATCTCTAATTTTAGAAACAAAAAAAAAGTGTGCGCAAGTTTGCGCCATTATTTTTGACGATTTTTTTAAATTTTCACATTTTTTCTTTTTTGTCTATTTTTTTCTAATTAAGTCATAAAAGCATGCGCTTGACAATACTTATAAAGGGTTATTGCACACAATTTTTATCAAACCCGTTTTGTAACTTCGAGAGTCAATAGGAAGTTTACACAAGATTACAGCTATTCCAAATAGTGAAAAAATCTAATGCTGGAACCATTGACGAAAAATTGGATTTTTTGGTCAGAAAATTGAGTGAAATTTCAAAATGTGAAGGGGATGGGGACATATTAGCACTGAAGCACTGTTTGAAAAATTTCAATATATATTTCAATATTATTAAATAATATAAAATAAATATAATAAAGCCTTTTTCATAAAAAAATACTGTTTTATAAGAGACTTACAATTTTGAAATTTTTTTTTAATTAGACTGTAAATCATATGTATGTATGTACATACAGTCTGTCAAGAATGAGTTTAAAATCAACATTTGTTAATTGAGTTTTGCGATTTATACCAACTTTTATTCCTTAGGAATGTGGCTTTTAGAAAAATCTTAAAAACTTTAACGTTTTGGTTCTTAAATTTTTTTATTGCATTTTGAAAACAAAAAATTTTACGCATTTTGCATGTAATTTTTTTTTCGCCATTAAATTTTTAATAACTCCAAAATAGTAATAGATATAAAATAAATGTGTATGGTTAGTTTAAGCAGAATTTTCCGGTGCATCTTCTGATCCTCCTGCTATTAAAATCGGAGAACACGTTTTCAAGTTATGGCAAAATATATAAGGCAACCCAACGATTTAGGGGGTGAAGTATGCCACGCCTTTAAAAGAAAAACGGAAAAAAGATTTGAATTAAGGGCATCAAAATCCATATAGTCCACATACTTTTATTTCTAGGGTAGAGAAAATTTTTTTTTGCTGCGCAATGTAATTTTTTCAAAATCTGAAACTAGACTTTTTATATCATACTACACCTAAAACTATCAAAAAACTAAAACTTTTAATTCAAAAAACACGTTTCATAATTTTGGCCAGCTTTTCAGGCCAAATACTCCTCTGTGCGACAGCTCAATTCCAAAACTTTGTTGTTTATAACTATTGATTGGACTAGCCAAGCACAACCAAAATTGGAAAAGTTGAAAAAATCTAAATTCAAAAACGCAAAAAAAATTAAAAACATGCTAAGTCGACATAGCATGGTTTGGAATTGAACTGTCGAAATGAACATAAAAATTTACAAAACACTTGTACGAATAAACGTCAGCTGACTAATTTGTGCTAAAAAAAAGTGGTTACGCTTTTTTGTGTAAATATTTGCCAAGTGCGACTATAAATACCCTTAGAATTATCGTGTTAATAACATATAAACAATATTGGACAATAAATATCACAGAGCATCTCAAATAGTTTCTGTCCAAATTCGCAAAAAATAATCAATATTATTATAAATAATAATCATAGTACCATTCTACAGAGCTGGACACGAGCTTAGCGCACTTGGTATCCGTTGCCAATTAAATCCAATATTTTCTATTCTTCGTTATTGTTTTAAACCTTTTTTTCAAACGTGTTACATGTCACCTTAAGATCATGTCACTCCAGTTGTTGTTTTATTTATGTTTTGCATTTCGGTGGTCAACTATCAAAAAAAAAAACTCTGGACACTAATTTAGCACTAAATAAAAATGTTCTTCTCATAAGAAAAACAAAAAACTTCAGAAACCTAATGTTTAGTAGGATATTCTTTGTTTTTAACACATCTCATGTGACACACAGCGCTCTTTTGGAATTGCGTGCCAAGCATTTAGGATTTCATTTCACAAATCGGCCAAATTCTTGCGTCTAACTGCCATTATATTTTGCTCCATATCATTCCATAGGTTCTCAAATGGATTGAGATCCGGAAATTTGGCTGGCCATTTGACTACATCTATCTTAAGGTATGGTCACAAATGCAAGTATTCGCTCAAAAAAGTGCTTCGGACTTGTTTTAGCACAAATTTGTTTGCCGCTGTTTACTCTTACAAGAGTTTTGCAAGAGCAAACAGCACCAATATAAGACTAAATATTTGTTGTGTCTTGTCCTAAATAAACAAGTTTTTTTTTAATAAATAAACGAGTATCAATTTCTACATGTAAGTATTGTATTCGTGGTTACGTCTTTTTCGGCAAATATTTGCCAAGTGTGACCTTTATTCTGCACCAAACAAATGCTCACAGTGCGCGAGGTGTGTTTTCAGTCGTTGCCGTAAATAAAACGCCAACTAAGCGGCATATTGTTCTCAGCGTATTGAATCATTGTAACTATTTAGAATTATATTTTGATAAGCATATTGATCCATTCGTTCCTCGACCAACACCAAGCTAATGATATGCCTACACTATCACATTTCCGCCATCGTTCTTTATGGTCTTAGAAGTATATGTACTTTGGGTTTTGCTGCATGTTTGAAGGACGCCATACGCATCTTTTTCCATCAGATCTGAACCTACAAAATTTCAAAGAATATTCTTTTCGAAAATTATTGGTTTTTCTAAATGCTCATTTTCGAAATACACGCAAGTTTTGTTCTTTGTATGTTCTAGAGGAGACTTCAATACTGAATTATGTTAAAAGAACTTTTTGAATTGAATTTTGCTCTTAAATGTGTCTGCCTCTGAGTCTCTATAAATTAAGAACTATTTTTTACGGGTTGTTTTTCTACGTTTTGGAGCCTGTGTACATTTTAATATCTCTGATAGTTTCGAATATGACCTAATGCGTTGCAAAGGTGAGAAGAGGTGCTCATCATACCACAACTCATATTGCTTACCAAACCATTACCGAATTCATTAATTTTCCTGCAATATAATTTTTTGGTTCCGATAGTTGCTTGAGGTACATTTTACATATGTTTTATAATCCATAATTTTGTTAAAACTTCGACTAGTATGGCAGCCGGTGTTATAGAAACATTATATTGCTTTTCACTCCGGTATCGATACCTCATGATAGGTTTGAAACCAACATCCACTTACTGACGTTCTTACACTTATTTTTTTTAGCAAGTTATTAGTGCTGTACTTTACCGTTTGCTTACTTTTTGTTTACGATCTATGCTTAAGGTTTGCTTGTATCGTTTTAGAAATATATATTACCAATATTTTTTTCCAATGATATTTTTGATTTTCATTGTTAATTAATATAAAATTAGACGAAATACTATAACAGAATTTCATATTTTGCCGGTTTTCGATTTCAATCACTCCTAGGCATATTTCTAAGAGTCGAGATTTGCATGCATTAGTTCCACTTCTATAAAATCACCACAAATTATTGTAATGAACGCTTAGATTAATTTCAACTTAAATGGAGAGCATATAGAAGACTGTACCATAAATAAATCCATATTTTAGTAACCACTTAATCGTACAGAATCAGGCCTAAGGCAACAATTAGTTTATAAAGCTTTAAGTGGTAATCTTAACCTACCGAATATGTACATAGGTAAACTTTTAAAACGATTGAAACATTTACCAAAAGTATGGCACTGGCTTTGATCCGTGCCATACTTCTTTAGACCGGTTACCTACTGGCGTATTTGTCAAAATTATTTTAGAAGGTTTTACAGCGAAAAACTTGAATTTCACCAACATCAAGTTTTTTTTTTTTAAATCAAAGTAAGTATTGATCAGTTTTATTTTTAGATATCGTACAAGCTATTATGAATGTTTAGGATATATAAAATTGTAACATATTTGTAGATCATTATTTCAGACGTATCGAGATTTGTTTGTAAAATTGGTGAAAACAAAAAACTTAACTAAAGACAAGAAACACCCAAAAACGTTAACATAATACCTTAAAGTATATTAATCAATTAATAATCACATTCTGAGTCGATTTAACACTGTAGATATATCGCTGTCTTACTGTCTCTATAAACCTTGTGCTCAAAGTACAGGATATTATTTAGAAATATTTCCTTAACGTTTGTGAAATGTGTATTAAAATTGGTGAAAATAGATTCAGTATTTCACCTAGTTCCAAATACAAGTGTCCTTCCGCAATAGGACATTATCGGTCATAAATGTCTGATTTATATACAGTGTTGGACATGAGGTTAGCACACTTCGTACATGCGGTTTTCAGGAGTATTTTTCATTTATAATTATTAAAAAAATTTGTTGTTATTATACCCTTCACCATCGTGAGAAGGGTATATATAAGTTTGTCATTCCGTGTGTAATTTCCACAAAAAAATTTTCCGACCCTATAAAGTATATATATTCTGGATCCTTATAGATAGCGAAGTCGATTAAGCCATGTCCGTCTGTCTGTCTGTCTGTCTGTCTGTCTGTCTGTCTGTTGAAATCAGTATTTTGAAGTCCCCAGATATACTGGGGATCCAAACCTTCAATAATTCTGTCAGAAGTGCTTTCGAGAAGTTTGCTATTTAAAATCAGCAAAATCGGTTTAGGTTAACCAGAGTTATGAACCTATATGTGAGACCACCTCCATAAAAATTTGATATTTTTCATCCATTTTATTGCAATATTTTGAAAACTATTGCAGATAATACCATGAAATTTTGTATACGTTGTTTGTACTATAAAAGAAGAAAGTGTGCGGAAAATAGTAAGAATCGGTCCATGATTTCTTATAGCCCCCATACAAATATATGTATATATTCCCGAAATATGGCTTAATGATAAATAAATGCCTATAAAATTAGAATATCAAGACAAAATTCAGCAAAAATAAGTTTTATACAAAAAGAAATCGCAAAACGAAATTTTTTTTAATTCGGTCCATGTTTGACCATAGACCCCATATAAAGTCCACTTCCAAAATTCACTTAAATACGTATAAAAGAGATATAAATAATGTTAAACGGCTAAAATTTGACATAAATACTCTTTATAGGCAAATAAATTGTTGTACTAAATTTTATGGTGGTCGGCCCAGAACTGGTCATAGCTCCCATACAACCACATCTGAAAAAGACATTTTTCCGTATATATATTGTATAAATATCGGTACCGACTCAAAACTTTGCACAGATCATTTTAATATATACAAAAATCATCCCACAAAATTTTGTTAATTTCGGTCTATTTTTAACCGTATGCCCCATATAAAGCCCTCTTCCGAAAATCACTTTAATATTCATAAATCGCTTATAAATAAGGGTACCAATCCAAAATTTTACACGGATCATTTACATACATGCCTAAATCTAACTGCTGGATTTTGAGAATATCGGTCCATATTTGACTATATCCCCCCCATAAGGTCCACTCTCGAAATCCACGTTAATACTAATATATATCTTAAATATACCGTTATTATGTTGAAATTCGACGTGAAATATCCTCATATGCATGAAAATAACTGTTCCAAAATTTAAGAAGATCGGCCCATAATTTGTCATATCTGCCATATAGAATCATTTCCAAAAAACAAATAAATTCGGGTCAAAAAATATTCTTTTCGGATTTAACCCATATTCGGTCCATATTTTATAATCATGATATATATCGTTGGAAAGGTATTTTTAATACCTTTTATTTAATGCCTTACAAATTATCAGACACCCAGTAGTTCCCGAGATATAGGCCTATGTATTTTCAACTTTAAGGGCCCGCCCCCTCGAAAATAGGCGTGACCGGCAACAAATTTTTCTTTTGCTGGTATCTCCTCTAAAAGCCCTATTTAATTTTGTTTTTTTTTTTTTTTTTGAGCAAAATCACTAAAATCGAATTGTACCCCTTTTTTATACTCTGTTTGTTTCTTTTATACTCTGTTTGTTAAATTACACTGAAGATTATTATGAACATCAGACAGACTCTGTAAATTATGGTAAGAATTGGTAATTAAATCAATTAAAAATGGTAAAAATTAGACAACATTTGAAAATATTTTACATAAATTATGTTGGTCGTAAAATTGTCTTTCAAACAATATATCAAATACTAATAAAATTTGCACTAAGACTGAATAGAAAACACAGAATTAGGATATTCTAGTCTAGTGTAGTTTCTGTATTTCTTATTACGCTTAGGTGAAGGGTATTTAAGATTCGGCACAGCCGAATATAGCACTCTTACTTGTTTTTCTTTTAATTACATTCCTTCTTAATACTTTCTTCTATTTGTGGTTAATCGCAATTAATAGGCAATTTGCACTGGACAATAATTTAGAACGTAAAAGTAAATGTATATATTTTTATAGTTTTTCGCGGTAAGTTGATCTAGGTCGTATTTGAACCTATAACATATATAACGTGTATGGCGTTCGCCAAATACGGTGGTGGCGTTTTATGCCCGAGAAGGACCCACAACACATCTCACGCCTTAAGTTGCTTGAAGCAGACTAAGATTTATGTATTGAAATGGGCAGCTCAATATCTGTTTCTCAAAGCAATTGGGAACCTATAGAATGATGTGGAGCAATATATAACGACAGTAAGGTGCAAGAATATGGCTGATTTGTAGAATGAAATTCAAAATGCTTGATACACTATTTCAAAAGAGCGCTGTTTTGCTCTGGTGGAGAGTATGCCTGAGAGATGTACAGCTGTTACTACTCCTACTAAATATTACGATTTCAATGAAGTTTTTTTTTTTGTTTCTCTTAAATTTGCGACAATGAGGGTGCTGTAGCTTAATTCATTAGCGCGTTTGATCATTAAGTATGTGTTGGTATTTGTGGCCTTTGTTCGATTTCCAGCCGCTGCCACTCAAAACAACATCAGTTTCTGATAATTATTAGTCATTTCATTTCATTTAATTTTTATTTATCCATAATATTTACAACTTCATTTAAATTATTAATTAAGTATTTAAGTGTTCAAGATTTTTTTCTTTTTCAGCTTAATTATAGATACATATTTAACAAAATTTCTATATACATATATACACAATATTTATTTGGAGGAGAAAATTGGCAAAAACCTATTTAATTTTTATTTAAAACTACTTATAACTTATACTACTTATACTACTTCACTACAGACTAGATAAAAAAGAAAACCTATGATAATACTAGTTCATTAATATGAGCAAAATCGGAGTTTTGACATCTGATATTAAAATTTTGTGTAAGCCTATTGATTTTGTCTGAAACTAATTCCAAGCCCGTAATATTATGAAGACGTGTGGTAGAGAAATCATAAGGAAGATTGTACATAAGTTTTAATAATTTATTTTGAGCTATTTGCAATTTTTTTATATGACAACATGCGCTAGTAGAACAAACGGGGGCTGCATAGAATATTATAGCATGAAAAATGGATTTTAGAATTAGTTTTTTATTATGGATATTAAGGTTAGAATTCCGATTTATGATGGGGTATAGTATACGGGTTAATAAGTTAACTTTATTTACTATATAAGGTATGTGATCTTTAAACTTCATTTTCGGATCAAGAATAATGCCAAGATATTTACCTTTTTGTTCCCATTGTGTAGGAGTATTATTCATAATAATATTGGTTTGTGGTATGTAACATTCTTTCCGCTTCCTTGTAAAATATATCGCCTGTGTTTTATCATAGTTTAACCTGATTTTCCACTTATCGAAATAAGATACAATATCAGATAATGCTCTTTGTAGATTGGCTATAATATCAGCAGCCAGAATTTCAGAGCTGAGAATTGCAGTGTCATCTGCGAAAATTGACAAAGTGCAGTAGTCTACTTGAGGTAATCAGATGTGTATAAATTATAAAGAATAGGGAATAAGCATGACCCTTGAGGACAGCCTGCCGTAATAGAATGACTTTCAGAGTGGTGAGAGCCAATGTGGACTTGAAAGGAACGGGAAGTGAGAAAACTGTGAATTATTTTCGTCAATGCTATTGGCAAATTTAAATTAATCATTTTGTAAACTAGTCCCTCGTGCCAGACTGTATCAAAGGCAGCTTTAACATCCAATAAAACCATGCCAGTTGATTTCTGCTGGTTAAAGTTTGTTTTAACTAAATTTCTAATTCTCATTAAAGGATGGATTGTGTTATGTTCTTTACGAAACCCAAACTGATGAGATGGAATTATATTATTTGCTTCCATAAAATCGACCAATTTAATTTTAATGATTTTTTCCAATATTTTGCCTACACTCGACAATAAGCTGATGGGACGATAAGAAGATGGGCAGTCAGATTATTTACCTGGTTTTTTAATTGGGATAACTTTAGCCACTTTAAATTTTTGAGGAAAATAACAGAGCTTAAAACAGGAATTAATAACAATTGTTAAAAATTTAATTCCTTTATTAGGAAGTGATTTAAGGCATCTATTATTTATACCGTCGATGCCAGGAGACTTTTTATTTTTTAAAGTTTTCACTATACCAGTAATCTGTGAACTATGTATTGAATATACATCCAATGGATTAACTTTCAATGATCTGTACGTTTCTAGAGCATTATTAACTAAAGATGTCGTGATTGGGTCATCTAGATGAGATGCGATGGAGAAGTTAGAAGCAAATGTCTGCGCTAAAATTTCACAGTTTTCTTGATTAGTTGTGTATTGAGAATCATTTTGTTTTAAAATAGGAATACTATTGGACTTTTTCCTTAAAATTTTGGTCAAATTCCAAAAAGGCGGAGACCCTTTATCTAGCGTTGACAGTAAAGAATCCCAAGATTTATTTCTAAATAATTATTAGTTTTTCTATCCCATCATAACTAATATTTATCACAGCGCCCTGCTTCGGTGGTATATCATTCAAACGCCACCGAAGTAAAATAATTAAAATAATGGCTATAAAATCAAGTTTTGATCAATGCACCTACTCAACACCAGAGGCGCTGCAATAATGTACTATTAATAAACATAACGCGAAATTACAGTGTTGTCATATGAAAAGCCTGTCCCTTTCCAAAGAAAGTAACACAATTAATTAATTAATATAGGTATAGGGATATTAATTGCCTGAGTGTTACTTCTCTTAAAAAAACTCTGTCCATTATTAGTCATCTGTTCCATATAAGGTTCACTTCAGAATAAAATTATTTATTTTTATATATTTTTATTATTTTATATTTTTATTCTTTAACTATAAGATTTTTTTATAATAAACTTTTTAAATAAAAAACATAAAAATAGAAATTGAGTATGGGCTAAAGTTTAAGATAAATGTTCATTTAACAAATATAAGTTATCGGATTTTTGGGCATTTGAAATACAATTATTGTGAAAGTTCTGTAATATTCGTATAAGCATTGATGTTACTTAATATTTCTGAAGTAAAAGCCAGGATAAAAAACAGGAACTAAAGGCCTACATCAGAAAGGTTTATTATTGTTAAACAGCTTAAACTACAAAGCAATCGGTTTGCAAAGTCAATAGCGCAAGCACGATCAAGCCATCAGTCCATCTACAACTCCAATATATTTATATTGAGATGTATTTCTTCAAAATCAAAACCAGTAAGTTTTCAAATAGTGAGTTTTTCTAAAAAAAAAATGTAACAGAAACTTAATTTGGGAGTAAAGCATGTGACAGACGTTCACAATATAACTATTCTCTTATACTATTTTAATAGTTTAATAGTTTTGTTAAAAGTCCAACTAAATTCCTTTAAGAACATGCTCTCTCTCCATTAGAAAACTTAATATTTTGGAATTTTCGACAATTATTAAATACTGTACAAGCCAAGAAAATGCAACAAACCCGATTATTTTTTGTGTGTTTTGCTTTCTTAACTAGGCATTGTAACTAGTTTCTATTTACAGAATTGATAAATGAATTGTTTGTACTCGACATGAATGTGTTGTATTGAAATTTCACAAAACCAAAAGGTGATTAATACAACATAATTTTATTGTTTTCTTTTTTTTCAGAAACGCACTCTTTTCTCTATACCGCATCACATGTGCATTAGAAATTCTACACCTGGTCACGCAACAGTGCTAAAATGTGGTTTTATTTTCTATACTACCATCATCAGCGCCAACACCACACCAATGCTATGTATATTACCAACCACCAGTATATGTTTTAAACATTAGGGTGGCTCCTTTAAAAATAATTTTATGTTGTTTTCTCATTTGATCTTTTAAAAACATAAACTTTTTTTCATATGTGATATTCTACTTAGATATTAAATGTTGAGTCTTTGGAATACATACTTATATAAAGTCATTAATCCCAAATACACATGCTAAAATATCCGTAAAAATTATTTAAAACTCGCAAATGTTTGATATTTTTTTTAAATTTTATCGAATTTTATATATACAAAGCTATAACCTTTCATATGAAATATAATTTCTTAATAAGTGTATGCTTGGAAACAAAGTAAGGTTTCCAAGCATATTTCAGTCTATCAACCCTAATAAATATTTGTGTGTCTTGTCAGTAGTATTGTTATTGTATGAAAGAAACTCGTACTTTCAACGAAATTGCAGTCAGATGCAGAGTATGAAAAGAATAACATTTTGGGACAAATTAAACTTACTTATCCCTTTATTTTAAAAACCATTGGTGTTGTACTATAATCTTATTTTTATTCTGGCAGGATGGCGTAATAGTAAAGTTACGCTTTTTTGAGTAAACATTTGCCAAGTGTGACAGCATCTTAGGTATTGTTTGCATAAAATTTTTTCGCATAAATAATTTAATATATACTACTAGCTAAACCCGGTGTGCTTTGCTACCCCCCTCGTCATAAAATAAAATAAAACGTATTTATATATTTACAAACATTTATTTATTTAATTTTAATGTATTTATTGCAATGCTTTAGGCGAGACCATGCCCCTTTGTCCACTTACATAGTCAAGAATTTATTATTTCGTAAGAAAATCCTGTTGTGAAAATTTAATGACGATCGGTCCAGTAGTTAAGACTATATTACGATGTTTAATTTTCCTAAAAAGGGGCGTGGTCCCACTCACTTTTCTCCTGGTATGTATTCCTAATTATGCCAATACCATATGTACCAAATATCACCGACGTACGTCAAAAAATTCCCAAAATATGGCGGGTTAAATTTGTGGGTTACATGGGCGGTGCCACCCCCGTTTGTACAATCAAAACTTCATATGCCTATTATTACTTCCAGAGTCACAGTAATATGCTGTAAAAATTTCAGGCAGATTGGTCCAAGGGTTTGGCCTCCTATTAAGCACAAACATACAGACACACATTCATTTATATATATATATAGATTAAAAGCAATATAATTTAAGGTGAAATGGGGCGAAAAATGGGGATTTGGTAATAAAAAAATGTATGTAGTTAAAAAGTGTATAAAACTTTAGGTAAATACATATTACAAAAAAAGTATTTTGTATAGCAAACATTGTTAGTGGTATAAGTAAGTATCTGAATTAAAAAAAGGGGGCGATGAAGTAGGCGTGGTTCATAGTTATATGGCGACATTAACAGTATTAAGAGCAATATACTACCAAATAAAAAAATACGTTGGAATGAAGAAATTTGTATAGAGAACAAAAAGTATAAAACTTTCAAAAATTTGGCGTGAAAAGGGGCGTGAAAGAGGCGTGGCTTAAGAAATCTTTATTTTTACCTCGCCTGGAGTATATAATGTGTATACAATTTGAAGTAAATCTCTTAAAAACTATATGGGAGCTATTACATAATTTTTAAAAAGTGGGCGTAAAAATGAGCGTTGTCAAAAAAAAGTACCCTATTAATCATACCAGAGTCCCAGTTAAATGCTGTGAAAATTTCAAAAATATCGGTGCAGAGGTTTGGTCTCTAATTACAATATTTTAAAAAAGTGGGCGTAAAAGTAGGCGTGGTAAAAAAAGTACCCTATTATTCCTTCCAGAGTCACAGTAACATGCTGTGAAAATTTCATCAAAATCGGCTCAGCCGTCTTTTACATACATACATACATACATTCAATTTTATATATACTATGCACCAGAAAAAAAGCAATTAAATACTTTTGAACCGCAAACTTTATTTATTATTACTTAAAAAACTGAAAGCAAAAATAAGATGAGGAAATGATTACTTTATAAAAATCTGTGTTTTTAATTTAACGGATGGCACAATATTTCGATCTGCCTTCGCTACAACTTATTTTTATTAATATGAACTACCGCTTTAATATGATTTTGACAATAGCCCAATAGTGTTTAATTAAATTAAACATTTTTTTATTGAATTAGGTTGTATTTCTTCGCTACCAATCCAATACAGTTTTTGAATAATGACAAAAAGCTAAATCGCACCAAATCTTCACTAATAAGTGACAGGATAATTTTTATTGTTAAAGATTAGACTGTCACTGTCAATTGCTTCAAAACGATTTAATTCTTACTAAATTTACAATTTTTTTATGTTTATTAAAAATTGTTGTCTTTGAACTTAGGGTCAAAATTGTCTTTTATTTGTTTTAATAATTCGCTACAACAATGTTCAATCTTCAGATAAGAAAAATATTAACAAATTTATAAAATAACAATAAAAATATTTTTCAATATAACAGAATTGTCAGAATGAAAAAAGTTTTAAATATTACAAAAAAGAAAATATGAAAAATAATTTAGTTTCCTTTTCCGTTTTTATAAATTAAATGTCTATAGGTTTGAGGAACATTATCTGTATCCACTTTGAAATTAATTCTAACATATAACAACGTTTACAATTATTTTATGTTTTCAAAACTGATATGTTCTCAAAGTCAGGATGATAATACTGTTTTTTGATATATCTCTAGAAAATGTTGACCTTAAGCTCAAAGAAAACAATTTCTAATAAAGATAAAAGGTCGAACAATTAGTTAAATAATTTTTTTATGTTTCTATTTTAGGTTGTCATACCCTCGTTTAAAAAACCTGGTCCCGGTAGCTTCTTTGAGTTACATTTTACAACCCTGCAAATAATATTGGTCTACGTGATCCATTTTAGATGAAATGAACTACTTACAACATGGTCCAATGTAATGCAGTCATGCACCATGTCATACTTAAACAAGAGTTTTTAGCTAAACGACATGGTTTCGTGTTAACGCAATTGCATATTGAGTTGTTGTTGTTTAAAACTAACCCTCTTGAGTACTCCATGTAGTAGAAGCATGGAGTAGTTTTGGGACTACTCAGATGGGTTATATGATCCAATCCTAGGACATCGCAATGTTAAATCGACCACCTTTTTTCATATATTTGGAGTAGTTTTGGAGTAATCCTACTCCTCTTTGGTCTAGTCTTTACATGCATGTATGGACTAGTCGCGTTATTTGCAGGGTACATACATATGTTTCATCACAAAAAGTAAGAGGCTTTTTACTACATTTTGGATATATACTCGAACGATAGGTATGAAAACCAGCATCCATCAGGTACTTACAACAGTGTTGTATTGGTTTACGAGATCAATTTCGGTAAGGCCACAATATTGCTTTACTGGACATAGTAGTTTTTTTTTGTAAGTTCCTGGTTTCTTCTAATAACAGTTTTGCTTTCTGTATGTTTAAAATCTGTCACTAACTTATAGCGTAGACAGACGACGCTAATTCAATATTCTTAAATATTTTATCGTCTATCTTGAGCACGTCATATTCCCAAAAAGTGCTATTGCTGGTCCTAAAAAATTACATACAAGTATATCAATTATCAGGCATGTGATGGAAATCGATATCGAAAACGAATCAATTTTGGAAATACATTTTAATGCATTTATAATCTAATTTTTAAAATTTTTCTTTTAAGATTCTCTTTAGTAGCACAATATCTTTATATTTTATGTGATAAAAGTTTTTCAATACAGAAATATTACGAAAAATTTACTTCTAAAACTCATTCGTTTTCGATTTCCATGCCTGTATATCCTCCAAGAAAATAAAATCTTAAACAAATTTCCACAATTGCCTTTTTCTTATTTCAGAGTGTTCTACTGTGATCCCTACTTGTAGCAACACCTTGAGATTTATGGTTGCTAGAGCATGTACAATTTTTTCATTATTATGTAGCAGTTTCAGAAATTATAATAAAATGTACTAAATTTCTTGCTCGATATCGAATGCCATAATCTCAAATAAGAAAATTACGATAAATTTCACTCGATATCGAATGCAGTAATTTGGCCCCAGCTTTCTTTTAATTGAGATTTTTCACTAACAACATAGCCCTTAATCTTATTTTCAGCTTCTTATCCATTTGATCTGATAAATGTCAAAAAAAATTTGTTGAAAAACAAACTAAATGCAAAAACTGTCATCTGTCAGGGTAAAGTTTTAATTCACATTAGTGAGATTTAATGCAAATTAACGATGTCGTCTTTGTGTGCTATTACAGAACGTTTTACAATCTTTAGCGTCGGATTTAAAGTAAGTGATTTTTACAAAAAGGCAATTGCCACAAAGTTTTTAAAAAAGCTTCTGCGTTAATTTCTGCAATAATTTCAACAAGTGTTAACTGTTGCCGCTAAAGTTTTAATAATAACGATATTATTTTTTATTATTTTATTATTATTTGGAAAATTTGGCTTTTAGGATGGCTGACAAATAAAAAAATTCGTTTTCCAAAAATAACAAAAATCTCCGACTATGACTATCGCTGAAATTAGAGTTTAACTTTTACACAATGAGACCAACAATAGTGTCATAATGACGTCAATCGGTGCCGTTAAATACAATAATACACATATTATTTATCAAAGAAAACGAAAGATTTTCATATTAACTTCTTGATTTATGACTATTTTTGAAAGTGAAATTGTATTGCTTGCATGTAATAATAGCATTAATTTACTGTCCTGGTTACTAACATCTTCTTTTACAAATAATATAAAATAAAAATATCCGGTGTCGCTCCAAAAACTAAAAAACGTTGAAAGTAACGACAGTGACCTTCTTTCTGGATGGTTAACAATGTACATAGTTAAAAGTGGTGTGTAGAATTAGCTAAAAAAAAACATACAATGGTGGACAAAAATTTAACAGATAGGAGACTTACACAGACAGTAGAGTGCGAAATTGTAACATAGTAAGTAATAATTGATTAGAGTGTGACTGACTTCTAAAGACGTCACTTAAGTGGTCTCCTTAGAAAACAATAAAGAACTAGCAATATTGGTTATACACCAATACCTCGTTTTGCGTCGTTTAGTTTTGCGTTTTTTCATAGTTGCGTCACTACATAATTAGTACTAATTTTCACTGTGCAGCGTTAGATTTTCGACGTTCCATAGTTTTGGGTTCGAGTCTTTAAATTTGTTCTGGAAATTTTTGCAAAATCTGCAACATCATTAGATGCTAAAACGATGACCCGTACAAGAAGTGCTTTGATGATCAAAATGGAGTCCTTGCTTTCTATTTGCATTGAAAATCAAGATGACAAAATAAAGTATTATCCAACGATAATGCGTGTGGTAGTAATACAGATAATTTCTGCAAGAAAATGTATTTTACGTTAAAAAAAAAAGTTGTTAAGCACACATTGGACCAATTTTTTATGAAAGACAGCCGACGACTTGGTATTTTCGTAACCCTAGAACCTATCTTTGATTTTTACATGGTTTGCTATAGAAAATATTAGTTTACTTGCGTCGTGTTTTTTTGGAACGTAACCAAGACTCAAAGTGAATTATTGGCGCTGTTGCTTAACAAAAGCTAGAGGCTTTTAAATATTTAAATACAACTTATGTTTAAAATGAAAACCAGTGAAGAAACTTTTAGCTTAGCTTCGCAGGAATCATTTTGAGATGCTTCTCCTCGTGCTTCATTCCGTTTTTATTTTGGTTCGATATTGAAGAGAAAAAGTCATGCTGTCATAGTAGCAAAAATAAATAATGCTTTTTTAACACAGCATTTTCATTCCAGTCTTCGTAGTAAATAAATCATGTAGTAGCCTAATTACAGTTTTTGTCAACACTGTTTAGACCCATCTTCTACTGATAGCGCAGAGTTATTGATGTCACTGAAATTTGGCTGACATGTGCATTGATGTACAAACTGCATTCATAAAAACGTGACTGGAGAAAGATAGAGAGAAAAACTAACAAGTCTCTCTTAAAATGTAACTCAAATGTAACATTCATATGTACTCGTACAAACATTCGCGATGCACAATATGTCATTGACTTTCAAACTTTTGTACAAAAAATAGTTTACCAAAAAAGCATTTGACAAATAACCAAAAACAGTTTGTTTGTCTATTAAATTAAACAAAATGTTTTTATTTCGTTGCAGTCCAAATGCTTACATGCTGTGTGATTGTTTCAGTTCAATGGAAATACATTTTAATTAAGGCAATAATAACAAGGCTAATGATAATGAACTGGTTTCTTTTTCAATAGCAAATATACTATAAAGAAAGTTTTTTTTTGTATGAATGTATGTATATTTCACTCCATATAGCTTTACTTTTTATTTAGCAATTGACAAGATATTGAATTGTTAGATATTCTGACAATTATTGTTAGAAAATGACAAGAAAAAAGACAACACATACCAGTCAGACAGACATACATACGAGTATGTACAATGTACATACATATGTACAGTAAAGAAAAACTAAAAAAATAAAAGTGTTTCCATAAATATAAAATATGTAAATAGTTACAATTTCTAAATCAAAGTGAATCTTGTACTTCTTCTTGAGCACTTTTTAATGAAAAATCAAATTTGATTTGCAGAAATTTATTGAAAATGTAAAAGAAAAAAATAAATAACAAAGAAAATCCAACAATGGTTATGACCACTTTTGCATGCAGATCAGATCAGTGAATTTATGTGTGTGGCAGCAGTTGCTGTTTTGTTTTATAGTCACCATGTGACCATCATTGGTGGTGAAAGTGTTTTTTTTTTTTTTTTCTTTTCTATTATATTTATGAGTATATATTTTTTTCCTTTTGTTTCTTTTTCAAAGTCTTCTTCTTAGTTGGCATTTGAAAAATATGGCTAAAGAAAAAATATAAAAATCCCCAAGATAAAAAAAACAAGTTAGAGTGCTATATTCGACTGTGCCGAATCTTAAATACCCTCCACTTAAACGTAATAAGAAATATAAAATCTACACTGGTTATTTACTCGTATAATTGATGTAATTACCGATTCTTACTGTAATTTACAGACTGTCTTTGATTTTCGTATTAATCTTGAGTGTAATTTAACAATTTATAAAATTAAAACAACAGTTTTCCATATTCACAACAAGTTAAGAAACAGAGTATAAAAAAGGGTAAGATATAAGGTGACGATTTTTGTTTTTTGGCAGCTATAAATAATTAGGGCCGATCTTCTTAAATTTTGGAACAGTGATTTGTATGCATACGAGGACATTTCACGTCAAATTTCAACATAATAACAGTATATTTAAGATATATATTAGTCTAAGCGTGAATTTCTTATATGGGAGATATAGTCCAATATAGACCGATATTCTCAAAATCCAGCACTTTGATTTTGCCATGTATGTAAACGATCCGTGTAAAATTTTGGATAGATATCGGTATTTATAAGAGATTTATAAGTAATAAGGGGATTTTCGGAAAAGGGCTTAATATGAGAGATACGGTTAAAAATGGATTGAAATTTTGTGGAATGTTTTGTGTATATATATGAATGATCTGTGAAACGTTTTGAGTCGGTACCGATATTTATACGATATATATAAAGATAAATGGCTTTTTCGGATGTAGTCCTTATATGGGACCTAGGACCAATTATGGGCTGACCAATAAAATATTTAGTACAACAATTTATTTACCTACAGGGAATATTTGTGTCAAATGTTAACCGTTTAACATTATTTATACCAGTTTTATACGTATTTAAGTAAATTTTGGAAGTGAACTTTATATGGGATCTATGATAAAACATGGACCGAACTGAAAAAAAAATTCTTTTGCGATCCGTTTTTGCATGAAACTTATTCCTGCTGCATTTTGTATTGATATTTCAATTTTATAGGCATTTATGTGTAATTGAACAATATTTCGGGAAGATATTTGTATGAGGGCTATGAGAAATCATGGACCGATTCTTACTATTTTCCTCACACTTTCTTCTTTTATCACAAACTAACGTATACAAAATTTCGTGGGCATATTTCCAATATATTTAAAAAAATTGCAAGAAAAATGTTTAAAAATTATCAAATTTTTATGGAGGTTGTCTAACATTTTGATTTATAACTCTTGTTGTACTATACCGATTTTGCTTATTTTCGATTCCAAACTGCTTTGTAAACCTTTTTGATTTCGGTTGTGGCCTTTGGACGTGAGAGTGTTTTACAGATAGACGGACGGACAGACAGACAGACGGCCATGGCTCAATCGACTTGGAATTTCGTAAGGACCAAGAATATATATACTTTGCTGGGTCTCAGATGAGTATTTCTCACTGTTACACACGGAATGACAAACTTATATATATCCTCAATTACCACTTATGGTGATGGAGGGTATAAATGCTAAACATTTGCAAATATGTACGTATTTCTATATTAAATTTCTGAAAGGGGTTTTACTTAATATGTAGGTATATTGTTTTTGACTGCTAAAGTTTCAAATAAAATTGCAATGAAATTGGTGTATGTAAACACAGAATCACCCTTCTTGCTCGGTCATGTTTAAATGCCAATAATCATGCTTTAATCTAAATCGTAACAATAGAAAGTTTATGTCTCAAATCCAAAGGAGCGAGTTCGTAGGTCCAATCATGAGCGTACTGAAAATTCCATGGCAATTGACATCATATTTCCAGCTTTAATACCACAATCTTTATCAGTCTTCATGTCATGGCTCATCAATACTTTTAGGAATAATCCTGAATTAGGGTACATTCCGAGAGAATAAAGGGAGTTTACAGTTGTATTCATTCCTCAACTACGCAACGGACTATCAGTTTGTCGTATCTCAGGAAATCCGACTTTTTGTCAGCAATATCCTCAATGGGTGTAATTTTGCAAAGCACAACACTTACGTTTTTGTCATTAAAGTATTTCAAATATTTGTATGCACTTGAAGAACATTTGTACATCTATTAGGAGTAGAATTGATCTATCCTTGAAGATAAATGTATAATTTTTTACTAAAATGTCAAATTCTAGTCTTGACTTTCCTTTTTTTCGTACAAAAATATTAAGCATTATTGTGGGTACGAACCGAGTTTTTAATAGACATGGCTAGAAATTGGCGTGGTAGTAAAAAATGATTAAGGACAGAAATGTAGCCATGAACACCGGTATACAAAATGTTACGATCGCAATAAAAATAGCGACACAGTGGACAAAATAGTAAAAGGGCGGTATTTGTAGGCGTGGCAAACAAAATTTTGTTCTGGAATTGTTTTTACATTATCTTTAATCCTAGGGGGTAACTGACACAACTTTTTTTGTATGGAAGGCGAAACACTCTTAATGTACATATTGTATGTATTAAAAATTAGTGCATAGAAATAACGGGTGATTCAAGTAGATATACTTTTTTCAATAGCATTTTTTTTTTGACAGATCACGTGTGAGTCGTGTCATGCTGTCATGTTATTTGTTTAGTATTGTTTGTAATTTCATAATGGAAAGACTGGCACCTGAACAACGTTTACAAATCGTCCAAATGGTCAAAATAATCGGCCCATTTCTGGCTCAATGGGTATGTAAACAAACAAAATTGCCCCATGTGGGACGAAGAGCAATCTGAAGAGATTCAATAACAACCACTTCATACAGAAAAAAAACAACGGTTTGGTGTGGTTTGTGGGCCGGTGGAATCATTGATCCGTATTTCTTTAAAAATGATGCCAGTAGGAACATAACCATTAATGGCGACCGTTATCGTACCATGATAACCGACTCCTTGATGCCTGAAATTGAAGCTCGTAATCTCGGCGACATATGGTTTCATCAAGGCGGCACCACTTCCCACACATCGCATCAATCAATGGATTTATTAAGAGATCACTTTGGTGAGCACATAATTTCAAGTTTTGGGCCGGTCGATTGGCCACCAAGATCGTGTAATATCACACAGCTAGACGTTTTCCTGTGTGAATATGTAAAGTCTAAAGTTTATGCGAACAAACCCGCTTTGATTCAGGTCTTGGAGGAAAACACCACTTGTGTCAGTCGCCAGTTACCAGTCAAAATGCTCGAACGAGTCATCGAAAATTTGACTCTACGGATAGACCATCTGCGACGTAACAATGGCCAACATTTGATAGACATAATCTTCGAAAAAATAAATGCAAAAGAATTTTCTTTCAAATGATAATAAACATTCCCCATTAAATTTGAATTTTCTGTGTTTTTTTTTCTTTAAAAAAGTAGGGAACCTCGAAATGGATCCAGCTTTGCTATAACCTGTAATAACATATTTTTTTTATTTTGAGCAATAAACAAATGTTTAGCAAATGTAATGACTCCTATACTTCCATGCCATCACCACTCCCTAGTGTAGAGTACAAATAAATCCCAGGAATTTCATTATCACTTCTGCTTTTGTCTCTAATAAGCCACAGATGCATAAACAACAAATATATACAACACCAAGAAATACATACATATGTATCTGTAAACATTTATCTCTAGCTTTTATAAACTTTGCAAAAGGTTACGGGTAGTATATGCATGACCAAAATAACAAAAAAAAACTAACAACGAAAAAAATATGCTAAGGATTTTCCTTTTCATACAAATGAAAATGAAAGTATGGAAGTTTAAAAAATTTCACGGATTAACATGCAACAACAAAAAAAAACAACCAAGAAAATCTTTTGAACTTTATTACATATTTATGCTCTTTATTGGGTAGTTAGTGCATAAAGTCCTTTAGGGTTCATTTATACGGCTGTAAAAATCTTTCTAGCTTTATGCAAAAGTGAAATTATGTAGGATAGTGAAAAGTGAAAGAGATAGTTTTTGGGATTGGTTTTAAAAGATAAGAGGGACATTTGTTTTTCACAAGTGAGACCAAAAGAAATTGTCAGGAATTGAGAAAAATCCATTTAGTTATTCAATTGAAAGTTGCATTCAGTTGGGATTCCTTGCTGTGGGATTTTAGTATACATGGACTAAATCAAACATTTTGACATTAAATGCGTTAAACTTAGAATAGCTTGTGAATGAACCATCTTAACATTATTTAAAATTTTTAGTAATATTAAGTCATGGAGAAAGTCTAATGTTAATAAAATTTCCTTTATTATTAAATAAACAAAATTTTTGCTAATAAATTTACAACAAATTTACTGTAGTTTTAATAACTAATAATAATTATAAAATTTTCAACATCACACTTTATTATACAAATGATGATATAAATTATTTGGCACAAAAATCACAAAAATCTGTTGACTAAACTTTTCACGGCGAGGAAATAGTCTTTTAAATATACTTCATACAAAGTAAAAAGTTGCAAAGAACCATAAACAGTCACTAAAAGTTGAGAAGAAATGCAAGTATAACAACCATATAAATTTTCAACATGAGACAAGCCAAGTAGCAGGAAATGTTACATAGTTTACATATACATACTACATATTGTGCTTGCCAAGATGGATCATTTCTTCGAAATGATTTTTATGAATAAATTTATTATACGGAACTGTCTAGTAAGCAGAGAGTTGGCTGTTAGCTAAAGTAAAACTTTTATGTGCAAAGTAAACTTTTTATTTACAACAAAAAAAAAAAAAAAAAAAAAAACAATTCTAAACTTCCTCAGTTATAACCTTTAAAGTTTGAATTCCTGCTTGCAGTCTTAGGCCAATTTGTCATAAGAAAGTAACCTTAAATAATGTATTCTTGAAGCTGCTTTTCAAGATTGTAAACTATGTAAATATAGCAATCTTTGACTTCTCTGTTTATGTTTATGCTACATTTTTTTATTTATTGCTTTCGCATCAGGGTTATTTATTTGTTGAATCCCAAACAAAAAATTTAAAAACAAAACTTAACGTGAAATAAATATTTTTTTCCTTTTTAACGATTTAAATGGAGGCAACAATTTAAAAGAATGTTACTTAACTTGTTTTTTTTTAACTAAATCATGTGGCACCCTTCACAGAACTCTATCCTATTATTTATGTTTATTTATATTAGAGCGACTCTCATTGTTTGATCAGAAAATAGGTTGTAGTTCACGAATAGTTATGACTAATGTCAAAGTAGTACACTATGAGTTAATTTGAAAGAGGTTACAACATTACTCATTTCAGTGGGTCAGTCATAGATCGACTATGACTGAAAATTTCCTTGATTTTATCAGGCCTAAGTAATTCATGCATTAAACACTACGTAGCCCCAAAAAGTGATGAAATTAAAAGCATTTTGTAATGTTTTCTGTATTTTAGAGGTCTAGTTTCCAGTATAACCTTTACCTTTACAAGTGTTTAAGGTTTGCTACTATAAAATCAAATACATACATACATATATAGAGCAATTCCATATGAAAACGATCAAAATTGGCAAATTTTTGGACGACCCCTCTCCGATTTTAAAATAAATAGTCTCAATCGATTGCCCAGCAAAAAATAATGTACCTACATATTTTTTTTTTTTTATAGTGACTGGTTTAGTGGTGGTGTACACCACTGTCTGTGACAAAATTGAAGAATTCTTCATAAGGGACCTCATTGAAAATTGTTTAAAAAAAAACTACTAAAGCAATTGCAACGAGTGATTGAATCAGGCTTTAATTGAAAAATAAAATTTTCCTAATTTTTCTTAGAAATTTACCTTTAAATTTTCCCATTAAAATTAAATTTTCCGATTTTCCACAGAAGCTTCTAAATTTTCCGGCTAATTTTTTTTTTTTTTTTGGATTTCTCATAATTTTTGCTTTAAGAATCAGCAATAAAAACATGGGCCCCGACTCCTTGTTTGGACAGGAGAAGAGCATTTAAGAGACCACCTTGTTAAAAATACATTTTAAAAATTATTTTACAGTTAAAAATACATTTGTGAAGAAAAAATCTTTCTTATTTTGCTGCTTATACTTAATTACAATATTTATTAAAAATTTCAATTGTCTTGGCATCATTATAAAATTAAAGTAACTTTAAATTTAGCACGTCGGCAGACGAAGAGTACCGCTTTACATTAATTGACATATCAGAAATATTTGGTATGAAGCAATGAAACTTTTGCGTTCCAGTTATAGTTTTGACATTATTATATCTGTTTTGAATTCGTTGCTCCATGGCATCGTGTTCTTTTTGAGTGCATAAAACTGTGTTAATGGCAATTTCCTTGCTTTGAATCCACGAAAACAAATGTTGTACATTTAAGATCTGGTCAGTATATGGCCTTTGCAAACTTGCCTTAGTCGCCATGCGTTTTAGGGTTCCCCCTAACGCATCGCATGGGCCCTTACCGTGGGACGTCGCGAAAAAGTGCCACTCGACTTTGCAGTTTTGTTTTTCTTCAATTATGCAAAGATTGTAAAATTTTTTTTTATTCTTGTACTGAGAAGCCGCGCCGTCTGAGAAAAACGTTACTTTGTCGATTGCATCGAATTTTGATCTTAAGAATTCAAACAGTTTCATTTGAAATAAATAAACGGACACATAATTATGAGCTAAACTCTCCGCGACAACAACAAGGCTTACGGTCTGTAGTTCGTTATGTTCGTTTTTGAAATAAATGCAAAAAGGATGCACCGTGCACTGGTCGTTTGCCCAGTGATAAGCCTGAATTTCATGCCGGAGTTAGTTAGAATTAATAATTTTTTTAATTAAAAAAAAATGTTTTTCTGAATACAGACAGCAGAACAATTTTAAAAAAATTTTATGAAAGTGAGCTCAATTTGAGTAATTTTTTCATACGAAATTTTCTCAATTACCTTGTTGTCTTCTTTGTGAATTAGGACCCTATTTTTTATAATTTATACATTTAAAAATACTTGAATTCATTTAATTTTCAAAATAAAATCAACAAATAAAATTTATAGCCTGTTTTCTTTCATGATTTAAAAAAAAAACAAACAGTTATTGAAAGCAAAATTTAGTACAAGTATCAAATTGTAAACTACATATGCCACATTACATTACGTAACGACACGAACCAAACAACGGGCTGTAGGGGATAATCAAGAAAAGTTTTGTCAATTCAGAAAATTAAAAAAAACATTTATAATGTTAGGAATATTGACAAAAAATATTTGCAAAACAAAACGAAACAAAGTTTTGTTTTACTTACAATGCTCAATTTTCAACATCAGAGACCTGCTTAGATACAACAACTTGGATAATCTTCTTAAAAAATGTAATGCCTAAAAGTAGACTGTGCTTTTTGAGCAGACAAAAACTGAATTGTGTAGTTGTAACCAGCGTTGCCGTTTTGGTTACTTTTAACCAAAATTGGTTACTTTTTTTCCAATGTGTACTTGTGTACTTTTTTCCGTTTTTAACACAAAAGTAACCATTTTTTTATTGTTTTTACTTTGACTTAATTTATTTACACCACTAATTTTGGTGATAACTAACTACACAATTTAACCGTTTTTTTATAACGTTATTATAATAACAACACATTATTTGTCAAACACAGCATTACAAAAAAAAAAATACATGCTTGACTCCAAACATAACAAACACAATCATTGTGTTTATTATTGAACGAGTAAGGTTCGTCACAAAAACTATCTAAAACAGAGGTAGGCAAAGCGTAAAATGAGGTTGTGTGTGTGAGCGAACTACCCAACAAACATAAACATAATTATATAAATGATACAAAACAACTTACATAGATAGGAAACATACACTCATAACAGTTCGGCTGCTGCTGAAAGGATATTTTCGCAGCTTAGTTAATCAAAACTAAATGCAGGAATAATCTTGGCTATATGAAGTAAAAATCGTTATTTGAACGGTACCGGTATCAATGCTGACAAAAGCAATGGGAAATTTAACCTTTATAATGGTGAAATTATTTTTTAAAAGTAAACGTCAAAGATTGTTCCTTCGAACAATAATAAAGATCCCGACTTCCCGTTCTAATTGAAATGTTTGATTTAAAATTAAAAAAAATTTCTAAATGTTCAGTATAACGTGAGAATGCATTATTTCCCATAGGGAAAAATATGCAGTAAAGAGGCATTTCGGAAGGCCTTCTTTGGCAGTTTAAATTTTACATTGCGTGCCTACTCGCTACTGGTTACATGCCTGCTAGAGGGCCTACTTGAGAAGGGTAATTGGTGTGATTAAAAGCCTGCTAAATTAATAAGAACATTGAGGAAAGTAAAAGAAGGAATTTTAAATAAAAGAAGGATAAATTTCAAATTAATTTAACTTAATTAAATAATATATTACATTTATTTATGTAAAGTACTGCTTCATGCGTATTTTACAACGCAAATTTTCATAAAATACTAACTTTTTAGACGCTCTCTTTATTAATTTTTATTACTCGTATAACAAATAATGTTTGTTTTTGTAGTGACGAAATACAGGCATAATTGTTTGCTATTACGATTTCTTGCCATTCTTTTGAAATGCAATATAGAATGTGTATGAAACGGCTTCTAGAAGACCTTCTGAGAGACGGAATAGTGGAATGAGTATTGAGTACTATTAAAATAACTTTAAACTGGCTTTTGGTACTTTTTCAAGCATGTATGTACAAAAAGAAACTTTTCAATGTCCATCACTGTTTCGAACAGCTGATTGTTTATTTATTGTGTTTTGTTTTTTTTTTCTTGAAAATATTTAGTAATCTTAAAAACATTAAATAAGTAAATAAATCCTCCGAATCCATTATAATTGAGAATAGTTGAGTTTTAAAATACATATATAATTTGAACTGAAATAGAAAACAAACAATTAAACACAAACACAATATCGTTGTACTATGTGTTTTTTAATTTTTTTTAACGTATGGCACGTTTTTAAATTTTCTATGAGTACACAAACGTGCTTACAGTACGGTACGTTACAGTACGGATACGTGGACGTTCGGCTAATTCTACATTTATATATAAAACCGTCATCAGTTCTTGCAAATTTAAATTTTCATACAAAATCATTAATTATTTTTATAAAATTTTCAATATTACAAACACTGAAAGTTTTTGGAAGAGTAAAAATTACCCATAAAATATGGCTGCAAAAATATGAAGAAATCTCTTACAAATATTTTATGATGATTGGCCCAAAATTGATCATAGCTAATAACATACATAAATATCCCATAAATATCAATATTAAACATACATTTTACACAAATCAGTATTTTGTGGGTCAGAATTATACAATTGGGTTTCTTGAATATATGTAAGAGCATAATTGGCCATATTTCTCATATAATATCCAAATCGGAATAATTAATTAAGTACTACTTATACTAAGTACAACTGTCAAATATTTTTATTAATGGAGAACAAACAAAACCACATTGTTTAGGAATTTACAATTAGCATTGGTATCATAACTTAGTAATGTTTAATTTAAACTAATTACATAAATCTAAAAATATTTTGATTTTGTTAACGGTTATATGTAAACTTACAATGTTCGAAAAAATTATAAGTACAGCACATTCATTTTGAAAAATATAATACAAACGATGTTTAAATTTGTGTTTTCATTTACTTCCATATATTTAAAGTAAATTAACAAGATAACTCAAATAAAAACAAGTAAAAAAGTATAGTCGGTCAAGCCCGACAATATAATACCCTACACTCAGTATATGTGTTCAACTTTGGATGAATGGTGTTGGTACTCCCATCTTTGGTTGGCCCTTTTTTGAGACTGTTTTACCTTGAGGGTGATGCCAGAGGACATCTATAGGCGTATATGTCATCATACATTATCTTTTAAGTAATTTCTTCGTCAATTTGCAAAAATATAAATTTTGTTGTTGTATTTTGGCGAATCGTTGTTTTGCCAGATACAGTCCATAAGCAATCGTTTAAATAAATAGTCGTATAGTTGATAATTTTGAATTGGACATTACTTTGAAATTTTAATAATCTTTTATTTGTATGTTTTTTTTCGAATTAATGATTTACAAAATTTATTTAAAAGTTAGTACAATTCAATATCAAAAAAAACCCGATGGAAACAATTCAAAAAAATATCAATTATACAATTTAAAGATTATTAATGATTTAATATGTATGAAACAGTTTTCCAGAAATGAGCGATTATGGGAGATATGAATCATTATGGACCAATCATCCAAAAGTTTGGTGCCATGAATATAAATATTATATATATGTGTTAAACTTTATCTCGATTTAAATACTTTTAAAAGATTTATGGAGGTTAAAGTGAATTACGGAGAGGGTCTTATATGGGAGTTTCGACTAATTATGGACCGACCATTATAAAATTAGGTGTCGTCACTTCTGTATATATAAAACTTATTTGTTTTGAATTTTATTTACCAACATTTTTAAGAGATTTATTGTCGATAAAGTGATTTTCGGAAGTGAGACTTGGAGGTTCGACTAATTATGCACCGATCATCATATAATTGTACCATATTATTTGTATATATACGAAACATATTTGTGTGTAATATTATTTGGATACCGACATTTTTAAGAGAGTAGTGCTATTTAATTTGATTTTCGGAAGTGGGCCTTACATGGGAGCTATGGTCAGTTATGGACCGTTATACACAAAATTTGTACAACATCGTGTACAACTTATTTGCGGCGAAATTTAAATTTAAATTAAATCAAACAATCATGACCAATAACTCCTATTTTGGGAGGACACTTGTATGGGGGCTAGGTGAAATAATAGGCCGATTTCATCAAGTTCCAATCCCATCCATTCGTGGGCCAAAAAAATATCATTTACAAGATTTTATTGAAATATCTTAAAAATTGTACTATGCGCACAAGCTTTACAAGAACAGCCAGCCAGACGAACGGACATCGTTAAATCGACTCAGAAAGTGATTCTAAGTCGATCAGTATACTTTACCCACTATGGTGGTGTAGGGTATAATTATATTAAAAGCACTTCAGTAATGCATACATACTTACACTTTGTAGTAAAATAATTATAGCGATGGAAGAAAGTTAAATTGACACCTTGTCACAAAAAGAATTTTGTATTAGCATTTCGCTTTCCCACAATTTAAATTAAAAGCAATTAACTTAATAGTTAAGTACAATAAATTACAATAAAGTACGTACATTATGTTATAATTATTTTTAACTCAGGGTAATTTGTAGTAATTTCCTACATTTTATGAACTTTCAATTGAAGTTATTCTTTTAGGCATTACTAATGATTCAATGACTACTTTATTTTCATATTTTACACTTGGCTGCAATTACCAAAGTAGGCGTGTCAGTTAGGAAATATTTATTTATTTAAAATAGAACACAAAGTGCAGTTGGTTAGTGGGTCTGTTAAAAAGGGAAACAAAAAACTTGCACTGACCATAAAATTACAATTTTGCAGACAATTGACTTATATAATGTGCAAAAAAAAAGCAATTTTGTTATAAGATTTATTTGCTAATAAAATGTTAAATAACAAAATGTGAAATTGTAAGATGAAAAACAAAGAAAATATATACGTTTGTTGATACATTTGAAAAATATAAGAAACTTAAATGTGTGCACTGACCATGGCAATGGAGTATAACAACTGTACTGGCTAGTGTGAGTTAGCAGAAGGGCTGCGAACAGCCAAACTAGTATTTTAAAAAACCTTTATAATTTGTGTTTTGTATATAAGAATATGAAAAATAAGCTGGGCTTACAGCATTCAACAACCCCCTGGCCAACGATGTCGAACGATAACGTTCGCTTAGATAAGACTTAAGACACAAGCTTTTTATCGTATCTAGTTTTTTACTCAATCAAGTTTGTTTATTCCACAATCAAGTTTGTGTCTTAAGTCTTATATAAGCGAACGTTATCGTTCGACATCGTGGGCCAGGGGCTAAATTAAATGTCATACATTTAACATACAGACATACAAGGGTACTCGTATAGCTGGAATGGTCATTTCGTTATAATGAAAATTTCATCCAAGACTATTTAAAACCCGAAACAAGATACCCACCGGTTTTAAATATTTTATGTTTTTGAATTATATGACAATGCTGGTTTTTTTGGATCGGTTATTGTAATTAAAAAATGTTTTTAATTTTTGTAAAAAAAAAAAACTATAAAAATTTTTCTAATTTAGAAAATTGTACAAAATAGATTTCCTTTAAATTGTTCATTATATGTATGTAAAAATATATCACAAACGCATATAAAGGGTGTTTATTTAGATGTATACAACTTTGAAATGGAATAAAACATAGATGATATTTGTAAATTGACATGAAATTTACATTCTCATTCGAAAGATAATCTTCTGGCATTAAAACTTAAATATGACTTCTGACATATCACCGCCACGGCTGGCTCGGATGTAGTTTAATGTGGAGGTTAAATTTGTTATGAATTTTCCAATATTTGTGGCTGTATATTGGCAATAACGTGGCGAATGTTGTCCTTCAAGTGGTCAATTGTTTCGGGCTTATCGACGCGACCTTACATATACCCACAGAAAATAGTCAAGCGGCGTTAAATGGCACAATCTTGGAGCTGTGTGACATATTGTTAAACAACATGTTGTTTAGTAACTACTTCTGCACATCATGATTGTTCAATTGATAAATAAAAAAGTCATTAATCATGGCTCTATAGCCAACGAACCAACGAACAAGAACTGTAACATTCTGGCCAGCTTCGTATTAATTATTCCTCTAGCCCGTAAGCACACCAAACAGTGAGTTTTTCTGGATGTTCCGAAAAATCTTCCATAAAATTGATGCACACATTCTAATTTCTGTGTACGATGGTGAATAGACTGATTCGGATCTCCCTCTATGTTACGCTCTACAGCCGCAATGACTTCTTCTGTAAGCACTGCACGACGTCTGTCTGGATGTGTTATCATTTAGAGTATACGTGACCCGTTGTTAAGGCGTCAGTCAATTCATGTTGAAATGCCAAAACCAACTAAACATAAATCACTTAACAAAATGGCAGTTAAAAAAAGTTACCAACTTAAAGTTCTATACATACAAAAAAACATTCTTTTTAAATTAAAGAAAAAACCGGGTTTTCAGCACTTTTCGAATAAACCGAAACCCGGTTTTATAAAAAAAAATCCCCGAAGATTTCATTCAAAATAATTTTTTCAAATGAAACCCATTATCGAATATGGCCGCATTTGCTTCTGAAAATCCAAGTGCAATTAAAAAGTGATTTTTAAAAAAATCGGCTGGAAATATGTTGATATCTAAATTTTCTAATATTATTGATGATATGGATGACACGGCCATGAAGTTTTAACAGGACGGCGCCACATGACACACACAGTTACGACAGCTAAGAATTTATTGCAAACCATCTTTCCTAATCACATAATTTCACGAAATTCAGCTATTCGTTGGCTGGCCCATCAATCGATTTAACACCACTGGATTATTTATTGTGGGACTGTAGGTAGATCCAATCGAATCAATTATAGCCTTAAAACTCAAAATCCATAACGTGATTAACCAAATCAACCCAACATGTGTTTCAACATTTTTATAGGAGAATCTAAATCAGTATGCGTTGTCAAACATTACTCTTTCCAAGAGAACAAAACTTTTTCTATAAACTATTCGTTTTCTTTGTTTATGAAAACAAAGTTCTTGTTGTAAAACCGTTAGCAATATTGCTTATTTCACACATTTCTCACAGCGACCTCAATGAGGTGAAGCTTTAAATGGATTATCCATGTAATGATTATTAAATTAATATTTTGTGTGTCCTAAGCCCTTTTCATAGCTAATGTTACAAATTATTGACTTCATACTAGCCGAGTTAATGATAAATACAATTTCCGCCTGACTTAAAATGTTACTTCAATTTGCATTATTTAAACCGATGCCAGTCCTTAATATGTTGGTTATATTAGTTGCTTTACATACTCCACTTTGACTCATTTCCAGAAAATTATAGTGGCAGTTACTCAAATGTTACACATTTGTTGATGATTTTTTTCTTCCGCCGTTAATGTGGCTTTTGTTGACTCTACAACCAAGCACTTGCCATTTTTACCGGCATTTGTGTAGTGCAAATTACGCACTCTAATGATTTTTGGTCAAATACAAACAAACACTATGTTTGACATACACACTCTTACACCCACTTGAAACATTCACATAACTTCAAATGTTTTGCATTTAACAATAATGATGTAAACTTTTATACGGCCACATACTACAAACACATTTAATTTCAGTTCAGTTAATATGTTTCTGTGTTTTGTTTGCTTTTCTTTTAAAAACACTACCTTTATCTTCCACATACCCAGACATTAGTATAAAATTGGGTATTTTCATTGGAAACTGTTTTAGTTATTACAAATACTTTGTTTAGTTCAACTGACAAGTTTAAACGGAAAAATGTTCAAATTTCATTGTGTTTCATTCGTTTTAATTTTACTACAAATATTTGACACTAATTTGGCCATAACCAACGATAATGCGAATAGTGTTTATGAATTTCAAAACTGTTTACGAAAGTCAACACATCCAAATTTAAAGGAATGTGTTGGTCGTACGGCCATTAGTTTTTTGCAACGTTTCGATGAAAAGGATAATTTTACATTTGTTGACAGTGTAATTGCTGCGCGCGATGACAAAGTGGCTTCCAGGTCATTAGTGAATTTTTTGGATACTGATCCAGTGGATTTCAGGTAATAGCCACTTAAAGAGTGATTTCGATAGAACAAAAAAGAAGAACAATATTAAAATTTTGTGTATTACTAAAAAGACACAAACATGTTATTAGTGATGAACAAACAGGGCGTACAAAAAAGTATGTTCTAGCGCATAAAAAATGCACTTAAAAATATAAAATATGCTGTTAAAATTAAACAAATATGCAATTAAAAATAAGTAAGAAAGTATAGTCGGTCTAGCCCGACCATATAATACCCTACACCCAGTATATGTATAAAACAGTTTTTCAGAAATGGGCGTTATATGGGATATATAACCTATTGTGGACCGATCATCCAAAAATTTAGTGTCATGATGTCTGTGAATATAAATATTATATATGTTAAACTTTATCGCGATGTAAATACTTTTAAAAGATTTATGGAGCTTAAAGTGAATTACGGAGAGGGTCTTATGTGGGAGTTTCGACTAATTATGGACCGCCCATTATAAAATTGTACCGTATTATTTGTATGCATATGAAATATATTTGCGTTCAATATTATTTGGATACCAACATTTTTAAGAGAGTAGTGCTCTTTAAAGTGATTTTCGGAAGTAGGCCTTATATGGGACCTACGACTAATTATGGACCGATCTTCACTAAATTTGTAGATATCATTTAGCTTCATTTATTACTCATTTTTGTTGAAATTTGTTTGCATACTTGCATAATTCAAAGATTTATGATCGGTAAACCCCAATTTCGGGATGACATTTGTATGGGAGCCAGGTGAAATAATGAACCGATTTCCACTAGTTTCAATACCATCCATCCTTGGGCTGAAAAAATATCACGTACCAAATTTTATTGAAATATCTTCAAAATTGCGACCTGTACTTTGCGCACAAGCTTTACATGGACAGCCAGCGAGCCAGACGGACAGACGGACATCGTTAAATCGACTCAGAAAGTGATGAGTCGATCTGTATACTTTAAGGTGGGTGTTGGACCAATATTTCTGGGCGTTACAAACATATGCACAAATCCAATATACCCTCCTCACTATGTTGGTGTAGGGTATAATAATTTGTTTTGGTTTGTTTAATTAAAAAATAAATAAAATACTTAAATCATAAATCTTAAATCATAAATCAGTTTCTTAAGGTACGGTCACACTTGGCAAATATCATCTCCATCTCAGTTGCATATATGAATACTGCGTTGCTTTCAAATTTTCTTTCGAATGCAAGTGTCAGTCTTCTTTATAAAGATAACGGCTCCGGCCTTTTATGTTCATCCATCTGTGAGTAGTGCAGTCTTTCGTATTCAAGCCAATCATTAAGATCAGAGTGTCAGTTTCCTCTTTGAAGTCACCAGTTCCTGTACTACCATACATCCTAAATCCAGCTGAGTATACTGTGTCCACGTCAAACAGTATATCGGATCCAAGCCAGTTTTTCCGTAACCTACTGTCAGTCTTCTCTAGCTTCTGATCTTATAAAGACTTACGGATCCATAACAGTCAAAAGCTTCCACAAACTTACAATTTTAATTGTTTAAACCAAAATTCTCTGAATTCACCTGGCACAGTTAAAATTCCTCGTATAAATATAACTTATGTACTTAACACGGGCTATTCTCGTCGATTATCCAGTGGTTCTAACACTGAATATGAAGCATTTTCAAAGATAATGTAAACTCAAACCTCCCTGATGCTCAATAGGCGGACACAGGTGGTTTTACTACATTTTAAATTCTAAATTCTGATATCAAACACGATTTTTGAAATGAAAAATTTGCTTAGCTGTCATGACAGTCATGCTGAAAATACATTTTAGGTAAAACGTTAGCTTAGCCGTAACCTTGAAAATTCGGTTAAAATTCATTCTCAAATTTGGTCCACTATTTTGTAATTAAGGTGTAATGTCCACGTCCACTTTTAAGATGTGTTAGTGGACTATTGCATTTAAAACCATTGATATTCAGTATACATTATGTAGTACATATCTCAATAATTTATCTAGTACCTACAATGTTATTTATTAACAACTTACTAATACCATAATAATACGTATCATAAATAAATTTTCTAACTTCCAGAGGCATTTTGGAAAATGCTGGAGCCGTAGTTAGTCAACGAGCTCTTGAATTCCACATGGATGCCATATACCCCGGTCTTATGTTTAAAGTCGGACCCTCTGCAGATTCTAATAGCGTGGCACAATTTATGTTAGATCCCACAGTAGATGAAAGAAATTTCAACTATGAAGAGGCTTCAACAGGTAATTAATACACTTCCAAAGCCCAGCTTCAGCTAAGACATTAACCATATTTACGTATACTCTATTTTCTTGCAGCACGCATCTTAACTAAACAATATGTGTTACCATTTTTACTTGGTCTTAAATTCAACTTGGTAGCACTAGTGCCAATACTGTTTACCGTCATTTGTCTGCTATTGAAGAAATCACTTTTCATAGCCAAGTTAGTAGTTTATATTAGCAGCATTTTAGGCGTTGGTGAAATTGCTGGTGCTTTGAGCACATTTGGTGGTGGCTTAGGAGGTTTATTTAGTGGCAATGGTTTTAGAGGTAGTATACCACGACCTCAAGATGCTAATGATCAAGCATATGGTGGGGCGAACTTTGGTGCTGGTGTTGGTGGAGGTTTAGGTGTATATTCTGGTAAAAATACTATCTACTCCCAATATGAACAAGATGAACTGCAGCAGATTTTACCATACAAAAGGCAAGATCGTAAAGTAGTTTTTGAGAAGCCAAGAGAAAATACTGGCAAATATGGCAATCCCAACCACCATCTACGTTCAACAGCAGCACCCGTCGTTATAACCACTTCTGCCACAGATCATTTCTATGAATATGAGAAACAGCTTGTGAAGCAAGACCGCAGTGGTAAGTTGCGTAATTCGAATGGTAAACTGGGTCCTTCAGCTTATGGCGAAGATGAAGAGGAGGTGGCTGGTGTTATAAACGTTGCTCCAAGTCATCACTTTAAGACTAGCGACAATTCAGGTTGGAAGGTGGTAAATTTAAGAGTTTAAAATAATACGATGTAATTTATATTAAAATTAAATTAAATATAATGTAAACTAATGTTTTAATTTGCCTTAAAACCATCTGCAGCGGATAATTAAGGGAGATGTCAAAAATCTCTAAACAAAAAAAATTGTTCCTTTGAAAAGGATTACAACTGAACTGAATCTATACTTTTTTAATAAAAATAACAATGTACCAAAAGTTCCCACCAATCAACTTCTTTAGCGGAGAAAAAAAAAAACAGCAAAATTAAAAACAAAACACAATAATTTCGTTTCTTTTAAATTCTTCTCATTTTAAATATTGTGTAAGGGCATTATTTAAAGTTGTTATACAAATTATATAATTGTTTGCTGTTATGCGTCTACATTCAAGTGCTGGCACTGTTTCAAGCCCAAAACCAATAAGTTTTTGGCTAAAGTATTTTATAACAACCATAAGAAAGGGAAATTTTCTTGACAACTTAAATTACTTCCACAACACTTTGAAGCAACATCTGCAAGATACACAGATTTACTACTTTAACTACAAACGCGTACGAAAATCCCAAGAAAATTAATGATAATCTCAAAAATTAAACTTAAACATGAAAGTGAAAATTTTGTTTTTAAGTTAAAAAAAAAGAGAAGAAAAACAAAACTGACAAAACATGATAGGACAGAAAAAGACAAGTACCAGTAATTATACAAACAACAAAAACCGTTTTCAAGGTTCAATAACCCACCCTTGTCTACGCATCTCTTTTTTGCTGAAAAAAAACTTTTAATATACTTTTTGTAGGTGGAAACGTATTTATTTATGTAAGTACTCGTATTTTTGGCTTTTTCTTACAAGTGTCTATGACAAACAAAATGTTTAAAGAAAATGAAAAAAAAAACACACAATGAAAGCTAAATTATTTATGTAGTATGTATAAAAGTACCACTGATTTAATGTTAAACGATGCATATTGTTTGTTGTGTGTTTATGGTTGAAAATACTTTTTTTGGGTTATGAGACCATAACCCAGTAACAAATATTAGATTGGAAAGAAAATGAAAATTGTTAATATTGAATACTCCGTAATACAGCTGAATAATTTTGAGGCTTTGTTGCGGTTTTGTTTCATGATGAATTATCAAACAATACAGAACAAAAACAAAGAAAAGTTTATACTCGGCCATGCCGTATCTTATATCTATATACTTGAAAGAAATTTGTGTAACATTTTGTATCGATAACAATATTTATACAAGTTATATTAATTTTCGGGTCCCTTATATGGGATCTATTACATTACGATCGTAATAAAATATTTAATTATTATTATTTGAGTTTTATGGTGAATTTCATATCTCGATAACAATATTTTCATCTCAATAACGATATTTAGGGTGATTCAAGTAGAGTTACTTTTTTCAATAGCCTTTTTTTGACAAATCACGTGTGAGTCGTGTCATGCCGTCATGTTTTTTTTTGTTTAGTAATGTTTGGCATTTCATAATGGAAAGACTTACGCCTGAACAACGTTTACAAATCGTTCAACTTTAATACGAAACTTCACGTTCTGTGAGAAAAGTGTTTCGTGCACTTCGCTCAACTTATGGTCAAAATAATCGGTCCATTTCTGGCTCAATGGGTATGTAAACAAACAAAACTGCCGCATTTGGGACGAATAACAACCTGAAGAGATTCAAGAACTGCCACTCCATCCAGAAGAAACAACGGTTTGGTGTGGTTTGTGGGCCGGTGGAATCATTGATCCGTATTTCTTTAAAAATGATGCCGGTACGAACGTAACCATTAATTACGGCCGTTATCGTGCCATGATAGCCGACTCTTTGATGCCTGAAATTGAAGCTCGTGATCTCGGCGATATTTGGTTTCATCAAGGCGGCACCACTTCGCACACATCGCATCAATCAATAGATTTATTAAGAGATTACTTCTGTGAGCACATAATTTCACGATTTAGATCGGTCGATTGGTCACCAAGATCGTGTGATATCACACCGTTGTACTTTTTCCTGTGGTGATATGAAAAGTCTAAAGTTTATGCGGACAAACCCGTTTCGATTCAGGTCTTGGTGGAAAACATCACGCATGACATTCTCCAGTTACCAATCGAAATGCTCGAACGAGTCATCGAAAATTGGACTCTAAAGATAGACCATCTGCGACAAATGTTGGCAAAAGGCCAACATTTGATAGAAATAATTTAAAAAAAAAAAATGCTAAATAATGTTCTTTCAAATGATAATAAACATTCCCCATTAAATGTGAATTTTCTGTTTTTTTTTTTTCTTTAAAAAAGTAGGGAACCTCGAAATGGATCACGCTTTTTTTTAGGGTGTTTTTTTTAGGTGTTTCAGTTATTCTCGGAAATATGTGGCCAATTATGGACAGGCCTTCACAAAATCCAATAGTAAACTTTTCACTTACACATTGGTGATAGGTGAAAAATGTCGATATTTATATGATATTTACAAAGGTTAATGAGTTTTTGCGGAAGTGATCCCTATACGGGAGCTATGACGAATAATGGGCCGACAATAAAAATCGTCCCTGGGAAGCAAAAAAATCGTGTAGCAAATTTTATTGAAATATCTTCAAAATTGTGACCTGTACTCTAAGCACAAGCTTTACATGGACAGCCAGCCACAGGGACGGACATTGTTAAATCGACTCAGGAAGTGATTCTGAGTCGAGCGGTATACATTAAGGTGGATGTTAGATTAATATTTACGAGCACAAATTCAATATAACCTCCCCACTATGGTTGTACGGTTAAAACAATCAGTTGGTATTGGCCTTAGAACCGAAAACTTCTTTTACAAACGGACTCTGTTCAGTTATATATTTGCATATTCAAAAAATGTATAAAATAAAAGGGTATATAACTTTTATTTTTTTATAATAAAATTTTAAAAAAGTTCTTAATTATAAAAACCGGTTAACCGATACAAAAAGCACAACATTTCGTGACATATCCCTTAAAACGGAATATCTCACTTAAACCATTAGCTAACTTGAGTTTATCGTTCATAAATGGATATCAGTTATGCATAATATATCGTAACGTGTATCTAAACTTTTAATCGTGCACAATAGCATAAACAATTTCATGTAGAATGATTAATTTAGACCTATTTAATTTACCTTTTTTTGATTTAATTTAAAAAACTGGATGTCGTATTTCCTAAAACAACAATATCTGTCATTTACTTTGTGAAAATAATCTCATTCAAATATTGGTCGCGACTACGCTGTTGGTAATCCATTCGAAAGGTCCATTATTCGATTACTCTGTCCAGCATTGCTACCGGTAACACGTGAATTTCATCTCATTTTGGTATTGCTACCGGCATCTCGCGAATTACTACTTTGACTACAATTAACCCCAAAGAATCGTAAATACCCTTTAGTTAAATGTGATGAATACTTTTCTCTTGTATTCTGTTTGTACGAGTAGTTATTTACAGATTTGACAGATTTTCAATAGCAAACTGCTTAGGATAATTACAAACGCTTTTCTGTAAATCTTGTTGATTTTGATTGTGTATTTTGGAAGTGAGAGTATTTTACACTAACAGACGGACATAGACTAATCGTGTAAGAATGGCATAATGATACTAATGAATATTAGATGAACAATTCTTAATGTTACACTCGGAATTAAGAACTTATATACAGCCTCATACGTAAAAATAAGGATTTTTTAACACTGTATTGCACATATTCGTGTCCCGGGGGCTAATATTAGCTTTCAAACTTGAAAAATAAATTTATGCAGAAATTTTTTATACAAACGAACAAGATATATTGGAAACTCATGATCATATGAATACATGATTACCCTGTAATCGGATCATTAAATATTCAATAAGAGCATGTAAAATATTAAAATGGCTTGATATAAATTAACCCTCTAGTGCATTTAATTTATGACTACGTTCAAGCTATAGACAAATTTCTATTTCTTTAAATCACCAACAACACCAACACAAATGTTTTGTTGGGTGATGTCTGCTTAAATGAAATGTTTATAGATAAATAAATTTGTTAGGGTTTGAAAGCAACTTAATTACACGATATTGAAAAGTTCTTTCTATCTTTCGTTTCAGTGATTTTTCTAGCGAGTGAAAATGAAAAGTTTAATTTCCTCCACCAATTAAATGCTCATTAAAATACCACTTGTCAGAAATAATTTAACAAAAACATTTGCATATAAATTATGGTCAATAAGACACAAATTAGTTTAGTATTATTTTATAGTTGTTAGAGTTTAGATGTAAAAGCAAGAACAACATAACAAACGGTTTATTAGAAGCAAGAAAAATACAAAACAAAAACTTTGAGAACAAGTAATACATAATAAACTATAAATAAGGAATGGAGCGCTACAATTACTGGTGTAAAATGTTAAAAATTGTCTCTGCGCTTTTGGTGATTCTCATGCTAAATTGTAGTTTAAGTGATGCCATAATAACAAGAGAAGAAAATACATTTTCCGCCCGAGAAATGGGCCAAACTATGGCTAAATGTTTTGGCCAGCAAGAGCTAATAAATTGTTTAGAAAATAATATATTTAGGATATTAGACAGAGCCATTCTTAATAATGAAACATGGCAATTTAGTGATTTTTTAGTAATTGAGAAAAATGCTGACGCCATCTCCAACCAGGAAAATCATGACAAGTTACAAAATCCATCAAGTGGACGTTCGTTAAGCAATACATTGGCATTTAAAATATTGCAATTAGCTCAGACGCGTTCACTAAAATTGCAATTACCCTCATCCATCAGCAATTTGTTTAACAAACGCAGTATTTCCCCAGCTTTAGATGATTTTAATGCCGAAGAAGATGTTGGCGCCACTGAACAACTGGATCAGGAAGAAGGTACGCTACGTAAATTGAATGGTCTTGTAGATGATAAACTTTCACAAATAAAAAAATCTGTTCGAAAAAAACCTTTTAAAAAACAAAAACCCTCTTATTCTTCTCCCCTCGATTTTGCTATAACTGCCCTGCCCTCGCCCACTTATCTGATCAACACCAAAAATAAACATAACAAACATAAACAAAAACAAAAACATAAATATAAAAATAAATTTAAAAAAAAATACAAAACCAAACATAAAAAAAATAAAATCTATTATTCGTTGTTTAATATAAAACCACCCAAAGGTCGCAAGAAAAAGGACAAAGACAAGAACATGGCAGTGATGGGTGGAATGGCGATGCTAGCAATGGTTGCACAAATGTTTTTGGGCAAAGTGATACTGATAGCGGGTGCTGCATTTATTATGGCCAAGGTGGCTTTGCTTATCTCTGTACTGGTAAGTAGTTATCAATTGAGTTAATGTCAAATTCAAACTTTACAAACTTACAAATTCATACATGGCAAATATTTACTCAAAAAAACGTAACCACTTGTTTTAGTAAAAATAGGTTTGACGTTGTTTACTCTTACAAGAGTTTTGCAAGGTCAAACAGCATCAAAAAAATTAAGACTAAATATATAAATAAACGAAGCTTTTTAATAAATAAACAAGTTCAAAAATATTTTATTTAGTGGTTACGTCTTTTTCGGCAAATATTTGCCAAGTGGGACAGCACCTTAAGTTTAAGAGAATTTTAAGTAGTTTAATAGTGCGATTAGAGTGGGATTATTATAAAACAACTTTTTAATACCTCATAGATTATGGCAAACATTTCTTTTAGAGAATAACGCATCATACTTAGACAAATAATATTGATTGTGTTAAGATCCTGTTATCATGAAACCTTTAACAATGTTTATAGGTATATTTCATATATTATTGTTAATTTTATTCATTATAAATGCATTTCACTTTAAACAAAAATGCCAAAACGTGACTTAGTTTTGTGTTATTGGTTTGATTCTAATCGAGTTAAATGTAATGAATGTTTTTGGGTAAAGAAGAATACGGGTCAAATTTTTCCCGATGTTTGTAAATTATTTTAGAGATTCAACAGATATATTATGTAAAAATTACTTTTATTAACACAATGCAATGCATTTTGTTATTATAAATCAGAAGTAGTGAAAGAAATTTACAACACTTTACAAAAGGAAATCCCCCAATTTGATTTTTTTTTTAATTTTTCCGTAAGGTCTACATTTATATCGCGTCTGGTAATACTTTTAAAGCTGTGGAAACTGCTCTCCATTTTGAAATTTAATTTTTATTATTTTTATTACTTCTATTTATTTATTGTATCTTAATTAAAAACCAACTAACAATACGTTTTTCAAATCTTATATCTAATAAGTTTTAATTATTTAGTACAGCCAGTGCCGGACGAAAATTGTTTATACATACATTATTGTTTATAAGCATTAAGTTAGCATTCTTCCTTCTTGTCTCTTTTTTTTAATTAATTAATTAATTGAGTTACTTTATGTTTCAAATGTTTCTTTCACTTGTATGACAGCATTGAGCAAAGTACGACTGTTGCGCATGTTTTTTCTTTTTCAGCTAATTTTTGTTGTTGTTTTCACCCATACATATGTAATTACCAAATCCTCTCTTTTTGAGGACCACTGGTCTATATGATACTACTTTCGTGTGATTTTTTCCAGGATATAATGGCAACCAGTAAAACCTTCCACTCTGGTGTATAGTTACGGTGACCATCCGTCCTGTATTTTACAGGACAGTCCTGTTTTTTAACATGCTGTCCCTTGAGATTTTTTTGTAAATACAGGACAGTACATTGTCCCTTATTTCCTAATTTGATATGCAAATGTCCTCTTTTTAGCATATACATTGCACGAACATTAATACAAAATTATCATAAAAATCCAACTGTATACTTTCCCTACATTTCCAAAAGTGAAAAATTTGTTTACTGGGATATGGGAAATTTCCTATAATCTGGCAGTTAGAATTGAAAATTTCAAAGAAATATGTGAAGATATTGAAATAGAATATAAAAATTTACTAGGACATAGCAAAACTCGATGGTTAACTTTAATGGCAGCTTAAAAAAAAAAGAGAGACTACCTAAGAACCTGTCTTGAAAGGACTTAAGTAGCTAATTTAGTAAGCATAGAAGTAATCATATTAAAGAAGATATTGGTTTTTGAAGTAAGGGGAGAATGTTCATAATCCTTACTCATACGTCTAAAATTGGAAAGCCAAGCGAAAGTTCTTTCAACAAAGAATCATAAAACTATTTGAAGCTTTAAAATTATATTTTATGTCTCAACCAAAATGTCCGACAATATTACGAAATGTTTTTATGAATCCTTGTGCTGAATTATGGTTATCTTTTGCATATAGCCAAGCTTCAACATTTCATAAAGCTATTCTTAATGTAGAATCACAAAATATTTCAATGCCTGAGGCTTCAACTATTTTAAAAGATTTAAAATTTAAATTGGTCGAACGGAAAAAGGAACTGTTTTTACCCCTTACCGTCAAAAATATTATTCTCCAATTACAGAAAAGTAATGATTTTGATGAAACAATAACTAAAGAACATATAACAAATTTTTACCAAACATGCATTGATTACCTAAAGCAGTGGGATAAAGCTTTTAGAGATGTAGAAATTTTAGACTGGATATTGTTACGAAATATGTTATCTTGGGACAAGATTGAAAAAACTTTATCCTATCTAAATGAATTTAGAAATGATTTAAAAATAAATAATGAAGATTTATTTTATGAAGTGAGCTGCGTGAAAAATTTTGCAAATAATGAAAAAATAGAAGACTGGAGGGTAAAAAATATATCAGTAGATGAAAGATGGATTGAAATTTTTAATCACTTTAAGACAAATGTGATTGCATATAAAAATATATTGATACTTGTTGAATTTTGTCTATGTCTACCAGCTTCAAATGCTGCTACCGAGAGAGTGTTTTCAATAATGAATAATATTTGGACCACAGAAAAATCGCAATTAAAAGAAAATACTTTAAGATCATTATTAATTACAAAATGAAATTTTAAAATGAATTGCTCAGAATTTAACGGATTTTTAATTAACAATCCAAATGTTAAAAAAAAATCCATTCTGTGGAAAAATATCAAACTTCATAACTAAATTTATCATTTATGTAGTTATTTTAAATTTTTTTTATTAGCTTTAGTCAAGGAGACTGTTTATAAAACCAAATTTATTTTTTTAAATTATAATATATAAAAACTTTTTATTCTAATCAAGAAGACTTGTTTTTGTTGTTACTTAATTTTATAATAATAATAATACATATATTATATGATTATTTTTTCTGTTTTTCTTTTCATTTTTAACATAATTTTGTATTTGTCCTGTATTTTCCTTTCCCAAAAATGGTTACCGTATGTATAGTATTAAAGACGTAATATAGCGTTAAAAATAAAATGTATTACTTTTATTGCTATCCGCGGTAGCTCAAACAGCCTCTTGTTACTGATTTTGTCAATACCAGGTTCTTTCTTAGAGTTTAAATCAACAATAGCCTTCTCGATCTCTCAAATCTCAAAACATGGGGTACAGCTGCTCCTATATGGTGTATAACTGGTGGCATTTTTCAAATGATTAACAAATATATTAAATTTTTCAGTGAATTACATAAGACAGGTCTTTTAGTGGCGCGTTATAATCTTCAACACTTAAGTTAGAATTGTTTGATTGCGTTTTAAAGACGACCACAACGCTCACTGATCAGATGCTAGTAAGTAAGGCGTACTAACCCCAAAGAATCGCATGATATGTCTGCTACATTGTTGAGAGTATGAGTGGTGAAAATTTTCAGTCTAGAATTATGAAAAGCCTACTTGGCTACTCCCATATAAAGTTTTATCACGTTCGGACCAGCCCCTTTAGAAATACCAGATATATTTGTAATAAAAATTCGATTCTGCCCACTGAGAACTGTATTAAGAACGTTCGCATCTAAATTCTTTCTATTATATTATACAAAAATCTCATCTTAATTGAAGTGAAATATTATATCAATTGACAGGTATTGAAAACATAAATAGTATCAAATCGATTAATCGTCTCTGAATATTGCTCTCAAATTGACCTTTAACCTCGGAGGCAAAAGTGGTTATATTCTTCTGAGTATAAGTAATATTATTCTAATATTATTGGCTAGCGATATACATATGTACATATGTATAATAATGTAAAATTGACAAAATTGTTTACAAAAAATAAGCTATTCTAAGATAGGTTTAGCTTAACTTTTTTTTTAGGATAAGTGGAATTCATATGATTAAAATTAACTCATCAAATCAGCCCTCACCGTTCTACTACCATAGGCCATTGACAAATAGCCTGTGACCTTGGAATGACGAACATACTATGTACTGAAACGCAATTTGATAGAACCTTTAGGATTGGAATGTACTTTGAAGTACAATGCAATCGTTTAAAGACGATAACTGGTATTTGCTCAGTAATTTTCTCAGATTAACATGGACTCTTGGTTTCTCTTAAACTGATTTTTCAGGCAGAGATTTAGGTCATCGACACAAACACGAGAAGAGTACGGGAATAAAATCTTAAAATTTCGACTACTATTTTCTACAGCACCTCAGCACCAAACAAGGTTGTGAACTCCAATATAAGAAGGACAAAATATATGCACTAGTTTGCATGGTTCAATTTAGACGACATCGTTAAATTAAATCGCAGATTAGTATTAATTATATAGCCTTGGTTTGTTATGTGTAACTTAGGTGATTTACGATTACTAGTTTTAGAATATAAAAAATTCTCCGGGCTTTTTGCAAAAAAAAAAACCAAGGCTTCTTAGTACGAATAGGATTTGATATCTTGCGGATCTTGGCACTTAATGATTGGTTTTTTTTTTAATTTTTTCATTATTTACTTATTGAATGTGCCTTTACTTCATGGGCCTTACAATAGGTATTCAAATCTTATATCTAAACCTTAAAAACCATTTGCTATGATTGGTCATAAGTAACAAGTAATCTAAAAGTTATTTGGACTAATTAAGTTTTATTTAATATTGGACAGTAAATAAATTTTAGATTCTGGAGGAAGGAACTTTGTCAGGAACAGCGTTGCCACAACCAAAAAAAATTTGTAACCAACACTGAAATAAAAAATAACCAAATTGGAGAAAAATTAACCAATTATTCGTTTATTTGTAACAAATTCAAGTTTTAATAAAAAAAAAAACATATAAAAATTGCTATAAACAATAGGTTTGTTTAGTGACTAAAAACTTTTACAAATTTGTAAAAATTGTTACAAATATTTTTGAAATTTGTTACAAAAAAGTTCATTTATATATACAACTACGTTAAAAATTTCTTCAAAATTTAATTTTAAAACTTGTCATGCTAATTTGATATTTACTAAATAAAATATTCTTACATTTCTTATGCTTGGTTTTCACGATGTCAGTTTTGTTGTCAAATTGTTCAAATTGTTATGAAATTACCAACAAATTGGACAATTTGACAACAAAACTGACATAGTGAAAACCAAGCATTATTATCAATAAAAATAACCAAAATGAAAAAAAATACACATTTACACACTGAAAAAAAATTAACCAAATTTGGTTAAAATTAACCAAAACGGCAACGCTGGTCAGGAATACTTTTTGGACATGTCTCAAAGAGAGAGAGAGAAATAAATGTTTATCCTAAAACTATCGATAAAAGTACAGTCACATTTGGTAAATATTTGCTGAAAAAGACGTAACCACTAAATAAAATAATTTTGAACCCGTTTATTTAAAAAAAAGTCCTGCTTATAAAATAGTTTTATTTTATTTGATGCTGTTTGATCTTGCAAAACTGTTGTAAGAGCAAACAACGTCAAACAATTTTGTGGTAAAACAAATATTTTCCATGTAAGACCATACCTTAAGGCTAACTTTTTTATACTTATTTTTAACTTAATCTAAAAAACAAAACCCAGCTAAGATTATTTACATTTCAGGGCAGTCTCAAAAAGGGAGCGGGTTATAGCGGTGGTGGTACCGAACACGTCATTGTTACCGGCGGTGGTGGAGGCGGCAGCAGTGGTGCTCATAGTCATGAGCACAGTTCGGGTTGGCATCGTAGTATGCCCTATGAATATAATAAACTGGAATTAGTAGCCGCAGATGAACACAAATTCACGGAGCCAGTAACGCATTATGAAATTTCCGAAAACGATGCCTTCAAACGAAGAAATGAAAATCAAAAAGCCACAAGAAAATAAATTGAATAAAGTAGATTTTTGAATGAAATCAAAACAAAATTATAGTCGATTGTTTTATTTGATTAACATTATAATTTATTTGCTTATTTTTTGCACTTAAAAACTAAAACATAAAAGAAAAAACGAAACAATTTAATTTTATTTAAATAACTTAAAGTTAAAACACACACATAAAAATAAAATAAAATAAATAAATAAATAATATAAACTAGATTAGGTTGCTCATGCTAAAGACGATGATGCATGCAACACACGCTATTTATGGTTTAATGATTCGTTTTGGTAAGTAAATTATAAAAAAAAACTAAATTTATTTACTTTAGCACACTAATGAAATAAAAAACATCTTTGGTATGAATAATATTAAATGAATTTAATGATGGAAATGTTTTATTGATATACATAGATAATTGTTTAAATTATTGGTGGCAAGTAGAAAGAAATTTCAAATAAAAACTTTCACTATTTTATGGATGTTTCGTATGAAAGATTGGGGGTTTATTTGTCTGAATGTAAAAGAAAATATCAGATATCAAATTTACGTTTTGCTGACACTAATACTTTACACTAGAGTTGGAACCTGACTTGAAGCAAATTTATCAGTTACATACATACAAATTTGTTGTCACTTATAGCTTATCTCAAGAGATTATCGATGCTGTTGTAAAAAATCGTTCAATGGCGTTATGCTTCTTGTCCTCAAATTTAGATTTCTCTCTCTCTCTCTCTCTTGCTGTTTAGTTTTTCTATCTAACATGTTATTTCCTTTTTTTATACTTAAACCCCTTAACACAAATACTTTTTAAATGTCCTTGAAAGTTTCCCTTGCACTTTTTCCATGTCTGTCATTTCTTGTTTCATTAACGAGTTTGATTTCAAAAATTAATTGATTAAGACAAATTTTGTAAAAAAAAAACTATCTTATTATTTAGCCAAATAGTTACTGTACATTTTTTTACTCTGTCACTCTGTGTGCAAAACTAGTGTCTTTAACTTAAACTAGGAGAGTGTGTTTAATAGTCATCTTTTAGATTTACGCATTAGACGGCACCCAAGCATTGTAGGCCTTGTCTTGCATCATCATTTCATCATCCATGCTGCGATGGTAGGAGGAACCACCTTCATGACCGCCTTCATAATCGCCCGCATGACTCGACGAATATGTGTGACTTTGCTGGACATGAGGATGCTTAACAATTTCGTAGGTGGTCTTTTCGCCGCCCTCGTTCGACACCAGCTTCTTCAAGCCAATTATAGCACTAATGATCAAAGCAATTTTACCCACTATCAAGGCCTTGCCAGCCACTATGGCGATTGAGTGATAGGCCATCTTTAAAATGGCCGCCTTCAACATTACAGCCGCTATAAAAGGTCCCAAAAATTTATTGTCATCCTTTTTCTTACGTCCTTCGGACTCCTCACTAGCATCAATGTTTGAGCTGAAAAAATCCATGATTGTTTGCCATAAATCCTGGCCATTCGTTTTGCCAAAGGCCAACAGGCGTGGCATGTTCACTTGCAGTTGACGTGAGCGTATAAATGACAGAAATCTTTCCATTAACAGAGAATCCAGACTTTTTATTGAGAGATTCTCCAAGTCTCTATTGTTAAGTTTAAGGTCCATAACACTGGAACGACCCGATCGCACTTCAGTGTCATTTTTCTGCACCAAGGCCACGCCCTCAATAATATTGATGTTGTGGAATTTTAAGGCACGACCCAGCAGTTTGGCTCCTTGCACTTTGAAACACCATACCACATCATCTTTACTTAAACATTGATTTAGTATGTGATGTACGGTGCGTGTTAAACCATTGTCGGTTAAAAAGCCACGCTCACTATGGGTTGTAATCGTTTCGAATTCAGCCGAGGCTGTACAACTACACACAGCCACTATTATGAACAATTTAAACAATTTCAGTTTATTACACATTTTTAAAGGACCACTTTTCTCCGCCAATTAGTACAGTCCTTATATGTATTTATATTTTGTTGACGTGTCCTAGGGGACTGTTAATATTTATTTTTAGTTTTTTTTTATTTTATTATAAAACGTGTGTTTTAATTAAATTTCTTTATTAACAAAAAAACAAACCACCTCAATTTCCTAACAAAATGCAACTGATCTTCAATGTTAGCGTGGCTAAGAAATTTATACATTTTAGTTTGTTTTAATTGCACCTCAGCAAAAATTTTTGTTTTTTTCGTGGCTTAAATGGACCTAGTTAATGCTTTTGCAGCACAACAATATGCATTTTAAACTAGACTGCACACTATTGAATGAATATTCAGAGCATGTTAGAAAAATTAAAAAAAAAAAAAAAAAACAACAGCAGCAATCTCATTTCTTTTAAAACTTGAGCTTTTTCCACAATCTTAAAAATCTTACATATGCAATCGAGAGATTCTTTTTCTTTGTTTCTGTCTTCTATTGCCAGCATCGTTAAGCCCAATCTCAAGCTTGGCTGCTAATTTGGCTCATTATCTTAGCGTTTTAATAGGCTCCATATAAATTTCCTTTTCTTAATAGCAAATTAATCTTGCTGTTCTACGCAGTAATTAATTATTATTTATTTTGTTTAGGTTTTTTTTTTTTTGTGCAAATCATTCAAAATCGTTTTCATTTGGTGGCTTTATCTAGCTGTTTTTTTATTTTGTCTATAAAAGAAAATTGGTAACACTTTCTTGTGTTACCATTTCTTCCAACACCCACTTTCTTCTTGAAATCCATTTATTTTTTTTCTTTCTTATTGCTTTTTTTAGTTAATTATTTTTATGCTTTTCAATTATAGCTGCAAAATTATATTTCATAAATTTTTGTAACTCAAATTAATTTAATCATGCATATTTTTCTATTGTAAAGTTAAGGTTTGTTTTAGTTTTTGTTTGTATACACAAACAAGTATTATATTTAAGTTGACGTTTCGCCTGTCAGTTGTGCTTCAACACGCGAATTTTACATTGAAAGAAAAAACAGTCGAAAAGTAGTGAAAGCTAACTAAATATAATGTTTGAGTACATTTGGCTGTGGTAATAAATTATCGAATTTCGACAAATTTACAGCATCAAATTCAGTTGATGTAAAGCATAGAGTTCGAGATGAATTTAAACCGAGTTTGGTTACGACTAATATTAACCCGGAAATACTGTTACCAAAAAACTCTAATTAACGTTACCGCTAAAATTCTATTAAGATTATTCTATAAATAATTTTGAAATATGAATTAATATAAAAAACAAGTGCGCCAAGCCCGACCATATAATACCCCACACCGATTATATAAGTAAAAACTGATTTCTCTTAAAATTTTAATTTTTTTTCGTAAGTTGATCTGATCGATAAAGTACAATTTCAGGAGGACATTTGTATTAGGACTGAGTGAAGTAATGGACAGATTTCAACCACTTTTAATAAGCCTGTACTTTACCCACAATATTTACAATGTAAGCCAGCCAGCCAACCAGCCAGCCAGACGGGCTAATATCGTTAAAACTTCTCTAAGAGTGATGCTGCATCAATCGGTTTAGGGATTGAAATACTTATTGATTTAAATGGTTGTTTATGTTTGACTGTTTATTTCGTTACAATATTGTCAGATCTATCAATGTGCTAACAATGTACTGACCATGGTGAATTCACTACAAGGTGATAGCAATATTACAACAATACAAAAGCAACAGAAACAACATGGTATTTTTGTTTTTGTTTTCATGTTTGTAATGTCAAAAACAGCTGACTATTGTTTACAAACATTCCTATAGAAAAAAATGAATACATACAATTTTTAATTTCAAAATGACACATGTGTTTTTTTATACAGTGGCGAGCACACATGGAGGATGTTTTATAAATAACTATGACTTAAAAACCGAATAAACTCTCAAATTTTTAAAAATAATAAAGGTTTTTATTTAAAATGTTAAATAAATAAAACAAAAATGAAAATAAATTGAAATTCATTAATTATTAAAGCTAATGTGAAGTTTAGGGTAAATTTATGTGAAATGGCAATGTATACACTTTTGCACGTTAAAGTTCATTTAATCTGGCAGCAAGAATACATAGAAAGTTGCAGGGAATTTATGTACATAAGCACCGTTATTTGATATTTATAAAATATCAAAGCAACAGTAAATGTAATTCTTCAAATTGTTCATAATTTGTTTAAATTTTTAGCTTATGGCGTGCTTTTAATAAAAATGAGAAAAATTTCAGACTTTTTAGAAAACCAAGTGGTGGGTATTGCAAATAATAATTATTCAGCCCGCGAAATTGCTAAAATTTTAAATAAAAACCATTATTATTTTTAAAAATTAAAGAGTTTATTCGTTTTTTAAATCATAGTTATAAAACATACCATGTGTGCTCGCCACTGTATATATACAAACAAAACAAAAATTGACATAACGAACATGACTAAAAAAAAAACAGCTGGCGTTTCAACACCACCTTGTAGAATGATTTCACCATGGTACTGACATTGAAAAATTATTTGCAAAAGGTAAATTGTCAGTTTGGATGACACAATTTTGTTTGTATATTTATTTATTTATGTACATAAAGAGTTGCATTTAGAAATAATTTCTCTGACAATGTTGCCATTGACAGATGCATAAACTTTGCACATATGATAATTAAAAGTGTTTGCCAATTGTCTTAACCCTTTCACGCTCAAAGTTGCTTATAAGCAACTTTGACTTTCAAAGCTAATATTTCTTTGCCTTTGCAATTTAAGGAATAACGGTAAATTGTATTTTTTTTTGTTTATGCGTTTAAAGTAATAAAATGCAAAAACATCAAAAAATATGTTAACAAGCATTTAGTTGTGGACAAGAATCCAAAGTAAGTGCATGTAAAAAATTTTTCTCCAAAAACAGAGTCACGTAAAACTGAAATATATTAGAATTTCGAAATTATAAAATTGTTTTATCGGAACTATGGCTGAAAGAAAATGTGATTTTAGTTATAAAAGCAAAAACAAACAAATAAAAAATTTGTTCCTTTTAAAATTTTTATACCACTAATGCCCATTGCTGCTTAAAAGCAACTTCCTCTGGACTCCTTCCTGGAAGGACCTGGTGTCCGAAACTTGGTATATACCTTATCTGAGCCCAAAATAAACAGAAAAACAAGGTTTCCTATTTTTAACACCACCTAGAAAAAAGTGGGCATGAAAGGGTTAAAACAATCTTACAATGAAAAAAAAAAATTGTTCACACGATTGTTAGATGTCTGACAATATTTTTGAGCTGGGGATCGAACCTGGGTTGAATTTACATGTTTCAAGAATCACCACATTCTTTCATCAGAATTCGTTGAGTTCTAACCTTTGCACCACTGCGGTGCCTGCTAGCCAACAGACAAACATCAATCTTTAAACATTGGTACACAGTGGTAAACAGGTGTAATTATCATTTTTCAATTTTTATTTACATGTTGCTTCCTCTTTTTCTTCAGTTTTTTTTCGTATTCTTTCTGTCAAGACTTTGTCTTGAAAACATGAATACATTTGTTTTTATTATGTTTTTTGTTTGTACAAATGCAAACATTAAAGCTGGTGCCCTAGCTATTTTTAAGAACAATTATTATTTTTAGTCGAACTGTTAATTTTAAATTTATGATATATTTCTTTAGTCAGGCTCGAGTTCATTAAATTTAATTTTCATTAAATTATTATTTTTACTGAAGGTAGTAATTGTAATATTAAAATTATTATACTTAAACTTAACAATTGTCAATAATTAAGAAAACACTACTGTTAGTTAGTTTTGTTTTTGAAATATGTCATGTTCTTTTTAATATTTATGATATTAAATGAGAAAAATAGTTGTTAGTGCCAATTTGGAAGCGAGAAATACGAAAATTTCATTGCATGTGCGTTATATAGAAAAAACTTAAATTTGAGTCGCGATTACAAAAACAAATGTACACAATATCGGAACATTGTTTACATAGGCTAAATAACAAAAAATCTAACTGTGAACTTACTCCACATTAACCTTTAATTAGGCAATGTTCGAATAAGTAGTGAATTTTATTTATGTTTTATGTTTTTAAATGCAAAAATGTTATAATTAATTAATGAAAATAATTAAAATAAATAACTTGGAAAATTTTACAAAACATACTAATTTTTATTTTTTTGTAATCCAACACTTGCAATAAACTTTGGGGTCAACTAAGACCCCATGCGATTAATTGCGTGATTTTCTTGGATACGCCTAATTAAAGGTTAAATGCAGAGCTTTATATATATTATCAATAACTTGACATTGATCGCATTTTTTCTCTTAAAAATAAACAAAAGATATGGCATTTTTTAAATATCATTTGTATGGGAGGTGGGAGTAAAAATGGGCGGATTAAGTTCATATTTTCAGGAGCTCATTCTGCAATTATAATATTGATGTTTTATGACAATTGAGTTGATATGTTTAAAATCATGGAAGTTATGCCACATTTTCTATTTAAGTTGTATGGAAGGTGGGCGTAAAAGTGGGCGTAAAAGTGGGCGTATTGAAAAACAAAAAAAAAATTAAAATTCTTAAAAAATTTAAAATAAATGTGTGCAAAATTTCATGAAGCTCCGCAACCTCCTTGATTTATGGCCACTAAAAACACTACACGGCCACAGTGTGCCCCGTTCTAAAGGAGTGTAGACAGAGATATCTTGGAATATTAGGATATCATGATGTCTATTGCCTCAGAGAAATATCTCTGGGGTCTTAGGAAATACTTACTAACAAGACGTGTTTTTGTAATATGTAAGAATAAAATATATTAAAACAACATATGATGAAAGCACAGCTGCCAATTAATCCTAAGCTAATCTTGGTCAGTGTTGTGAGTTAACTATTTAGAATACGTATTACATAATTCCAAATTGTTGCACTAGTGCATATCAAACAATTTTATGTACCGCATAGAACTGCTTACATGACTTTCAAAACAATACACAAAGAAATTTAATTTCATTTTTGTTTTTTTTTTTTTGTTCTTTTTTTAATTTTCGTATAACAATAACAAGTTGTTAAAGTTGTTGAAAAAAATACGAAATAATAGTTTGAAACAACAACAAAAAAACACTAATCAAATGGTGGCCATGGTAATGAACTTTAAACCAAACGTTTACGGCCAAAAGGAAAAACTTACAAAACAATAAAAAAAACAAACAGCCAGTAGAATCCAAAGGAAAAATATTGTTATTTCTTTGTTTGCGGTTAAAGACAACGACATCAACAGCTCTGGCACTAACACCACCAACATTTATCTACAACATATTGTTGTTGACTGCTGCTGCTGTTTCTTTTTTTTTCTGTTTAGTTACATACAAAAAATTTTGATATTTATTTTTGGAATTTTTTCGATTTTATTTCTTCTTGAAAAAAGTGAAAGTAATTTTACTTCACAAGCAAACAAACAAAATTGAAGTGGGAAAATTGTTGTTGTTAAATGGAAAAAGAAAAACATATTTTAAAGTACAATAGCTGGGCAAAAATTGACAACAAGATGTTTGTTAACATGTCTGCCGACAAAACATTCAAGTTTGAAGACTTGTAAAAAAGATTGAAAATTGTGGGATCGGTTTTTGTTGGTAAAAAGGAACCATTAACTTAAAATCCCAGTTGATGGTTATGCACTTAAGAGATAATGTCGTTAGTAATATTTTCAAGCCATAAAAAGGAAAGTAAGTCCTTTCATTCTGGAGGATAGTGTTTGAGGTAGAATTAATTTGAATTTTGCAAGAGGGTCGGGATTTCGCAAGAGGTTCGATTAAGAAGTTCCATTAAAATTTTCTACATATTTATTTTATGATATTCCTGGAGATTTTAGGTCGTTTTGGGGAATCTTTAAACTTCCATTTAAGCTAAAGATAAAATCGCCATTCTCTTTAAACTCTTCTTTTTTCATTTAAGAGAAATTCGACACCAGCAGTGATTTATAGTTCTAGTCCTCTTAGCGGTATATTTTCCCCAGCAAAGCACTTGTGCCTGTAATCCAGGGGCTTCCAAAATTTTTTTGGTTGTGTATTAGTGAGTACCAGAAAGTAATAAAATTGAGAGAATGCATTTATTTAAAGCCGCATAAAAATGTTAATAATACACATATTTTATAATTTGTTATGTATGTTACCAAAAGCATTTTTGACGGTACAATATTTTTTGAGTGTCATCATCTGTTAACCTGAAAAAAATAACGTAGCATCCGCTAGACATGTGCACTTGTCGAAGTCACATCGACGACTGAATTGAAGAGCATAAAAATATGTCTTGGTAGTGGTATGCACAATTGTGCTATGAAATGGAAGCCCCTGCTGTAATCGCTAAATCTTTACATGGCGTTAACATTTTTCGATAGTTTAAAAGAGTATGAAAAGTGGGCGGATCAGTGATAATTCTAGCGATGATTCAGCTTGAATTAAGTAGGTCAGTAAGAAGGTTGTCTGCCCGAAACCACATTCAAACATATTTTAGAAATTGTATCAAACAAAACACGACTTTTCGGTCTAATCAGTAGAAATCCCCACAATATCTGCATAGCATTATAATCGACAGCTGTACAGTGGAGAAATTTGGAAAAAATTGGGAAATAAATCTGTTATTTGTCAACAGCAACTCCGATTGCAATAACATTTCCAGAGAGGAAGTGTTGTCGAACACTAAAGTGAAAACAAAATGTTTTTGTAAGATACACCACACTTTGCAAAAATGTTTTGAAAAATCTGAAAAATTAAATTTTTTGGAAAATGGAATTTTTTAGATTTTCGGCCATATTGTCTATACCAAGAGTGGGGTTATCGCAACCCTATGCAGAATAATTGAGAACATATAGGGCCATATAAAATTTAATATTATTTTTGATAAAGTTGAGTTTTACATCGTTATCTCGGAAAAAATATAAATAACAAATAATATTTGCTTTAAAGTTAGCTTTCAGAAAAAGTATTCTTAGAAATTTTTTAAATAAAGTAAAAAGAATAAAAGTACATCTTAAGAAAAAAAAATGCCCTAAAATCACATTTTTAACATTTTATAACTTTGAAGGATTAAAACTTTTAAGTCTGTGAATATTTTTAAACAATTATTTTTTTACTATAAATGTGTTAGTAATACACAAATAAATATTGAGAAAAAATCAGGAGTTATTTGGGTCCAATTCTATTATTAAAAAATCAGACAAGGTTGTCGTTTAGCACTCGTCTAGTAGATTTCATATAATATATACCCCCTGGCCCACGATGTCGAACGATAACGTTCGCTTGGATAAGACTTAAGACACCAACTTTTTATCCTATCTATTTTTTTACTCAATCAAGTTTGTTTATTCCACAATCAAGTTTGTGTCTTAAGTCTGATCTAAGCGAACGTTATCGTTCGACATCGTGGGCCAAGGGGATAATCTTTGAAATCGCATCACTAACAAGGAATTGTGATCATTTTGAATATCTCACTTACCCCAGGTGAACCATTTTGAGGATCTCTGGCACCGCCTTAGGTGGGTTTATGAGGTCCAAATTTAAAACATAAATTCGATGAAACTTCCTCTCTAATCATGTCAAGTTTTATTGAAGTTGGACTAACCGTTTAGAAATTTATTGGCTTTTGCGGTTGTATTAAAAGGTGTAAGAGTTGCTGCAATCAGTCAAAATCAAAGGAAAATATTTTCTTTTTTCATCTAGAATTTTATTTTCCAAATTTTTCTTATTTCTGGCCAATTTGACAATTCAACACCAATAACCAACACCTATGAACGCTTATACAAGCTTGATGTTTGTTTTTTTTTTAGATGTATGCCTCACAAATACAAATATTTGATGAATAATAATGCAAGTTTTCGCAAGTTTTAAAGTGCTATACCTACAGAATTTATTACAAATATTTCAGAAAATAAAAGTATGGTGACAAGATTTATTTCATTACAATTGAAAAAGAAAAGTCAATAAATTGTATGGTATTTTGTTTTGGAGTAGTGCCAAATACTACCACTGAACTTAATCGAAAAAGTAGCCAAGTGATCGTTTGTTGTTAGAAAATTAACAAGTTATGATGGTTTTATGTGTGTGGATTTTCTAGATGTTTTCTTTCATTATCATTTATAATCCCCTCTTTATACGCTACACCACCATAGTGGGGAGGGTATATTTGATTTGTGCTGATGTTTGTAGCGCCCATAAATATGAGTTCAACAACCAATTAAAATCTAACGATCGATTCAGAATTACATCCTGAGTTGATTTAACGATGTCCGTCCGTCCATCCGGTAGGCTATTCATGCAAATTTAGTGCTCAGAGTACAGGTCGCCCCAAAACGATTGGAATTAAAATTATTTGAAATCTGTAAATTATTGCACCTAGTCCCCATACAATTATCCTTCTGAAATGAGGGGTTTATTGGTCATAAATGTTGGATTTATGCAAGTATCCACATAAATTTAACCACAAATAAGATGTATATGAAGCCTAATCATATCTACAAATTTTGTACAGATCGGTCAATAATTAACTTTTAAGGGCATAAATCTCTTAAAAATGTTGATATCCTAATTAAATTCAACACAAATAGGTTTCATATACAGAAATGGTGACACCAATTTTTTAAACGGTCGATCCATAATTAGTAAAATCTCTCATATTTCCATTTCTGAAAATTACTGTTTTAAAAGTTTTTATATCGATGAAAAATATGTACGTATGTATATAGAAGTAATGCTACAAAATTGTTCGATTTTTGGTCCATAATAGGTCAGATAACCCATATAGCGCCCATCGCTGAAAAACTATTTTTACACATAAACATCACTGATGGCAAAACATGGTACAATTGTACTTTTTTTGATACATTTTAAACACAGTTGGTACCGTGGTACTACCACGAGTCATATGGTACAATTTCAAAATACTGTTGCATAAAAATTTGGTATTTCAGATGAAACAGATAAATATCAACCATGTCACAGAATTTAATTCCGTTCGAAAGTGGAATTATTTCCGTATTTTGCTTCTAAAGAAAAAGTAAAACGAACAATTGGTTTCATTCCGAACAAATATTTCGTTTTGCTTTTTCTATAGAAGCAAAAACTGGAATTAATTCCACTTTCGAACGGAATTAAATTATGTGACATGGCTGTATATCATACTATATAAGTTACAATTTGTGTAATAGTGCAAGCAAAAGAGATTTTATTAAATTTCATGAACATTTTGGAACTGATATCAATTTGCCCCCTTATTCAAAAACGATTATTAAATTTAACAACCGTTTATTATGACAGATTTGCATATAAAAATTTGCTTAATAAACCTTTGTTAAATTTAATAATTGTTTTTGAATAAGGTGGTTGATCTTTAAATATGCATCTATAAGATGATTATTACAATAAATTGTTGGTTGAATTATCGAACAATATGAGTCTTTGACATATTCATTTACATTAAATGATTTTGAGGCTGAATTCAAAAACGAAAGCTTAAAATGTAGTTAATCAGGATTTCAAAATCGTTAGAAGTTAACTCTTCTATTTCTTTTATTCTTACAATAATAATTCTAGTTATTTTGGAAATACATATCTTTACCAAGGTTAACTTTTCGCAAATGACTCGATACTTTATAAATAAGAATATTTTTAGATAATCGCGACAATTAACACAATAATGTTGCTATAAGATATATCGAATTTTCGATAAAGTAAATTTGTGGTAAAGTTTTATGATTAGTTAACAAATATTAAAAATAGTACCATGGAGGTCTAAAAAGTACATTTTATTTATATAGTTGGTACGAAAAACAAAAACCCATTTTCCATCACTGATAAACATAGCTATATGTACTTTGTGTAGGGTATTATATGGTCGGACTTGATTTACTGGGTCATCTTCATTTTCTGCATCATAGAGCCAAGTTAAATGAGAAACTTTTTACACAACATTTAATTGATCAAAGAATTGAGCCAAAGAAATTCAAGAACTGGCATTAAATATTTTTTAGCAATTTCTGTCCATACAAACAAATCTATCTATCAATATTAAAAAAGCCAATAAACTTGTTAAATTATTGTAATAAGTTTTGTACAGCAAATAAATTAAATAAAATAAATTAAAAATTAATATGTATGTATGTATGTATATGTTTTTGTTTCTAATCAAATTGATTTATAACGTTTTACGGTGCAATGATTGCATGCATTGTAGGGTATCCATATTATTCGAATAAGATATTTTAATATATTTAAAATTAATCGAATTATTTGTATCAACCAAAGTAACTCAACAAAAACTTTGTTAAATTCTAACATTTACCATATACATACATATATGTCATTACTTTAATATCACTAAAATATGTTACTTTTAATTACTTAAATAACACACTTAATAGATTGTTATCAATATAAACAAAATGTGCTCATTATACAACTATTTCTAATGGCCAGTTTTTAACTTAAAAATTAAAGTGTGTTTAAACTTAAGTTCTGTTTAAATACCAAATTCATTTTTATAGATCATATTTAAATAGAACTTAAATCACTGACTACGTCAAATATATAACAGAGACTCAGACAATCACTTTTGCATGTGAAACCCAATACTATTTTGATAATCTTTCAGTCTTTTTTTTTATTAAATATCATATAGTGTTCATTTTGAAACTTATTATTGCAAAATTTTGTTTAGATACGGCTTTTATGTACCATACAGCCATATTCCGGGAACACATTTATACAGGGGTTATGAGAAATCGTGGACCGATTCCTACATATTTCAGCAGGACTTGTCCTGAAACTTTGATCTATAACTCAGATCCTACTGGGCCGATTCGGATCAAAGAATGTTTGGTAAAAATTTAATTTTTTTATGTCTTTTTCGAAGGTTGTAACAGAAGGACAGACGGACGGACATGGCTAAAACGTCTTATATAAACTTTTTGGTTCTACGACTATTATTTCGATGTCTTACAAACGGAATGACAAACGCAATATACCCCCATGGGTATACAAATTGATATTGAAAATACTGGACAGTAGGGTACCATAACTTTTAAAGACTTGTAATTTTCATTGCCATGTGATGGATGTTACACACAGCAATTAACTTAAAATTTATCTTCAAAACCATCATTGTTGCAGTAAAACTGTCATTTGTTAATATTAATTACATAGACAATGGCAGTTCTGCATGTTTGCACTTACACTTTAATTGGTTGGCGCTATAAGCTGCAATATAGGCCGCATATTTTATGCACGAGTATAAAGATTTCTACTAGCAAAATGTTTCATAAAATCTAATAGCTTCAGGATACTTCAGCTTTGGCCATATGTATAATATTGTTCTATTGACAAAGGAAAGATAAAGCGGAATGGTACAGTAGGTCTTGACTATAAGAAAATCTAAACAATGTGGAAAAAGTAAGCCGCGCAAATGGATAAATTCATTTAGCGTTACATATATATTTCTTATAGATTTTCTGTGATTCAGTTGCTTTTTGATAACATATATATTTTTAAAACATTATTGCCACCGAATTATATGTGAACAAGGTTTTGAATAATTTTCTAGAACACCAAGAATTACGCAAGTTAATTTTCACCAACCAAAAATAATGTATTTTAATGTCGTTGTTGCCTGTTTGAAATTTTCCTTTTCTAAAAGCCAAAATGAAAATCAAGCAAACACCTGCAAATGAAATTTAATGAGTCGTTTTTGTTTCTTCATTTAATTGTTATACTGTAAAAGTAAAAGTGTCACTCAATTTCACATTTAATGAACAATAGCTACAAAGACACTTAAATAATATGTACCAAAAATACTTAATATGTCCAAATAATAATTTTAACAAAAGCAGAGTTCACTATAAGTTACAAATGAGAATTAGCAACATTGCAAACATTAAGCTTTTAGTGTGTAATTATGTCTTCATATCCTAATCGCAACTAGAAATTTTGTGCAGACCGGTGAATAGTTGACAATAGCAAACACGTAGGGACCACTTCAGAAAATCACAAAGTAGTAGTAGTTGATCTGTAATCCTCATATATACAAAAATTGACCTACCGAATTTTAGGAAGTTCAGTTCTTTATAGGCCATTATAATAGACCAATTCAAAACAAAACACATTAACTTACATATCTAGTTTACAAAGGGCAATTTTTTTAGCAACTTTTTGTCAAGATTGTTTTTAGCAGCTCAGCTGTTTTTGTTTAACATGTTACTGTTAAACATGTTTAGTGTGGATTATGGGCTGGTGGCATCATTGGACCAAACTTTTTCGAAGGCGAAGAAAGCAGGAACATTACTATGAAGGGCGAGCGCTACCATGCAATGATTACAAATATTTTTTGCTCCAAATGGAAAAGCTGTTTTTCTGACATGTGGTTTCAACAAGACGATGCCACATGCCACAAAGCATGCAAAATTGAAGGGCAAGTTCGGTGAACAGTTTATTTCACGTTTGGGGCCGGTCAATTGGCAGCCTAGATCGTACAATTTAACGCCTTTAGAATTTTTTTGTGGCGCTATTTTAATGCTCATATCTATAGGGACAATCCCACAACGGGTGACTCACTGGAAGCTAATATTGATGAATCTCCGTCTGTCTAGCTGGCTGACTGGATGTCCATGTAAACATTGTGTATAGATTACAGGTCGCAATTTTGAAAATATTTTCATAAAACTCAACATGAGATTATTGTTTCCAAACGCGATTGGGACTGAATTTGTTTTACCTAGCCCCATTACAAATATCCTCTCAAAATAGGGGTTTATCAGTCAGAAATGTTTGATTGAAGCACATATCTAAACAACTTTTGCCACAAATAAGTTGTAATGAAGCCTAATAACATTTACATAGCTTGTGCAGATCAGTCTATAATTCACCAAAGCTCCCATACAAAGACCACTTCCGATAATCACTTTAAAAAGGATAACTCTCTAAAAAATGTTGGTATACAAATAATATTCAACACAAATATGTCGCGCTAATTTTATGATGATCGGTCCATAATTAGTCATACAAAGACCACTTACGAAATTCACTTTAATGACCATAAATCTCTTAAAAATTTTAGTATGCAAATAAAATTTAACACAAATAAGTTTCATATATGAGGAAATGATGACAAAAAATTTTGCAACGGTCGGTCTTTCATTAGTCAAAGCTGCCATATAAGACCTCCATAAATGTTGTAAAAGCGTTTATATATGTATACACAAAAAATATTTATATGCGCAGAAGTTACAGCATTAAATTTGTGGATAATCGGTCCATAGTAGCTCATAGCTGGTATATAGCGCCCATTTCTTAAAAACTGTTTTTGCACATATATTGCGTGTGGGGTATTATATGGTCGGTTTTGACTGACTATAATATCTTACTTGTTATTAACGTCACCCTGGAATGAAATAGAAAGTCATTTTCGGAAAAACCACACACATTTTCACCAATTACACTATTCCAAAATTAAAATGTATCTTCTTAATTTAACACACACACACACACAAGTATACAAAGCCATTGTGCATAACTTTTGAAAAATTCTCTATACATACACAGTACATTTGAATCATTATTACCTGTCCATGACTTTCGTTCGATAATTTGTGGTTATAACAAACACAACAGTGAAACAAAGAAAATTAAATGAAATTCCCAATGCCTAACGACGTAGTATTTTACAAAAATATTTTATCTGGAAAATGATGGAGAACGATTAGATCTGCAACAGGTTGGGCATATGTTGAACACCTCAAGAAAAGCAAATCTTTTTAAGAAATAGTTAATCATCACATTAGATTGAATTACAGACATTAAATCATTTGCAGCAAGAAAGCAAGAGCTGATAAATTTTAAGAATATGGCGTTTGAAACACGCAACTTTTTTTTCTAAAAACAACATAGAATTTAATGGCTGTGAACGAAAATGAAAAGAGTATCTGTGATTCGTTGACAGGAATGTATGTCAATCTTAAACATTTTTAATAATAAATCTTAATATTTCTTACGTTTAATGTTTATATCCTGATGCAAATTATAATAAATCTGTTACAGTATTTTAGAAACTCATTCATTCATTCATTGTTGAGTTTAAAAAAAAAGGATTTCTTTACATGAAATAAATAAAATGTTCGTAAATTTTAAAAACATCTACATACATTTTGGTTTCATGCATTTTTTGTATATAAAATAACTTTACATTGTATTTAAGTGAGAAAAATAATTGGCATTATTTGACGACCTGCCTTAAAAGCAGCAACATCAAGAAAAATAAAGAAAAACTCCCATCGTGTTACAACACAAAAGCACTTTATTTGCTTTTCTTTGTCTGTCAGTCAGTTGGTTTTCATTTCAGTAGCTCAAACATGAACATGAATAAATACGAAATATGTTAATGCAAAATACGCCTGTTCAGCGGTAAATATTAGAATGATTTACATGCAATCAGTTGAGTCATAAAAGATAAAGATATACACAGAATCATATGCAGGCACACACTCCTGATTATAGTTATAGCAACGCTAAATTCAATAATAATAAAAATCTGTTTTAAAACAAAAAAGTGGATAGAATCTGGTTCACAGCTTATTTTATGCAGTGCATTTTTTTGTTTTCAAAGCTCCAGAAAAAGAAAGCTAACAAAAACTTGAAAAGAAATTGGTGTCATTTAAAAGAAAACAAACAAAATAATTTATAGCAAAAATATACATTCTCGAAGCCTGTTATCATGAAGTGCATACGTTAATAGCTTTTTGTGACCTCGTACTCGTACTTTGTCATTGCTAGAATATTGTCCTCAAATGCTCTTCATTATTAATTATAATTTCTATTATAACTTGATTTGTGTTGGATAATTTGCAAATAGTGTTTACCGCATGTCATTAAATTAATATCAAACTAATGGTTTTTATTAAGTCATACCCATATATTTACAAATCTTACGGTAAACTTTATTATGGTTTATAGTAGGGATGGAAATTCTTAAATCTTGACTTAACAAATCCCGAATCCCGGAATTTGTTTTAAAAAATTCCAAAATTTTTCGGGTTTATTAAATTCTGAAAATTTGTTTTTGTGTTAAATAGCCAGGGAAGTATAATAGTTTTTATCTGCTTTTCAGACATACACAAATACAAAACATTTACACTTAACATAAATCAATGATTCTTTAGCATTTTTAATAAGAGAAAATAAAAGAGCTCTACTGACAGAAAAAAAGGTCAGAAATATTTCAAAATTATTTCCAAAGTATCCACATAATTTTAAATTAAAAAAAAAAATAAAAATGTCGATGAAATAAATGTCGTAATACAAAAATGCATAATAATAATAATAACAAAGAAGAATACACACACATTTGTAAAACATAAGTAAATTTCGTTCTAACTCATAACATGTAATAAGAAATTTGTTAATTCCCAAATTCTATTTCTCAAAAAATGGTGAGTTAAATAGTTGATGTTTACGAGTAGATCTTGGACAATAAACATTGCTGATGAAGCCCTTGGCAGGGCATTTGTCTAGAAAAATATAGTTTCCACAATGGTATTCTTCGAGTTATTAATTAAAAATTAACTCAAGCCTAATTAAAAATGTTTCCCTAATATAGAAATGTAAAAGAATTAAAATAAATTTTGAAATTGTTATAAAAAAGTTTTAATTGATTTAAAAGATAAAGAATTTGTTTATAAACAAATAGTTGTCATTTTAAAACTGGTTAAAGTAACAGCTAAAGCCCTTTGTCGCTGTTATATGAATCTCTAGCGATGTTGCACTTTTATTTATGTTCAAAGAGATATCAAAAAGTGATTGAATATTAAGGAATGAACTGGTGAAATCTCTCCTTAAAAAAACAAGCATTTACTCAACACTTTTAAATTCTTTGAAAAAAAAAAACCAAAATTGAAGAGTGAATTTGATAGTAAAATGTTTGAAATTAAAAATGAATTAAAAACGTTGATAGTGAAACGAATGAAATAATGAATGTAATTGAAATATGTATGTAAAATGTAATGATATGAAATCTTTATAGAATTATTTGCTGCGGACGTTTGCCAACAATTTTGCTTACAAGCTTTGTTTGTGAACGACGTTTTCGTTTTTTTTTCATATATTGGTAACAAAATAAAATCAAGATGCTCTTTACTTGAGATGCCTTACAATTTTTAAGAAGCCTTTTTAAGATCGAATGATTATATTCTATTGCTTGACATATTATTCTTGCAATCTAATAGTTGGGCGATTCTATTCCGACGGGTGCACCATTTAGACGCTTTAAACGTCTTTTACTAATAGAAAGAAACATATTTTCAATTAAGTTATTTCTAGAAGGGGTAATATTTTTCTATATTGTTATATATTTTTCTATTGTTATCTATTTACAAGAATTTATATGAAACGACCAAATAGCCACGAGAGAGCTTTAAAGTGCATGACGGGTGCAACCAAATTGGCCAACTTTCATAAGATCATAGCACAAAAACAGAACACTCTGTTAATTTTTAAACTTTTATTGTATTATTCTTTTATTTATTGTGAAAGATGAGATATCAGACGATGATTATCAAATCAAACATCATAGAGAAATATACTCCAATAATAAGAAATTGGCTCTTTAACCCATGACGGGTGCAACATGAATGAATTTTCTGTTCAAATCTATACTTTAAATTTGCATTAAAAAAAAGTATCAAATAGTGTGATTTGAAAATTGATGTTAAAAGTTGTCTAGAATAGAATCGCCCATTGCATTGTTATTGTTATCATGTTTTTAAATTATTAATGGTTTATAAAATTTTTTAACAAAATACAAAATTCGGCTTATAAACTTTTAATAAATTTAAAAATTATAGCTATGAGGACAGAGAATGTTTGTTTTTAAACATAGTTATAATTAATATAAGTTAATTTTACATAAATATTTTGGTAATAACTTCAAAATTGCAACCTGTACTCTGCACACAAGGTACATGAACAGCCAGACGGACGGACGGACGAGCATCGTTAAATCAACTCAGAAAATGATTCTGATTCGTTCGGTATACTTTAAGGTGGGTGTTTTGGGTGTTACAAACATCAGCAGAAATCCAATATAACCTCCCCACTGTGGTGGTGTAGGGTATAAAAACACAATTTCAAAAACACAAATACAAATATATTGGTCTTGCAAAACATGCATATAGTTTCTTTTTCACATGATGATACTTCCGCTTTTCATGAATAAAATATTTTCTTCTCTTTGAGCATTTTTCGATTTTCATCTGCATGTTAAATACAATCCATATATGATTACGTTTTTTCCATGAATAACAAGTATGCTTGTAGCTTTTGTAGTGAGTGAGTGTGAAATCAGTTACTATTCTAGGAAATTTAAATAAAAATAATATTTTTAAGAGATATATTAATTATTTGTGCAGTGCAAATGTAGTGCGAAAATAACGCTTTAAAAAGGTTAAAATAAGTCCCAATTTACACGAAGCAATTTTTATTGAAAAGATTGACACAATTATTTCCTTGAAATTTCTTCGGTGTTTACGCAGCACAATTCTTATTGCTGAAATCGTTGGTATTTTTACTTGAGAGTATACACACATTTGTCTACACAATAATAATAATAATACGAATAAGTCCCAATTTACACGAAGCAATTCTTTAAGCTAAGCTGATTAGCAAGATTTTGGTAATTGTTAAAGCTTTAGGTCTTTTTTATGAAATATTTAAATTTTGAAATAAAAATCAAATAAAAATTTAAATATTTTATAAAAAAGACCTACAGCTTTCATACTTACCAAAATATTAATTAAAAAAAAAGGTCAAATAAACAATAATAAGAAATATAAGCTGATTATCTTTTAGACATCTAGGTGAGGGGAAGATAAGACGAGTACACATTTGATTTGCAATTGTTTTACTCTTTTATTCGTATTACATATTTGTATACAAATGTGTATATCAATCTTTGCAATAAAAATTGCTTCGTGTAAATTGGGATTAAGTAAGTAACACGAATTGCTAGTACAATCAAGTGTGTCTTCCACTAATCCCGATGTCTAAAAGGTAATCAGCTTAGCTTAAAGAATTGATTCGTGTAAATTGTTACTACACTCAAAATATTTCATGCATAAAAATACGAAATGGTTTTTCGTAAAATTATTTTCGTACATTTTACTAAAGTTTTATACATAGCGTACCGACTACAATTATTGGCAGTACAAAATATTGCCCTAATTATTGGCACCTCCTACTTGCATAGCATTTAGGAGGCATCGTTAAAGTCCCGTTGGTTCTAAGTTCATTTTATCTCACTCTATGATCTTTTTCCATCATTTTTTCTGAATTTATGCAAAACATTAAAACGCTCAGTTGCTTGTAATCTTCCTAATAAGAAGGGTGTTTTGAAAGAGGGATTATGCGCTGTTTTTAGTGTGGGTTTCAATAGCGAGCAGAAGTTTGGTAAATTCCATTATTTTTTTATTTATAGATTTTTTAATTAAGCCTTTTGATTCATTGACATACTAAAACATTAAATAATCTAGTTTTACCTTAATAAACACAATATTTCCAAAGTATTGTAATAAAACATCAGTGCCAACAACAGGTTCCAAAAAACTATAATTTCTATTATTGGCAGGTGGTGCCAATAATTGAATTTGTAATTACTACAATAATTGGCACTGCCACTAATTGTACCTTTTTTTAGTGCCAATAACTGAATTTTGTGTATTTTCAGAATTTTTGAAATGCCTAAAAAACAATTCATATGAAGAAAGTCTTCTGAAAGCTTTGTCCGAAATTAGGGATGGCAAAATTTCAAAAAAAAGCTGCTTCAAAAACTTATGGGATACCACGGTAAATGCTACAATTTCGTTTAGGCCATACATTTTCTAAAATTCGACCAGGTCCACCAACCATTTTAACAGAAGCAGATGAAGAAGCCATTGTCGATTGGGTGCAAGTCTCTCAGCGGAAAGGTTTTCCCAAAAGAAAGAAAGACGTACTCCATGCCGTTAAAGACTTTCTCGATGTAAATATGCGGCAACACCCTTTTGGAGCAGAAAATTTGCCGGGTAAAGGATGGTTTACTTCATTTTTAAAGCGGCATCTAACATTAGCCTTTAGAGCCACCGATGCCGTCTCATCCGCCAGCGACAATGTAGCTGCTTCTGACATTTTTGGCTGGTTTGACAAGATAAAAAACTACTGGGTTGAAAACAACTACTTTGCTATACTATCCGACCCTACCAGAATTTTTAATGGAGATGAAACCAAGTTCATGTTATGTCCTAAGGCTGAAAGTGTACTAGCAGCAAAGGGAACTAAAAATATATACGATGTAGACAGAGGTTTAGCAAAATCCAACCTAACTGTAATGTTTTCATTTTCTGCGGCAGTATTCATGACACCACCGATGATCATTTATCCTTACAAAAGAATGAGGGATGAAATTCGAAAAACTATTCCCGAAAATTGGGGTTATGGAATAAGCGATAACGGTTGGATGACTAAGCAAAAATTAAACCAAATATAAACCTGTAAAATATATTTTATTTTTTATATAATATGAATTAATGCGTAAATAAAATTAGTTTAGCTTGTTAAACAGAGAAAGAATTATCACAATCCTCTAACTAGCTAGCTAGTTAAGTTTTTTAATTTTTTTGAGTTACCATGGTGCCAATAATTCAACTTTTAGGGGTGTTAATAATTATGGTAATGTGCCAATAATTATAGTTTTTAAAGGGCCAATAATTGTAGTCAAGTGCCAATGACTATATAATTTAATGTGCCAATAGTTGTACTTGAGTGCCAATAACTATATTTTTTTAAAGGTTATTTTTATTTTAATTACTAAAAATCGCACAGAGTTTATATCATTATATCAAAAACTGTATCTAATAGAAAACATATCAAAGAATTAAACAAAAATAACACAAGATAGGCTCTTATTAAACCAGACGGTATATCCCATGCAACAAGTCCAAAATTTTTTATGGGTGCCAATAATTGTAGTCGGTACGCTAATACGAAATTTTAGTAATTATTTTATTACGTAAACTTACAAAATTCGGTAATTTACAAAATTATTTTTCGTAGAATTATTTTTGTATATTGTACAAAAATTTCGTTTATAATACAAAACTTTCGTGTTTAGATCTTGTAGAAAATTTTGTAAATTTATAAATTTTTTGAATTTTACAAATTAAATTTCGTTAATGTTTTTTTGTTTATTTTACAAAAATTTCTTGAAAAATACGAAACTTTCGTATTAAATGCAGAGACAAATTTCGTAAATTTAGAAATTTCGTGCATTTCACAAATATAATTTGGTAGGATGAAATGAGTAAATTTTTTCTGCTCTAATCATCTCCGCCACTCTTCCTCTAAAAATGTACCATTATAAATGTAACTGAAAAATAACAAAAGAAGTTATGCTTTGACTGACAATTAAAGAGATGAAAGCGTTAGTCGAAATAAAAAAATTAATTGTTATTTGTGTCAAATATATATAAATTTTTAATTAAATATAAAAAAATCAATATAAACATCATAAATTTAACAGCTTTAACATGAATTCTTTCACTGAAGAAAACAACAATATTATAAATCAAACAATACCAATAAAACATTGAAGAAAAATATGGTGATAAAGATGAGCTACACAAACTTTTAACTGAATGGAATATGAGTGACTTATTGGATTATTTTATAGGTAATTATGCACATATTAAGAAATTGTTCCTTTTTAATTCTACTTCTGTTTATTCAGAACAACAATTATATGTTGGAGTGATGCGCCATCTCGATAAAGACTTGGCCATAAGTATTATGTCTAAAATCAATTTATCTGGGGGTGTTCAAGCACAATTTCTCTACCACTGGTCAAAGTTGTTAAATGGAAAACCAAATGTTAACGTCGACAGTGTACGGAGATACGAAATCTACGTCAAATTTGGAAACTATTCTAAATTCCAACCCGTATGGTCAAAGTGTTCTTCAGCATTATAGAAATAAGTCCTCTTTAAACGAAAATATACGTAAGCTTTTATGCGAGTTAATTTCTGTATAGATAAAGGACGCCCATTGTCAGTGAAAGACTCGAAAAATTTATCCAAGCAAATAGTCGGACTATTTCCTACTGAAGAAATGGTATGTATAGTAGACCACTTCACAGCTCCGTCGTATTTCTTGTATATTGTACACATAGTCTTATTTATTTATTTCGCTTAGTAAGTAAAATAACATTTATTTCGTGTAATAAAAAATATTTCTTGAGAAATTAATGAAACTTTTTCTAAAATAAACAAACATTTTTTTTTATTTTTACACAATTTTTAGTAACTTTACGAAATATTTTCAGAAAATTTTGTAAATTTAAGCATAAATTTACGAAACTTTTTTTGTATTAACGAAACTTTTCGTGTATTTAGGAAATATTTTCGTGATTTTACAAAATATATTTCGTTTTTTTACGAAATTTTGTAAAATAAACGAAAAAAATATGAATATTTTTCGTAAGTTTAGAAAATTTCGTAAAACAGGAGGCAATATTTCTAAAATTAACAGAATAATTTTGTATTTTTACGAAATATAAAAGTTTAAAAGTTTTATTTACGAAAATTTTTCGTTAAATAACCATTTATTTTGTAATTTAACAAAATAATCTTGGTAAATATACAAATATTTCGTGAAATGCAGAAAATAAAAACGCCCAACAAGAACGAAAAACATTTGTATATTATACGAAATATTTCGTTTTGTCAAAATAACGAAAAATTTAGTAACATGAACCACGATTTTCGTTTATTTTACCTATGAAATATTTTGAGTGTAATTATGACTAATGAGTTGTAATCAATTAGTTTATATTGTTACATTTATGTACAGTGTTGGAAAAAATAATTATAACGATTCTTATTAATACATTTTTGTTTTTTATACCATACTACTTGCATTTTTATACACCACCATAGTAGAAAGGGTTTATTGGATTTGTGCTCATGTTTGTAATGCCCATAAATGTTTGTCTAATATCCACCTTAAAGTATACCGATCGCCTCAAAATCACTTTCTGGGTTAATTTAACAAAGTCCGACCTGCCAGATGTCTTGCTGTCATGTAAAGCGTAAATTAAGTATGCAAAATTTGTTCGGTCCAATAATAATTGGAATTGGTTGAAACCGGACTAGATTATACATTACACCTGAGCCATTATTTGAGACATAAACGTGCATAGGAAAATGATTTTAAAAATTGATTCTATTATTTCCTTTTCAGTATAGATTCACTATAAGATCATCAGTAGTTTGACAGTACACTCAAAATATTTCATGTATAAAAATACGAAATGGTTTTTCGTAAAATTATTTTCGTACATTTTACTAAAGTTTTGTACAGAATACAAAATTTTAATAATTTTTTTATTTCGTAAACTTACAAAATTCGTTAATTTACAAAATTTTTTTCGTAGAATTATTTTTGTATATTGTAGAAAAATTTCGTTTATAATACAAAACTTTCGTGTTTAGATATTGTAGAAAATTTTGTAAATTTAGAAATTTTTTGAATTTTACAAATTAAATTTCGTTATTGTTTATATTACAAAAATTTTTCGAAAAATACGAAACTTTCGTATTAAATGCAGAGAAAAATTTCGTAAATTTAGAAATTTCGTTCATTTCACAAATATAATTTCGTAAAATGAAATGAACCGTTTTAAATGAAACTTAAAAATAACAAAACAAGTCATGCTTTTACTGACAATTAAAGAGATAGAAGCGTTAGTCGTGTCTTGTTAAAAATAGTTAAAAATAGTTTGATTTATTAAAATAAATTTAAATTAGTGTAAGAAAATGAATTGTTATTTGTTATTTATTTATTTCTAAGGCATGAGTTTAACATTTTATCATTTGAAGATATACTAAGTCACTGGAACGGCTGTTTTGAATATAGGCAAAACACTTTAAAAGAGCTATGCGACCCAAATTCAAAAAAAAACAACTTTTGGATTTCTGGCCTGTGTACAATAATCCAGTAGGATTTTGCTTAGTAAGTAAAATGACATTCAGTTTTTATTAAGAATAATTCAAAAATATATAAGAAAACATATTGACTTTTTCAACCCTTTAATTAATTAATATATTCAATCATGTATATTTAGATCATTAATGATTTCGATCGCATAAATGGAGAGAGAAATGAATTGCTTGACAGCTTTGACGATTTTTCTGATTTAATGACAAAAGATATTTCTAGAAAACGAATCGAAATTTAAATATGAAGATGACCAAAAGCTTTGGAATTTTGTACAAAAAAATAATTGCATTGACTATAGTAAGTAGAAAAGTTTTATAAACAAATATAATCAAATTTTTAAATTTTATTTAGTGATGGATAATGGTTATGCAATTTTTTTTAACTTTTTAGATACCAAATTTATCATAGTCTTAACACTCTTACATTCCTTACTTCCACCATCAAGAATTAAATCAAAAAGTTCTAATAAAGGAAGCAAGTTTTATAGTATGTATTATGGAATCAAAACGGTCTTTTATAACATTTTAAACAACTGAAGAGTCATATAAAAAGAAATTGGATACAAAAATTGTGGCAGAGGGTTTAGTTGCCCCTTACCTTACTGTTATAGGGGACATATATAAGCCCCAATCATTTTTCTGTGACTTTGACAACATTAAATACAAAGATTTCAGTATCACTAAAGCTATAGACATTTGGTTTAAAGCGTATCACGGCTTCCAGCCATATGTGGGATTTTTTAAATATTCAGTTCTATAAAATAGATGGACATCATGTTAATCCAATTACGCATATGTTGTACAAAAAAATACAAGGTTAGTGTGTTTTATATAAACTAAGTTTAAAAGTTACTAATATATAAATTTTCTTTGTAGAAATCCAAAGCAATCGACAAAATCAAACTTAATTTAATGCAGAAATGCTATTATTTTTTCCTTTACTATTATTTATAAAATAAACAAAACTTTTCGTTTAATAAAAAAAATATTTCTTGAGAAATTAACGAAACTTTTTCTAAAATAAACAAAATTTTTTTTTTATTTTTACACAATTTTTAGTAACTTTACGAAATATTTTTAGAAAATTTTGTAAATTTACCAATTTTTAGCAGAAATTTACGAAACTTTTCTTATATTAATGAAACCTTTCGTGTATTTAGGAAATATTTTTGTGATTTTACAAAATTTTGTAAAATAAACGAAAAAAAATATGAAATTTTTCTTATACCTACAAAATATTTTTCGTAAGTTTAGAAAATTTCGTATTCTTAATTCTAAAATTAACAAAATAATTTTGTATTTTTACGAAATTTATCATTATTTTTACGAAATATATTTCTTATTTTTATTTAATTTTGTAAACCAGACAAAATTTAAAAGTTTAATTTACGAAAAATTTTCGTTAGATAACCATTTATTTTGTAATTTAACAAAATAATCTTGGTAAATACACAAATATTTCGTAAAATGCGGAAAATAAAAAGTCCCAACAAGAACGAAAAACATTTGTATATTATACGAAATATTTCGTTTCGTCAAAATAACGAAAAATTTAGTAAAATGAACCACGATTTTCGTTTATTTTACCTATGAAATATTTTGAGTGTAAGAATTAAGAAAGTAATTCGTTTTTAATTTTGGAATATGGAAATATATAACTAAACTTTAAAGTCTGTATCTCCTTTTTACCCCTTATTACCTTCTGAGGGTCGTATTATGAAAGAATTGCTTCTCTAATACAACACAAATTTGGTGGTGTTAAAACAACAGCCACAAAACGTAATAGACCCAACTCTTTTTTTACACGGATTTGAAGTTACACGGTTGAAAAAAAAATTTTTTCTAAAAAATGTTTAATCTAGTACGGTTTCTAGTACTGTTTTTTGCTTGATCTACCAATTTTTCACCTGTGTGAATTATGTATTTTAAGTTTTAATGCTCAATAAAATGTCATATGAACATACAATTTGTATGCATATCTGAAATTTTATAGTTTTCAACATCTTTTACACGGTTTTTTCGAAGTAAATATAGTTCTTTATTTCATCTTACACGGTTTTCAGATGACATGGAACGTATCCGCCATTTTACTATAGGAAACGCCTCTTTTTTTACACGGATTTCTGAGGAACGTATCTACCGTGTAAAAAAAAGTTGGGTGTATAAGACAAATATTTTACCCCTTTAGTATAAATATCCCAAATACATGTTTTTGATCAGTTTTTTTGTGTTGTTGTTTTATATGTCGATATTTAAAATTTCAAGTCTGCAGAAATTTATTAAAAAAAAATTCCCCTTTTTACCCCCTAGAAGAGAGAGAGTACTTTTCTAATACTCTTGTTTGTGACTACCGAAAGTTGAAATACAAATGTCATTGCTTGATTAGTCAGACAATAATTATTTAAGAACAACATTTTAAAAGTTTTCCCATTTATCCCCTTTCTGTTCCTAGTGTTGAAAAAATATATATAAGATACAGCCTATTCGTGCTTTGAAGGATATATCTGTCTACGTGTGAAAAATCAATCAAATTTGTTTTAATGTTTATGATTACAGGTTATTTCTCTTTATTTCCCGAACTGATCCAATTTTTCGAAATACATATTTACGGATTTATCTACGTTCAAACATTCAATCCAATCGGTTAAGCCATTAGGGAATTGCGCTTTTCCCCTTTTGATCCCAACCTGGTTCAAGTTTTGAAAAAGAATAAAGCCTATTTACGCTTATCTACGTTCTAAATTTCAATAAAATCGGTTAAGCTATTTAGGCGTGATTGCGGAACAAACAAACTTACAATAACTCTTATAATATGTATATGTTAATATGGATTAATAAATAATGGCAAAAATGGCACTTGCAGATATTTAAAAACAAACTCTAGGGTTGGTTGAAACAAACGTAAAAAATGCTCAAAATCATTGTTTTTAATAAAAGTATAATTTATAGTTAATTTTCTACCTGTTGGTTAATTTATTTATTTACATAAAAATTTATGTACATTTTTACAACATTACTGCCAGTGTTTATGATAACGTACCTGTAAAGAGAAAGAAATATAAAAAAATATTAGATTTATACAATTATTTTTTTTTTTTTAAAGTAAAAGTTTAAGGTGTTATTAATATGTCTGTGTTAAAATCGTTATTCCCAATAAGAAGTACACCTTCCCAGTGTGGTGTTCTTAAGGCAGAGATCTGAATATTGAATCATCCATATGACAGCCATCGCTGATGTCTATTCAATACCCATACTGAATCGATTATAGCTATTGGGTATCACTTGATAAAATGATAAGAAATTGTTATTTTGAACTACACTTGATTCCGGGTCACAACGATTTGTTTCTTGCAATTTGTTCAGGAGCACAGACTTGTCATACTGTGGAAGTAACAGCACAACCGTTTTCATGTCTGTTAAAGTAAAAGAACAAAATAAACTAAGCGACACTTTCATGTACCAACTGCTTGATTCATTAGAGAAGGTTTTTATAGGTTAGGTTATAGGGTATTATTTCAGTACGCCGCGCCGAAATTATTATCAAGATTATGTTACATTGTTTGGTTTGTTTCGTCCGAGAGTAAGGACCTTGCGAACACTTAACTTTTTAAGTAAAGCAGTCAGTCATCAGTCCTTGACTTCGTTGAATATAATGATTGTGATTATAGATCAGCACTTATTCGTAGCTAATGCAAAGAGATTAAATAATTATCGTAAATGTTTTGTTTGTAATAGTAACTTTTCACAAAACAGCCTTCAAAAACAATTCCTAGGAAAAGCAAAACAAGTTATTTCTCTGCTTAATAACATACATGTGATGGAAATCGATATCGAAAACGAATCAGTTTTGAAAATACATTTTAATGCATTTCTAATCTAATTTTTAAAATTTTTGTTTAAAGATTCTCTTTAGTAGCCCAATATCTTTATATTTGATGTGATAAAAGTTTTTCAATACAGAAATATTATGAAAAAATTGACTTCTAAAACTCATTCGTTTTCGATTTCCATCACATGCCTGATAATAACATGTAAACAGCATGTGGTACAATTTGGAATTTGTCATTGAAATAGGAAATTATGTGTGTAATTATTTTCTCCATCTTATCACAGTTAATTAAGAATTGACTAAAGTTTCAAAAATATAGAACTGTTATTATTTAGTCCAGTGCACACTGGCACATGGGCATAGCTCAGGAGTATTCATGTTTTAAAGATGAACTCTACAAATCCTCCATGGTTTGAGCTGTGGGTCTCATGTAAATTGTAAAAAGAATAAAAGTTTTTTTCACTTTTTAGTAATGTTTTGTATCCCCAAGAGTTTGTTGAATCCATCTTTTTTAACCCTAGATGGTTACTCTTGGTTGAATCGATAAACAATTTCTAAAAATAATTTTAGCGAAAAAGTTTTTAAAGTTATAAATAAACAAAAATATTTTTATTTAAGAATTTTATTTAAGAAATAAAAAAAAAATATAATGTAACACAATTTTTTTTTCATCTTAAAATTCGATAGATGATAGAGAGTAAATGAGTGACGAACAGTCACCATCCAGGGTTAAACTCGAATAATCTTTTGCAGTTACGTTTATAAATGCCAGATTTATTTCAAAAAAATATAGATTATGGACCACTGTGCAGAGTAAGCACAAATCATACAAACTATTTACAGTAGCTAAACCAGGAGTGTCCAAGCCTATACTCTTGGTGCTCTTTTGTATTTGTAAAAACTCTTAGCTATAGGATGTGTGTTTTGTATACTCATTACAGCACTCATCACTAGCAATACGAAATACACAAACAACTTTGCCTTTTTTGTTTTTTTGTCGTACTTCACTCTATACACGCAAGCGCAAAGCAACAACACTTTCGTATGCTCTACTGGTAAATATTGGTGCCTGCGATCGTCAATGTAGATTTTGTTTTTGTTTAACGTATGATACCGTTTAAAAAAGTGTGTGTTTCTTTGTATGTATTGGCTTTTACAACCAAAAATACTGAATAAAAATTAGTTTTTATTTAAATGTATTGGTGTTTGCTCTTACATAAGCAACTTTTGGGCACTCCTGAACTAAACAAAAGAAAGCTAGTTGTAGCCACAACCAATAAGCCACAACAAACAATCGCATGACAATTTGCAGTGATGTTGTGTCTATGAAATAACAACTAATTATTAAAGCACAATATGAAGAAATTAATTAAGTTAAAAAAGTTACAATTCTAGTAGAATAAATAAGCTGTGTTCACATTGTGTGTATTTGTCATGTGGAATGTCACTTTTCTATCCACATGTGTTTTCATGTGTATGCCAAAAATTGAGTTTCACATACGGTTTATAATTTACATGTTTAAATGTTGGTATGTCAATTACATTTGACATAACCTATCAAAAAAAAATCTTAAAACAGCTGATATGGTAAAACTTATTCCGCGGGTTATACAAGTATTCCTTCTCTTGCCACATTTCGATCAACTGTAGAACCGCTTCTTTGCACCAGTCATACTTTAACAACATAAAACTAATTATAAAAATTGCAATAAAAAAATACATATGTACTTACTTTTGTTAACTACTTTTCAATTTTCCCTCCATTTTCAATAATAAATTTGTATAGTTTTTTTTTTGTATTTTTGTTTTACTATTTATAAATTATATTTATTAAAATTTTAATTAATTTTTGCCGCCACAAAATTGTTGTTATAAAAAACAGCTGATGTCAGATGGTTTGTCACTTGAAAATAGAACTCGTTCTAAATAAAAAATGTCATGTGTATTGCACACATAGAAATAACACATGATATTGTTTGAAGGTGTTCCGACTATATGTACAAATTTGACATGCGAAAAAGTGACATGTGACATGACAAATACACATAATGTGAACACACCTTAACAGAATAATAAACTTGTATCCCAGAAAATACTGACAATGTATAAATACGAACTTTATGCTTAGTATATCTACTGGACAATGTCACTGCATGCCACATTGTGACAATGTTTCCTGATTTTAAGAAGTATTTTGGCATTGTCTGTCAAAGTGATACACACATTTGTTTTAATATTTAGTTTGTAACAATTCAGGCTGGATATAACTGTATTGAAATTCAAATTTAAATCAAGCTAAACCTTTAACAAAAGTCAATAGGCTCTTGAAACTGCACAAAATCTGTCAAGTATTTGAAAAATCAGTGTTTCCCAAAAAAAAAAAAACTACTTGAAATATTATGTGCTGCTTTATAAACTTTCTTTGCTCACGTTTAAGTGTTAGGGTACCACGATTCGTATTTGCCGTATAGATACAACTAAAACTAACTTACGTGTATATACAAATGTATTTTATTTCTGTCAGTTTCCATTTGATGTGACACTATAGAATGTAATTATAGAAGTATGTTCGTGTGCATGTAATTTATTTTTGGGTCTTCATGACGACAATAGCCAACATGAGTATGAAACTTATTACCAAAATTAATATGTGGTGAAACAAAAAAAGCAACATGAACATAAAAACCATTGACACGGTCAAAGTACTTTTACTTTAATTTAATGTTTTTTAATTTTGTTTGCGTTTTACGGCAAAACCACGACAGCAAACACTTAAACTTTACCTTGGTCGTGAGAAGTAATTGTGCTCTGTTTAACCCTCTAAATTTTGCTGAGAGTAATTGAAATTAAATTAATTTAAGCCTTAAGCAAACACCAAATTGTGTGCACATAAGCGAACCCCAGGGCCTGGCTGGAACTTTTTATAATTTGTAATGCTTTAAATTAAAAATCTTCAATTTCATTATCAATTTCTAACTCGTTTCCAAGATCAGAAGAATTGTCTTCATTTCCATCAACCTCATTCTGAATTTCGTTTTCTATATCATTGGTGAGATTTTGAAACTGTTTCAAAGATTTTGTCTAATTTAGTACTTATTATAACACTGTTAACACTTGTTAACTGCCAACACAACAATAAAAAAAAAACTAATTTCTGACACGTTCAAGCACATTGATTCTGCTTTTTATCGGTTTAATCTCTTTCTCTTTTGTTTTGATTTTATTTGCTGCATTTTCTACATAATAGGGTTTGGCTGGGCCCTGTTGTTACAGACATGTTGAGAGTGATTAACACGCCTAGAGATAAAAAAGTTTAAGTTTGTTTTTAATTTTTTTGTACAAAATTTTCAAAAATGCCTGGCCAGGCCCTGGTGTTCGCTTAAGGGTTAAGTTACTTTAATTTATATTATATAATGATGAAGGCAAATTCTATTGATAAATAGTTTACCAAAAATTAGAAAAAGTTCAGGAGAGGATTCCTGCAATATTAGTAATATTATGCTAAAAAAAATCGTTACTAAGGAATATTAAATATGACCGAAATATATCAGTAACTGCCGCAATGGGGCTTGGTTCCACAAGGCCCCAATATAATTACCAATGACATCGTTGACACCCATCACAGTTTAATATTGTGAGTGATGTGTAGACATCAATTAAAAATATAAAAACTGCCTGACTGTCCTTACAAAATCCTAAAATTCTTCAATCGTCGATTATATCATTGAGTGATATCTGGTATCACTTAATGAATAATTAATGCAGATTCGCCTATGTCTAGAAACTCGATAGAAATGTTATCAAATCAACTCAACTCGAATATTCTTTGCTTTTGTAAATGTGGTACAACTCGAGTCAGGAGAGGTCAGTGATCATGATCTCAATAAATCTGGTATTTCTAAAGGGTTGTTGCGACCGAGACAAAACTTTACACGGCAGTTTAAATTTTGAAGGCGGATCCCACAAACCCAAAAACATACATTTTGGTTGAAAACGAAAAAAATTGCAAACGTTTAAACTACTTGCATGTCAATTTGTATTCACCATATCTTTAAAATTTAAACTCTTCCATGTAAAATTGTATGTCCATCCAGGGGCCAAATTACCGCATTCGATATCGAGTAAAATTTATCGTAATTTTCTTATTTGAGATTATGGCATTCGATATCGAGCAAGAAATTTAGTACATTTTATCATGCGACCGTAATGTTCTCTTTACGCCATCAGAGGGTTAATTTCCATTATTAATTTAATGTCTCATTTTTGACCTCTCAAATCATTTTCAATTAATGTTTGTATCTATTGTTTTTCCTTTGTTTAATAAATAAATAAATTTCTTTTATGTCTGTTTTATTTCAGGCCTTTGGGTATAGTTTTCCTCAGCAAACAACCGAAAATAATTGTGTGCAACAAAAATAACCGCAAAAACAACATTAATACGAAATTGCGTGTCAAGTTTTACGAAAATTGTATAATTTTCAACTTTTCTTCAGCGCTACACTCAACAACAACAGTAAAAACAAACGTTAAGACAACCTACTAAACAATAGATGATGATGATGCTGATGATGACGCTCAACTTCTAGCTGACTTTTAAGACTAGACGACCCATCTTTTGACATATTAATATTAATAAGTTACAAATTTCACTTAATATTTGAGGTTTTTTTTTTGCATATAATTTCACTTTCTTTACACAAACAACAATTTACAATAATTTTCTTTCACTTTTTCTCCACTAAGTATGGGAAGGTGAATCAAAAAAAAATAAATAAATAAAAACATATTTTTGCAACACCACCACAACCAAATACCTGAAATTGTAGAAAACAAAAGAATTATGAACATTAAAGCAAATTCCATAAACATGTGTAATTTATAGCAGGGTTTATTTTTTTAAAAAATTGCAAATGTTTGTAAGAAGTAAGAACGTATAAATTAATGAATTTAATTTTTCTTACTTTTTCAACATATTATAAGAGCATCAGCCAATGAGAAATGTAGATTAGATCCCATCATTTGTTGTTGAAGCTTAAAGGCCCAATAATAATTATTATTATAATAGGCATAAGCAAGCTTAAGCAAATTGCAAGAGTTAACGGAAAGGTTATCAATTCAGAGCTAACTTTCAGGTGGCTACAATGGCTTTACGTGGCTTTGAAACTTTTTGTCTATAGTTCAACATTTATGTTTAAATAAATGTTGTTATTTTAACAAAAAGCTATTAAATGACTATAATTTATAAATATTATAATAAAATATACGATACTATTACATGTATTTTATAATTAACGGCAGAATTTTTCCTTTTTTTACATTTATGGGCAAAAGTAGTAAAATGCACAGCTGTGGCCGCACTAAATTGTAAATAATATTAAAAAGTTTATATTTTGTTAATTTTCGTATTGCGGGAAAAGGAAAACTGTGGAAAAGTTCAACACAAATTAGAAATCACTTATGTAGTTTTCTTAATGGACCATAAAGAACTGATTTTTATTGTATGTACAATGTACAGTGGGAAGCAAAACTGTCTGGATGTTTTGCATTAATTAAGTAAGGTAATGAAAATAATACAAATATAGGTACATAGTATGTATATTATCATATACATGTATTTTTTTTATTTAATTGTACCTTATTCTGAATTATAAAGCACAAAAACTCACATAATTTTTTGCAAAATAATTATTCATGCTGTAAAATTACTAACAATTAAATTTAAGTAAATCCACGGTAAATGATTTAAAAAACGGCGTAACGTAGCTTGCAATAATAACCCAGGGGTTCGACCCCGACCCGAAAAATAATGCAAAAAGTATTGGTTAGGATATCAGTTCCTGGATGGTTAGACGCCCATTAAATAGAATTGGTTTAGTAGCCAATGTGGAAAAGAAAGTGCCAGCAATATCCGATAGAAATGTGAAAAAACGCCTTCATTTCTGTAAAACCGACAAAAATTTGATGACTGGAAACCAGTCCGATGAAAAAGAATACTATTGGCATAGGCCGCATGAGCGCATCCAAAAAAACAATCCTTAATGCAAAACATCCGGACAGTTTTGCTTCCCACTGTACATACATACATTTAGTACGTAATCAGCTGTTTGTTTAATTTGTATATGGATGTACATATGTATGTATGTATGTATGTACATATCTATGTATGTACTACATACAAATTAAACAAACAGCTGATTACGTACAGAATGTGCGATCAATTTCGCTTTTTGCTTAAGCAAATGACATTTGAAAAACTTAACGAAAAGTTTCATAAAGTACATTATAGTTTGACACATACAATTAAATGTGTTTAAACGGTTGCTTAAGCTAGCATATGCATATTATAGTTGGGCCTTAAAGCTGGTTTTACACAGTATGTAGTTTGCAGTGTACTTGTCAGTTGTACGATACATATTTTTTTTTTTTTGCATTTAATTATTTATTGAATCTTCATATTTGAAATGACAATAAGTATTCAAATCTTAATACTAAAAAGAAAATAATAAGCCCAGCCAGTGCTAGACAAAAATGTTTATGATACTAAAAAAAATTCACATCAACTGATCCAGTCATCTATTTTGCACTTGAGTTACAGCAAGGGTATCCCTCCTTCTCAACCGATTGTGGCCACTAAAGTTAAGGATGTCTCGTGCAAGTGGGTTTGGATGGTGTTCAAGTTTGCTGACATACTTTGACGCATATTTTGTAAATTCGACTTTTACTAATGGCACGCCTAGATCTTTGTGGATTTGAGAATTTTTAACATACCATGGAGCTGCAGTAATTATACGTAGAATTTTATTTTGACCCCTTTGAATTTTTTCAATGTTTGATGCTGAGGCAGTACCCCATAATTGAATTCCATAACACCAGATTGGCTTTAGAATTGCATTGTACAACAAAAGTTTGCAATCCAATTTCAATGTAGAGTTTCTGCCGATTAACCAATTAAGTTGCACTGCTTTTAATCTCATTTGTGTAAGTTTCGCTTCAATATGAGACTTCCAAGTTAAACGGCGGTCGAGGTAAATGCCGAGGTATTTGACTTCATTATGTTGAGGAATAATTTGATTATTTATTCTGATGGACGAGCAGGTATCTTTTCGCAATGTGAAAGTGATATGAATACATTTTTGTTCATTTACCCTGATTTTCCAAAGCTCTAGCCAATTCTCTAGCTTATAAACATAATTCTGCAAATTCTGTGATGCAACTTGGTGGTCCTTATGGACGCTGACAAAGGCTGTATCGTCTGCAAAAGTTGACGTGTGGATTTTGGGGTCTGACGGCATGTCGGAGGCATAAATCAAATATAAAGTAGGGCCCAGTATGCTACCCTGTGGCACACCTGATTCAATTGGCTGAGCGGTACTTAAAAAATTGCCTTCTTTGATTTTAAATTTGCGACCGTATAAATAACTTTCCATGAGTTTATGGGTGTTAGCAGGCAGAGTTAATTTAATTTTGTGCATTAAACCGTCATGCCAAACTTTGTCGAACGCTTGGGACACATCAATGAAAAGGGCGGAGCAGTATTTTTTATCTTCAAACGACCCTCTTATCACATTTACCAATCTGTGTGTTTGTTCGATGGTGCTGTGTTTAGCTCTGAATCCGAATTGATGATTTGGAATACATTCAGTGTCATTCAGAATTGGAGTCAACTTAGTCATTAACAATTTTTCAAACAGTTTTGAAATTGTCGGCAGTAGACTAATTGGCCCATATGACTCCACTTTGGTGTGGTCCTTCCCTGACTTAGGAATCATAGTGATCATAGACACCTTCCAATCTGCAGGATAGTATTCAAGGCGTAAAATAGCGTTGAAGAGGATAATTCTTCTTGCTACACGAGGTAACTCCACAAGCATTTTATTGCTGATTTTATCCATACCTGGAGCCTTTCTAAGGTTCAGAGTACCAATAGCGTTTTGGACATCACGAAAGTTTAGTCTTAGGGGTACAGGAGGCCTTATAACAAGTGGTGGCAAATCAGATTCGTTATTATTTGAGTTGTTTATAGTAAACACATTTCTCAAATGGTTAACAAATAATGTCCCTTTCTCGGAATCATTTCTAGCCCAGTCACCAGTCGGATTTCGCAAAGGAGGTTTTCCTCTCACTGGTCTTTTTAAACCTCTTGCCGCCCTCCATAACGAGTAGTCAGATTGTGGGGTACTATCAAGACCTTCCAAGTAAGATCTAAGTGAGGCCGTTCTTTAGGTTTCTAAGAATTGTCTTAGTATATCTCTGCATACCCGTAGCCTAGCTTTCAGTTCAGGAGACCTGTGAATTTGCCACTCTCTTCTAACTCTTCTTTTTTCTGACAGGAGATGATCGAGTTCAGCGAAATAAGTTCTATTTGTCCCACTTCTGCACTCAACGTCGTATGTGGAGGCGTGATGTAGAGATCTTCGTATGTCCTCAGTAAACTTGCCAATCGACCCATCAATATCCTCGGTAGTTCTCAACACTACATTTTCCGTGCAGTGGGAACTTAAATACTTTTTATACTTTATCCAACTTACTCTGGTTTTAGATATGTCCCGAAATGGAGAGTCTTTCCCTTGAAGGAAACGCATTGAAATAATAGAAGGAGAGTGATCTGAAGACAAGTCTAATGAAGGCTCCACTTGTATCGATTCTACAGGGATATTTTTCACTACTCCGAAGTCAATAACATCGGGAATCTTCCGTCGGTCCGTCGGCCAGTAGGTGGGATGCCCGCTTGAGAGTACATCTAATCCCATTTTTGCAATGGTGTTGAAGAGTTCACGACCCTTCGGGGTCACCAGACGTGAACCCCAAAAAGTGTGTTTGGCGTTAAAGTCACCAGCAACTAAAAATCTAGCTCCAAGGGAATTGAAGAAGCTGTAGTATTGGTGTTCTTTTATTGAAAATCGAGGCGGCGAATAAATTGATGATAAAACAAAATTGTATTGACAGAATTCAATACAAATGTTTGTTGCTTGTAGGTAATCCTCACATATGTTGTTCATTAAATAATGTTTTATTCTGTTCTTTATAAGAATTGCCGATCCTCCACATGCTCTTCCGCGGGGATCTTTAGTATCATATAACACGTAGCCATCAATTTTGAAGTACGCTGTCGCCGTCAAGTGAGTTTCAGCAAATATAGTTTGAAAAAATGCAGCATTATTGCAATAATAGCTTCTAAATTATAAAATAAATTAAGCAAGATTTCAAGAGAAAATGTGCCATGTGGAGCCAAAAATTGTTGTACTTAAGTTAAAAAAAAAAATTAAAAATTAATAGTTGCAGTTGATTTGTCAAATGAAAATAGAACATGCTCTAATTGAAAATTTTACACTGTAAATGCAGGCTGACATTTGCAAAAGCATTTTTTGCTTTTACATGACGTGTATGCATTTTGCAGTGGAATATTTGACAAGCACTCTGCAAAATACATACCGTTTAAAACCACCCTAATAGTTTACCTGAAGATATGTGCTTTGTTTCAACTTTAAAGTCAATGCACTGTTTGTCTTGATTTTAAAATCTATCAAATATATATGTATGTGTTTACCACCATTTCGTTTTCTTATAAAATATTTATAATGCAAGACTTGTGTAAAGCCCTTTTCAGAAGAAAATCAGCGAAAAAATAGAAAAGCACAAAAAACAATTTCACTTGAAATAACTTGCTTATTTTTTCTTCAAAAATTTCAAAATACACACACGTAGTTAGACCACATATGTTTGTTTGTGTTGATATTGTTGTTGCTGGTTTTCTTCATAATATTGCTAGAGAAGACAAATGGCAAGAAAGTATTATCCGCAAAACGTGACGTATGGAATGAAAATAAATGTATAAAAATAAAACAATAGAGAAAGTATATAAAAGCACATCCCACAGCATCCTTGAGTAATTTAGCAGGGATTTAAAACAATTATGTCATTATAACCAGGGTAACAAAACAAGAAATGTAAATCTGTAAGTATGTAAGACCAGAAGTGTCATAGTATCACAGACATAAAGACACAAGAAAACTTAATTAACATAAGCCGACAAAGATCTGCTCATTATTCTTATTGAAGCACATCATATTTAGAACAGGATGATTTTCAAAGACTGAAATTCTTGTCAATTTGTCTATGGTGTTTCAAACCGTCTTATATTCCTGAAACATAAAGTGGCCCCACATGACGTTATCGCGTCATAGCGCCTAAAGTGTATGTTCCGCTTTTTAATACGATAACGATATTTTAGCTGAAATATGTCATGTTATTACGACAACTTTATTTTGGTAGTACCGATTGTTTCCGATTGTCGATAATAATATTTAAGTGGGAATAGCAATTTCAGTTCTTATGTTAACTGTGTTTCAGAGATAACCCAACCAGTTTTTTAACTATAACGTTAGCTTAGCTGTAACGATATTCAATATTGCTTTTCACTAAAAAAAATTTCATAAGGTTTTCCGAACATAACGTTCGCATTCCGTTTAAACTCTGTTTGACAGCTTTATTGGTACGAGATTTGTCACATAAACATACCAAAAGACTTCATGTATTTATCATTTGACTTTTGTTGTACGATTGTTGTAAGTTGTTGATTTACAAATGCCAACATATTGTGGCAAAAATAAATACTTATGTTAAAAAACTGTATAATAAACATATGTACTTATGTATGTGCAAATTTGTATATTGTAAGTATGAAATAAATTGTAAGTATACAAATAGTATGTGTTTTTAGTTGCGACAACTATTAAGTCTCGTGTGTGGGAGACACTTGCAGAAATCTACTGATGTGACGACTGAAGCAAAGACTGAATGTATTATTGTAAACTAAATAATTATACTTAAATATATTGTTATGAAATTGTATTTCAATTTAATTTTAACGGTCGGTATCAACAACCGCATCTTAATCGACATACAACTTGTTAAATATTTATAGAAGTTTTAATTTGTAAACATTATTGAGAACATTCTAGTATCTTAGCTCCGAACCATCCAGAAATTATGATTGTTGTATACGAGTAAATATACTATAAGGGCCAATCTAGTTAATCAGTTTATCGTGAGTCATTGTTGTGTAAACATCAAGGTGTTCTCAAAAACATTATTTTAGAGTGTTCTTAAACCGTAATATAAGTGTGTAAAAGACAATCAATCTACAATTGTACAATAAAGACTGGTTATATTTTCTTCAAACTATTTGATGCTTTTATGTTGCAATTTTTTTATACCCTCCACCACCAAGAGTGGTGAATGAGGGTATATTACGTTTGGCATTCCGTGTGACACTTTTTTAATATTCATCTGAGTTCCCACAAAGTATATATTTTCTTGATCCTTATGAAATTCTAAGTCGATTGAGCCATGTCTGTCCCTCTGTGTAAAACACTCTCACGTCCAAACTATACAACTTAACTAAATCAAATTTCCAGAAAAATATTTCTTATTTTGCAAGTAGCTTTGGTATTGAAAATCAGCAAAATCAGTTTAGGCCAACCAGAGTTATGGACCAATATGTGAGACAACCTCCATAAAAATTATGAAAATCAGACAAGCTCTGTAAATTACAGTAAGAATCGGTAATTACATCAATTATAAATGGTCAAAATTAGATAAAATTTCAAAACATTCAAAATAAAATTAGTGAATTACGACCAACAGGTAATATTGTCTTTCAAGCAATATATAAAATACTAATAAAATTTCTACTAAGACTAAACAAAAAACACAGAATTAGGATATTCTAGTCCTATAACCAGTGTAGTTTCTGTATTTCTTATTGCGTTCAGGTGGAGGGTATTAAAGATTAATTGTGTTACTTTCTTTGAAAAAGAATAGGTAGAAGAAGAATAGGTGGTGAAAGTAGAGAAAAGCTTTTTCATATAACAACACTGTAATTTCGCGTTATGTTTATTAATAGTACAGTATTGCAGCGCCTCTTGTGGCGAGTAGGCGCATTGATTAAAGCTTAATTAATTAAAAGTAATCCGGTTTATTTAAAGGAAATTAACCGCCGTTTTTAAAAAGTAAAAACGTAACAATATGAATGTCAATGCTATTGGCATGTTGACAAGATGATTCTCACACCTTGTCGTCAGGACTAGAGATGGCGAAGCCGGTCTGGATAGAGTCTAATTGTTCTCCCAATGAAACTTGCCTAGAGTCTTTGTCTAGGCTATCAGTTAAAAGCTCGGGGACTTGCCCACGAACGGATAATTGATTGAGGTCCTTTGGAAGCCTACGTGGTGGCTGTGGTTGGCACCCAAAGCTTAAAGAATGGCAGTTGGTTAATTGACTGATGTTCGTTCGAGTAATAAATTTCGGTTAATCAAAATTCCTCTAGGTGCTGTTGCTGAAACGACAGAGCGATTTAAAGTAGTGGTAAAAGTTGGATCTGTGCTTAGGAATTGTATTGAAATCATGGCCTTCGGGGCATGTGTGCTGACGATTCGAGCTGGACAGATTCAATAAGGGCTTATGACCCGCAGTAGTGATCGGTCGATTAAATGTAGCGATTACTGTTTTTCTACTATTAATATTAATACTATTAATGGCAGGCATTAGTTAGCCCAAGCTCTCTAGCATTGATCGTGGCAGTTGTGTACGAGAAATTGAAAATTTTATGTTCAATGCATAGTATGCTCTTTGCAAGTATGTTCTTGCACGATATACAATGCGGTGCTGAGGCGAGTTCACCCATGTGTAAGTGCTCTGCTAGGTTAATCTTGAATATCCCTGCGAATAACGCGACTAGTCCATACATGAATGTAAAGACTAGTCCAAAGAGGAGTAGGAGTACTCTAAAACTACTCCAAATATATGAAAAAAAGGTGGTCCATTTAACATTGCGATGTCCTAGGACTGGACTATGTAACCCATCGGAGTAGTCCCAAAACTACTCCATGGAGTACTCACGAGTGTTAGTTTTAAACAACAACAACAACTCAATATGCAATCGTGTTAACACGAAACCATGTCGTTTAACTACAAACTCTTGTTTAACTATGACATGGTCCATGACTGCATTACATTGGACCATGTTGTGAGTAGTCCATATCATTTAAAATGGACCACGTAGTCCAATATTATTTGCAGGGATATTAGACCACTTCTGTTTCGTATTGGTGTCACTGTAACCATCATCGACAGTGGTGGACATGAGGTTAAAACACTTTCTAAATGTTGTTTTCAAATGTATTTTTTTTTTATGATTAATAACTGCAATTTTACTCATTGGTATTTTGTTGCATTATTTCTTAAGTTAATTGCATATAAGAGGCAATATGAGCTGGACAAACGTGAAGGTTAATTTATTTATTTTGTTAGTTTTTAGAAATTAGTAAGTTCTGAAAATACTTTATGAAACAAAGGCTTAAGCGTACAAATTGATACACTAATGCATCAAATTTACTTTCGCATCGCAATAGAGACTAAGCCCCCTGAATTTCCGTTTAACTATTGACTTTAAGTAAATAAAATAAGTGGTTTTCCTAAGGCAGCTTCTCTTACCAATGTAACAAGATATGTATTTATAAAACCAGCGAAACAATTTGGCCTTGTGGCTATAATTAAAATGAAAACAACTAGAAATTCTTTGAAAAAAACCGAGTGAAATGTGTTTGGTTACGTTGCCAACGCAGAACATCAAAAGCATGATAATTTTCCGTGTACATATTTGAATATTTTTATACTTTACACCTCCATAGTGTTGAGGGTATATTGGATTTGTGCTAATGTTTGTAACGCCACCTTAAAGTATAACAATTGACTTAAAAGTCTTAAAGAAGCCATAACCTTTAAATAGAATATATTTGAACTAATTTATTTACTTAAAAAAACTTCGTTTATTTAGGAAAAGACACAACAAATATTTAGTTTTATTTTATTTGATGCTGTTTGATCTTGCAAAACTCTTGTAAGAATAAACAACGTCAAGCAAATTTGTGCTAAAACAAGTGGTTATGCTTTTTTAAGGAAATATTGGTTCTGTGTGCCCATATCTTTAGCAATACTTTCTTTTTTAACGATGCCCGTTCGTCCGTCTAGCTATCCATGTAAATTTGGGCTCAAAGTACCAATTAAAATTTCGGTTCATTATTTCTCCTAGCTCCCATCCGAAGAAAGGACTTTGTCGGTCATAATTTTTTGATTTATAAATGTCCCCAAACAAATTTCGCCACAAATAAGTTATATATAAAACTTACAAATTTTGTGCAGAACAGACCGTAATTGACCATAGTTCCCATATAAGGCCGACTTCCGAAAATCATCAATAGAAATAAGTTTTATATTTATACACAAAAATCATGTCAATTAATTTTATAACTGTCGGTCCATAATTGGTCGAAGCTGCCACTTCTGAAAATCACTTTAACGTGCATAAATCTTTTAAGTCGAGATAAAAGTGAACACAAACTGTGTTTATATGCTCAATAGTCATGCTACACGATTTTTGGATGATCGGTCCATATAGCGCCGATTTCTGAAAAAGTGTTTTTACACATACTCGTACACTGTGTATAGGTCGGATTTGACTGACTATACTTTCTTAGTTGTTTGCCTTAAAAAGATTATAAATATCTTTATATTTAAATTGTCACGATATATTTTGTTATTGTTTTGAAGATATACTTTTTGTTGTAAATTGGTGTCAACAAGAAATTCGTGTGTGAGTTATTTTATAAAACCTTGAAAAGAGAAATTTATATACATACAAATTGTTACCAATACCTATAAGTCAAGAGTGTTAAAGAACTTTCATGGAATTAAGCCATTAAATGTATTTTAATTGAGTATTTTTGAATATATTAAATTATTTATACAATAACGAAAATAAGTGGGTGAACTATGCTGCTCAACCATTAGCATTTTGTCTCGTAACTTTTTGCAAATAATTGTATTTTATTTTAGGGTGACTAAATTATTTTTTTTTTTTTTTAAGAAAATGCTTGAAATATAATTTGGTTATAATTTATTATAACCAAAAGGAGCAATCTCTGGCATTTAGTTTTTATACCCACCACCAAAAAGATGTGGGGGGGGGGGTATATTACGTTTGTCATTCGGTTTATAACACAGCGAAATAATGGTTATAGAGCCAAAAAATCAATATATTCTGGGTCCGTTTAAGATTCGAAGACGATCTAGCCATGCCCGTTCGTCGGTCCGTGTGTTGAAATCACGATAGAGCTTCGAAAAAAGACATAGCAATGAAATTTATACCAAACATTATTTGATCAACCGAAATGTTTGGTATTGCAAATAGGCAAAATCAGTCCAGTAGGATCTGAGATCAATGTTTCAGACTACGTCGGCATTTTTCAGATATTTTTTGCTATTTTCTTCAAATATAATGCAGATAAAATCATGGATTTTTGCACTTTTTATTTTTATTAAAGAAGGACAAGTAGTTTTGAAAATGGTAGGAATCGGTCCATGATTTCTTATAGCCCCCATACGCTTGCAAAAAAAATCTGCAATAATAAGTTTCATGCAAAGAGGAATCTCAAATCTTTGGAAAAATTACTATCAAGTTGAAATTCGACAAGCATAATCAAAATATACATTTCATGATGATCGGTCCATAATTGACCGTAGTCACCATGTAAAGCCTACTTTCGAAATTCAAAAATATTCGCATAAATCTCTTATCAAAATGACTTATCAAGTTGAAATTTGACAGGCATAATCAAAATATACATTTAAATTGTCGTACCAAATTTCATGATGACCGGTCCATATTTGACCGTAGCCCCCATATAAAGTCGACTTCCGGTAATCACTTAAGTGCGCATAGATCTCTTATAAATCTCCATAATAGGTGATTTGGGGATGGGTATATTAGATTCGGCACAGCCGAATATTAACTCTTACTTGTTAAAGATAATTTCATTTAAATTTTGATCACGAATAAACTGTGGTATTATTGATCAATGCTTAGTAATATGCTTTTAATGTATTAGATGTTTAACTTAAAAATGCGGATTTTTTTTTTATATTTTTTGGTATGACCTTTTCCCATCTATCTGAAAAGATTTGGCTTACGAGCCAAAAGAACATTAGCACATCTTTTGAGGCTAAAAATAAATAAAGCCAATTTCGGTTACCATGCTGTAAAGTGAAGCGTATTCCAGATCTGCATCGATCAAAACAAAAAGTAGACGGGCAAGACCTGGGCTATAAATCGGGTGAGATAAAATCTTCCATAAATTTATTGTAAATAGTTTTTAATATATGTTTCAACATGTGATCGGACGTTGTCCTGATGAAATATTACACTTTCACGCGTAAAAAGCGGTCAAATATTCTGGATGTTCTTCGGCGAATGCGCGCTTGAAACTAATTAGTTGTATTGGGTAGAGGTTTCCTTATATAGAACCGTTTTGGTCACGTCAAATACGGAGCATTAACTTATCGCCATAGATATTTCGTTTGGTGTCGATGTGGCTTCACATACGATCCCTTATGCTTTGCGCTGAAGCAGCATTTAAGACTTGCAAACTCGTCTTTCATGGTCTCTAAGCTTCAATTCATATGGTAACCAATTTCCCTGAATTTGAATGAATTTTGCTGTTCGCAAACGTTTTAAAATTACTTTTGTTGAGCTTGAAAGCAATCTTCATGGAGTAATGCCTCCAATTTAAAATTCTTAAAGACCAGTCAGTTGCATTATACGCAGACGATACTGTCATTATAACAAGAGGTAAAGTTTCAAACGCCACAGTAAAAAGAATGAAAAAAGGTCTCGTACATGCTCAAAAATACTTTAAAAAATGGAAAATAAAAATAAACGAAAACAAAAACCAGGCAATAATATTTCCTTTCAATAAGTCGCCGAAAAGAATACCTTCGATACCATTATCTGTAGAAGACGTTGAAATTCCTATTCTCGATACCATTAAATATCTTGGAATTGAGTTAGATAAATAGTTGACTTTCAGACATCATGTTCTTAAAAGCTGTGAAAAGGCGATTAAATGTGGAAGAGCTCTTTTCCCATTACTAAATCGAAAATCAACTTTGACTTATAAAAATAAGATCCTATTATACAAAATGTGTATACGGCCTATTATGACTTATGGATGTCAAATTTGGGCCAATAGATGTGCCAAAACCTATTTAAAAAAATTGCAAATAATCGAGAATAAAAATTTTAAAATTATTTTTAATCTACCTAGAAGATACTCAACAAATAGATTGCACCAACATTTTCAACAAGATATGTTATGCTCAGTAATAACTAATTTAACAAAAAGATTTGAAGTTCGAAATGGAACTAATAATAAGAAATTTGTAATTTTAATCTCTTCCTCAACTTCAGTAATGAAGCTGAAAGAAGGGTTAATTTAGAATTTCTTTAAATTTTACTAGGTTTTTCCCTATCTTTTTTCCTAACTATGTATTAACGAATTTAATTAATGAACATTTTTTATACCACAAAATTAGTTTATACTTGTTGCAATATTTTTTTAAGAGCTCAAAAAATGTATTTATTATAAAAAGTTTTAAAAAATATTTTTAATTGTATGCATGATAGTTTAATAAAAAAAAATAATGCCTCCAATTCTTGGTATTCAAACATTATTAGCGGGCCTAGTTGATATTTGCCTTTCGTGGCCACTTTTGTACTACTTAAACTACTTACACATTGAAACTGATAGAACCAGCGATGCCAACTTAGCCCTTTTCGGGCTAGATTTAGCCCGTTTTGAGTGACTCAAAACGCGAAAAAAGAAAATTAGCCCGAAACTAAAAAACGCGTAAATCTAGCACTTTTTACAATTATCTTTTAGCCCTTTTAGCCCGTTATTACTTTTTGCTCGATATGGCTACATTTTAGTTTTTTCGTAATTTTTCTTCCTTTAATCTAATAATATCGAAATAACGTTAGTTTGCATTACAATTTATAAAAAGAAGAGGAATCTAAAATAATCTACATACATATATTTCTTTCAAATTGATGTGCTTTGAAAATTGTTCTACAAATTTAACCGTCATAATTGAAATTAGAGCAAAACTTCCATCCAACATACAAATATTTAAAAAAATATTTTTTTCGAATAATATGAAAAGCCTTCAACCAAGCTTTAAAGAGTTTATTGTTGATGATAAAGAAATTGATTGTTTAGAGAATTGTCTTCTAAGTTTAAAAACATGTGAATGGAATAATACTGACAGAACTGACAAGTTTCGGATCGGTGTTCATAATTACAAAAATGCTATTGGTAATAACCCATTCCTTAAATTAGAAACAAAATGTCATTAAATATGTGTAACAGTTTAATACACATTAAATATAGCCTAAAAAGAGATAATGTATGTTGTTCAAACTACAAAATACCTGCCGAAGTGTCTTATGGACTGAAAATGATGAGGACCAAGAAATCGAAATTTTGTTCAGTAACGACCAATTTTAAATGTATACTATTTAATCTACGTACGTACCTTATTTATTAAAATGTAATATGAAATGTAGATAATTTAAATATGTACATATCTCATTTTAGTAATTTTTTTTCTATTGTTTTTTATGTGTTATGTAGACCTTTTATATTGCTAAAAGTCTTTTTATTAAGTAAAAATATTTTTTTTCTAATAAATTATTTTATAAAAAGTCTTTGTTGTTTTGATTTTCAAAAGAAACATTTATAATTTAGCCCCTTTCGCACGTTATCGAAAATTTTGACAGGATGTGGCTTTAAATGAATTTTTTTAAATTTTGCCCTTTTTAGCCCTTTTTTCAAAAATTTTTACGCGTTTTGAGTCTCAAAAGTTGGCATCCCTGGATAGAACATATTCATCATAAACTTTGGAGAGCAATGTGTTTAGCGCACTTTTTTTTCATTAAAGAAGTTGAGCAATGCAATGACTAAACAGATCCATAAAGCAGTTTAAAATATGCTTCATTTTTATAAATAAACCACCTTTAAATAAATCACCCTATACAAGCATCATACTAAACTGGTAATTTTAAAGCAAATGAAAAAAATGCCGATGATTGTATGTTTTGCTTTTAACCTCTACAAAGGTCAGTTGTTACTAACAGCCACTAAAGTTTATAAAAAGTTTGTGCATGGAAAAAGTTATTTAATATTTTATTTAATTTCTGCTTAATTTTTTTTTTGCATTGAAAGTGAAATTTGTCTTGTTTGTGTAAAATGTTTTCTAATGCCGACTGACTGGCTACTTAAACAATAAAATATAACCATTAAAAATTATCTTATCCCAAATAACTATTATTTATTTGGAAAGATTTTTCCTAATACTCGTATGCATAAATTTAAACAAAAATATGAAAATAATCATTGTCCGTTCAAACATCAAATTGTGGTTTTCTTATTTTTCTTTTCTCCTGAGTATGCTGATGAACACAAAGCAGAAAGTCCCATGTGAGTTTTTGTTTTTGTTGGTCTTTCATCCATCACCTCTCCATAAAACAATCAAACTGGCTTGTTAAAATGAGCCTTGCCAGACAGTACCTACCTCCCATTAATAACTGTCAGCAATAAAAAGCTATTTTTAATGTTTAATTTTTCAACTATTTTAAATGATTTTTCAAATGGCCGTAAAATGTTATTTTTTAGCACTTTTTTTCTACAGTTTGTTTATTTATAATTACCAACTTTTAGTTGTAAATTATTTGGGTTTTACACTGGCATCTTACTGGTATAATGTGTTTTATTTATTTTCTTTTGTGTCTTTTGTTTTTTTTTTTAATTTTATTACCTTTGGCTTTGAATTGTATATTAAAATATCATATGCGAGAAGGCCTATGGAATTGTTTTGCTGTTAAATATAGGTGGTGCAATTGTGATGTCATTGAAAAAAAGTAGAAATTAAGTATTTATAAAAAAAAACAGAGAGTGTCAATGTGTTCTTATAGTATAGTCGTTTGCTTCTTGCAGCATCAGGAACTGTTGTACATTAGGTTGTCCCAAAAAAATTTTCTTTGGGGCTCAAGCATTATTTGAAAGCTTATAGGTTAAATTATTTTTGAGATTTTTTCGGAAAGGATTTAAAGATCGCACAAGTCGAATTATTGCCAAAAATCGGCTTTGACGGCCGTTTTTTTGAGTTGTCTTCACAACTTTGTCAAAAACCTCGATATTCTTTATTTTTGAGGAAAAAATTTCAAAGAAAAATGTCTAAGCTTTATTTTTGTGTGCAAAAACTATAAATTTTGGCAATGAATTTGCTCATTTTAAGTACCCTACAGTACAATTTTTATAATTTGTCCATAAATTTCGTAATTAACGCTTTATAAATTTTAAAATTTATATGAAAATAAAAAAAAACTACTGAAGCAGTTTGAAAGATCTATTAATTCTAAATAATTTAAAGGAAATAATTAACGTTTGTACCCGATGAATACTAAATGTTAAAATTTAAAATTTTTTGCTTTGTAATCTTCTCGCACGATATGAAGAGCTTGTTTGAAAAAAAAAAACTCAACCTGCCGGAAAATCTAAAGAATCAAACAGAGTTCTCACAACCAAATCTAAATTTTTGGAAACGATTTATAGAGAAATTTCAACTTCCTTAAAAAGCACCAGCCTTGTGTATACACAAGACTTATAAGTCTTGACAGTGCCGTAAAGCTTCGCTTATAGTGAATTACTTTTTTTTAAAGGCCAACTTGAAGATAGTTAACCAAGAGAAGACTATAAAGAATTGCTTCATCTAAGCATAATCTGTTTGGGTGATATATCTTAGTCCTATCCAACAGTAAAAGCTATAGAAGCTATTAATCGGGCTCGCTGGATCGTGAAAATGATATATCCTTTAAAAATATGTATTGGCAGAGGTACCAATTTTTAATATTTATTCTTAAAATAAATGAACTAAATTCAAGCAAGGCATCAATTTTTGAATTGTCTATGTAAGATTGCAGCTGGTTTCGATAAATGAATATTTTTTAAGAATATATAATTATTATCATCCAGCGAGCCTGACTAATATCGGGTTTTTTCAATAAGAGCTCTACAAAAGTTTGTTTAAATAAAAAAAACTGTTTTGGTTATCATTGAAATTCTTTATTCCTGTGAAAGTACGTTCGATGCCATTATGTATGGAACTCGATTTCTTTGCTATGGTTACCACGGGCACGCTTGCTGGATGCTGAACCCAATTTTCGACGGTTTTCAAGCATAAATCGGCCGATACTGCTCCAATTTCACGTTCGATATTCCTACGAAGTTCCTCAATCGTCGCTGGCTTGTTGGCATAGCCCCACAGGAAATAATCTAACGGCGTCAAATCGCACGACCGAGGCGGCCAATAGACTGGACCATTTCGTGAGATAACACGTTCTCCAAACTTGGTCTCCAATAAATTGATTATGACCTTCGCATGTCCTCCAAGTCTATATCATCCAATTGGGGCCAAAATAATTCTGTTATCATTGAACGGTAGCGATTCCCATTCCCAGTAACGTGCCGATCTTGATCATCACGGAAGAAGTACGGCCCAATGACGCCGCCAGCACACAAACCGCACCAAACCGTAATTTTTTCGGGATGCAATGATGACTCATGGAGTACGTGTGGATTGCTGTCTGACCAATAACCAATATTTTGCTTATTGATGAAGCCATTCATCCAGAAATGAGCATCATCGCTAAATATGATTTTTCGATGAAAATCCGAATCATTTTTAAGTTGTTGCTCAGCCCAATTCACGAACATATGACGCTTCTGGTGGTCAAGCGGCTTCAGTTATTGCGTAAATTTGATCTTGTAAGGATGTAGGCCAAGATCTTTTCGCAAAATTCACCACAACGACGTCACAGAGATGCCAAACGAATATTCTCGACACTACGGGTACTGGCAAGAGAACATTTTGTACTGTGCCTGTGGATTCAAATTTTTCCACTAGACACTCCATTGTTGATCTGGTAGGACAATTATGACGATCATAAAATTGACGTAGCGCTCTTAACGTTGAGGTCACTGACTCCGAATTTCGGTAGTAAATTTTAATAATTTCGACTTGTTGTTGGCTCGTATATCTTTCCATCATGAAATGGCAGACCTTACTAAAGAGAAATGTCAGAAAATATGGCGTCGTTTGCTGTCCCTATCGGTCTTCTTTTGTAGCGTTCCTGTTGAAAAACGCTTTAGTTTCTCTTGACATTTGGAAGTCGCAAGTTCTCTGTGTTATTGGTAGTGATCGAATCTCCAGTTTATATAAATGTATATATCTCACCATCCGTACATTATACTCTTAGAGAACTTTATACTCGGAGCTATAGTATTGCTCAAATAAAAAAGATAAAGGCAATTGTTCTTCATATGTCAACGTGTTATTGGGTGTATAAATTAGAAATGGAGGATTTATAACAGATTGCGTAGGACACATATCTGTCAATTAATCTCACTTTGTTAATCCTTCCTTCGAAAATGTCATATCCATAAAATTTTGCTTTGATTCTTACCGCTAAAGCAAACCGCTTGCTCACCAAAGTGCGCGAAATGGTTTGTGCGCTTTAGAAGTGGCGATTTTGACACGAAAAACAAAGACCGCACAGGCCATCAATAAAAGTTTGAAGACCAAAATTTGTAAATTATGCTCCATGAAAATTGTGTCAAACTCAACAAAAGTTCGTAAAATCGTTAAAACCATATTACTAAAGGTATGGTCACACACGGCAAATATTTACTCAAATAAGCGTAACCACTTGTTTTAGCACAAATTTGTTTGACGTTGTTTACTCCCACAAGAGGTTTGCAAGATCAGACAGCATCAATTAAAATAAAACTAAATATTTGTTGTGTCTTGTCCAAAATACACGAAGATTTTTTTAATGAATAAACCAGTTCTAATGTACTTTATTTAGTGGTAAAGTCATTTTCGGCATATATTTGCCAAGTGTGACCGTACCGTAATCAATGGTCTTTACCACCACAGTTCAGAATGTCAGAATGTCTAAATGACCAAAATTTAATTGATTCGTTCTTGGACACAAAAGATGAACAGCTCCTTTGCGTCAAATCTATATGTTGCCAATACTTTGAATAAATTTATATTGCACAAATATTTCAAAATAAATTATAAAAATTTTAAAAAATCGAACTTTATTATCTGCTGCTCAGACATGGCTATATCATGCAGCAATTTTTGTATTACAAAGTGATATTATGCAAGAATGATAAAATAAAGATTACGCCAACGGGCGTAAAATTTTAAAATGTTCTGCGCATTTAGGCCCTGTGACGTCACACATTCTGTGTTTCTATTGGCAAATTTTTTCTCACTTGTTTTTTTTAATCATGTTTTGCTTGCATTTGCTCACTGCACTCTTCATGTTTATATTTTTTGTTGTTTTTTTTTTTTTTTTTTTGTTCTCTTTTCAACAGATTTTATTTTAGAACTCTCAGAGAATTCATTTGCAAGGTTGCCAACTATCACATAATTCTAACACATGAAACATTATTGGTAACACTTAGAATGGCCCTTCTACGTCACATAACGGGAAATCATGCGCATGGCGTAATCTTTATTTTATCATTCTTGATATTATGCCTCTAAAAGTGAAATATGTTTTTTGCGATAATTATAAAGCTAACCACCAAACGTAACGCACAATTAAAATATAAACTCCATGTAGCTTTACTGAATAATAAAATAGCAAAAAATAACAATTTTCACTTTTTACAATGAATAAATTTGAAGTAAAAAATATAAACATAGCGTACCGACCACAATTATTGGCACCCATAAGGAATTTTCTACTTGTTGCATGGGATATACCGTCTGGTTTTATAAGAGCCTATCTTGTGTTATTTTTGTTTAATTCTTTGATATGTTTTCTATTAGATACAGTTTTTGATATAATAATATAAACTCTGTGCGATTTTTAGTAATTAAAATAAAAATAACCTTTAAAAAAATATAGTTATTGGCACTCAAGTACAACTATTGGCACATTAAATTATATAGTCATTGGCACTTGACTACAATTATTGGCCCTTTAAAAACTATAATTATTGGCACATTACCATAATTATTAACACCCCTAAAAGTTGAATTGTTGGCACCATGGTAACTCAAAAAACTTAAAAAACTTAACTAGCTAGCTAATAAATATAAAAGGGGTGAATAAAACTTGCAATGGAATTCATAAAGTTGCCGATTTAAAAACAAACAAAAAAAAATCGATATTAAAAAAATTAAACAGTTCTATTTAAATATTTCACTCATACAATTTACTGAAATGAGCTCATCTACAAAACGATACTACTATAAAATTTAATGGCCCCATAAAAAAAGAAATTGCTTGTTAACTGGTCCAAAATTCAAACATAGTAATAGACCAATATGGAAATCAGTAAAATATAAATAAAAAGGACATCAAGAAATAAAATTACTAAACCATTTAATCCTATGATACACATTTAAGTGCAAATATTATGTATAAATATATAAATAAAGGGTGTTTTTTTTTAGATGTATAGAACTTTAGGTTGGCAATACGTCAAGTGATTTTTGTTTAGTTTGCATTGGCATTTCAACATAAATTGACTGACGCCTGAACAACGCTTCCAAATTATACAAATTTATTTTGAAAGCCTTGGTACGTCTATACATTCTGTTTAGCGATGACGATCACTTTTGCTGGAATGAATACGTCAATAAATAAAACTGCCGTATTTGGCGTGATAATAAGCCTTAAGTGTATGTTGAGACACCGTTACAGCCAGAAAAACTGACTCTGTTTGGTGTGCTTTACGGGCTGGTGGAATAATTGGTCCGTACTTCTTTAAAAAAGAAGCTGGCCAAAATGTTACAGTTAATGGTGAACGCTATAGAGCCATGATTACTGACCATTTCGATAATCAATTGAACAGCCATGGCGTGCAAGAGTTGTGGTTTTAACAAGATGGTGCAACATGTTACACAGCTCGTGCCACAATTGATTTATTGGAGGAAACGCTTGGTAACCGCATAGTTACACGTTTCGGACCCGTGAATTGACCTTCAATATCATGTGATTTATTTTCTGTGGGAATATGTGAAGTCGCTAGTCTACGTCGATAAGCACGAAACGATTGACCACTTGGAGGACAACATTCACTAGCGTTATTGCCGATGTACGGCCTCAAATGTTGGAAAAAGTCAAATAAAACAGACTGCGTCCGAGCCAGCCGTGGCGGTCATATGCCAGAAGTCATAATTAAATTATAATGCCACAAGATTGTCTTTCGAATAAAGTAAATTTCATGTTAATTAAAAAAATCGTCTTTGTTTTATTCAATTCCAAAGTTCTGTACGTCTAAAAAAAAACAACCTTTATAAAAATTGTCTTTTGTATATTTTTTTTTTTTGCTCGACGAGTTGTTAACTTTATGAAAGTAATGTTCATTTGCTACATTTACATACGTATTCTTTTAGAAATTTAAGTCTTTATGTTTATTATTATTACTTTGTTTGTTTAATTTATGTATTAAAAAGTTTTTTAATTATTTTGAAAACTTTCATATTTTGTTCTTACAAGAAAAAACATAAAAAAAAACTATTCTTAACCTTCCCCAAATATTAAGTTAAAAAAATGTATACTTTTGTACAGTGAAAGTAAAGTGTATTTCTTTAATGTTATTATTCTTACCTTGTTAGAGAAAATAAGATTAATTAAAAATGATAACTGTTAGTTCCGCGCGGATAGCTTTATTAGCCACTTCTAGTTACCCATCAAGCTACTTGCAAGGCTTTTATCGGGTAATATTAACACCAGCCTACCATTACAATCATTACAAGTTTAAACTATTACTATTACTTCTGAAAGTTTGCTGCATAACCATGTAGAAATGGTAAACTCAGGGTATGCTTAAGTAAACTTCAGGCTAATTTTAAAATAATGCACTCAAGGGTATTAAAATTTGAGGGAGGTGAAAGATTTAACCAAATAAAACACTTTATCCACATAACTTGAATTAATTATAGGTATAGCGCTATAAATAGCATCAGTAATAAAATAAAATAATTAAGAAAGTTTAGTCGGTCAAACACCACCATATTATACCTTACACGAAGTATGTTAGCAAAAACAGATTTTCGTAAATGGGCGCTATATGGAAGCTATTACTTATTATGATCCGATCATTGAAATAGTTGTGCATGACTTCTGTGCATATACAAACTATGCACGTACATTTAATTTTATTTGAATACAAAATTTTTAAGAGACTCGTGCAAGTAATTTTCAGAAGAGGGTCTAATATGGTAGCACCGATTGTTACAAAATTAGGTTAAATGCCTCATGAGCATATGAAACATATTTGAGTTAAAATTTTATTTGGATTTATGGTCGTAAACGTGATTCTCGAAAGTAGCCGTATAGCGTGTTCAGACATGAAACTTAATTGAGTCAATATTCGGTTAATTGACAATATTATTTTAAGTGTTCAGGCATACGCAATTTTCAGCTTACTCAATAATCATTTGACAGTTGGAAAACAATACAAAAAATACTCTATATGGTTGTTGTGTTTCTATGTAAACAAACTTACCTTCACATTGATTTTTTAATGATTTCTTTTGTTTTCTTTTGTTGACATTTGCCGTTTTTAACAATTTTGCTCACTAAACACAGTTGTGAACAGTGTTGCATTCGAAATCTTACTCAATATCATAACAATTTCGTGCTTATTGCGCAATAATTAATTGAGATTTTATATGAAATATTGAGCTCAATAATGGCGTTAATTGCGACTAACGCAATTAAGGTGCATATGTAAACACGCTATTATATTGAAACTATGACTAATTATACACCGATCATCATAAAATTGGGACGAATGGTTTGTGTATATTTATTTATTTATTTATTTATTTGATACCCTGTACAACAAAACTAAAAGTTTTATAATTACAGTACAGGATGAGTTTTACGCTAACAAATTTACAGAATAAATGACAAAAGACAGGATCACATAAAAAATAACTTAAAAAATAATAATAATAATAAATAATAAAAATAAAATAAAATTAAATTAAAATTAAAACAATTAAAAAAAAAAAATTTAAAAAAATATTAAAAATAATAATAATAATAACGTAGGTATAAGACTATGCACTAAAGTAGTTATATATAAAGATTTCCTAAATTCCATTGCATTGCTCAAAAACTGTATCCTTGGAGGTAGCGAGTTCCAAAGACGAATAGAATAGATGAAGTATTGATATTCCGAAACTAGTTTCTTATATCGTATTTGAATAAGGTTATTATTCCTCCTTGAACGAGTGAAAACGAGCCGATTAAAAAGATAAGATGGTTCATTTGTAAAAATTATCTTATGTAATAATGTCAGAGATTTAATTTTTAGGAAATCACAAAGGCTTACTCCCAATAATTTTGTTTGAAAGGGTGAGATGTGAGACGATTTTCTTAAGTTAAATACATATCTCAAGATTGAATTATATGCTGAAGTAAGTTTCCTTGTGCTTTTGTAGTCACAGCTGGAAAATACTTCAGAACCGTACAGAAGTGTTGGAATCAAAAAAAAAAAATACGCATGAAACATATTTGTGTTGAATATTATTTGGATATCAGCATTCTTAAGAGAGTTATATAGACCGTTCTGCCGTGTGTTTTATATTTGCAGCTTAATTTGTTTGGCTACGAAAGATTTAGTAACGATAAAGACATTTTTGCGGATGACATGTGTATGGGAGCTAGGAGAAAGAATGTACCGATTTGAACCAATTTCATTGCCAATTTCACATACATGGTACTTTGCGCACAAATTTACATGGAAAGCAAGACGGACGGATGTTAAAAGAAAACGTGTTTCTCAGTCAATTGGCATACTTTAAGGTGGCGTTATAAACACAATGCAATATACCTTCCCAATTCTTTTATACAGCAATATTTAACAAAAAAGACAAATTTTTTTATGAAATTTCATGAAAACTATAATTTTATAACCAGAGTAATACAAATGCAGGAATTAAATGCTTTCGTAAGCGAATTAAATATTTAAATTTTTATTTTCAAAAAAAAAAAAAGGAATGTAAGGATTTTATTACTGAACTGATTTTAAATGCAGTGTTGGCGCAAATTTAATTTTTCTACAAGAAATACTTGAAATTTTTTTGTTTTTCAAATATGTACTTTTAGAAATTATTTACATACTAAACATTGTTCGTATGTTGTAAAAACTGGTGGCAAAAATGTTTTAATATTTATGTAACAAATAAACAATTTATTAATATATATTTAAGCAAAGCAAATAGAAGAAACTAACGGTTAATTTCATATTATAAAAATGTCAAATGCGAAGGCAGTTATTTGTCAATTAGTTTTCTTTTAAAAATTTCACAACGAAAAAATAGAAATTTAATTCGTAAGTATGAATTTTACCTACCTACCTTTAAAAATAATTTATAGATGACACATTAACATATGAACTAAACTGAAACGAAATTGTATTATTTAGACTTTAACCCTTTATTGCCCAAGACGTCTTATCATTAAATTATTGTAATTTTTTTTTATCGAAGCTCTGTTTGGTTCTCAGTAAAACAATTTTATTTATCATTGCAACACAACGCAATGGCTGCATTTGGAACATGGCCTTGACTGGATTTTTTTAATGCTACAGAGCTCGCATCTTCATCCAATTTCTACAAATGTTGGCCAGTGAACACCAAGGTTAGCTAGTCTTACATCCGTGGTAACAGATTCAGTTTTTCCCCGACGTCTTTTATTGCTAGAGGTTGCATGATCCGTAAGTGAATTTCGTTTATTGACAGAAAGCTTCTTGTATGTCATTAATCCTTGGGAAACAGATCGTCTATACTGAAGCAATGGCATTTTATCATTGAGCTGACAGAATAGAATATAGAAATTTACAAACGCAGTCTCAATGAGAGCCCAGAAAATTCTATAGCACCATTTCTTTGATTTGCGATAAATGCCATATGTAGATACTCTGAAATCCCAATCGCCTCTCTTCATTGGTTTTAAATTTTGAGGTGTTAATTTTCTATTCGAACGAATGGTGCCACAAGCCAAAATTCTCTCAGTTTTTAATTTTTCAAGAAGTCCTATAGAAGTAAAATAGTTATCAAAGTAAACTATTTTTTTATTTTTGCCCTGTTAATTTTCCGTCAGTGATAAAACTACTCTTTCACCAAGAATAAGTTGCACAAAACACGTGTGCATTGAACAACGGTACTTACCAGTCCAAAGCAAAAAAACGAGCACAAATTGCAAAATATTAATTATTGTAGAAATAACAGTTTGTGCAGTTAGTTAACTATATAAAGAACAGTTAAACAACTTGATATGCACAGTTTTAAACGTTTTTAGTACAATGTAATTAACTACAATAAATTCAACTTTCAAGCACCTGTTAACACCGCAAGGGCTCAGGAGAAACTGTTCTTATTAAAAATAAAGATCAAAAGAGCATGCAATTCTTATTCTCATTGGTAGATGATATGATACTTTAGAGTACCGATGGTTATACAATGCAAAAATACATTTGCCTTATATGTAGTGCTTATAGTAAATTCTGGCAACTCCGTCGTGATCAAACGTCAAAATACTTGCAGAAGATTAAAAAAATATATAAATAATTAATTTTGTTTTAATTAGTTACATACATAAACAAAACTGTAATTAAAGTGAATAGAATTTTATACTCTTTTTGTGGTAACAAAAGAACAATGGTGGGGAAAACTCGCAAAAGTTTAAACAATAAAAATAAAATAGTTTGCTTGCAATGTAAAACAGAAGTATTGGAAAGTGAAGATAAATTCCAGTGTGATGCTTGCAATAAAACCTTACATTCTGTATGCACGAAGATGGATAAAAAGCAAATCGATAAATTGTTAAACGATGATTCTCTCGAATATAAATGTCATTTTTGTTTACCAGCTGACAACAATTTTGTAGCGAGTGAACTAGCACAAATTAAAACACAACTAAATCAGCTGAGTGATATTAGGGAGACAATTCAATTTATGTCCTCCCAATATGATACAATTTTAAAGGGAGTTACAATAAATAAAACGCAAATTGATTCTTTACAAAAAGAAAATAAAATGCTTCGTAATGAGATTAATGAATTAAAATCATCCGTTAAACTTTTAAACGATGTTAGAGTGCAAAAAAATTGCATTGTGAATGGAGTAGAAGTAAAAGATGAAACCACTAAACCTTTAGAGGTCGTTTTGGATTTAGCAAAGCAAACTGGAGCTAGTATCTGTGAGGATGAAATTGAAGAATGTTATTTTTTAAACAACAACAATAATAAAACAAAAAATAATAAAACAAAGAGCAAGGAAAATACAAAGAAGTCTCTTGTTATAAAATTTGTAACTAAGAAAAGTAAAACGGCTTTTATGGATAAAAAAGCTAAATTGAAAGAAATTGAAGATTTGAGCACAGTATTTATTAACGATTTTCTCAGCAAAGAATCGATGGAAATTTTTAATCACGCCAAAACTTTAAAAAACGTTGGTTATAAGTTCGTGTACGCTAAAGGTGGTAATATATTTGTTAAAAAAAATGAAAAAACTAAACAAATTAAGATCAAATCAATGGATGAAGTTGATAAATTGTTAATTGGCGCTTCTGGTGGACGTGTTAGAAAAACCCGTGCTAATACTGTTTTGATAGAAGAAACTAGTGATGAAGAAGTTGATGCTGGAGATGATGGTGAGGATGATGAGGCTCCTTGAGTTTTCTTTTTTTTATATTTATAAATTTTGTTTTTTATTATTTTCTTTTTAATTCCTTTAATGAATTCTAAATATTTTAAAAATACTAAACTATTTAATTCGTACATTAATAAAAAATGCTCAAAAAACTTAAATATATTATCTGTAAACATTAGAAGTGTTTCTTCAATTGGTAAATTTAATAAATTTAAATATGAAATTAGTCAACTTGCAAGACTTCCTGATATAATTGCAATTCAGGAGACCTGGTTCAGTAATAAATTAATGAATCTGTACTCAATACCCGGATATGAGGTTATCCATTGTTGTAGAAAGGATGGATACGGCGGAACTTCGGTTTTTATTCAGTCATCTTTAAAATTCATTGTTAAAGCAAGTTGCAGTGAAGGCTTTTTGGATGCTGTGTCGATAGAGTTACCAGATCTTAAAATTATGAATAAACCTTTAGTAATTATATCCATTTATAGATCGCAAAAATGTATTTTTGCGGATTTTTTAAGGAAACTTGAAGATTTACTAATTTTGTGTAATGGAGCTCCTTACCTTTTTGTAGGAGACTTTAACGTGGATTTGTTATCTAACGACTGTAATAGTATTTCATTGCATAATCTTTTTTCGGAGTTTGATATGTTTTCTTGTCATAATTTGGTAACACGGCCTCAAAGTAAAACGTCTATTGACCTTATTTTTACAAATATAAATCGTGATGTTTTTGTGCACTCTATTGAGAATGGACTGAGTGACCATAATTTAATATATTGTGGGTTTGGAACTGAACTATCAACAAATATTAAAAGCAGTATAAAAGTATAGCCTATAGCGTTCGACAGTATAATACCAGACATTGAGTGTATATGCAAAAACTGTTTAATTCAAAAATTTTTTAAATTGTGCACCTTGGCGAATGTACACAAAAGTTACGGCGATTTTAGGAAGGATATTTGTATGGGAGCTTTCTGAAATATTGAACGGATTTCAAACAATTTATATAGGCTTCGTTCTTGGGTAGAACAAATTTCACCAGGTTTGCTTGTATTTAAATCTAAAAGTCTTAGGTGGATGTTATATACAGTGGCTCACAGCATATTTTGTGCCTTGCAATTTTTTTGTTTTTAAAACACCATACAAAGAACACTAACCGGACTTGATAGCATTTAAAAGAAAAAAAAAGTATTATGATCTAACACACATAAAATATTTATTGCAAAAATTTACATTTTAAATATTCAAACTGAAAAACCGTTACCGATACGTTACAAACAGCAGTGACAAACGACACTGTGGTAATGTAGGGTTTAATACTACAAAGCAATAATCGAACCACAATTTTTTCCACATCCATTGACGTAAAATTAATATTTATTTATATGCATTTCACATTTTTAAATAAAATGCAATAAAATGTGCCAAAAACAATTTGCATTATTTCTTTTTTTTATCCACAATCATCACAAATAAATTTGCCAGACAACGATAAAATGTTAAATTAAATTTAAATATATTGTTATATTTTCGTATTGGAAAAAATAAAATAATACTCATTCGTATGTTATCAACCACATATTAAAAACAAAAATAAACTATGAACAATGAAATAATTATAATTAACATTTCATAAAGGATTAAATGGAAATGACCACAAATGAAAAATGACGAGAATCAAATAATTGCAAATGATTATGACAAAGCCGAAATTCTAAATCAACACTTTTTAAAATCTGTGTAAAGTTTAAATAACGGAATCACATATAACTCTACGGATCATTGTAATATGTTTTGATCTTTATACTATAATCGCAATCAATTTGCTTTTTGCCATATTAATGAAAATCAAGTTAGTGAATTATTAATGCATTTGGATATCAATAAAAGTCCAGGAAGTAATCGAATAACGTCAAAGTGTATGTTTGAATGTAAAGAAATTGAAACACCTTTATTAACTAAGATTTTTAATTCATGTATTAATCATTCAATATATCCCAACAAACTAAAAATTCACAAGATTATTCCTATTCACAATGAAGTAAATGGAAATACACTGGATCAATTTAGACCCATTGCAGTCTTATCTGTCATTGATAAAATTTTTGAAAAAAATTTACATAGTTTAATATATCCCAATCAATATGGTTTTCGAAAGGGTTGCGGTACAGATGAAGCGGTGGTGAATGTTGTAAATTATATTTGTGATGGTTTGGACATTGATTTTACTGGAGTTGGTGCTATTTTTTTATGATTTTTGCAAAGCTTTCGATCTAGCTAATCATTCAATTCTGGCTGAAAAATTAAAGTTTTATGGTGTAAGAGAAAGAGAACTCGAATTTTTTAGAAGCTATTTAGAAAATCGCAGGCAATATGTGGAAATAAATAAAAGCATAAACTCAATGGTTGATATTTAGCATGGAGTTCCCCCAGGGAGTGTGCTAGGTCCTTTATTGTTTAATATTTATGTTAACGATATCAATAACTTGAGACTGCATGGAAAAATTGTAATGTACGCTGATGACTTATGCCTACATTATCCTTATAAGGAAAGTTAGAGTTTTTAAAACATTTGGAGAAAGAGATGCATCGCAGAATTTGCGAGAATTAATTTACGTGAATTAATGCGTTTTAGGCCCCAAACCAAGTCGTCTTTAAGGAGAACATCCATTATTTATAGATGGAAAACAAATTACTGAAGAAGATTCTATAAAGTATTTGGGAATTATCTTGCAAAAGAATTTAACCTGGCATCATCACATTAAATATGTTCGGTCAAAAATATCTCCTACATTATATATATAAAGCCCTCTTCCGAAAATTGCTGCAATACTCATAAATGTGGAAATAAATAAAAGCATAAGCTCAATGGTTGCTATTAAGCATGGAGTTCCCCAAGGGAACGTGCTAGGCCCTTTATTGTTTAATATTTATGTTAACGATATCAATAACTTGAGACTGCATAGAAAAATTGTAATGTACGCTGATGACTTATGCCTACATTATCCTTATAAGGAAAGTTTAGTTTTTAAAATATTTGGAGAAAGAGATGCATCACTGGAGAAGGAGATGCATCACAGAATTTGCGAGAATTAATAAATTAGTGCTAATTCATAATAAACTCGTACGTTTTAGACCCCAATCAAGTCATTTTTCAGGAGAACATCCATTATTTATAGATCGAAAACAAATTACTGAAGAAGATTTTTGCAAAACAATTTAACCTGGCAACATCACATTAAATATGTTCGATCAAAAATATCTCCCGCATTTGGTGTTTTACTCGAACTAAACTTGATGAAAAAAACTAAATATTAAATTTTTCTAGCTCTTATACAAAGTAGTCTTAATTATCTTACACTTGTATAAGGATGCTGACCTAAAAAGTTTACAGATTATACAAAACAAATCGCTAACAGCTGTTTTTAATTTGCCGCCATTATATCCCACTTTGCTGCTTTATTAGGATATTGCTAAAAATGTTTTACCAAGGAGATTGGAATTGTTATTCACAAACGTCCCTTCTAAACCGCAACAGGTCAAGGACAGATTCGATGATTGTACGTTTCCAAAAGTGTGGAAAAGCATTTTTTGCCATTCCAGATCCAGGATTCGTGAATTATTGCTCTGATTATCTCAAGCTACAATACCGTATGAGATATATGGAATTTTCTGAATGTTGCTGACGCCAACTCAAACTTAAACAATTGAAAATTAAAGAGAAATTGATCATCGAAAAAAATTTCTATGCTTCCGACTTCCGATGGCCAGGAGAAACATAAGTAGATCTGTAATAGTATATGTGGTAACTGGGTGCTGATTTAAGCTGACATAAGTTGAACTCAATGGCTCCCACGCAGGGCTGCCAGATCAGTTTCGGAAAAAAATCGTCAAAATCCTGATAAAAAAGAAAAAAATCGACATTTTGAATTTTAACAATCGTCAAAAAATCGGACTATTTTATTAAAACACTACAAAAATTTTAACTTTTTAAATAAGAAATCACAAAAAATATAATGTTAAACACAAATTGTGTAATATTTTTATAATATCTTAGTCCGCTTTCACACTCTTCAATTCTGACTCACCAAGGCAAGTATTTTTGGATGAGAAGGGAAAAGAGAATAAACGGGGTACAAACTTGACGGTACTACTCAATTTTCTTATTTCCTTTTGTTTTTTTTTTCTCTTGTCTTTGGATTTCCATTAAAAAGTACGAAAATTTAATTGAAGTATGTAAATGAAATGGCAAATTGAAAACAGAATTGAACAAAAACTGGTCAGCTAAAACTGAAGAGTGTGAAACAAGACTTACAGTATTTTATAAATAAATATCTGAATTTAGCATATTTTATGAATTCAGGTTAAATTACATTGTCAAAACAATTTAGTTTATTAAGTTTTAAATCACATTTTGAGTATAGAATCCAATTCATTTATCATATTCAGGTACTTATTTTCAAAGAATTCTGTATTTTTGTTATTTAAATTTATATGTCTGAATATTCTTTTGACGTTTTGTTAAAAATAAGAAATTTTTGTAGAATTGCACCGTTGAAATTTAGAAATTGTTTCCTCTAAAAATTTTAGTTCATGAAATTCAGCATTTAAAATTGCGTTTTATGTTTACAGATAAATAAGTAATTTATTAATTCAGCAAATAATAATATTATTTGGAATTATTATACTTAAACTTAACATTTGTCAATAATTAAAAAAACACTACTATTAGTTAGTTTTGTTTTTGAAATATGTCAGTCTTCTTAATATTTCTGATATTAAATGAGAAAAATAGTTGTTGTCTCAAAAAAAAGAAAGAATTTGGTACCAAAAATATTAATAAAACAAATAATAGAAAATTTAAATAATTAAGAAAATCGTCACTTTCAATGAAAAAATCGTCAAATCGTCACTTTGCTATTTTTGAAACAAAAAATCTTCAAAATGACGATAAATCGTCAAATCTGGCAGATATGCCAGATGAGAATATTGTGCTCAGTGTCACTATCATGCGTCGTTCTGAGGTAAGGGCTGATGGATGAAGTCTAATGGAATATTTGACTTCTCCGTTAACTTGTTAGCAGCAAGAGAAAAAAATTACAAAACTCAATTAATATGACATAGGTCAGTTGTTATTCGATATAAGTCGCCTATAAATATTTAAGGATTGACTTGACATATAATTCTGTCACAGTTCTGATTACAAAACGTAGCTCTTTTATATATTTTGGAATGCACGATGTGTAAGAGAGCTGGACAATTATAAAACCTAATTTAAACTATATTAAATAGTGCCGGTTAATGAATTATTGCCTCAAGGTACAGTCACACTTGGCAAGTATATGCCGAAAAAGACGAAATGGATATTGTGTAGACTTGCAAACAAAAAAAATTAATAATCCGATTGAATATTACAATCAATTACACTACACTTGTTTTTGATGCCAGTATCTATCTGCAGTACGTACCCATATTATTCACAAATCAATATTATGAGGATTACCGTCATTATCGTCACTGGTTGCAACAATATAACACGCACTTATAAACATACGAATAGTTTTGGCTGCACATCTGGTTGTTTCAACAGTCTGATAGTGAATGTTATTGCAAGGTATGCATAATTTTATAAAACAAATTAAGCATAAAAATGAAATGTAAATATTTAACGATCAAAAAATAGTAAATATGAAACGAATTTTTTAAACTTTGATTTAAAAAAAATTGTTTTACAATTATTTGGTAAAATACTCATTTCCTTTTTTTAATATATGTTTTAATTAATGTTTGTATGCATTTTCAACATAGTAAAAACTTCAAAGACCGATTCAAGTTTTCGTAAAACATTCTTCAATAAAAAGTTTAAAAATCGTTTTCTTGCTTTCTTTCTCAAATTTAACTTTATGAGAAAAGAAAGATGGAATAAATGCCTGATATTAACTATAGTTTTGGTGTCTCAAATGAAAAAAAAAATTATCTTTAATGAAATATCTCTAACAGCGAACAAACTACTTTATATTTAATGATATTGGCCAGACTTAAGGACTTTCCCTTTTTTGTACAGTTTTACATAAAAACAAGTGAGGTTTTCTTTTTCAATTAATATGTCTGCAAAAACCAACTGAACTTTAAAGTGCAATTGAGCTGTAATCATAATTTTCCAGCTGATTAATATTTTATCTGTAATATGAATGAAAAGCATAAAAACCATTACATTTTAAATATAAATATGTAAAGGGTCCGCCATATAACTTTTTTTTTTTGAAAATGCTATAAAAAAATTACTAAATATTTTCTCAAATTTCTTTTTTTATTTGTAAGTACAATCCTACCGGTTAAAAATGGAAAATAATTTCATTCAAATGGCTGCCTCGGCTGGCCATGCAGTAGCCTACACGATCGGTCCATTTTTAAGCACATTATCGATTGTGTGCAGCTGTATTTCACCAATGGTTTCACGAATATTGTCCTTTAAAGGTTCAATTGTCTCTGGCTTGTCGGCGTAACACTTATCTTTGACGGCACTCCACGAATAATAGTCCAACGGTGTCAAATCGCAGCTCCGAGGTGGCCAAACGACATCAGTTCTGCGGCTGATAATGCGATCTTCAAAAACAGGGCGCAAAACATCGAGTGTAGCTTCGGCTGTGTGGCACGTAGCGCCGTCCTGTTAAAACCAAATGTTGCCAATATCCTCCTCTTCAATTTTTGTGAACAAAAATTCGTTCAACATGGCCCGATAACGATCGCCATTGACTGTAACGGCCACTTCTTGCTCATTTTTGAAGAAAAATGGCCCAATGTCCAAAATGGCCTCTGGACCAAAATCCGCACCAAACAGTGACTCGCTTTAGGTGCATCGGCTTTTCAATGTATGCGTTCGGGTTTTCTGTGCCCCAAATGCGACAATTTTGCATGTTTACATACCCGCCAAGATCAAAATGAGCTTCATCTGAAAAGTTGATTTTTTTTTGGCACAATCGGCATCTTCTGTAAGTCGATCGCAGGCCCACTTAGTCCCCTTTTACAGTTGAGAAATTGAAACATTTTTCTCATTCCGCTTTGAACTTGCCTAAACCTTGTAGAGTTGCGAAATTAATAGAGAGACAGAAATTTTTTGTTTATTTTTTCGTTCTTCTTCTATGTTGATTTTTGTCAACATTTTTATTATAAAAACGCATTGAAAATAAAAGAAATTAAAAATCATATTCAAACAACTGTTAATAATAAAGTTTTTGTTATCAATAAATCTATTTGTTTAACAAATTTAATTGTTTTTGCAATACGCGCGTTAAAGTGAGAAAAATGTCTTAAAATTTCCAGTACAGTAGAGGTCTACCGCACACTCTTCCTCTTAAATACATCGGCAACAAACTTCGTTTGTCTGTCTTTCAATTTCTCAACTGTAAAAGGGGACTTAGCGAATCGAAAACGCATTGGATGGTCAGTTGGCTTCAACTCCTGAACCAGTTGGACTTTGTAAGGCGTCATACCAAGATCTTTATGCAAAATTCATCTCAATGATGTCTCCGAAATGTTCAATTGTTGAGAACGACGGTAAATTGATGTTGATGGCGCACGCTTTCTGCCACAGTAGCAATATTCTCGGGTGTACGCACTGTTTTTTGGCTTTTCACGCTTTGGTTTATCGATGAGTTTCTTTCACTTTTTTCACAAGATAACGAACATACGGAGCTGACGGTGCTTCTCTTCTTCCAAAATCCGTACGCAATTTCACACACATTCTGCTACATTACCATGATTTTCAAAGTAATGTCGCAATATTTCCCAGCGTTGTTCAAGCGAATACACAACCATATTCGAAGGATAAAACTAAGTGTTACCATTCACAAAATAAGCACTAGTTGTAAAAAACAACGTTAGATGGCGGACCCGTTAATATATGCAGCTTTTGTACATTTCTTGGTATACATAAACATGTGATGAAAAATATGCAGTTGAAATTCATACAAGTACGTGCTTGTAATTATTAAATATGTATTACTGATAAAAGTTGTTTGAATTCATGAAAAGCTTTAAATTTTACTTTTTTAAGGCGCAGTGGTTTTTCCTACTTTCAGTAATTTTTGTTAACAGATATTTTTCTGTAGATTTTTAAAGGGTCGTGTCATAGTTTCAATCTAAAGTTTCTACAATTTATTTGATTTTATGTTTTCAGTAAACTTTCTAGAATGCATTAACTTAATCCACTTTTCTCTAGTAAATGGCACGATTATAGTACAAAATTTATGAACATTAATGCACATAAAATACATTAATTTATTAAAAACTATTTTTAAATATCATGATATTTAGTTAGTGATACTGGTTACCCTGGTGTGTGATTTTACACACATTTATTATTTCCATGTTTTTTGCACCAGAGATAGTATTTTGTGTTTTAAAATATGTCAAATGATTGAGAAGGCTTTCGCTATTAAAAATGATTTATTTGTTCCGCAACAGCCCCGCTATCCTTCACTTTATGAAGAGAATTAACTTTATTTGGTCCAGATGCATAACTTTCTTTTAGGGGCACTTACTTTAGCTTGTGTAAACGTTTTGTGTGTTAGAATTTTCTAATATAACTCAGTTTCGTCCGAATTGAGAGCAGTTATGGTGTTCAACTTTAATTTTTTATATTTTTTAATGTCTATATTAAATCAGCCTGTTATCATAGCCTTAAGGTGCGGTCATACTTGACAAATATTTGCCGAAATAGACGTAACCACTAAATATTAATTTCCTTCAATTACGACAAGACACAACAAATATTTAGTCTTATTTTATTTGATGCTGTTTGATCTTGCAAAACTCTTGTAAGAGTAAACAACGTCAAACAAAGTTGTGCTTAAACAAGTGGGTAAGCTTTTTTGAGTAAATATTTGCCAAATGTGACCGTACCTTTAGTTTAGATTCTGCGCGTTTTGTGTAAATAATTGCTATACAGTTTTACTTACAACTCTTATAAATAGACCTAAATGGTTTATTGTAGATTGATTGTAGATTTCCGATAAATCGTAATTTAGTTTTATAGAACATGCAAAGATAATTCAACTTTGTCAATTGCACAAACTACAATAAAGCTAGATTTTCACGATTGAAAATGCTCTTCAAAATGCTGCAAACTCGTGTAAACAACAAAAATTAAATTTATTTAATAACTATTAATAACTATTAAATAATTAAATTTTGAAGAAATTTTGCTGTTTACACGAGTTTGAAGCTAATGCCAACTGCAAGTTTAAAAATGTGTTGTGAACGATAAACATTTTCTTATTGTAGAGTGAAGCAAATACACGCTCATACCCAAGTGTTCCTCACATCGACTATAATTTCTTTATTCTTATCTCACAGCAATCTCTCCGTTAACAAATTCAGAAAATAAACATTACAAATCATCAGTTCATGATGCTCTTAATGCTCTTAAGTCACACAAATAATATAAATTTACAATCAAACTAGGTTTTTAATAAAAGCCTAACAAACTCTTGATCTCAGAATCCCATTTGTCAGTTTCCAAGTGAATGTCAATTCGAAATATACGAGATTAGCACACTTGGGGCCAGTTTTAAGGAGAATGATTTAACTTGGTTTGTTAGTGGTTTAGTTAAACTTTAATAACATTCAAACTTTTTTTAATCCACCTAGTCGTTTTTCAGTTGTATGGCATCGTTAATAATTTCTTATAAAAATGTGGTAGCATTATAAAATTTCTCTAAAACATAAACAAATAAAAGCGGCAAAAGAAAAAAACAATAAAAAATCATAAAAATGTACAAGGTCGATACAAATAGTTTAAAGCGTTCAAGCAATTTTACTTCGAAAAATACATTTTATTATAATTTATTTTATGTTATAAGGTAAAACTTAAAACAATCAGTTCTTTTATTTATAGTACTTTTAAACAGCTGATATGCTTTGACAAATATGAATCGAGTTTAAACGCCCATTCTTGAAGGGTTAAACACCAATTAAAACAAAATAAACTACATCCAAAAAACTTAATTTGAAGTTTAAACTAAGTTAAAACAATAAACATGGTTGAACTACATCCTAAAAACTGGCTCTTGGTGTCTGTTGCACAGTTAAAGCAAGATCACTCAACTCCACTTTTAGTTGTGTTAATTTATTTTATTTCGATGGTTTTCTTTTCAAGTGTTTCATTTGAAACACTTGTTGCAGATTAAAAAAGAAAATAGTTTTATTTTTCGTTTTTCGTTTAGTTACCTTTAATTTTGGAAATTATATGAAAAATTCCATTTTTGGGAAAATTAGAATAAAATTAGCTTTTTGGAAAAATATATATGAATTTTATTAGTAGGTAATTTGATTTTTTTTTATTTTGGAAATTTGAAATTTATTTGTTTAACATGTTTATGAATATTTATTTTAATCAAGTAGGCAATTTTTTTTTAGGAATTTTGTTTTTAATTTTTTTTGGAAAGAAAGGAGAACTAGAAAAACTGTTGAACTGTGCGGTTGATAATATTTGGACTATAAAAAATTTAAAGCATATCAAGAAACCAAATGAGCGTGTGAGTTCCAAAACTTTTTCGTTCCAAAAATTGAGATAACAATGGATGCTGATAATAGTTCGTTTGATACTTTATAAGGATAAATATACCGATGGTATCAATTCATATCCTTTCTTATGTCTTTTTATATCCCAAAATTGCAGTTCGTAGCAAAACTGTTTCGTTCCAATTAACAATCATTGTCAAAATTGGCTGGTTGCGTATATCGTAACAAAACTCGTTGGTTCCCTGTTTGAAGTGAACCAAAGTACCATCGTATGTGGTGAAATTCCAAATGTTTTATGTATTAATTTTTCTTTATATTACTGTAATTGTTAAGATTATAACTCGCAATTATTAAGATCATTATTGTGATTTCTTGGAAATACAACATATATTAAAATGGTCAGATAACTTTGCAAGGGGAGATTAATTATAGACCCTGAACCATTTTTGAGGTGAGGAAAGAAAATCAAAGATATTATTCGATATTATATTGGAGCCCTTTTGTCCAATCACTTTGGAGAAAGTTGGAGACAAAACAAAACCTTGGAATTTTATGTTTCGATTTTCGACAAAAACAATGCTGGTTATGACGTGAAAGAAAACAACGAGGATTAAACTTTGTCTATTTAAAAGTTCATATGTTTAATTTTAATTTTTTAACAAGTTTCCTAAATAATTTATTTTACTGGTGAGTTATTGTAAGTTACAAAACAAATTTTAAGCATGTAAATGATCATCTTCTTTTATTTCTTCAAACAATCATCACTTTAATACTGCATCTTTTAGCAAATATTTGATTGAATATAATAATAATGCATTTTTTACAAGATCACAAAATATTTTAGCAAAAAACTTCAGCACATACTCAGATATTTATTACTAAAAAAAAATTAAACAAAACAAAAAATGAAAGTCACGATCCTTGTTAAGCATCTTAAAAGTCACGGTGTCAATGTCAATGACTTGCTAAAAATTATTAACAAACACTCGTGCTGAAAATAAAAGAAAACGCGTGGGTTTCTAAAAACAAAAAGCTAAATGAAAACTTAAAAAAAAAACTAATTTACCAAACAAGATAAAAAAAATATCAAAACAAATGCAATGAGTACATAAAGAAATCAATCATAAATATTTACAAATTACTCAGCAAGCACGAGTACGAGCAATAACATACTAGCGTTGCATGGCCAAATATTTATGGTATGAAAAATAAAAATATTGATATTGCACACCCAAGTTGCAATATTATAAGTGGGGTAGGCAACGACTAGGAGTGTGCCTATGGAATATGAAAATAACTTTATTTTGGCGCTAAATTTTCCTCCTTGCAATAAATCTAAATTTATTTAAAGATTTTGCAATTCACTGCAGTTTGCTTTGAGAAAACCATGTCTCAGGCAATTAAATTAAAAATAATACTTTTAAAGGAAATAACCGCTTTTCAAGGATAGAGTCTTTATAAAGGAATATTGAGACGTTATATTTATTAAAACAAAAGTATGATAACTATGATTACTTTAGAACAAAATATGATTAATTTGCATCATAGTATGATTACTTTAAACAATAATATGGTGACTTTGGGACATATTAGTATTAGTTTGGATCATAATATGATCATGTATGACAATTTTATAATTATATTGGGTTAAAATATGATGTGATATATTCAAATTATGATTAATAAGAAAATATTATGATGAAATATTACGATGATAATTTGATCGTAATATAATATTTCATGATACTTATATTCATCATAATATGTTTAGACTACAATCATAAATATTATCATAATATGTGGTTGCTAGATTATGTTTACCACAACCATGTTTTTTCTCTGCGTGTGTGTGAACTAAGATAGGTTTCAAAATTATCATGCAATTGAATATCCAAATTGGAGTGCAATTTTATTAAAACAGAATCTTACAAAGTATATAACGGGTTGTTCAACAAGAACTTTGCTTTCAAGGCGAGCATATTGAAATAACATGAATGCTTTGGCATTTTACTTGTTGATTTAACACAAGCAGAAGTTTTGATAATCAATTTCGCTTGAAATTTTAATGAAAATGTTATTGAGTGTATAACTTAAAAATAGCTGGCGTTTTGAAGCTTCATAGCATGTGTTTAATGTTTGTTCACACATGCCGTAATTTTAATTAATTGTCATACCAAATCTATATACAGCAATTCACTTTTGAGTAGGGTACTTGCAAAATTTGATAACAGTCCACCACTGAAATGTCACACAAATTAATAAACTCTTTTAATGATGATGAACAAATTGATGGCTGCCAGTAAAAACAAAAATACTGAAAAAAATGTTAGTTAAAAAACACACCATCAATGACAACTCTCTAGGGGAGCAGGCAGTTAAATAAGCAATCAGTAATTCCTTTAAAATGCATTCAGTGTTAACAAATCAACCATCCGCTGATATATGATGATTTCTACATAAAAAATAGCAGCAACAAGTAGCAATATATTGGACATGAAAGAAATGCTACAACAACAGCTAAATAAAAAAAAACATAAACAATAAAAAAAAGTTAATATAAGTGTCATTACCACAATTGGTAGGAAAATATGTTGAGTTGAGTCAAACCAAAATAAAAAAAGCCAGATGAAAAGTGAAAAAATAATTAAATTAAGCAAAAGTGTTTTAGCCGAAACAGCAACAACATATAGACAGACAAATAAGAAAAGATTTAAGGTAAACAACAACAAACAGTAGCTTTGGTAAACAGCAAAACAACAACTTTGTTTACCAACTCAACAGCTCAAACTTGGTGGCTTAAAAATGTTGCAAGCCAACTTGTTACAACCTCACAACCGATCTTGCCTAAAACATGTTGTTTTAAAGCTTGCAGCCAAGTTTGAAAGAGTGAAAGAAATATGGCATTCGTTGTCTTTCTTTTTGGCTGCAATCAAAACAAAACCAATGAACGAAAGACTGAAATGAAGAAAGAAAGAAAAAGAATTGAAACAATTTTCAACTAAACAAATGCTCAGAAAACTTATGAATGGCATGTATAAAAGTATAGACAACAAACGAAATTGGCATTAGTATTATAGAAGAATTTATATTGTAAGCACTACCAAAGTTGTAACAAAAAAGTTGTAAAAAAATATCTTAACAAAAATAAAAAACAATAAATTAAAAAACCTGTGCTTACAAAAATTAAACAGAAAAAAAGGACTAAAGTCCATATAAAGCCAAAGCCAAATACACCAAGGATTATTACACAAATATTTAAGAAAAGTTCAAAACAGAAACGCCTAACAACAAATCAAAGTGCAAATTAAACAATAAACAAACAAGCAAACAAACAAATAAACAAACAAAAGTGCTAAAATTCTCTAGCCAAAATGTGGTCAAAAAAGACTTTTACTATTACGCAACTGCTAATAATAGTGTTCATATCCTTATGTGTTTTAACTTCTACCACAAGTGCCAGCACTGAAAATATCTCCTCTTCATCAACGTCGACAACAACATCCCTGCAGAATGCTGGCACGCGCACCGTGCTACGCATCTACGATGAGTGCACCCGGGCCGAAGGTGGTTTTGTGCCATGTCTTAAGAAAAAAGCTATTTCCTTTATTGATCGCATTTCATATATTGATGCCATTACCGTGGCCGATGGCATTAAAGTTGTGCGCCTACCGGGCACTACGGTGAGCGATCTGCCAGCTCTGCGTCCGATGTTTAGTGAGAATGAAGTGGAATCATCGTTGTCACGTTCCGGCGAAGATCGCGATACAAAATTAACGAATATGCTGGTGGAGCGTTTAAGTCATTTCTTTAATGGTCATACGTTGCAAGTTAGTTTTCCGAAATTGACATCGGATGAAATTGGCCGGGGATTGGAAGAAGGTATGTAGTCTAAATATAACTGTGGGTTGAATTTTCAAAATCAAATAACTGCCGATAAAGTGTTAGATAAATATGAAGATAAATGTTTGTAGTGTAAACAAATTTACTTTATCAAGTCCTCTACAGTACTGTACTGTATTAATTAATATACTAAGGATATAGGTCGTGTTTTTGTTTTGATATTATTCTGCTATTTACGGCTATATACAATTATTGCTCAGGATCTGTGTAATGAGCCAGATTTCTTCGTTCACTAATATACTTTATATTTACTTTATTGCTATTTTTAGACTTTAGATTTGAAACTTTTTACACTTCATCTTTAACTTGTTGTATTAGGAGGTCCTTTTTCTATACAGAATTTTTTTAATTTAAATCCTCAAGAGCTTTTTCATCACTATGACCTGTAGAAGTAGACGTGAAACATCTAGTGAAATTTTTATAAAATTTCAATTCAATTGATTTTAACGAATAAAGTTTAAATATTTCTTTATTTTTCCCTTGTTATCTAACAAACTAAACAATTTTAAATATGCTACATTATTCAAATATATCTCGAATAACTTCTTATTGAAGTCTTCTTGATTTCTCCTTAAAAAAAACAAGTCAAGGATAATTGTACAGAAACTTTTTCGACTCTTCTTTTACAACACTTCTAGATATTTAATATTTTAAAAATCTTTTTAAAATAAATTTTTTGATCTGAATATACACCTAATTCTGTTTTTACGTGGTCTTTTTGGATACGGTTTTGATTTAACACGATTTAAACATCAACAAATTTTACATTTTCTATACGATTTTTTTCCATTCATCACGATTCAAAATCCTTGGGGCTTAAATTTTTTTAGTTAAATTTAATATGTTCATATCACAAATTTAGTGGAATTTCCTTTTTGTAGATGCAATCAAATTTACTAGTCAGAGCATTGTAAATAGCACAAATTTAGGGAAAGTTCATACAATGAACTTGTCATACATATATTTGTTTACATTACTTTTAAGCTTAGAGTGCATATCTTTTTTTTTTTTTTGTTTAATAACTATGCTTGTGTAAAGCCACATTGTATATGTGATTTAATATTATAAACCTGTATAGTTGTTCTTAAAAAAAATTCTTTTTTTTCACTAATTTCAATAGGTTTTATAAATAAGGAACCAATCACCTATTTTGCATACAATCAATGTCTTTTTTGACATGATTTTTTTTTTTTTACATGAGATTTCCTGGAACCAATTACCGTGTAAAAACAGAATTAGGTGTATAGGTAAACATTGTCGAAGCCTTTTATTCAATTATCTCAGACCACAAGTTCTGTACATAGATTAAAAGAAAAGTATGTCCCAATTTACACGAAGCAATTCTTGTTGCAAAGATTGATACAATTTTTTCCTTGAAATTTCTTCGGTATTCACACAACACAATTCAAGTTGCTTAAATCGATCGTCTTTTTATTTGAGAGCATAAACACATCTGTAATACGAATAAGAGAGTAACACGAATTGCTAGTACATATGTATAATCAGCTAGTACTCGTTTTATTTCGCCCTCACCCTGATGACAAGAGGGTAACCAGCTTAGCTTAAAGAATTGCTTCGTGTAAATAGCTTTTTTTGGGTCAATAAGTTATCAGGAAGCTGTTGAAGCTTGAACAAATCGAGATATTGGTGGGTTTTTAATTTTACCTGAATGTTGGGCTGATTAAACCTGAGTCTTGGGCCGCGAAGAAGTAGAATGAGTTCTATAATACTTTTTTATGTAAAGCTTACATAAAATGGCTGTATTTTCCACACATAACAAGAACACGAATCTACAAGCAGCCAAAACTTTAGACCATATCTCTCTGGTTTCGACGGTATATACTGTCGGAATTTACAGCGGCCATGAAAACCTAACAGTTGCTCGTCCACAGTAACACAGTCATTTGGGTTATAAAATTGTGAAAGACTGTCAGACCATTTGTCCCATAGGTCTCTTATTGAGTCCCGAATATTGCTAACACGACTTGAGGCAAATTTTGTAACACCTAAAAGTATTGATTCCGTTATTGTTCTTTTCTCAAATCACTTTTGACTCACCTGGGCGCATATTGATAACATTTTGCTTTCCTAATCTTCCAGTTCCAGTTTGATAAGGATCTCTTTTCCAAGAAGTTCCATCTTTGGCTATATATAATGGGTCAGAGTTCGTGTTGCATATTTCGTCATCATCAGAACTACTTTCCTTATCTTCCGACTCATGATCAGATATATCAGAAACATCAGTGGCATCTGACAAATTATCGTCTACTTCACTAGAACTCTCATTTAGTACATCATTTACAAGTTCTTCCAAGGTCAAAAACCGTGAACGAGACATTTTGATCAATTAGCACAAACAATTTTTTTCCAAAAAAAGAAAATTATACAAAACAACACGAGCGACAAAATAAAAAACACTTGTTCTATCACAAAATTCACCAAACTGCAGTATGTATCAAATATGATACAAAGACAATATTGTAAACTTTTTCAATTTCTCATAGCCTACTTACATTTATTTTTTCAAACGATGATTTAAATACGGGGAATAACGATATTAACAAATTGTGAAAACATGTTATACCTACAGTGTTGCCATTCACAGAAATATTTGAAATAAAAACTAAATGTATCAAATTTGATACAAAGCTCGATTAACGGTTAATATAAATTCTTTAAAGGCCTGTTGAAAACATAATTAAAAACACGCTTTACTTTATCATTTAAAAGGTTTTCATGGTCATGGTCAAAAAATCAACCATCACTTGGAAGAACTTGGTGTTTTAAAGACACTAAAAAAACAACTGTAAATTCAAATATTCTGTATTCTAATTACTTTTCAAGGCTAGACTCATTAACATATACTCTGGATCATTAAACGATTCTGTATCCTTTTACAATTATATACCTATATCTCTCTAATTGTCTGTCTGTCTATTGCATGAACCTCAGAGGAGGGATTAAGAAAGCTAAAATTAATTATTTAAACAATATTCTTTGTTTTTCAGAAATGTCTAAAAATGGAATTTTAAAAATTTCAACGATTTTAATATGTCTTAAAATTCGAATATTGTAAAATTAAGACATGATATGCATTAATTTAATTCGTGAGTTTATCATTGTTATCATAAATCAAATATTTAAACAATCTTATAAACTTTCAGAAATGATTATTTGACATAAGATCAAACAATGTATTAATGGCCCACGATGTCGAACGATAACGTTCGCTTAGATAAGACTTAAGACACAAACTTGATTGTGGAATAAACAAACTTGATTGAGTAAAAAAAAATAGATACGATAAAAAGTGTGTGTCTTAAGTCTTATCTAAGCGAACGTTATCGTTCGACATCGTGGGCCAGGAGGTAAAATTTACTTATTTAAATTACTAGTTATTTGTTCAATGTCTAGAGAAATAATATAACAATAATAATAGAGCCGAAGTTTCATCAAATATTTGAATAATGTGAATATTAAGACTCAAATCACAAACAAATGATTTAAATAACCTTTTCGTCACTTGTAGATTATCGATGCATAATAATGCTATTCTGTAATTGAATTGTTAATTTTAATAATAATCTAAACTGCTATACCGTGGAGAAATTTGGAGAGCAAAATACGAGATTGCAATAAAATTTCATATGATTATGCGAGTTTAACTTTTGAATGTTGTTTTAATAAGCCCAACAGGATCTGTGCCACCGACCCCAGAAAAGTGCAGCACCTCCGTTGTATGAGATCTAAAAATGATTCCAATTCTTTGTTTTTATTAGTTGAGTACTAAAAACTATATATTATCTCTTATAGTTTACTAGATATTCGCATATAAATATTAAATTTAAAACTTTTTTTAATAATATTTTTTATAATATTTTTTGGTGATTAAAAGCTTTTTAAAAAATCATCATAGAATCAAATATTATGTTTCATTTAAAATTAAAAAATTTTAAAAATTAGTTTTTTCCCCATTTTATAGCATAAAAAGGTCTTCTATACTTTTTACATTATTTAAGAAATTTCCTAGAAGACCTATAACTTATTTATATTTTTTGGAAATTAAACTTTAAAAGAAATATGTTATATTAAAAGAAAATGAAAGAACTTTGTTACAGTGGGGACCAAAGTCATTCAAAATATTAACTTTAAAAATATTATTATGTATTAGAGAAAATTTTTCATTTTTTAATTAATAACTCGAAGAATACCATTCTTTAAAAATATTCCAAAATAATAATCGTTTTTATATGCACCAATATGTTCTTAATTATTCCGCAAAGAGTTACGGATAATGCCAGCACCGGTATAAACAATATAGCCAAAATTCTAAAAAATAAAATGTTTGTGATTTTTCAAAACTTTTTTGAAAAAAATGTTAAACATTTTTTTTCACTTTAGTATTTTGCACAAAAATGTCCGAATAAATACAAAATTTTATGAAAAAATATTTCTTAATAAAATTTATATTTCAGTTTAAACAATTTTTGTTCGCACAAAAAAACTCAAAATAACCCATTTTTGCCTTGTTTTCCATAAAAGTCTTCCTTGAGTTTCTTATTTGCCAGAATTTTTATATATTGAAAAAAAAAATGGACACAATTTCTTTACCATTCGTGTTTTTATATTAAGCAAATTAATGGTTATTTCATCTTCATAAACGACAGTGATACATTTACCTTTCATTTTATTACAAAAATGCTGGGGTGCAAGTAGTAAAAGCCGCCCATCTTGACAAGACTTCAGTTTGTTTACTCATCGAAGAATTTCTGGTGAGCACATAAATTTGTCTCATGTGGACAACTTCTGTTGATGTGATGCTCCTGTTCGTACAATTTTGTCCGAACATGCAATAATTTGTGTCCGTAATTTGCTTTCAAGACATGGAACGGAACGAAATGGTGACATTTTGTCTCTCAGACAAATGTTCTCCCGAAATAGTACTTAGGCGATCTTAAACGAAAACTAATTGGAAATAAAACTTTTATATTACAGCTTGATAAGATTTGTTTATCGGTAGGTTTTCTCTTCAAAACATTTGTATGATATTATTTGCTATTTTTATTGAAAAAAAATGCAATGAGTTTTGTTGTTGTTCATTTCTTATTGCCTTCTCAATTTAGTTAAATTAATACAAATGTGAAATCAAAGAAATCGAGTCAACTAATTGGAAACATGCGATTACTTTTAAAAAATATTTAAAGTTAAGTATAGTTTTTGATAAAAATGTCGTTGATATTTGGTAAATGGTTTTTTTAATTTAAGATAAAGAGAGAATTATTTAATTTGATTAAAAAAACACATAAAATTTATAGAAATGTATGAAATCTTTATTAAAGTCGGTTTAACGATTTATACATATAATTCAATGTTTAAATATGATTTCAAGTAAATGTTGACCGCGGCTATGTCTTAAATGATTCATATGCTGGGTCCAATATTGGCATACTCTCTCCAAAATATCAGCCACCGGCCCATAGTCTATACTACAACAATGCATTTTTCGGGATGCATTGGCAGTTCTTGCAATGCTTCTAGGTGCCCCACATACCAAATACGACAATTTAGCTTATTTACGTCAGTATTTTTTCAGAGCTTATCCCCAATATTTGATTTGTCATCCCCAAAAATCCCCAAACTGATTTTTTTGATTCAAATTTTTATATTATTTAAAAAATTAAATATTTATTAAATATAATTCATTTTTATCGATATCTACATATACATATTAATATTCAAACTAATTCGATTTGTAATTATAAATCTTGTAAAGAAAAAATTACACATAATATAATATATACATATGTAGATAAAAAATTATTTACCAGAGTGTAGCATTTCAAAAACTTCAGAATCAAAATCTTCTGATTCATCAGCCTCAGAAATGTTAATTTAGCTATTGCTTGTATTAAAAAGCTTTTGCATTTCAGCAGATGGATGAAATTTCTCACAACAAAATTAATTATTTTTAAAGTATGTGTTTATTCTGAGAAGTGCTTCCATGCCAAACCATGGGAAAGAAACCATCCACTATAAATAATAACACACATTTTTAGACATGCCAGACGCACATTTTTTAGCTCCAAAATCATTCTTGTTACCATCAGTTATAAAAAAAATCTCCAAAAAATCCCCTAAAATTGTGTTGTCATCCCCAACAAATCCCCGGATCCCCAAGATGAAATTTTTATCCCAAATCACGAAAAAATCCCCAATTTAGGGATAAATCCCCTAAACTGACAACGCTGGTTTACGTATCCCTTCAAGAAGAATTGAAGTTCTGACTATAAAATGGAAAAGTGCACGATGTGCTTTCTTGACCGAGCATTAATTTTGATGATAAAATTCACTAATCTGCAAGCGTTGTTAGTTTGTAAGTCGATTTTGCCAACTAAGCTTGCCAATAACAAAGTTGCTAAAAAACTCACCCTTTATATGAAATCTAATATCATTATTTTTAAAATTCATAATGAGAACAGGCAAAAGCTATAATCCTTCTCAGTCTAGCTCCATTTTAAGCAACATAAAGCTAAAAGTCTTATAAAAACATAGGTCAGATTTCACACTCTTCAATTCTGACTCATCAAGGCAAGTATTTTTGGATGAAGAGAATAAAAGAGGTACAAACTTGACGGTACAAGTCAATTTTATTATTTCCGTTTTTTTTTCTTTCATGCATGTTGATTTGCACGAAAATGTAAGAAAATTGAACGAAATTTCAAGTCCAAAAGAGAATTGAAAAAAAAACTGGTCAGCTAAAACTGCAGAGTGTGAAACAGTACTAGAAGAACACCTCAAAAATGGTTTTTAATGCTTTACATCATACATATGTATGTACAGCAGATAAACATATACAAGGTGGCGCAAAAGTAAACTTCCGATGTTTACTGGCTGTCACCGACCGATTATTGGTCAAATAAATAGTCAGCAATATTCCGCGTTCTGGAGCAGTGTAGCGTAACATTGCTTATTAACGTGTATTTCGCATGTGTTTACTACACAAATGTCAAAACAGAACTGACATTAGGGGCCTCGCAAAATTTATAGCATTTTCTGATAGGAGGATTACTTTTGCGCCACCTTGTATATGACACATAAAAAGCAACGCAATAGAAACCTTTTCTAACTATAGCTCAAAGAAAACATTGTGTATATTTTCACAGATCTTATTGGAATTGGAGGGCCTTTGACAGTTAGGTCTAATAAATTCAGACGACGTACAGCTCCTACGACACCACAACATCATTTGTGAATTGAACATATGTAAACTTTTAAAACATTTTTATACAAAGTCGTAATTATTTGAAAACAATTTTTGTAAAAACATTGTAAAGCTTCGACGCTTTCAAGTTTTATACATATTTTGTACATTTATAAATAAGAATTTCCCCTATTGACATCATATAAATAAACAAAAGTTCTGGGTAAATTTCCAAAAACAAATACTACTACTACATTGATAAGAAAAAACATAAACTTAAATTGCTACAAATAAAGTAATAAACGAAAGAACAAAATACAGAAATTATACATTTTAAAAATAGTCAGTATTGAAATCAAGTTATTATGTCACAGTAAGAAGTCAACTAGTTGCAATAAAAGTAAACAACTCTATGTAAATATTTTATTCTACATTAATGTCAGTTTTGCTTTTTTTTTTTTTTTTTTGAATTTTCATTAAAAACAATTTAATGAGAAAGTTACTAACAAAAACCCAGCCATGTTGTAGTAGTCAGTCGGTGTATCAGTTTAAGTAAGTAAAATGTTGGCAAGAATGTTTAATAAACGTGTTTAGAAGACTAGATTATTAAAAATTGTTACAATTATTTCAGTATTGTAACCAAATTATTAGCATTTTCTGGTGTACAAGTTTTATGTGTGCGAGTTTTATTTTACTTTTGCCAGCTCTAATGGCATACAAATAAAACTCATGGTTTCTTTGTCACAAGATGATGACAAAGAAACCATGTTGAATAAAGAAATAAATTTTATGATATCTTAACATGAAATAGTTGTGTAGTGGGAAAAAAAAACAAAAAAATCTTTTTCAATTTACTGCTACATAATTATATTTAAACAAAAATGTTTATTTATTAAATGAAGCTAGGTCGAATTTTATGCATCTACCTTTCTTCATAAAAATAATAATGTAACTTTGAGCATCTAAACAATTTGATTAAGAACTTTTAACAGCCACATACCAATCAACAAATAAGGGAAATTATGTTTACATGAAATGAAATGATACAGTGATGAATGTCTGTCCTTTGTGGGCAAATGTTTAATAAACACTCTTAAAGGTACGGTCGCACATGTCAAATATTTCATGCACAAGACTTAACCACTAAACAAAATTTGTTATAACTCTGGTGTTTATTTGGTAAACTTTATTTCCTTAATTAGATTAGTAGATTAGTTTTTTTATTTGATGATATTTGCTTTTACAAAAGTTTTGTAGGTTTAAACATCGTGAAAAAAATGTGTGCTAAAAATAGTGGTTATGCTTTTTTGAGTAAATATTTGCCAAATGTGACCGTACCTGTAAGAGTGTTTTGTACAAACAAAAAGCATCAAATAAAATAAAAAATGATTTTGCTCTTAACTTCTCTAATCACCTCTATGGTGATTTTTCCTGAGTAGAATAAGTTTTCGGAATAAAAAATTTATTATTTGGTTACGTTATTTTTGTCAAATATCTGTCATGTGTGAAACAAGGTTCCTACAAAATATTTCTGTAATATGTATATATTGTCTATTGGCACTTTTATTGAGACGTTACCAATGACAATGCTTATGAACTAGTTCGTTATTCAATGACTTTTGCTTGAAATTATTACTTTCGGATAAATTTCTGCGTAAGTATACTTCAATTGATGCTTTCGTGTTTTAAAAAGGTTTCCAGAAACAATTGTGAAAAATTTTTCTTGCAAAGATTTTCAAAACAAATTTAAACTTTAAACGCATGTAAATTTCCAAACTATATTCTAATAGAAAGAAATTTGCATTCGTTTCATTCGATTTGCAATGCAAGTTAGTCAGTTGTAGTCTATTGACATTTAATTTCCTATTTAATATTCTCCGTAGTTCGACTGAGAAATATATGTAAGTATTTTTGTCAGAATTTTTTTAACGAATTTTGTATGACTTGTTATGCAAAAGTTTAATCGTATTTTATTTTTGTTTAGAAAGCCAACGAATAAAGCATTCGTTTGATGTCGAGAAACTGGCAGAAAGTCAATACCAATTGGTTTTGATTGATATTAAGGTCTTAAATTGTTAGTGGTTTTTGTAAAATCAATTTCCGAATGTATCTAGGAGTCGATGTTGCTGATTCTCCCTACATTAGAAGCAAAAAACGTTGAAAATCGCTATATGTACATATCGTCACCTGAAATCACCATTTTCAATTAAACAGTTTTCATTTTATAACGTTTTTTGCTTCTCCTGTAAAATTATGACAATAAGATTACTTACGGCTTTGGGCATTTTAGGTGACGAAATGTGTGAATTTTGTTTGTGTAATAAAGTGTTGCAAACCAAATGAATATAAAAAGTTTAGTTTCCACATTTTAGAGCAAAATCATGCCTTCGTCGTTTGTCATGAATTTGCAAATTTTCATCTCGATTGCATGCTTAATCATAAATAAAAATTACCGCATTTTGAGTTCAGAGAACCCACATGAGAATGCATTCACAACAACATTGGATTCATTATTTCCCATTACTTCTTTGTAAACTAGACTAGTTAAGCATTTACTATAACTTGGGCTTTATATTGTGGCATGACACCAGAGTTCTTTCTGCCTAAATTCATTGATATTGATGTGAACGACATGTGGTTTCTACAAAATATAAACAATTATATTTCAGCATATGACATTTCCTGCTAAGGTTACCCGGTGATCAGAAATGATGCAATAGATCGAGTGATGTAATACCATTGGATTTCTTTTTAATGAGTAATCTGAAATCAAAGGACTACGCCAGAAAGATCACAACCTAAGCCGTACATTGTGGGAAGGAATTTTAACACTTCCTGAACAAACCAAAGTGCGTATGCACATTCTTGTTCTACTCCATTGGACGGTAACACGTGTCACACAGTCACCAACACAATAGCTCAATTCACAATCTTGTGCAAATGATATTGCATCATTGCATTGCAGAAATGTTTAGCATATTTTTGCTCTTGCTGTGTATTTTGTTAGTGCAAAGTAAAAATATGCTAAACCTTCCCGGGCGCATAATTTTACGATCAATTTAGATAAATTGAGAAAAATAGAAATAAGCTCGTCATTTTGTGAAAATCGGATTGATAATTTTGTTCAAAGAATCAGCTAAAAGAATTGTTGTCAAAATTCTATCTTTCTAAATATATACATATATATGTATATAAATCATGCCGCGGTTAATAAAGTTAGATTTTTTGAACATAGCTAGAATGAGGTTTTCCGTATACATCCCATAGTTTAGGACTTCCGTTTTAAAACTCATACATCAAAAAATTTCTGGCTGCTCTTCACACCAAACACGACACTTTTACTTGTTTACGTATCCATTTAACAAGAAAGATATGAGCTTCTGACCATAAAATGAAGAAAGTACACGATGTACTTTTTTGGCCGAGAATAAATTGAGATAATAACATTCAACACAGTTTGCAAGCGTCGTTCGTTTGTAAGTAGATTCGTGGTTAAATAGTAACATATTACAGGAAAACAGCAGAGCTGCCACAAACAGTCTTGGCAAAAAGAAAGTTGTACGATATGTACAAATCGAAAAATTTTTTTAGACAAATGTTCGCCATGACTAAGAATACAAATTGCGATTCCTTTATCATAATTTTCAATCAGATATTTTCAAAATGACGCGTCTATTTTGTTAATAATGGATAGACGTTATCTTTAATATAGCTCCACAATAAGACGTCCAGTGATGTTAAAATGTAAGATCGAGGCGGCTAATTAACAGCTAAATTTCGTGAAATTATGCGGTCGGGAAATTTGTTTACGCTGGTACCAACTTGTTGAAACCTTCGATTGTTCTTTGATTTTTAGAGGGCAAAATAAGGTAATTTTGCTTGTTTACATATTTAGACAAATGAAAACGAGCTTTTACAAACACTAAAACAAATAATTTTCTAGCAAAGCAAGCGGATTGTTCTTAAATAAATTATTTCTTTCAGAACAACTCGCTTCTACTTTCATATTGTTCAAATATGACCTTATTAGAAATTAATTTTCCTGATTTTTTGTAAATGTAAAAATTTACTTTTTGCCGTTATTATTTAACCGTTTTTTTAACCGTATTCTCAACCGGTTTTTAAAAATAAAACTTTCTTAATAAAAATTAATAGTCGTGGACTTAGATGGTCGAATTAATAGTTGTTTCAACTAATTTAAATTTATAGTTGTCATAATCTTATATTATTATTATCAAAGAACAAATATAGGCAATGCAAACTGTACCTACAAACCATGTCTTCTCTACTTTCCCTTAAAACTTATACGGTTTTGGCAGATTTTTCCACTTGCACATCACTTTTCCTTGGTACGAGAAATAAAAGAAAGAAATAAATACATGGAAATGTTAATTGTGTGTATTTTTTTCATATTTCTTTTATTTGCAATCTATTTTCAGAGAAACATTAAGCAAATCTTTTAAATTTAACAAAAACTTTGCATATTGAGCTCCACTGAACCCAATAAAAAAGTACAATTTATTTATATTAAGTTAGAAAAAAAGTTTGATATTATATATTTTCTAAAAGGGATATCAAGTACGTGATATCTTTTAAGGCGTTTTATTGCATCGCTATCATTTAGTCTCGGTTTACACAGGGAAACATTTGGAAGGGAAACATCTGGAATTCTCCTTTGTATTTTCCTTCGCGGTCATACGGGGAAACATTGTTGTCGGAAACATTCCAGTTTATATTTGTTTTTTGACATTTGTCTAATTGCAGTGTTGTTTTTTTAATTTCTGCTGTATTTGATTTGCTAATATACACAATAAGAATGAAAGCACAAAGCGTGTATCCGTGAACGGGAAACAAATTTCATATTCTCTTTCTCACCCGTCCCTCTCTATCAAACAAAATGTTTCCCTTCCAAATGTTTCCCTATGTAAACGGGGACTTAGAAGCTTAATGGCTAATAAGTTTGGATGGTTACTCAGTCTATTAAGATATCTGTTACTGAATTTAGTTATTTCTTCTTTAATTGTTGGCATACCAAGATCATGGTGTATATTTCCATTATTGACGAACCAAGGGACATTAGTACTTAATCTTAAGGTTTGTGATTGCTATCTTTGTAGAATTTCAATGTTAGAATTGCTGCCGGTTTCCCATAGCTGTACGCCGTAAGTCCAAATTCGTTTTAATATAGTTTTGTATAACAGTACTTTATTTTCCAACGATAGAGTCGATTTAGGTCCTAAAAGCCAATAAAGTTTCTTGGAGCCATCTCTAAATACCGGCGGCATACCGAAACAACGAGGCGGCAACGTTTTGCTATTGGAAAATCCGATTTTGACAAGGCGTTTCACAGTGAAGTTAGTTGTAAAAGAAAACAAAACAAAAATAAAACAACAATGTCCAGCTGTAACAATAAACAGAGTCGTTTTATTTATTTGTTTGATAACCCTGTTTTTATCGTTTTGACATAACGTTGCCGCTTTTGTTTAGGGATGGGGTATCAGCGTTAACGCTCAGCGTAAAAGAACGTGCCGCTTAGCGCCGGTATTTAGGGATGGCTCTTAGTTTTTTTGGTTTAATTGTTTCCTTTTAATTTTGATATGTTCGCTCCACGTTAATCTTCTATCTAGATAAAGTCCTAAGTAATTTACATTTTTTGATTCAGAGAGAGCTATTCTATTTAGATGTACTTGAGCACAATCATTTTTTTAGTGTAAACGTATCAGTATTATCAGTATTTACCTTTATGATCCATTTATTAAGCCACTCTTGTATGCGATTAAGTCCAGTTTGAATTCTGTTAGAAGCTTCAGAAGGAGAATCCATTATCATCTGCATATCGTCACCTAAAATGCCCAAAGACGTAACCCTCATTATCAGAATTTTACAGGAGAAGCAAAAAACGTTATAAAATGAAAACTGTTTAATTGAAAATCGCGATTTCTTGTCTTAATATAGACGACAAACTTTAGGTGACGATATGTACAAATCGCGATTTTATATAATCCAAGTTGACCTTTGCTCAAATATGCATTCAACATTCAAAAAAAGTTTTCCAACTCATGCGTGTTCTTTGAATATCAAATGCGATCATTTTCACAATTTACAAAGCCATCAAACCAAGAATATGCTTCATCGCTTAAAAAGATATTAATACAGCCTGTGACCGACAAACTTTCGAAACATATATTTCGAAAAATCTTTATTCTCTTGTAAAATGCTTCATTTTATTAGCCATCAACTGTCTTGCCTTAACTGTTACACAACTATTCGATCTACCTACGCTATATGCTTATTTCAAATCGCTAAAATATTTTATTGTAAAGAACTATGTTTTGACTTTCCTTAGACTATAATTGGCCCAAAATGGGGCCAATTAATGGGTTCATATAGGTTTATATTAATTTAATCTTTTTTATTTCTTCGCTAACAATAATTTGTATTATAATTTGAATTGTGCTGGATAATTTGCAAAAAGTGTTTACAATTGAATTATTACTAAACTAATTTCTCTCTTAAAATTTATAAATAAAGCAAACACATACAAATCTGTAATCTTTCGACAATCTTTAATATTTTTATGCAAATATTTCAAAAGACAAACTTATGTAAAATTGAGTAAATGATAGTTTTCTTTGTACTAATTGTTTATTTGCCAAAAATTATTATTTTCCATTTTGTATTGTAAAATATTTTGTTTAGCATTAAATCCTAAATCAAATTACAATAAAACTTTTTAAAATTTCATTATTAGTATTATTTCTATGCAGAATAAGAAACATGTACTCATTTGTGCTCCCCACTGTATATCAAGAAAAATTATTTTTGTATTTCGGGTAACATAGCGTTAATTTACATAAATATAAAGAACAGTAAAGGTACGCCCACATTTGGCAAATATTTACTCAAAAAAGCGTAACCACTTGTTTTAGCACAAATTTGTTTGATGTTGTTTACTCTTACAAGAGTTTTGCAAGATCAAACAGCATCAAATAAATTAAAACTAAATATTTAATGTGCTTTGGCCTAAATAAAAATAGTTTTTTTTAATAAATAAACGTGTTCAAATATATGTTATTTAGTGGTTACGTCTTTTTTTGGCAAATATTTGCCAAATGTGACCGAACCTTAAGACGAACAACGTGAGTGCAAATTTTATATAAATGTACTAAAATGCCTTAAATGTAATTTGTTAAAGAAAAACTATTATTGAAATTTGCACACAATAATTATTTGTCTATTTTATGTAAAATAAAATAAGAAAATAAAAATATGCTTTAACAAATTGTTTAAAATTGAATGACAAAAAAATATCCAAAGTGTATGGGCTATGAAATATGGAACAAAATAATGTTAAGAGTTTGATTTATACGTCTTGAATTTCAATAAATCGGAGTTGCTAAAAATCTAGACCGGGTCGAAATAAAATGCAATTACTTATCGATGGTCTCATGTAGAAAGGCCTTAACTCGCATATTTGAAACTTTACAGGAGAAGGTAAAAACATAATAGAAACTGTAATATTCAACATGTAACTTTTTTTGTACAACTGCTCATAAAAGCGTTATTTTTTACACTATTGCAATAAATTTTTGTGAGAAGGTATATTTGCGTTAAATGCATTGAAATCGCAAAAAAAAACAAATTAAAATAGCGAGTTAGGGCCTTTTTACATGAGACCAACGTTATGCTCTTCATTAGCTTTTGTAAAGAATTAAATATTGTTTCACATCGTTAATCACATTTTAGGGCATTTCAAGAAGGACTTAATTTTTACAAGTTGTTTGTTATGTTCATTTAAACACGCGGTCGTATATGCAATGTAGTAGACTAATTACAAATCAGTGTCTCATCGCTGTTAGTGCTAGCAGGTTAAAACTCCCTTATAATGTCTTCTGTAGAAGTTTTCATGATGGTATCACTTGTGTCAATGTCCGGCTCTTGCAAACCAAAGATGGTTGAGTGTGGTCGAATTTTTTTCTGCTAGACTTGACGAATATAACCGGAATATATGTCAGAAGGCTAGACGCTTTGGGATTATCCTCTTTGATCCCTCTTGAACTTTTCTTTTCAGGTATCACAACAGTACCCACGTATGTTAATGGCGGTCTGCTTAACCTTGAGTTCTAGCACATTTTTCTCTTAAAATTTTGTCATGCCCCACAAAAGAAACAGTCATAAAGCTAGTCACATGACTAGTCCTGGGCAATAGAAATCAGTTGTTGTTCTATAAACAATGTATATGAAGCACCCAATTTTATATGGCTTTGTCATTGGAGGCTGTTAATTGAACTATTGAACTTATAAACTTATTCCGCTAAGACTTTAGTTTTTTTTTCGTTGTGTTATAAAAAGTGTAATTTTTCGCAAAACTTGTCTAGACATCGTATTAAATAGTTTTTGTAATTTGCTGAAATGGGGCTTATATGAGAGCTTTGACTAATTTCCTAGCGATCCTCATATTAGACTTATTTGAGTTGAATTTTAATTGTACAACAATATTTATATGAGTTTTATGCTCGTTAAAGTCCATTATTAGAGTCCGACCGAGTGTTCAGTTTCGGTTTCGAACTAGACCATATTTTGACCGATTACCGAAGCTGAAGACTTTTATTAAGAAAAAAACATAGATTATGGAATTTTCAAAATGTTAATGTTTTTAATATAATTAATAGAAAACAAAAATTTATATTTTATTTGTAAAATGTTTAGGAATACGGCAAAAAAAAACTGTTGCTTTAAAAAAACTTGTCTGTTCAAGATGAAGAAAAAAACTAGATTTATGAAGTAGTGTCGGTGGTTTAAGTCACCTTTAATTTACATAAACTTGTTATAAAATTAAAAAAAAAAAATTTTTTTTGAAATTAATGATATATTTTAAGAAGTTCGGTTTGTTTTGGTTTAGACCGAAGATTAGTTTCGGTTCGATTTCGGCCTGTAACTATGTATGTATTTTTCCAATAATAAGAAGAAATTAAATTAGAGAATTAAAAGCGTTTGTGTTAAGTACTTGCGTAAAAGTACAAGAAGAAATCGTGTGAAAGACATATTATATTCGAATTTTGCCACTTTTTAACGTTTTTGCTATTCAAAAATTATATGAAATAAGTTTTAAAAATCCGAGATATTTCATGCCCAATATAATTTTTCACTCGATCAAGCAAACCATATAAATCAGTTAGAAATCATGTTGATTTTTTTTTAACATTAAGAAAATTAAATAACTGATTAAAATCAACAATAAAAATGAAAGTCTTATTTTGTCTTGCTAATGAAAAATAACAAAAAAAAAATAAAATGCAACTAATGTTGCAACATACATATATAGGCATATGTAGTTATCAAAACGCAAGATTTCCAACATAAGTACATATTTACTTGGAATTACATTAAATAGTTTAATTGAAACAAAATTTCTCCCCACAATTTGCTAATCAAAAACCAAAACATTTGTGTTTTTTTTTATTTTTTATTTTTGTTTGTTTGTTTCGTTTCATTTAAGGTCGTGGTAAGATGAAGAAAATGATGAGCATGATGATGATGGGTATGGCTATGAAAATGATGGGAATGCTGCCAATTGCCATGGGAATGTTGTACATGTTGGCTGGCAAGGCCTTAATTATTTCGAAGATTGCATTGTTGCTGGCGGGTATTATGGGCTTGAAGAAACTACTCTCGAGCAAATCATCGGGCGGCAATTCCGGTTGGTCCTCGGGTGGAGGCGGTGGTGGTGGTGGCTGGTCTTCTGGTGGCGGCGGTGGTGGCTGGGACAGAAGATCCCTGAATCAGGCTCACGATTTAGCCTATCGCAGTTATACAAAGCAATTGCAACAGCAGCAACTGAAATTGCAACAACAGCAGCAGCCACAGCAACAAAAGTCATCAACAACAGAGAAAAAATTATAAAAATTAGAAGATTTATTTAAAATTGTTTAATTATCTTATAGATAATTTTCACATATTTTCTGTGTCTTCTTTTCAAATGACATTTTGTAATTAAAATCTACTTTCTCATTTCAATCAATTTCAGCTCCATACTTCTAATTAATAACCACTATGTTTTATTATTCTTTTGTATAGTATAACTTATCTTAATCTTAATCTTAATTTATAGTTTTTAACAGAATATCCATTTACAACATTCAGTTTCTTGTAGCAATCATTTTTATTTTAATTTCCCTTGTCTTTTTCCATTCAGCAAACTAACCGTTTTACCGTAATTTAATAATCTTTATTTTCCATCTCATTTAACACTTCTACACACAATTTCTACTGTTAGATACTTATTTTGTAACTTGTATTTTCTGCGTAAATTCTATTATAAACTTTAATTAAACTTTAACGTTTTTCATCTCATATCCCATTTGATTTTCTCCAACTCAACTTTGAACTTAATTTTTCACTTCATCTAGTTGGTAAAACTCCAGTAAATGTTTTTCTGCAATTTCAAATACAGTTTGTTGCATGTTGCAAAATTCTTATAAATTGTAAACGTGCTTCCATTACAATTTTCATACATTCAAACGGACTGAAATGAAATACAGACTGATTGCGGACAAGTAACAAGCAGCTTTTCTTTTTTATTTATTTATTCTCCATCCATTATTGTATTTTTCACTTTAATAACTGTATTTGTATTTTTATTTTATTGTTTTCTTTTGTTTAATTCTTTCGCAGACCGCTTATTTCCGCATCCATTGTATTTCTTTTGTTCCGTTAGTGTTGTTAAGTTATTTTTTTCTATTTATTTTGCTTTAATGTATTTTAATTTATATGTTTCTTATACAAAACACACTATGCAGTATGTGTTTTTTTTTTTGTTTATTAATTTATTTATTCGATTCCTTTGAAAAGTGCTTAATATTTATTTTAATTTTATTTATTTAAATTATTTATGTATGTGTAATAATTAATGTGTTTATTTATTTTTGAGCAAAAAGAATAAAAATTCTGCATTTATATAAAATAAATCAAATGACAATGTGTTGGAAATTATTTTACTAAATAAAAAACCATTTGAAAGAGATAATACGTGCATGCTTACTTAAACAAATTACCACAGCATAAATTATTCATATTAATTTATTGTTAGTTCTTGAAATACATGATAAAGTAAAAGTAATAAAAGTAAAATGTATACTCGCTCTGGTTTGGCATTAGTACAACAAACCAAAACTTTGTCTAAAGCCAATTATCCATAATGGCTATTTAGGCTATTTTAAACCATTTGGTTCTACACGACCCCAGCATTGTAAATTTACAATGCACGTGTTCAGAGGTATCTTTGTGTATCTCGTATGTAGCAAATACCTGCTTTCGCACGATACCAACTTTTGAACTTGCCTTTGCACAGAATAATGAATCCGAAATAAGCTGATGCTACCCAAGAACTAGTTCTTTTCCGCAGTATCACAGTATTAACCTTCATATCATAAAAAGATAAGGTTCTACAGTGGATAGCTCAAATGAGTATAAATTAGTGCTTTGTGCACTTGTTATTACAAATAAAAATAAAATTATTAAACAAAATTATAAAGGTGTTTTTTGTTATTTACTTTAATCTACGCAACTGTCTTAAAAATATTGGCATTTAAACAAAATTTAACGTAAATAAGTCTCATATATACAGAGATCATTGACAGATTTCGGACCGTAATGGCACATGTACTGGGTATGGTTTGTTATATGATCAGATTTGAGCGACTATACTTTGTTTTCTACTGCTGAAATGTAACCAATATTGCAAAAGGCTCGTCTTGCTGTACATTGACCATGGTGTTGACCAATTGCTATAGAAGCATATTTTGGTATTAAAAACTTGTATCTTAACATGTGTGTTATTATAAGACGTGCGTTCGCATAAGTTAATAGCTTTCTGCGACTTCTGATTTGTGGTTTGGAAACTATAAAAGAACGCCTTTTTATGCCCACAACAAAAAAGATGGGGGGGAGGTTATATTAAGTTTGTCATTCCGTTTGCAATACTTCGAAATATTGGTCGTAAAATCACAAAGTAAATACATATGTATATGTATGGGTCTTTTGAGATTCTAAGGCAAACTAGTCATGTCCGGCCATCTATTGAAGGTAAGATAAAGCTTCGAAAAAAAAGACTTATGCTATGTACACGATCATAAGATATTACAACGTTGTCCGAAAAATGTTCAGAAAACAACCGTGTGAACTTAAAATGTTTGTCTTCCAACGTTGTAAGAAAAAGCATTTTCAGTACATTGGAAGACAAAAATATTGTTAGACATCTAACAATCGCGTAAACATACAATTTTGTCATTGTTTTAAGACAAACGCTGCAAAACGAATTTGACAATGCCACACAACAATCTGACAACCGTGTGAACTGACAATTTCGGTTGATAGATAAATTCATTGTGTGACAATTGTGTGCCAATGAAATTGTTAGTTTTCTTACATTCGTCTAAACTGACAATTTACCTTTTGTTAACAATTTTTCAATGTCAGTACATTGCTAGATCTGACAACGTTGTAATATCTGACGATCGTGTATACACAGCTTTAGAAAAAAATTTTCTCATATATTTTTTCACCACATGCGTTATTGAACAACGTTTCAGGCAACCTCGATATTTTTCCGGTATTTTTTACTATTATCTTCAAATATAATGCATGAATCATGAATTTTTGTACACCTTATTTTTATTATAGAAGGACTAGTCCGGTTGCAAGTGGTAAGAATTGGTTTACAATTTCGTATAGTCTCCATAGAAATTTATTCCCGAAATTAGGCTCTATGTTACATAAATGACTATTGAAAAGCAATTTTTATACAAACATAAGTTTCATGATAAGGGAAATCATAAAACGACTTTTTGTTTGTATTATTAGTCCATATTTAACCGTTAAAGTAAACTTCCGACAATAACATTAATGCTTATAAATCTCTTACAAAACCTTGATTTTGGTTAAAATTCGACACTAATAATCGTATCGAATTTTATGAAGATGGATAATTATTTAATCATTGGCCCCATATAAAGTTTACTTTGAAATTCGGCACAAATAATATATATAAATATGTATATGTAAGTATATAAATGATAGTAACGAACTTTATGATTTATCCCATAATTAGGACTAATTCCGAAAAACTATGTAAATATGATATCTCAAAACTTCAATTTTCGACTTAAGCTACTCTTCCATATTGCCATATATACCACAATTGACAATAGCTCTCATACAAGGTCTTCTTAACAGAATAACTAGAATAACCCCCCCCCCCCCCCAAAAAAAAAAAACTCTAAAATATATCTTTGCTGAGATTAAATTCACAATAAGACTCAAATAAAATATTTTATGACAATCGTCCTATAAAATATAGTAGATGCCATATAAGGGTTCCGCAAAATTAAATAACTCGTATAAACATCGTTATTGGTACAAAATTTATTTCAAATAAGCATAGATGATATAAGATTTGGCATAGTCGAATATAAACTCTTACTTGTTTGGAATCTCATGTACACTGATTGATTTCAGTTTAGCTATTACAGGAGTAGAATAGTTACTTTTTTGAGTTGTGATGGATAATTTACAAAAAGTGTTTACCACATGCAATTATATTAATATCAAACTAATGGTTTCTTTTAAAGTCTTTAAACAAAGCAAACACACACAAATCTAACACAATGTTTCATATTGTTGTACAAATATTTCAAAAGACACACTTAAGGAATATTGAGTACATGCAGGTTTTTTACTAATTATTTATTTGGCGCAAATTATTATTTTCAATTTTGCTTGTAAACTATTTCGTTTTGCATCAAACCTAAAAGAAATGACAATAAAAATTTTTAAATTGTCTTTATTAGTTTATGTAATAAATAATGATCCTCACTGTATGTGATGCCTGGATTTTGAAATCACAAAATTCTTAATACCTTTCAAATTGCTCCTCAATCACCGCCTGAAATATTTACTTGTAAGATTTAACTGGAAGCTCCTTTCAATCTTTGACCCATAAACACCGAACCAGTGTTACCATTGACCTGTTTAGGGCGATAAGTGAAACACATATGATCAACATTATTTTTCTAACAAGCCAAATCCGACCACTGATTCATTTAGGTCATAATGGACTTCAAAATTCCTGTACAACACCAGATTTTATATGCACATTCTTAAACAGATAATACTTCAAATAACAAGTATATTGTCTTATTCGAATTATTCGTTTATTCGGACAAAAGATAGATGGTCGTGGCTCAGAATATTGCGTCTGGCAATTGACATAAGAATTGTCTACCAGTAATTGATGTCATGGACCGATTCATAACATTTTTTTCCAAAGTTTGTTCTTTTATTCTTCATTATTTATGTTGAATTTTATTTGGATACCAAACTCTTTAAGACGTTTATGCTGCCAAAGTCTTTTTTGGGAGTGGCCCTTAGATGGGAGCTATGGCCAATTATTGACCAATCCGCACAAAAGTTGTAGGTGTGATTAGGTTTTATATACAACATATTTTTTAAAATATGTTTGGATATGTGTACAAATCAAACATTTATAATCGATAAAGTCATATTTGGAGAGGACATTTAAATTTTTAAATTTTAATACAAATTGTCATTGGGCTGAAAAATATTCACATACTAAATTGTATAGACATATATTCAAAATTACGATCTGTACTTTGCGCACAAGTTTTACTTGGACATTCAGTTGTACGGATGGACATCCTTATATCAACTTAGAGAGTGATTCTGAGTCGATCGGTATACTTTAGAGTGGATGTTAGACTAATATTTATTGACGTTCAAACCTTAACTCTTTCGGAGCCTGTCCCATGTTTTGGTTTATAACTCTGGTTCTACTAAATCGATTTTAAGAATATATGTACATTTTCTTATAATTTAGTATTTTTGGCGTGAGATTTTTTTACACCGACAGACGGACATAGCTCAATTGAATAGAATTTCATAAGGATATATAACATACATATCTATATACTTTGTTGGAAGTGGGCCTTTTATGGGAAATAGAGCTTATTTTATGCCTCTAAGTACAATCACAAAACATGAACATGTTGTTGTCAATCCACAAAATTTGAGAAAAGCAACACATGACACCATTCGAAAAAATTAGGTATGACGAATACCATGTATGGCATTGCATGTCTTCTATTAATATCACCTTACCCTCACAAAAGCAACGTATACATGTACAACGCATGGTTTTAAAGCCGATTGCAGAAAATGTACAAAAAAAGTGTTACAAATTTTACTTTAGAGTTTATATTAGTGGTATGAAAAACACCACTTTTTCAAAAATTTCTGCGTGCTGCATTATTGCAAGTACTAAAATACCTATCAGTCAACGAATACTGGACGAATGGTGCGACTGTTTTCAGTTTTTTTTTATGTATCATCATTTCATTTCGTTGCTTGATACCTATATAACGGCATTATAATTGAGTGACTGCATGGAAAAAGCAACGAATGGTGTGTATATGCAATAAAAGCCAATGATTTTATTCTGTTCTTTGATGGGGGATAGCAGTATCCATACAAAATTCGCAAATAGTTGAATGTAAAAAACAAATCAAAAACATTTATTTTGTTTAGATCGGTCCACATTTGACTGTAGCCGTAATATAATAATATACTTCGAAATTCCCTTAAATAAGCATAAATATTGATTTTCAATCAAAATTTATACAAATGTGTTATATTTATGTATGTAAATCAAACTGCTAATAAATACCTGTATGAAACCAACTCATTATGCAAAATTTTGTAAATATCGGTCACAAAAAATCACTTCAATAAGTATTTCTCTAACAAATAAATAAGTATAGTTGGTCAACACCCTTGTGTATTTAGCATCTTCGTTCCTTATTCCACCACTTTCAATCCCATCCGTTCTTGGGCCGAAAAAATATCACATACCAAATTTTATTGAAATATCTTCAAAATTGCGCCCTGTTCTCTGCGCACAAACTTTACATGGACAGCCAGCCAGACAGACGGACGGACAGACATCGTTAAATCGACTCAGAAAGTGATTCTGAGCCGATCAATATACTTTAAGGTAGGTGTTGAACCATAATTTCTGGGCGTTACAAACATCAGCACAAATCCAATATACCCTCCCCACTATGGTGGTGTAGGGTATACAAATATTTACAACACCCATAAAACTCTTGTAAATGAATTGTATTTACCAATTTGTACATATATTTTTAGGTGTGATTATTCGATAAAGTACATTTTAAATTAAAACGAAATATATAAACCCACTTATATTTTGCTCATTAAGTTTAGATGGACAGCCAAACATATAAATATATTTTGACATTTCAAAAATTTTGTCAAATCCAATACTATGGAGACTTAAATACTATTTGCACTAAATAGTCCACGTATAATACTCTAGACTTTCTTAAAATTCAACAATACAGTCAATACGAGTTCAGTCGCGTGAGCACCTCCTTACTCATTAATATGAAATACATACTATCAAAAAATTACGGTCCTCATCATGGTCGTAGGTAAATTTCATATAAAGCATTAGGACTAAAACCCGTTTCTAATGCCGTGTTACCATTTACGCGACCAGTACTGTAGGGTTTCCTTCCCTCAAGGCGTATTGTATAATGATTGATTGCTTGCATTTTTATACGTTGTTATTGTTTAAACATGCTATGTTTTTTAAGCCCTTTTTAAATTCATAAACAAAAAAGCCTACACTTTTATTTAATAATGTTTTTTTGCTATCCCTAAGTTATGCTATACAATATTCCAAACAATCACTAAACTCTCTGAATAAAGTGGGTGAATTTCGTTGATTTTTTTCAAGTCCCACTCCAATGTATGCTTCACTTTTTTTAACTAATAAAACATAACACCAAACAACAAAACTACATACGTAAACTCCCACATTTTAAGAAAAAAATTTAGAAACATTGATCTACACAGCAGAGTTAAAAAATTGTTTGATTAATGCAAAAAAATTGAATGTCAATTTAGAATATAATTTCAAAGACTCACTACAATTCAAAGATAGACTAAAGAACCAACATATACAAGATGATGAGAAATTATTTCATTTGATGTAGTATTTCTATTTCCAAGTATTCCTGTTGTCTTACCAATAAATATAATAGAAGAAAAATGGAATATTATAGAACAATACACAAAAATTGGGAGATGCCTATTTTTGCGTATTTTGAAATTTTGCATAGAGGACAATAGATATTTTCATAACAATAAAAAGATATATATATTTACAACAAGAAGGGCTTCCAATGGGGTCTCTTGCTTTTCCAATTGTTGCAGATATTGTAATGGAGAGGTTATTAGATACATGTATAGAAAAATTATATTTAAAACCAAGAGTAATGACCAAATATGTACATAGATGATTTATTTTGTTTTATTTTGGAACATACTATTGATAACATATTACATGGTGTTCAGAGATGTATTTTTAATTCAGTCAATTATTGGTTAATTAAAAAGTGTTCACACATGCTCAATATTGCTAATTCAATTAGCGTTTGACATCAGCTGACAAAAAAGAATACAATATCAGTGCACTAGGGAAAACGTCAACGCTCGTTTACTTGAACATCCCAAAACGTCAACCCTTTTTTTACATTACCTACTCTAAAATTTTATGAAATAAATAGAGAGAAGGCTCTCTTCCAAGTGTTGGAAAGACAAAAAACAGCAGAAAAAAAATAACAGATTTTTTTTTTAATTTGTTAAACGTCAACACCCGCGGTTTTAATTAATTGACGTTTTCCCTAGTGCACTGTATTTGGTTGTACTGTTATAATTTTCAGCCTAAAAATATTCTTTATTAATTTAAAAGCGAATCAACTGCCATTTTAGTTATTATTTGTCACAGGGTTGTATTTTTAATTTTAACAATTATTAGAACAATTAACTCTTATGCCCCTATTGCGGTTCACAACTTTTTTAATAATTTGGTCGTCTTTCATAAATCGGTATTGCCATTCACAACTTAAATGTAGTAGAGTTAATGTAGAGTTAAAGTCGGGTTGACTGACAGACGACCAAACTTAGTTGAGTTGAGAACGGCAATAGGGGCATTAATGAAGCAATTATCTCAATTGAAATTTTGTATGGATAATTGAATTCAATTAGGCGTTAATTAAAAAATGTCAATTAAAAATGCACGTGTGAACACCATATTAAAGACATTTATAGCCTGTTCGCCGATCTCGAACGATAACGTTCGCTTAGATAAGACTTAAGACACAAACTTGATTGTGGAATAAACAAACTTGATTGAATAAAAAATAGATACGGGAAAAAAGTTTGTGTCTTAAGTCTTATCTAAGCGAACGTTGTCGTTCGACATCGTGGGCCAGGGGGTTAATGATTTTAATAAATTCACAATAGAAAAAGAATATGATTCGGAACTTTCATATTTAGATACATTATTGATAAGAAGAGGAAAGAATTTAGTAATAGAATGGTATCAGAAACAAACAACATCAGGAAGAATAATTAATTATTATTCTAAACATAGTAAGCATATTATTATTAATACTGATACAAATTTAATTGAAATAATATTAACTAGCTTTAACTGACGAGAAATTTCAAAAGAGGAACAATGAAAAGATAAAGAATATATTAGAAGAAAATAATCTCCCAGTTCAGCTAATTTATAAATTAATAAGACAATATAAGAACAAAAACAAAAACAATACAAGAAACACAATAGAACCGAAAATTTACAAATAAATAACTTATATTTCGGATATATCAGAACGATTGAAGGGGTCAATAAAAAAAACAGCAATATGGAACATGTCAAATGTTGTATATAAAACACCTTGTGAGGGAAATGATAAAGAAGATTGTAATAAAGTATATATAGGTATCACGAAAAATAAACTAAAAACCAGAATTGCTGGACATAAATCAGACCAAAGATATAGAGACAATATTACTTTACAAAAAACTGCGTTATCTTCTCATTGTAGTAACTTAAATCATTATCCAAACTTTGAAAATCTATCGGTATTAAACACTGAACAATTGCTGTTGTTGTTACTGTTTTTGAACGTCCACTACGTGGTTCATCCTAAATGCTTGTACGACCACGTTTAAATTCAGCAACCCAATTTTTTACTATTGCATATGAAGGAGAACTTTCACCTAACACATTATGAATTTCTTGGCCCGATAAACCTTTTTTTTACTTAAATATTTAATGACACCACGAATTTCCAATTTTGCCATTGTAAAAAAAAAATCGCGGATGCGTCCTTTTTGAACACCTGTTTCTATATGAAGGAGTTTTCAGACTGAAAAAAAATTCAACATGTGTTCATAACACAGATGGAAATTTTCAAAACACTTCACTTTTTCTGTTTATACGGCGCTTTCTGTTCTAAGCTAAGAAGTTTCCGAACCGCCCTCGTACATGGAATAGCAGTTTTACAAAGGATTGCATTTCATACTTATGTTCGCACTGTATGCAGTTATAAATGTTGATTTGAGTACCATAGAAGCTATTCAAGTGGCCGTAACAATACACGCAGAAAGAACTAAGACAGAAGAAGACATCAGTACAGGTGGCACGTTTTTTTTAACGAATGCAACTGCATTAAGCTGACACAGAAAAGACAAATTAGAAATCTATTATTAGTAAACAAAAGATCTTGTGTTTTCAGCTTAGTGCACACACATATAACTGGATTACAAATTCATTATGTCTTTTCACATAAACATTAGGATGGCCCTCATCAAACATATTGGCTGACTATTTCGAAATCGCTTATAGAAAATGAAAAGGTATTTTTTAGAATCTAAAATCGGGCTGCATAATCGCTTAACTAAACCTCAATCAAATGTATTTTAAAACAAGCTGAAATTTTAACTCCACACACAATGGGCCACCACAAACTACTGTATGTATATATTTGTACGGTCGTATGTATGTATTCACAAACTTTTACATGCTCAAACGAGTAAATGAAAACATAAGAATTTCTTAGTTTCTGAACTTAACTGCCTGTCTGTGTCACGGCGTTCATAAAATTGATTTGCTCTTATTTCCACTGGCAACTTCTGTGTTACGAGTTCGCGTAGCATTATAACATACTAGTATTAGTGTTTGTAAACTTAAAACCACTTGAATGGCACAAGAATGCCACACGTTATAATCATGCCATTGGATCATTTTAAATTTCGTGCAACTAACAACAATTGATTGCAGCAAGATGCAAGCACTCATGCTTACTTCTATGTAAGAGTATGTAAATGGTATTAAATTATATTCATGCGGTACGAATCTCAATAGCTGAAAATTAGATTATTTAAATGATGTACGCACCATAGTGTACTGTTGGAAAAAAAAAAACTGTGATTTTAAATCGAATTTCATATGAGCTTGACCAGAAATATGATCAATGTCTTTTATTCGCATGTATTTTAATTTCTACAGTTGATGCTTGTGTAAAATTAATTTGGGACACAGTTTTGAAGAAATTTTACTGTGTAAAGTTCACATAAAGTTACAGCCGTAAAATGTTACGGCCAAACAGTCAATTTTTAACTGGAGTATGAAAAATATTATTCCAATAAAGAAAAGACTTCTATACAAAGGAATTGTGAAACGGCTTAAAATATACCATTACTCCTATTTAAAGCCCTATTTGATCGGCCCATAATTGGTCATACTTCTTATATAAAGCCTACTTTAATGACCATAAAAATTTTACAAGTAAATTGAGGGTGCTGTAACTTAATTGGTTAGCGCATTTGATCATTAAGCATGAGTTGGTATTTGCAGCTCGGGTTCGATACCCAGAAACTCAAATCAGTTTCTTATAATTAGACCCCGTTTACACAGTCGAACATTTGGAAGAAAAACATTTAGATTGGCAGAAAATTACGGGAGGGGAAGAGAGAATCAATTTTGTGTTCAGTACTCGGTGAACACGCTTTGTTGACATTTTCTTTGCTGGAATTTACCACAAATTGTTACATAGCACGAATAAGAGAAATTTAAAAAAAAGCAAATAATAATGAATTGTTTCTGACAACATTGTTCGACAGTGTGACCGCGAATGAAAACACAAAAGAGAATTCCAGATGTTTTTCTTCCAAATGTTCGACTGTGTAAACGAGGACTTATTAGTATTCTATCTATCATGACTAATATTTATTACAGCGCCCTCCTTCCTTGAAACGCCACCGAAGTAAAATAATTAAATAAAGGCTATAAAATCAAGCTGTAACACTAATGCGCCTACTCACCACCAGAGGCGCTGCAGTGCTGCACTAAAAACAAACATATTGCGCAATTGCAGAGTTGTGATATCAAAAGCTTTCTTCCTTCACCACCTATACTTCTTCAACCTATCTATTCCCTTTCCAAAGAAAGTAGCGCAATTATATATAGGCATATTAATTGCCTGAGTGTTACTTCTCTTTAAAAAAATAAAAAAAAAATACAAGTAAATTTACTACTTCACTCCAACCATGCCCAAGGGTGCTGCATAGAAAAGTTATTCAAGCAAATGCTTGCTAAGTTTCCATTATTTATTTTCATAATTTAATGAACCAGATTTGGAGAGGTCTGGAATTTAGATGGAAATCGCTATCTTGTTCAAATATCTACATACATATGTCTATACTGAAACTTATCCCTATTTCAAAGTAGTGCGGGTGTACTTTGGCTTAAATTCTTTAAACTTTGGCCTGCATATTTTTAGCTTCTGGAGATACCATATTCTACATCCGTCCAATGAAGGTACTTATGTCGTCTCTTGGTGTTGGGCCGATGTACCAAATTGAGGAAATTATGACAAGTTTCAGTATGAAAGAATTCTAAGCAATACAATGATGTCGTACAATTATGTTAATGGGAACATGCTAGTAACATGGATATTTCAACAATCTAACGAACTGCAGAATACGCCTCATCAAGTCAAGCAATGGTTTTTAACAATTCGGTTACTTTTCTTGACTGGCCTTCATTCCGTGCTGACCTCAATCCGATTGTGAACGGGCAATTTGTAAAAACCAAAGTAGGCTCTGTAAAAATAAGCAATTTTAATGATCTTTTTGCCGAAACAAAGAACGCTTGGGAAGTCATTCCAAGTAGTGTATGTAAAAATTTGGGACCTCATTGCCTGGCAGATGGCAAGTTATTGTCGATAACAATGGATTTGCAACAATATGGATTTATTTTTAAATAAATTATTTTTTTTAATTGGATTGTCCTTAATTATATGCTCGACTGATATCAATCTTATTTGAAAATATAACTCACAGATTCATAAATAATAATTAATTTTAAACAATATGCAGTTATTTTTTAAATTGACTAAACTACGACAAACTATAAAAATATCATAAAACCTTTCGTATTATTTTTTTCAAGCTCACATGTTAGCATCATGTCCTTAATTAGTTGCACGTAGCTATATCTCCTAACAAAATAATTGTTTTAGTTTTACTGTCGGTAATAGTTTCACTGTTATATACTTAATATTTTAAGTACTTTATAATTTTATTTGAAAATTCGAATTAAAATTGTGTTGACTTTTGTTTAGCCTTTTTTTTTAAGTTAAACTTTGTCTGGCTTTGTTGTAAGCCCATTTAGCTTCTTTTTTCAGCTCTGGGCAACACTGGTTACAACTTAAAAGAACTTGTTAATGTTCTCAACCAAAATAAATGTTCACTTTATTTAAGTATAACCTTCCTCCTAAAGCATGTAGTTTTACCTCAACACGTACTTTGCAAATGCTATTATTATTATATATTGTGTTAGTTTTGTAAAAGTTTGCAATTTGTAAAACGCTTGCAGCTAAATTGTTTTGTAAGCTCTACAGTTTTTGTATTTTTTTTTTTTCAAACATTAAATTAACATAGGAAAAGATAAATTACAAACATTTTTACGCGTAAAAGAATTTGGAAAAATATAAACACATTGTACTAATTTAAAATTTTTAAATAGGAGTCACTTGGCATCGTTCCATAGTGATGCCCTGCTTATTCAAAGGAAATATATATTGGAATACTACCATAGTGGCCAGAGTATTTGAATTTGTGCTAATGTTTGTAACGCCCATAAATATTAATCAAACACCCACCTTAAATACCGATCAACTCAAAATCACTTCCTTAGTCGATTTAACGATATCCGTCGGTCCGTTTATCCGTCTGTCTGGCTAGCTGGCTGTCCATGTAAAGCGTGTGCGCAGAGTATAGGTAGCCATTTTGAAGATATTTCAATAAAATTTGGTACATGAGGTTTTTTTTGGCCCAATGACGGCTGGGATTGAAGTTCACCAACTTCGGTCCATTATTTCACCTAGCCCACATACAAATGTTCAACCGAAATAAGGGTTAATCGGTCATATATTTATGATTTATATACATATCCCAACAAATCATAGACATTGTGTGCAGATCGGTCCACATTTGACCATAGCTCCCATATAAGGCACACTGCCGAAAATCACGTTAAGGATAATAAGTCTCTTAAAAATGTTGAACACAATACGTCTTATATATACGCAAGGCCAATTTTATTCAACTCTAATATTAAATTTTTCTATTTCAACTTTTAATTTTTAATTTAGTGACAACATTTCGGCATTTCGTTTTTATATTTATGATGATCGATCCATTATTAGTCATAGCTATCATATAAAACTCCCATCCGAAAATCACTTTAACGACTATAAATCTCACAAAAATGTTGGTATATACTTTAACGAGTATAAATCTTTTAAGGCCCATTATTACAACTTGGCAATAGTTAAAGGTATGATGTTATCGCATAGATAAGAAGTTTTTGGTTATTACAAGTTTACTTTAATTTAAACCGACCGATAAGCTAAAGGGAAGATCATCTTGCCTTTAATTTTATAGTGAGGTTTATGAATGAAGTTGCCATATGTTCTGGAAAAAATGTTACTTTATGAAAAATAAATTAATTTTAATTTTGTTTTACCAATAAATAATTTGATAAACAAAAATGGAAAGCAGACGTTTGATTTATATTTTTTTCACAAACAAATATTTTCACAAGCATAAACAATTTACTGTTTCTTGTCAGTAATTTGTCAAAAGTAATCGGTTTTCACTGGTATTGCCATATTTTAGAAAAAAAATTATTTTATTTTACAAGAAAGTTGTAGTAACGAAAAAATTTTAAAGGTCACCTTATTCCTCACTTTAATTAAAGTTACCTTTTACTATTAAGAACATTAGAGGCAAGTTGTAATAATGGCCCTAAGAGTGTTTATATCGTGATAAAATTAACCCCAAAAAATACTTATATGCACAAAAGTCATGCCGGTACATTTTTGGATGATCGGTCTATAATAGTTCATAGCTGCCATAAATTTCCATGAAAAATTGGTTTTTGGTCAGAAATATAAGTGATCACAGATTTTACTTATTTTCTCGAAAAACGCAGCGCCTTTTCTAAAAAACTGTTTTTTACACATACGAGTATGTGTACTGGGTATAGGGTTATATGGTCGGGCTTGTCCGACTATACATACTTTCTTATTTGTTTATATTTTAGATACTAACAAGTAAGAGTGTTATAAACATATATATCCATCACCATTTATCTGGTTTACTCGATTCGGTAAATTTCACCTAGTACATTCTAGATGCATTCATTCATGATCTAAAATGTTTGGTTATATACCCATTCCGACCTTTTATGTACCAAATATTTCTGGAAATTTGTAGCACCTTTTACATCAGTATAGTTTCTATAATTATTATTATATTAAGATGGTAGGCATTTAAGATGCGGCGCTGGCAAATATAATTACATACTTGTTTCAGTTTTATATATGTTCACCTACTCCTGTAAGTTCAACCACGAAAAGTTAACAACTGGTTCGTTAATAAAAATACAAATTGCAAAAGTTGATACGAGAAATTAAAAAGTCAGTGCTCAAGGGTTTTAAGTTAATTTTATGCATTTAAATACTATGGCAACAATAACATCTTGTATCAGTTTTCATCTCGACACCAAAAAGTGTGGCAGGCATCTAGTCTCTCGTACACTCGTACCAAATGGCTTAAGTTTTTGTTAAATAAAATAAATGTAATTTGTAAATTGGTTGGCTGTTTGTATTATACAATATTATACAATAAACATAAAAAATACTCGCGGTATAATAAATAAAAATAATAATTTATTTAATAATTCAGTGTAATTCAAACTAAAACTCAATTATATTCTAATTAAACTACTTTATTTTTGGAAACTAATCTATTTATGACAGTCAAAGTAACAAGACAAAAAAAAAAAAAAGAAAGCAATTTTTATGGTTGTTTAATTTCGAAAGTGATCTTAATAATATCTATAAACTTTACGAGTGTTTGATAGAAAATAGCTACTATGTATAACTGATACTGAAAAAAAAAAAAACAAACCACGTTTTTCCAAATATGTACTTGTCAAAAATGACGTGGCACGTGATTTTTATGTTTAACTACAATAATTTGACATAATTTAAGATTAATTACTTTAAACTATATGGAAATGATAGAAATATGTATGTACATATGTATTTAATTGATGCACAGCTAACAAATGGAAGTGAAATTTTTAATTATTATTTACATGATTGGTAGATGCACTTACTCTACCAAACTGTTTTTATAAATGTCATGAAACATCGAATGAAACTAAGAAAACAATTAAAGAATAGCATATTCTTTGTATGTATGCATATAATTTTAATTGTAAAAACAAGTAAGAAAGTATAATCGGTCAAGCCCGACCATATAATACCCTACATGCAATATATGTGTAAAAAAGGTTTTCTTAGAAAAGGGCGCTCTATGGCAGCTATGAGCTGTTATGACCGATCATCCATAAATTTAGTGACATGACTTCTGTGCATGTAAATATTTTTTGTGTTAAATTATATCTCGATATGAACACTTTTAAAAAATTTCTACGTGTTAAAGTGATTTTCGAAAAAGATCTTATATGAGAGCTTTGACGTGTGATGATATCTTTATATGTGAAACTTATTTGTGTTGAATACCAAAATTTTTAAGATATTTGTGGTCAATAAAGTGATTTTCGGAAGTGGGTTTTATAAAGGGTGTCCCAACTAGAACGCAATTTTTAAATTTGGCGCCATTCGAAGTGTCATTGTTTGACATTTGTACAATTGTTATTGTTTGCTAGTAGAAGGTACGAGGTACGAGTAAAAATGGAGCGCTACACGAATGAACAAACGCATTCTCATTGTGAAATTGTTTTACCAAAATGGTGAAAGTTTTGCGGCTACAGTTCGCAAATTGCAATCAATTTGGGGTCACAATAATGCTCTAAAAGAGTCAACTGTAAAGAGATTAATGGATAAATTTGCCGAAACTGGGTCTGTTAGTGATGTAAAGACAACAACGCGCCTTCGACCAGGTCGATCAACCGAAAATGTCGCAGCTGTACGTGATGATGTCGCTCAAACTCCATCCACCTCAATTCGACACCGAGCTCAGCAAATTGGTGTCTCCAAATCCACTATGCAGCGAATTTTGACGAAAGATTCGCATCTTCATGCATACAAAGTTCAATTGACTCAGGAACTGAAGCCAGCTGACCAAGGATAGCGAAGGGAGTTCGTTAATTGGGTATTGGAGAGACAACATGAAAATGCTGATTTTGCCGATAAAATAATCTTCAGTCAATAGGCAGAATTATCGCATTTGGGGTGAGGAAAATCCTCGACTTATTCAAGAGAAGCAAATGCATCCTCAACGTGTCACGGAGTGGTGTGGTTTTTGGGCTGGAGGAATCATTGGACCTTTTTTTATGAAAATGAGGCAGGTCAAGCGCAAACAGTCAATGTTGTTCGGTATCGTGAAATGATAACCAGTTTTTTCTTGCCTAGAATTGAAGAAATTAATGTGGAGGGCATGTGGTTTCAACAAGACGGCGCCACATGTCATACAGCCAGAGAAACAATTCAATTGCTGCATCAATCATTTCCCGGTCGTGTTATTTAGCGTTTTGGAGACCAGAATTAGCCGCCTAGATCGTGCGATTTAACACCTTTAGATTTTTTTTCTTTGGGGTTTTCTGAAGTCGATGGTCGATGGCCGACGACGACTCAAGCCTTAAAAGAGGAAATTGGACGCTGCATTAATGAAATACCGCAGCATTTATGCAAAAAGGTCATTGAAAATTTCATTAAAAGATCGCGTGTGTACCAGCAAAGCTGCGGCGGCCATCTGCACGATATCTTGTTCCATGCATAACCTCATTCTGTGTACTTTACGATATAATAACGTTTCACGATTTTTTTTAAATATCTGTGTTTTATAATTAGTAGTATTTTGTTGAACTGTTAATATTTCAATTTTTGATATTTTCTATTAGTTAGGCTTAAGTTCATTGAATTTAATTTTCATTAAATTATTTTTACTGAAGAAGGAATTGTTTAACAACTTGAAAAAATTTTTATTTTTGATAATTTTTCTGACTAGGATTCGAACCTGGGTTGTTTGGTTGAATTTACATATGTTTCGAGAAACACCACTTTCTCTCATCAGAATTCTTTTACGTTCTGACCCCTGCACCACTACGGTGCCTGCTAGTCAACAGACAACATCAATCCTTTAACCAGTGACTGGTGGTTCGAAGTTTTCTGTAATTATCATTTTATTAATTTCTATTTAAGTTGTTTTTTTCCTTTTCTTCAGTTTTTTCTTTCGTATTCATTTCGAGACTTCGTCTCGAAAACCTGAATACATTTGTTTTTTGTTATGTTTGTTGTGCACTTTCGTACACATGTAAACATTACGGCTTGTGCCTTAGCTATAGGATAATTAGTAGTATTTTGTTGAACTGTGTTTTATTTAAAATTTAACAATTGCGTTCTAGTTGGGACACCCTTTATAAAAGCTTTGATTAATAATGCATCGCTCATCATAAAATTTGTAAATATGATTAGACTTCTGTTACCATTAATTGTGATGAAATTTGTTTGGATACTTGCATAATTCAAAAATTTATGACTTGTTAACTTCTATTTCGGGAGAAAATTTGTATGCAGGCTAACTGAAATAATGGACCGATTTCAACCAGTTTCTATCCCAAGCGATCTTGGGCCAAAAAAATCATGTACCAAATTTTATGGAAATATCTTCAAAATTGCCACCTGTACTCTGCGCACAAGCTTCACATAGACAGCCAATCGTTAAATCGACCCAGAAAGTGATTCTGAGTCGATCGGTATAGTTTAACGTGGATGTTAGACTAATAATACTAAAATAGGGGTTTATCGGTCATAAATGCAGGATTTATCTACATATTCCAACAAATTTCGCCAGAAATAAGTTGTACATGAAGCCTAATCTCATCAACAATAGCTCCTACATACAGCCCGCTGCCAAGAATCAGTTGTGGGATTTTGATGGTTTGGGGTTGTCTGTCAGCTGCAGGGCCAGTTAATATTGTATTCATTGAAAGTACAATGAGTGTCCTAGACTACTTAGAAATTTTAAAGGATAATTTGAAAGTAAGTGCTAAAAATTTAGGTGTTGAAATGCCATGCGTCTTTCAGCAAGACAACGACCCAAACACACACTGCCAGAATTGTCAAGGAGTGGCTATTGTACAACGTGCTTACGCAATTAAATTCACCTCTGCAATCTTAACCCCATATAGCACCAGTTGGAAATTAAAGCAATTTATCTAAAGACAAACTCCGAACAACTTTAAGGGAAGAGTGTGCCAAGATTACTAGAGATGTGACTTAACCTCTTGTAAATTTTATTAAAAGGCGACTAGAGGCTGTAATTACGCTGAATGGAGCACCAACAAAATATTAACTTTTAGCTTTTGGATTTTGGTGATATAAAATAGGGTGTTATCTTTCAACTGTATACTAATTTTTAATTTTTTCTCTCAGGTACTTATTTGTTCTTCTCACAAAATTTCCATTAAACCAATTTTAGTTTTCAAAATTCATTAGACCATAAATTAAATTTTCAGTTGATTTAAACTTATGTAGATATTTTTTGTTACAATTAAAATATTTTGTTTCATAGATGAAAAAGCGCGCTCTATACGAAAATTAAAAAAAGTCTATATAAATTCACTTATATGAACTATTTAACAAAAACGTACCGCCCCACCTTTCAAATACAAGATTAAACTTATAATTATCTTATTATTTTTTCAATAAAATTAAACCACTAGGCCTTTTTTATTTTAACTAACAATAAAAGTAGATCATCTTTTATTTAACATTTCTTTTTGTATTTTATTGCCAATATAGCAATGATCTTTTGAAGCGCATGAGTAAATAAATGATTTGAAATGTAAAAATATCACCAAACAAAAGGAGAAAAACTAAATGGCTAAATGAATCAATAAATGAATAAATGAATGAATGAATGAATATAATAAGAAAAAATTAAAAAAATTGTTGAAAAGAAAACATTACAAAATATAAATAGCGAGCTATAAAAAAAAACGTGAGAGAAAAGAAAGAACTAAAAACCAGTGTAAAGGCATCTAAACTTTAATGTTGGTGCAATGTAGAAGGTGGAAAATTGTACGGTTGTTTAAAAGCGTGCTAAAATGAAGGGGAGTTAAAAAAAGCGCGGTATTTCTAACTCACTATAAACTATTTTGTATGTCAATGGATAAGCGATCATTTATATAAACGACATGAAAAACTGTAAGAAAATTACACTGTAAGGAATTTATTAAGAAAATGGAGTAATGTGTTGTTGTTTTTAATCTACAGACTGATGTGGCAATCGATTACAAAAGGCTTTTGATATTTCAGTTGAAAATAAATCTGTCATTTCTAAATGACATTTCTGTTTGGGATAAAACTCGATGGGGTAGCCAAGGATTGTTAGAGTTTAAGTTGGCTGTGATAGCTTTTTACATGTAAATTTTTAAAAGCGATTCTTAGATTTCTGAAAGTCCCAAAATTTCTTGTAAACTTTTTGTGGATAAATGGAAAATTTACTATTTAATTAACAAACAAATTTTAAGGACCAACGGTTAAAAATTCTGTCCGATATTAAAAAAAACCCACCAAGATTATGGAAAACATTTTAAATTTATGCATATAACTGGAAATAAATGAAATGGGTTAAAAAATTGACACTATATTAAAAATTTAAATACAAAAAGTGTTTTACTTTGAGCATCCAAAGCGCCGCCCCCAGAGGGTTTGTGGGCTCCTTTTGCAAAACTTAAACAGAAACACGTCTTGGCTACGCTTGGCTGTATCATCAGTTATGTTGAAACAATTTGATTTAATATGAGAAGTAAATACTTTTCTTGCTTTGAGAAAAGATGTTTAATGTTTGCGCCAGTTTTAATGTTCTTAATACTCTATTATATTCCATTGAATTTAAACTTTGTGCTAAAGTACGAAATAAACGCCTTCTATATGAATCCAGCTATAAAAGAATCCAATAAATATTGTGCCATCATAAGATAGTATTGTATTTTTCGTTAAATAGCTTTTTACTCTGAGTTTTTGATGATGAACCTTTTATGATTATAAATTTCTTTCAGTGTTTTTTTTTTCTTAACTGACGATTACAAAAAAAAGAACTAAAATTTGGTAAAAGTTAGTGTCTGTTGTCATTTTTTTTACGAAGAAAGAGATGTCCACTAAAGTATTTAGTTAAATACTATTGTATGATTTCATACCCTACATTTCAATAGCGGCAATGATGAAAACTAAAACAATATTTTAAAAGACTCTTAAGTCAAAAAAGTCCAAGCACGTTTTATAGTACAGCAGTTTGGAGCTGGATGCTCTGGTCAAATTTAGCCGCTTCTAGGTGTGGAGGTTAAATTAATTTTGAAAAGTAACCCAGCGTCCGGGGTTTGATATTTATGACATTGTGCTCATAGTCATAGTGACACTTGTTGTGTCATTACTTCTACGACTTCTACTGACACTTAAGCTATGCACCAACGGTTGTCGGATCTGGCAATGTACTGGCATTAAAAAATTGTTTGCAAAAGGTAAATTGTCAGTTCAGACGCCTGTAAGAAAACCTTGTAATTTGATTGGCAAACAATTGTCCTACAATAAATTTATCTATCAACAGAAATTGTCAGTTCACACAGTTGTCAGATTTTTTGTATGGTAAAAGTTGTATAATTCGTTATCAGGCATTGTGTGTGTGTTTAAAATGTTAAATAATGGCATGAAACAAAAAAGAGCAATTGAAACAATTTTAGCTGCATATGTACGAAAGTACTGAGGATGAAGACAAAAAAACGCCGCAAAGTTTGGGTTAATGAACCGTGTGGAATCTGTGACCTCTTGTCATAAAATATATTTGGAAAGTTTTGATTCAACGCAACCAGCATAAACTTCGCCAGGCCTAAACTTCCTAGATAAGTTTGGTAATATTTTCATGTGGCCACACGGATTCTAGCTTTTTACGGTAGGATTTTTGTTATGGCCTGTTAGCGACTGAATAGGAAAATTCAATTCAATTGGCGCATACCTGCACTCTATGGCGCAGGATTGATTAATTGAAATGTCGCTTTAATTTATTATTTTCTTCAATTAAATTCTTAAATTTTTTTTCACTTTTTTAATTTCATTGTTACATACTTTTGTTTGTTTATTTAAGTATATACAGAGTTGAGTTCTATGGCAATGTTGCCATTGTCAGATACATAAACTGTGTACATATGACAATAAAAATTGTTTGACAATTATCTTACAATAATCTTACAATGCCAAAACATGTGTTCACACGATTGGTAGATGTCTGACAATATTTTTATCTTACAATGTAGTGAAAATGCTTTTTCTGACAACATTGGAAGATAAAAATTGTTAGTTTATACGGTTGTTAGATATTATCTGAAAAATTTTCTGACAATATTATACGATGTGACAACCGTCTGCATGTAGACCCAAGTCTTTTTCTTTTAATAATATCTTTCATCAAAATCAAAGCAGGGAGGTTATTGTGTATTTCGATTCGAAAAGAAAATCGTTCGAATTTGTATACTTTTGACATTGTCTTTCGAAAGCTTTCTTTTAGGGTATTGTTCAGGAATGGTGAATAGTATAAATAGTGAAATGGTAAAAGCTCTGGGAAATTTTGCAATGCTGGATAGCCAAGTTATACCTAGATCTATGTATTTCCGGTACTTGTTCATATAACCGAAAATATTCTTTGTCATTCGGAGATGATATGCTAGGGTATGATTTGGTCTTGTTAAGTTTATTACTCTTGCAAAGGGAAAGCAAGATAAATATATTTTATTAAGCGCAACCACATTGTTTGTTAAAAGAGAAATAGTGAAGATTTTCGAGTTTTGCGTTAAGTGTTTCATTTCATATTTGCACTTTTGTTGTCCTGCTGGGCGATGGAATGGGTACGAACGAAATTTTGAATCAAATATGATAATTGACTTCATACGACTTGGGCCTATTATGACATTATATTATGTGGATGATTACTATTAATTCCTTAAGTAAGACAAAATTAGTTGTTTAAAGTTTTTATCGTCTATATCAAATAACAGTTTTTTTTATAAACTAAAGCAATCCCACTGTAAAGATTATCTGTATAGCCGTTTTTTTCATGGACTAGCAATCTTTTGGTGGCCCCTCTTCATGCTGTAGATTCTAAAGGAACTAGGAAAATAGATCATGGGAGGAGGGATACAGGAAGTAGTGTTTGTGAACGAAGACGGTTACAATATTTCCACCATTGAGTTTATTCAACAGCTGAATAACTAATTTTGCCTGTAGTGTGTTATACGGTCCACTGGCTAATTAAGCACAAATCAATGTGTTTTTGTTTAAAGCGTAAAAGTCCCTAATTTCAGAAGACTGAAAAATAATCCATTGTGTGGATACTCCAGCGGATCAATAGACTTGTATACAATAATTTCAAAGTGACGACACCAGATGTAATGAAGTATTTCCTACGATATTTCAAATAGAATACTTTTTTCGTGTCTTCAGAAAAATGTTGATCCTTCACTCTGTACTATTATGTTCCGGAAATCAGGAGCTTCTGATTTTATCGCGAGTTTGTGTGTCAAAATATGTACCTATTGAGTTTTTTCTGTATTAAAATCTACCAAATTCAGACATTTTCATCAGAAAATGTAGAGTTGGAAGTTTAAAGTAGAAAGAATAGATATACCAAAATTATCTTAGAAACTTTTCTATGCAAATATCTTTAATGTTCATTGATATCTGATATCTTCAACTATTTTTGGAACGTTTACAACGATAGCTTATTCAAAATTCGTTCTTGACCATCAATTTAACTTTAATACTTTATTTACTTAACTCTTGCACTTGTTACAATTATCTTTCAGTTAAAGATTGTTCGTTTTACTATATTTACAGGCAAATAACCATAAAAAATCAGTGAACCACAACAAAGGTAATAATACTTTAAAATCGTAACGACAAAAATAAGAAAATATTTTATTTAACACAGAGATAGAAAGATTGTGTTGGAAAAAAAACCATTAAATTTTATAAAATACTTGACCCAAGAGTGAAATAGAGTATTTGCGTGTAAACCTTAAACGGATGATGATCACCTCGAAGTGGATAAAACGAAAAAGTGAAAAAAATCTAAAAAAGAAAAAGTGACTATAACTAAAGATTTCATTGAATTTTATTTAAAAATACATAAATTCTATAAAAGCTAAATTCAAAACATTAAAGAAAATGTTGAATAAATTAATTATTTTGTACTCTTTTATAATTACATTAAATCCCGCGATTAAATTATGTGCCACAGCAGACTTAAAAAAAAATGCCACAAGTGCCTCACAGGATAGAATGCAGAGCACGTTTCGAAGTTCAGTGACTGAAACTGAGGACACGTGGCAGCCAACAATACAAACACACAATTGGTTGGCAGAGCCTACAATCTTAACACCAACACTCTTCGAGTCGGCAACACCAACTCGTACTCCGGCTTTGTGGGCCAGCACAAATGTAAAAAAGAACTTGACATACGTTTTAAAGCAAAAACATGGCGAATATATATATCCACATAACACATATCACAACTATACAAACAATAATCAGCTTCTTCATCGCCACAGAGCAAATAGTAGCAAGCGGCATATAAGAATATCAACAGCATCAGCTTTATCCACATCATCCTCTGCTCCAGCGTCGGAGTCCCTTAAAGACATCAAATTGAGGTCACATAACAACCACAACAGAGGCAGCGGTACAACTCAACACACCTCTCATCATCATTCTAATCATCATCAGCTTTATCCTTTTAACAATATTGAAGCCTTATATCCTCAAATTCAAATACCAAAAGATATTACAAGTCAGGCACAGGAACAACAACGAAAACAACAATTGCCATTGTCACATCATGCCAAGTATGAGAAGACCTTGATATCCTCACAAATAAATTTAAATCATGTGGAAAATGTAACACAGCACAAACATCATACAGCTCCCTCTTCTTCAGTATCTTATTGGCATTATTTGCAACAACCTCAACATGAGGCAAAACACAATATTAGCCACACGCCTCAAATTGACGCTTTCAATACGAATACAAATTCAAATGACAAAATGTCTGACAATGCTAAAGTTAACAATTCCAACAGCACAATTTTAACAAAAACGTTAAATTCTTTTACAACTAATGAAAATTTGAGCGACCATCAAATCACAAATACTAAAAACCATCAATATCACATTCATCAGCAACATTATAGGACTTTACCTCACAGTGGTTTTAAATCTGTCAAAACATCCAACGTTGCTGATAAGAATCTTACAAAAGCTACTGTCACTGCTACAGATAATGAACAGAATTTCAATTTGAACTATTTGCCTTTAAAGAACATATTAAATAGCGCTCAAGAATTTTTTGATAATATTAAGGACATTATCATGAGTGATAAGGATAATAATAGTGCTGACAGTAGAAGTGACGACGATGATGATGATGATGATGACGATGACGAAGGAGATGACGATTATGATATACTATATACAAACGAAGGTAATTTATGCATAAAGAAAACACACCAGGTTATATTCAGTGTATACTTGTATATTATTATATATAGTTAAATTCAGGGAAATTGAAATGTTTGTGAAATGTTTTTTCACAGCCTTCATTCATTATTGTTTGTTTTTTTTTTTAATCAAAGGAACTGTGATGTTAATCACACCTAAACAAATGACTGAATAAATAAATAAATTAGTTAGAAGAGTTTTAAATTCACGTACATATATGCATGGAAATGTGAACATTAGACTAGTTATGGGAATAGAAATGTATAGCGTAACTCTAGACCATATTGATGTTACAGTGTGTGTCCCAGTAAAAGTTAGAAAATTAATATAAACAAGTTCGAGTGCTATATTCGGCTGTGCCGAATCTTAAATACCCTGCACCTAAACGTAATAAGAAATAAAAAAAAACTACACTGGTTATAGGACTAGAATATTCTTATTCTGTGTTTTCTATTCAGTCTTAGTGCAAATTTTATTAGTATTTGATACATTGTTTGAAAGACAATTCTACGACCAACATAATTTATGTTAAATATTTTGAAATTTTATCTAATTTCGACAATTTATAATTGATGTAATTACCAATTCTTACTGTATTTTACAGAGTTTGTTTGATTTTCATAATAATCTTGATTGTAATTTAACAATTTATAAAATTAAAAGAACATTTTTCCATATTCGCAACAAGTTAAAAAACAGAGTATAAAAAAAGGATAAGATTATAAGGTGAGGCTTTTTTGTTTGAATTTGATCTGAATAATATTATTTACAAAAGATTTATAAAAAAAGATTTTAGAAGAAGTGGACCAATTATTCTAAATCTAGTATCCACTAATGTGATTTCTATGTCCTTTAGGATTATATTGATTCAATTTCATCTCAATTGCGTTATTTACAAGAGTTGTATGGTTGGTTGTTATGCTCGGAAGTGGAATTACTTCGGGAGCTATTGCCAAATTTTGACAGGAAGCTACAAAATCCAGTAGCATAATTGCCGTATAAACGATTTTAGTATGATTTCGGGATTAAAATTTCTGATCCATATAAAAGTTGATTCGATATCGATATTTATTAGACATTTTTGTGAGTTTATTTGTTTTTTGGAAATGGTTCTTATATGGCAGCTATGACAAATTATGGGCCGATCTTTGGATCTTGGAACAGTTATTTTCATGCATATGAGGGTATTTCACGTCGAATTTGAACATAATTACGGTATATTATATTATCATAATAAAATTAATATTAACGTGGACTTCGAGAGTGGACCTTATGTGGGAGATATTGTCCAATATGGACCGATATTCTCAAAATCCAGCAGTTTGATTTAGACATTTATGTAAATGATCCGTGTAAAATTTTGGATTGGTACCTTTATTTATAAGAGATTTATGAGTATTAAAGTGATTTTCGGAAGAGGGCTTTATATGGTGCATACAATTAAAAATAGACCGAAATTAACAAAATTTTGTGGGATGATTTTTGTGTTTATTTAAATGATATTTATAAAGTTTTGAGTCGATCTTTTTCAGATGTGGTCCTTGTATGGGAGATACGACCAATTCTGAGCCGACCACCATAAAATTTATTACAACAATTTATTTGCCTATAAAAAGTATTTATGTCAAATTTTAGCCGTTTAACATTATTTATATCTGTTTTATACGTATTTAAGTGAATTTTGGAAGTGGACTTTATATGGGGTCTATGGTAAAACAAGCATCGAACTAAAAAAATTCGTTTTGCGATTTCTTTTTGCACAAAATTTATTTTTGCTGAATTTTGTCTTCATATTCCAATTTTATAGGCATTTATGTATAATTAAGCAATATTTCGGGAAGATTTTTTTTGTGTGGGGGCTATAAGAAATCATGGACCGATTCTTACTATTTTCCGCACACTTTCTTCTTTTATCATACAAACAACGTATACAAGATTTCATGATATTATGTGCATTATATTTGAAAATATTGAAATAAAATGGACAAAAAATATAAAATTTTTATGGAGGTTGTCTCACATATTCGTCCATAACTCTGGTTTGTCTAAACCGATATTGTTGATTTTCAATACCAAAGTTACCTGCAAAATAAGAAATATTTTTCTGGAAATTTCGTTTAGTTAAGTTGTATAGTTTGGACGTTAGAGTGTTTTACACAGACGGACAGACATGGCTAAATCGACTTAGAATTTCATAAGGAGCAAGAAAATATATACTTTGTTGGGTCTCAGATGAATATTAAAAAAGTTTCACAAGGAATGACAAACATAATATAATATAAAAACAGATAAGGCTACCAGTAGTGTGATTTATTCATACTTGAAACTAATTTGCGTTACATTTATACGAGCTACTTTATTTTACGGATTCCTCACATGGGAGCTATCATTTTTTCCCCACCTATTTGAGGCTTATTTTGTTTGAATTTCATCTCAATATTTCAGTTATTTTCGTAAGTGGATCTTATATGGGAGCCTTCACAAAATCCAAGAGTATAGTTTTTGCATACATTTAACTGATCTGCGCAAGCGTAGGTACAAGATATTAATGTAGGTTATTGAGTAGTCCTCATATGGTAGCAATGACCTATTATGGACCAATCACCATGAAATTCGGTATGACGGTTTATATATATATTTGTATTATTTGTGGCGTATTTCAACTTGAGATTTCCGGAAGTTTACTTTATATGGGAGCTATGGTCAAATAGCGACCGATCGTCATGAAATTAAGTACGATGATTTTAATATTAATATATATGGTTTATTTGTGTCGAATTTCAAATTGATAATGATGTTGATAAGAGGTTAATATGATTTTAAAAGATTTTCGGAAGTGGACTTTATATGAGGGCTATGGTCAAATATAGATCACTCATCATGAAATTCGCTACATATATGAATTATAAATTGAGAATTTCTACTTGATAGTAATCTGCATAAAAGATTTATGCAGATTTAAGTGATATTGAAAATGGTATTTATATGGGGCAATGTTCCAATATGGACTAATGTAAACAAAATATTGTTTTGAGATTTTTCTTAGCATGACATATATTCTGCAGAATATTGTGTGCATAATGCTTTTCTCTAAATATTTATGTACCATAGAGCCGGGCAGACATTTGTTTGTTGGCTATAAGAAATCGTGGAACGACTCTTACCGATGGATGCCCCGATAGACTAGCAAATATTATGCTGGACTATCAATCAGAGGGTTGCCAAAGACTCTGGGTGTTTTATGCAGCCAAGCCAAAAAAACATTTTCAACAGAATTTTACCTTTTACATTAAAATAAAGTACGTAAAATTTAATTACCAATTTAAATTTAACAATTGTGAATTTTTTCATTAAAATTTCAAAATATTTCTGAAAAACAAAGAATCTTTGGTAAAAATTTCATTGTTCTAAGTCTTTTTTTCGAAGCTTTATTGTACCTTCAATTAACGGATGGACGGATACCCTGTAAAAAACGTTAATAGTCCATACACGCATGTATGGACTACTCGCAATGGACCAGGAGTACTCCAAACATAATGCATTTGTGGCAAAAAACTAGTCCATTTAACATTACGATTTCCTAGGAATAAACCACTTAATCCAGCTTTACAACAATGATTACGGTCGTTAAAGCACGAATAATGGTCGTGTAACAAAAAGTTCTGCTTTGAAAATGAAATGGTCCATTAGTGCATTACATAGGACCATGATGTACATAGTTACTATATTTTAGCTATAATGGACCACGTACTCCATAGATTTTTACAGGGTATGGCTGCAAAAATAGAAAAATTTAAGGTCTTTTTTATTATAAAATATTTAAATTTTATTTCAATATTTCGCTACTCTTTAAGTAGCTTATTCAGGATAAAGATTTGATGTCCGGCGGTGGATAAAAATAGGTTGTGTTTTACTAAGAAACATCTTTACTTTGGGTAAATGTAATTATAAGCTTTAATAATTACTAAAAATCTTAATAAAAAAGGTCAAATAAACAATAATAAGAAATGAAAAATAGAAAAATTAGAATGTTATAAGGACCCAGAATATACTTACTTTTTTTGTTCTACGACCAATATTTTGATGTGTTCCAAACGGAATGATAAACTTAATATACCCGCCCGCCCCCCCCCCCCCTATTTTTGGTGATGGTGGTGGTTTGTTTAACAAGTTTAATTTGTTAAACACATGTTTTTCAAAACAAGTGTTTGAAGTTTGAAACCTTTTTTTATCGAAGTAAATACATCTGTGTATGTGTATGCTATGACAACACCTATGATGATGTTTTTACTTAATTTGCATTAACGAATTACGTTACTGTGTATTGTAGGTGTTTAATTAAAACTTGAATATTTTATGATTAAGATTTATTTTTTCTCATTAAATTGTAAGTAAATTTAACATAAGACATTTCTGTGAATCATTTTCTTAATTATAGTAAAAGCCAACGGAACTAGCTTATTCTGCCAACAAAAAGTTGTATTAAAATAGGCCATAAAATATGGCTTTTCAATTCATTTTGCATCAACAGTGTTGTAAAAAATAATAAAAACTGATGCGAAGAAGAAAAACTGAAAAACGAATAACTTTGTTAATTCTACTGCTAATATTATTATGAATCTATATTGATAAACTTATATGGATATTTTTAATGGTCATAAGTTAATACAAAATGCTAATTATCTTAGAAAAAGAATAAGAACTATATAGAGGCTATAGTTACAACCATTTGTTTATGTTCACTGGAGATTGTCTCACATTTTCGTTCATTACTCTCGTTTAACTGAGTCTATGTTACTGATTTTCAATAACACATGTCTCAGAAGAATGAAAAACGATTCAGTTTAAATTTTGTTTAATTTGGTTTTGAATTTGTGACATGAGCGTGTTTTAAACAGACAGATAGGCGGACAAAGTTCAAACGATTTTCATAAGAATTAATAATATAATGTTGGAACTCAGATGAAAACTTTTCGGAATGACAAACGTAAATACAGTGGGAAACAAAACTGTCCGGTTGTTTTGCATTAAGGAAGTTTGGTAATGATAATAATGCAAATATTATCATATACATGTATTTTTTTTTAATTACACCTTATTCTAAATTGTAAAGCACAAAAACTCACATAAATTGCTTCAAAAACATAAAAAATTCGGACACTGTTGCACAGTACAAGACAAAAAATATTATCACGATATTGCTCTGTTAAAATGAAACGATATTTGACCAGTTGGTTTTTTTTTTTTTTGTTTGTTGCGATCTCGTTATCAAGCTTTTATTGCACTATTTAATGTAATGTAATATAGCTTGCAATAATAACCAAGGGTGATGCCCGGCAGATTGAACGTTTGCCACATCAAGACTCTGAAAAATACTGCAAAAAGTATTGGTAAGGATGGCAGTTCCTGGACGATTAAATGCGCATTAAATAGAATTGGTTTAGTAGCCAGTGTGATGAAGAAAACGCCTTCATTCAGACGGGTTATTTAGAGCGACGAAACGAAAGTCAACCGATACCAGTCTAATGGAAAAGAATACTATTGGCATAGGCCGCATGAGCGCATTCAAAATTACCATACTTAATACAAAACATCAGGACAATTTTGCTTTCCACTGTACATATGTACATATGCCCTTACTCAGCATTAGTGGCGGTGGATAAAAATAGGTTGTGTTTAATAAGAAACATCTTTATTTTGGGTAAATGTAATTATAAGGATAAATTTATTGCAAGACATACAAAGCGCTGTGAATTAAGTAGATATATTGAAACATTGCTGCTTTTGGCAGACATGAACTGTCGATGAAATATGAAAGTTGATAAATATTAAAATTTTGTGATCCATAAAGGTAGATTGGTGGTAAGATATACATAATTCTTAAGAAACTATATTTTTCTTTCAGACTTTTGTCACTTTATGCATACTAAGCTTTCTTAAGGTGCCGAATATGTTTGTATTTACCTCTCACTTTTGGTAATTTTATTATTAATGGTCTGCACAAACAATAACTTTTACCACATTACTGTTCAGCTTAACAAAAATCTAGTTATATAGAAATCATTCCGTGCTACCATAATTTTATTTGACTTTTCGCTGTTAGCAAGACCTTTAGTGAAATTTCTTAATGTCTTAAGGGCCATTATAAGAACTTGCCTCTAATGTTCTTAATAGTAAAAGGTAACTTTAATTAAAGTGAGGAATAAAGTGACCTTTAAAATGTTTTCGTTATTACAACTTCCTTGTAAAATAAAATAATTTTTTTCTAAAATATGGCAATACCAGTTAAAAACCGATTACTTTTGACAAATTACTGACAAGAAACAGTAAATTTTTTGTGTTTGTGAAAATATTTGTTTGTGAAAAAAATATAAATCAAACGTCTGCTTTCCATTTTTGTTTATCAAATTATTTATTCGCAAAACAAAATTAAAATTAATTTATTTTTCATGAAGTTGTCAATTTTTCAGAACATATGGCAACTTCAAATACATAAACCTCACTATAAAATTAAAGGCAAGATGATCTTCCCTTTAGCTTATCGGTCGGTTTAGATTAAAGTAAACTTATAATAACCAAATACTTCTTATCTGTCCGATAACATCATACTTTTAACTATTGCCAAGTTGTAATAATGGGCCTAAGTCAGTTATGTCTGTTGAATTAACGTAGTTGAAACATTATTGACTTTTTTTAAATTAACAATGATAATAAGAAATATTTTTAAATTTATAATAGTTCTTTAATTAATTTAAAATAAATTTTATTTTTATCAATGGCTGCTTAAATATTTTTACATATTTAAATATATCATAATTAATTATGTCGTTATTTAACATTCAAAATAAATATGTAATAACGTAAGCTGTTACGTCGAAACATATTTATCGTCGGCATATTTATCTTCACATCAATAACATTACTTACACATTTTTTATATACTATTTCTCTTTGCAGACAAAACCAATATTGATGACGTACAAATACTAAACTCTTCAGCGCTTAAAGACCCATCAACAACAGAGACAGCAGCCATAGCGGCAGCAGTAGATTTATTGAACATTAAAAATATCTTGTTGTCTTCACCATCAATAGCTGAAGTTCAAGGTCGTCAAAGACAAATTGATAAAGACACAATGAAATTTCCACCTTCACAAGACACAAGTCAAATACAAAGTTTAGCAACCAAGGCAACAGCAATCAACGAGACACAAGCAACAGGTCGATTATGGAATTTGTCAACATATGCTCCATTAACACAACCATCATCGTTATCGCCTTCGTTAACGGCTTTAACGTCAAAAGCCTTAAAAGCAATTAGTTCCGGTCGTAAACTGAAAAAAGTTAAAAAGAAATTTCTAAAATTCCTTCTACCCCTGCTGCTGGCCTACAAGCTAAAGTTTTTGGCCTTAATACCGCTACTAATTGGCGGCCTTACCTTGCTGGTGGGCACTACAGGTTTAGCTGGATTTTTCTTTGCCCTATTTACGGCTGTTATAAGTTTAAAGTCGGGCAGAAGTGCAATTGTGGTTAAGAAATATTAACAATTTATTTATAATTTAATTACGCAAGATTTGTAGGGGTGGGTAAAGGTTGTAGGAAAATAGGCTTGTGCATTATTTAAGCTAATAGCAACTGATTGTGTATGCGATTTTAAAAAGTTTTTCTACAGAGAAATTATATTACCAAAAGTTATTCTATTATTGCTTCCATGCAAGCGTATAAAAATGCATGTCGGGATATGTTAAGAACTCTTAACAACAAACATTTTGAAAGAATCTTTTTACAGTTTGTTTTGTAAGGACAAAGGCATTAATTGTAATGACTAACAAAAATTATATATGTATGCTTAATACTGCTTAGTAAGTAGTATACTAAACGCTATATACTGCATGTTAATAAGAAGACTGCGGTGTTGATTGTACTTTCCATTATTTATTATATACATTTACAATTATCAGATAAGTTCTTTGGACCCTACAGCACGATAGTAAGGAAGGTATATTGCATTTGTGCTGACATTTGTAAAGGCAATCACATTAATGTACACTAACCGACTCATAGAGCAATTCCATATGAAAACGATCAAAATTGGCAAATTTTTGGACGACCCCTCTCCGATTTTAAAATAAATAGTCTCAATCGATTGCCCAGAAAAAAATAATGTACCTACATATTTTTTTTTTTTTATAGTGACTGGTTTAGTGGTGGTGTACACCACTGTCTGTGACAAAATTGAAGAATTCTTCATAAGGGACCTCATTGAAAATTGTTTTAAAAAAAAAACTACTAAAGCGATCGCAACGAGTGATAGCTCGTTGGAAAGGTATTAAATCAGGCTTTAATTGAAAAATAAAATTTTCCTAATTTTTCTTAGAAATTTACCTTTAAATTTCCCATGAAAATTAAATTTTCCGATTTTCCACAGAAGCTCCTAAATTTTCCGGCTAATTTTTTTTTTTTTGGATTCCTCATAATTTTTGCTTTAAGAATCAGCAATAAAAAAATCGGCCCCAACTCCTTGTTTGGACAGAAGAAGAGCATTTAAGAGACCACCTTGTTAAAAATACATTTTAAAAATTATTTTACAGTTAAAAATACATTTGTGAAGAAAAAATCTTTCTTATTTTGCTGCTTATATTTAATTACAATATTTATTAAAAATTTCAATTGTCTTGGCATCATTATAAAATTAAACTAACTTTAAATTTAGCACGTCGGCAGACGAAGAGTACCGCTTTACATTAATTGACATATCAGAAATATTTGGTATGAAGCAATGAAACTTTTGCGTTCCAGTTATAGTTTTGACATTATTATATCTGTTTTGAATTCATCGCTCCATGGCATCGTGTTCTTTTTGAGTGCATAAAACTGTGTTAATGGCAATTTCCTTGCTTTGAATCCACGAAAACAAATGTTGTACATTTAAGATCTGGTCAGTATATGGTCTTTGCAAACTTGCCTTAGTCGCCATGCGTTTTAGGGTTCCCCCTAACGCATCGCATGGGCCCTTACCGTGGGACGTCGCGAAAAAGTGCCACTCGACCTTGCAGTTTTGTTCTTCTTCAATTATGCAAAGATTGTAAAATTTTTTTTTATTCTTGTACTGAGAAGCCGCGCCGTCTGAGAAAAACGTTACTTTGTCGATTGCATCGAATTTTGATCTTAAGAATTCAAACAGTTTCATTTGAAATAAATAAACGGACACATAATTATGAGCTAAACTCTCCGCGACAACAACAAGGCTTACGGTATGTAGATCGTTATGTTCGTTTTTGAAATAAATGCAAAAAGGATGCACCGTGCACTGGTCGTTTGCCCAGTGATAAGCCTGAATTTCATCCTCACCGAAGAACACGATGCCATGCAGCGACGAATTCAAAACAGATATAATAATGTCAAAACTATAATTGGAACTCAAAAGTTTCATTGCTTCATACCAAATATTTCTGATATGTCAATTAATGTAAAGCGGTACTCTTCGTCTGCCGACGTGCTAAATTTAAAGTTACTTTCATTTTATAATGATGCCAAGACAATTGAAAATTTTAATAAATATTGTAATTAAGGATAAGCAGCAAAATAAGAAAGATTTTTTCTTCACAAATGTATTTTTAACTGTAAAATAATTTTTAAAATGTATTTTTAACAAGGTGGTCTTCTTAATGCTCTTCTCCTGTCCAAACAAGGAGTTGGGGCCGATTTTTTTATTGCTGATTCTTAAAGCAAAAATTATGAGGAATCCAAAAAAAAAAAATTAGCCGGAAAATTTAGGAGCTTCTGTGGAAAATCGGAAAATTTAATTTTCATGGGAAATTTAAAGGTAAATTTCTAAGAAAAATGAGGAAAATTTTATTTTTCAATTAAAGCCTGATTTAATACCTTTCCAACGAGCTATCACTCGTTGCGATCGCTTTAGTAGTTTTTTTTTTTAAACAATTTTCAATGAGGTCCCTTATGAAGAATTCTTCAATTTTGTCACAGACAGTGGTGTACACCACTACTAAACCAGTCACTATAAAAAAAAAAAAAAATATGTATGTACATTATTTTTTTTTTTGGGTAATCGATTGAGACTATTTATTTTAAAATCGGAGAGGGGTCGTCCAAAAGGTGATCGCTTTCATATGGAATTGCTCCATAATCATACTCCTCTCACTTAAATAGATTCGTCATCTCAATTGCTATTCTAATGAAATATGAAAATTTTTATGTAGAAAAAAAACAAGTAAGAAAGTATAGTCGGTCAAGCCCGACTATATAATACCCTACACCTAGTATATGTATAAAACAGTTTTTCAGATATAACCTATTGTGGACCGATCATTCAAAAATTTAGTGTCATGATGTCTGTTAATATAAATATTACGTATGTTGAACTTTATCTCGATATAAATACTTTTAAAAGATTTATGGAGCTTAAATTGAATTATGGAGAAGGTCTTATATGGGAGTTTCGACTAATTCTGGACCAACCATTATAAAATAAGGTGTCATTATTTCTGTATATAAGAAACTTATTTGTGTCAAATTTGAATACCAACATTTTAAAGAAATTTATGATCGTTAAAGTGTATTTCGAAAGTGGGCTTTATATAGGAGCTACGACTAATTATGGACCGATCACATGAAAATTGTACCGTATTGTTTGTATACATATGAAATATATTTGTGTTAAATAGTATATGGATACATACCAAAATTTTTGAGAGAGTTATGCTTTTTAAAATGAATTTCGCAAGTGGGCCTTATATGGGAGCTACGACTAATTATGGAGCGATCTGCACAAAATTTGTAGATGTGATTTGGCTTCATATACCACGCATTTGTTATGAAATTTGTTTGGATACTTGCATAATTCCAACATTTAGGGCGCGTTTTTACTATGTCATTTTTGTTGTCAGATTGTTGTCAAATTGTCTTAATTGTTGGCAATTTTATGAAAACGGGTTGTCATATGGCGTCATCTATGTTTGCAATGATGATTGCAAAAAATTAAATTTATAGATGACAACCCGTTTTCATACAATTTGGACAATTTGACAACAAAAATGACATAGTAAAAACGCGCCCTTATGATCAGTAAACCCCAATTTCGGGAGGACATTTGTATGGTGGCCAGCTTAAATAATGGACCGATTTCCACCAGTTTCAATCCCATCCATCCTAGGGCCGAAAAAATATCACATACTAAATTCTATCTAAATATCTTCAAAATTGCGACCTGTTCTTTGCGCACAAACTTAACATGGACAGCCAGCCAGACGGACGGATGGAATTTTGTGCAGATCGGTTCATAATTTATCATAGCTCCCATATAAGACCCACTTGCGAAAATCACTTTAACGACCAAAAATGTATCAAAAATTTTGCTATCAAAATAAAATTCAACAAAAGTTTGATATATACAGAAATGATGACACCTAATTTTATAACGGTCCGACCGTAATTAGTCGCAATTTATTTTAACCTCCATAAATCTTTGAAAAGTATTTAAATCGAGATAAAGTATAACATACATAATATTTATATAAGGAATTAACATGATATGAATAAAATTTCCAAATTGTTAAAAAAAAATCTTGACACTAAATTTTTGGATGATCTCCCATATAGCGCCCATTTCTGAAAAACTTTTTATACATATACTGGGTGTAGGGTATTATATGGTATGGTTTTTTATTTGTTTTTATTACATTTGACTAAATCACTTGTATTTAATAAAATAAAATGAAAATTTAATTTCATATAATAAGAGATATAAAAATTGAACAAAAATAATGCACTATTCCTATTTCCTCGTACAGTATTAACCTATAAACTAATTTATTTATATATACATACATATGTACATATGTATTTATTATTTATTCATTTATCACAGTGTCATAAACAGTTTGTATGCTGGCAAAATAATTATAATATTATGCTTAACACAATTATAGGTTTATGAATAAAGTTTATTAATGGCATAACACCCAGTACAATTACAAAACATACATACTGATTAATATTAAGTACTCGATGAGTAAAAAACACTGTAATAAATACCTCAATTATTATTTATTACTTACATACGATATCATATATTTATTTATATATTAGTATTTATTTCTTTTGTTTCATAAATAAACATATATAATTAACCTTGTCAGTTTACATATAATTTACATTATTATTATCGCTAATTTAACTGAGTCCAGTAGAATTAAAGTTATACAACGATATTTTGAAAAATATCAGTATTTTTTAAAAATCGTTTGCTATTTTCGTTAAATCATGCAATTTAGACGACAAGTATTGAAAACTTGTTTCATGCAAAAAGAAATCTCAAAACAATTTTGTTTTATCTGCCCCATATAAAGCCGGCATCCGAAAATCACTTAAATATGCATAAATCTCTTAAAAAGTCGAAATTATACATTATTAATCCTAATACACATTGGGGAGCACAAATGAGTATATGGTTGTGCCTTGAGCACTTTTTATTGCCTAAAAATAACTCTAATAAAGAAAATTATTATGTTAATGTTTTTTGTCATTTATTTTAAGTTTACTGCCATAGCTCAGATTTACTCGATTTTACTCGCGAGTGAAAAACACTCGCGAAGAAGAGTACTCGAAGAGTACGAGTGTTACAAAAAGTTTACTCTCCACTCGTTTGTTTTAGGTGGGAGTACTCGCGAGTACTCCTTTTTAAAAATTAAGAGTGGGAGTAAAAATCTTCGAAATAGAGTGAGAGTTTACTCTTAAGAGTGAAATCGAGTGGAAAAATAGAAACTGTTTGTCTTTGCTGACTTGTGTGTGCGTGTGGTTTTTGTTACTTTTTCAGTCTTTCTCATACAGTGCGCGTGTGCGGAGGTATTAATATAAAGCAAAAGTTAAGAAGGTAAATATTTTTAAAAATTTTAACGTTTTTATGTTAGTGGAAAAAATATTTTTTTCTAGATTAATTTTATCGAGGTGGGAGTCTTGCAGTACAGACATTATGCAATGGTGGTTATGCAAAACAGTTGACGAGCCACAATTATATGAACTGCTTCAAGTTATACTCGGAGTCCCGGCTACACAAGTCTCCGTAGAACGAGCATTTAGCGCATTAGCATTAATAGTGACATCAAGACGAACCAGCCTTAAAAAAGAAACACTCGACAATATTTTGATTCTAAAATTAAATAATGAATTACTTAAAAATATAAAATATTAAAAAATCACTGCATTTTACACATATACTCTGTTCATTTCCATCCTTATTTTATTACTCGTGTAATAAATAAATTTAATAAACAATAATAAATAATAAACCATTTTTGAAACACTCGTAATCTTCGAGAAATCTTCTTCGCGAGCATTTTTGTACACAAAAACCACCGGTCCCTAACAATACATTCTGCTGCTTTTCTCTTCTCGACCTCCCAGTCCTCCCTCGTCAGTCACCTTTCCCCACCATAGTCTATACTTGCTACTACACACACACACACACGCACACACAAATTGGCAAAAACGAACAGTTTCTATTTTCCACTGTATGAGAAAGACTGAAAGAGTACTCGGCAAGAGTATAATCTGCTCGATTTCGAGTGTATTTTACTCGCACTCGAAATCGAGCGAAGCATATGCGCTCTTATTCGAGTGACATAGAAAAATAGAGTATACTCGATTTTTTTTTTCACTCGCAGGAGTACTCGCGCTCGAATTCGAGCGAGTTTCACTCTCTACTCGAATTCGAGCGAAGATTTCGGAGCTCTGTTTACTGCTAAACATAATAATTTATAAATCAAAACTAAAAGTATCAAGTTGCAAGAAAAAATACAAAACAAACTTAAACAATCCACTCAATTTGACACCATACAAATACTTTAGAAAATGATGATTAATATAATAAGCTGCGTTTTCCAATTTTTTATGCCGTTTTAAAAAACAAAATTTTTGAAATTTTGCTAAAAAAAACTATTTTTTTGGTCAAAAAAAATTATGTTTCTACAACGACTGCGCATATTGGAAAAAAGTTTAACCTTACTTAAAGAAAATTTCATTGCGGAATTTCGGTTTTTTTAGTTTATTCAATAAACTAAACCGTTTTTGAGGTACGCGAATATATGTTGTGCAACCTCCTCCATTTTCGAAATAACGGTATATTTCGAAAAAACGAGCTAACCTAAAAAAAGGGTTAGCACCACTGGATTCAGCGTACCCGAATTAGGTTAACCCGCCAGGTGCCCCGTTTGTCACATTTTCAAACTAGCACAGTGTAATTAGTCTCAGACCCATTTCTTTTTAACCACTTATAACATGTGTTGGCCTACTCTCTCATTAATATTTTAATTATTTAATTTGTAATACTCTCCCTTTCGCATTGAATCTGTTACCAAAGCTTGCCCAATTGGGCTGGATCTAATTATAATAATTATTAAAAGAAAATTCTGCTCGCTAAGCAATTCTTTAACGATTTTGGAGGTGCGCTTTGGGTCACTTTCTAGCTGAAAAGTAAGTTCATGTAAAGCAACCCCATATCATGACGTTCCTCCCAACTTATTTCAATGTTATCTTAAAATGTTGTCTTTGAATTCTCTGTGCTATTAGGCGTCAGCAATATTGTTTAACGTCGCACAGAAAACTATTAAATTTGGATTCGTTTATTTTTTTTTAAATATTTAATTAACAAACACAAACTGCGAAACTTTTTCGCTTATCTGCAGAAAGTCTCTGGTGGGAATCGAACCAGCAACCCCCTGACTGATAGTCCGGCACACTATAGCCCAGTATTTCGGCGCGGCCAAACCAGATTACACGTTTTCAGACATCTACTGTTCAATTTCTGTGTTCTTTGGCAAACTTTAACATTTTTATTTACAATGCAGGTTTAAATTTTTTTGCTGCTGAGATGTCACCAATACCGCAAAGAGCTGCCCATCGACTAATGGGTTTGCATAATTTTGTAAAAACATCTTTTGAGACAAGTATTCTCTTTTCATTTGCGTTATCATGAGATGTGCGTTCGTATACGTAGATAGCTGTTTATGGCCTCTGATTTGGGAACAAAAAAAAAACGCCTTTTTGGATACTTATAACCCCAGATTAACTTACGTTAAGGTGTTAAGGTTATTGTTAGAATATTATCCTCTCTCTGTCTCTTGCCAGTATCTTACTTTTTTATTGTAATTTCATTTGTGTTGGGTAATTTGCAAAAAGTGTTTACCACATGCAATAAAATTAATATCAAATTAATATTTTGTTTGTGCAAATATTTCCAAAGGCAAACTTCTGCAAAATAGAGTACATGATAGTTGTCCTTGTAGTAATTGTTTATTTCCCGAAAATTATTATTTTCCATTTGAATTTATTTTATTTCTTTTCTAATTCTAATTTTATGCAACAAAAAGTGCACCAGGCGCAAGCTTACTCTCATTTGTGTTGCCCACTGTATGTACATATATAGGATGAAAAATAAATGGCATGCAATTAAAAAAGCTCCGCCTCTTGACTTGCAAACCTATTTAAAATTGTGTCTCGCTGGGGCCAGATTTACACTCAAACAAATGTAATTCTGCCCTACTGTACACAATATTTATTTAATATGAATTTAATACTTATTGTCTCTTTCATCAAGGTTTTTCTCTGCATTAATTTACATTAATTTAGATGGTAATTAGTTATCACAAATAATTGCTACACTTTTAAGCACAAAATAATAAAATTAAACCAGTAAGAAAGTATAGTCGGTCAAGCACGGCCATATAATACGCTGCATCCAGAATGTGTGTAAAAACAGATTTTCAGCTATAAGCCATTATGGATCGATCATACAAAAATTTAGTGGCATGACTATGCACAGAAGTCAAATATTTTTTGTGTTAAATTTTATCTCGATATAAACACTTTTACAAGATTTCTACTTGTTAAAGTGATTTTCGAAATAGATCTTATATGAGAACTTTGACTAATTCTAGAACGACCACCATAAAATTAGGTGTCATGATATCTGTAAATATGAAACTTATTTGTGTTGAATTTTATTTGGATATCAACATTTTTAAAGTAATAATCGGAAGAGCGCTTTATATGGGAGCTACGACTAATTATGAAGCGATCATTACAGAATTGGGACAAATGATTTTTGTGTATATGAAGCAGGCTTATGTTGAATATGATTTGGATACTAACATTTTTGAGAGAGAGTTATGCTTTTTAAAGTGATTTTCGGCAGCGGCCCTTATATGAGAGCTCTGATCAATTATGGATCGATCTGCATAAAATTTGATAATGTGACTGGACTTCATGTACAACTTATTTGTGGCAAAATTTGCTTGGATATGTGCATAAATCATACATTTATGACCGATAAGCCCCAATTTCGGGAGGACATTTGTATGGGGGCTAAATGAAATAATGAACCGATTTCAATCCCAAAAGTCCTTAAGCCAAAAAAATATCATGAACCAAATTGTATGGAAATATCTACAAAATTGCGACCTGTAATCTCAGCATAAGATTTACATGGACAGACAGCCGACGGACAGAGGGACATTGTTAAATCAACTCAGTAAGTGATTTATGATGGGTGTTGGACTAATATTTTTGGACGTTACAAACATCAGCACAAATTTTATATAACCTGCACACTATGGAGGTGTAGGGTACAAAAAACACAATATCTGTTCAATAACATTTTAATTTGCATGTGTGGATTGCATAAAAAAATTTAAGAAAACAAAATCTACATATGTATTAAATTAAATTATATGCATATGACAATTTCCTATTAAACGCGTAACTGTACACTCTAACGTCTGCCAAAAAAACGTTATTAAAAAAAACTCTGCGGATAATATTACGTCAACATTTCATAATTATGTATAGCTTTTGTTAGTTTATTTTTATATAAAATTAAATTTGTAAAAATTATTAAAACATGCTGCATTTGTAGCGCCATTTCACGAACACGTGCTTAACTCGTTATCACTTCTTAAGTGCAAACAGACAAACTGACGGTTTTCAACATCATGAATGAATGAATTTTAGTTGTAGTTTTATTTTGGGTTGTAACAGCTTTTACGTCATGTGAATTTTATGGTTTGAATTTTGTATGTTAGTTTTGGTAAGTCCAAGTTTAAGTTTATAAGTTTTTACCTTATTTGGGGGCATCACATAACAAAGCGTGTATATTTAGTTAGCATTGAGGTAAAGTTTGTTACTGGCTATCAGATACAATAGACAATTCAAATGGATTTTGTACCTACTATTCATACACAATATGTGTTCCATTTTAAAGCAAAGCAAAGGAATTTGCAACATCTGAATATTTGCTGAAATATTTGTTTAAGAAATGTTGGATAGTTTCGAATTTAGTTTAATAGTTAAATAAATTTCCACTTAACCCTAAATGAACAACAATTTTTTTGTATTTGAAAACAACTTAATGTTACAAATTTATGTTACAAGCTTCAATTGCCACAAAATAGCAAAATAATTATTTAAAAAGAACTTTTCAATGTGCAGTATTTATGTACATATGTACCTACAGAAATACAACCCAACTACTTTCAAACAAAAGAGCACAAAAACAGGCAGATATTATATGGAACAAATGATCGACTTGTTTCTAGCTCTTTAACCATAATCACGCTGATGTGATCATTTATCGAATGCAACCATGTGCAGCCAAACGTAAAGGATATTTATGAATAAATTAAATGCAAAATTTATTCTATGGATAAAATCAAGATTTTAGCAAAGATTTGTTTCTGAAACCAAAAGAATTTAGTTCTGTGAGAGTTGCGAAAATGTTAAGATCATTTACGTTATAGAAAAATTTTGTTTGCGTTCAACAAAATAATGGATATTGTTTATATTTTAAAAGTGTTTACTTTAGTATTTATAACCATGGCTAAAGCTAATGATACGGCTAAGGATGAGCATATGTTGGCTACTGTTACAACTGGCGCTGACGATGTTAGTGACAAAAAGGTGGCAGACAAACAATTGAAAACGAACCAGTTATCAAGACATAGTATAAGTTTATGGCCAAATATAGGACAAGATCAGGATCTATTGTTATTGAAGCAAGTGTTGCAGGATATTGAAAGAGGTTGGTTGAAAAGTTTTAAAAGAAAAATAATGTTGTAATATTGCGTGTTTTAAAATAAAACTAATAATGAGTTATTATTATACAGAAACAGTTGTTCGAAATAATGCGCAATAGAAAACATGCTTATGTAAAAATGAAGCAAATGCTTCGAATCAAAATTTTCGCACAGTGGTACGTTAGCAAATAATTGGAATAAATATTTATTTACTAAAATAATGAAACAATTGAAAAATATTAAAAAAAAAATTATAATCCGGGTTGTCTGATACGTCAATATACATCAATTTTAAACATTCTGCTGACAGAATAGCAACAATGCTATTGTTGCAACAATAATTGTTAGACGTCAGCAAACACCTGAATTAAAAAGCAGTACTCAAGCTTGCTGAGAATTAAGCTTGAGCTGAATGATCTTTTTAATTTAATGCTTGCTTCCTGTTCCTATTCAGTAATTTTTCAAAAAACAGTAATTCACATGTACAATGGGGAGCACAAATTTGTACATGTATTTATTACATAAAAATAAAACTAATAAAGAAAATTGGAAAATGTCATTTTTGGCATTTATTTTAGGTTTAACGCTAAACAAAACGAAATAATTTAAAATACAAAATGGAAAACAATAATTTACGGGCAATAAGTGTCAATTTACACGAAGCAATTCTTTAAGCTAAGCCTTATACTGGTGTGGAAAGATAATACCATAAGACACACTTGATTGTACTTGCAATTCGTTTTACTCTCTTATTCCTATTACATACATATGTGTATACAAATGTGTGTATACTATCAAATAAAAATACGAGCAATTTAAGCAACAACAATTGTGCTGTGTGAATACCGTAGAAATTTCAAGGAAACTATTATATCAATATTTTCAATATGAATTGCTTTGTGTGAATTGTGACTTAGTTTAAGCATGTGGTAAACTCTTTTTGAGAATTATCAAACACAAATGAAATTATAAGAAATAGTAAAGAAAAGGTCAAGAGTCATTTATGACAATATTTTAAGCGAGTAAAATCATATAATCAGTCATAAGAGTTCTATTTTTCCCTAACAAAAGCGGACGCACTTCTCATGATTACACAAATGAAAAGAGACAAGTGTTTAACTGAAAAAGATTCATCTATAGCAATATGCAAACTCTTTAGTGAATGGACAGCAGGACCAGCCCCTTGCGATATTGGTAGCATCTGAATAGAAAAAAAATTAACTCCTGCACCGTCGATAGAAAAACTTTTACCGTTTGCCAAAAAGCACTGAAGTTGGACTATAGATGACTGAGGACGACTAATGTAGTCACACGCATCCAAATTTCAATCTGAAGGTAAACAATATTGCTGGTGCCGAACAGTATATGGGCAAAGACATCATTTTTAAGAAAACATAGAAATACGGTGGGAAGAAGATCATGATATTTGGTTGCTTTATAAGGTGGCACCTTTATCTCGATTTTGTAGATAAGACAGTCCATCATGTGCATGAATTTACTTTTCAGATGGATGCTGAACCAAAGCACACTTCCAAAATCGTGAAAGAATTGCTTAACGAAGAGAATGAATTTTGATGCTTTGACCAGCAAAATGTCCTGAGCTCAATCTGATTGAGAATTTGTGGTCAATCGTCAAGAGACTGTTGAGACAATACCGATTAATTCCAGCTCATTTGGGCAAGCTTTGGTACCAGGTTCAAAGTGAATGGAAGAGTATTCCACAGTAATCAATTGAAAAATTAGTCGGAGAGTATGCAAACACGTTCTAAAAGTGCTTTGCGAAATAACGGGCTTTGAACTAAATATTAAATATAGGAGTACTATAATTCTCGGTAAAAAAAATGCCGGAATGTGTAGAAAATGTTTTACTACATTCTTTAAAATTTTTGTATGCAAAATAGAGTACATGCGGTTGTTTTCGTTTCGTTTGTCTTTTTTCTTACAACTTGATACTTTTAGTTTTGATTTACAAATTCTTTTGTTAAATATTAAACATAAAGTAAATGACAAAAAACATTTTCTAATTTTTTTAATTAGTTTAAATTTGATGCAATAATAAGTGCACAAAGTAACATTTACTCATTTCTGCACTCGCATAGATATAGATACTGTAGGATATAAGATTTAAACAAAAATTTAAAATTCAACTGCAATCTACCAAACTTTAGACGTCTTTAAACAAAATTTAAATATTTTCAAGTGGTTGTATTTTGGATTGATATCGCAATGTATGTATTTTACAAACGACACAATATTACAAACTTATTAACTCGCAAAACTTTAACAAAATTCTATTACACAAATATGTAATAATAATTTTATTTTACTAGGACGCGGAAAATCCCAACGTTACAAAAAGCTCACCAAATTCATGTATCCTCTGTTCATGGGTGTACTAGTGACAAAAATCGTCTTAATACCCTTCATACTAAAAATGTTAACGGTCGTCTCGTCATCCGCCTTGGTGTTGGGCAAAGTTGCTCTAGTTGCTACTGGCTTTATAGCACTAAGTTCGTTTTTCTCCAATAATGTTTACGATACCAAAGATCGTTTTGAATTCATTTATTTGCCCAATGGTAAACCATATCGTTCTGCTGCGGGAGGATTTTCACTGCATGATGATCAATCTTGGTCGAATAGCAATAATCAACAATATGCTGTTGTTGCACCAGCAATTCCTGGACAGCGGCAAAAATATATTCCTGTCAATTTGAAACCTGAATTACCCTACAATTCGTATCGAGCAGCGGCTAGTGATGGCGGTGGAGCAGGTGGTGTTGATGTACATGCCACTAAGAATAGTTTGGGTAATTCTGTCAAGGATTTGTATTATTATGCCCAGCATAATTATAATAATAACAATAATGATGGTAAACCGTTTTTATAAAACTAACAATTGAATTGTATGAAAATATTTGTTACTGACTGGGTGGAGGTTAGGTAGTAGTTTAGTTTTAAAATTAGAATTAAAATTATAGATTTGCTGTAGATTTTATTTAAAATAATAATTCCTAGTTGTCTCTAGCAAGTATATGAGACCTTATAATAGTAAATTTGAAATAGGTCCACCTATAATTTTAAGAAATTTGAGTATTATTGATCAGAAAACATAGATTTTGCAAACTTGACGACTCAGTATTTGTTAAGATACGGTCACACTTGGCAAATATTTGCCGAAAAAGACGTAACCAGTAAATAAAATATATTTGAACTCATTTATTTGTTAAAAAAAAACTTTGTTTATTTAGTACAGGACACAACAAATATTTAGTTTTATTTTATTTGATGCTGTTTGATCTTGCAAAACTCTTACAAAACTCTTTTTGGAGTAAATATTTGCCAAGTGTGACCATACCTTTACACGCGTAAACACTCTCACCAGTTAGTTGACTTTATTAATACATGTTGCAGGCAAAGATAAAATTTTCCAAATTCCATCAATATCTCGCTATCACAAATTAATCTTAATACGGATAAAATACTTAACCAAAACTGCAGCATGAAGGTATTAATTGTTAAAAGAACAACCCAAATTATTTAGTAAAAACATTAAATTTAAATAAAATTTTGTACAAATAAGAAAGAATATATCAAAATATTTATTTACACATCGAAAATGTGTTATTTTTTAAATATTAAAATAAAATAACTTCTGAAGAAGATTTCCAAAGCAAATCGAATTATCGAGTAATTTATATATAAAAATAAAAAATCTTTTATAAAAAACAAAAAGTGATTATTTAATAAAAAATCATACAAAAAAGTAGAAGAAAATAGGATAAAATTATTTTTCATATTGTCAAAAACAAACACGTATTAATGTTGGTCCTAATTTTGGACTGGTGGTCCTTCGAAAATGTGTCTGGTTTAATTGTGGCTCTTACAGGCCCAACATGATAACATAGTTATTTTTGTCTAAATTGGATGATATTGATATGGTTTAAAGAATCCACCTGGATTGTGTGATTTAGTATCCGTGGATTTATTTTTATGGTTTATCCCTGACTTTACACATGCAAGTACTTGCATGCAAGTGCCGTGTACGTATTATATACGAAAACTTATTCGAAAAACTCGACTAGCTCTGCAAGTGAAGAAATGTGAGTGTATTAGTAAAAAAGTGTGACTGTATTGACTTTTTCGAACTATCACTTGCATGTGTAAATGCCGGGTATGGTTTAAGTCAGTAGTCTATGCCAATACCTTTTAACAATCCGTACATTGAAATCGGATTAATAATATATTATATGCGCTTAAATAAATTACATTGCAAGGATACCCTATTTTGAGCCCCCACAGCTTCTTCCTTGGAAAGTTTATGGAGTCCATCTTTAGAACTTTAACTTTAATACTTCTTGGGTGGGTGAACTGACGTTTAGCAATGATAGATTTATTTCCAAAAAAAAAAACAACTGATTTTCGGAAGTGATTTTTTAAAAGAAGCTATGAACAAATATAGACAGACACACACAAAATTAAGCAGTTTGATCTTTGCATACAAAAAGTGTAAGGCATAAATGAGTACATGTTAGTATTTTGTACACTTTTTACTGTATATAAGTTGCATTGCAAAGGTGATTTACAGAAGTGGACTTTATAAGGAAGACAAAAACCAGAAGTATGATTTTTCCTTCGATTCTTTGCACTGTTACGAGGTGTGATTATATACAGCAACCCGATACCATTATGTTCCTTCCATCGTATTTCAAAGTTTCCTTTAAATGGGGTTTTTAAATTCTTTGGGCTGTTCGACGCCTTCAATATTGTTTACCTATGAAGCGAAAACGATTAAATTGGGATTAAAAAATTGGATTTTTGAAATTGATTATTAAATTGGGATTAAATCGTCAGACCAGATTACACGTTTCCAATCATCTACTGTTCAATTACTATGATCTCTGGTGCCTTAACATTTTTCATCGTCAATGCAGGTTTATTTTTTACTGCTGAGATGTAAGCAATGTAACCATCAACAAAATGCTTGTGTCTTTAATTTGTGTTAAAGTCAGACTTGCGTCGGACTTGTATACGTTAATAGTTTTTTGCGAACTCCGATTTGTGGTTTGATAACAATAGAACATCTTTTTTTGACTCTTATGACCAATATGGATTGACTTAATTTATGATTCTTTTTTATAGTTATTTTTTTATCATTGCTAGAATATTGTCCTCAATAGCTCTTGACAGTTACTTCATTATTAATTATGATTTGTATTACATTTTGATTTGTGTAGGATAATTTGCAAAAAGTGTTTACCACATGCAATTTAATTAATGCTTTTTTTAGTTGTAAACAGAGCAAACACATACAAATCCAACTGTTACATTTTAATAATTGTTTGCATATATTTTAAAAGACAGACTTGTACTGAATTTGGGATTTGCTGGTACATATTTTGGTACTAATTGTCTATTTGCCGAAAATTATTATTTTCCATTTTGTATTATAAATTATTTTGTTTAGCATTAAATCTAAAATAAATGAATGATTTACTGTATTTTGAAGCTACATCAGGTTAGTAGTTTTAAAAAATTCTTATTTTTTTCAATGTTTTAATGGATTTTAAAGATCTTAGAGAGATTGTTTTATATTGCAGAGCATATTTTTCGGTCTTTACTGCATATTTTATACATAAAAAGCTTTTTTATAGCTGGTGACTAATTAAATGCTTGAATATTCGTTTTGTAATTCCTTTTTTTATCGTAATTTCTTATATTATTATTTTGATTTACGAGTATATTTCAACTGAAGAGTACAAATTTTGAAATTTTTCTTAAACTAAACAAAATCATCAAATATATTCACATTTTACTACAAAATCTTTATTTAACCAAAGTCACACACAGTGAAAAAAGAAATTGAGATGAAATAAATAAATATATACAACTGAATGAATGGAATGCATTAGACCAACTTGTAGGCAAAATAAAATCAAAAGAAAAGAAAAGAAATGTATTACAACACCCAATTTAAAAAATACATAAAAGAAAGAATAAAATAAATAAAACTTTGTAATAAAAATGCCCAAGAATTTTAAATAAGCTTTGTTCACCACAAACAAATTCAAAGCCAAACTGACAAAACGTCAAACAAATCATAAAACAAAAGCAAACACAACAAAGATGTAAAACAATGACAAGTATTATTTGTTGTCAGTGTAAAATAAATTGTTAAGTGAATTAGAGGCAGGCGGCGGTGGCTGTTTTGGTCGGTTGCTTCTGATCTGATCGTATCAATAGTGGAATTTAAGTGTTTCTAGTTCAAAAGAAAGTGAAATTAGTTGGCTGACACAAAAGCGAAAAAATAGAAAAACAACAAAACAATTTACGAGTACTACGTAGTTACAGCACCTTAAAGCGATTTAATCTTTAAACAAAAGTAAACATATATTAGTCGTACTAAATACATTTGGACATACCCTAGGTAATAGGCCAGTAACCATCATATTAAGTCAAGAGTTTAGAGTTGTTTGTTGTATTTGTATTGCTGTTTGCTTTGGGCGGTTAAATAATATTTATTGTTTCTCGTAATTGTTGGCTTAAACCATCACGCATCAAATTGACATGTTAATTGTTGAGGCATGACAATTTCACTACAGACGTCACAGAAACCCATACAATACGTGCCCTGGCATATATGAAATAGGTTTTCTTTGCATTTCAGTGCTTGATATTAAAAATGTTTGCATTAAAAAAAAACATCTCTAAAATCAAAATTAACCAATATTTACTATGACCATTAAAGGTTTATAGCAATGGTTTGCTTTTGAATAATTTCTCTAACTTTTTAGTATGGACTTAACATTTGTGATCGCAATTTTATGTCGTCACATTCTTTTTTTTTTTTGTTTAATATAAACTAGGTTGGCGGAGAATTAATCCCTTAAATTGCCAGGTTATCTTACGTTCGATTTAAGTAAGACCCAAGTCGACCTATACCTTCATATAGCTAGCAGGAACGGTTAAATCTTGTATAAGCAAATATTTAGCATGTGACTTATACACAACTTCGAAAAACCGTAACCGTAAGAGTTACACGACGCCAATCATTAACCAATGCAAGCATGAGACGTAACTCTCTCGAGTTAAGCGATAATGACAATGACGTGCGAGATCTTCCTCCACCCAGAGCTGAATTACGACTAATGTCGTCAAATTAGGTAAGTAATATCTTAAGAAATTTGGACTAGGGTAAGTTAGGTAGAGGGTCTATTTATTGCCCATACCTTTTTGGGTGCGCTTTCGTTGTAGCGTTATCCTCCATATAAAAAACCTATAAGTAATGTTGAGTATGTTAAGAACCTAGTTCCCTTCATATAGTTTCTTAGATTCTTTCAGTTTGAATTCCTAAGGTAGGTAGGAAGGCTGGTGTGAGTTACCTCACACCCTCACACAGAGACCAATATGGTCCATTGCGATGAATTGAATTCCAAAGGTATTTCAGGTTTGGTGTAAATACGTAAATTTGAAAGCAGGACAGTGGCACTTATAATGTTCTTAGGTTTCGTCCTCTTCTTCACACGCTTTGCAGATTGTGTCATTTATATACACATTTATTATTTACGGTTAATATATTGACTAGCCTTCTAAGTACTGGCCTATTAAGGTCCAGAATCTCTTTCGACTTTTCTGGATGTGGGCTTCCCCATAAGATGTCAGTTGTTCTATTGTAGAATTCTGCCAGTCTCTGACGTGCTCATTTATTATCCATTACTTAAGTTTGTTTTTAAACATTTGGAAGGGTTTGAGATTTTCTAGGTTTATGGCGTACATGCGTGATCCCATCTTGTATAGATTATCTGCCTTACTATTCTCGATAACATCACCATGGCCTGGGATCAATATTATCTCCAGATTAACGTAGTCTGAATAAGTGTTAAAGCATTGACATTCGTGTCTTAGGGTTTTGATAACCACTTGACTGTCCGTAAAGGTACGTGTTGGAAGCTTATTATCAATATCCCTGAACTATTCGATACCCTCAGTTATTAAAATATTCCAAATAGCCTTCGTCGAAGTGGTTCTCATTGCTCCACATATGCTTATGCAGCATTTTTTGAAGTGGTGAACTAAGTAGGCGTAACTAGTTCTAAACACAACACAGCACCGCCAAAATAGGGACATAGGAACTTTGCGAACATTTTAGTACTATGAGAGGCATAAGACAAGGTGATATGTAAACCTTTCAATGACTGCATGATAAGAGCGAGAATTGAAACCCCAGAATTACTTATCAAAACGAAAATTATAGCATTATTACTTTCAGATTTGTAATGGAATTGAAAAATAAAGCAACTGGCAAAAATAATACTATACAAATCGTTCATCTTACCGGTCGCACTATGTGGTTCTCAACAGATGTTCGATAATGGGTTTATAATGGATATCGAATTAGAATGAACAACAAAGTCTACGCCAGCATGAACAAAGACGCATACATGTTTACACACTGCTTTGGTTGCATGAAAAACTAATTTTTTTGTTATTTGATGAATTTTTAAACAATTTCAAACACTAAAAGTAAAATCAAAATAGAAAAAAGGACAAATTGCAGCAAATCATCAAGACATTGTCGTATTCAATGATTGCAAAAAGTATAAGCTTTCAAAAAGTGCTGTAAATGAAAAATGCAACACCAGTGTAAGTACCGCAAGAAAAATACGTGGGAAAAGTAATATCGTGCACCTGAAAATTATATTGATTTGAATTATATTATATTGTATTTAAAAGCTGAAAGCTGACACAAAACCGCCTAACTATTGATAATAAAACACATGTATGTAAAAATAAATCTGAAGCAGCAACTGGACCAAATTTGAATATTGCTCTGAAGCAAGAGTATAAGGATCCAAATAGAAATATACAGAAACTAATACATTTTGTTAAAAATGCAATGATTTGTTAAGCAGTTGTAGTCAGAAGAGCACATGTTTTATCACCTCTAACACTATGACTTCAGATATTCACTGTGAGAGCCAAAATAAAGTATACACCAAATTTTATACTATAAAAAAAGTAATTTAAGTAGAATTGAATTCACAAAAACAAAGAAAAACAAAAGAGTATACAAATTTAATTGATTTACTTGTTAAAATTGACCAATTTTTTCACAACACTCCTTATGCAAAAAGTTTTTCAAAAAATATGTGGCAATTCTTTCAAGTTTCCTTAGTTTAAAAGAATAACGATAAAGTCGCATTCAAAATGATTGCAAGTTTCATAATTTGTTATTAATTCCGATCAAAAATCAATTTTTTATGGACATTTTTGAAAAAACTTTAAACCTTAATATCTCGGTTTTTCGAGAAAATAAACAAAATCTGTGTAAAATATAAAAGTTACTTATATTTTTGACCAAAAAGCAATTTTTCATTGAAATTTTTGAAAAAAAACTTTAAATTAGACGTCACTGCTCTTCACCAAAGTTTTTTTTACCCCTATATAATAGTCGATACTATACATTCAGTGTCTAAAATGTTACTCAAATTTCTTAAAGGGTTTATAAAAACCCAAATACAAAATCCAGTTATTCACGGGTTTTATACAATTTTATTTGCAAACAAATTGATTTGTTGATATTAAATACTTACTTGATTATTTCAATTATTTTGCCATCATTCATTGTTGATCGCATCATAAATATTAAATGCCACAGGGCTACAACTATTAAAACTGACAAACATTGGAATTGTTTAAGATTTTTTAAGAAATTATTTCTAAAGTGGCAATTCATATGTATTATTTAAATCAATAGCTTTATTATTAACAACTTGTTTGTGTTCGAAATTATTTGTTAAGTAATTGAAATTGTTTAATTATATATCAATTTATTGGCCTTTTAAACAGAAACATAATTTCTATTATAAATAAATAAATTTATTTAATGCTGGTTAATATTTAGTTATTATATTTACTTATTGTGTTTCAAAGGGTCTTTAAGATAATTTCTTTTCAAAGCCGGTTGGTTGTAATAAAAATTCTTGAGATTTGTGGTGAGAGTATAAACAACATTGTATTGTAGTACTACGTGCAAGTACAAGAGGTAATATGGATTGTAAATGTATACCATAATTACTACAGTGTTAGACATTCCTTTGGGCGCACTTGATTTTTGCATTGTTAGTGATTCTAATTTTATTTACATTAATGTAATAACTTTTGTTTTTGGTCTTTTGTTTACATCATTGAACAAAATAACTAAAACAGCAACAATTATCAGCCTAACGAGTTTTAGAGAAAAAAATTGATTTGTTTTTGAAATAGTTGCATTTTTAATGAGACTTTCATTTGGACGCAGCAAAAACAATGTTTATTTTTATTGCAATTTCGGTGGCGAAAACAAGTTGTTTTTTTTTTCAAAAAAAAAAAAAAAATTAAACTGAATTAATTTAAGCACGAAAGTTAAAAAATACAATTCTAAGTGAAAAAATAGGCTCTGGAAAACAGTTAAATAAATCTGAAATGGATTTCATAAAAAATTTAAAAAAAGAGGGAAATTTTAACAGAAAAATCGTCAGGTTAATAAACCGGTCTGAAAAAGTGGTAAGAAACTTTTTAAAACTGGTTAATAGATTTGGCGTTAACGTTTCAACAAAAGAAAATTCAAAGTTGACCTCCCGGCAAAAGGGGCAGATTCGTTTTGAAGCCACAAAAAATCAGATAAATTGCCGGGAAATAAAGGAAAAACTTAGGCCCAATAAAACAGTGCGTATTTAAGTGCCATTTATTTTTAAAGTGCATTTAAGTACAAAATTTTGTTTTTCACTGAAAACTTAAATGCTACTTAAATGGCCAACGATGTTCATTTAAGTGCAACTTAAGTTTTAAACATTGAACATATGGTTTTGACATTTGTTTTTGTTTTTTTTTTCTTTTCAATCATGCTGCTGTATTTTTTAACAGCGTCCAACAAGAAGTCAAAAGTTGGGACTTCTTTTATCCATATTTATGCCACCAAATTTAATATATAAAACACACAAAACAATAAAAAACACAACACAATACAACAAGTAAACACAAAAACCGAAACACAAAATTGTTGGCAAATTTTATTCAAAAAATCACATGTTTTCTGAAATATATCGATAATTTTGTTGACATTTCAAAGTGCTACCATATTTTTACCACAAAATCATAACAGCAATTAAGTATGACTGAAAAAATTAATCTGTATTTAAATGCAACTTAAGAATTTATGAAAATTAACTAAAACTACACTTAAATACGCTCTGTTTTATTGGGCATTAGCCTGCCAGTTACAACACGGACTGTTGCTGTTGCCCGCATTTTAAATGCTACTTCAACCATAAGATGGAAGAAAGTTAAATCGAAACCTCGTTTAACAAAGGTGCCTAAGGAGAAACGACTCTTGTTTGCGAAAACTCACATGTCTTGGACAAATGAATGGAAAAACGTAATTTTTGCGGACGAAAAAAAAATTTAATTTAGATGGTCCAGACTGCATTATTGGCATGATTTAGAACAAAATAATGTAGTGAGATCAAAGATAAATTTCGGTGGTGGAAGCGTCATGGTGTGGGGAGCGTTTTCATATAATTTTAAACTTCCCATTTATAACAACAAAAATTAATTCCCAAATATACCTGGAACTTTTAGATGATGTTTTGATCACCGGACTGGATGAAAATGCTGATGAAGAATACATTTTTCAACAGGACAACGCCTCAATTCACGTTATACGAAATGAAGGTGGTCACAGGAATCACACAGGTCTAAAGGAATGTCTCACAACATTTAAAAGTCTTTTAAACGCGGAAAATATTTTTAGTTTGTTTTTTATTTGTAAGCTTTTCATCATAGTGCGGCGAACCAATGGTCTACCACTGTATATATGTATGTATGTACATACATCTCATTGTATTTTACTTCGGTAAACCTAGTTACACCCTACATTAGAATGTGTTACACCATGATTATAACAAACTGTATGAAGGAAATATTCTTACCCCAATATTCCAAAGCAACTAATAATGGTTTAGTAAAACGCCGATATACAATTAGGAGTACCTATTGCATAAATATAAAACGAATAAAGAAATTTGAAAAATGTTTGTAATTTAATTTAGGGGTGATGGTAAAAAAATAATTTACAATACAAAATAGAAAATGACAATTTTTGGAAAATAAACAATTATTTGTAAAAAATATGCATGTACTCAATCGTACACAGGTTTGACTTTTGAAATATCAACGTTTACCATTAGATTTGTTTACGACTTACAAAAAAAAACATTAATTTGATATTAATTTAATTAGTTAGTAAACACTTTTTGCAAATTATCCAGCACAAATCAGATACAATTGAAGAAACTATCAAGAGCCATTGAGTACAATATTCTAGCAATAAAAACAGAAAACTATAGAGCAATTCCATATGAAAACGATCAAAATTGGCAAATTTTTGGACGACCCCTCTCCGATTTTAAAATAAATAGTCTCAATCGATTGCCCAACAAAAAATAATGTACCTACATATTTTTTTTTTTTTTATAGTGACTGGTTTAGTGGTGGTGTACACCACTGTCTGTGACAAAATTGAAGAAATCTTCATAAGGGACCTCATTGAAAGTTGTTTAAAAAAAAAACTACTAAAGCGATCGCAACGAGTGATAGCTCGTTGGAAAGGTATTGAATCAGGCTTTAATTAATAAATAAAATTTTCCTAATTTTTCTTAGAAATTTACCTTTAAATTTTCCCATGAAAATTAAATTTTCCGATTTTCCACAGAAGCTCCTAAATTTTCCGGCTAATTTTTTTTTTTTTTTTGGATTCCTCATACTTTTTGCTTTAAGAATCAGCAATAAAAAAAATCGGCCCCGACTCCTTGTTTGGACAGGAGAAGAGCATTTAAGAGACCACCTTGTTAAAAATACGTTTTAAAAATTATTTTACAGTTAAAAATACATTTATGAAGAAAAAATCTTTCTTATTTTGCTGCTTATACTTAATTACAATATTTATTAAAAATTTCAATTGTCTTGGCATCATTATAAAATTAAAGTAACTTTAAATTTAGCACGTCGGCAGACGAAGAGTACCGCTTTACATTAATTGACATATCAGAAATATTTGGTATGAAGCAATGAAACTTTTGCGTTCCAGTTATAGTTTTGACATTATTATATCTGTTTTGAATTCGTCGCTCCATGGCATCGTGTTCTTTTTGAGTGCATAAAACTGTGTTAATGGCAATTTCCTTGCTTTGAATCCACGAAAACAAATGTTGTACATTTAAGATCTGGTCAGTATATGGCCTTTGCAAACTTGCCTTAGTCGCCATGCGTTTTAGGGTTCCCCCTAACGCATCGCATGGGCCCTTACCGTGGGACGTCGCGAAAAAGTGCCACTCGACCTTGCAGTTTTGTTCTTCTTCAATTATGCAAAGATTGTAAAAATTTTTTTTATTCTTGTACTGAGAAGCCGCGCCGTCTGAGAAAAACGTTACTTTGTCGATTGCATCGAATTTTGATCTTAAGAATTCAAACAGTTTCATTTGAAATAAATAAACGGACACATAATTATGAGCTAAACTCTCCGCGACAACAACAAGGCTTACGGTCTGTAGTTCGTTATGTTCGTTTTTGAAATAAATGCAAAAAGGATGCACCGTGCACTGGTCGTTTGCCCAGTGATAAGCCTGAATTTCATCCTGAACGAGAAAAGTGTAATTCTCGGCAAAGTCGCTTATCACAATAAATTCATTTTGGGCTAATTTCTCCTTACTTTCCTTTAGAAATTTCGATTGTATCTCGGATATGAAATGGTGCGCCTTCAGTTCATTCAACTTGAATCCGAATTCCTCGATGAATTCCGGAATCTGTATGTTTCACTTCGCAACTTTCTTTTTCTAATAGGCGTTTCACCTAAAGTGGTAATAGCCTCATTCAAAGGACTCAAAGACATATTGACCATCGGAATGTCTGCCTCACTATCAGATGAAACATTTTGTTCACTTGTCATTTCACTCTCGGATTGTGGCTGCATTTGTTTCAATGCATTTGCTTGTTGAGACAAATCGATTTTACACTTGGGGCAAATGAATTCTGCTTCTTCACCGCATTGTATATTTAATTTATTCATGTATCGCTTCGAAACACCAGTTAATTTTAATACTTTTATCTTTTTCGAACGATGTCCACTCTTGTTAAACGGATTGCAGCAAAATTTATTCATTTTACTTTAAATTGTCTTTACAGCTTCACTCTTTACTTTACAAAAAAACACTTTAACACTTTCACGTTTAGTATTCAACTGAAATTTGACTCAGAGTGTGTGAAGTATTTATATTTATTTTTTGTTAAAAAATAGGTAAAAAAAATAAGCGATATTTGCTTTTCTTTAATAGGAAAATTTGCGTGAACTACTGGTCATAAAATGTTTTTTAAAGAGGGACTTAATTGGTTACTGCCAATAAGCCGACCACAGGTCATAAAATGTTTTGTAAATTTTTTAAATTACCAGGTAATAAATATTTCCCCATATTTATGGAAAATCCGTGTTTTATGACTTGTTTCTGCACGTGTCATTTTAGGCGAAATATTTATTACCTGGTAATTTAAAAAATTTACAAAACATTTTATGACCTGTAGCCTCAGTCGGGTTTGGTGTGCCATTACATGCCACTGCTGCTATTATCCATGGATTTATGGCCGGTCTTGTGAAGGCAGGCAGACCATATTCACTACACACTCAACTTGGGGCTCTTAAAAAAAAATTGATTTTTTCTTCATAAATGTATTTTTAACTGTAAAATAATTTTTAAAACGTATTTTTAACAAGGTGGTCTCTTAAATGCTCTTCTCCTGTCCAAACAAGGAGTCGGGGCCGATTTTTTTATTGCTGATTCTTAAAGCAAAAAGTATGAGGAATCCAAAAAAAAAAAAATTAGCCGGAAAATTTAGGAGCTTCTGTGGAAAATCGGAAAATTTAATTTTCATGGGAAAATTTAAAGGTGAATTTCTAAGAAAAATTAGGAAAATTTTATTTTTCAATTAAAGCCTGATTCAATACCTTTCCAACGAGCTATCACTCGTTGCGATCGCTTTAGTAGTTTTTTTTTAAAACAACTTTCAATGAGGTCCCTTATGAAGAATTCTTCAATTTTGTCACAGACAGTGGTGTACACCACCACTAAACCAGTCACTATAAAAAAAAAAAAAAATATGTAGGTACATTATTTTTTGCTGGGCAATCGATTGAGACTATTTATTTTAAAATCGGAGAGGGGTCGTCCAAAAGGTGATCGCTTTCATATGGAATTGCTCTATACGAGTAATAGCTAAACAGCATAAAGTAAGTCCATCAGTGGTCATAAGAGGTCCAAAAAGACGTTTAATTGTTCCGAAACCACAAATCAGAGGTCGCTAATAAAAACTACTTGGTCAATACAAAATGTCAAGGCTGTTAAAGTTTGCCAAATAGCACAGAAATCGAAACACTGCAAATAATCGAAGAAATAATGAATAATGAAGACTAACTGCGTATTTTAAAAACTCGTCTTCCTGATTTTGTAGACAAGAGCATCTATCATGTGCAGATTTTCTCTTGGGGCACTGGCCAGCAAAAGGCCCGGCCTCAAGCCGATTAAGAATCACGTATGAACACGTGAAGAGACAGTTGGGAAATTAAAGGTCAACTACAAGCCATTAATTGAAAAATTAGAGGAGATTATGGCAAAACAATTTAAAAACTAACGGGCGTTGGACTAAATATTATAAATACTATCATTCCCCAAAAATTTGTTATAGTGCAAAATTGAGTGCATTTGTTTATATTTTTTATTTGTTTCACTTTGATATTTATAGTTTTGATATAAAAATTTCTTTGTTATAGATTTTACAATTTACAATAGAACATTTTAGGTTTGTGATTGAGAGAAACAGAAAAAAAATAACGGAAATAATCAAGAAGAGTGATTTAGATAACTTTTATTTGCGAACTTTTAAAATAAAAGGCAAAAGTTCATTTAATGCACACCAATACTGGAACTTGAATATTAAATTCGCTTTTTTACTTATTGCTGAATATCGGTACTGCTTTACTTCATATTGAACATATCCATATTACAATTTGTTAAAAATTTATAAAAAAAAAATAGGTTATAGTATGTAAATAAGAGAGAAAGAATGTTAACATGATCAACCACAATTGAAATAGTTTGTCTCTCACGAAAGCATTCAAAAGCAACAAAAACTAATAAAGGTCATACCAAACCATGTCAAGAAAAAAATCATTTCATAACAGTTATTATGAGTGATTTATTTTTAAAAACAATATATAAAACACAATTTTAAATTTTGGTTATATGGACGAGTTATTTTTTTTAGCTCTCTGCATACATGTATTCATTTGTGCTCCCCACCGTATAAAGCTTCTTGTTCTACGATATGTTTTATAAACAAAATGACAAACTTAATATACTCCCACCACATATAAAGGTTCATTAGGAAGCAGTGTATACTAAAGATTTCAGGCCGACGCCATCATAGTTCGTACTTGTTGAAAAATAAGTCCTTTAGTCAACGACTAGCACAACGCACAGTTAAAGCCATAATGCTTATTTTACATGAAAGATTTGAGTTAATGATTAACTCTCGCAAATGTGGCATAAACTGGACACCAACTCGTGGAAGACTGACTGACGTACCCTGCAAGACTGTTATTTGTGGCAAATTTCGCCGGTTTATGCCAATAAACTTTCTTTTTGTAGAATGTCTGATATTTAGTTGCAGAGTTATGAGCCATCCTACTGACACGATTTTTAGAACGAAACTGCTTAGAAGACTGATTTTAGACGTAAGAGTGTCTTACACAGACAGAGAACATAGTTTAATCGGCAAAAGGTACGGTTACATTTGGCAAATATTTACTCAAAAAAGCGTAACCATTTGTTTAACGACAAATTTGTTGAAGTTGTTTATATACTCTTACAAGAGTTTTGCAAGATCAGACAGCATCAAATAAATTAAAACTAAATATTTGTTGTGATTTGGGCTAAATAAGAAAAGTTTTTTTTTAAATAAATAAACGAGTTCAAAAATATTTAATTTAGTGGTTACGTCTTTTTCAGCAAATATTTGCCAAGTGTGAACGTACCTTAGGAATAAAGTCTCAGATGAACACACGCAACTCATTCACTAATTTTTGTGGTGGAGGATTTAAAAAGGCAAGATATTAAATGCCTATAGGGTATTCAAACTGTCGTTTTTAACTTTACTTAGAGACACACTTGTTTGTGAATTGTCTACATATCTATATATGTGTGTATGTTTACGTACATACGTAAATCAGTAAAGAGCCAAAGACTTTTGGCTACAGTACACAGCTGTAGACACTAATCTTAATGTAATACATATTACCTTTAATGCAAGTACACATATTATACCGACATATTAACAACCCAGCAAGCCATATGAGTCCGAAAAGAGTCTTTTCTGATACCTTTTTTGGAGCGTTAACGCTCTTTATGAGCACAAAAAACAATCATAATTGCTCCGAAAACCTTCAGAAAAGAGGGTCATTACATGGTCCGTCAGAAAGAGATACCCTCTGGCCCACGATGTCGAACGATAACGTTCGCTTAGATAAGACTTAAGACACACACTTTTTATCGTATCTATTTTTTACTCAATCAAGTTTGTTTATATCACAATCAAGTTTGTGTCTTAAGTCTTATCTAAGCGAGCGTTATCATTCGACATCGTGGGCCAGGGGAATAATGTCAGAAAAAAGTCTTTTATGAGGGTTTTTTGGGCTCTTAAAGAGCTCTTAGATAATGTCAGAAAAGAGTATTTTATGATGTTTTTATGGGCTCTGTGTAATCTTCTTTTTGTCATTCTTGTGTGGTACAGCTATGTTTTTTTTTTGTTCAAAGCACAAATAACAGGACAACAACGATTTGGTACACACATAATTAAGTGGAATTTCTGAGTCATACTACGTGCCGACTCAGAACAGTAACAAGCAAATTTATCTTTCGCTTCGAAAATGCTCTTTTGTTGGACTCTTTTCTGACTCCTTTTTCGGAGCGCTCCTAGAATGGTATGCTGGGAATGTTAGCAGTTATTAAAAGCCAGCTCTTTAGCTGCGGAAGTTACGTTGTCGATTTATATGTGTTTGGCATAAAACGTCAATATAAAAATACATACTATAAATTTATGTTACTTATGTGCTTTTTTAATACACTTTATAATAAATACTCTTTGCCACACACATTATTCGTATTATTATTATTTTTTATTTATAAAGAAATCAAACGTGTGTACATACATATATACGCATCCAAAGAAACGGTTTTTTGTTTTTGAGCTGTTAATTGTAACGTTTTCATTTAGTTTCTGCTTTATTGGCCACTGTTTTAGTTTTGTTCATTCGCAATTATTCATACATTTAATTAACTGATATTTGTTGGTTGTGAAAAGAAACAATACACTAAAATGTCAATGGGAATGTTAATGCAGCAATAACTATTTACCCGTATATAATTAGATTTTTTGGCAATATAAGTGGTCAAATTTTGTATGAGTTTTATAATTAACATTTTTTGTTGGGAATTTTAATTAAACGGAAGTTACAGCACAGCAAAGTAATACTTGTCATCTGTCACACTATAACAGTTGTCATGGAAACAATTTGTGAGCCATCTCTCTTGCTTATGGCATTAGAAAGGCGACATTTTATTATTGGCAGACGTTAGGTAGTGGTTTGAATCATTCAGCTGATGACAATACGAAACACTTAAAATTGTTTTAAACAGCTAAATGCTTAATTATAAAAATATACATACATATTTACATATATTTTAGCAACCACCAAAGACATGGGAGGTATATTAAGTTTGTCATTTAGTTTGTAACACATCGGCCTATATAAAAGGTTTAAACTAACTTTTTTACAAATATTCTTCGATGATGCGAACTGTTTGGTATTGAAAATGGGCAAGTATAATTGGAGTTAATTTTTACATTAACAAAATTACAAAACGATATTTTATTTGGATCGGTCCATATTTAACCATAGGTCCACATATATAAACAATAAACATATTAAAGATAATGTTGCATTTCTTCATGAAATGGTCTGATGCACTCATGATCTCTATCGATTTTGGCTTTTTATATGTCACTAGAAATATAGTTTAGAATTTAATAGAAACTGTTAAAAAAAAAAAAAAACAATAAAAGGGCGGAAAATCCCTTTTAATAAAACTGCACAACTTTCGGGACTGTTGAATCAGGGCGTTATTTGATAACAAAATTAAAATTTTCTAGAAAAAGTTAATGTAAAAATTCACAAATTTATTTGATTGAACGAATCTCTTTTATAATCAACTAGCTGAACCCGGTGTGCTTCGCTACCCCCTTTGAGGTAAAGCTGTTAATAAACGTAGTAAAAAAGTAGGTGCGGAAGTGTGCATGGTCAAAAAGCTGCACGCTGTGAAAATTTAAGATCGATTAACAGGTCCAATATATCGCAAAGAAAGGGGCGTGCTCTGCCCACTTTTCTTTTGGTACGTATTTCTATTCGTGCCAACACCAAATACTGCCGGTGTTGGTCAAAAAATGCCCAAGATATGACGATTTTATATTTTGGGTTTATGGGCGATGCCACGCCCTTTACATAGTCAAGAATTTAATATTTCGTAAGAATATCCTATTGTGAAAATTTAATGACGATCGGTCCAGTAGTTCAGACTATATTACGATTTTAAATTTACCCACTTTTCTCCTGGTACATATTTCTAATTATGCCAATACCATATATACCAAATATCATCGACGTACATACGTCAAAAAATGCCCAAAATATGGCGATTTAAATTTTTGGGTTATATTAGCGGTGCCACTCCCGTTTGACGAATCAAAACTTCATATAGCCTATTATTCCTGCCAGAGTGACAGTAACATGCTGTGTTTGGCCTCATATTAAGCACAAACATACAGACAGACAGACAGACATTAATTTTTATATACATATATTTTTATTTATTATAATCAATGAAGAATGAGATCGGCAAAATATTCAATTATTTACTGAATAAATTTGAAACAATTTTAAACATAAACAAGTAAATGTTTATTTTATAATCGGTTTTGCCCAATCATATCGAGCCATTACCGCCAAAATAATGTATCCCACACCATAATCGATTGTTGTTTTTTTTATCGAAATCGATAGTTCAACATCATTTAAAATTATTAAAATTAAATCTATTACACAAAACAATATTTACATTATAAATTTTAAAATAATGGCTTTATTCAAACTGATTTTATTTAAAAAAAAACCTTCCCCTGTAAAATTTTGAGTTTGTGGGATACATTTTTTCGGCGGTTATGGCTCGATATATACCCACCATCAAACACCAGTAGTGTGATCTAACAATACTTAAGACTTATTTTTGTAATACATATTTTGTATCGGTAACGATAATTACACTGGTTATTTTATTTTGCGGATCCCTTACATTTCAACTATTATGGGGCGATTGTCATAAAATATTGTTCCATAATTATATTGTTCAATAATTATTGAAAGTTTATGTTCTTAAAATTTCTTCTGAATAACAACATTTACAAGCATTTTATGTATATTCCAGTTATTCCACAAGAGGTGTCAAGATTTTATATTTATGTATCTCTTTCTTTCAGAACCGGCCTTTGTTTGTAGTTTTGCAGCGAGTAACGATTACGAGTAACACAATAAATTAGAATACCAAAAACAGCCTCAAGAAACTGATTTTGGCTTTTTGAAACGTCAAAATTGTGTCTTCTGTATACTCTGTGGTTATTCTCGGAAGTGGTCGTTGTATAGGAGTCCATGGCCAGTTATGGACTAATTTTCACAAAAGCCAATAGTATAATTTTTACATACATACTTATAACTGATCTGTGTAAAATTTCGGCTCAATATAGATGTTTATGTAGGTTAATGAATTTTTAAGGAAGTAGTCCTCATAAGAGAGTTATGACCTATTATCATCCATGTAAATGTTTTGTGTTGAATTTCAAACTGATAGTGATGTTTAAAAGAGATTTATTAGCATTTCAGTGATTTTCGGAAGTGGAGTTCATATGGGGACTACGTTCAAAATTTACGTCATCATGAAATCTAGTACCACGATTTATAAATATATACATATGCATGTATTATTTGTGTTTAATTTCGACTTGTTAGTGATTTTTATATGAGATGCGCATTTAAGTGATTTTCGGAAGTACACTTTGTATGGGGCGCAAGTTCAAATATGGGCCGATTATCATGAAATTTGGTACGAAATCGAATTGAATTAAGTTGAATTTCAACTTGATAATTATTATTATAAGAGATTTATGCGTATTTAAGTGATTTTCGCAAGTGGACTTTATATGGGGGCTACGGATATGGATCGATGCAAACAAAATATCGTTTCAAGATTTTGTATAGATCCTGCTTTTCTTTCGACATATTCCAGAAAGACATTTGCGTGGGGGCTATGGGAAATCGTGAACCAATTCCTACCATTTTCAACAGGAACCGTCCTTCTATAATAAAAATAATTAAAGCAAAATTTCATGATATTATCTGCATTATATTTGAAGAATATTTCAAAAAAATATCTTGAAAAATATCGAAGTTGTCTGAAACTTTGGTCTATAAGTAGCATCCTACATCATCGATTTTGCCCATTTTCCATAACAAACATTTCGGTGGAACAAAAAATGTTTGGTAAAAATTTCATTGTTCTATGTGTTTTTTTCGAAGCTCTGTCATTTCTTTAACAGACCGATGAGCATGGCTGGAATCTTATAAGGACCCAGTATATATAGACTTTTAGGTCGTACGACCAATATTTCGATTTTTTACAAACGGCATGAAAAATATAATATACCAACCATCTTTTAGGTGGTGGGTATAAAAAGGTACATTTAATAAAAAAAAAATACAGGTAATTCGCTTTGTAAATGTCTTAAAATTTATTATTTTATAAATAACATGAAAATAAAACAAATGGTTTAACAATAAAAACAGCAGCGCTTATTTTAATTTTCTGACTAGTGAAATCGTTATTCAAAGCCGCAAGCTTGTGTTCCTACACTAATTATGTCCAAAGAAATTTAGCAACAATAATTGCTTAACACCATTTTATGTATATATACTATATACTATCCACGCAAAATATTTCCACTTTAAAAATAGAATATCTTCACTTTTCATAAATTTATTTTTAATAGCTCAAGTCTTTAAGCATTTAAAAAACCTTAAACCTTTAAATAGGACAGCAAACAAGAAGTTATCAACAGTTTTAACACCAGCCAACCAACCAATCGCCAGCCGCAACAAAACGCCCAGTTATAAATACGGCTTGGAAACAATTGAATAAGCACCTTAAAAATTAATTTAGAAAAGTATGTAAATTATAAATATTTATTGTGTTTTGAGTTATGGTTTAGGCGGTAGCGGTTGTGACACCACTGTTGGTGGCAGTAGGTTACACCCAAACTCATATACATACATACATACACAAGTATTTATATTCCAACACACACACACAAAACGGCGACAATGGCAGAAGTAACAGCACAACAAAAACAATGAAAACAAATTTTGTGCGTTTCTGGGTTATACGCATAAATTCCAACAGGTGAAATTGATTTTCTTTTCATTTGTGCAAATATGAAATGTCAACATTTAAGAAATATTGTTGAGAAAGTGCTAAAGATGAATAAAAGCAATAGAGCACACAATTGCTTAATAATTTGAGTACTTAAATATTGGTTGAGGTGAAAAATATTGCAGTTTACAATATAATAATATGCTTCTCTTATCTATACAAGGTCTGTGTTCGTAATTTAACACAGTTAAAAGGCCATGTTCAACAGATTATTTTCAGGAAACCTCGAAACCTTAGTTCCAAGCACACTATGAACTTTCGGATTGTTTCAATACATGCACGCCATGGCACTGGATTTTTTTTATTGATATTTCCAAGTTTTCCAACATATTTTAGCACCACTTTAGAAATTCTATATTCATTCTTCAACACAAACAACTTTGAAATTGAGGTTAAAGAAATATATTCGAAATTACTTTATCCCTGCACCAATAGAAACGTGATGATTAAAGACAACATGATTGTTATTTAAACACACTTCGTGTGAGTAATAAATATTTTGAAACTAATACCGTGTACATTAAATATAAATTAGGGATTGATAAATCAAAGATACAAATAAGCATTTGATGAAAGAAAAACAAAATTAGGACAAATTTATTTGCATTTACAGCATTTACTCAATTTGTTAAATCAATAACAAATTCAATTTGCCACAATTTACACAGATACTAACATACATATTTATTTCTATATCAAAATCATAAGTTAATTTAAATTTCTAAATGCCTTTTAGGGAATAGGTAATTTTGTTTACAATTATACTAAACAATTCACTTTTGACAGCTGTCACAAACTTAATTTCACATTATAACCAGATTTGATGTTTATAGTTTCATTTTAAATGACTTGTTACTTATGTACATATTTGTCGGTTATGAAAGAAAATAATTAAAAAAGAGAAATTATAATTAACAATGGCAAATATTTAACAAATTGCTGAAGAACCACTATTGCCACTTCATGTGTAATTGCAAATTATGTGTGTGTAAAATTTACTCGGATGTGTGATTCATATGTTAGGTTCTCATTTAATTTTAAATCGTACGTTGTATGATAGCAGGGAATTTTAAATTCCGTTAAAGTTAGCTACACTTATCTCTTGGTCTTGCTAGACCACAACGTTATTGTGCATGCACGATCATGCAAAAACAATTCAATATATTTTTGGAAGTACAGTAGTACTTAAAAAAAAACAGTTATCAAATTTGTTTTTGTCTTTACTAACTTTGAAGGGTACATATCGGTCACTTATTTAAAACATTATAAAATATATTAGCGGTATTCACACCGAGCTTGTCAGTTTGTTAGTCGGTAGTTTGTTAATTTGTTAAAGTTACCAACTGTGAACGACCCCCTTTTTAAAACTTTGTTAGTCTGGTAACTTTCGTAGTAAAACAGCTGATTTATTGTTTTGACACAATTTATTATTCTGGCAAAAATAAAACATGCCACGAGAAAGTGTAAAAAAAACAATTGTAGCCCATTTAATTACTCATGCTTTGACACAAATAACGTTTGCTGACGGTAAGTAGACAAGATTTATCGAAGTTTAATAGTTTAATTACAAATAATTTAATAATGCAGAAATTTTCTGATTGTGAGTTACCAACTAACAACTATTTTATCAGGAGTGCCGTGTCGTTAATTTGTTAAATGTTTATCCTTTAGCGCGTTAAATATACAAAAACAAAATGCGTGTAAAAAAGTAACGATTAACGACTAACAAACTAACAAGCTCGGTGTGAATACCGCTAATGTATTCTTTTTTATATGTATAGAACTTTACTTGGCAACACTTTTTTAACTGGCGGCCATTTTATCAGCTGTCAAATGATTTACGTTTAGTTTGGTTTGGCATTTCGCCATGCATAGACTGACGCCTGAACAACATTTCCAAATTGTACAAATTTATTTTGAAAATCATGGTTCTGTTCGAAATAGGAAATTCCGATTTTCATAAGCGAATATTGTTTAGCGATGAAGCTCATTTTTGGTTGAATGTATACGTCAACAAACAAAACTGCCGTATTTGAAGTGACGATAATCCTCAAGTGTACGTTGAGACACCGTTACATCCAGAAAAACTGATTGTTTGATGTATTTTATGGGCTGGTGATATACTTGGTCTGTACTTCTTTAAAAACGAATCTGGCCAAAATGTTACAGTTAATGGTGAATGCTATAGAGCCATGATTACTGACTTTTTCGTTTATCAATTGAACAATTATGATGTGCAATAGTTGTGGTTTCAACAAGACGGCGCAACATGTCACACATCTTGTGGCACAATTAATTTATTAAAGGAAATGTTTGGTAACCACATAGTTTCAGGTTTCGAACCCATGTATTGACCTTCCAGACCAACCGATTTAACGCCGCTTAACTATTTTATTTGGGGATATGTGAAGTCGCTAGTCTATGCCGTATCCATTCAATTAGAAATAAGCTTTGTCGTTGATCACAATTTTAAGACATGAAATGCAAGATGCACTTTTTTAAACAAGCATGAATTTTGATAACAACATTCAATACACTGCAAGCGTTAATCGTTGGTAAGTCGATTCATGGTTAAATTATAAACCAAACTAAACATGTCCAACAGTAACATATTACACAAAAACAGCTAAGCTGGCAAAAGCAGTCTTGCTAAAAATAAAGTTGCTAAAAAATAACCATTTATGATCAGTTCTGTTGGCGCGTAATCCATATGTACCCAGAAATATTGCGAAAAGGTTATAGCTAATAAATGCCCAATACTTTGAAGAAATTTATATTATACAAATGAAATAAAAATCAATTGCAATTTTAAATACTGATAGTGGTCATAATAATAGCTCCATAAGGTATTCTGGAGGAAAAATATCAGAGTTGGTCGTCGCACAGTGGCGCCCGTAGAGCAAACGTGGTTGCAAAAATCAAAATTTTCATGAGCGCCGACGAAGTTTTGAATAAACCCATGTTTTCAACGATTTCAAATATGCCACTCTTAATAATATCACATTTTTAGTTTAGAAGATATAACCGTTTAAAGTTGACCGACTTTCGGTTTTCAAAAAAAAACACAGAATTTTTAGTCAATTTGTTGCGATTTCAGGTGTAATATCACGAAAAATAGGTAACGAATCGCCATATTTTTTCTTTGTATTGATTGATGTATTTATTAAATGTATAATGATAAAAAAAGTTACCTGTTTGCTTTGCGTTTCTCCTGGAAAATCACTGTTTAAAAACTATCCGTTTTTTCACTATTTTTCAACTTTGACGGAAAATAAAAAAAATGTATATTTTTGTATATTTGCCATATTTGCAAAACCTGTTAAAATTAGTAGAAAAATCAATTTTATGGTAATGGATGAATATTTTACAGAAAATTGAAAAAATAAATTTAAAAAAAAAATATTTTTTTTTAATTTGTTGGGTAATAATTTAAAACATAAAACTCTAAAGAAAAAAAAAAATAAAAACAATCTAAAAATGTAAAAATAATTTTTTTTAGTTACCATAACATTGATTTTTCTACTAATTTTAAATTTGATAACCCATACGTAGGCCCCTACAAAGCGTAGCACCCTTTCCAAACGCTCATTTCATAGGCTGAACAGTTATTTATCATATGCTGTTTAAACTGTTCAATTATCTTATTCGGTTCAAAAGATATGATTTTTGCAAAGAAAAAACTCAAATGGCGCCAATGTGCGCCATACAATTTCTGAAACCATGTCTTTTTAACCTTTTTTACCTCTAGAAGCCAAGCGGGCACGTACGGGCAGATAAAACCTGTTGAATTATGTAAAGAACTAAGTACTTTACAATAGTATTCTTGAAAATTGGAACTATTAGTCTGAATAATAAAAAAAAATTCTCTTAAAAAGATAAATATTAGTTCAATTACTTTTCTAATTAATAAAAATTAGAATTTTTATTTTCAGCCTTCAGCTGAAATAAATTGCTCCTAGCTCAGGAGCGGAGACTCTATTGTATTTCGAACGGCATTGCATTGCACAATGGGGCAGAAACAATATTTTTTAAATAGACCTGCCATCTCTAAGGGGCTAGGGCCAGTCCTCGTGAAAATTTTACATACGAGTATTCCTGTTTATGTTTTAAGGTGCAATGCTGTGGGTGCCCAAATAAGGGCACATTTTCAATGTAAATTTTTTAAAATTCCTAGCCGAGGACTTTAAGAATCTTAAAAAAAAAACATGCAGACAGCAACTTTGATAGTCAAGTTTCTCTGAATATTCACACAATTATTAATTAATTTAACAACTCTATTAACACAAATATTAAATATCTTTAATAATATTTTCTTCAATGTCTGAATATCAACTCACTCAAGTATATATGTGTATTTATAACAGTTTTTGAAGAAAGCTATTTTACATATGAATTTTTATTACTACATTTACTACTAAAAAAGTAAAAATTATTGAAAACTAAAAGAAACAAATAAAACTATTGTTTGAAAAAATAAAACACTTTCGTTTAATTGATGCTTTAAAATGAAATAACTAAAAAAAAACAAATAAACATTTCATTTCACTTTAAATTTTAAGCAATCATAAAAATACTATTTAAAAAGTTTGTCTACTACAGAATGAAATTAACGAAAGAAATATTTCTTTGTTTTAGTTTTTGTTTCAAGAATTAACGATGCATACCATGACAACATTGTTGATGATGGTATAGTGCTGGGCCTGGACTAACTCTTCTGCATGATGATTCAAAAAAAAAACGTGTTTTAACTTTAAACTGATGTACTCGTATGTTTGTGTATTTTTTTTTTTGGGTTTTACTACTATTCGGTTAATGGGTTAACTACACTTGTTTTCTTTTACAGGTACATACAGGTAAAGTGGAATGCCATTATATGATTTTATTTAATGTTGTTTAAACGTACTGGCTTAACAATATTTATTTACAGACAGACATGTCGCATAAAATGTCATCATACGGGAAAAAAAAGAAAAATAACAAAAAGCACAGTACACACGACATAAAAAAAGAGTGTATAAAACAAAATATTTCATTTTGAAAATTCCGAAAAATTAGATTCATAAGTGTTTTTGTTTAATAATTGTTCCAGCTTAAGGTCTTAAGGTTTTTAGAGTGTTGTGGCAACATGATTTTAATGGCCGACTTGCATCCTGAAAACCGTTTAAAAACCCGAAAAATATACTGTGCAGGCTAAAATGTGTGAAAGGAATGTGCATTTTGGCATTCGGTCATCTTCGAAGATGAATGTCAGTTTTACATATTCGGCAACAGTGAAGCATGGTTTGAGCCTGTATGCCAGCTGTTGGTACTGGGAATTTAACATTAGCTGTAACAACCATGGAAAAGTTTAAGTACCATCAGATTCTGGAGGACATCTTTTTGAAAAGAGCAGAGAACCTGGGTATAAGATCGGATTTTCAATTTTACCAGGATAATGAACCAAAGCCCAAAGATATTGTGCAAAACTGTCCGCATTTGATGACGCCGCCAACACAGTCGCCAGATCTTAATGGTGTCGATGGTAAATTTTAGAAATCAGCATAAAGAAACACAAAATTTGTAACAAAAATTATTTAGAAAAAGCGCTACTGAGAAAGTGGTCGAATATTTTGGCGAGTATTACCCAAAGACTGGTCGCATCTATGCCTAATCACCAAATATTAAATCGTGTACTTGCCAGTTTTAATTTAAAGTTTTCGAAACCCTTACGTGCCTGCATAAAATAAGCTATGACGTGAAAAACGAGCACTTTTTAGTTTTTTATGTTAAAATGAACATTTTTGAAATAAATTTAAGACTATAACATATTTTCTTTTAAACGGCACCAATTTATTTTTTAAGTTACTGTTAGTTTTCTTTCAATAAAGCTTTGAAAACAAAATAATGCACTCCATAAAATAAGCTGTGAGCCACTGTACATAGCTAAGATTACAATTCAGAGCCATTAAACGTTGTGGTGGCAATTGGCTTGGTACTTAAGAAACGTATTAAAGTGAACTGGGTTGGTAGTGTTACATTCCCGGACAAAATCCATGGTGGAATTGGGCCGAGTTAGTGGACGATAGACGGAATGCTCATCTAATGGCAGCGGATGTTATTCAGTTATGATGGCCTCTGTTCGTTTTGATAATTGTCTTAGATTGAGGTAATTGCCTAAGCTACAGATGACAGTGCTAATTTAGCTTAAGCACTCTAGCAAATTCATGTAAGACATACAAGTTGTATGTTCCATGCAAGTCATATAATTTGTTTGTAGGCCGGTGTAAACGAAACCGAGTGAGCATGTCACAAACAAATCATTCAGTTAAATCACTTCCAGACAGATGAATAGAATATCTCTAGCCATTTCCTGCTACGGTAATCACAGAAATTTTGTAAAATAATGCAAATTGTCTCTAAGGATTATCGTGATTTGATTTAGATTTGAATTGTGCGACAATTTGTCACAATTTTTATATATTTTTTTTGTCTTTTTGTAAGAAAGTCTAATAAGACTTAGTTTTATTAGAAAGATGACAATTGTTCCATTCACAGAAAACCATATTTGGGTAATTTCTATTTCATTTACGGTTCCTTCATCATCAGTTCCATTGTAATTCCTAAACAGCGTCAGAAATAAGTGACTCTGTAAAAATCTCCTAACAAGTATGCCAGATAATCAAAGCTCATTTAGAGCCAACAAGCGAGGACAGTTGTATAACTTTATGTCGCCTTCGCCGTAATACTGGTCGTTCATCTTGGCTGTGCATCTTTCCAAATCTAAAATCTTATTCTCTATCTTTCCGCCATGGCTGTACAATGAAATGGTGATGTCTCACCAATTCGAAAGACCTTTATGAAAGTCATTATATGGAATATGTATTTCTCATGAATGCATCCGGAATAAGCAATGACCAAAACGGCAATTGATTCAGGCCACATTGTCTTCGCCGACACTGAAATAGAACTAACGAAGCACCATCTTGTCAGTGTTTAGACACTTTCTTGAATCATACGTTTTCAGCAGGTAAATAACTCAAACTCTACTTCTAAGACAAAGTTCTTTATTTTTCAGCCATGTCCGTATAGTAGAGTTTAAGATGTCCTACCATTTCCTTCCATTATGAAAACCTTTACAATCTCCTAACATAAATCCTGAACAACTTATAACCAAAAATTTTTGCTCTATTCGAACCGCCAATCGACGACAATAATATTCAAACCATGCAAGTAGAGCTAAAGCATTGTTCACATAAAATCCAATTGCATATACATACATATGTTTATATTTTTGATTTGAGTCCTCAACGTTTCCCATAATAGCAAAACATATGTTCAAATTGATTATAAAATGGTTTTGTGAATAATAGAGCTTTCTGTGAAGTACTTTTGTTTCAGATAAAACTTTTTAAGTGATTTAAACTTAATTATTAAATCAAATTTTAATTTTGCTACAAATTATTTAACTTAAACTTAATTTTAATTTTCATAACATCTTTAAATAACCATCAATTAGGAAGTGATAAAATCAAAAACCAACATTTCATCATCGGCAATTTAACAGCTTTACTAAACCTGTTGGCCAATTTACAAGACAAAACTAAAAAATAAAATAAAACAAAATCACTTTCGATTTTGTTTGTCATCTTCTTAAATAACAACATTTAAACAGGTCTACATCATACATAGGTATGTAAACCCCATTTTTAACACAACACCAAATATGTCAAGTTGAGATCAAATAATTTGCATTACAAAAAAGCAAATTACCAAAAAAAAACAACCGAAATATTTTTGCAAATATTTAAAATATTTTATGAATGATTTCAAATGAATCATTGTGGATATTCATTCATAACTGTGCTGCGTTATACAAGTAAATAATCTTTAATCTTAAAATATTTACAACTACATATACACCACCCAACAAAACACAGGCATGCCTGTAATGGCAGACATTCCTTTGCTAGTTAATCATTTGTTTGATACAAACTGATAAAAAAACAAAAAAAAAATTTGTTTAAACAAAATATTCGGTCAACTATAAAGTGAAAGTTATGTAATGTATTTCTTGGAATTTTGCACGTATATTTCAATATACGAGTATTTACTCGTATTGTACAAAATGATGACAATCGCATGCATAGCACCGTGTGTAATCCAACTCATAAAAGTTAATTTTGTTTTTAATGTCAGCCTGTGATTTTCTTTAAAATTCAACACTAAACCGGCTTGTAGTGTTGGCTGGCCGGTTACAGTACGGCTTGTTTTAATGGACTATAGGTAACAAGTGCAAGTGCAGCAGTGACGCTTTTAATTGTAAATTGTGCGCCAAAAGAGTAAAATAATAAACGTGTTTATTATTTGTTTTTTTTTTTGTTTGTCTTTAGGTCTTTTAATGTCATGTTTCTTTTGTTAAAATGATTTGTATGTTTAAGTTTTTGGTTTTATATTTTTTTTGGTATTTCGTTTTTTACAAAAAATGGAACGAGATTTAAATTCACTTTGTATGAGCAAGATTACGAGATATTTAGTTGGTTTTTCTAATAATTTTACATACAATTTTTTTACAATTTACCTGGTTGTGTGTAATATGTGGAATATTAAATTGAAATGTATGTTAACACTTGCCTGCAAATAAAACAAAAGCATAAATATATTACAAAGTTTTGATATAAATTTAAAAATTATATCTTAATTTATTGCTTAACTGTAAGTTAATTTTATCAAACAAATTCTCAATATGCTTTAATTTGGGACATCGTTGAATTTAATTTCAACAGGAAAATGATAAAAAGTTTTTTTTAAGAGCTTTGCGATTTGACTAAAAACACACACAAGCATTTAGAGAAATATATGAAAACTTTTTTGAGCCTACACTCATAGAAAAAACGTGCTAAAATCAAGATTTTACGTCCAAAATCAAATCATTTCAATCTTAATAGTCTGTTAAATACGAAAATTCTTAATTCAAGAATAAAATCATGTCTTTCCATTATTGATTGAATATAAATATAAAGGACTAAAAAATTTTAATTTTATATGTTTCGCATTTGGAAAACAGCAATTGATATTTTCCTGGGTACATAGTTTGAAAGTCAATTTTAATCAGAAATTTGTAAGGGACAATGACTTAAGCTGTAATAAGCAATCGAAAAATATTTTACCAATTCCGGCGCTCTTTAATGACTGAGTTTTGGCCACCTGCGTAGTAACTCAAGACTTTCCATTTTTTCCAAATCATTCTGGCGCATACTGTATGTGAGTTTCCATTTATGACAAACTTCCTTCCATTCAGCATTAGGTACACTTATAAAAACTACTTCCCCTAAGTTCTGATCTTCAATTATGTATTTCTCTAAGTTCTGGTTTTCCATTATTTAATATTTATTTTTTCACTTTTATTAAACACGTGTTCTTCGTCAGCGTTTTGCAATTTATGACACAACACTCTTTAATTATTGTCAAATTCTAAGAACTAAATTTAAACTTTAAGAATATGTTCTTAAATTGAAGAATACAATCTTAAAATTAAGATGTCGTTCTTGAATTTAAGAATGTGTTCTAAAAATTTAAGATCACGTTCTTAAATTGAAGAATACAATCTTAAAATTAAGATAACGTTCTTGATTTTTACAATGCGTTCTATAAATCAAGAACTTGTTCTTAAATTTGAGAACGTACATCTTACTAAAAAATATTTTAAGATTGAAACTTGAAGAATTTTGCATTCTACATTCAAGAATTTTGTTCTTCATTTTAGAATGTCATATTTCTACCAGTGTATATATAATTTAATGTTTAAAGGTGATTGCTGTAAATGTTGACCGCGTTTAAGCATCAAATTGTTCATACACAGTTTCCAATTTATTATTATTTATTTATTCATAGATTATATAATATTTTAATATACAAATTCAGTTTTTTTTTATACAAATTCAGTCTTAAATATTATTTTTAATCTATATATGGCCAAACATATTTGTTGTGAGCCAGATTGGCATAAAATGTGATTTTTATATTATATTATATGTATATAAAATATGTGACCAGGAAAACTCATTTAATATTAGCTTACGGTATTTTAAACAAAGTTCAATATATTTATATAAATTAGAAAAATTATAACCATTTAGAATACTGATAACATTATTTACAGATTTATTTTATTAAAACAGGTTCTACGTATTTCATTATAAATTGGACAGACTCCCAAAAAGAGAAATGTATTTTCTACTTCATTAGTATTACATATTGTACAACAAGTTTATGCAGTATTAATAAAAGATCTGCCATTCAGTTCTAATAGTCCACCTCTAGCTTTAATAAGAAGACAAGTGACACGTGTCGAGTAATTTAATAATGGTACAGGCATAAAGTTATGATTAAGTTGTGGGTACATATCACGATTTGAGAATTCTTTGCTCTTAACATGTTTTCTTCTTTTGTAGCTCTTTTTTAAATCCAAAAAGACATCCACCACTTGCACGACCAGCTCTGTGTATTTTCTTTGCAGGAATTCATTTTAGAAAAGAATTTTGAAAATAAGAATTAAGACGATATTGATTCTCACTAAGAACGTGGGCTTCGAATAAAAAAAAATTACAACAAAAATTTAGTTTTAATTTATTTGCTTGATCTTGCAAAACTCTTGTAAGAGTAAACAATGTCAAACAAATTTGTGCTAAAACAAGTGGTTACGCTTTTTTTAGTACATATTTGCCAAATGTGACCGTACCTTAAGTTATGTTTTTTATTTACCAGGCTGAAGTATAACGAGTACACTTTTTTATTGAAACATTAACAAATATTAAAAACCAAAATTAATTGAAAGTATCGTTCTTATTATTTTTTCCAACTCTGTATATTTCAACTGATTAAGTTTTTTGACATAATAACGATATCTATGTTCAAAACATATAGCACTTACAAAAAAAAATGAAAGTGTTGACAACAGGTCTTAAAAAAAACACTTCTGTGGAGTGGCCGGATATTATGTGAACAATACTTTAACTCAAATACACAACACATAAATCGGTTAAGTATTCAATTATTTAGGTCATCTCAACAAAAAAAAAAGTAAAGAAACAAAATTATTTTCACAATTTCACACATTTGAAACTAAATAAAATAGGAAATTTTAAGGTAGGGCATGAAATTTCGACAAAACGAATAAAAATATTGGGATGTTTAAAGAAGCAAATAAATTTTTATGTAAATATTTTGAGTAAATATTGCAGTACGACATTTTTTCAAAACTAAATAAAGTTGAGAGAAGAAAATTAAAACATAAAATAATGATAAAATACAGCACAACTAAAAGCAAGTACCAAATTAGGCGTAAAAGCTTTAAGGTACGGTCACACTTGGCAAATATTTGACGAAAAAGAACTCGTTTATTTATTTAAAAAAAAAAACTTTGTTGATTTAGGACAAGACACAACAAATAATTAGTTTTTATTTTATTTGATGCTGTTTAATCTTGCAAAACTCTTGTAAACAACATCAAACAAATTTGTGCTAAAAGAAGTGGTTATGCTTTTTTAAGGAAATATTTGCCAAGTGTGACTGTACCTTTAGAAAATAATAATATAATAGCATCTTAAACTGTTTTTAAACAGAGGCGTATACTTGATATTATTTAATCAAAAACACGCAGCTTTATTATTGAATGAAATTAATGGCCAAAAAAAATTTGTATGCCGGCAAAAAGAGCAAATGATTGAATGAATAGAAGAATAAGTGAGTGAGTGGCATGTTTATGAATATCTGTATTGTCAGTTTGAATGTGCTTATGTTTTGATGTTTATTTTAGCTGAAAGTAAATGAAAGAAAGAAAAAATAGCAAGTTGTATGAGTAAAAACAAGCTTGAACGAATTTAAAGCTGTTTGTTTCTGTTTATAGTACAAGTACTGCACAACACACAGTTTAAACTTTAAAGCCGCAAATGAAATTGAAATGTGGGTTTTTTTCTTTTGTTTTCAAAATGTTGCCTTGTGTGTGACTTTCTTCAGACGCACATCAGCAATAAACAATTTGCGCGTAGTTCGTATGGTTTATTAGTTTTTTTTTCTGTTTCTGTATACCCTACATCATATTATATTACTTTTAGAGAAAGATATGCGATATTTATCGTTTAGTTTGACCTAGTTTCGATTTAAATTAAGACAATGAACTTAAGAATGAAAGTGATATAATCGAATTAGTTTCTTTTATGAGTTTAGTAAAAGTAATTACATGTTTGATTTTAATTATTATAAATTAACATGTTCGAAGATCTAATGTATTTGTTGCTTAGTTTGAGAAGATTAATTTATTAAAAATAATACTGAAAGTTTCATTCAGTGGAATTCTTTGAATATTAAATGTAATTGAAAATTTTAGTTAAATTTAATAATAAATATAAATGTATAAATACAACTAAATCTGTTTAATTTGTAAATTTTTATGTTTTTTTATTATAAATTATTAAATAAATCAGTTAACGAAAGACACGATTTAAGACATCGATTTGAAGAGTACAAAGAATGAAAAGTTGTTTGTAATGCAAGAAACTGTAGCTAGCCATGTCTCAGTCGATCTCTTGGTTTTTTAAATGATTTTTTGTCCGATCTATACAATATAGATACATAGTACAGAACATTGAGACTTTGATCTACTTTTAGCTTTAGTTTATAAATTACTAATATTTCTTTTTCAATGTTAAAAACTCTTAAATATAATTTAAGATATAGTTTGCAGAATTCTTGTTTGCAACGAAACACTATAACTTCAGTTGATGTTTGCGGAACTGCTATTATGACCGTCAGTTATGGTACTAGGACTTTGGTTGACAGTTTTGGCACTACAACTTCGATTGTTAGTTACAGGATCGCGGTTACAACGGTCATTTTGGGCCGACAGGTTTGACACTACAACTTCGGGTGCTATTGCAGTTTACCTAATTTAAGATCTATAGTTTTATAGTTTTAAGTTAATTTTATTATTTAGATTGTACTAAACCGATCTAATACGAGTATACTTACTCCCTGGCCCAAGATTTTGAACGATAATGTTCGCTTAGACAAGAATTAAGACACAAACTTGATTGTGGAATAAACAAACTTGATTGAGTAAAAAATAGATACGATAAAATGTTTGTGTCTTAAGTCTTATTTAAGCGAACGTTATCGTTCGACATCGTTGGCCAGGAGGTTAATTAGTTGAGGAAAGCAAGTATCCCTGACAAGCCGAATTTTTTTTTTTATTATTTTTTTATTTTTTATTTAAAAAAAAAAAATTTAATTCTTATTATTTACAATATGACAATAATGATGCCTCAGCGCCCTTTAGGCCTTATAGAGTTTACCTACTGAGAGTGGTTGCCAGTAATTCAACGTGTTTTCTACTACTTATCCATGGATCCATAAGTCGACACCGTATACGACAAATTACCTTAGCCGACGACAACAGTACGTTACAAATGTCCGTATTTTAGGGTTTTCTTATAATATAATGTTTTAAAGAGTCAACCTTCTTCCAGTAAAATAGTTCAGGTTTTAGTAATCATCCATGTCGTCATAAACAAGAACTGTGGAATAAAAGACTCAATAAATAAACCGGTCTAACGTTCTCATCTTTTAATCTGGTCTATTGAGTCTAGATATTCGGCGGAGAACTCTTTATAGGTTGTCAAAGCGGTGTCAGTATTTTTAGTTAATCATATACGGAATTTGCTGACGTATAATACGGTTCACTGTGTATGACCAATGATATTTATTATTTAAAAAGCAAAAGGCTATTGAAATGTTCCCTGTAACAATTTTCGCATAATTTTTAACAACAAAGAAAAGGAAAATATACAAGGTACCTCCAGAACAAACGTCAAATCGTAATACTTAGTAACGCTTTGCTAAAAGAACAAATAAATCATGCAGGGATACATGTCAGAAATCTAAAACTTTTGACGGACTTTTGATGGCCTGATGAAATGATCACTTTTGGATTCAAAGGAGTTCGTTCATGGCTAGAAAATAACACATAATGGCAATTAAGAATAAAGTCACTTTTTTCGATATTCCTTCTTATACGTTTAATAATTGTACGAATATATTTCCATTTTTTAAGTCCACATCACATCAAGAACTTATCATTGTTTAAGCACATTCTCTAAAGACCTTACGACACTACATTTTTAATGCATTGTTCAAGTTTTGATGAACAGTACAAATATAATCTAATAGAAAAATTTACCAAGTGCAAAGAGTTCAGCAGTATTAAGATAAATGGCAAACTGTCAAACATTTTACTAAAGTTACCGATAAAAAATGAAGTTATGTCAACAAAAAAATGTAAAATTGTTCAACTTACAATTGAAATATTAGAAGTGTTGCTGAATCAGCGGTTTATGAGCAAATTTGGCGATTAACCGTTGACAACATTTAATAAAATATACAAAACCATAACAAAAGAAAAAAACTAAAAGTCTTTTATCAAAGTTATTTTCGGAAATACAAAATTTATTATTACTGAAAATATGGATGATTTTATTTGCGGTGTGGCTTTAATTCAAAATATGTCAGTGATTCAGTGTATAATACAAATAAAAAAATTAGCAAACAATATAAAAAGTCCTAAATATTTTCTTCTCAGTGGCTACTATTGCGGGAAGACGAAGGATTTGTACACAAATTGTACAAGGAAATAGAATGCGAAGACTCGAAGCTGTACAGAAATGTTTTAAGGATGACTCCTCATCAATTCCAAAACTTTACTTTTTTTTAATTTGTTTTTTAGTTCACAGATTTAACATCCCAAATATAAGGCAATTGCTTTATCTCATTTAATACATACAAAACTTCCTCTTCCAACCAAGCTTTAACCATTTTTTATATTTAATTAAATTTTTGTAAAATTAATTTTATTTATTTTGTTTGCCGCGTTTTTTATTAATTGTGAAATGTCAATTTTTTTTACTGAAAAACTGAAAAAAAAATTTTGTTTACATTTTTTATAGTTTGCTTTTTCTAACATTTTCTGTTTCTTTCTATCAATTCAATGAACAAAAAATGTAGTGTCATAAGGGCTTAACGAAGACAAAAACACAGTCTTATTATTGTTGGAGAGTCTCCTTTAGAGTTTCAATGATTCTAAACATATTTTATTTTTTTCTTCCATCGAGATCACTTTTTAAGATCTCTGACAACTTACCGGTATTTAAGTGCATTATTTTATTGCCAGGTATTGTAACAAGTGTTTATATTAGAAGCATTGAGGTATGTGATGAAAAACGATAACGAGTGAGTTTTTGAAGTCCATTTTAAAGTATTTCTAATTAAATTTTTAAAATTTTTGTTTTCAGATTCTACTTAATAGCAAATTATCTTTATATTTTGTGGGTAAAACTGTTTTAATACAGAAATATTACGAAAAATTAACTTCTAAAACTCACTCGTTATCGTTATCGTTTTTCATCACATACCTGATTGTCTAAATTGAAGAGGAAATTTATGAATTATTGACATTGTCAAATTTCACCATTGCAAAACATCTTAAGCTTTTAAAACCTACTGCAATTGATGTTCTGGGACGATACAGATCTTAAACCTTAAATAAAGCTAAATCATACTAAAAGAAATTATACCACGTTCAATAAAGCAAAATCAGGAGTTAAACGACAATGGCCGCGCACAAGATACAACACTAGAGTAAGTACCACAGCAAGAATGTAAATTATTCGATTTGTCTATTGTTCGAATTAAACAACTAATTCGATTACACATTAAAAACTTGACAAATTATTCAAATAATTGAAATTTTAAAAATAATATAAGAGTTTTTCTACACCTTTAATAACATCGCATATTTCAAGCCAATCATCAATGTTAAGTGATATCACGTTCATTAACATTTTGAACATCAAATTCATAATCACTGATGTTGAATCACTTTCTTCTGAGCTAACATTGGAAAACATACATAATATCGATTCTGCAAATATTTCGACAATATATTATAGAATTACGTATTAAATTATTGTTAAAATTAATCTTCTCGTGCTAACATTTATATACATATATGTACACGCAGAAAAAAATACAGTTACCACAACTATTTCAATACAGGTAAACCCCCTACAACGCAGTTTCCTATAACGCGTTTTCGCTACAACGCGGTTCCTAAAATGCGGACATTTTCTTACAACGCTACTCTTACAACGCGATTTTTACGAAATTTTTTTCACATATTTACTATTTTAATTTGAAAAAGGTTTTCTTGCCCAAATAAAGTTCTTTGCATCTTGTCCATACTTTGATACCTATATTTTTTATAGCATTGCCACCCTACACTTGAACATGTGTTTACAAAGTGTCCGTTTATTTATTGATTGGTTTTATCATTTGTTCGGTTAAAGAAGTCTGGAAACAATTTACAATTTTAAATTCCGTTGAAATTGTTGATGCATCACTTAAAGAAATTCGTCCTGCAACACTAAAAGCTTGCTGGAAAGCACTAATACCGGAAATAGACGTTCAGCGCACTGTTTATACACCAATAGAAGCTGAATATAGGAACATAGTGAGATTGGCGCATGCAGTAGAAGGTGATGGATTTGATGAAATAACAATGGTTGATATTCAATAATTAATTGCGGACGAAGAAATAAACGAAGCAGATTTCGTGGCAATGACAAAAGAACAATCAGTTGGAGATGGCTCTGACGATCTTTCCGATGTTGAAAATAAAAATGTTTTACTAAAAATATCGAGAAAGTTTTAAATATGGTAAAGCAGTTGGAAGAATGAAATCTTCAAAACAATTTAGCTCCCTATCAAGAAATTTATAAAGACTTGCAAAATAAGAGCAAACAAACTTCAATGCACGATTTTTTCAAACCAATAATCGTCGAAAGGATGCCCGAATCTGATAGTGGATCAAGCTCAGATTTTGAACTAGTACTAAGTGATGAGGAGGAGTAGAAAGTTATCGTTCTATTTTGGCTTTAATTTCTTAAATCTTCCAACTTGAATATTTTACGTAGAATTGAAATTTTATTTTGTTTTTGTTTAAATAAATGGAGTGTTATTAAATAACTCAAGAATTAAATACACAAAATTATATTAAGCACATATTTTTACCATACAACTTTTAATATTTTATTGAAAATTTTTTCACTTTGGAACCAAACTCTGATTTTTGTATGGAGTTAGAGTCTCCTACAACGCGATTTCCTATAACGCGGAGTTTTTCAGGAACCTATTCACCGCGTTGTAGGAGGTTTACCTGTATTTTTAAAAAATTTTTTTTAAATATTAGCAATTATATAATGTTTATGGTAATAAGTTTTATGATTAAAGATTATATCATATTATGTTGTTCTCTATCATAAACATGATTGCCACAAATATATACATAGTTACTACAATCGTATACATATATAATTGTAGTAATCATCTGAATCGTAACTTAACCATATTATGGCTACCGCAATCATATAAACATGTACACCTATATTTTTTCTCTGTGTGTATGTAGAAGAAACTGTTGTTGACTCGAACTTGAACCAAAATGCTCCAATTTTTTGGTGTCGAAGAAATCAGCTCGACGTTATAGAAAAATATTTAAACACCTAATTGTCCCCAGCTTCAACCTATTTACCAATATCGTAGGTAATTGCCAAAGTATAGTTAAACCGTTACGGTGGAAGAAGTATCCAATAATGGTGGATCGAAATGTTGTGCCACAGTTAATGCGATCCATAAAAACAAAAACACTATTCTTTTATCTTTTATTAAATATAAGTAAATGTCTTGAGAAATAATGGAAATTTACGGAAGCACACAATTAGTCTTAAATTCGTTTAATTTAATACCATCAAAAGGAAATTTGCCCACAAGAAGAAATACGTTTTAATAAAAAGCTTCATGTCAGACTGTGAATCAAATAATTCTAAATTTCCTAAACAAGTATGTACTTATATATAAGTTTAGATGTGAGTTATTTAGAAGTCATGTTGTTCAGTAATTGCAAGTCACTACCAAGTTTTTTGCAAGATACTGATACTTTTTCAGCTTCAAGCAGACTGTTTTCTGACGGGTAAATATATGCATTATAAAGTAGTTTGATTTATATATAAAATGGTTGTATGTAAATTTTAATATTAATATCAAAATTAAGAAAAATAGTTTAAACATTGACTGATATTGTTGATATTAGCATTAGTTTAGAATACATATTTCCAATGTAAAACATCTTTTCTAAGCATAGATTACAGCATCATACCAGTCGATCTACACCGTCAAAAACTAATTCTTGCTTGTCTTGTTTACCTCAGTTTTGTAGGGCCTCTATTTAAATGCTATTGTTTTATGCACATTTTATGACTGATTTTTATTTTAACTTTTTTTTTAAAAAAACACACAAATAGACATTCAACACAGTTTTAATTTTCTCATAAAGTTGTGCTTAAAAAAATCGTGTTAAGTTTTTTATTTCATTTTTTGAGTTGTAAAACAAAATTTGAGTTTTTTCTGGCGTTTTGAAGAAATAAGAGTAAATAAAGTGCTACTTCCTATACTTGAAAAGCAGAGACAAACAATATTATTTTGACACTGTTTTTGGGTAACATTTCTGTTGAGAGTAAATATGGCCGAGATAATTTTGTGTGTGAGTTGTGATTGACTGACTCTGAATTGGCTTAAACACCAAAAAAAAAAAAAAAGTCTTCTCTCTGTGTAAACAATTTTAAGCATTTCTTTTATTTCGGACTGAAAGCAACACAATAAATTTGTTTAAACAATGTTTGTGTTGTAAATTATTTTGTAATGTTTTGCGCGTTTGTGTAAGTTTGAGTGTCTGTGTATGAGGTTTTTGGCTTTTAACGCTAAACCATTTAAGTCGAAATAAGAAATTGGTGGTATTTGGAAAATACTTTGTATATAAGACCGTTGCTCTGGAGAAGTTGACATCAAAAGCATCTTAACCATCATAAGTGTTGCACGCAACATCCGTGGATATTAAAAATCAATTAAACTAAAAAAGGATTAACTCGGTGGTGTTTTTACGCAAAATCACAAAAAAAAAAAATCATTATGAAAGTGTTTGCCATAACTACAGTTTGTTTATTGGTTGCCAGCTGTGCCTGGGCGGCTCCAAGTGTACAAGATAATCAAATCGAAAGTGAATCAACCTTTACACGTGCCGCTCGCTATTTGGGCTCATGTTTCGAAAGTGACGATATGACCACTTGTTTCGCTGTTAAGGGTATTACCGCCCTTAATCGTGCTGCCAGAAGTAACAATATCGAATTGGCCAACGGTGTTTCATTCAAAAGGTGTGTGTTTTTGTTTTTTATAGAAAAACCCCAAACTTTTAAAAAAACTTGTAACAGAAAACTTAAAAAAAAAATCCTAAACCGAAAACAAAAGAACAGTTAACAAGTGAAATTTTAATTGATAGCATGATCTACTATAAAGATTGAAAAACATTTAAAATTGTTTCAAAAAATAATCATTAAATTAAAAGAATATTAATAAGCTGCTTGAAACTTAATTAACCTTAATGCTTTAGTGCTTAAAACAACCAAGTACATTATCAACAATAAACAATTCAAAAGACATTAAGTGGATTACATATATATTTCTGCTTTCAAGAATGTGGCTCTTATTGAGAATTCTCATCAAACCTGAAAAGGATTATTGTGTCACTGAAAACATGTTGCAGCATTTTGTGCAGCTTTATTAGCCGTTGTCATGGCAAGAGTTCTTAAATGGAGTTTTAAAATTATATAATTTATTAGTACCTTTCTTTTTGCGGTGATAATAACTTTGTATTTTAACTTTTTCTGGCTTTCGAAACAGCGCAACAGGTTAAGTTTTCAATAATTCACTTTTCTTTTTATAGATTTTATGTAATATTTTCTTAAAAAATTATGTAATTTTATTTGAAAAAACTGACACATGTTGCAAGTCAAATCTAAATCTGGATCGCTACTACATGTCAGGTTGCATTCATTCTATAATCATAAATATACAACTTTACCACCTTTGTTAAACACATTTTCATTAATGCGTAATATTTGAATTACTTTATTTTCACTATTATTCGTTTATTTCCGCATGAAAGAACTAGTTAATTTTTGACCGATCTGTAAAATGAACTACTTGATACTCTGCATACAGTTTTGGTTCCAAATACTCTTGCTGCAATGATATTATCAGAATCTCAATACATATTTGTTAGCCACCATAAAGTTTTAAGATTATTTTTGCAAAAAATATACTTTTTTTTAACAAACACAAACTCCAAACTTTTTGGGTTATCTGCCGAAAACACCCAGAGCCGCAAACCTCTGACTGATAGTCTGGCACACTATCGCCTAGTCTATCAAGGCATTTTAATGTTTAAACAAACCATGTCGGGGCATTGCAAACCAATTGAAAATGTCTTGCAGAAAACTGCTTAATGAGTGTCACAGTAACTGCTGAAATCCCCTGACATTCTACAAAATAAAATAAATAGATTTAAGTCATATTGCGTATGCAAACTTTCTTTTCTTGAAATTTCCTGCCAAATTCCGTTTGCATTTTTAATTATTTTAAAAGTTTTTGAACTATAAACTCCTTCAGTTTCAATTGATAGGACAGCCTAACCAAAACCTCAAGTTCTTAATTTTTCCTTCAAAGTTAAATCAATAATTTCCATATCTATTATCTAAACCATAAGAAGTAAGTTACTGAACTCCGACTTCTTTTAAGTATTATATAATAAGATAAAGGAAACATTTACGCTTTTAATATAAAACTTTCAGGGTTTAAAACCACACAGTCTTATATTAACTTGACCTAAAAAAAAACCAATCTGCTTTTGATTAATTACAGTAAACATATTAAAACACTTACAAACTTTAGGAAATTTAGGATTGTTCTGTCCTAAAACTTAAATTCACCTGTTTTTAAAAATTTTAATCACTTTTTAATATTTCAATAAATTGTATTACATTTTTGAAAATTTACAAAAACATAAAAATTAATTTTTTTTTTAGGTAAGTCATTTCTGAATGAAATTCCCTTGGAAACATAATTCAGGCACATACAAATTACGAAATATCTTCAATATAGTTTTTTATTTCTACATTCCTACCATCTCTTCTAAAATCTATCTACTATCTCAACAAAAATTAAACTTATATTAACCCCCTACTTTATAAACTTGAAAATAATAAAATTTTTCTGTACTATTTTATTTACTATTACATACTTACCCTTGCAAAACTCTCCAAAAACATATAAGCACATTTTTTCATTACAGTGAAAGTTTGTGCGCAACTCACACTCTTTTTTTCACACTTATGATTAAAAACTTATTTTAACTAAAGCACTACAAAACCATTTTAACACCTAATAATGCATAACAAATTTATTACTTAAATATTAAACTATTTAACAAATTTTGATATTAAACTAATTTAAATTTTATTAAACCAATAAATGCATGCCTTAATATTAGTTACTATAATTAGCCACCACTCACTTTCAATCTTTACAACTTTCTCACTATTTGAACACAATGTTTCTATTTCTATTAGTTTTTACAATATCTTTTTTCTTTTCATTTTTTTTTCTCTGGCCCTTATAGAGATCCTGCCAGTCCTGTACAACGCAACGGTCGTGCTCTCAGCGAGACTGATGTTCTCTCACAATTACCCGAAAATGACGATGAACGCACTGGCCAATTGGTCGATATGGCCGTCGAGAGCGCTGCCGAATTCTTGGGCAGTCACAATCTTGAAGTGAAAGTACCCGCCGAAACTACCCAAGAGATTGCCCGTGCTTTGGATGAAGGTAGAAAACATCTTAAATCAAAAAAATCTATCAGCAAATTTATTAAAAATTTATTAAAAAATTTAGGCCGTGGTAAATTGAAGAAAATGATGGGCCCAATTGCTTTGGCTATTGGTGCTAAATTGTTCGCTTTGGTACCACTTTTTTTGGGAGGTTTGGCTTTGTTGACCACTAAGGCCATCATTGTTGCTAAAATCGCTTTATTCTTGGCCATTTTGGTTGGGGGTTCGAAATTTTTCGGCGGTTTAGGTAACAAATTCGGTGGTTCCTTAGGCGGTGGCTACAGTTCCAACAATGGTTGGACCGCAGGAGCTTCTAACACTGGTGGTTGGTCCTCAGGTGCTTCCTCAGCTTATCCCTATGCTCGCAGCATCAATGTAGCTGGTGATGCTCAAGAATTGGCTTATGCTGGTCAAGTTAATGCTCAATAATTCTATTAGTTAAACACAATATTAAACGGATGTTGTAATTGTTATTTTAATTAATTTAGTATTTGAACACAAGCATTTAACATGCCCAACCAAATGTGCCTTTTGTTGAAAACGAAACCATACACTTTAGTTAGTAGTAATTTATTGAAAAAAAAAAACAAAACAAACACATAACTACACAAGTAAACATAAATTATTTAATTTATTGTAGTTTATTTAAAAAAGAAAACAAACAAAAACAAAACATTTTTATTTGAAAAACGTGATTGAAAACATCATATTGTAAATTGTAAATATAGATACATGTGTGACATTCTAGTTCAATTTTAACATAACGAAACGATTTAACCTCATTCGCAATATCAATACGAGTACAGCAACAAGATGAGCAGTGTAATACATTTAAGTGAACTGCAATTTATTTAATAATCATAATTATTTTTATCATTATAATTAGCTTATACTTTTCATGTTAAATTTTAATTAAATGGCACATACCCAAACACACACACATAAATAATAAATACCATACATATATATGTATGTATGTGCAGCATGCATACTTTTGTACAAATCATATGAAAACGAATAAAAAAACAAATAAACATAAACAATTTACAAATGTATTTTAATTAAAATGTTCTTTATTCATTTATGAAATTTAAACAATCGATTTTATTATTGGGCGTATAACTTTCGAATGCAGTTTTTTTCCTTTAGTAACTTATATGTCGTTTTGAAATGTACATACATGTCATTTCTTCTCACTTCGAATATGCAGGAAATTTGGGATTACTTCTTCAATTTAAAAAAAAGTGCCGCTGAAGCATTGCTCATTGAAGCTAATGGTGATTGTGTTCAATCGGTTTCAATGTGCGCGAGATAATAAATAAATGCCTGTAAAATTGGAATATTAATACAAAATTCAGCTTAAATAAGATTAGTGCAAAAATAAATCGCAAAACGATATTTTTTTTTAGTTCGGTCCATGTTTGGACCACATATAAAATCCTCTTCCAAAATTCACCGATAGACTAGGCGATAGTTTGCCGAACTATCAGTCAGAGGGTTGCAGGTTCGATTCCTGCCAAAGACTCTGGGTGTTTTCTGCAGATAAGCCAAAAAGCTTCGCAGTTTGTGTTTGTTAATTATAAAAAACTGACATCCGAACAACTTGTTTACTGGTAAAAAAAAAAAAAATAATGTTAAAAGTTTGAAATTTGTCATAAAGATTTGTCAATAACTTCTTGTACTGAATTTTATGAGGGTCGGTCCATAATTGGTCATAGCTCTCATATAAGGACAACATCCGAAAAAGCAATTTATCTATATATATATTAGGGCGGGCCAAATTTTTTGTCGATTAGAGCCGCCCCCTAGGATGATTCTATGGACAATTTTAAGCAACTTTGCTGAAGGAACCATGGGTCTATCTCGATTTTCGAGTCTCCCACTTATCAAAAAATGAATGACTTGAAAGCAAGAAAGACTTTCAAAAATAACTTATTCCGCTTTTCTTCCACTAAATTAATTTTTTTTTACACATGTTTTTATTTTTTAGGTTGAATTTCTGTTGAAAAAAATAAAATAAATATCAATTTTACCGAACATTTTTTCTCGGAAAATAGACGAAAAATATTACAAATATGCATGAAACGCCCTCTGGTGGTGTTCATAGGTAAAAATAAAGATCAAAAATGAATTTCTCGACCCCAAAAACCCCCCATATACACATAAAAACGATAATATAACGATGAATAAAAAATCGAATTTCGAATCAAAATGATGTTATAGGGAAAAAAATCATTTTTTGAAAAGTGGGAGACTCGAAAATTTGGTTCCTTCACCAAAGTTGCTTAGAATTGTCCATAGAATCATCCTAGGGGGCGGCTCTAATCGATTTTTTCGGCTCCATACAAATTGGCCCGGCCTAAATAATATTAGTACCGACTTAAACTTTTGTATATATAATTTATATATCTATACACAAAAATCATTCTACAGAATTTTGTGAATTTCGCTTCATATTTTCCGAAAATCGTTTTACTACTCATAAATATTTTATAAATAACGGTACCGATGCAAAATTTAACAGGGTTGATTAGCATACATGTCAAAATAGAACTGCTGGTCTATATTTTTCTATATCCCCCATATGAGGTCCGCTTCCGAAATTCACGTTAATACTAATATGTATCTTAATATGTTTCAAAATCGGCTCAATATTTGTCATAGCTACCATATAAGAACCATTGCCGAAAAACAAATAAACCCACAAAAATGTCTAATAAATATCGATATCGAACCAACTTTTATATAGATCAGAAATTTTAATCCAGAAATCATACTAAAATCGGTTATATGGCAATTATGCTACTGGATTTTGTAACTGTCAGTCAATAATTGGCAATAGCTCCCGCATTAAGTTCACTTCCGAGCATACCAACTAACCATACAACTCTTGTAAATACGTTATACAGATGAAATTTAATTAAAATAATCTTAAAATACATTTGAAATCACATTTGTTGCTACCGGATTTAGAAGCTATCAGTCCATAACTGGTTCACTTATACTATGCCACCCAGAAATCTCTTATAGATAATGTTATTGAGAAGCCTCATCTTATAATCTTTCCCTTTTTTACACTCTGTTTTTTAACTTGTTGTGAATATGGAAAAATGTTGTTTTAATTTTACAAAATTGTTAAATTACACTCAAGATTATTATGAAAATCAGACACATTCTGTAGATTATGGTAAGAATCGGTAATTACATCAATTGTAAATGGTCAAAATTAGATAAAATTTCAAAATATTTAACATAAATTATGTTGGTCGTAAAATTTTCTTTCAAACAATATTTAAAATACTAATAAAATTTGCACTAAAACTGAATAAAAAACACAGAATAAGGATATTCTAGTCGTATAACCAGTGTAGTTTTTTTATTTCTTAGTACGTTTAAGTGGAGGGTATTTAAGATTCAGCACAGCCGAATATTACACTCTAACTTGTTAAAATTGTTTTTATTTATTTATTGAATCTGTCATATTTTCTTAGGCCTAACAATACTCGTAAGTATTTAAAATCTTAAGCCTGACGAACAAATGGGCCATATCTTAGCATAGTGGTAGATCGGCTCTACAAAGTCTTGATCCAGTTGAAACTGATCGAGAAGTCCAGCATGCGAGTTCAGTTGGTTTTTTAATTTTATAGTGTATTTTTCACTGACACTCTTGAACTCGCCATTAACTAATGAGACTAGTGCATATGTATATTATATATAATATACGCTATATATACTCGTATATAATATACACCGAAACAGTTTTTGTAATGAAAACTAGTTTCATTGCGATAAGACGAAGCGTACGAGATCGTATGTGAAGCCTGGCCAGCAGCGTTGCCAAATGTGCAGATTTATCTGCATTTTGCAGTTTTTCGAAGCATTGAGCAGTTTTGAAGTTTTTTGTGTAAAAAATAAGTTTTTTTATAAATTGCGCAGATTTTGCAGTTTTTTTACTTTAATTTTTCACTCCTAATTTTTTATTTTAATTTTCTAAATACATAATTTTACCCAATTTGCTTAAGATAACAGTAGCAACATTTACTCATACTTTTTTAATACGACAATGTAGTATCACATACTTTTTTTGCACCACTGACAACAAAGCAAAAGGGAATTCCCATACATTTAAATTTAAGAAAGTTATGTTTTTCTATATAAAGTTTGCTAGTTTAGTTCTATGTGATTTCAAGATTTATTATATTAATCTGTTAATATTTATTGGCCGTTTGCATATAATTCTGTGTATTTAATTGTTTTAAAAAGTTCAATTTGCTTTTAGTTTTCTTCTTCATATATTAATATAAAACATCTCACAAAATAAACAAAGTACTCTCTTGAACTTGCTACTAAAATGGATAAATTTTTAATTAGAAATGGTAATATAAAAATTTTTAATATATTGTAAATTACAAACATTTAATTTACAATATTGTTATAGAAAATGAAATGTTGCCGACAGATGTGATAAATATTGCAGAATCCCCATCTTGTTCAAGTAGAAAACGAAAATGTAGTGGTTACAACAAATCGTGGGAGGAGCAAGCAATGTTTAAATCTTGGATTAAGAGGAGCAATAACAATTTGGCCTACTGTAAAGTTTGTTGCTGTGAACTAAAAGCATTAGCTGGAGTGTCAGATTTAAGGGCTCATGCTTTGACATCTAAACATGTAGAAAAAACAACAGCTATACAAATTCAAAAAAGTTCTAACATTTCACTTCGTGATACAGTCAAGTATAGTGCCAAAGTATCAAATATTGAAATACATTTAGCAGCCTTCTGTGCAGAACATAATGTTCCATTTTCGGCAATGGATCATTTGGTTCCTTTACTTCAAGAAACTATTAAGGATTCAGCACTCCTAAAAAAAACAAAATGTGCTAGAACAAAAACAACATCTATAGTAAAAAACGTTATCGGCGAGACTCATCAAGAAGAACTGTGTAATATTATGCGAACAAAAATGTTTTCTTTGTGTGTTGACGAATCGACAGACATATCAACTACTAAGTTGTTATCTCTAGTCGTTAGAATTGAATTTAAAGACAAAATTAATGATTTTTTTTTTGACCTGGTTAAAGTTCGTCATTGTACCGCCAATGGGATTTATGAAGAAATTGTAAATATTTTCAACAATAATAATATAAACTATAAAACAAACTTAATAGGCTTCGCTGCAGATGGTGCCAATGTAATGACTGGCGGTAACCATTCTGTTGCTACTCTGTTAAAAAAAGATTGTCCACATTTAATCATATTCAAATGTATATGCCACTTCTTCGCTCTCTGTGCAAATTCAGCTTGTAATTTTTTACCGAAATATATTGAAGGCGGTGCGAGGGATATATACAATTTCATTCAAAACAGTCCAAAGAGAGTAGATTTGTTTTCAGATTTACAAGTTTTACTAGAATATAATCCCAGAAAAATGTTGCACCCTTCCCAAACACGTTGGCTATCGCTCGAAGCTACAGTAAATCAGCTTCTGAGCAGATTAGATGTCTTAAAGCTTTTTTTTTACACGAAGATGTAGAAAGGTTTGATTCAACACAAAGAATAATCAATTATTTACATAATCCAGAATTTGAATTATATTTACTATTCCTTAAATTTATATTAAATGATATTAACAAACTAAACCGTATATTTCAAAACGAAAGCCCTCAAATACATTTACTTAATAGTGCAATAAAACGTTTATATGCAAAAATTTTTCAATATATAGTAAAGGAGGAATATATATGTTTTACAAATTTTAAAAAGATTGATATTAACAATTCCACATGTCTAAAAGATATAAAAGATATTTATTTAGGTGCGGAAGTTTCCTTAGCGCTAAGTACAACGCATAAATTATCTGTGGATAGCGAGAACAACTTAAAAAATTATTGCCGAAAATTTTACATTGAGCTTTGCAATTCTCTATTGAAAAAGCTTGATTTCGATAATGATTTTTTAAAATGTGTTGAGATCTTAGCACCTGCTAACGTTGTGAATAAAACCCATAAGAGTATCTTTGAATTATGTCGTTTTGTGCCAAACGTGGTCACAATAAACTGCATTCAAGAAATAGATGACGAGTGGCGTGAACTACTGCACATTAATTTTGAAAACTTGGGCTTATTGAAAGAAGACAATATTGAAAAGTTTTGGATAGCCATATTTAAAACAAAACGAGGCGACGGAACTGAAGCCTTTCCTCATTTAAAAAAACTAATATATGGAGTTTTGTCGGTACCTGTAGCAACTGCTAATGTTGAAAGAATTTTTTCACAAATTAATATAAATAAAAATAAAACTAGGAACAGGCTAGAAGTGCCAACACTGTGTGGCATTTTAAGAACTAAAGATTTTCTTAAAATAAATGACAGTAATTGCAGCAATTTTATGCAATCAAAAGAAATGGCAATAAAATTTACTAAAGAAATGTACAAATCTAATTAAATCCGACACAAAATTATTATTTTAAACTAAATTTAAAAAAAGTTTTTGAAGTTTTTTAATTTTTTATTATCAAATGTATTTAATTTGTAATGTTTTTAAGTTTTAATAAAAAAACAAATTTTTTGGATGTGGAAATTTTTTTTATGTGCAGTTTTTCTACGTGAAAATCAGTTTTTTTTTTCTAAATTTGCAGTTAAAAAAAAATATATTATGGCAACGCTGCTGGCCAGTCCAACCATTCAGATCAACGAAAGAGACAAATATCCATGGTGCTAAGGTTATGCTCTATATTTGGTGGTACCAAAAGGATTCTATCTGTTGTTGCAATCTGGTTAGACCACCTCAGGACACCTATACCGAATGCAAGTGATTCGTTTGAGCCCACCATTGGCCGAAATGGTGGCTTTTGCCAAATATGCGGCAAGACATGAAATGGTGATATTCCATAATGGCAACGCTCGGGCGCATTTTGCGATACTAGTTACAAACTATTAATAAAGAAGTGGTTGGAAAGTTTTGCATTATTCGTCATTAGTAGAGACCTTGCGCCGTCGGACTACTATTAGATTCGATCGATGCAAAACGCCCTCTCTATAATAGGCTTCACTTCAGAACACAGTATCTGATAGGCGCAGTTATTTTGGCTCGAAATCCATATGTTGTCAGAAGGATGGAAAAAGATCATAGCAAAATAATAAAAATAAAAGCTAAATAGTTAAATAATTGTTATGATTCAATTGAAAAACCATATAAAGCAAGTAAGAAACCCAAGGCCAACTATATAGTTCTCAACGACAGTTTCAACAGTTTAGGCCGAATGTTGAACGGAAGCTACATTGCTGTAAAACCTAGAAGACCCATATTTAGTGTTTTTTATTCAGCCTTATTGCAAATATTATTTGTATGTTATATATGGTTTCAATCATTCATAATTAATTGGTTCAAAATTTTTTTTATTCATCATAAGTCAAGGAGAAGTCTTATTTCGGTTAAAATTTATCTCAATACTGTTATTTGCAAGAGTTTCCAAGGTGGATATTATATGAAAGCTATTGCCAATTGTTCATTAAATTTAGAATTTCATAAGCATCATCATACTTTGTTGATTCTCAACTGAATATTAAAAAAAGTAACATACGAAATGACAAACCTATGTACATACATATGTATGTATGCACGCTCATTGGGAAAAATTGCAAGTGCTTCCATTTGTTATGGCCTGTTACCCCTATTTACACATTCTAAAAGATTCGATACTCATTCTTCTATGCCTTCTCTCAGAAGGCCTTGGTTTTGCAATTATTCCCCTATAGCGTCACTGCAACAACAAATATTATTACTAGTAATGAAAATGAGTAAAGAGTTCGTCTATAAATTAAGTCTTTTATGAAAGTTTGTAATGTAAAGTACGCGTGAAAAAGTAATAATTGAAAAGTCTTCTTTTGTTTAAAACCCCTTCTTTTACTTTCCTCATTGTAATTATCAATTTAGCAGACATTTAGTTAAGCCTTCTATGAGTAGGCCTTTTAGCAGGCATTTAACCAGTAGCGAGTAGGCAAGGCCTTGACTAACAACGACACGTCATGAGAAAGTAAAACAATTTGGCAATACGGCTAGAAGTTCTAGTGACTGCCAAATAAGGCCTTTGAGAAGGCGTCTTTACAGCATATTTTTCCCGCTAGGCGTATATATATAGTACAGTTAGGGACTTAAGTTTTCGTACGTACCCAAAATTTCATATATTAGCTAATCAAAGAGTATCAGAACAAAAATTTTTAAACTAAAAAATTTAATTCCATTCCAGAGTAATTAAAACTCTTCCGAAGCAAACAATTTTATTTTTTTTTTTAATAACGGTAAATATGAAAAAAACTGATATAATGAGAGACAAAAGTGTTCATACACTACATTCTCTTCTTCTTTATTTATAATGTAAAAATATTTGCAGTTCAGATACCGTTAGTTTATTTCAATTCATTTAGATTACATGATTGCTGAATTACTCTTTAGCAGTTTATCAGTCAAGTAAGTTGTTAAAAACTAACAATATGAGCACGACTAAAGAAGTTAGTGTCGATGTAAAAAATCTTATTCTTCAAGAACAAGAAAAAGAACGCAATCAGTAAACGTTTTAACAAATCTTTTGCTACGGCTCTGTAGAAAATAAGCCAAGATCAGGACGCCCAAAGAAACTTTTCAGGCGAGTTGTCAGAGACGTGCCAAAAAATCCTAGAATTTCGTCGCCAAAAAGAATCAAAAATTCTACGGATAAAAAATTCACCCAAGAACTATTCAAAGGGCATTACGGGATCAAGGGTAAGCAAGCCGAATTCCCACGATAAACCCTTGATATCTGAAAAGAATCGAAGACTTCTGCACGAACTTGCAAAAACACATTTAAATAAAGGCATTGATTGTTGGGAACGAGTTTTATTTACTAATTATACGTATAGTAATTAAAATAGAATTGAATATTTTGATTGAAATTTTTTTTCTTTTACTCTTTAATTAACGAAAATATGAAATTTTGGATGTGTACGAAAACTCAAGTCCTTAACTGTATGTTCATTCTCCATGTTTGGTGGTGTAGGTTATAAAAACAAAGTTCATCTTCTTAACTTTTTGTGCATTAAACTGTCAAGCACAGACGGATTTGGTGTTTTTCAACACACATCAACTTTTAAAGTAAAAAAATTTCCAAAAATTTTCAATGAAAACAAATTTTGTGTTTTTGAAATTTAATAGTTAATAGAACGTTTTCAATTAAAAACCGTGAAAACTAATTACAATTAATTAATTATCTAATTGTTTTATATAATGTAATTAAGGTTTTATATGTACTTGTATGTATGTTATCTCACATACTTGAGACTGTATATGCACTAATGTACAAATATTAAGGAAATTAGATGGAATATAAAGGATTCCATATATATTGTAGCTTCTTGGTCGCGTTTAAGAGTGTGCGAGGGTGGTTAGCAGTAACGTCTCTATGGGAATTGTATTTCGCTGCTCCATCGATACTACAAAGTCATGGGAACTTGTTCACGATATTCTTTAACTAGTATTTTCAGAAAATCTCATTAATTTGTGAATTCGTTGTTCAGCTGAAATACTCATATACATAATTATACTCCCTGCACATACTTATGTTTCAATACACTTTCAATATAGATAATTAATGCACCTTTCAAAATACTACTCTCCTGATATTTCGAATAGCTTCAACATGGCACTGCAATTTACTTGAAAAAAAATTATTTTAAAGCTTCAAAGACAAGAGAAAAGTATGAGTGAAATTACAATACGGATAGATTGTTTCCAAACAAAGGTTTCTCAAGAATTTTGCAGAAAACTAAAACCCGTGACAAGAGGCAAGAAGCGGAATCTAGAGAGTTCATACTCTGAATATTTAATTATATAGTTACATCATACCGGACTGTATGTTTTGTAAGAATATTGGATATGAGTGATAAATCCTGATTCATTCGTTAAATTCGGAATGGACACTATACATTCGGGTTACTAAATCTATCGAAAGGCTGAATTAGTTGTAACTAATACGCACTTAAATAATATAATAAATATATATATAAATATGTAATATCATAAATGGTGCAATTCAATAATGCCAATTAAAATCGATTCTAGCAAATCAATCTGACGACCTGCAAAATTTGTTCTAGTCAAGCTGCTTATTATTTTGTTTAGTTATATCGTTTTTGGCGGTGTTTTCAAAGTAGAAATCCGCTACGGATTATAACCTATAAACTAAAAAATTGTTTAATTTTATTAAAAATAATAATTCTAGCATTTAATAATCCACTCACGAACATAAATCACGCACTTAAACATTCCTTAAACTCACATAATTTTCCACAAATTTACTGGCTCAATAAATATTTATTGTGCGTCTCTAAGACTACCAAAACAAATAACAAACAAACAAATCAGCCAATTAAATATGAATTTATTCACGTACAGCAACGCATACATCAGTTTTCAAGTAAATTTCTAAATCTTTTCTATACAACAAAAAAAATACTGTTACTAACTTGAAATTCATAACAGTATTTTATTATTTTTTTTTGGGAAAACACCTGCACTAAAATGTGTTTTATTTCTTTATACAATAGAAGTATTATCGATTAGCTGAAATTTGTAGATGTTGCATATTAAATGGCATATTTTACGGGGTAATTGTTTGAGTGATCTATAAAGCATACACAACAGGCGCAAGGTTGTTGGATAAATCGTTATATGATGTTCAGACCAGAGCTCAGATTTACTCGATTTTACTCGCGAGTGAAAAACACTCGCGAAGAAGAGTACTCGAAGAGTACGAGTGTTACAAAAAGTTTACTCTCCACTCGTTTGTTTTAGGTGGGAGTACTCGCGAGTACTCCTTTTTAAAAATTAAGAGTGGGAGTAAAAATCTTCGAAATAGAGTGAGAGTTTACTCTTAAGAGTGAAATCGAGTGGAAAAATAGAAACTGTTTGTCTTTGCTGACTTGTGTGTGCGTGTGGTTTTTGTTACTTTTTCAGTCTTTCTCATACAGTGCGCGTGTGCGGAGCAATTAGTTTGTTTTATAATAAAAGTTGTATTATATTTTTAAAAGTTTACTTATATTTTCTATATTATAATGAACAATAAAGACATAAATAATGAAACACGAAAATATTTTCGTTATGACAGTGAATCGTAATCTTCGAGAAATCTTCTTCGCGAGCATTTTTGTACACAAAAACCACCGGTCCCTAACAATACATTCTGCTGCTTTTCTCTTCTCGACCTCCCAGTCCTCCCTCGTCAGTCACCTTTCCCTACCATAGTCTATACTTGGTACTACACACGCACACACAAATTGGCAAAAACGAACAGTTTCTATTTTCCACTGTATGAGAAAGACTGAAAGAGTACTCGGCAAGAGTATAATCTGCTCGATTTCGAGTGTATTTTACTCGCACTCGAAATCGAGCGAAGCATATGCGCTCTTATTCGAGTGGCATAGAAAAATAGAGTATACTCGATTTTTTTTTTCACTCGCAGGAGTACTCGCGCTCGAATTCGAGCGAGTTTCACTCTCTACTCGAATTCGAGCGAAGATTTCGGAGCTCTGGTTCAGACATGCATTTTTAATTGAGTCAATTATTGGTTAATTAAAAAATGTTCACACATGCTCAATATTGCTAATTAGTTAGAGTTTGACAGCAGCTGACAAAAAAGAATACATTAATGTTCTAATATTTAATTTTCAACCTAAAAATATTCTTTATTAATTTAAAAGCAAAACAACTGCCATTTTAGTTATTACTTGTCACAGGGTTGTATTTTTAATTTTAACAATTATTAGAACAATTAACTCTTAATGAAGCAATTATCTTAATTGAAATTTTGTATGGATAATTGAATTCAATTAGGCGTTAATTAAAAAATTCTCATTAAAAATGCATGTGTGAACACCATATTAAATGAAGAGTAAGGGCAGCACATTCGACCTTTATATTTTTTCCAGGCTGCACTTTATAATTTATAATTATTTTATTGTAAGAACTTTTAAGCTTAAGCATTGTTCAATATTGGCTTACTCAGTATATATTTTACCACTCGTTGTTTGAGATCTTTTAAATAGATATAACAAATTCAATAAGCGATAATTATTTTAGATTTTTTTAAGAATTATTATTATATTATATTTAAAGCAACGTACTTTTAATTCGTTGTTTGGTATTCAATCATCATAGAGAAGAAAATAAAACTTAATTTTAATATTATTTTAACAAGACACGCAAATAGAGTATAAATATTTCACAGCGACATGATGGAATTTCATTCTTCATACTAACGGAGTATTTATGTATGTGTCTTTAAATGTTTAGTCACTCATATTTCACCAACAACTCACACCAACTTGTCGACTTAAACAGTTGGTCAAAGAAACCAGCTGGATGCCAACAAATGGCCAGGCATTCAATGACTATGTCAGATTGACGGTTATTGATGACTAATTTATAGCTCAAATCTAAATTATTCAGTTGGACAAGTAAATTAAATAAATTCTTATGTTAAGTTAAATTAGAAGATTTGTATATCGCACAAGTAAGAAAGTATAGTCGGTCAAGCCTGACTATTTAATACACTACACCCAGTATATGTTTAAAACAGTTCTTCAGAAATGGGCGCTATATATAATTAAGTGCCAAGACTTCTGTGAATATAAATAGTATGTACTCGTATGTTAAACGATATAAATACTTTTAAAAAATGTATGGAGGACTTACAAAGAGGGTCTTATATGGGAGATTTGTTTAATTATGGACCGACCATTATATTAGATGTCCTTATTTCAGTATATATGCAACTTATTTGTGTTCAATATTATTTGGATACCAACATTTTTAATATGCACAAAATTTGTGGATGTGATTTGGTTTCTTATCCACTTATTTGTGGTGAACTTGCATAATTCAAACATTTATGATCGGTAAACCCCAATTTCAGGAGGACATTTGTATGAGGGCCAGGTGAAATAATGGACCGATTTTCAACAGTTTCAATGCCAACCGTCATCGGGCCGAAAAATATCATGTACCAAATTGTAACGAAATATATTTAAAATTACGACCTGCACTCTGCAAACGAACTTTTCATGGCCAGCCAGCCAGACGAACGGACGGACGGACGGACATTGTTAAATCGACTCAGAAAGTGTGTCGAAGTCGATCGCTACACTTTAAGGTGGATGTGGGACCAATATTTATTGATGTGACAAACATCAACACTAATGTAGGGTATACAAATCCTTATAAATTAGCGAACATGAACTTGAACATTATGCATAAGTATGTTATATTTTTGAAAGGTCTTACGAGTATTTTGTTTTAAACATAAAATTTCTAATACATTTTAAATATGTTTCTCGTAGACTTAGTAGATAATTTTTTGGCTTCAATGACAATTGAAATTAACTTTCCTTCATCGCAGTTAAACATATTTTGTTAATGTATTTAATACATATGTATGTTTGCATGTGATGTGATGAATATTTCTTTAATATTTGAAAATTTCAAACGTGATTGTCTTATTAATGGCTTCTAATGTTCATAAATATTTGATATTGAAATTTTGTATTCAATAATGTTTGTTTCACTCAGAAATCATTTGTGTTGTATATTAAAAACACACTGAATGCTGTTCATTTAAATGAAAGACATTTAGTAATAATGTTTATTTGATGTGATATTTATGTATGTCTATGCAATTTACGGAGAAAGAAAAGAAATTACGAAACATCTCGTATACAAGATGATGAGAAACTAATTTCATTTAATGTAGTATTCACTATTTTCAAATAATCCTGTTGACTTAGCAATAAATATAATAAAAGAATGATGGAATATTATAGAAATGCCCATTTGTGCGTCTTCTAAAATTTGTATAGAGGACAATAGATACTTTTAATACAATGAGAAAATATATATACAATATATTCAAATGGGATCTCCTGCTTCTCCAATTCTGGCGGATATTGTAATGGAGAAGTTATTATCAACATGTATAAAAAAAATTAGATATAAAACTATAGAGTAATGACCAAATATGTAGATGATTTATTTTGTATTATTTCAGAATATGCTATTGATAACATATTGAGGATATCTAATGATTTTAATCAATATATTCAATTTACAATAAATAAGGAATATGATTGGAAACATTAATTTTTCGATACCTTATTGATAAGAAGGGAAAATAATTTTGTAGTGGATTGGATTCAAAAATCAACAGCTTAAGGAAGAATAATTAATTTATTATAATTTATTTCCCAGCAAAAACTTCACTTACAAATTAAGTTAAAAAGTAATAGGAAATTGTCGATCAGACTACTAACAAATCTACTAAAAGAAGTACTTATTTTTCTTCGCAATGTCCCAAAAGTAATCCGTTATAATTTTGCCACTTTTAACCAAAAAATTAATAACTTATTTTTATACTTAAAAGTTTTATAAAAATGTGTAGTTGTAGACTGCTTAAAACAAAATGTTATGAAATAAATAAACAAACTTAATAAATAATAAGGAAACTTATTGCAAAATTATATTAATTTAGATTTATAATCATATACTTAGTACTGTTTCACATGTTTCAGTTTTAGCTGCCCAGAGACCAAATTACCGCATTCGATATCTAGTGAAATTGATCGTAATTTTCTTAATTGAGATTATGGCACACAATATCTGGCAAGAAATTTAAATTACATTTTATCATAATTTCGATATCGAAAACATTTTTCGATACGATAGCTCATTCGATCACGAATGCGGTAATTTGGCCCCAGTCCAGTTGTTGTTCAATTATGTTTAGGAAATTTAGAAAATTTACTAGTAACTTTAAGTAGAGAATGTACCCCTCTCTTTTCCCTTCTCACCCAAAAATACTTGCCTTGAAAGGTCAGAATTGAAACGTGTGAAAGCGGACTAACTCCTCTAAATCTATTTATTTATATACATACATATATATTTATGGTGAATTTCACGTCAAGTGACCCAATTTTAAAAATCGATGTCTTCCGATTTGGATGAAATTTGCACCAAGGTTAGTACTATTGGATAGTAGGCCAGACACAAATTTTCAGCCCAGAAGTGCCGGAGTTAGAGGGGGTCAAAGTTGGACCTATTGGTCTTAGCAAAAATTGTCCAAAGGACTTTAGATAGCTATTTCTTCAATCATTCCAAAAATATAATTTTAATTTTTAATTTTTTTTCAATTTGGGACCTTTTTTTCTCAAAAGAAAGCTTATACAATTTACTTTAAGGCCTTTATAATCGCTTAATGGGATGCGAGTGGGATATCTATCAAAAAAATTATTTTTTAACTCAAGAATAGGATTTTTCAATATTTGGCACATGTATCATTTTTAAAAAAACCCTGTCTGACCAAAATTGACCAAAATGTCCAACTTTGACCCCCTCTAACTGCGGCACTTCTGGACTGATAGAGCTGAAAATTTGTATCTAGCCTACTATCCAATAACTAACCTTGTTGCAAATTTCATCCAAATCGGAAGACATTGATTTTTAAAATTGGGTCACTTGACGTGAAATTCACCATAAGATATATATATAAGTAATTATTTAATATATAATTAGTAATACCAAAAGTGGCGAATAGAGCTACGAAATAATGAATTCTGGAAGACATTAAAATTAAGAATGTAAGTAATGTTTTTGATGGGTAGTAAAACTAAAGTAAAATAAGAAATTGGGAAATAATAAAGAAGACTGTAATAAAGTACAGTCGTATATAGGTACAACGAAAAATAAACTAAAACCCAGAATTGCTGGGCATAAATATAGAGACAATATTGCTTTGCAAAGAACTGCATTATCTTCTCATTTTCACTTTGAAAATGTACCGGCATTACACTGCAAATAACTACAAACGTCGTTATATGTAAGAAATTTTACAAAGAGTTAATGTACCCACAGCTACAAGAATTAAAACAAGTTAGAATGCAATATTCGGCTATGTCGAATCTTAAATATCCTCCACCTAACTATAATGAGAATTACAAAAACTACAGTGGTTACAGTAAAAAACATTTTACCATATTCACCACAAGTTAAGCAACAGGGTAAGATTATAAGGTGAGGCTTCTTTTAGTTGAATTTGATCTCAATACCTTTATTTATAAGAGATATATGGGTGGCATAGTAGCAATGGATCAATTATGGACTTAAGGCTTTTAAATCCAGTATCAGGTTGTTGTTGTTATTGTAACAGCAGTAATTGCTGAGTTGACAGCCCTTGGCCGAGTGATATCGGGTCATTCCGGTGCGTAGAACCGACTGTCGTGGGTATCCGGTAATGTGATTTGGTTGAAATTCATCTGAATAAAATTATTTACAAGAGTTGTACGATTGGTTGTTATACAAGGAAGTGGACTTAATTTAGGAGCTATTGCCAAATATGGAGTGACAGTTACTAAATCCAGTACCATGATTGCCGTATAACCGATATTTCTGATCTGTATAAAATGGTGATTCGATATTCACATTAATTAAACATTTTAAAGGATTAACTTAGTTTTCGACAGTGGTACGTATATGTGAACAATCACAAAACATGAGCCGATCTTCTTAAATTTCGATATAGACAATCTTATGCATATATAGATACCCCACTTTGAATTTCAATATAATAATTGTATATTTAAGATACATATTATTATGGACGATATTTTCAAAATCCAGCAATTAGATTTTGGCATATATTTAAATGCTCCGTGTAAAATTTTGGATCTGTACAGTTATTTATAAGAAATTTATGAGTATTGAAGTGATTTTCGGAAGAGGGCTTCTGAAATTTGTGTATATGTATGTAAATGATCTGTGTAAAGTTTTGAGTCGATACCGATATTTGTAAATGTAAAGATAAATTACTTTTTCGTATGTGCTTCTTATATGGGAGCCATGACCATTTATGGACCGAGACCATCATAAAATTTAGTACAACAATTTATTTACCTACAAGGGTTATTTATGTAAAATTTTAACCTCGTAACTATTAGATGCGCACTTTATATGGGGTCTATGGTCAAACAAGGACCGAATAAAGCAAAATTTCGCTTTGCGATTTCTATTTACATGAAACTTATGTTTGCCGAATTTTGTAACAATATTCCAATTTTACAAGCATTTATTTATCATTAAGCCATATTACGCGAAGATATTTGTATGGGGGCTATGAGAAATCATAGACCGAATATTACTATTTCCCTCACACTTTCTTTTTTTATAATACAAATAATGTGTACAAATTTTCATGGCAATGTCTGTAATATATTTAAAAAAAATTGCTAGAAAAATGTTTAAAAATATTAAATTTTTATGGAGGTTGTCTCACATTTTGGTCCATAACTCTGATTTTACTATATTGATTTTGTTGATTTTCAATATCAAACTGCTTAGGAGAATTGAAAACGGGTTTTTATAAACTCTGTTGATTTTGGTTGTGTCTTTTGGCCGTGAGAGTGTTTTACACAGACAGACAGACGGACAGAAAAACTGGATTTCATAGTGACTGTTATGAAAAAGCAGGAAATTATGATGTGATAAAAAAGGGAGTTTTGATTACTTCCACAACTAGCAAACTCATAACCACTGCAGAATATTTAATGACATGCTCTCCTTACCTCGAAAACTTAAAGAAACTACGAGATAGAATTACAGATGCATCGTAATTAGTGATTCAAAACGAACTTTTGAATACATCTGCCGTATATTAGTAGAGTGCGAACAAATCATGAGCATGTTTTTCATCAGATTTCAGGAATATATATATATTTAAAAAACATGCTTGCGTATAATATTTTTCTCTTGTAGTTTTGAAATTTTGAGCCCACTTCCGAAAAACATCAGTATAAATGTATTTATTAAAAATATTGCTATCCAAATAAAATGCAACTCAAAGCCTAGTTTGATAATAAAATGTAGATGATAAGTCATAGCTCTCATATAAGACCCATTTCTTAAAATCACTTTAACAGTCATAAATCGTTTACTTTTGTTGATATCGTAAAATTATGCGACTAAATTTTATCATGGTCTATCCATCCCATTTCTCTAAACGGCTTTTGCTCATATACTCGGTGTAGGGTATTATATGGTGGGGTTTGACCGACTATTACGAATTACGAATCAACGAACAATCAAATTATATAAAGAATAGTTTTTGATCTATTCGTGCGTTGATGTCTAAAAAAAATGGAGAGTATTCCACGATGAATAAGGAATTTTATCAGAGTAAAAATCCATACAAGTTAATTGATTAATTCATTAAAATAATAAAGCGTAGATATTTTTTATGGTAGAATCATTTTGAAAACCGAAATCCTTCAAATGAAATCAAGTCACCCTCACTAAGAACAATTAGTAAAAACTACATAAGGTGGTTTTAATGTTCTCCTGTCACCATTTACTTCAAAAAAGAAATCTCAATATGACGAATTTTTGAATTTAACAATTAATATCGTTCGTTAGAGCGGAATTTACCTGTACTTTCTTGTTTATTAAGTGTTACGTATTTTTCGTTAATTAATTGTGTAGATTTAGTACATAGATTAAATTATTGCAAAGTTTTTACAAATTTGTTAAAGATAAAAAAAATAAAAAAAGACTTTGCAAATAAGTATTTACTACTTCCTTCCTAGTAACCCAATAACACATACTCGCAGACATTTTAAGTTTAAATAAAATTTACAACACAAACTTTATACAAAAGAAATTGAAAGTGAAAATTCAATGGGAGAGTGTAAGAATTCTAAGTACTATGGCAAATAAATATAGGCCATTAAGAGCATTAAAATGAAAATAACGTTAAACAAGACACACTACCGTTCTTGAAGACCAAAATAGGTGCGTCTTATTTTGGTCTACTACCGATAAGTATACTTAAAGTATTTGGAACGCCCACAACAACATAAAAAAAGCGGCCAAAGAAGACTGGGGAAAGAACAAACAACAATAAAACGAAATGGCACATTTAACTAAAATTTAAAATAAATAAAATACAATAAAAATAAAATTGGAATTAAAAATGGAATCAATTTATATGACTAGAATATTGATTGATAAGTGGACAGACAGAGGTGGTGGGGCCGACAGACGTACGTACGGTCGATCAGGCGGGCAAGTATTACTGACAGAAATTGCATATGTTTTGTTGTAAAAAAAAAATATAGGACATGACAAAATGCTTGTGTTGACTTTAACAAGTTGGCTAAATAATGAAATTTGTTTCGAAGTTTTAAAGAAGCGACAACAACAATACGAAAATTAAAATAGACTTCCCTTTCGTTTGACGATGTGGAACGTGATTGACGGTGTTTGTTTGGTAACAGCAAGTGTCGTGTGTCCGTCCGTCGGTATGTCTGTCCCTTGGTCTTTTGTGGTTACATTTTTGGCCATACTTCTGGTAAAGATTATTATGGTCAGTGAATAATTGTTGTAATTGCAAGCAGTTGTATATTAAAAAGTTAACAACTATAAGCGGTATTTCTGTGTGTGCGTGTGTGTGTTTGTGTGTATGTCTAGTATTGGCTGTTATTTTTGTATTAGCTAAACATGGCTTATAGAAGTTGTCTACAACATACAACTATGTATTGACAACATTTTAATGAAATATTTAAATGTGTGAGTTACTTTTGCCTAGTGTTGATTAGCTAACTAAGGAGGGCTTGTTGTTGAATTAATTTTAAATAATGCAGTGAAAAATATTTTTATAATTGTGTGTGCTGTTGTTGTTGTTACTTATTGATTATTTTTTTTTGGTTTTTGAATTAATTTATTTAAAAACCAAAAGCAAAAACCGAAAAAATAAGCAACCTGTGCTATACATTCTTAAAGGTATTGTGCACACAGCTATTATATGTGAGTGTTTAGCAAATTTGAAGACCGACAACTAAAAAGAAAGAAACACGGACAGACAGACATATTTGGGCATATGGAAAAAGTTTTCATACATACAACGCCATGTCTTTGGTATATTCACTATATGAATTTAGTTAATTTGATTTTGATTTTGAACACAGTCGAAAGTGTCATCGCATTATAAATACCCATGGTGGACACTTCATCAATCACAAAACATTTTCATCATTCAAAGCCAACTGTTGTGTGGTGTGTAGTGCTAAGAAAGTTTATTACAAACAAAAGCAAACAAATCAGTCAAGGATCGACAAACCAAACAAAATATTAAATAAAAAAAAAAATTTAAATTAAAAAGAAAGAATCAAAAATAATTAAAAAAAATGTATTCTAAAATCGTTTGTGTTGTATTTGTTGCCACCTTTGTGTGCAGTGCTGTCGCTTTGCCCAAACAGGATAACAATGAAAAGGATTTAGTTAATATGATCAATAAGATCGATACTGAACCATCAGTGTCATTGTTTGGTGGTCTTCGTGTTGAACGTGTTGAAACCGGTCGTGCTTTCGGTGCCGCCAACAAAGCTGTTGAATCCTTCGAAGAACGTGCTGAACGCTACTTGCAATCTCACCAATTGAACTTCTCCTTCCCCGATACCGATGAAGAGGAAGAAGATGAGTTCAATGGTCGCGCCATGGAAGGTGAGTTAGAAAGCAAATTTACAAATATACCCTAAAAAAGTGTTTCAAATATCAAAGTTCTAAAAAATAAAAACTATATACAAAGTTCTAATATGAAAAACATTGATCTGGAAACAAAAATTTTTTTGAACTTTTAAATAATTGCTTTATATTGCTTCCTTTAATCTTTTAACTAAACCGTTGGTTTAACAATGTGCTTACCATTAAAGCTTTAACTTTAATATTCATTAAGCTTTAAACAAGCTTTTGTAAACTATTCATAAATTAAAAGAGATACTTCTTTCACTACATTTTAAGGTTTTAAATTATTATTTTAGCTTTCAGTATATAGCTGTAGCTGATTTTCTAGCTAAAAATTATTATATATTAAATCTTTCCGCTTTTAATTATAAATCGATTAAAATTAAAGCTTCTACAAGCTTCTTAAAGGTTATTTCTCTCTCTCTCTAAGCTGAAAGATTGAACATAAAGTTTAAAGCTATTTAGAGTTCTCAAGCTTAAACTTAAGAATATATAAGACAAATTTTTAAAGTTACAGCTTTAAAATTGTGTGTCTACCAATTATTACAAATTACTTTTTGGTCTTATCAAATTGCCAAAACATTTAGCTAATTAAAAATAAACTAATTTCATTTTGCTTAAATTACTATTACTGATTGTTATGAAATATTTACTAATTTCAACACCTCTTATGTCGCTATAGGATTCCTTTTAAGGCGCTTGAGAAAGTTTTTGTTTAATTTTTGAATCATACAAATTCCAAATTAAACTATTAAACTTCAATTCTTAAAAATATCAAATATTTTAGACTTCCTTTGCTAGACTCTGTTAGGAATTTTCGTAACACTTTCTATGTTGAATAATGCTCTTTCCTTATGTTAGTGTATTTCTTTTCCAGTTCACTTTCATTAAGTCAATATTTAATTTCCAAATTACTTTTTTTTTTTAAAAAATCAACTCACGTATTTTTAGGAAACCAATAGTGTTTTGTGTGTGTGTGTGTGTCAGTCAGTCTGTCTTAAACAAACCAACCTTTTTTTTCTCAATGACACATGTTTTAAATACTTGATGTGTCTCTTTTTTTTTTTTTTTGAAAGACTTTCTCTATGATTACAAAAAATTTATAATAATCTTTAAAAATTGGCACGTAATCCTACAATGTGTTGCATAGAAACAAAAAATTGATACATTTTTTTTAAATTTATTATACAAAAATATTTAGAAATTGAATTAAAGCTTAAACTAACATGGAAATAGTTACGAATACAATTGCTTCTGCATATTCTCTTAGTTAATAGGCTGCTAATTGCAATGAAACTCTTTTCAATAGACTTTAACTTCACTATTTCATCTACAATCTTAATTTCGCTAGTTTAAAGTTTTTAGTATGTACTTGCTTGCTTTTAAAACTCTTAAAAAAAGTGAAAATTATCTTATCTAATTTTACATACACATTTCATGTGCTGTTTAAAGCTAAATATTAAATAATGTTTTATCAACAATTATGGCCACAAACAAATAAATCTGTAAACAAATTAAACTACAAAAAAGCATGAAAAATGAATGACTGTAAAAAACACATTAAAACCTTATTAAATTAAATAGCCACAGCAATAAAATAAAAAACAACAATTATTATAAAATTAAATAAAAATTTAAGCTTTCCCTCAAACCCAACTCTTGCAATATCTATAAGCAAAAACTTTATGGCATACTTTTAGGCTTAATATTAAATTCAACTTTTTATTCCCCGTTTAACAGAACCCCGCAGCAAGAAAATGAAGAAAATGTTGTTGCCATTGCTCTTGGCTTTGAAATTGAAAAAGGCTGTTATCGTTAAGGTACTCTTCATGATCATCAAGTTCATCTCCCTCAAGAGTTTGGCTATCTCCTTCTTGGCTCTTTTCTTCGCTGGTAAGTGTTGCACTTAACTTTTAATCTACCCAAAATTTGTTAATTTCCGAATTTTCTTATATTTATTTATTTATTTATTTATTTAAGGTGCCACCTTCTTCAAGGATTTGTTGGGCAAGAAGAAGGAACACATCACCACCGCTTACATTACCGGCAGTCCCTTGAACGCTGAAATTGTCCATTCCGATTGGAACCGTAATGGTCAAGCTGCTGCTTCTGATTTGGCCTACAACCACTACGGTTTGGCTCAACCTTTCTAAATTCTCTCTTCTAGCTATCAACTTTTTCTAAATCTTGTCACTTAACTATCCTTTCCTGCTATCTTCCTCTCACTCTCTTTTACATCTAAGACTTTCTATCTATTCTAGACTTTTCTCTCATCTAGCAAAACTAAATTTTGATTAGTTTTAGAATTTAGCACACATATAATTTATTTAGTGTAATTAATTAATTTAATTAGCTGCTATAAACCAAAAATTCTATCTTTAAAAACCAAAACTCTCTCTACCACACACTACCTCCCAATCCTTCATCTTTACAAAACATAAACGACCAATGGCTATTTTGGACAAAGCTTCTCTCGGTTCAAAGCAAATTGTTCCGGGTAAACAAAAATAAAAAAAAAAATCTAGAACAAAATTTCATTCATCTTAAGGAAAAAAAGAAATAATTTATTTTGTATCACCTCATACAACAACAACATTCAACCGCATAAATACCTTCCAAGCTACTCGATTGAAAGCAAAATTGCCCTGCGAAAATGTAAAGTTTTCTACAAATTTTATCTATTGAAATTCTAAGTCTTTCATAATTTATGTATAGAATATTTATTTTTTTATTAATTTATTTATTAATTTATAACATTGTTTTGTACATAGAGAACTCAGGTTGTATTTCATATTTAAAAAGAAAATTTTATTATTTTTTCTCTCATCTTTGTAACGAATTTTGTTTTCAATTTTGTTTTTAAGCTCTAAATGGAAACACCAAAACGCATAATAATTTATTTTCATTAATTTTAAGTATTTATATAAAAACAACAAAGAATATTTAATTGAAAAAAAGTAAAAAAAAAAAATGACAAAGCAAATTGAATAAAATAAAAATTCATTAAAAAGCATTAAAATTTATTCGAGTTTTTATTCAAATATACAAATTTAATTACTTTAATTAATCGTTTGCACAGCATTCATTTAATAATCTTTATGCTTCTAAGTTTATGGATTAGATTATTGAGAAATAGCATCACTAATGCAATACATTTTAAAATTAACAAATTTACATACAAACATAATTAAAAAACAAGTTAGAGTTCTTAATTCAGCTGTGCCAAGTCTTAAATACTTTAATGATAATTTCAAAAACTACACAGTTAAAATAAACTAAAATAAATTATGTTTTTCAAAACATTTCGATAATCACATCCAAATTTTGAGATTTAAGGCTGTAATCCATTCGTTGCCCAAGTGTATAATTTGTCGTGGTGTAATTTTTAATAGAAAGATGGGGAAACCGGTGCCATTAGCTTGCACGAGCTTAAAACTGGATAGAGCTTCGTTGATTGTCCAATGAAACTTGAAGCTGACTAGAGTCTCCAGCTAGAACCCCGAAGATTGGTTAGAAGCTCGGGGACTTTTCTCTAATTCAACCATGATAATTGGTGAGAGCACGTCGCACGCTGTGGCCACTGCGGCAATAAATCAATTTGGACCTTCTGTCCGATTTTGATGATTTTTGCACAGATGGTTAAAAACTATCTGAAGGTCATGTGTGGAAAATTTCATGCAAATAAATCCATTGGTTTTCTGTCCCGAGCAGCGCAAAGTTGAAGTATGTGAACAAGTCTCAAATGTGATAGTTTTCTATGGTTTTCTATGTTATATTCAAAAGCTTGTTACTTATAAACTATACACCGAATGTACCTTATAAGTATTTTTTCACTTAAAATAGACATTAAGCATTATGTAAATTAAAAAAAAAAAATTAAAAAATTTAAAAAAAAAAATTCCTTTGACAATATATTTTGAGCCAAAAAAATAAACATTTATGATTTTCTTTTAGACTTTTAGTTGTGTGCGAAGCAGTGCGACACATGGAGCCATATACCAAATTAAAGCTAAGAGTCTCAGCTAACAGACTAAAAAAAAAAACCTGCCCCAATTTGCCCGCCGCCGAAAAAACAATGAAAAACCAAAAAATTACAGTAAAAATATGCGTTATTTTACGCGTGCAAAAACAAATGGGCATTCTTTCTTTCTTTGCTACTCGTACACGTAGCCGGTGCCAATTTGGGATCGAAAAATACGAAAATTTCATTGCATGTGTACTATATAGAAAAAACCTAAATTTGAGTCCCGATTACAAAAACAAATGTACACAAAAGTGTTTATCAAAGCAATATCGGTACATTGTTTACGTAGACTAAACAACAAAAAATCTAAATGTGAACTCACTCCACATTAAATGAAGAGCTTTACATATATTATCAATAACCTTACATTGATCGCATTTTTCTCTTAAAAATTAACTCCGTTATCCGTTATAAACTTTCTTTACATTTGGGGGATTCACAAGGTGTCATAAAGTCATATGTCTTAAAATAATAACATGAAAAAATACGACTGCTGTGAACAACCCCTCATAATTCAGTGTGCTATTTTAAATTTAAATCAGCTGATTTAAAACAAATATAAAAATTAATATTGTTTTCCACAATGCCAAAAATAAGTGAAAAAACTAAAATAATAGCCAGTTTGTGCGAAAAATACATTTTAGATGTTGTGATGGCAAACTCAAGTAAATAAACAAAAAATGCTCAGCGCAGGTCTCTTCTGATTAATTACGACAGCACAATAAACATAGCAAGCAAAGTTCTATTAATTTAAGACACTTTTTGTTTACACTTTTTGTTCTACTAACGAAGACGTAATGCATCATTTTTTGATATCCTCCGACCCATATATCAATTCATTTAGAACGAAATTTAAGCTTAAAAAATTAGATTATCACGAAGATGTAAAAAAGTTGTTAATAAATGAAATAGAGTGAAACTGACAAAATTTTTGTATTGGAGTTGTATGGGGGGTGGGTGTTACAGTGGGCGGATTTTCTTCATATTTTCAAAACAGCATTTAATAGATATTATATGCATTTTTGCGAAAAATAAACATTCTAGTTATAAATTTACAGAAGATATGGCATTTTTTAAATATCATTTGTATGGGAGGTGGGCGTAAAAGTGGGCGGATTAAGTTCATATTTTCAGGAGCTCATTCTACAATTATAATATTAACGTTTTATGAAAATTGAGTTGATATATTTAAAATCATGGAAGTTATGCCACATTTTATATTTAAGTTGTATGGGAGGTGGGCGTAAAAGTGGGCGTATTTAAAAAAAAAATTTAAATTAATTAGTAGAATTTTTGTTGAACTATTAATATTTCAATTTTGATATTTTCTTTTTGTTAGTTAGGCTTAAGTTCATTTGAATTTAATTTTCATTAAATTGTTTTTACTGAAGAAGGAATTATTAACAACTTGAAAAAATTTTTATTTTTGATAATTCGACATGAATACGAAAGAAAATAACTGAAGAAAAGGAAAAACAACAACTTAAATAGAAATTAATAAAAAATGATAATTTACAGAAAACTTCGAACCACCAGTCACTGGTTAAAGGATTGATGTTGTCTGTTGACTAGCAGGCACCGTAGTGGTGCAATGGTCAGAACGTAAAAGAATTCTGATGAGAGAAAGTGGTGTTTCTCGAAACATATGTCAATTCAACCAACAACCCAGGTTCGAATCCTAGTCAGAAAAATTATCAAAAATAAAAATTTTTTCAAGTTGTTAATAATTCCTTCTTCAGTAAAAACAATTTAATGAAAATTAAATTCAAATGAACTTAAGCCTAACTAACAAAAAGAAAATATCAAAAAAAAAAAAAAAAAAAAAAAAAAATTTAAATTCTTAAAAAATTTAACATAAATGTGTGCAAAATTTCATGAAGCTCCGAAACCTCCTTGATTTAAGGCCATTAAATGCACTACACGGCCACAGTGTGCGTCGTGGCTGTCGTGAAAACCCAAAGCAGGAAGACAGTTGGTTAAAAGACGGATGTTTGTTTGAGTAACAAACTTCGGGACACCAATTTGTCTCCACGTGCTGCTGCTGACACCAGAGCCATTGAAAGTAGTGGTGACACTTAAATGTACTGGAATTGTGGTTTTTGTGGCAGGTTGCTGACGATCCGCCCTGGACATATATTTTATAGCGACCCATGGCAGACGCAGTAATATCTCATCTTTGGCAGTAGTGGTCATTAGTACAGTATGTTACAATTGCTATTTTGCCAGTAATAGTCTTGGGTCATGCTAATTGTCTAAGCTATAGATAACAGGGATTAGATAGCATTAGATTGCAGTCATATACGAGAAATTGCAAATTGTATGCAATGTATGTCCACTAGGGCGGGCCAAATTTTTTGTCGATTAGAGCCGCCCCCTAGCATGATTCTATGGACAATTCTAAGCAACTTTGGTAAAGGAACCATGGGTCTATCTCGATTTTCAAGTCTCCAACTTTTCAAAAAATGAATGACTTGAAAGCAAGAAAGACTTTCAAAAATAACTTATTCCGCTTTTCTTCCACTAAATTAATTTTTTTTTTACACATGTTCTTATTTTTTAGGTTGAATTTCTGTTGATAAAAATAAAATAAATATCAATTTTACCGAACATTTTTTCTCGGAAAATAGACGAAAAATATTACAAATATGCATGAAACGCCCTCTGGTGGTGTTCATAGGTAAAAATAAAGATAAAAAATGAATTTCTCGACCCCAAAAACCCCCCATATACACATAAAAAGATAATATAACGATGAATAAAAATCGAATTTCGAATCAAAATTAGGTTATAGGGAAAAAAATAATTTTTTGAAAAGTGGGAGACTCGAAAATCGAGATAGACCCATGGTTCCTTCACCAAAGTTGCTTAGAATTGTCCATAGAATCATCCTAGGGGGCGGCTCTAAGCGATTTTGTCGGCTCCATACAAATTGGCCCGGCCTAATGTCCACTATGTTCTTGCTGCCTGTTAAATCACACGATTGGGTCGAGCAATTAACCACTGAATTTTGAGAAATTATACGATTAGTTTTGCAAGAAATTCAATATTTCTGTGACTGTGTGAAATTAATCCTTGTACAACCATATGTCAGTGGTATTTATATCATCAATATTAGTCCAAAATTTAGTGTGTTAATACACCTTTCAATGGCGCAATCAATTTATCGTAACTGCGAATTTTCAAATAAAATGGCCACATAGTGCACCATACAGTAACAAGTTCAGCATGCAAAGACTTCTCAATAATTGCTCTTGGATTTTTCGAAAACCAAATGCGGTGATTTAGCTTAGCGCTGTACCCAGATAAATGAAAATGTATTTCATATGATAAAAAGAAAAAAGCCTTTATAGAATCACGCTGAACCCGCTGCTGTCTCTTCACGATTGACCATAAACTCGCAATCTGATTGAGGTCGGGACATTTTGCTACATTAAAAGAAATTCTGCTCGCTAAGCCATTGTTTACAAAGACATACAGGTGGACATAGCTAAACGGCCTTGTTTGATATAAGATGAATAAATTCTCAATTTTGCGACTAAAAGTACGGTCTCATTTTGCAAATATTTGCCGAAAAAGACGTAACCACTATATAATTATACATATATTTGAACTCGTTTAATTATTTAAAAACAACTTTCTATTATAAGTTCCAAGAAATTTATCATTGTTAATGGTCTGCAACAGGGAACCGTTAATGCACCAATTTTATTTAATATATACGTACACGATCTTCTATACAAAATTGAAAACATTATTGGCTTTGCTGATGATATTATTATTTACCACTCCGATGATAAAATCGAAAAAATTAACAAAAAACTACAAAAGTACTTTTATATTATAGAAAAATATTCAGCTGACTGGCAAATGAAAATCAATCTAAATAAATGTGAAACAATGCTGTTACGTCCCCCCGTAGGAAAATGTAACAACAACATAAAACGAAATTGGAAATCATTTGGAGTTAAATCTCCTTATAATGTACTTATTCCAAACAAACAAATTGTTAAGTACTTAGGTATTTATTTAGATAAATTTTTATATTTTAATGAACATATTAATCTACAACTTCGAGAAGCCCAAAAAGCCTTTTTCTTATATAAAAAATTATTTTTCTCAAATTTTATCAAATCAAGGGTAAAAATAATTATGTATCAGTCCTTAGTAAGACCTATTCTCACATATGGTTGTCCAATTTGGTTCAACATATCGAGCCATAACCGTCGAAAAAATGTATCCCACAAACTCAAAATTTTACAGGGGAAGGTTTTTTTTAAATAAAATCAGTTTGAATAAAGCCATTATGTTAAAATTTATAATGTAAATATTGTTTTGTGTAATACATTTAATTTTAATAATTTTAAATGATGTTGAACTATCGATTTCGATAAAAAAACAACAATCGATTATGGTGTGGGATACATTATTTTGGCGGTTATGGCTCGATATCTCCATCCTATATGGAAAGACTAAGAATGTTTGAAAGAAAATGTTTAAGGAGGTTGCACCTCCCTTTATAGATTAGCAAATAGCGATTATAAAAAGTATATATCAAACAAAGTATTATATACGGAAGCCAAAGTAAGCAGGATTGATAATTTTATAATACATTAAATAAGAAACCATATTCTAAACAGTACAGAATACTTTGTTAACAATCTAATTATGGCCCCATACTACGCTAATGATGAGTATATATCTAAAACATTACAAAAAGGCTACGTTCCACCGGAAGCCTTCCTCTTCCTGGATAAAAATGGATATATCCAGAATGAAAACGGCATACCTATAATCTACCACATTTATAGAAGAGCCAATATTAAATCCATAACCTGTAATCAACCTACAAATGAAAATATTAGATTCGACACTAGTGTTTATCTGGCTGATAAACACATGAAACCAAACCACCTTAATATCAAAAAATGTTGGTGGCTTGCCAACTAATTTTTACCCTTTAATTTTAACTCTAGAGTCTAGACCATTCTTTTTACTTTCTATTATATAAAAGTGAGCTTTTTAAAAAAAATTTTTCTTGCATTTAAACTTATATAAAAATATAAATGTTGTATCTTAAATTATAAATATAACTAAAAATTAAGTTTTATATTATATAGTATACTTGAGGGCCCGATTAAAGGGACTGTGTATTAAAAATTATAATTATACTGTTTGTTTGTTTATAGTAACTAATATAAATTTTGGAATGAAATAAACGATTAAAAAAAACACAACTTTCTATTTGGGCCAAAGCAAAAAAAATATTTAGTTTTAATTTATTTGATGCTGTTTGATCTTGCAAAACACTTGCAAGAGTAAACAATGTCCAGGAAATTTGTACTTAAACTAGTTGTTGCGCTTTTTTGAGTAAATATTTTCCCAATGTGACCGTACCTTAACTTATATATTTGCTCATTCTCCAGTTTTGATGATGTAGGGTATAAAAAATGCATAAATAGTTCAAATCCCAAAATTTGTTAGTATTCAGTCAGTTGACAGCACACTACTTACAGTTTTTTTTTTTTGGGGAAATTTACAATGGGGTGGGTCAGTCATAAATAAAAAAAGAATGATTTTACTTTCGTTTGTCACTTTTTCTAAATAAATTGTACAATTGAAAAACATGGAAACATACATGCAAAACATAAAAAAAAAAACATAATGTGGTGACGGTTTTTTTATTTCATTATTCAAATATTGCTACACTTGAGTGAATTAAAGATGAAAACTTTCTTAAAAACAAAGGGGAGAGTGAAAGAATTGAAACAATTAAAATGAAGAAAAACTAAAGAATTTTGACCACAAATATTATCAGCTCATTATGCTGACCATATAATTAAGACATTTTTCTTTTTTTGTTTCGTTTTTGAAAACCGTATTGTAGCAATAGAGCGTTGGAGGTATAAAAAGAAATTGTCATCAAACATTAGTTTTATTTCGAAGTTTTATCTTTACACATTGTCAACAGCGTAATTAGCGCTCGTTCATCATCATGCAAACATGGAGGATTTTGGAATATTTATTTTATTTGGCCATATTTTTATTGTACTTTAAGTTGGCAGAGTCAGCTTCGATTGAAACAATGAAATCATCTTTGTCTTCGACAGCTGCATCTTCATCTTCTGCTATGGATACTTTAACTACTACTGAAAGATCGCTGACAGACATTGGAATTTCACGAAATGCTAAAAGTGGCAGTAAATTGAAACGTACTTTACAAGAATGTAATAATTCCTTTAGTTGGATGTGTTTGAAATTGGAATTTGTCAGACTGTTGGAACGTCTCACGGAACGCGAGGAATTACGTTTGCTGAATGGCATTAGTGTGGTTAAAGATCCGCAGGCAAAGGAAATTAAAACATCGGAATTGATGGCAGGTAAGTTGATGGAAAAGAAGTGTGACAAAAGAAACTATCGAATTCCTTATCGAATTTTCTTTTTGCCTGAAAAATGGCTTAAGTTTAATTTTTAAGAATGTTGACTATATAAGAGCTTTGTTTATTGTTTATTCAATTACCAATCTATTCTAAAACATCTTGAACTGTGGCCGGCAATACGTCATTAGTCCTTTTTGAAACTCTTCAGTTTTAGCTGAACAGTTTTTGTTCAATTCTCTGTTAAACTTGCCATTTCATTTACACACGTCAATTAAATTTTCGTACTTTTTCATGAAAATCAACATGCCTGAAAGAAAAAGAAACAAAAGAAATACGAAAATTGATTAGTACCGTCAAGTCTGTACCTCTTTTATTCTATTTTCCCTTCTCATCCAAAAATACTTGCCTTGACGAGTCAGAATTGAAGAGTGTTAAAGCGAACTTATTGTTTAGCTATTAATCAATAATAAAAACACTTTGTCCTCACTTGCATTTAAAACTCTTTCAAGTTAATTTAGAAGCGTCACTGTTTTAGGAAAGTCTGTCATTTCTGTTGTTTTGTAATGTATAAATAATGCTTCCTTCCAGAGGTGGCCCGCAGTTATCCAAACGATCCAGATGCCCGTTTAAATGGATACATTATCAACAAAGTTAATAATTTCCTGCAAACGCATTATTTGCGTTTCAAACTTATTGATGATCATACAATCGAGAAAGCTCGTTCTTTAGTCGAAACAGGACGTAAGGACAAATTTGGCAAGAAGGGTGGCATGGAGGCCTTAATAGCGGCCGGCCTAATGATGAAGGGTAAGTGTAGTTTAATTTCATAACAAATGCAAATTATACCGCTGGCTTCCTTACTTACAGGCACTTTAATGGCCATGGGTATGGGTGGCATAGCTTTAATTGCTGGCAAAGCTTTGATGACAGCTCTAATGGCTTTAACGCTTGCGGCAGCGGTGGGACTAAAGGGTCTGGCTGGCGGTGGCGGCAAATCACATACATACGAAATTGTTACCAAGCCCATTTACACATCTAGTCATACACATTCAGTCAGCCATGACGAGGGTAGTGGTCATGGCGGTCATATGGGTCATAGTGGCAGTGGTTATGGTGGTTATGCCAGATCGTTGAATTTCAATTTGCCAAAAAGTCTGAGGGAGAGTGCCAAAGTGAACTGATGTTGGAAGTAAGGGAAATCAGTTGAATTTATCTGTCTTATATACGTATATTAAAATATTTATTTTTAGGTTAAGACTTAATTTATTGTATTTAAAGTTTAATAAAATAAACAAAATGTACTAATTGAATTTAACTTGAAACTTAGCTAGTGTAAATTTGAATAAAGGCAAAATAAGTATTTTGCTTGCTTAAGGCAGGTCAGGTAGGGTATGATTTTCTTAGCTTAGTCTTAGTTTTTATAATTAAGATTTTTCATATAAAAGCGGTTTCTAATTTTAAATTTTCTTCAGTTCTATATATTGTCTATAAGGATACTAAAGATAGGTTAAGGCGATTTTAATATCAATATTTTTTATAAATTCTTGGGCCATAAAAGCTTCTGGTTGTTTAATGTTGAAAGTGTAATGCAAATGATTTCTCTTTAAGCTAAACTTTTAAATTTGATAGTAATTAACCGCTGCTTAAGAACAATCAACTACATTCTGAGCTTAAATGAGTATCAGGAATACATAAATAAGACTCCTGCACTATATTGTATACTGGCTGTGGTCTAAAAACAGTGCTCTTCCATGCTAACCTTTTCAGCTCTGAGTTCCTTAGACGGTTTTTTATGTATACAAATCACCAACCAACCAATCAAAGAAAGCTGCTTGCAACGCTGATCTTTTCGCTCATTAGTAATTTATTCTGCATTTTCTATAGTTTTGGATAGTTTGGTTAACCTTCCATGTCAGCCAGTAGTCAGGGCATTTTTATCGACTTGTTCAATGTTCAAAGTTTTGGCGAAAGTAATGTGGTTACTAGTGACTCAGAGATCTGATTAAAGATATGATCTCATTGAATTAGTTCAAGTTAAATCTTCTTTATGATTTTTCTAAATGACATTCATGAGAAATCATTGTGACAAAACAATTGTTTCAAACAGCGTTATCCACTTTGAAATTTCAAAACGCACCAAATGGAGAAAAAAACGCGCCATTTAAAAGAAAACGCATAAAATTTAGAATTTCTTTTTTGTTTAAAATGTTTAATTGAATTAATTTTACATTTTTTTAATTTCATAAATTCTATATAAAATTTTTAATCAACGATTTATAGTAAAAATAATAATAAGTTAAATACTGTTACGTTTTTACCTGTTAAAAACGTTGGTTTTAAAAAAAATAACGAGTTCTTATTGATTTAAATGTACACAAAAACAATTAATAATTAAAAAATTTATTCACAACCGGCCTGTTCTTATTTATTTTCAAATAAAATATATAAATTTGTACAGCATACTTTAGGGGGCTTTTGACTAAAGTTGACTGGGCTTACAAAATAAAATTCCGAGTTTTACCCGGAATTTTTTTCTTTACAAACCATCTCCTGAGAATTTCGAATCGAATAAAAAAAATCAGCCAAATCGCTCCAACCGTTCTCACGTGATGCCATTAAATACATGGACCATTTCATTGTTATAAAAATATATAGATAGATTTATTTATTTATTTTATTTTTAGTTACTTTCTGTAGTTTTCTGGTAAAAACAATAATAAATGAAAAATTAAAATAAAAGCACAGTATACTTTTAGTCATAGTTTTTATTTATTATTGATATTAAAGTAGTTATCTAGCGACCGTTTGAGGGAGCCATATTACAAAAAACAATACAATCATGCAACGCAATTGTTTATTTAAAAAAGCACTATTTCAATTTTTTTAACCTTTCAGAACTGACGCAATACTATGTACCAGGATTTTTTTTATAATTTTTGGAATATGTGATCTCTACAGCGTATGAAAACATAATCAATGATTAGGTTTTATCATTTTTATATCCTTCAAGGATTTTCATTAATATTTTTAACTAAAACACATTTTTATTGCATGAAACGATTTCAATTGGTATGAAAAATTAAAATTTATCATTTTTTTTACTTAATATATGTGCACTTCATTATTTGTAAACAATTAATATTTTTGTCATTAAAGACACTTCTTACTTCCACGGCTCATTTTGCTAAAACTGAAATGTGACTGAAGAATTTTGGAATAATTCAAGTAACGCTAAATCAAACAGAAGAGAAATGTGAGAAGCAAAATCGATGCATGCCAGTCTATTTTAAATTGGGCTATGAGAAACAATAATATTTAAATCGAAACCCACCCGCACAATCGATGCATCACGGTCTGAAAGGGATATGCAAGCTATTATTATAAATTATGGATACGAGTATAAACATTTATAACCGATAAAGTGTTATTTTGGTAGGACATTTGTATGAGAACTAGAAGAAATAACTATTGGATTTCAACCAATTTTAAGACATGGTATGTTGTTTGTTCGCTCTTACTGTTCATAAAAAACCAATTTAAGAGTAATGATACACTAATATTTTTGGGCGTTACAAAAGTCTGCGCAAATCCAGTATACGAGGTCTGATAAAAAAATAACCGTTATTTAAAATTTTTTTAAAAAGTATTTATTTATTCATCATTAACTATCTTGTCCCCTTCAAAGTTATCCCCCTTAGATATAATACACTTATGCCAGCGTTTTTTCCAATCCTCGAAACACTTCTGAAACGTGCTTTTTGGTATCGTCAACAGCTCCTGTTTCGATTTTTTTTTATCTTCTCAATCGTAGCAAAACGCTTTCCTTTCATCGGTCTCTTCAGTTTTGGGAAGAGGAAAAAGTCAGCGGGGACCATGTCCGGTGAATACGGTGGTAGAGGCATGATAACGGTTTTGTTTTTGGCCAAAAACTCACGCACAAGCATCGATGTGTGAGCTGGTGCGTTATCATGGTGCAAAATCACTGATTGATTTTTCCACAATTCTGTGCGTTTCTGACGAATTGCTTCGCGCAAACGGCGCATAGCTTCAAGGTAGTATTCCTTTTTGACCGTACGACCTTGTGGCAAGAATTCATGATGCACCACGCCATTGCAGACGAAGAAAACAGTGAGAAAAACCTTCACATTTGACCGAACTTGATGTGATTTTTTCCATTGGTATAATTGGGCTTTGGTTTCAATGTCATAGCCATACACCCATGATTCGTCACCAGTGATGACCTTTTTGAGAAAATCTGGATCGTCGTTGACGATGTGCAACAGCTTCTGAGTGATGTCTATGCGACGTTGTTTTTGCTCAAAATATAGCAATTTTGAAACAATCTTCGGTGCCGCACGTTTCATGCCTAAAACATTCGTCAAAACTGCTTGGCATGAGCCGAACGATAGGCCAACATTGTCACCAACCTCCCTGATAGTGATTCGACGATTATCCAAAATCATTTTTTTCACTGCTTCAATGTTTTCATCGGTTGTTGACGTGCTCGGGAGACCAGGACGAGCATCGTCATTGACATCTTCTCGGCCTTCCTTAAACCGGTTATACCACAATTGAACTTGTGTTCTGTTCATGGTAGACTCGCCAAACGCCACAGTCAATGTCCTTGCGCATTTAATTTCAGTTTTTACACAAAACTTAATACAGTTTCTTTCATCCATTTTGTCGAATAGTAAAAAATCGAAGAGCACACCAAAACACGACTAACTTTTTTATTTGTCAAAAATAAACTGATAACCCAAAATGGCTGATATTACCAACATATATAACAGACATGTGTACCAACACACCAGAAAAAAAATGCGAAAATCGAATTTTCGTAACTCCCGAAATTTGAAAGTAACGGTTACTTTTTTATCAGACCTCGTACCTTCCCCACTATGGTGGTGTAAAGTATAATTAAGATACCGGATATTAGTTAAATTTTCTAAATACTGTTTTGTGAATTATATTAGACAAAAATTTGAATATGTCAATAAAAATTGTCCGGATTGTAACTATGTTTTACTGATCAGAGGTGCCTATATACAGCAGCTTACTTGGCAACTTAAGTACATTTATAATTATAAACTCTTCTTTTCGAGATGATCTTCAAACGGAAAGGAAGTATTGGCAGTGCTCTCTGTATTGAAGGAGTTAGAATGTCAGTTTCTTTTAGGCTTCAGTTTTATATATCGGCTATAAAATTGGTTAGGAATGTGAAGATATCTCGTAAGAATTTGCGATTTTGTCATAGTTGGTGTACTTTATGCACACAGAGAAAAAAATATAATTGTATATGTTACAACAACAACGTTAACATTTTTACAAAATTTTTAACATTGTTATGGTCACTGTAATTATTCATATGATTGTGGTAATCGATTTAGATGATTACCACAATCATATATATGCTACAAATACATATATGATTGCTATAATCATGTAAATCATAATTTAACCATATTATGGTTGTTGCAATCATATAAATAAAAAAGAGCTGTGAATAATGTTATAAAACAATATAATCAATCAAACCTTTACCACATACAGTAGCAAACATTTTAGTAAAAAACGGAAACTTACAAAAAAAAATACTACGTTAAATAAAATAAACTTCGGGTCTCTTCGACACGAAAATACAACGCCAGAATAACTTTGTTAATTCTTACTGTCAAACTACTGATGGTCTTATGATGGATCTATGTTGACATGCTTTCTGTAACTGTCTTTAATGGTCAGAAGTTAATTGGAATCACATAATAAGAACGATATTTTCAATTTTATATTAAAGACAACCTTCAATTTAATTAAAAGCATCTCGTAATATTAGACGCACAATTAAAATAGACATCAGAAAGCTGCATTAAAAGCCCGTAGTCCAAGGAAAGTGCCTTTATTGAGCAAACAGAATGTTAGCGATAGTTTTTACTAAGATCGAGTAGATGTATCACCGAGAATTTTGTAGAAATGTGTTTCATTGACATTAATCCTAGATTAATTTGTTTGGTTCAGATGGCAAAACCTTCGTGCGAAGGTTATAAAATAAAGAATTTGAAATAAGCCGTGAAGCATGGAGGAGAGGAGATTCGTTAATGTTATGATGTGCTTTTTCTTCATCGGTTGTCCGTCCAATTTTTCGGATATGGGAATTCATGCACGACAATGATCTCAAGCGCACATCCAAACTAGTTAAGTCTTGGTTTGAGCAAAACAAAGTTCCTGCTAAGGAGTAGTCGCCAAAATCCGAGGGGATAAACTCTATTGAAACTATTTGACGAGTTCTGAAAAATAAAATAGCGGGATATAAACCTAACAACAAAGAACGATATATGGAAAAAAATACAAGAATTGAAATTCATATCATGAGTAAAACTTGTGGGATCGTAGATCCGACGAAGTGTTAAAAATGGATTGAGGTTGAACTGAGTACTAATCTTATGTGACACATGATGGTAAGTTGTTGTTAATAATAATGAAGAAAATATATTGTTATTAATTTTTCCACAGCTGCTTTTGAATATAATGAAATTTTTGCTGAAGAAATGTTTTATTATTTAAATATTATAATAATATTAAAGTTTAATTGTGAATAATATTTTGCTATGTTTTCCAATATTCAATATTGAAAATAAATATAGAAGTAAATTTTATGTTTCAACCTAAAGATAATTAAAAAACTGGGCCAAAAACGGAAACTCATAAGATGAATGCAAAATGAAAACAAATTAATTCCGGTTATTTTTAGCACACTTTGGGTTTTGTAAACTATGTATTTATATGAATTTTCATTAGAAAAATTATGAATTCTCTTAAAAATATGGCAATAGTTTATGAGACACAGCCACATGAAGTAACAACTTCAAATGCACACAAGAACCAAAAAAAAAAAAAAAGACTCTCGACAGGTTTAAAAGAATTATACTCTTAATTTTAAAGCAATTCTTGTTTGTATTTTGTGGCTGGAGAAATTAGTGAAGGATGTTTAAATTAAACTCAAGTTCATATAACTAATCTCAAACTATTGAAAAACTTTCAGTTGAAAGAAAGCAGTCGTCAAACAAATAACAAACACTGTTTATAAAAATGCTTCAACACCCAAGCTAAACAAAAATAGCTTAATACTTAACTAATGAAAAATTCAAAAAAAAAAAAAATAACCATTAGAATTTAACGAAACTAACAACAAAACGGTTAAAAACACCAAGAGAAAAGTGAGAAATTTACAGAAAAAAATTAATGAATAAAAGAATGAGTTTAACAAAGCCAAATTTATCTCACTACAACGTTAAAATTTTCGAAAAAATGATAGAAGTAGAAAACCGCAAAGTGTAAACAAAACTAAATAAAAAGTCATAAAAACAAGTGGAAATTAGTATTAAAAATATGGTTAAAGCAAAAACTAATTGCAGCTGAAATTCGTGTGTGTGCGTTGAATATTTGATAAATTAGTAGAAAAAAAAAGAGTAAATACGAGTACATACATAATTGTAATTGTATTTAGTAATTACTTATTTATTTCATGTCTAAAGTTCAGTTACTTTTTTCCAAAAGAAACATATGCTAGTAGTGGTAAAAATATTAAAACATTTCAAACTACATATTTATTAATGTACAGTGGGTCAAAATATTGTTGATTGTAAGTTAACATCTTTAATTAGCTGGCTAAAGCGAAAGTAAATGAAAGTCGGTGTGAATGTTGGATCATATTTATCACACACATTTTCAGAACTTTTCTCAGTAAAAAAAATAAAGTATTGTTCACATAAAGTCCGGTCACCAAAAACCCATTTAATTAGTTTTGTACCTCAGACATATAGTCATTTATTAATAATATTATTAAGGAAAAGCTAAATAAAGAAAGTGAAACTCATTTCCTCTTATAAAAATGTTTATTTTCAATCGCTCATTTCCAATAAACTGCGTTTCAAACTTATTCCAATTATTCATATTCAGCCCAATCATGAATAAAAATTCCGCGCCAGTTTTTCCCCTTTTCTAATTTTTCCTATTCAAATTCAATGTTAAAAAAATAAGAAGGGAAAAAATTCCCGCGGATTTTTTATTCATGATTGGGCTCTTTAGCTCTGCCCTGTAACTTTGTTAAAAACTTTTCGGGTCGAAAAGATATGAAACAAAATATTCCATCGTTTCTCGAAAAGTGAGAAAAGAATGTATCTGTAAAGGTACGCTCACATTTGGCAAATATTTACTCAAAACCACTTATTTCAGCACAAATCTGTTTGACGTTGTTTACTATTACAAGAGTTTTGTAAGATCAAACAGCATCAAAATATTTATAAAATTAAATATTCGTTGTGTCTTGTCCTAAATAAACGAAGTTTTTTTTTTTAATAAATAAATGAGTTCAAATATATTTTATTTAGCGGTTACGCCTTTTTCGGTAAATATTTGCCAAATGTGACCGTACCTCAACTCATGTCGAAAACTATTAAAAGCAATCACGTCCTTACGTTAGAAATGTCAAAATATACAACCCAATGCCGATGTGAAATTTCAGTGTTTGAAATCGTTAATTACAAATATCGTTGACGGCGAACAAAATTTACTAAAATTAAAAAATGTACGAAATAATGTATTGTACGACTTTAATGTTTGTTGTTTACAAAATAATTTGCAATAAAATAAAAATAGAGTTTCGTGGTGTAAAAACGAAAACTTTGTTTTGGTATTTGCTTTATTTGTGAGTATATTTGACAGGTCAAAGCGAGAACTTTTCTCATAAAAATTTTATAGACACACTTTTTCGGTAAACTGACGAGCAATTTTCTTACGTGACAGCGATTACTCGCCAAGAAAAAGTTACAGACACAGTTTTGTGAGAAAAACAGCTGTTTGTTTCAATTTATGGTATTTCTGTTTCACTTCACATATTTTAATCGAAAAGTTTCTTGACGCGTTAGTTACAGAACATGGGCACAGTTGTTCGAAGCTATTGATTATTAGGATGGGGGTGTGTTTTCATATATTTTTCTATCACCTGATTTCTTCGATACAAATCCACTGCAGCTTTTGAATAATGATAGGCAGCTAAATCGGCTGATGTTGGTGATAATTTCTTGCGATTTATAGATGGGATCTCATCAGACGAGTTCAAAGTTGAATCAGGAGTACCACGTTCCGTTCTTTCTCCTAATTTATTACTTATCTTTCTAAATGACTTTCTATGTGAAACTTTTTTCCAGAAGATTTCGACATTTACCATTTTTATTCATTCAAATATAGACCAAGCCTGTTTAAGATCGGGGCAATGAGGCCAAACAAGATCTTGTGATAGTCTCTTTTAATGCACGCAAGACACAATGTTGGATGATATCACATGATCGGTGACAATATTATGGAATCAATAGCTTTTGATGTTCTAGGCGTGATAGTTCAGTGTGATGTCCACTAGACTAAACACATTTTCCAACTAGTGCTAGGTTATTAAAACGAGAAAATTCGAACAAAATGCTTCCAAAATGTCCTCCTAACCATAAACTAATTACCTAGTTCCAATGCAAAGCATTACATGCGTTTTGATCATCCCCTGAGTTCTGCAACAAGCAACAACAAAAAACGACGATAGGCATCAGCCATACGCATTCGTCTTGTGATACTTGCACTGGCGCCGTATTTTTGTGTGCTATCATTGAAGGAGTGACCGGGATTTAGTTAGTTTCAGTTAATAAAATGTTTGGTTGCGATCTGTGTTTTTCAAACATTATTTGCAGTACTTTTTGTAAGCTTTGGCGTTTTTGCAATCATTAAACACGATAATGCCAGATTTGTTTTTTCTATTTTGATTTTCCATTGCAAAGTTCTCGAGTGATAATTTCTGTTCTCGTATTTAGTTTACAAAAATTTGCAAATATTTTGAAAACAGGACAAAGAATCGCCTACTGATAAAAACACACGGAAAGGGAAAGATAATACTTTAATACAATCAAGTTTTTGAACACCCAAAAATTTGATAAGTCTTTGCAATACAACTGAAGTATTACATGATTATTGCTCGTGCATAATCTACAACAATGCTAGAATGCTCGCAGACAGCAATTGGCAGTTCATAGTTTAGCATAGTTTTGCAAAACCTTTAAACCTTTTTGCAAATGCAATGATGCAATACCATTTACACAAACTTGTGAATTGCGCTACTGTGTATTGGATTTCTTTTGTAATGCAAGTGCTAAAATGTTGTTTATTTATTTAGTAGAGAAAAACAAAACCAAAGAAAGCCAGAAATAAAACAAATTTTTTCACTTCTTTTCCAAATAAAATAACTGGCAAGAAATAAATAAATAAAAAGAAATAGTTTGCTAAACCAATAATTAAGTTCAAATTGCTGGTGTTGGCTGACCATTTCTCAAGCAACACTAAAGCTATGTTCACTTAAAATCCAGCCAGAGTACAAAGGCAAACATGTTATTGAAAGAAACCACTAAAAGAAACCAAAGGCAACCAAAATATTTGTTGCTGTAGTCTGAAAAGCATCCCGATTTAGCTCCCCGTCATTATTCAAAAAGTTGCAATAGATTGCTACAGAAGAAATCAGCTCGACGTACTTACTATATATCCAGAGCTTGAGCCAATTGAAAATTATTTGCTTACAATCAAAGTAAAGTTATGCTTTTATGATTTTTTTTTAGTTAAAGAAATTTAGCAGCAATGAAATGTTGTTTGAAAATAGAGAGAGTATTTCTCTTCAACACTTTTATTTTGTTTTAAGCTAACAGAAATTTAACTAAACACTGGCTCTAGTATTTGTTCTGTGTGCAAATGTGTTAATTATCAAACGAAAACAAAAAAATGTGCAGTTTTGCATTCATCAGACATTCGTTTGAGGAAAAAAGTGAAATTTTGTTTTGAATACAAACGTATTTTATTTATTTATTGTATTTTATTTATTGTTTCTTTTAGATAAATGTTTAACGTACTTACCGCAAGTAAATGGTGACTTTAGTAAAAACAAAATTTCAATTAATAATTGTTGAGACATGTTTGAAATCTAAAAAGAACTGAAGTGAACTCAAGCATGAGCTTTAAAGTGACAGGTGCGGCACATAATAGGTACTTGATAAGGTAATAAATTAGAAATTTTTCAAGAAAAGGAAATAAATAATAACAATTTTTTTTACAAACAAAATGTGTATTTATGCTCAACACCTAAAAGTTTAGGTGGATTCACCCATTCGTATATGGAATATTTATATTGTTACGAAATTGTATTTCTGTTTAAATTTAACGGCGGCAATCAACATACAGCATGTTTATCAACATACAACATCTTTATCAACAGATAGCAAGTTTGTCGACATACAAGTTGTTTAGCTGTTGTACAAGTTTTAATTTACAAACATTATTGAGAACACCCTGTTATAAACATAGTGTTCATTCTGAATTGTTTTTGTGTACATTTAAATCAATAAAAATTCGTTATATTTTCTTTAAACTAATTGACGCTTTTATTTTGAAATTAAAAGGAATACGGTTTATTTAAAAGAAATAAACCACCGTTTTTAAAAAGTCAAAACGTAACAATAAGAATATTTTCTCTCTCTTAAAAAGAGAGGCGCAAACTTCATAGGAAAAAAACTTTGTCCGAACAAATATTTTGTTCAGAACACATGAGTGAATCCACCTTTTATACTCAACCTATAAACCAGCGTTGTCAGTTTAGGAGATTTATCCCCAAATTGAGGATTTTTTTCGTGATTTGGGATAAAAATTTCATCTTGGGGATCCGGGGATTTGTTGGCGATGACAACAGAATTTTAAGGGATTTTTAGGGTTATTTTTTTAAAAGTGATGGTAACAAGAATGATTTTGGAGCTAAAAAATGTGCGTCTGGAAAGTCTAAAAATGTGTGTTATTATTTCTAGTGTATGGTTTCTAACCCTGCCTTTACACATGCAAGTACTTGCATGCAAGTGCCGTGTACGTATTATATACGAAAACTTATTCGAAAAACTCGACTAGCACTGCAAGTGAAAAAATGTGTGTGTATTAGTAAAAAAGTGTGAATGTATTGACTTTTTCGAACTTGCACTTGCATGTGTAAATGCCGGGTAATAAATAAGAAGTATGTAAATATTTAAAAAAAGTATATTTTTACCGTTTAAAATGGCTGCAAATACTAATTTTATTAACAAAAATCATAATGCTTCTTGGGAACGCGAGGATTGCGCAAAAGGTTTGAAATATACATATACGAGTATATTTTTAAAGGCTAACGCTTGCGTTGAACGCGTTTTTTTTCAATAAGGAATACTACCAAAACAAAAATACGTAACAAAATGCAATATGAATTATTGGAAGCACTTCTCAGAATAAACTTAATACTTTAAAAATAATTAAATTTGTTTTGAGAAATTTAAACCATCTGCTGAAATGCTAAAGCTTTTTAATACAAGCAATATCATCTCAATTTGTGAATTAAAGTAAACAAACACATTTTATCCGCCAAAAACAACTCCAACACATATTGTATGTACATATTTGCTTTAAAGTTACCCATGGCAATATTTCACGTATTACTGTTTCCTTAGAATTCAACTAAAACAGTTTTCTGTCGTATTTACTACTACCTCACTAAATTCTAAATGAAAATCAACTCATAAGCATCATAATAATGCGCTCTAATAATTAAAAACCTAAACCGCACACACAAATAAACCCCCTAATTAAAGAAAAAAAAAAACAAATTACATGAAAATTAATTCAAAAAGCCATGATAAAAATATTTTACAAAGTAACAAAAAATATTTGCTGAAAACAAAGCAGCCACACTAATTAAACACAATCGTTCATAAACATAAAGTGGTAAAAATAAAGCATTTCTTAGAAGTGCATTATAATTTAGTTATTACTTGCAATTTTTAAATTCATTTATTACACATTCATATTTACTGTTGTAACTTTAGTTAGATACAAATTTATATATGAAGCATTTAATTAACATTTCTTAAGGTACGGTCACACTTGGCAAATATTTGCCGAAAACGACGTAACCACTAAATAAAATATTTTTGAACTCATTTATTTATTTAAAAAACCGTTTCTTATTTCGGCCAAAGCACAACAAATATTTAGTTTTAATTTATTTGATGCTGTTTGATCTTGCAAAACTCTTGTAAGAGTAAACAACTTCAAACAAATTTTTGCTAAAACAAGTCGTTAGGCTTTTTTGAGAAAATATTTGCTATGTGTGACAATATCATGCTATTCTGTAATGAAATGTTTTTGATCAGCTTTTTTCTGAATTCTAATACACCAGTAGAACTGTATCACCACCAATATACCCATTTGGATTTGTGTTCATGTTTGTTACGTCCAAAAATATTAGTCTATCACAGTAAGTATACCAATCGACTCAGAATAATTCTCTGAGTCCCCATACAAATATCTTCCCGAAATATGGCTTAGGCCGCGTTTTCACTATGCCATTTTTGTTGTCAAATTGTCCAAATTGTTGGCAATTGTATGAAAACGGGTTGTCATATGGCGTCATCTATGTTTGTATAGAAAAATGACATGAATGTATAGAAAAGTGAAAACCAAGCATTAGTGATAAATAAATGCCTATAAAATTTCAATATCAATACAAAATTCAACAAAAAAAAAGGTTCATGAAAAAAAATTCCAAAACGAAATTTTGTTTAGTTCAGTCCATGTTCGACCATAGATCTCATATAAAGTCCACTTCCAAATTTCACTTAAATACGTATAAAACTGTTATAAGTATTGTTACCAGATTAAAATTTTACATAAATAATCTTTATAGGTAAATAAATTGTAGGTCTAAATTTTAGTTTTTTATATGTCGGCCCATAATTGGTCATATCCATATAAGGACCACTCCGAAAATATATTTTGTATTTGTATTTATTCATTTGATTTTCTAATACAACAAGACACAACATCTTATAAATTACAGCATTAGAATCAGACAAGTTAAAGTTTTCATAGATTATATTTATTTAAATTTAAATAGAGTAAAATAAATAAAGTAAAGGTATATAAAATTAAAAAAACTAAAAAATAAAAAAAGAGTTTACATTTAAACATTAACAAAAAATTTATGAAAAATATTCCCTCAGTAATTTTGTAAATCTTATAGCTTTGCTAGTTTGGAAGTTGATTCCAGAGACGTATGCTTAATATAAAGTATTGGCATTCGGAAGCATGGTTACGATGACGAAATTGAATTAAATTTTTCCCTCTACACGATCTAGAAAACTGCAAACGTTCATAAAGATATTTTGGCTCCCTTGTCATTATTATTTTGTGAAGTAATATTAAGTTTTCAAATTGAAGATAGTTTGAAAATGACATATAAATAAACGACAAGAGTGCTGCGATATATGATCAAATATTTTTAAAGAGAAAATATAACGAATGATATTTTTGTACGTTACAGTCAGCTTTCTCATATCATTTGTGTTACAACCAGTAAAAATTTTAGATGAGTATAAAAGTGTTGACAGAAGATAAGTTTTTGCAAGTAATATCCTTACTTGCAGAGGTGTAAAGTGCTGTGTAGCCCATAAACTTTGCAACATGCCATATACTTTACCACAAAATTGTGTAATGTGATTCGACCAGGTTAAAGTTTTGTTAAATATTACTCCTAAGTTTCTTGCTGAATCTACAATATCGATTCTAGAATCACCAAGAAAAATATTTACCACAAAATCTATATGAAAGGCTCTTTTACATATTAATATGCATTTCAATTTGTTAGGATTAAGTCGCAAGCCGTTAGCCGCTGCCCATGTAAATATTTTCCCAAGATCATGATTTAATTCCAGTATTTTCATATTAACTGACTCTTTAGGACTACTGAGATACAGCCGAACGTCATCAGCATACATTTGTATACTAGAGTACGATAGTTGGTTAGGGAGATCGTTCGCATATAAAGAGTATAGTAGGGGTCCAAGGAGAGACCCCTGTGGTACTCCTCTAGATACTTTTAAAGAACGCGATATAGATTCGGCAAATGTCATTCTTCTTTATATATATCTATATATATAAAATTCAATGTATGTATGTATGTATGTATGTAACGTATAGACCCCAAAACGGCTGAGCCGATTTTGATGAAATTTTCACAGCATGTTACTGTGACTCTGGAAGGAATAATAGGGTACTTTTTTTTTACCACGCCCACTTTTTTTAAATATTGTTATTGGAGACCAAACCTCTGGACCGCTATTTTTGAAATTTTCACAGCATTTAACTGGGACTCTGGTATGATTAATAGGGTACTTTTTTTTACCACGCCCATTTTTACGCCCACTTTTTAAAAATTATGTAATTGCTCCCATATAGTTTTTAACAGATTTACTTCAAATTGTATACACATTATAAACTCCAGGCGAGGTAAAAAATAAAGATTTCTTAAGCCACACCCCTTTCACGCCCCTTTTCACGCCAAATTTTTGAAAGTTTTATTCTCTATACAAATTTGTTCATTCCAACGTATTTTTTTTTATTTGGTAGTATATTTCTCTTAATACTGTTAACGTCGCCATATAACTATGAACCACGCCTACTTCATCGCCCCCTTTTTTTAATTCAGAGACTTACTTATACCACTAACAATGTTTGCTATACAAAATACTTCTTTTGTAATATGTATTTACCTAAAGTTTTATATACTTTTTAACTACATACATTTTTTTTATTACCAAATCCCCATTTTTCGCCCCATTTCAACTTAAATTATATTGCTTTTAATCTATATATATATAAATGAATGTGTGTCTGTATGTTTGTGCTTAATAGGAGGCCAAACCCTTGGACCAATCTGCCTGAAATTGTACAGCATGTTACTGTGACTCTGGAAGGAATAATAGGCTATATGAAGTTTTGATTGTACAAACGGGGGTGGCACCGCCCATATAACCCACAAATTTAACCCGCCATATTTTGGGCATTTTTTGACGTACGTCGGTGATATTTGGTACATATGGTATTGGCATAATTAGGAATACGTACCAGGAGAAAAGTGAGTGGGACCACGCCCCTTTTTAGGAAAATTAAACATCGTAATATAGTCTTAACTACTGGACCGATCGTCATTAAATTTTCACAACAGGATAATCTTACGAAATAATAAATTCTTGACTATGTAAGTGGACAAAGGTGCATGGTCTCGCCTGAAGCATTGCAATAAATACATTAAAATTAAATAAATAAATGTTTGTAAATATATAAATACGTTTTATTTTATTTTATGACGAGGGGGGGGGGGTAGCAAAGCACACCGGGTTTAGCTAGTATCTTATAAATATCGGTTCCAACTTAAAACTTTACATAGATCATTTGCATACATATACACCATAATCATTACACAGAATTTTGTGAATTTCGGTCCATATTTAACCGTATCCTCCATATAAAGTCCTCTTCCAAAAACCACTGTAATACTCATAAATCTCTTTTAAATAACGGTGCCGATCCAAAATTGTACACGGATCATTTACATACATTCCAATATCGGTGCATATTTGACTATATCCCCCATATATAGTCCTCTTTCGAAATTCAATTTAATACTAAATATTAAATATACTGTTATTATGTTGAAATTCGACGTGAGATATTTTCAGATGCATAAAATTCACTGTTTGTGAGGTCGGTTATTATGAAATTCAAATTTTTTTAAACTATTTTTAAATTATAGTACCTTTGATTATTTTTAGTTAAACTTTCAAAAATAAAATATAAAATTTTCATTAAAAAAAATTTGATTTGCTTAGAATCGTTGCTTTGCGTTCTAATATTTGAAAGTTTTTTTTTTAACAATTGAATTTTGTTTTGCGAAAAGGAAATTTTTAATTTTCCGTGTGCAACTTCAATAAATCTTATGATTTTATAAAATTTGGAAGGTGAGAACATAGATTTTGTTAAATTATTTCCAAATTCTTATTCCCAAACGGATATTTTTTTAGATTGTTCAAAGAAAATTGAAGGCTTTTCCACCTCCACAACAATATTTTCAGCAGATCAAGATAGAAAAATAATTTGTTATTAAAAAGTTTATTTTTTTATTAAATTAAATAATGACATCCAAATCAAATTTTTAAACTGTATTGCTTTTAACGAATATTGTTATTAAATAATTTTGTATTCATTATTAAGGCCCGTTTTCTCAATGTGTCGACAAACTGCCTGTTACTAAATGTCGACATAAATTTATTAGACTGATAATATGTCCGTTAACAATTTTGGTTTTCTCAATATACCAACAGAAACATTATTTTCATTTGGCAATACCTCTCAAAATTTATGTGAAAATTGGGAACTCTGTCTTCAAGTGACAAGTTGTTGACATAGTTTTCCAAATATGAAAAAATTACATTATCATGCCAGGTAGTTAGGTCTGGCATGATAAACTCTTTCATGTTCTTCGAGTTCATCCTCCCTCAAATTAATGTTTATTACTCTATTAAACATTTTTTCTAAAATCTATTTAACTTTTTTACAAAAACTCAAGGTATTGCCACATAAAAAATATGAACAGCAGTCAACTGATTGAATTTATCTGTACAACAAATAAATAATCGGCAGATGAGGGCTGGTTAGTTTTGCGACAGAATAGAAGCAAATGAGACATTGAGAAAACCAAATTTCTTTAATCGGCAGTTTTTCGTTGGGAAAAAAGATAATCGCCTAATGAGAAAACAGCCCTAAAGATGTGTAATTAAAAAAAAAAACAAAACTAAAAACAATCAAAGGTACTATGATTTAAAAATATTTTAAAACAATTTGAATTTCATAATAACCGACCTCACATGTTCCAAAATGTAAGAAGATCGCCACATAATTTGTCATAGCTGCCATATAAGAACCATTTCCGAAAAACAAATAAACCCACAAAAATGTGTAATAAATATCGATATCGAACCAACTTTTATACAGATCAGAAATTTTAATCCAGAAATCATACTAATAACCGATATTACGGCAATTATGCAATAGCTCCCGAATTAAGTCCACTTTCGAGCAGAACAACCAACCATACAATTCTTCTAAATAACGTTATTGAGATGAAATTTAATTAGAATAATCTTAAAATACATTTGAAATCACATTAGTTGTAACAGTGGTGCTACAACGTAAAAACAATATGAATTTTCCTTTTCAAATATCACATCAAGTAAATGATTCACTTTCATTGTCTAGGATTTGCAATAACAGTCATCAAACTAAATTCCAGATTTAAAAGGTAAACCTAGCCAAACCCACAACCTACTCTAAGTACATAATAAAGATAACATTAGTACTCTCTCTGTTATCTTTATAGCATAGTGTAACTTACTCATTTAATTCTATTCAAATATTTACTATAAGAGTCTGAGCGTAAATAATCATTACTAGTTAAGTATTTCATCATTGTTGTAGCAAAGGTATGAGTTATGTTTCTTTACTTGAATAGATTTAATAATAATTTCTACTTGTTAAACATTTCTAACACGAATTTAATTTAGGTTTGGATAGACACACAGTGTGGTGCACAAATAAGTCACTTTTTATTGCATAAAAATTAAAATAATAAAGATTATGTTTAATGCTAAAGAAAATAAAAATAATTTACAATACAAAATGGAGAATAATAATTTTCGGAAACAATTAGTGCAAAGAAACTTGCATGTACTTAATTTTGTTTGTTTTTTTTTAAATATTTGCACAAAAATATCAAGTTTACCATTATTTTAGTATGTGTTTGTTTTGTTTGTGACTTTAAAAAAACATTAGCTTGATATTAATATAGTTGTGGTAAACACTTTTTGCAAATTATCCAACACATCTCAAATTATAATACAAATTATAATAAATAATGAAGAGTCATTAAGAACAATATTCTAGCATAGACAAAAAGTGGCTATTCTACGCGAGTAATAGCTAAATAGCTTAGAGTGCGTCAAAAAGGTGTCATAAGAGTTCAAAAAATGCGTTTATTCTCCCCAAATCAGAGGTCGCAAAAAGCCATTAACGTATGGGGAAAGTCATGATAACACAAATGAAAAGAGGCAAGTGTTTAACACCAAAATATGCTTCTATAGCAATAGACCAAGCCATTAGTCGAGGGGTATTCGTGATATTGGTTACATCTCAGCAGTGTTGATAAAAAATTTTAAGTTTGCCAGAGAGCCAGAAATTGGACAGTAGATGACTGGAAACGTGTAATCTGGTCAGACAAATCCAAATTTAATCGTTTTCGATTCGATTGTTAACAATATAGTACATGTAATGGAAACAATGAAGCAAGGCTGATAGGAACTTCATGATATGAGGTTGCTTTACATGGTGGCATCTTCGATCACTGCAAAGAATCGGAGTAATACTGAGAAAAGAAGACTGAAGTTGGGACAACCCAACCCATTGAACGGGGTTTGGCCGCCGTGGCGGTTCAGTGCGAATGAAAGAGTGTTTCAAATGAAATAATTGAAAAATTGGTGAAGAGTGTGCCAAAAAGTGTGAAAAGTATTTTACGAAATAACGGGGTTTGGACTAAAAATTTCGTATGGTTCAAAATTGAGTACATGCGAGTTGTTTTCATTTTGTTTGTATTTTTTCTTATATATTATAAATTATTTTGTTAAATATCAACATTTTCTATTTTTTTCTCTTTATTAGTTTTATTTATATACAATAATAAGTGCATGTTCTCATATGTGCTCTCCACTGTAAGTACATACAGACCAAGAGAATCAACAGATTTCCTGCCTGTTTTGTCATCGTTAAGGGAAAGTTATTTGAATTAAGTTTGTTTATATTTACTTACACATTTCTTTATTTGTCAACACATACATAAAAGCTCATAACAATTCCCATAATAAAAGCATTACAATTTATGCTCTTAATATTACCTAATTACACATTTCACACAGAAGATGTTGATTTTTCGTAATGTTGCTTGGTCTGTAATTTATTAACATCTTGATTACCGGAATATTTACAATTAGTCAAGGTTTTGCATAATTATTTATAGGCATAATTATATATAGATACAAACAAATGTATTTCCAACACAAATTAAACTGTATAAGACAAGAAATTAAAAGATGTTGGAAAAATACCTCATTATTTGGACAAGAAAAGAAATTAAAAGATGTTGGAAAAATACCTCATTTTTTTTTTTGGGAACTTGCCTCATTATTGTGTGTTTCAATAAAAGAGATAATCGCAATTAACACGAAGCAGTTTTTGTTGAAAATTTTTTTCCTGAAATTTCTTCGGTGTTTACTAGGGAGGCCAAATTCAATCGCGAAAAAATTCCCGTATTTTTTAGAATTTATTAATTTAGTAGTATTTGTTTACAAAGTCATCAACAGAAATTTAAATTTTACAAAAGTATGTAGAAGAAAGGTAAAAGAATTAAAATTAATTTTGGATTGCCAAACGCGAACGAACTATTTAATATGCCAATGGTTTTTGGAATTAGAAATTCCTATATAAAAAGCTTTGATTCATTTAAAAGCTCAACAGATAAAGAATTTGTTTTATTTAAGCAAAAAATTGTAATTCTAAATTCGGTTAAAGTAACCGATTAAGCCCTTTGACGCAGTGATATGAATCTCTGCTGATGTTGCGTTTTATTAAGGCTCAAAGAGATATCAAAAAGTAATCTGGTGAAATCTCTCAAGAAAGAAGGATGATTTACTCAACACTTTTAAATTTTTTTAAATAACCCAAATTTCATAATTTGTTATTGAAAATGAATTAAAAACGTTTATTGCAAAACGAATGAAATAACGAATGGAATTGAAATGTGTAAAACCTAATAATGTCTGTTGTGATATGGAATCAAATATTGAATAAGAAATATTATTATTTGTTTCGGAGGGTAAGAAAAACAATCAGCATACAGCAATTTGCTAACAATTTTGTTCATAAACAATGTTTTTCTTTTATATATATTGATAGCACAATTAAATCAAGATTCTCTTTACTATAAACCAATTTTCAATGTAATGTTATGTTGTTTTTAAATTATTAATGGTTTACAAACTTTTAATCAATTTAAAAATTATAGCTATGAGGACTGAAAATGTTTGTTTTCCAACATATATGTATATCGTCACCTAACACCCAAAAGGCCGTCAATACAAAAAATTCAAAATCTGAGGTTTTGTCACAACGTTCACAAAAAAAGTTTGAAGACGTCGAACCAGTTCGGATACATAAATAAAAAATAAAAATATCGAAAAAGAAATGGAGCCATCTCCAGGAACTTAAAGGTTTACTTCCACATCCAGATTAGATTTATAAATTTTACTTCGCAATGTGAACTTCATTTCTTTTCATGTATACAATAATGAATTTTCGTTTTTTTAATTTTGTTTTTATTTCTTTAATAAAGTATTTTTTTCTCGTATTCATTAAACTCGTTGTAATGAGTTTTATATCTTTTATATTCAAAACACAGAAAATAAAAAGTAAAAAATGTTTAATAAGAGTGAAAAAAAAATTTTTTTTTGTTACGGCTTTTTGGTTTCAGAAAAAAACGATTCCAAAAGGACTTAAGTACAGTTACTAAAAAACTACTATTATATATTTTTTTTATTAATCCAAATACGCAATAGTTTCTTAAGGTTAATTTTGAAATTTGGCCAATAAGAATGAAATAGTATTAAATTTATAAAGAGTTTTGCTTCTACTGTAAAAAAGTAAAATGTGTAGTTACGGCCTTTTGGATTTTCGGTGACGATATTAATATTTATCATGTTATTTTTTTTTTTTTTTGAAATAAATAGTTTTTAATATTAATAAACCAATTTGTTTTTGTTAATTCCGTGATTTATGTTTATGAATTTCCGAATCCCGGAATTTGTAAACCAAGTCATTAAAGAATTGCTTCGTGTAAATAGGGACATAGATTGTTGAGTAATTTTTTTGGTTTGTTATACCTGTACAAATAAAAAAAATTGTGTTAGACACACAATTTTTTTATAAAATAATTGTGTTATACACAATTGTTGCTAATACAATTGCGTTAAACACATTTTTATTAGGGATTTTGCACAAATGCTGCAAAGAGACAAACATAGTTTCCTCCAAACTCACTTTCAAACAATTTTGTTGTACACAGTTTAAAGATTTATGGTACATTTTAGCCAATAAAATTTAAAGTAAAACCAAATTATTTATTAACTGCCTTAAATGACATAATCTACATGTGAGTCATAAATGTCACGACATTACACTTCAAAAAAATACACATGAAAATACTTAAACAACCAACATGCTAAAGCTATTTAAAGTAATTTAAGTTGAAATTAAAACATTTTCCTCAGCAGACCCAGAGATTATGTAAAGAAAGTAAAATAAAAAGAAGTAAAAACAACGAACTTTCTCGACTATATTGTGCCCTACACTGGCATGAAAAAATAGTAACAAATAAATAAATTAGTTTTTAGTTTTATTGCAAAACTTTTATGTTTCCATCAAATATTGGCCCCTGCAAATTAAAGTTATTTTTCGGGTTTGATTATTTAATTTTCAAGATTTGGTATGATGTGAGTAGATTTTACTTACAGCAAAGCTTGTCTCAAATTTCTGTAGGGACAATTAAAACGTATACTATATATGAACAGATGGACATAGCCTAATCGACTCAGCAACTAATCCTGAGCAGTTTGCTATACAATGTTGTTAAGACGTTGCAAATATCAGCACAAACTTATTACATCCGGCACATTATGTTGGTGTATGACATAAAAATAAAAACATTAAAACGCATTTTATTAAACAATATAAAAAAAAACACCAGCAACATTATTACAGGCTTGCCTTAAGTCATGTTCTTCAGTTCAGAGTTTAAAATGTCATCATAAAAAAATAACAAGCTGTGAAACAAAAACAAACTCGTCTACCTCAAAAGAAAACGAAAATAAACAATAATGTGAAATATTTAATAAAAATTTATGTTGCAAACGTTTGCGCAACAATTATTATGGCCCTTTTTTATCTTAGTTTCTGGCAATTTTATTTTTTAAAGCCGACACACTTCCTACTGGTACTTGTATCAAGTTTATTTTATATTTTCTTAACTTAATTTAATATTTGTTGGGATGTTTATAAACGAACGGTATCATATGTTTATGTGCATGATTGTCATGTTAAAATAATTAAATCCCTACAAAAAATAATAATAATTGTAATAAATTAATGTTTGCATGCATGTACGTCTTGTAGTTTAAAATGTTTGTTATTAATTTTTTGTAGCGAAAGTAAAATATTTTTTTAAAACCGGTAACAATAATAAGTGCTATGGCGAATGTTTCCAGGTACATTTAACTTTTTTTCACTTGATCCTAGCTTAGATATGATGGATTAGAAACTCCTTTGCAATTCAATGTGCTGCGACCGGACACATAATAAAGTGTTTTGTTTATGTGTCCCCACATACGAAAATCACTTAAATATATGTAAATCTAAATATTGTAACCAGGTTAAGGTACATTTACGAAAATCGCTTAGTACTCGTCGTAAATCTCTTATAAATTTCGATTCTCAATCAAAATTTTTTGCAAATATATGTATGTAGAAATCTAATTGCTGGATTTTGTCATTATCGATCCATATTTGATCATATCCCCCATTTTGTGCTGATGTTTGTAACGCCCAGAAATACACCCACCTTAAAGAGTACCGATCAACTCAGAATCACTTTCTGAGTCGATGTAACGATGCCCGTCCGTCCGTCTGGCTGGCTGGCTGGCTGTCCATGTAAAGCTTGTGCGCAGAGTACGGGTCGCAGTTTTGAATATACATATAAAAAAAATATGGTACATAATATTTTTTCGACCCAAGGATGGATGAGATTGAAACTGCTGGAAAATAGCCTGTGTTCCGCATCTGGTTTCACTACAGGCAAATGTGGCCATTAGGTGAGATCAATTGTAATAATTTGCTCTACAGTGTGCCCTGCCTCTGAAAGACTAGGTCTCTGAATTGTAAATAGCTGGTCCATAGTTCTTGCTAGTTGCAGTCCACTATACCAGATATCCACACATAAACCCAATCCCAATATAGCTGTATACATCAATTTAACTATACTATACGTAAGGACAGTGATGAGCAAGATGACTTCTAGACTCTTTGTTAAGTATTCTGTTTCAATGTTAGTTTATCGTATTATTAAATAAGAATTTTTTTCAGTTACTTTGAAGTTTGGAGTATGGGTCTTTGTTGTGAACAGTACCAGTAGTGTTTACTTGGGTTTACCCATAGACTTTATTTCATAGCCCAGTTGTTGAATAAGTGCAATACTAATATCACTACATAGTCCACTTATGCAACAACTTGTATACCTTTATTGTCCAGTGCAACAAGAATAGAGTTTAAACGAAGTAGTGGAGAGATCGCAATATCCTGGAGTATTGCTTAGTTTGCTTAGATTTTTAATAATCACTTTGTTAATAATCACTTGCCGATGTACTCTTCAGCATCCAAGTTAATAAGAGTTTGTGCAATTACAAGAGTAGTCATTGTGTATTGTTAAAATTCGAGCTAGCTCTCTATAATTCTGAAAAAACATGTTTTGCCACTAGCGATTTTTAAGTATGCTGCTTGTGCCTTCTAGTTATTGCATTATCTAAGTGACGATGAGTCTATAAGTTGATATAATAATACTTAACAGTGCTCAAGTTTAGAATAGGTTAGGTTCCACTTTTCTCCTAAGGCTAATTGTGAGGCATTATAGTGTTTCTTACTTTAAATACAATAATGTGGATATATGTGTATACAATGAAAACATGTCTAAAATGATTTCATTGTAAGATCTTCCATAATTAGTAAACCTTAAGATAATCCGTGACTTAATTCGCAAATACATATTTCAACATTATTTCAATTTAATAAAAAGCTTAATCTTTTACTGATTTTAATAAAAAAATAAAAGAAAACTAAAAATCAAAGTCTATGGCCACAACTGCGTGTTTGAAATTGTTTACCTTAATTTTGCCTGTATCCATTTTTTTGTTAAACGAAATAATTGAAAGTAATTAAGTCTTAAGCAATACTCTATTAACAGATAAAAAGATATATGTAAACACTATTACACTGTATATAACTATGTAGGGTAATAAAAAGTGAAAATTTGTAATCAAAGAAGTAGAAGAAACAAATTAAATTATTTATATTAACCAACCAAACATAAAAATAGAAATAAAACGAAAATAAATATAATTTACAAGCAAACAAGCCAACTAAAATAATTAAATGATTCGTGATGAGGCAGCTATAATGTTTAACCACAAAAACGTATTGAATTTGTCTTAGTTACAGCATGAATCATGCAGTGTGATTTGTTAATTTGTATCGGATTACTGAGTATGTTCAAGTATAAAAAATGCTGTAAATACAAAAGGATTTTATATATGTATGTACACGCAGAGAAAAAATATAGTTGTAAATGTTAACCACAACAATAATTACAACTGTAATTATTTATATAATTTCTGCAACCATATTATGGTTAAGTTGTCATTTATATGATTATATCAATCATATATATGATTATAGCAATTATGTAAGGTTTATGGTGATCAGTTTTATGATAAAAGATTATACCATAATATGTTGTGCTCTATCATAATCAAAAGCAATATACATATATACATCATCTGAATCGTAACTTAACCATATTATGGTTACCGCAATCATTTAAAAATTACAGTGACCATAATATTGTGGAAAAACTTGTAAAAATATTGACATTGTTGTGGTAAACATGTACGAGTACAACTATATTTTTCTCTGTGTGTATAAACAAAAGAATACATGCCCTGCAAATAACGCGACTAGTACATACATGCATGTAAAGACTAGTCCAAAGAGGAGTAGGAGTACTCCAAAACTACTCCAAATATATGAAAAGAAGGTGGTCCATTTAACATTGCGATGTCCTAGGATTGGACCATATAACCCATCGGAGTAGTCCCAAAACTACTCCATTAAGTACTCAAGAGGGTTAGTTTTAAACAACAACAACTCAATATGCAATCGTGTTAACACGAAACCATGTCGTTTAACTACAAACTCTTGTTTAGCTATGACATGGTCCATGACTGCATTACATTGGACCATGTTGTAAGTAGTTCATTTCATCTGAATACTGAATGTATTCCAAATCATCAATTCGGATTCAGAGCTAAACACAGTACCATCGAACAAACTCACAGATTGGTAAATGTGATAAGAGGGTCGTTTGAAGATAAAAAATACTGCTCCGCCCTTTTCATTGATGTGTCCCAAGCGTTCGACAAAGTTTGGCATGACGGTTTAATGCACAAAATTAAATTAACTCTGCCTGCTAACACCCATATACTCATGGAAAGTTATTTATACGGTCGCAAATTTAAAATCAAAGAAGGCAATTTTTTAAGTACCGCTCAGCCAATTGAATCAGGTGTGCCACAGGGTAGCATACTGGGTCCTACTTTATATTTGATATATGCCTCCGACATGCCGTCAGACCCCAAAATCCACACGTCAACTTTTGCAGACGATACAGCCTTTGTCAGCGTCCATAAGGACCACCAAGTTGCATCACAGAATTTGCAGAATTATGTTTATAAACTAGAGAATTGGCTAGAGCTTTGGAAAATCAGGGTAAATGAACAAAAATGTATTCATATCACTTTCACATTGCGAAAAGATACCTGCTCGTCCATCAGAATAAATAATCAAATTATTCCTCAACATAATGAAGTCAAATACCTCGGCATTCACCTCGAACGCCGTTTAACTTGGAAGTCTCATATTGAAGCGAAACTTACACAAATGAGATTAAAAGCAGTGCAACTTAATTGGTTAATCGGCAGAAACTCTACATTGAAATTGGATTGCAAACTTTTGTTGTACAATGCAATTCTAAAGCCAATCTGGTGCTATGGAATTCAATTATGAGGTACTGCCTCAGCATCAAACATTGAAAAAATTCAAAGGGGTCAAAATAAAATTCTACGTATAATCACTGCAGCTCCATGGTATGTTAAAAATTCTCGAATCCACAAAGATCTAGGCGTGCCATTAGTAAAAGTCGAATTTACAAAATATGCGTCAAAGTATGTCAGCAAACTTGAACACCATCCAAACCCACTTGCACGAGACATCCTTAACTTTACTGGCCATGTTCGGTTGAGAAGGAGGGATACCCTTGCTTTAACTCAAACGCAAAATAGATGACTGGATCAGTTGATGTGAAATTTTTTTAGTATCATAAACATTTTTTTCTAGCACTGGCTGGGCTTATTATTTTCTTTTTAGTATTAAGATTTGAATACTTATTGTCATTTCAAATATGAAGATTCAATAAATAATTAAATGCACAAAAAAAAAAAAAAATCTAAAATGGATCACGTAGTCCAATATTATTTGCAGGGTAAGAATAAGTTAGTTATACTATTCTCATTTTGTTTTGACAAAGTTTAAACAGAATTTCTAAAGCAAAACAAAACAAATTTCCTGTTTAAATTCAGGTTTGTTTTTCTTTACTTTATGTTTTAGTTACGACTTAATTATATAATTTATTTCTGTAAAAAGATAAACATAACAAAACATTTACATAATAATAGAACTTTTTTGTTTGTGTTTCGCCCATTAAAAATTATATAACATATTTCTATGAGTAGAAAGAAAACATAAAAGCAAACATAAAAAGATGACCTTTGTAAACTGCATTTAGGGTTTGTCCAAGCAACAAATAAAACTACATTTTGTCATAGCGTTGTATAAAAGAATAATAAGATAACAACTCTAAAAAAATGTAGTTTTTCTGTTAAACCGTTAAGAAATGTTATACAAACATTTATTTAAGTTTTTATGTGGAATTTTTTATGTGTAGCCTTATAAGCATTACAACATATCAAAGGTAATCAACACGTTAGAATATTATTAGATGGGTGTAATACAGGGATTTTAATGATGCCCTACATGAAGTTAAATTTCAAAGCCAGAGAAATAAAGGTAACTGGGTTTTCCCCTGTGGCTTTTCAAAAGATTCTCAGGCAATTACGTACTAACATTGGTGGAATATATGGGGTCAAGATTTAATGACGTACTGAGGTATCTCACTGCCCCATTATCATTAATTATGATATGGAGAATACTACATCTGACGAGTGGAGTACTATTCGAAATTTAAAAATAAAACAAATACATCATATATCCTTTTCGTGATAAATAAACAAAAATATTGATTATGAATGACAACTAATTGACTACTTGTTCCTAAGTAAAGTTTTATAGTATTCCAAGTCCCTGATGTGCCCAGATTTCTTGCCAGATCATGAACATCCATCTGCCTATTGGCAAAGGGAAAGAAAGCGTTGGTAGATTCTTACAGCAATGATGACCAAAGATGTTGAATTTACAGCAATTTGTAAGTAAAAAAGTTGAATCAGTCATTTTCAGTGTCTACAGTCTAAAGAGTCAATGAATTAATGTAGGTTAATGAAAACTCTTGATCGAAACCGTGGTAAAACAATTTCTTACACTAAGCTCGATCAGATTTTAATTACTAAAGAATACACTGATGATAGCCTAAGAAACACACACTTGCTGTTTATTTGCCACTAGGAAACGATTAGTTCAAGGTAGAAACTTTAGCCTTCATCTTCGGATCAGTTATCTTTACTTTGGCTTTTAGAATGTAAAATATATCATAACTCCATGGCTTGCAATCGTGATCTACACATTCACTAGAAAACTCTATGCATCTGGATCTATTGTAACCCGTCGTTTAAACGTTATGCTGAATACTGCTTTGAGCCTCAATTAGATATAATGCACTAATATTTTTATTCAATGTATTTGCATTACACTTACTGTATGTAAACTCGCATAAACGTAAACATCCAGTAACATGAACTAGCCAAAAATATCAACATTTTTTTACATTGACTGCTCTAAAACGTGAACTTTTTGTCGAACGTTAAAATTAAATTTTATAAGTTAATTTAAAAATTTTGCGCATTCTCCGCAGAAGAATTTCGTATATTGTTTGTTGTAAACAACTTTTGTTGCATGACAATAAAAATTAAATAAACAAATTTAAATTTATTGCAGTTTAAATTCAGCTAACCTCTATTTTTGATGAATTCAATAACATAATTTAGAAATTAGTGTCTTAGAAACTATTTTGCAAATAAAAGTAGTTATGTATGTAGTATATTAAAATATGGCAGAAACTTACAAAAAGTAGCATCGAAACATATTTTTTAGATTAAATAAAAGATAAGAGAGTAAAATATGTTGTAGAAAAATTGCAATCTAAAACGTGAACAATATCGAAAACGTGAACACCCTCGGTAAAAACTAGTTCACGTTTCTGCGAGTTCACTGTAGTCTATTAATAACTAATCTACTATAAATAGATGATCATATACATTTTCTCATAAATTTCGAGTGTCCAAAGCATACTGCGATTGTTAAGTTGATGAAATCTGGCTTTTTTGAAATTAGTTAGACATTAAAATCCACAGATCAGCCTCTTTCTGCTGTGTTAATTGTAATTGGGGCTAAGCTTTAAATTAGGGTTTGGTTTTTGTACCAACTATATAAATAAAATACACTTTTTAGACCACCACGGTACCATTTTTAATATTACCTAATATAACGAATGTTTAAACAATTTTATACTCGATATAATGATCGACCATTGGCAATAATATAAGGATATGAAAAATGTCTCAGGAAATCATGGATTTTTAATGGCAATTGAGATTTTGTATTCATGTCTCGATAAAAGCAAATTAATTGCTTTTAATGGTGGATTTATTAACAAAAAAGTATACGGTATAAGACTTTAGGAGAAATATTATCATACCAAAATTATCATCCTGCTACCAGATATAGCATTTGTTCACGCTAAAAAACTAGTGATTCAGGAAGAATTTGCGCTAATGCATTAGAAAGAAAGAAAATTAAACCTCATCTTTCTGCAAATGGAAAGAAACAAAGCTCGTTTCGTAATAAGAGGTTTACTTTAAATTATCTTTATTCTAGTAAATCATATTTAGAATAATTTATAGAACCTATAGAACACTTTATGACTTTTAATATGCCTCGTAATGTCACGTTTATTAAAATATATTAAAAAATAAATCTCGATTTAACGAATAGACTTGACATTATATAGTTCGTTATACCGGAATTTGCCTGTATTTGTTTAAATATGTAGTTAGTTATAGTAAACTTCTAATGCCCTTATTCATAAAAAATTAAAGTAGACTTCAAATGTACTTTAAGAAAATTTTATATGAAAATTTTGTCTAAAAGCACACTTCAAACCTACTTTATTTTTTATGAATACGGCAGTAAATCTATAAGAATAATAGATTCATTTATTATCACGATTATCTATAACATTCTTATTTATGAAGCATAGAGTAGATTTTTTTATTTTAATAATGTATGGAATAAATGGAAAGAAATGAACTAAACTTTCTAAACTAAAGCTTGCGTTTTTGGATTTAGCCTCAAAATCATATAATGTGAATTAATATTTCAGAGTCTCTCTTTGTTCGATAATTTAACCAACAACTTCTTTTTGTCATAACCATCTATTTGATAAATTAGATCATATGGTTACAATTTCAAACTATTCTTGAAATTTAATAAAATCATCTCTTCAACTGACACTATTACACAAATGGTAACTTAAATCTAATTCATCTGAAATACCAAATTTTTGATGCAGCAATATTTTGAAATTGTACCAACCCAGTAAAAATGTGCTCCAAAAGGAGCAGGTTTTATGTATGAATTCATACCTCTAATCGCTTCAAGCCTGCTGATGGGATGCATGATTTTTGTATGAGGTATTCCCGGTTTGGAGGACTACTTTCTGCTGACAATAAGCGCTTCTTTTAACCTAATCAAACATGCAAATAAAGCACTTTCCTAAAGTGTTTTACGTCACTTCGCGTACACCAATCAAAGAACAAATTCTATCTGAATGTTTTTGCTTAAGAAAAATTCATAGTAACTGAGAAGCGCGATATTCGTTTTGTAATTGACTTTCGTTGTCATACGTAAATCTGTAGGCTATAATTTCATTTTTATTTTTTCGCTTTAAAACCTTCTTCGTTGGCTGCACTAAAAAAGCATCTCTTTTGTATATTTTATTCGTACTGCTTCAAAAGGCCGCTTTTATTGAAGCGCTCGATTATGCGCTTTTTCTCTTAAGTTCTTCAAATAACACGAATTTGTTTTACTGGAAAATGACTTGTGGTAGTAAAACGGTACTAACTGAGTCTAAAATCTATCAAACAAAAGTACAATTGTACTCTGTTTGCCATCCCTGCTTTAAATGTATTCATTCGCTTCTGGTTTGGCTTAGGATAGTTCTTTAGGCTAACAAATTGCAGCTGCAATCAGGAGAAAAACTCTTTAACTTTGATAAAATAGTTTTAGCTTTGTTTGTGCTTTGGTAAGAAGTGCAATACTTCAATGCTCTCTTGTCTTCAATATTTCTTGTATAAATATACAAACAACAAAATTGATTATTAAAATTGAATGAAATGTGTTTGAAGTTTCTATGCCAAATATGAAGTTTGCCAATTCAGCTGATTATAAAATAAAGAATTGTTTAAGTAAATCCAATTTTTTTAATACCCACAGTAGCTCACACAAATTTTTAGATAGCTGTGACAAAGACACAGAAAAAACTAGACTTAAATACGATTACAAAAGAATACATTTCTCATAATACTGAAGCGGCAAAGGAAGCGAATGAATGGCAAAAAAACTAACAAAATGTTTATAACTATTTTTAACACGGCACAGGCAAAAACACTACAAACATTATGACAAGTAATAGTAGCAGTAGTGACAAATTAATCATAGTTTATTTTATCATAAGTTAAAATTATTATTACCTAAACGCTTTAGATAATGTTGTGCAACTTTGAAGAAAAAAAATAGCAAGTCTAAAAACTTGTTAACAAAGAGTTATATAACTTGAAGAGAAATAAAAACATAACAGAAATTAAACTCTTAAAATAAAACAATAAACTTGCGTAACAGTGCTCCGTTTTAATAAACAATTGCCAGAACATTTATAAGCCATAAAAAAGAAGTACGTACATACGAGTATGTTGCAAAGATTCACATTATTAAATTATTATTAAAAAAAAATTAACTAACTCAAGCCAAATGAAAAATTTTCTCTAATAACATTTTTAAATATTTTATATACCAAGTAAGACTTGTTAGCTTTAGTTTACACATCTGTGAAAATTCATTGGAAACAACTTTCTTTTTTGGATTTAATAATACAAAATATTTAGAATAGTAATGCTTTTTTTTAAGTGTGTTATGATTTTATATATACGATATTATAGTATAGTCATAATCTGCATCAAATTATTTTGAAAAATGTAGGTTCAGCTCGAAACTTAAAACAAATATATATTGAATACAAGTTTAAACAAATTTTAATAAAATAGATTATGATTCTATGGTTACTAGATACTAGGGATGCCAAACGGGACTGAATTTGCAAATCCCGCGAGTCGGGATTTTAAAAATCAAAGTCCCGGGATCCAGTGATTTTTGTTTCTTATTAAAACAAATTGGTTTATTATTAATAAAAACTATTTATTTCAAAAAAGTAACTAATATTAACTATAAATATGGTTGAAAACAAACATTTTCTGTCCTCACAGCTAATTTTTAAATTTACTAAAAGTATAAACCATTAATAATTTAAAAACATAATAACATTACATTCAAAATTAGATAGAGAAAAATAATAGTATGTCATTTCGCCTTTACACTAATTTAAAAGCAATAGAATATTATCGTTTCATCTTAAAAAAAGCTGCTTAAAAATACTAAAGGTACGGTCACATTAGGCAAATATTTGACGAAAAAGACGTAACCAATAAATAAAATATATTTTAATTCTTGTATCTATTTAAGAAACTTCTTTTACTAACGACAAATGACGATATAAATTTAGTTAAATTTTTTTGATGCTGATTGCTTTTACAAAACACTTGTAAGATTAAACATCGTCTAACTATTTACTCAAAAAAGCGTAACCACTTGTTTTAGCACAAATTTGTTTGACATTGTTAACTCTTACAAGAGTTTTTCAAGAACAAACAGCATCAAATAAATTAAAACTAAATATTTGTTGTGCTTTGGCCAAAATAAAAAACGTGTTTTTTTTTTAATAAATAAACGAGTTAAAAAATATTTTATTTAGTGATTATGTCTTCCTTGACAAATATTTGCCAAAGGTGACCGTAGCTTAGGAATTAACAAATTTATTGGTTTTTTTCATCTCATAATTGAAACTTCCAGGTCTTTTCTTGTGATATATACAAACCATCCTCATTTTTTAAATTTTATTATGATATTATAACAAGATTAATATTGAACTTACAATATACCAGGTCTGATCGAAAAATAATCGTTATTTTCAAATTTCGTGAGTTACGTATGTTCGATTTTCGCATTTTTTCTCCTGTTATGTTGGTACACATGTCTGTTATATATGTTGGTAATATCAGCCATTTTGGATTGTCAGTTTGTTTTTGACAGATAAAAAGGTTAGTCGTGTTTTGGTGTGCTCTTCGATTTTTTACTATTCGAAAAAATGGATCAAAGAAACTGTATTAAGTTTTGTGTAAAAAATTAAATTAAATGCGCAAAGACATTTGAAATGTTGACTGTGGCGTTTGGCGAGTCTACTATGAGCAGAACACAAGTTCAATTGTGGTATAACCGGTTTAAGGAAGGCTGAAAAGATGTCAGTGACGATGCTCGTCCTGGTCGCCCGAGCACGTCAAACATTGAAGCAGTGAAGAAAATAATTTTAGATAATCGTCAAATCACCATCAAGAGGTTGCTGATGATGTTGGCATAACGTTCGACTCATGCCAAGCAATTTTTACGAATGTTTTAGGCATGATACGTGCGGCAGGGAAGATTGTTCCAAAATTGCTATATTTTGAGCAAAAACAACGTCGCATGGACATCGCTCAGGAGCTGTTGAACATCGTCAACGACGATTCAGATTTCCTCAAAAAGGTCATAACTAGTGACGAATCATGGGTGCATGGCTATGATATTGAAACCAAAGCCCAATCATCCGGAAACGTCCAGGAATGCCAAGACCGAAAAAAAACAAGTTCGGTCAAATGTAAAGGTTTTGCTCACTGTTTTCTTCGACTGCAATGGCGTGGTGCATCATGCATTCTTGCTACAAGGTCGTACGGTCAAAAAGGAATACTACCTTGAAGCTATGCGCCGTTTGCGCGAATCAATTTGTCAGAAACGCACAGAATTGTGGAAAACCAATCATGGATTTTGCACCATGAGAACGCACCAGCTCACACATCGATGCTTGTGCGTGAGTTTTTGGCCAAAAACAAAACCGTTGTCATGCGTCAACCACCGTATTCACCGAACTTGGCCCCCGCTGACTTTTTCCTCCTCCCAAAACTGAAGAGACCGATGAAAGGAAAGCGTGTTGCTACGATTGAGGAGATAAAAGAATAATCGAAACAGGAGCTGTTGGCGATACCAAAAATCACGTTTCAGAAGTGTTTCGAGGAGTGGACAAAACGCTGGGGATAAGATAGTTATTGATGAATAAATAAATATTTTTTTGAAAAAATTTAAAATATTTTTTGATCAGACCTCAGACCGTACATACATAAATCATTATTGCTTGGACATTGCCAAACTAATACTAATATCTATTGATTTTACTATATAACTCAATTAATGCCAACACTAAAATTTCACACCGTCTAGTGACATAAAAACTTTTGACACCCAATTAAACCATGCTGTGAAACAAGCATAATTTTCCTTAATTTCTAACCAAAAGGTCACCTCAATACTAATAATAACTCACAAAATCTTAATGATATTTTTAAAGCTAAATTCGAAAAGAAATGTAAAAAAATATTACACATTATTCTAAATTAACTGTCTGTATCAAAATACAATACAAGACTGGAACAAAACTTGTCTTGAAAGTAATTGGTATAACGAATTTAAATCTGCTTCTTTATTTTTGTATAAATATTTTTATATGTAGGCCAATTGTCTGACCAAGACTGTGGATATACATACAGCAAACACTTGAATTTTCATTTTACCACAATCAACCCAACCAACCAACACAAACACATTGCTTATAATCCAGAGTCAAACATGAATTATCTATATGACCATATCCATACAAAGTGGAGCAACAGGTGGCGGTGACTAAAACTTGTTTCCAAACATTTTGAAAATGTTCTTACTGGCCATAGAAACAAACATCTCTAGGATTACTATAGAAAAATAGCAAAACAACTTGGTTGAAAACTAAAACCAAGGAAAACAATTTAAAACAAACTTTTCTGCACACAATGATACTCTTGTTAACAGTGCTGCTTGAGTGAAAAAATGTTTCGTGAATTAAAAATAGCAAGCAAACAGCAAAAATATTATTTAACTTCTATTTATAAATTGTGGGTTGTTAAAGGAAATGGAAATTTTATAACAACTTAGTGTGAATAGGAGTCATAATAAATTGTTGCTCCTTAGTATGGAGATTTATCAACACAATGTTCTCCAAAGGCATATTAAACTTATCGCTCCTACTGCTCATTATTGGCTAAAGAGGACAAATTAATTTCAAAAGTGTTTCCCAACATAAAATTTCTGTAAATTTTTCCTCAGACAAATATTGAGAACCAGCCAAAATTAAAAAAAAAAAAAAAAAAAAAAATATAAACAATTAATTCCATATGAAGCGATATAACCGTCAATGTCATTTCACAGTTTATAAATTATAACGTTAACGCCTTTTTTCTCTTAATTATTTTTTGTCTGTGATTTATTTGTAATTTGCTTTTAAACGGAAACAGCTGTTGCTGTTACCAAAATTAAATATATATATTTACACAGAGAACTAAAACAAACAAAACATACAAATTAATTAAATGTGTTGAGCCCGCCAAAAGCTGTAAAGTTTAGGCATGTTGTGTTTTTGATTAAACAAGCAGTGATGTCACCATAGTACCTCATGTACAATTTTAAGGTATCTGGGGTTCGAAAGTGCCTTCTTTCGAATTGAATTACATTGTAGCCCCTAAATAATTTTCCTAAATAAACAAAATTGGAAATGATCGAGTTCAACGACTGCTACAAAACTAATGCTTTAAATTGACATATCGCCTCTATTACTTGGAATAAGTTTAATAATGTCTGCCTTATAATCTAATGCTTATTACATCTCACTAAACAGCGAAATATGAAAGAGAATTAAATGGGAAAGAGATAGAAAGATACTATAAGAAGAAAATTAAGGAATTGAAATACGAAAGGAAGGGGACTAACAACTAAAAACAACCTCCAGTCTTAACAAATTCTCCTGTCCTTTCTGATTTCCCTTGTGAATTTGATTTTGTGATTTGGATCAAATCGAGCAAAGTAACTACGGCCCACGCCTCGGCAGCATAGGACAATGACCATAAATATTACTGCTATACTTTTTGGCTATATTCCTAGACATGGCAGATCGGCTATTGTACCTTCTTTTCCAAACTCATTGCAGAGCCCAGTCGGTCGAGTTTATCCATAAAATTAATCTAAGGAACGTCGCAGCGCTCAGAAGCCCAGCATAACCTAACAATATACAGACTCAGGATTATATCGCTTTATTTATGTATACATAAGAATAATTTGTGTTGAATACGCGTTATGTCGATGGTATTATAAACATTTTAATTCTCCAAAGTGTCAGGCTTCAAGGAATGCATGTTTAATGGTGTTTTCTTTTCTGAAATAAAATGTTACACCTTTATTATGTACATTTTTATAATATTTACCCCACATTTTAAAGATGTCGCATTTTTAATGGTCAGAATAGAACATAAAATTACAACAGTGTAACATTTTTTTTTCATGTACAGCTGTTTTTGTTTTTTTGTTAAAAAAGAAGAAGCAGATAGCTCCCTGGTAAGATCGCTTGAAATAACACAATGAATATTTATCAAAATGACCTATGGCACTTTCCCGACCAATACGAAAATTCTTCTCAAACTATAAAAATTATATATGTATATAAACATACATTACATATATAAGAAGTAGGAGATATTGTCCTATGAAATTTCACATATGTACATTAACTTCAGAGTATTCATTAATTACGTTCTTTATAAAGCCTTTCACTCACGGTTGTGGATTTCTTTCCATAATCATATAAAATATTTTATCATCATCTGATGATGAAGATGAATCCAACAAGTCATCCAAAATTTTTTCAGCACATAAAAAAGTTGTAATATTTTCCATTTTGTATATTTTTTTTTTGTTTCTTAACACAAATACACATTCATAAACAAAACATTCCATTTAGCCCTTTTTCAAAAATGTTTACGCGTTTTGAGTCTCAAAAGTTGGCATCACTGGTCAGTTGTTTTATCGTGTGATTCTCCCCCTCTAAAAATACAGAGTGTTAAAGGTGCACCATTTTTTAAATTTATAGTGTGGCATTTATAGAAAAGAACACACTACACTTTAGCAGTGTTGACATTTTTTCAGAAAAGAACACAAAAAAATTAAAAAAGATGCGAAATGGGAAAAACGTGTAACATTTTTGCCAGAAAAGAAAACGTCATAACTTAACCGCCAGCTTTTTGCGTAGACCTGACTATCTTAACGAAATTGGAATTGGTTAAAATATGGGTCTTAAATCAAGTGTGCCAAGAACATAATTATGACATAATCAGACACTTGTTTTTAATGTTGTCATAATATTGCTGTAACAAAAATACTCCGTTTTGTTTCAAGTGTTGAGAAAACTTAAGATATTTATTGGACATTATGATCTTAGATACCACTTGTATACTCTAGGTAATGTTAGAACAAAACAGTGCAAATTTTGCGACCTGTTATTACTGCGTGTGTACGACAAACCGGTTTTTTGCGATTTCAAGTTAAGGTAAAGCAATTATGTTAAATGTCCTTAAATTCAAAGAAACTTGGGGTATTCTTGAATTGTGATTTCTTTTTTATTCCTCTTTCAAAACTGCAACCTCTAAATATCGAAGAGAGTTGTACGAAGATACGGCTGGCATCCTCGTTCAACTGATGACAAATTGGTCATCATTCGCGTTTTTGGTAATATCAATATGGAGGATATAAATCGGTGGCGGTAAATAGGTTATGTTCCAAAATAGGCTTTCTGCAGTTCAATACGAACTTATTTTCACACACATTTCGTAACATTCCTGGCGACGTGCAGCATTGTTCTTTCATAACAGCCTTAACCTGTTATAATGAATTCCACAAAAGATACAATGATCCTAAGAGTAACTAGTCATAAATTGTATTTAGATAATTATATAATTTGTTAAAATATAAACTATTTACCAACAGCCCTTGGAAACTTTTATAAGTAGTTCTTAGCAATATCTTAAATATAAACAAAAACTAATACCAACACTGTCTTAAACAAGTTTATTGTCAAACCAAGAGCCAACAACTTAACGACACTTGTAATACAATACTCTTTTACCGACTTTCTCACTCTCCTCAAACACGCTCTTTTTTTTCAAATAAATAAACTTAACGAAAGCATTTCTTTAATACGGCACTTGAGATTGTATGGACTTTCTTTTCGTTTAGCATTTTGGGATTATGGAGTGAGCATTCGTGGTATGGAATTGCAATGAAGTGTTACAGTGTGTCGTATTGTAAATGAGTGAGTGAGCATTTCACAAGATCACTACCTACTGTGCGGCATGTTAACAGCATCAGTTTGTCACTAGTTTATGAAGAAAGCACAACGTTTTAACGGCTGAAATAACACAAACAGAGTCAACTGCAATCTTCTACACAGATTAAGTATTTTGATTTAGTTTATTTTTTAAATAAAGCCAAAAAGAAAACGTAACGAAATAAAACAAACCAACAAAAAAGAATTCACAAACTACGAGTACATGAAAGGAAATTTTTGTATACAACCACCAATATTTTTGTAATATTCCAGTTTCTGTTTTGTGTTGTATCTTATGTGTTTGTTATAAATTTAGTTTGAAATATTTTTACATTTTTAAGTTTGATATGTTGGCCATGATCTTGGCGTGTTCAGTTGTAAACAAGATACGCACGCATTCAAACTCTTGCTAGTTCCGAGTGTAGTGTGTGTGGTGACAAATGTAAAGAAATATAAAAACCAAATGAAAATAAATTAAAATAAAAAATCCGCTAAAAAAAAACCAAATAAAACCATAATATTGCTAAAAAAAAAAAAAAAAACTCAACCCAATTGTATAAATACAAAAACAAAAATATTGTTTGTGAAAGTGTTAAGAAAAAAACTGACCAACGCTAAATGAGCGTGAATTTTGTAGGTGTGTTGTTGTGAATAGTGTCTCCAATTTAGAAAAAAAATTCAAGCAACTGTTGATACTTAAGTATAAAACAAACAATTAAAATGTGTAAATTGTTAAAAAAAATAATTATAATTAGAAAACAAAAATTCAACAAATATGTACTAAATGAAAGTTTTCCCAGAAGATAGAAAAATGTTGAATACTTTCAATTTTAAACTGGTACCCATCCATGTATCAGTTCTTTTTATTGCAGACTGACCTAAATAAAACTTTTTTTAAAGTAATTTTTGCGAGAGTAAAAACCAATAAAAACATGTGCATGTTTGTCTGCAGTAGATTTTAAATTTAGTGTTTAAATTTTGGTGAAATGGAAAGTTTTCGGCCGCGTTTTGGGCGTTACTTTACAGTCTCTTCATATACAATCAATTTCATTTATTATCGGTTTAAAGGTTTCTGAACTTAATAGTTGCGGTGATTATGTGGTAAGGAAAAGTATTGAGATTGTAATTTAAAATTTGCGGTTAAAAATTGCTGCTTGCACCAGCACTCACAGGATGACGCTACTCATGCAATGCATTGTGTTGGAACTAGGAAATTACATTATGTGAAGGAGGTTAAAGGGTGTAGTGTTTATGGACATTGGAATAAAGAAACGAATGGAGAGCCCTTACTGAAGAACGTGTATTGAATAAACAATTACGAAGAAGTTCCCTAATTTCTGCAGAACACATTTCATTAGAGTATGAATAGAACCCCTTTGTAGGCGGTCGAGTATCTTCAAAAGGATTTCGAAGCACCGACCCACACATGAGAATTGTATTCCATTTTCTGTCAAATAAGATTGTGTAAATAGTAAGGATATCAGTTGGAGTGAATTATTTTCTACAACCTTTTAAAAACCGAGACACTGGAATTGTTTTTTTGACACTTGAAAAATATGTTTAGTCCAGCGGACATCACACTGAATTCTCAAGAGCTTCTGATTCATTAAAATTGACACCGCCCATAAATACAAATAAAGCAACATGATCTGACGTGGGTTTGTTAAGAAAATATCACAAGATTCTAGTTAAGTGTATCATTCATGTTTTGCTTCATCGCCTCAATCTCTAACGAGCTTCGTCTATTTGAATGAATGAATTGAAGGAATATAAATGGTATATGTTGCTATCGTCTCAAAAAAAAAATAGATAGGGTTGAAAGTTTGACGTAGAAGGTCATTTAGAAAAATAAGAAATAAAATAGGAAAAAGAACGGAACCTTAGGGTAAGCCTTATACAACCTTGAACTAGTCTATAATACCCCGTATGGGGAGATTTCTGAAAAAGCTCGTTGTAAATCGAGAGAACTTATTACTGTTTCGATAAAGAAGCACCATGCCAGATTCTGTCGAACTTGCGCCAAAACGGTGAAATTTTCTTTCAATTCCTAATATACTTAAAAAACGTGTAAATTATCACCCAGTATAATCTCAATCTTTTAAAGTTATGGACAAACAATAATCTTGTTAAATATTAAAAAAGTATTAAGAAAAGTATTAAAAAAGTATTAAAAAAAAAAAAAAAAATATTTGGAGACCGACAATTTACCTGGTCACTGCCAGTGGGTCATTTGTGGCACAGACCTGGCAACAGATATTCAAAACCCTAATCAGTTTCAATGAATGGGACGTCAAAATAAAGGTTCGGCTTTGTTTTTTCTTTTCTACTTCTACAAATATCGTAATTTGTCATAAATACAATCGATATGATTAAAAAATCTCAATTTGGAATACTGTCGAATGAAGGCTCGACGTCATCTTTAGATGTACAAAGTATCGTTTTAGAAGAAAAAACCTGGTGGCTTCTTCTTTATATTGATCCCATGTGCGGAATTGTGCTCTCTTGACTCTAAACCACGGTTATAATCGAATTAAGTTACGGTATCCATAAATCCAACGTCAGTTGAGGTATTCGGGAACGTTTTTGATAATCCTCATAAGATATTTGAATTATGTTTTAGTTCTATCTAAAATTTTGCAAAGGGGCTTTCCAAGATCCTGGCTGCTATTTTCGTTCAACTTATAATAGAATTGGTTGTTGTTGTTTTAGCAGCTAAACTAAATAGGTTTCAATCAGAAGGTTTTGCAGTGAGCTCCAGTCCAAGCAGTTGAGCTACTTCTACTGAGTTGGTCCATAAAACCATTGGACCATTTGGAAGATGTGGGGGGTATCATGAGGACCCTGGCCACATAAGTTTGGGACGGCACGGTGTATGCGAAACTAATAGGCATTAAGTATGTTGGTGAATGAATGAATAAAATTGGTCATCCATAGTCCTTTTGGTAGTAGAAATATTGTGTAAGCTTAACACAACAGAGAATATAAATCGTTGCAAAAAAATGGTCTATTTTCTAAAATTTGGGTTTTTGTCTCTGTTAGTTCAACACAAATTAATTTTCACACACATTTCATATGAATTTTCTATCAAAACTTATTGATTTCACTGTTAAAATGAAATGAAAAAATCATTCAAGTACCATTCTAAAGCAAGGCAAAAGATACTTTACTTTATCTGATCAGTTCAAAAAGTAGTATCAACGTTATTTTAAAGCTACTGTACAGAGTACAGGAAAGAGAAAGTATAGCTGCTGGTAGCACGCTATCCAGCTCTCTTGATCCATTGTAGCATGATTTCAATGTTCCGATTAACTTAGCGAACTTGTTTCCAATACTCGCACCTTTTTTCGAAACATGTTATTTCTGAAGAAAAATTGTATGGGGAATTAAATCAATGTTTTCTTGTCATTTGCATTTAAGGAACATTCTAGTAAAATTTCCAAGCAATAACACTTTCTATATTCTGCTTCACATAATATATTCACTAGTTGACACCACCTGAACTGGATAAACGTTAAAAAAGACAATATGTAGAGATATTCTTAATTTAATTTAGAACAACGATATGCCTAACCTTAGAGTTTGTTAAAACTACCATCACATTTGGTTTAGACCTATTAGTAAAATAAAGAGAAAATTCTTCGTTATAGTGTTATAAAGATATGTTCACACTAAAAACAATTTTAATCCTAAGAATATGAAAAGTCCATAAACAAAACTATTCAAGAATGATTACTGGATATTCCAACAAACGCCAGTCCACATTATAGATAGGTCTTAAATTTATTTAGTTTAAGTACATTTCATTTGTTGTTTGTAGAGCCTTACAACTCCATAGCGGAAATAATAAAATTTAAACAATCCCCGGAGTTATCGTGAATATTTGAGGCACACGAATTCTACTCTCTAAAATATTAATTAGTAATTACCATTCATTATGGTGCAATCTTTATTCGCACCAAGCAAACTGAAGCTGAATTAATTTCATTTATGCTTTCGGTGCCAACAAGTAATGCTTTTAGTGAACGCGCTTTTTCTATAATGAATATTACTAATGCAATAATGCGCAATAATATGCATATTAATTATTAACAGTTCTTCTGAGATTAATTACAAAAACGTTGATTTGAAAAATGTCAAATTCTGGCACATCATTACTTACAGAAAATATTTTATTAATTTTATAACAATAAAACATGTTACAATTAATAGCATAAAAACACATTGGTAGTGAGATTACACAGTCGTTATTATTAAAAACAGAATGTGCGTATGGAAATTATTAAAAAGTAAGCAGTTATATAACAATTAATAAAAAAAACTCATTATAAGACTACTTCTAAGTAATACAAACGATATGCAGTAGTCATAACAACATTTGACATTAACCCCCTGGCCCATGATGTCGAACGATAACGTTCGCTTAAATAAGACTTAAGACACAAACTTGATTGTGGAATAAACAAACTTGATTGAGTAAAACATAGATACGATAAAAAGTTTGTATCTTAAGTCTTATCTAAGCGAACGTTATCGTTCGACATCGTGGGCCAGGGGGTAAAATTCGATCATATTGAATGGTATACATATTAAACAATCAGAGTGCCAATATGTTTTGGAGCATTAAAATTCATGGGGATTGCATGAGATACTTCAGTCTATTTAATCTCTTTATACCAAAACTGAATTTAATTCTCATGTTTGAAAGTCTACATATATTAGAGCCTCTAGAATGCGACATGAGAATGCTAGAGGTTATCGTCTCAATGTAAGCTGTATTTCACTGTGTTCACACGATCCAAGTCTTATTTTTAAGATTCTTAGTTATTCTTCTTTGAACTAGCTTCAGCGTTCAAATAATGCAAGACTCATTAATGACGGCATGTTTTTATCTATTATTAAAATTGAAATTGAAAAATAAGTACAGTACAAGAAGATGAGTACTCATTTCTTTTCCCCTCGTCTCTCTCGTCAATAAAGTAGCAATCTTAAAAATAAGACTTGCATAATCTGAACACGGATTAAGCAGCAATGTATAATGAAAGAAGGAAATTTGTATGTGATGATACTAGATCAGTTTAAGATAATACATGCTAAATAACTCTTTAACCATTCCCATTGTCATGAACAGCTGTATAAGTCTCTTCTGTCACTTAAACATTTAGAAAAGTTTAAATCGAATATAAACAAACTCTCTATTTTCTTTCTTATAATTATTGAAAGTAATTACCATGTTTTTGGTGGATATACATATTAAAAATAATTGACTTTCCTGTGAAAATTTCACTAAATTGTTAATTGGGGATTTTTTGGCAAAAGAATACTGGCAACACTGCTGGGAAAAGCAATGGAGAGCTTGCCATTCGTCTTTATATTTATATAATTACTACATAAACTTATTAGAGAAAATTATAATATGTAGCAAAAATATATGCTTGCATTATATCATACATTATGCATAATGCATTAAATCAAAACATTTCATTTAACCATAAACATAAAAAACTTAATCAAATTACAAAATTCAACGAAAAAATAAATAAATGTATATGAAGTAAAGTTAAAATTAAATCTAAAGCGAAATGTAAATTAAAACATTTCGGTGAAAAGTTTAATGATAATGACAAAATAAAAATATTATTAACCCTTTCGCTACATCTTTTTACTTAACGACAATAAACATTTTTTTTATATTTTATAAAAGTCTTATAACAAAAATTTAAATTAAAAAAAAATAAAAAATTGTTTAAAGTGGGTTTTTAAGACTGTTGCCAAATGGCATTTTTTCGTGTATTTTTAAGAAATTTTTTATACACAAAGTTCAAGTTATTTTTAACAGTTTTATTGTATTTTTAAAATCAACTTATAAAAGATAATCTTTTAATAATTAATTTACAACAAAAAATGCATATTAATACCAAATAAAGTTAAATTATATAATAAAACTTAAATTAAATAATTTGCATACGAGAAAGTTTTTTAGAAAAATGAATAAAACAACAAAAACTATAAGCAAACGAATAAATGTGCCTTTATTTATTTAAGATTGTGGTAATCATAAAAACAATTTCGATTCTTGTTCGGTATATTGGTGCATTGCATTTTGAACACTTTTGCCTGGAGTATCCTTTACAGCCGTTACGTTTGCATCTGCTTTTATTTTCTATATAATCTGTCCAATGCCGATATGCCGATTTCCGTCAAAGTGCACGGAAGCGGAAGGTTTTTTTTGATAGGCTAGGAGGTTGACGGGCCATCCATCCAATTCCTCTCCTCCTGTAGAATGTTTCTGCCGTCCATCGGCAATGTCATTTCGAAAACGTAAGAAATCCATGTAATCTTTATTACTTCCATCGTTATATTCACAGTCTTTGCGATACTCAAGCCAGGAGTTGCATATAACCATATCAATGAAATGGTCGAATACCTTGAGGGTCCAAGTAAAAATTGCAATTACATGTGTCTAAGGTATTGCAATTTTTCTCTTCAGCTCTTATAGTTCCAGTAGACCAAATCTCTTTTTCTCTTAAAAGTAGGATAAAATTTAGAGTGCAAAAGTAATTATCGAAATACAGTTTGAAGTTTTTCTTTTCTGGCATCGTCTTTGCTAAATGGATAACAATATCGGAGCAAAATCCCAATTTTTTACCACATAAAATTGTGTTTTTGCCCCGGTAAATTTCGAAATCGTGCAAAATGCCATATACATATGCATAAACAGAAAACCTTTATACCCCATTTTATGGGCTTTTTGGGCATATATTGTCTAAGCACTGTTTTACCTCTAAAAGGAATCATCATTTCATCTATGCAAACATATTTATTATGGGTCGAACCTTATACAGTTTATCACTAGCTATCTCATTCACCGAAAAAGCTGGAATAGTTGTGGGATTCTTCCAGTACATTTCTAGTCGGGGATACCCTATTGATCCAGTAATTATCTCTAGGGCAAGAAATTTTAGAAGCTCTTCCTGAGAAAGATTGAATGAGGTTTCGTTTTCAATCATAACAGATTGATTCGTAGCAAGAACTACTTCGTCAATAAAATCTTCCGTATAGTACTCCAAAAAATACTTTACTTTACTGAAATGTGCTTCTGGAGTAGGCCAAGGACTTTTCCTCCAACGAAAGTCATTAAATTTTTTCAAAACAAACTCAGAAGTTTCATTTTCAATAGGTTCTAGTATTTCGTTTTCAGTATTGTCAAGAATAACTTCATAGGTATTTTCTCGTGTTAACTCCTCCCTTATAAAAAGAGTCATTTTCATCAAACACTTCTATTAAATCTTGTAAAACATTAATATCTTCTGAATCATCATCATCTGATAAATCTGAGTCTTTAAAACTTATAAGGATTTTAAAAACATCGTGACGTACTTCTGCGGGATTAAAAACTATACTTTTTTATGAAATCACATAAACCAATAAATAAAATTTCTTTTAAATACTTTCAATCAATTTTAGTCTGATTTGGATTATTTTAATGAAAATTTATCTAAAATGTCCAAATTTCACATTTTTTTGTCCTCCTAAGATATTGAAGAATAATAATCCACAAAAAAAAAATTAAGATATATTAAATAAGAACAAAAATATTAATCACAAAAGTGAATGTTGACATATGACAACAAAATAGTGAAAGGGTTAAACAAATGCATAAAATTTATTATTACGAATGAATTTTTCAGGTTGTATAAACGATTAAGAATAAAAACAATTTAAATGTTGACAAAATGTGTTAAAAACTAAACGAAACATTTATTAAAGAGCCACATTCAATAAAAATGCAAACGAAAACAAGAATGTATAAAAAACTTCAGCAAGATTTAAATTCAGCTAAAACTGATAAACAAAAAAGTTCCAACAATAAACACAATAGCAACAACCTAGAGAAAACAAACACAATGAATGTACAAATAGAATATTATTCAGCGAAACATCATCATCAACAGCAACATCATTTACCAGAATTTGTAAATCAATCATTTCCAGAAAGGAAAATAATCAATTGTATTGTTAGAAATCAGCACAGTAGGACATCAAAAAATACAACAACGACGACATGGTTAAGAAGTTTAGGTTTATTTAAAACGAAACATAAACCAGAACACCAGCAAAGACAGCGTCAACGAAAACAACAGCACAATAGCAATAAAAACAAACAAAGTTGGCTTTTGTTAACAACCATAATTGTATTATTAGCAATTATAGAAAATTCTATGTCAGTGGCAAAAGCGGATGACAATATTAACAATGCTGATGACGATTTCAATATAACCGCCACAACAATACCATCAACAAAACTCCACTATCATAATCATCAGCAGCAACATCTTCTTGATGGCAATTCCAATGGCAGCAGTGTTGGTGACACTCAAACATCAACGCTTGCACCAATTATGGAAAACAATGAGTCTTTATGGTTCAACAATACGAACAGTAGCACTACCACCGCCAGCTCTACATCTAGAGCACAAAAGAAGTTCAAATCCAAATACAATAAAGCAGAAGATTCAATATTCTTACGTTTTGCTAAACGCCTAACAGCCGACAACAATCTTTGGTCTGGCATCATACAAGACTGCTACAGACGACCAACATTTTCCTGTTTTCAAAAGAATGTCTACTACTACTTGAATGATGTGTTAGATGCTCAGGATGTCAATGTTACACAGAAATTGAAATTCTATAAAAATGGCAACGCCTATCAATATGATGTTGAGGAAGCGGAGGATGTGCCAGCACCCTCAACTCAGTCATCACTGGCTGTAGACTCTATGGAGAATGTAGCAGCTGAGGATGACAATGATGTGGAGGAGAATGAAATACCTTATGCTCGAAATGGCCGTTCGTTTACAGGTGAGCTAACATATGCATATTCTATTTATTTGTTTATTTTTAGACTAAATATTATGAAGCAACAGTGATTTAAAAGAGTTTATTTTGCGGTTTCGGCATAATTGTGTTCTTAACTTGCTGTTTGTTCTTCCGACATTATTTTTGAATACCTTAAATGCTTTAGTGTTCTCATGTTTGACAGTGTTAAAAGAGGGAATCATCTACAATATCTCTTCCACCAATTAATTATGTTACATGAAAAGTTAAACCTCCATCTTCTCCTTTCACTTACTATCACAACTCACACAGAAATCATTATCGCTAGGTGATTTAAGCTGCACATTGAATAGGTAGTGACCAGAAATCGGCAGATTTATCAGTTTGCAGCACTGATCGGCGAATTTCAATAGCACCAAATATTTTGGTCACGTGTCCCTTACCTTCGCAATAGTAATCTCAAGCGTCTACTTCTTATGAGCGTAAATATAAAGTCCCCCTGGACCCATCTTCTCTATTGTCAACACCGTCTTCCTAGAGCATAGTTCTCCTTGAAAACTAATGAGTATGTAATGCTACTGTATTATGTCCTGTCATCTCGTTCGGAAATTGCCGGCATTCCAGGACAATGTCATGTAGACATCCATATGGGATATCAGGACAGTCTGGATATTCTCCCTGTGTATTCTGCAGCCATTCTTACGGCCAACATTTCAGCCTGCTGAATTCTACACAGATTTGTTAGTCGAAATCACAAGGGCACACCACCACTATCAAGTTCGAGACATCAGTGAAGATCTGAAGTAATTTGGCTTGGATAAATTTCCAGCAAAACCCGTGACTTGGAAGCAGTAGAAATGTTTATTGCTTTTATGCAGCTACTCATAATCCTCAGTTTAACAATGTAATACACATACGCAGTAAAGTAAAACAGCCTCTTCCTAAAAATATTTAAGTGCATCCAATTGCAGAAATATTAAATTATTTTTGTGCGTGTTGCTATTCTAAGCATCCTTGCTTCCAAGTAACAGTAGGCGATTCATAGCCATTTTAATGAATATATCACCAATAATGAAATTATTCATCATTGTAGGAAGCAGTGTGGAAGTCTCCAAATAAAAAATTCGTTTTACCGAGTTGTATACCTTTAGTCCATATGTGATCGATACATTTAAGCTCCTGTCAAAGAAATGTTCACGTCTACAGTAGTAATTGTATTCTGGCAACCACCAAGACAGCTTAATTATTTTTTTAATCTAGATCTCCATTTATGCATTAATTCTACCAAGTTACTATTTCTGATATTTCCTTTTTTCTTTTCACAAGTTCACACAAGTAAGAAAGAAATAGTCTGTCAAACCGAACCATATAATACCCTAAACCCAGTATATGTGTAAAAACAGTTTTTCAGAAATGGGCGGTATATGGCAGATATGTTCTATTATGGTCCGATCATTCTCATTATCATTCATTCATTATCTTGATGCAAACACTGTTAAAAGATTTATATATGTTAAAGTGATTTTCGAAGGGGCCTATATGGGAGCTTTGACTAATTATGGACCGACCGTTACAAAATTAGGTATGATAATATCGGCATATGTGAAATTTTTTTGTGTTGAATTTTATTTGGATACCAAAATTTGTAAGAGATTTATGGTCGTTAAAGTGAATTTCGGAAGTGGGATTTATATGGGAGCTATGACTAATTATTATTATAAAATTGGGGCGAATGATTTTTGTATATCTGAAAGATATTTGCCAAATATTTGATACTGATTTAATGCAGTAAAAAAGTAATGCAGTATGCCCATGTACGATTTTGGGCTTAAGTCTGTTTTAGTGACATTTTTAAAATCACTATCAAAATTTCGGGTCAAAAAATATTCTTTTTGGATTTAACCCATATTCGGTCCATATTTTATAATCATGGTAAATATCGTTGAAAAGGTATTTTTAATACCTTTTATTTAATGTATTACAAATTATCAGACACCCAGTAGTTCCCGAGATATAGACCTATATATTTTCAACTTTGCGTGCCCGCCCCCTCGAAAATAGGCGTGACCGCCAACAATTTTTTTTGCTGGCATATCCTCTAAAAGCCCTGTTTGATGAATTTTTTTTTTTTTGAGCAAAGTCACTAAAACCGACTTGTTCCGATATTTGTGTTGAATATTATTTACATACCACCATTTTTAAGAGAGTTATGCTCTTTAAAGTGATTTTCGGCAATGGCCCTTATATGGGAGCTAAAGTCAATTATGGACCGATATGCCCAAAATATGTGTACAATTTATGTTTAGAAAAAATTTGTTTGAATATGTGCATAAATCAAACATAAATGACCGATAAACCCCTATTTTGGGAGTACATTTGTATGGTGAAATAATGGACCAATGTCAACCAATTTCAATTTCAAACATTCCTGGGCCAAAAAAGTATCACGTACCAAACGGATGGACAACGTTTAATCGACTCAAGAAGTGATTCTGAGTCTATTGGTATACTCACTATGGTGGTATAGCGTATAAATATTGATACACAGGCGAGAATTCTTGGCACATAAGTCGTGTTGGTGTCTCTCAGTGGTATTTCAGCTTCCAGAGGCCAAATTAGCGCATTCGTGATCGAATGAGCTATCGTATCGAAAAATGATTTCGATATCGAAATTATGATAAAATGTACTAAATTTCTTGCTCGATATCGAATGCCATAATCTCAAATAAGAAAATTACGATCAATTTTACTCGATATCGAATGCGGTAATTTGGCCCGAGGAATAAAAATTGTTTGTGTACCATATATTATTTGGATTAAATGATTTTAACTAATACTAAGATCTCTTCCACTCTACTCTAAAAAATAAATTAAATTTCGACTCCATGAGGTACTAAAGCTAATTCAATAAAAAATTTATTATAATTTTAATATGCTAAATTTATATGATCAATATTTGCTTAAAATATTTATTGTTATTTGTAAATTCTTTCTTTTTGTATTAAGTTTAACTTTCACTTTTGAAAATCATCTTCAAATCATTACGAGTGTGTGTGTTTTTGCTAAATATTTACACATCATGTTCATCATCATCATATAACTGAATGACTGAGTGTGCTAAGCTGTGCTGTTGGCTGTCTAGATGTCTGATTTTTCATATCTCTCATCTATCAAAATTTTGTTAAATACATTTTGCTGATGCCTTAAAAGTTTTTAATTTGTTAAAATGTGTTGGAGGCACAACCAAAAGTATATACTATGTATATAAAAAAGTAAATGAAATCATTAAATCTTGCGTGCGAAAATTCAATACATTAAAAATTGTTTACTTACAACCTACAGTAGTTTAGAAAGATTTTATTTTGAAAATAATTCTGTTGCTCGTAAATGATTTTAGATATATTAGGGAAATTTTATACAGTAAGTGCTGAGGTGTTAATTCCTGTGTAATATTTAAGTAACTTTTGGAATATTCAAAACACATACATACTTGTAGGGCAGATTAAAAATGTTAAGATTTTTGTAATAGCGGATTTGACCTCTTAATATTTTTTTAGATAAATCTGAAATTGTTATAAAGCGCACTCATTTCTTACTTTCTGTGTGATTTTCAATTAACTTTTGAAATCTTAATTTTTTTATTTTTCTTTTAGAAACACATAACAATTGTATACGATAACTGCATCACTGTGCAACGTGCTACAGTTAATTGAATTTCGTTGCATTATTTGATTTAAAAAAAAAATAAAAAATCAATAGAGTTTTTAATGAAACAAAAATAGATTTTTTTTTTAATGAAACTTTTAAGTCTTTATTGACTGTAATTAATGTAATTTTATTTGTCAAAAGCCAATCATTGTTTGCAAGGAAATTTGTTTTCATTACTTTAACTCTTAGCGCAATTTTAATTAAACATTTTGTAAAATTGTATCTTCGGCACGCAAATATGTTAATTGCACAATAAGTTGTAAATAAATAATCAAACAGACAGACAGAAGCTCTTAAAAAGGAAAGACCAATTAATTGAATGCTTGTTAAGCAACAAAAAAAGTTTAGAGTATGAAAAAAGATTTTTAATTATCAATATTCTCATGACAATTATTGGAAAGAAGGTGACTAATGAACACAAAACCTTACTGAGTATTTGGCAGACTTTTGATTTTTACAACTCTTACCACTTTCTGAATAAGGTGTAACCTTGATCAACCTTCAAATTTGAGCAAGGACAGTGTGTTAAATAGGAAAACAAATTATAACTGCTGTCGCTCATAAAAGCAGTCAAAATACTAAGTTTTTAAAAAAACTGTTTATTAACATTATGTACAGACATAAATATTATATTTCAACAAGTTATTCTTACTTTTGATAAAGACTTAAAATTTAAAATTCCTAATTAAGTACGTGAACGTTAACGTCTCTCTTACATCTCTAGTTTCTAGAAAAAATAATAATTAATGTCAATCACTTTGTAATGAAAAGACAAAAATAAATAGACTTAAATTCAATTACTTTATAACAAAAACAAAACAACGAAATGTAGTCTTCTATTTTGAAATGATTTGTTGCTTTTGTTGTTCTTAAAGTTTTGTTTGTTACAATAAATAAACAAACTTTTACTTTCAAAACAAAAAACAACAAAACAATCTTAACAAAAACATACACACCATCAAAATCAAATTGAAAGCAACAGAAAATATTAGAAAATGAGCTGTGAAAGAGGAAGAAACTAGTATTTTAAACAAATTAAAATACAAAATGCTCGTACGACAGACAGGCGCATGAGGTGCATGTATCTTTCATTGTTTATGCTCAAAAATCTTGCTAAAAAATGTAGACAATAAGACTGGTAGACAGACTGACAGACTGAAACACAAACCGACAGTTGTATAAACAAAAGTATTTTGATTTGAGTTTTGCGATAACTGATAAATGATGGAAGTAACTTTGTAAATCGTATCAGCAAAGCAGAACATTAAAAGAGGGAAATCTTTTAATGTGGAAACAAGTACATATTCTGCAACAAAATCGTATAGGTATCTTTAAGCTATGAATCTTAAATCGTTTAACATGAAATTTTACTGTCGTTGAAATTTTAAAGCGTTTTCAAAGCAACGAATTAAGTTTGTTCAATTTCTACAAGCATTTTAATATACACTAAATAAAAGTTTTAATAAGATATAAAAATTACAAATCAGTGAATGAATATTCTATATGTTATACTTTTACCAATTGAATAAGAGAAAAGTTTGACTAATGTTACCAATACCTTTTAATCGATTCGAAACGTTATACCCCTGACAGACATAGGATTTCTATACCATAATACAAATACTATGGGTTTTGATACTCAATTGCCTTGACAGACATGTAGTACATATACTAGTATTTTTGTTTTTAGTTTTGATAAAAAAAAAATTAAAAGCAATTAAATAAAATATAACTGTCATTAAAAGAACTGACAATCGAACATATTACATTTATACCACGATTATTTTCGTAGTATTGTAACCAGATATAAAACAGCTTGTTTTATGGTTTAATTGTAGTACAAGTTAACACACATGTAGTATATATACTAATATGATATGCAAATCATATGTCTGTCTAGGATTTTAGTTAACCTTGAAAATAAATTAAAAAATGTATGTATGTACATTAGGGTGGTTTTTTAAAATGCATTTTCGATTTTTAAAGGTGCTCACATCTAGAATTATGTAATTTAGTGTTAAAATACAATTGCGAAAATTTTAGCTCAATCGGACTATGCCTTCCCGTGCCGAAAGAGCCTCAAAGTTTTCAAAAATGCCTGTTTTTCACGAAATAGCGCCATGTTTATGCTTTAGTTATAAATGCCATAATTTATTACAATAAATTTACTATCAAATGAAAGGTAATTACATTGACTTTAAAATATTCAAGCACAACATATTCAAGCAGAAATTAAAAATCGGGGAGTCCCCAATTTGATTTTGACGTTGCGCTTGTAATGTTACTTTAATGGCCGAATTCACAGTCTTTAGTTAGCTAATGACAAAGGCTTAACTAATGATTCTTTATTCGCAATGCTTAGTTTGCCATAAGAATAACAAGTATTAGTTAAAGAACCGTTAGTATATTAGTTCACCAATGGTTAACTAATGACTGAGAATTCGGCCATAAGAGAAATATTAATTTAAAGGTTTTTGTGTTAAGTGAACAGTTCGTACAAGAAAGATACTAAAGTCAAAATGGCAGTACTTCGTTCAATGTTCATAATAATAATAAAAAAAATTAAATATTGGAATCTATAAAACGTGTTCTTTTTCTCACTGTAATAGAAAATTTACAAAATATCTCATTCTCTTCTGAATCGGAAGTGGAAGAAATGGCTTCTGACGATGTATTTACCGGCGATGGAAAAATCGGAAAATTAGAAACTAAGAGTAAAAAGAAGAAATACAGTCGCGGATATAAGAAAAGTTATAACCGAACAGCTATCAATTTTATTAGATAGGTGCATTTTCGAAAACTTTGGGGCTTTTTCGGCACGGGAAGGCATAGTCCGATTGAGCTAAAACTTTTACAATTGTATTTTAACACTAAATATAACATTTCTAAGCGTGAGCACTTACAAATTTCGAAAAAAAAATTGTTCCCATATTCAATAAAACCACCCTAATGTACATATGTATGTGTTTTGGAGATTGTTGTATTGATTGTATTTATAGATATCGGTGCTGAGACCGAGTAATTTTTGAATAACTTGAAGTTAAAGAATAAATTTTGGCTATGCCATATCGAAGCAACAGAGGTGATGGAGTTGTTCTCATTAACCAAATAAATAATTGGAGTTAATGGATTGTTCAGACTAGGCTCATGCACTAAAGAATCGAAAATATGCGCTTAAAATATGCACTAAAAAATCCAAAACATGCAGTAAAACTTGAAAATTTTCAATAAAAAAAAAACGTTTTTTTTTTCATTTTTTTAAACATAAATCTTTTAAAAACTAAAATATGTAACTAATTTAAATTTTTGTTTGTATAAACAAATAAATACTTTATTATATTATCAAAACTAAAACTTTGTTCGGACGCAAAAAATTTTGTACATAGAAAGCGAGCTCTCAACGTCAACCGAAATTATAGGAGCATACTTGAAGGAAGCCAATTCATTTGTTAATTTTACTTTCTGCAATATTAATTAATTTCATTTGAGTATTAAGTGAACCAAATCCCTCCAATTTAGTTATTGTCTCGCCAATATATGTATATGTACGTAGTTGTAAAATACAAATGCTAATTGGCTTTTGATGTTATTTAAATTTAATATTTCTTTTACTTTTTTAATTGCATACGAATCATCAACAAGCTCTTCAATAACATTCTTAAATTGCTCAAAGTTTTTTGAGTAGTAATCTACAGCATCTAGCCAGTCAGATTCCCCATCTTGTTAATACTGGCTGCTGTGGAAGGGGAACCAAGGGATAAATTTCTTTCAAAATTTCAACTCGTGAAGGAGCCTTTAAAAATATTTTTTTTTTCGTATGAAATCAATAAATCAATACTATCGAATTTGTCTAACCCATGTGCCAAGCAGGTAACATGTAACAGTTTTGGATAAAATATTTTAAGGCTATTTGCAGCCTTAACCATGTAAGGTGCTGCATCAGTTAAAAACAGAAGGATCTACTTTTTGTCAAAATCTTGACCCAATAAATGTATTGAGTCGTGGAAAGCACGAACTATAGTAGCATGGTTGGCCTTTTCCAATTCCACAACGTTAAGCAAGAATTTATTTTTGGAAACTTTTTCATCTTTATCCAAAACTCCGACAATAACATTTGCAACGTAACGCCCTTCCATATCAGTTGTTTCGTCCATCGACACCCATAAATATTTACTTTTCAAAAGGGAACAGATTTTTTCTAGTTCGGAGTCATATATTTTGTCTACATACTTTTTTCTAAGAGTAGACTGGCAAGGGAGGGATACTCTCATTTATGTATGTTTTAAAGAATTTTCTTAAATGTTCGTTACTTCATTTGTTTAAGGGTATGTCAGCAGAAATAAATGCTTCATATAAGTCCATACAAAACTTATTTGTTGTCTCTGTATGTTTAAGCAACGATTGGGAAGACGTTTGTGTAACACGCTCGAGCAGCTCCTAGTGTTTTTGACTATTTAAGTGTTGCTCAACCAAAAACTTCCTTTCGTAATTCACGGATTTATTGCAAACATTGCAATAAAGTATTCTACCATCAGATTTAAAGAAATTGTTAAATTCGTTAACGTTTTTCATTATTATGAAAGATTTTGACGGCTTAATCTTCGGCATATTTCCTGGAAAAAAATCTCGTAAAACAAAAAATACGTTATAAACTGTAGAATGTACTCACAATTAATTATCGAACAATTAATGGACAAATTTCATTTAAATTATTGTTTTCAATGTTAAAATTTTATTAATTCACATTAAAATTTCTTGAAGAAGCCAGTTTTTCTCAAAAATACGTTGCAAAAAAATTAAAAATTACATTTATGTTTTTATTTGAAAATTGAATGTGAATTAATGTTTTAGTATGCGACACCAAGTTATGTGGTATATGCGTCTCCTTCTAATATAAAGTTGTATTTTAAGCAGAGCACTAAAGAATTTATTGATTTTTTATGTTTATTTGGAAATTTTTTGAAAAATCACTCAAAAATTCCAAAATATGCAACAAAATGTATTAATAAATATAAAATATGCAAAAAAATATGCATTTTCACCAAAAATATGCAAAATATGCAAACACAAATCGATGCCATTTTAACGCAAATTTCTTGATTCTAAAAGATAATTGGTCGACATCGCTCATAGACTATCGACAAAAAACATACATTTGCATGGAAATCGCAGCCCTAGTTCAGACTATTCTTTTTGAAAATTGACATTGGTCAGAGATTGGAATTGTACCGTATCTGTGTACAAGTGGAAATTGCCGAGATTGAGCTCTTCTCTAAGTTTTTAATTCTAATTTTAGGTCTTTAAAGAAGCTACACAACAATCTTATTTTACCAAAGCATCGTTTCTAATTATATGGCCAAAGCATATAGTAACTGAGTTTATCCGGTTGAATAAGCTTATCTATCTAAAATCCCAAGAAAACTAAATTAATTTAAACTTTCTTTATTGTAATTATTGACGGGAATGTTAAAACGAAATAAACTTTAGTCAAATATGTGGGCGTTATTTTATTCCCTAATTGGAATATTCATATTCAACATAAGAACAATTATGATTTTTATTTGAATTGTTAATTTTTAAATTTTTGTTAATTTTTTGTTGGGCTCGAGTTCATTAAATTTAATTTTCATTAAATTATTATTTTTACTGAAGGTGGGAATTGTTTTTACAACATGAAATTTTATAAACCTTACGATATAATAAAGTTTCACGATTTTTTTTTTAAATATCTGTGTTTTATTTAAAATTTAAAAACTGCGTTCTAGTTGGGACACCCAAAGCTATACTTTTGACTTCTGTTCCTCCTCAGCGCTACAGCTTCTGCAAAAGTGTTTGTACAAAAGTTGTAACCTACTAATAGGACAGTGTCAGATTAAGTTCAAAGTTAGCCATTGATATTGCATAGTAACGATTTAATAAAGGTGCGAATCATTCCCAATAACTGCAGAGTTTTAATGTTAAATTGACAAAGACTGCAGAGTGATATAAAAGCCATACTTTTGACTTTTCCTCCTCCTTATTGCTATACCTTCTGCTATATTCTTCATATTTTATTGGCAATCATAGAGATATGTCTATTTGGCAACTATTCTTAATGTGATTTAATGTGGTTCCATTCTTGCGAAGAGCGGAATGTCCTACCCGATTAATGTCTAAGTAATATTCACAGAAAAGTTTCTATATTATATACACACTCCTTTGGGTTCTAGCTGACGCTTTATTATAAGTGCATATTCATGCCAGATACTCGTTAATACTAAATATTTTAAGTGGCTGTCTTTGCAGCCATTACTTCCCCCTGACTTATAATACAATGATCCAGTAGTCTTCCTCAAATTTAGCTAGGCAAAGTTAATCAGCCCAATTATGAATAAAAATTCCGCGGGAGTTTTTTCCCTTTTTATTTTTTTAACATTGAATTTAAATAGGAAAAATGAGAAAAGGGAAAAAAAACTCCCGCGGAATTTTTATTCATGATTGGGGTGAATGTCTATTTAAACTCTACTCTCTGATCTATTGCCTTCTGTAAAAAAAAACTGAATGGCATAGTTCGAAATGTGTATGATATTGCTACATTTCGGTATGAAGTATGAAGTACTAGAACATAACAAATGTTTTTTAATACAACAAAAAAAAAACGAACCAATATCAGAACATTTCAACAATAGATAATAAATTTCCTTCTTCAATCTGTTTCATTCCTATTAATTTTCATTTTACAGATAATCCAACAGTCACTGAAACACCCATTGAGGAAGTGACAAATGCTCTGTATGGCAAAAGTATTAAATTTGCAATGACACATGATATTGAATTGAAGCTGCCAGAAATGATGTTCGATGGCGCCACATTTCGCATATCACCACAATCTATAGAGGGCAATGGTGTTATAGCCAAATTGGAATTAATACCAAGACAACAGTCCGAAGCACGTTTAGCGGGAAAAATTTTAATGAAAAAAATACGTGAGTAGTAACGAATGTGAAGTTGAAAAAAAAAAACAACAATAGAATATGCAATTTATGCCAACTATAATACTTTTATGTTATACTCTTATAATTATAGAAAAGTTCCTGAAAAGTAAACTACTGCTTTCATTTTTGGCCTTGGTACTAATTATCAAAATCATCAAAATTAAACTCTTTTGGCTATTGCCGCTGGTGATTGGTGTTGGTGCGGCCAAAAAGTTGCTCTTGAAATTCTTACTATTTTTGTTTCCTGCTTTATCGCATCTCTTCAAATTGTGCTCTTACTACCAGCAGACGTATCATTCGACCAAATATCATCATCACCATCATCATATTAATCATCATCATACGGTGAGTCATCAATTTACAGATTTGTTTAAGTTAGTTTTAGATAAACTCAATAACAATAAATTAAATACAACAACGAATTTAATGAATGAAAGTGAAATTTGATTAAAAATTGATGAGAATCTAAATGAAAGTGAAATTGTTTTTTATACCCACCATTAAAAAAGATGATGCTAACACATCGAAATAATGGTCGTAGAACAAAAAATTATATAGACTATCTAGCTATGTTCGTGTCTTTGTTGAGATGCATTATATCACTTACCCCTATGTCATAAATGTCTGAATATATATCCACACAAATTTCACAATAAATAAGTTTGATATAAAAAAAAACTACATTTAAAAATGGTTTGGGGGATTGGTCAACTGACCATAGCTACCAAAAAATCTCCCTTCCACAAATCATTTTAAAAATGAATAAAATTCAACGCAAGTATGTTCCAGAAACATGGTGATTAAAAATGGGAATAAGATTTGGAAACTTCTTAGCCTAGAACAGAAAGACCGGTATAAACAGATAAAAGCTAAGTGTTTTGGAAACTTCCTTTTCTGCTATGAACACATGTTGAATGTCTTTTTGATCTGAAAACTCCTTCATTAGAAACAGGTGTTCAAAAAAGACGCATCCGCGACTTTTTTTTACAATGGAAAAATTGGAAACTCGTGGTAATTGTAATTGTAGCCAAATTGCATGATATGGTATTAAATGATCGACGAATAAAAGTGCGTCAAAAAGGTAATAACATGCGCATCTCAAATGATCGAGTCCATTTAATTTTGCATGAAAAACTACAGATAAAAAATCTTTCAGAAATATGGGTGAAAATTTCTCAAGCTATTTTGGATCGTTTTAAGATAAAAGATATAAAAGAATAATCCAAGCAATGGACTTAAGCTGGAGGAATTGCCTCAAAGAAGGCAAAACCCATTCAATCGGCAACGGGTTTAAGTTTATGGCAACGGATTTTTTTTGGGACTTCAGAGGTATTTTACTGATTGAGTATCTGCAAAAGGGTAAAACAATAAATTCGGAGTACTATTTCAACATTTTGGATCAATTAAATGTAAAAATTCAACAAAAACGTCCTAACTTACAACAAAAAAAAAATAATTTTTATCCCAGACAATACACCAACACACAAGACAGCTAATATCAACGAATTTAAGAACTAGTTGCTTGACCACCCACCAGAGAACGAACTGATTGGTGAATTTTAGATTTTGAATACAATCACAAAAAACGAACCTCATGTTGACAACATAAATCAATTCCATAAAGCAATACATGTCATTATTCACAAAACGGAGCGTAACGAAAAATGATGCTTGCATTGCATGTCTTGTACAAATGTAAACGTATACTCACAAAAGCAGCGAATACTTAACGATTGGTACGAATGGTTAACGATTGGTATGAATGGTTTCAATGCTGATTGTATAAGTTTTACGTACTAACAAAAAATATCAAACTTTACTAGTTTACTGTCAACAAATCGCACATAAAGCAACAACCAAAAAATATTTTTTTTTTCTCATTAGGTTTTGTATTGTTTTTGCTCTTTCTTTATGTTTTCATTCACTGAAAGCAACGAATACTGGACGAATGGTGTGAATGTTGTTAGTTTTTTCATGTGGCATTGAATTATTTCGTCGATTGATGTATAACGGCATAACAAAAAGGGAATGTAAAATAGCAAATAGTAATAAGGAATGAGTAAACAAACAGCAATGCACATTTTTATTATTGTCGAGTAAAAGCAATGCAAAAGCAATGAATTTGCGAATGGTTAGCAAATGTGAATGGTCTCTTTCTGTTCTCTGCCACCCACCTTATTCTCCGGATTTATCTCCCAGTGACTTTTACCTGTTACCAAATCTAAATAATTCCTAGCTGGCAAGCGTGTTACCTCAAATGAAGATGCAATTACAGTTGTAAACCTTGAAGGCTTTGAGGAAAACTGTTTTAAACAAGGGAGAGAATTGCTAGATAAGCGTTGAACTAAGTGTATTGAAGTTACAGGAGATTATGTTGAAAAATAAAAATATTTTGGAAAACTAACTTTCTATTCTCTTCTGTGCTAGGCTAAGAAGTTTCCGAACTGCTCTCGTATTTGCACAAAAAAAAAACAAAATTTGGATGGCTACAAATGTTACAAATTTTATTTTCATATGAGAATATCTCGTAAACAATAAGTGATAGATATGTTGAACCATTTTGGGGACCTCTAGCAACGTCCGTGGTGGGTCCAAATTGCTTTTTAGTCATGTGAAATTTTACCACTGCGTTGTGTTTAAGACCACAAAATGTATTATTAGCGGTAACGGTAGTTTGACTTATTTCGATAACGGTAGTTGATTTTATTTCAGTAACGGTAATTAAGTAATAATAATTTAGACAATTTCGGTGTGTCTCAATTTATTAATAAAATGTATAAAAATCAAATTAAGATGCACTACGATAAGATATACGACGGTCTTGCGATGGAAAATAAATATTTTTACTGACATTCACTGTATTTTGCACCACAGCAGAGCGGTATTTCTATAAAAAATATATCAAAGATGTTACAATTTTAGAGCGAAATTTATAATAAAGAATACCAAAATGGTAATGGTAAAGCCAATTTAAATTATTTCTGTAATTCTGTTTCGGCAACGGTACTGATTCCATTATAATTTTACATATTACAGATATAACTTGAAAGTACACGTCCTATACTCCAGTAGCAGGAATATGTTTTACCAACTGGAATGACTATTTATAAGAATTTTGATTACAGGTTTCTTTTCAAGAAACTTTTGGGAATATTTTATTTTGTTTGGGGCAACAAACAAACTCTGCAAAACCACTACATATGTTCATAACCTAAATTACCAAAGGCACTTGCTAGCTAAGATGAAGCAATTATAAGTTTTCTCAGTCAATTAAAATCTTTCAGCCAATTTAACCAATTTAAATTTAATTAACCTTTGTAATTTTAATTTTATAAGAATTTCATTTCATTATAATTAAATTGCAAGAAAACAAAAATTAGAAATAATTTTACATTATCAATTGAACTTACACAACGTATTTCAAAATACATAATTAATTGCAAAGAATTACCTGAAATGAAAAGAAAAATAAAAATTTTAGTTATTTTAAATCCACATGAATTTATGCTACACTTAGAGAAAAAAATTGGAATCGAATAAATTTTGTTATTACTCAGCATTTGTAATTGTTTTTAAGCAGTAAACTGATTTAATGCCATCGAATTTTTCTAAATATTAGACACTGTGTAGAATAAAGATTTTCTTTCAACTTTACAATATTTATTTTCATAAACAACATCAAGCGATATTAAAGTATTTAAATTGATTTATGTTTATACAGGCATTCTGTTATTTATGACAATACATTACCATTAATATTTATTAAATATTTAACAAAACATATTTAAGTAAAAAACACAACAGTTTAAGCCACATAAAAAGTGCTGAAAGTATTTATTTGTGTTCAAACATCAAACAAAAATGAGCAAACAGACAGCCATTTAAAAATAAATGCTGGAAAAAATTTAATTGAAAACATATGGCTGAAACCAAAAGAAAGAATGAAAAGAAAGGAAAATATTACGACATGTTTATATTAAAAAGTTCATCAAACTGGGGCAACAAAGTACAAAGAAAAAAAGGATCAAATGCATGATTAAATTGACCAGGTAGGAGGTACTCTGGGAGCAAGAATAAAAATAAATTTGTTTAATACTTTATCCAAATGAGAATTGTATTTAAAAATATTAAATTGGGGCAGCATAAATTATTGCTTACAGACAATGTAGTGTCACTCCATATACAACAACTTGAAAAGCCACGTATGATTAAACATAGAGTTATTCAGAGATTGCAACGAGTATACAACTATTGTGATGACACCCAAAATGAACTTACGGGTTATTTCATTACCTCCTCATCTCATGAGACATGGATAAATAAACATTGTTGGGCACATACAAGACCAGTAGTCATTTACGCTGATCCGCTTGTGCTCAGTTTTGTTGAGTTGTGAAATGTGCAAAGCAGAGAACGGATTGATTGGTTAATTTTAGATTTTGAATACAATCACAAAAAACGAACCTCATGTTGACAACATAAATCAATTCCGTAAAGCAATACATGTCATTATTCACAAAACGGAGTGTAACGAAAAATGATGCTTGCATTGCATGTCTTGTACAAATGTAAACGTATACTCCCAAAAGCAGCGAATACTTAACGATTGGTACGAATGGTTAACGATTGGTATGAATGGTTTCAATGCTGATTGTATAAGTTTTACATACTAACAAAAAATATCAAACTTTACAAGTGTATATGCAAACATCAGTGGAACAACAACTGCATGAGGAAATGGAGGTTCTCGGATTGTTGCAACAAAACTTAATTCCCCAGAAATTGCATCGGAAAGTTTACTTAGTTTCGTGGAGTTTAGAGACAAAAGATAAAAATAGTTAAACTGAGTTCCTGCAATCCCTGTGTTCCTCCTTATCTCACACCACTAGGCAGCAAAGCTCAGGGGCATGGATAAATAAACATTGTTAGTTATATTCAAGAGAAAACGTAATTCTTTGAAAGCAGTTACCCAGATTTAACATTGGAAAATTTTACTTAGCTTCAACATCATTCCGTTAGAGTCTACCTCAAGGCATGAAGGATCCAGTAAATTAGGGTTAGTATATGGCAACTTTTAATGGCATTCATATAGACGCTTTAAATCACGGTCGCAGGATACCGCTAGAAAGCATAACTTGCAGCTGTACTCATAAGTAGCACTGGAAAAACTGTCGGAATGGAGCAACAGGTTGGACACATAATTCTTGAATTGGTCCAAGATGCAGAACCACTGGATTATAAAATTGCATAGTTTAAGCTATTACAACAGCTGCTTTAGTTACATCTAAATTTTTTATAAAAATATTTTATTAAGGCAACAAAAATGTAATTGATTTAGATTTTATTTACATTAATAGAACATGTTCTCATTACTTTATCACTGCTCTATTACCTTTATACATTTTAATCATATAAATAATTCAAAAATTTGCATTGACAATGGTGCCGCTTTACACCCATTTCTGGTTTTAAAACAGCCATATGTTTGAATAAGTCATAAAAATTAAATAAAAGATTTAAACTGGAAACCAAAAAAGACACACAGGTTTTATTTATGTGAGTATAAGATTTCCTTACCACACACACAGAAATTGATAATAAATATTCTTTTTTCAAAGGCAAACTCTAATCAAATTTCGCAAACAAATAAGCTCACCACATATTCACAAAAAATTAAACGAAATACGATAACAGACAAAGATAAAAAATAAAATTTATTTAAAAACAAGTCAAAGTAATAAATTGCAATTATCACATTTGTTACATTACAGGTTGTTCCTCCTTGGCATAGTGCGGAAAACTCACATATACCAGAAATTATTTACACCAACCCACCTAAGGGACATGTGTCGGCATATTTGCATGGAGCTCCCATACACGAAAATTATGGACCACCATCACATGAACATTTTGAAACTGGTTGGGCTAATTCGGGACCCGGTTTGGGGTCAGAGTAAGTGGCATATTTAAGAAATTTCAATTTAATACTTAATTTAAACAAGTTTACTCACTCTGTGTATCACTTTATATCTCTATATTCTAATTACTCAGCTTTATTAGCGATATTAATCGTGTTGCACACATAGATGATAAAACAAATTCATTTAAACCGCACTCAAATAATGATGCCAGTGAATTGCATGGCTGGGGTCTGGGTACCACCCCGATTAGTAATTTCGCACAGAACAAAAACCGACCGCCACAGCAACATAACCCAAATCAAAGATTTTCAACAACATTACAAAAACCTCCCATTAATCAAGCACAACAACCACAAAATTACCAAAAACCTCAAGCAACTAGTCATACATTTAATCCATTCATACAGTCTCCCCAGCCACAACCAGGTGACAAACAAAGGTATATTCATACAAAAAACGTAAATAATCTATGCACAATCAGACAGATACATACATACACTAATACCAACATTTATAATGAAACTTAAACGTTGAGTTTGAAATTAAATAATTTTCATTGAATTAAACTTGAACATTTTCTTGCAGTATTTTCAACAATAAATATCGAAATAATGTGGCAACCGCCCAATCGGCCCCTAGTCCTGTCTACACGCCAGCCAGACAACCGTCACTGCCACCTTTACAGAACCAATTGAAGCCTCAAATACAGGGGGCATTGTCCCAGGCAGCGCAAATTGCTGCACAATATGATCCAACACGAAATCAACAGCAGCATTCGGCAGGCGGACAAACTCTGCAGCCTCAGCAGCAACTTACGGTGAGTTTTTGTTATTTATTTTTTTAATTAAAGGCAATACTTGAAGATATTTTTTTTTAATATTATCAAGGATGCAAAGATAAAAATATACATTGTTATGCTGCGAAAATTCTTAGAAAACTGTATATTTAAAGAATAGCGAAAATATTATTCTAGTTCTAGTTCAGCTCTAGTTCAGTTTTAGTTCAGTTCTATTCAGTTCTAGTTCAGTTCTAGTTAAGTTCTGTTCTAGTTCAGTTCTAGTTCAGTTCTAGTTCAGTTCTAGTTCTGTTCTAGTTCAGTTTTAGTTCAGTTGTAGTTTAGGTCTAGTTCAGTTCCAGTTCAGTTCTAGTTCAGTTCTGATTCATTTCTAGTTCAGATCTAGTTCAGTTCTAGATAAGTTCTAGTTCTGTTCTAGTTCAGTTCTAGTTCTGTTCTAGTTCAGTTCTAGTTCAGTTCTAGTTCAGTTCTAGTTCAGTTCTAGTTCAGTTCTAGTTCAGTTCTAGTTCAGTTCTAGTTTAGTTCTGTTCTAGTTCTAGTTCAGTTCACGTTCTCGTTCAGTTCCAGATAATTTCTAGTTCAGGTTAATATAAAATTTTATGTCGCCATGCAAATAATACTGCCGAACTCTTTTTTCGTTACTTTCAATAATTCAATAAATTTAATAATTATTTAAAGATATACTACCTATTTGCGCTTATACTGGGTGATTCAAGTGGAAATACTTTTTTCAATAGCATTTTTTTGACAGATCACGTGTAAGTCGTGTCATGCTGTCATGTTATTTTTGTTTAGTATTCTTTGGCATTTAATAATGGAAAGACTGAACAACGTTTACAAATCGTTCAACGTTCTGTGAGGAATGTGTTTCGTGCACTTCGCTCAACTTATGGTCAACATAATCGGCCTACTGAACGTACTATTCGCAACACCATCACCCATTTTGAGACCCAGCATTCATTATTGGATAATATTCGACCGAATAGACCACATGCAGCACGCTGTGTAGAAAATATAGCGGCCGTAGCTGAGAGTGTACACTAAGACCGGGGAGAGTCGATTCGGCGCCGATCGCAGCACTTTAGACTGACGTATGGAACGACTTGGCGCATTTTGAATTGCAATTGAAAGCGTAAAGACGAAGCCACTTCCCACGTATCGCATCAATCAATGGATTTATTGAGAGAACACTTCGGCGATGAAGTTTGCACCAAGGTTAATACTATTGGAGAGTAGGCCAGACACAAATTTTAAGCTCTATCAGTGCAAAAGTGCCGGAGTTAGAGGGGGTCAAAGTTGGGAATTTTGGTTAATTTTGGTCATACAGGGTTTTTTAAAATGAGTGTAACTTTTCACCTATTGGTCCTAGCAAAAATTGGCCAAAGCTATAGATAGCTATTTCTTCAATCATTTCAAAAATATTTTTTTTTAATTTAAAAAAAAAATTTTTTTTTAATTTTTTTTTAAAGAAAGCTTATACAATTTACTTTAAGGTCTTTATAATCGCTTAATGGGATGCGAGTGGGGTATCTATCAAAAAAATGATTTTTTAACTCAAGAATAGGATTTTTCAATATTTGGCACATGTATCATTTATATTTCCCCCATTTTTTTATTTATTTTTTTTTCAAAATGGAGTTTTTTTATTTTTCCTCAAAAGAAACTTTAGACCATTTCCTTTAAGAGCTTTGTGGTTACTTAATGGGATGGAAGTGGGGTATCTATAAAAAATATTTGCAACTCAAAGAAGAAAGTGTTTCAATTTGTACCATATGCACTATTTTAATTTTTTTCTATTTATTACTTATAATACTAAATAAGAATAATAATAATAAATAATTTAATAAAATTAATATATAAATAATTTAATAAAATTAAATAATAAATGTATCATATATGCCAAATATTGAAAAATCCTTTTCTTGAGTTAAAAAATATTTTTTTTGATAGATATCCCACTCGCAGCCCAAATTTAAAAAAAAAAATTTAAAAAAAAATATGTTTTGAAATGATTGAAGAAATAGCTATCTAAAGTGCTTTGGACCAATAGGTGAAAAGTTACACTCATTTCAAAAAAACCCTGTATGACCAAAATTGACCAAAATTTCCAACTTTGACCCCCTCTAACTCCGGCACTTCTGCACTGATTGAGGTTAAAATGTGTTTCCAATAGTACTAACCTTGGTGTAAATTTCATCCAAATCGGAAGACATCGATTTTTAAAATTGGGTCACTTGACGTGAAATTCACCATATGTGTGCGAACATTCTAATTACACATAGATTTGTTATAAGTATTTGAGTATTTAGGTATTTAATGGTGTTTTTTGGTTATATTAATAAAATTACAAGATTATTGGCCTCAACTTAACTAATTCACAATTAACTAAAACAGAAGTAATTATAAACTTTTATTTCAATAGGCAAGGGCATTGTTGTTGTTTCAATTTCTTAATAAAACGTCAACTGTTTCCATATGTTGGCACATTTTCTTTAGATTTTGTACAAACACTTTCTAACTTTTCAAATATTGAAAATGAAAAATGTTTTAATGATAACTTAGGCTGTTCACTCAACTTGCATTGTCTATCTAAATAATGCTGCGTGTTTTTATGTTTTATATTAAAAGTTTTTTTGTTTTTTTTTCATTTATTTTTTATGCTACAAGTTTTTTTTATACTTTTGACAATGCGTTTAGAAAAAGCCTTAAAGTTTAAAAAACAAGCAACGGGTTACTGTTCACTTAAATGTTGGATTACGTAGACTCGCACAACATGCACATTTCAGCACAAAGTCCCAATTTACACGAAGCAATTATTATTGAAAATATTGATACAATTTTTTCTTGAAATTTCTTCAGTGTTTACAAAGCACAATTCTCATTGCTTAAATCGCTCGTGTTTTTATTCGAGAATATACACATACTCGTATGTAATACGAATAAGAGAGTAACACGAGTTGCTAGTACAATCAAGTGTCTACTCTTCTTATCTTCCTCGCACTCTGATGTCTAAAATGTAATCAGCTAAGCTTAAAGAATTGCTTCGTGTAAATTGGGACGCAGTAACAAAAGGGTCAATGAGAATAATCTGTTCAAATTAATTGAGAATAAGCATATGATAAACAACTTTTTAGCTTTATTGAAAATGTTTGTCAGTTTTGGCAATCAATGCTAAAATAGTGACGCATGTAATAATTTAAAATGTTTTTGTTATAATTATTTTAGAAATTTAAATTTGACCGTCATTCATACTAACACGATTATCCTTTAAAATTTAGCATTAATTGGTTTAGATTTGCGACCTTTTCAGATATAATTGGTTAAATTTCTATGTGAAACAAATAAAAAAAAATGGTATAGCTTTGTTAGGTTGTACATTGCAGGCACTCATCATGTGGCTTATTTGGAACCATCAGTTTAGGATCCATGGAGAAAACTGCAGCTTAATTAATTGCTTAGTATTTTTGTCATGTTAAACCAACCGATTTTGCAAGCTTGAAAGGTATGAACCATTTGTTAATGCAATACTTAGTGTGTTCAATTTGTTCGAAAGGCATCTTACGAAATTCAACCTGATTCTACCGATGCTTGCAATCAAATATGTATAACGTATATAATATTGGCTTAATATTAACTAATATTAACTTCATAATATCTGCTAATTTCACTTGATAAAACAGTCTCCTAAGTCATGTATACGGTGCATGTTGTGGCAACAAATTGTACTTAGATTTAAGCAGTTAATGATGTATGTTGGTATTTGTTTAACGCCTTATAATTACTGTTGTTTCTGCTTAATTTTATTCACATAAACCACCATTTAAATGGCAAGAGTTGAACTGGTGCTGATTTAAATACATTTGCAACACCATTTTCTTCTGATGGAATAGTTTTCTATATCTCAAAAAGTGAAAACTTTTTCGCAACAAAGGTGCCACTCAAAGTGCAAAATGTTTGCATTGTGTCATGTCGCAAAATTTAACAAATAAACTTGATAAATGAAAATTCAATGCTGCATGACACTCATTGTAAAGCAATGTGATTTATAATAATTTTTAGGGCCCGATTTTCGTTCACAACATTAAAATGTTGTGTTGTCTTGAATACAACACAACATGCATTTTTCATATGATTAAGCTAATAAGTGTTGTGAATCGTAATCGCAGTTTACAACATACAACATCAAAATACTTAGTGTTGTGAACGGTAATCGGGGCATTATATTTGGTGTAGGGTCAGCATCATAATGAGAAGGGAAGGTGTCATGCGTTTGGTGTAATGTTTATTACGCCCAAAAATTTTAGTCTAAGAGTCTGCTTTGAAGTATACCAATCAAATCAGAAAAATTTCTGAGTCGATTTAACGATGTCGGTCCGTACGCCTGGCTGAAGGTCCATGTAAACATTGTGTGTCAATTTTGAAGATATTTCGATCAAATTTATTTTTTCATTTGTGTTTTTTTTTTTTTGCCCAAGGACGTAGCCTATTGACATTAGTTAGAATCGGACTGAAAATATAAGATCAATAATTGTATACAACTATAATAAAAGCTGGTTAAATTCTGCTTTAGAAAATCATTTAAAACATCTCTTAAATGCACTTCAACCTCTTAGCTATCATGTTGAAATTCGCCACAAATAACCCACATACATATAAATAATCATTCTGAATTTCATGGTGATTAACCCTTAATAGGTCATAGCTCCCATATGAGGACTTCTTCCAAAAATCTCAATATTCACATACATATATATCTTATAAATATCGATAGCCAACCGAAATTGTATACAGATCAGTTATACATATGTGCGTAAGAACTATACTATTGGATTTTGTAAAAGTCAATCCATAATTCCAGAGTAACTTCACTTTAAATTCAAACAAAATATCACCATAACAGGTAATAGCACTCATGTAAGGTATACGAAAAATAACATAACTCGTAAAAATGTCGTTATCGATACAAAATTAGTTTTAAATATGAATAAATATCTCAGCCTAAACCTTCATTAACCCTAGAATGGAAAACATAGTTTTTAACTCCTTAAAGGTAAACTTCGCTTGTGAGGCGACTTTTATAAAAACACATATGTATATGACTTTAAAAACTACAAAAAATTAATAAAAATAAAAACATATCTGTTCAATGATTAGTAACAAAAATAAACAAAAACCAGTTCATTTTATAAATATCTTAAACATATACATAGAATAAGCGATCAGAAAATATCGTATAACAAATATTGTTTCGCCGCACAGGCGGTGTTTACCATTCTAGGGTTAATCGTCTGTTAATGACAATTTTTTAATGGAAACAAAAGCATAAATGTTATTATTGTCGTTGCATTGTTGAGCCCTTTTACGCCGTTACTTTTCGATAACACTTTTTGTAGAAAATTTCATATGGAAAACCAAATTAAGTGTGTCTTAAAGTTGCATAAAAGTGACTTGAATTTTTCTCTGAAATATATTGTATGCAACATTATTGCGCGCTTTTTTTTCAAATACATATGTACTTGTTTTGCTCAGTCATGTTGAACACATTGTTTGTGCTCGTAATACGCAAAGTGTGTCACTCACTAGATGTTTGTGAAGATGATAATAATAATGCTGGCGCTGGTAATGGAAATAATGAGCAGCTTAACAGTGGAACAAAATTATTTTCATTTCATTATTGAAGATAATGAAAATAAACTGGTGTTAACAGCATTTTCTTCAAACAAACACTTGTAAGGTTCATGGTGTAACTATGTATACAAGGTGAGTGCAGTAGCCCAGCTTGTGTCAAAAGTAATACTTTTCCAAGTGTTTTTGACAGTAGTACATTTTTGAACACAAACAAAATGCCTGTGGTTTCTGTATTGTGTTGTACTTGTTGCCGATTTGCACTCACCTTGTATAATTACACCATGGTAAGGTTAATATCCCATCTTCAGACATGTAATAAGGAAGATTAGAATGTAATTTTAGAGAAATGTGCGGAATATCCGAAAAGGAATGTTCATTTAGAAAAGTTAAAAACAATAATTTTATTAAAAACAATTTTTATTTTCTTTCTTTTTTGTAGAAAAATAGATTTTTCAGACAATTTAAATATTTTGTGGGATTTTAAAAATTTATAAAATTATACGAATTGAGTGTTTTTAATGATGTATCAGCCATATACCAACCACTGTGCTGTTGTTAAGTATGAATAAGTCTATTTAATATTTTTTTATTTTTACTTAATTTAATCATTAAAATATTTTCTTCTTTTTTTTTTTTTTTTGATTTGATGGAAACCCATCAAATATGTACATGTCTCTATAAAATGTCAAAGTCATTGTCAATCATAATTTGATATTATGTGTCGTTTCGCACAATATGTCAATATTTACAATAAAAAATTTTGTTTTGGTTTACAACACGTGTACGAGTTATGTGCGTATTTTCGATGGCAGTTGAGCTATACAAATGCTAAAAAAATACTCCAGCTATTTATTGTTTTGAAGATGTAATTCCATGTACGATAATGTATGATTATTTTAAAAGTACTTTTCAGTAAACAATTAAAGAAATACTTTTGCCAGTAATTCCCATTACCCAGACAACGATTTAAATATGTTTCACGTGAATTTTGTTTAAAAACAATTATTAATGTTCAGTTAATACACATACATATGTACACACATATGTATTGTACTCGTATGTACATACATATGTATGTATATGTAATTACTTTAGAAGTTTGTTATAAGATAGTTAAAGCTTAGCCCGCTTATTCAAAAACGATTATTAAATTTAACAAACGTTTATTAAGACAGATTTCCATATAAAATTTGCCTTATTAAACGTTTGTTAAATTTAATAATCGTTTATGAATAAGGAGGTAGATATTTATATTTGTTTGCTATTGATATTCTTTTCTCAAAGTGAAAGTAATTGTGAAAGCACTTTTCCATTCAAACATATCACAAGCAGTTTTCAAGAGAAGACCCTTAAAATTAAGTCGAATTCATTATTAAGCTCATAATAGGTATATTCCAATTCCAAGTTAATGATCATATTATATACTAGCTGAGTCGGTAAACGTTGCTTTGCCTTCGAAACATTTTTATTTAGATTTGCATTAAAAAATTATTTTTTTGATATTACCAATTGAAATAAATAAATAAATACTTTTTTCGATTGATTTGTTGTAATATCTTAATTCTGTTCATTACGATAAACGATATTTTTATACCCACCATCAGAAATATGGGGGGGTAAATTACGTTTGTCATTCCGTTTGTAACACGTCGAAATAATGTTGGTAGAGCCAAAAAGTCTATATATTATGGGTACTTATAAGATTCTAAGACAATCTAGCCATGTCCGTCTCTTGAAATCACGATAGAGCTTTGAAAAAAAGACATAGAACAATGAAATTTTTACTAAACATTTTTTTATCTACCGGAATGTTTGGTATTGCAAATGGGCAAAATCGGTCCAGTAGAATCCGAGTTATAGATTAAAGCTTGAGAATACCTCAATATTTAAAATTCAACACAAATAGTCCATATATTTATAAAAATCGCCCATCTCAATGAGATGATGATTGGTACATATGTGACCGTAGTCTTCATATAAAGTCCACTTCCGGAAATCACTTACATATGCATAAATCTCTAAGAAAAAATCACTAACAAGTCGAAATTTAACACAAGTAAACCGTTTATACACTGAATTGTAATACTAAATTTCATAATGATCGGTTCATATTTGACCGTAGCCCTAAATATAAAGTCCACTTCCGAAAGTTACTAAAATTCGCATAAATTTCTTTTCAAAATGACTGTTAATTTGAAATTTGACAAGCATAATCAGAATATTATGCCAAATTTCATGATGATCGGTCTATATTTGACCATAGTCTCCATATAAAATCGAGTTCCGCAAATCACTTAATTGCGCATAAAGCGCTTATAAAAAGCAATATCAAGTTGGAATTCAACACAAATAGTCCATAAATATATAAAAATCGTCGATCTCAGATTTATGATGATTGGTCTCTACCTAGAACCATGCACTCACAGAAACCATTCAATATTTCTGTCAGAAACAACTACATCAGCCGGTAACACTGTTTCTGTGATGCGATCATCCAATCAAGAACTTTGGATGAACGTGCGCGGTCCCATGCGAAACTAAATTAGTCCTTCACTTGTAACGTCATTGCTATACGAATTTTTCATTCCTTGGGTTCTGATCAATGAGTTACTATTATTGGAATTATCTGAATACTTGCTAGGGTTTAGATGTTAATACCCCTGTTAAATGCCCACCTTTTTCTTTTTGTAAAATATACCACAATGATTATATTTTAATAATTTATAATATAATCCCCTAACCATATACTTATCTTGCTGTAATTTTAACTCATTTATCCCATTATACTTCCACAACTCAAATAAAAAGATTTAGTCTTCCATATTTGTTTTCAAATATTCCAAATTAACAAAGAATTCATTTATTTAATAAAAATCTAAAGTTGTTTCCATATTATAATTATAACAACTAAGAAAATAATAAATTATTTACAACAAAGAAAGTAAAAAATTATAAATATTCACAAACAAAATTAAATCTTACATACATTGACTCCAACGATAATATGTACATAATATGTACATATTATTTACTACTACATATCAGCATCTCGAAGGAAATTGTTATATTTTATATTATATTTAGGTAAATCAAAAAATTAAAAATTTAAATTCAAGAATTAATAATATCTAATTTTAAACAATCATTTAAGTTAAAAACCACAAACTAATATTAATTATTTTAATCATTAACAATTCTAATTATAATTTAAATAAAGCCATCCAATTTTCTAGTATTTGAATAAAAATTCTCGATCCCGCAAACAAATCTCAAATAATAATATAAATCTCTTTGTTTAATATATTTGCTTATGTTGAAATCATTATAATTGTTCACAAATGTTTATATATTAGTTATTATCATTGTTATTTTTTTCCTTTCAATATTACTTTCAAAAATTCAGTTTCCTTTTATTTGAAAAAGTTAATTATTTTCACATTACTATTGTGTTTAATTTTCAATACTGTTCATTTTCTCTTTCGTTTGTGTGTATATGTTATACATTTTATTTTATTTCCACATTCATTTTGTTAAGTTTTGATATTTTTATAAATTTTTCTTTTGGTTTTACGATTTAAGTTTTATTCGAATAATTAGATTTTATGTAATTATGTATATTCAAAATGTTTTCCTTTATTTAAACTTTCGGTTAATTATTTAAATTTTCGGTTAATTATTTAAATTTTCATTTCAATATAAAAAAAATCTTCTTCCTTTTTTCATTAACTTAGTTTTATTTTGCTCAAATTATAATTTATATAATATTCAGAATATCCTTTTATTTCACAAACTTTTATATTATTCTTTATTCACTAATTTTCATTTTAAATATCCTTTTAGTTCACAAAATTTTATCTTCACTAATTTTCATTTTTTTAAATATCAATCCAGCAATCAAAACTATAATGAAACAATTTTTTCTCAACATCAAGAGCAATCTAATCAAAATACTTTCCAATATCATTGCCTACGTGATAAAATAAAAATCCTAAACAAGTAACACTTATAAATTTCAAATTTAAATTTTTCAAAATAACAATTTACCTACACACAAATTTTCTACATTATCTTCCAAAAGCAAAGTTAACTAGATACAAATTTAAAAAAAAAATAAATATTGAAATGTTAAATGAAATTCAACATGAAATTTTTAAACAGTATACCAAAGCAAAAAAAAATTATTATAAATTTCCAGAAATCAAAGGTAACTTAATTAACAAAATCTAAAAATATTTGAATTATAATTTGAAATTTAACAAGTAACCAATTTTGAACAAAATGAACCAAACCCTAACACACTCTGTGCAGAAATGGTCTACTTAATCTCGAGGTCCTTATTTCCGAAAGAACAGTGACAAAGCTAGAGGCGGTGTTCCTCCGTTCTCCTTATCCTGATCATAAGAAGTTCTAGGTAAATTCAAATTCCGCGAATGTGTTACCAATCCCATGAAGCCACACTGACTTGTGAGAGTCATATAGAGTGTCGGGTATGTAAATACATTGTGTGAACAGACCCATATACGAGTACCTATGGTACGGTCACATTTGGCAAATATTTACTCAAAAAAGCGTAACTACTTGTTTTAGCACAAATTTGTTTGACTTTGTGTACTGTTACAAGAGTTTTTCAAGATCAAACAACAAATTTAATCGACAACCGAATTTATTCAGATCATTTCTAAATTTATTGCAAGTTATGTCATCAGTTACACCAGAGAGGGATTTCATCGCTGGTTTACTGTAGGTATTCTCAGTGCAGTTTAAATTTCCTACAAAATTTTAATCATTGGCAAAAATAAACTAAATTTGTACAAATAAATTACCCCATCCGTATTCTAGCTATCAGTGAAATTCAATTTATAATAACGAATAAGTCGTTTATTCGCTATTACATATATGACAATTAAATGCTAGGAAAATGTTTATGTATATTTAACATATTTCACTAACCACATGTTATTTGTCTAATTACCATGACCTTGTAATTTCCTTTCAATGTTTCTCCATAATAAGACAAACAATGTCAAAACTCAAACTAATATTTTTAGTTAAACAATATACATAAAGTGAAATTGTTCTTGCATATCGGGCAATATTGGTGAAATTTCATTTAATCGACTTTATCGATTCCATTACATGAAAAAACACATTGTAGATACATACATATATCCATATTTATATTTTGTAAAAAGGCTCACACCTATTTTCTACTTCATTTCACAATGTTTTGTTTTTATTTATATTAAACTAGCTAAACCCGGTGTGCTTCGCTACCCCCCCTCTTTATAAAATAAAACGTATTTATATATTTACAAACATTTATTTATTTAATTTTAATGTATTTATTGCAATGCTTTAGGCGAGACCATGCCCCTTTGTCCACTTACATAGTTAAGAATTTATTATTTCGTAAGAATATCCTGTTGTGAAAATTTAATGACGATCGATCCAGTAGTTAAGACTATATTACGATGTTTAATTTTCCTAAAAAGGGGCGTGGTCCCACTCACTTTTCTCCTGGTACGTATTCCTAATTATGCCAATACCATATGTACCAAATATCACCGACGAACGTCAAAAAATGCCCAAAATATGGCGGGTTAAATTTGTGGGTTATATGGGCGGTGCCACCCCCGTTTGTACAATCAAAACTTCATATAGCCTATTATTCCTTCCAGAGTCACAGTAACATGCTGTAAAAATTTCAGGCAGATTGGTCCAAGGGTTTGGCCTCCTATTAAGCACAAACATACAGACACACATTCATTTATATATATATGTATATAGATTAAAAGCAATATAATTTAAGGTGAAATGGGGCGAAAAATGGGGATTTGGTAATAAAAAAAATGTATGTAGTTAAAAAGTATATAAAACTTTAGGTAAATACATATTACAAAAAAAGTATTTTGTATAGCAAACATTGTTAGTGGTATAAGTAAGTATCTGAATTAAAAAAAGGGGGCGATGAAGTAGGCGTGGTTCATAGTTATATGGCGACGTTAACAATATTAAGAGCAATATACTACCAAATAAAAAAAATACGTTGGAATGAACAAATGTGTATAGAGAACAAAAAGTATAAAACTTTCAAAAATTTGGCGTGAAAAGGGGCGTGAAAGGGGCGTGGCTTAAGAAATCTTTATTTTTACCTCGCCTGGAGTATATAATGTGTATACAATTTGAAGTAAATCTGTTAAAAACTATATGGGAGCAATTACATAATTTTTAAAAAGTGGGCGTAAAATGGGCGTGGTCAAAAAAAAGTAACCTATTAATCATACCAGAGTCCCAGTTAAATGCTGTGAAAATTTCAAAAATATCGGTCCAGAGGTTTGGTCTCCAATTACAATATTTTAAAAAAGTGGGCGTAAAAGTGGGCGTGGTAAAACAAAGTAACCTATTAATCATACCAGAGTCCCAGTTAAATGCTGTGAAAATTTCAAAAATATCGGTCCAGAGGTTTGGTCTCCAATTACAATATTTTAAAAAAGTGGGCGTAAAAGTGGGCGTCGTAAAAAAAAGTACCCTATTATTCCTTCCAGGGTCACAGTAAAATGCTGTGAAAATTTCATCAAAATCGGCTCAGCCGTTTTGGAGTCTATACGTTACATACATACATACATACATACATACCAGAGACCTGCAACGAGTACTAAATTTTCGGGTATACTTAATCATGCACATTGATTTTTATGATTTAATCGTTTTTGTTCAAATGCACAAAACGCTCGTTTACGCAACCGTTCGTTTCAAACATTCAGTTTTATTCACTGGTTGTTTTTTGCGAACATGAATATTCTGACTGTGTCGTTAAATGTATGAAGCTCGTTTTACATCAAAGCCAATGTGTTGTTAGCCGAACATGTGTTTTATTCATTTGTTGTTTTGTGCGAACATGAATGTTCGACTGTGTCGTTAAATGTATGAAGCAGCTCATTTTACATTTTTTCTTTAATTTTTTTTGCTGTGCAAAGATATATTTGACAAACTGTACATATTACAAATTTTATCATTGCTTTGTCAAATAAGTTTTCTTTTCGACGAAATTATGTTAAATAGGTAGTAAATGCACATTTTTTATGTTTTCATATTTTTCTGCCAGCCGCTTTTTACTTATAAGTGGCTCGTGTGTTTTTAGTTCAATTCCAATCAGATCATGCACAACAAAGCCGACATGCAAAAAACAAACTGTGTATAAACAAGAATTTTTGTTTTCAAACATTGCAGTTCGAACCAAGTGTTGGAAATGATTTATACTCGTTGCTGAATTTTCTGTGTGTGCATAAAAAGTGAATAAGCATAAAATTGAATCATACTTTTTTGTATTGTTCTTAAAATTCAACGTTAGTGAATAAGTCGGCTCGTTCATACTTGTTGCAGGTCTCTGATACATACATACATTGAATTTTATATATATAGATTTCCTGCTTCTCGCATTGCGAGAAATAAAGATACACAATAATGATTTTTATTTACTCAAGCATGTTACACAAAAAGAATATTTATGAATACTTAAGACTTAAGGAAAGCACAAAATATGCAAAAGAAAAACACAAACATGAAGAAGTTTTCGTTTGCAAACAAGAACAAAATATGAATACAAATACAATTATCCTTTTTCTAGCTTATTTTGTTCCGTTTCTTTGTTTGTTTTTTTAGCCGGAACTTTCTGCTCAATTAAAGGAAGCCATAAGAATACAAGCTGAACAGCGTCTGGTACAACAGCAACAGCAGATATTAGATAAACAACCATTTGTACAGGATGGTCAGGTATGTATTTTATGAAATAATAGATATTTCATATTCAATAAATATTTTCCAAATTTTTTTGAATTTTTTACCCCCAAAAAACATAACAGCCTCTAATGCCATTGAACTATGATGCATTTTATAGTCCAATTTTATTAAAAATCGATAAGATTGTCGAACAGCTGGGTGTCACCGATGATTTATGCAAAGAGCGTTTAGTCTGCAGCATGTACAGGGATCCGCAGCGCTACAGTCCGCATAGTAACTTTGTTTCGGCGGAATTAAGTCGGTAAGTTGAGAAGTGAAAGGATTGTTATATTAAGAGCAGGATTAAAAAAAAACCTTCATGAATGTAAAATAGTATCAAGATAAGCGAAGATATTGCTAAAGATACGGTCGCACATGACAAATATTTACTAAAAAAAAAAGCGTAACCACTTAATTTAGCATAAATTTGTTTGACGTTGTTTACTTTTGCAAAAGTTTTGCAAGATCAGTTATTTTTGATAAATAAACGAGCTCAAAAATATTTTATTTAGTGGTTACGTGTTTTTGGGCAAATATTTGCCAAGTGTAACTAATCACAATGGATACTTTTGATTTCTACACTTTCACGATACATGCTTAAATCTAGAAAACGAGAGCCAGGTTTTAAGACAGACCAGTATCAATCGATTCCAGGCCTTTATACTATTTGCAATTTTTGAATATATTGTAATCGAATTGCAAACAGAAGTCTTACTACAAAATTCTGTGGAAGTCCATGAGTTCTATTCGTGTTTACCACCCAAGTGATTTAAATTATTAAAGTATTTTTAAATCATTTTGATATATACAAAAATTAACTAGAAATCGCACACTGAATGTTAAAATATCTGTAAGAACATTAAACAATGTTTCTAAAGGGGTCTTGTTTTAAGCATTTGTAAACACAGAAAATCAAAAAACATAATAATAAGATTTTAAGGCCACGCAAAGAATATTTAAGTGACAATTTGAAATACACTAAAAGCCATTTTTTATAGTCAACACTTAGTTATATACAAAAAAACAACAATCACAAAGCCAGCTCTGTTATTTTGTTAACGCTTGTCAAATTTGATTCATCAACATGACACACAGTTAAAGTTGTCTGTCAAACAAAAACTTATCAGAGCACATAGAATATGAATTAGAAAATACATTCAATTTACACAGAATGAGTTGATAACAGATTTGTAATAAAATAAACAATTATATATGTATGTATGTATTTACTACACATACTTAAGACATTAGGTTAACTTAAACTGCAGGGTCAAATCGTAATACGTATTTCCTTAAACATTGGTCTTGTTGTGTTAAAGTGTCAAGGAATTAAATTTAGTCAGTATCTCCACATTTATGTATTTTTTATATATGTATGTATGGAGGTTTAAAAGAGACCATCGTCTCTTCCTCACTGTACTCCTATTTTGTTTACAAAAACTTTGAAGAATATCCACATTATTTTATATGATAACTTTATAACACAAAAATGGATTGCTTAACTAAGTGCATGGTGCAAAACTCTACATAGTGAGTGCAAATCGGCAACAAATACAACACAAAACAGAAACAACAGGTATTTTGTGTGTGTAAAATAATGTACTAATGTCAAAAACACTTGAAAAAGTATTACTTTTGACATTTTGTATAGTTACACCATGACTAAGTATTTTAACTAATTTTACACATTTGACAAAATAAAAACATAGGAAATATTTTTCATTATTTAAATTTTAAAAAGAAAAAGCAGAGCATTCTTTAAAATTTTGATATTTCAAAGACATTTTAATTAGATAGATATTTTCAACAACCAATGTGTTTTGGTTTAACAATAAGCTGGCAATATTCGTAATAATATGATTGTTATTTCCTTTGAGTAATCCAAAAAATCTTGAACCTTAAACCATCTTTCATAGCACAAATCTGTCGGAGTTTGTTGTCAGCAAGCAAAATATTCTCATTCTGCAAAATACATTTGTAGAAAAAAATTCGTTCTTTAATCAAAATGTTCGTATGTGCAATAAACTCCCAGTTTAAGTCTTCCCTGTCTGTTACAATTTCGAAAGATTTAAGTACTCATACTTAAACCTTATGCCCCTATTACGGTTCACAACTTTTTTAATAATTTGGTCGTCTTTCATAAATCGGTATTGCCATTCACAACTTATATGTAGTAGAGTTAATGTAGAGTTAAAGTCGGGTTGACTGACAGACGACCAAACTTAGTTGAGTTGAGAACGGCAATAGGGGCATTAATCTTTCTTCCCACAATCATTTATCCTAACGATCTAAGTACAAGGTCTACTCGGTAAAAAACTGCTACCGCTTTCTACCACCAATCACGGCTAAGATTGGTGAGACATTTTTGTTAATAATTTAATGATATAAAATATATAGGTACAGTGGCTCGCAGCTTATTTCATGCAGTGCTTATTTTTTGTTTTTTTTTAAGCTTCATTTCGTTTCGTTTTCAATGCAGCGTTGTTGGTTTTTCTTTTTTTTTTTAGGTCTAATAATATTTTCTGTTGATTTGTGAGTCTGATTTTATGACGTCAAGTGCAAATTTTAAATAGTTGAAATGAGTCCGCGTACAACGATAGAACAAGAGAATTGGTTTAAAGACATTTCCAAAATGGTTACTCATAGTGAAAAATAGAAATGGTTACAATTAAAGCTTCCACAGTCCAAAAAAGCATTGAGCGCTTCATCCATGCAAATCGGGTCCATAACAAAAGCACCAAATAATTCAATGAGATGATGAGCGACACATATTAAGAAAAATAAGAGCAAGTCCAAGACTATCAGCTTCACAACTAGCTTTCGAAGTTGAAGCTGACTTGGGAAAAAAATGTTCGTCGTGTCTTGCGCCAACATTATTGTAATCGCCGAGTTGTAGCAAAAAACTATTTATAAACCCGAAAAAGAGACTTTCGCCAAAGAACATGTTTGCAAGGAATCTGCATTTTGGAATCTGCGCCGATGAATCTAAATTGAACATATTCGGTTCAGATGGTATTTCTCATATTTACCGGAAACCAAATACAGAACTCAATAAAGTTATAAATAAAAGCAACGGTGAAGCTTTGTGGTGGTAGTGTCATGTTTTGGGCCTGTATGTAAGCTGCTGGTACTGGGATTTAAAAAATTGTTGAAACCATCATGTGCAAGTTTAAGTACCATCATATTATGACACTTGTTGGAAAGAGCAAATAACCTGGGTATAAGATCAGATTTTCGATTTTACCAGGATAATGATCCAAAGCACGGATGGGATATTGTGCAAACTTGGCTAATATACACCACCACAGTCGCCAGACCTTAATGACTATAACATTTGTTGATTTAAATGACACCAATTTCTTTTTTAAGTGCCTGTTAGTTTTGCTTTTATGGAACTTTGGAAACAAAAAAATGCACTGCATAAAATAAGCTGTGAGCCACTGTATATCAAGTAAAATTACATTATTATTGTTACTGCATTAGATTATTCTGTCTCACATAATATTATTATTATTTAGTTGGACCTCCATCCATTTTTAAGACTTCTTCGCAGTATTTCGGGTACCATGGAATTTCATGCATTCTTGATTTTTCCCCATTTTTTTGTTTTTAAGACTCTCTAAACGTGTTCAATTTGGTTTAAGTCCGTTAATTGTGACGGCCACATCTTCACATAAACATTTTTTTGCTAAAGCAAAATTAAATTTTTTAAATAGACGATCCCTTGAAAAAGTAGACAAAACATCTACGAAAAGGTCGAGAAAAAATGTAAATAAAAGTTTTTAATTACATTGGAAAAGTTTAGGCCTGATTAGCTTAAAAAAGGATTATTTAAAGAATTTACTAGTTGGTTGTGTGTGCCCCCCCGGTCATTGTTCTGACTGAAATTCCATGAAGCGGTTTTTTAATTGCGCTATTCAGATAAGACTATTTTGAACTCTTTAGATAATCAATTTTTTTTACTTTTACGTATTAAACACCGATCAAAACATTTCGTTGTCACTCCCTGGTTTAACTTTTCCGTGGATTTCTTGAAAAATCTTTGTTTTAGAAAAATTCATCACTATTGCAATTTCACTCATACTTTTTCCTTGTTTTCGAAGCTATGAAATAATTTATTTTTCAATTAAGATATCCATTAGTCATTATATTAACAAAACCATGGAATCGAGTAATATCTCATGTTCCCTACTTTACACTAAATTTTAAAAACGTAGTAGAGCACAAAAAATAATATACTTCATGTCAATCATACGACACGTGTTGTGTTATGAATGGAACAATTTCAAACAACGTTGTGATTTTATTTCTGCCTACAAATATTTCCGCGTTTTTTTTTTCTTTTTTCCTTTGATATTTTTTGCGAAAAGGAAATAGTAATACTATACTATTTGTTATATATTTTTTGTTTTTTATGCTTTCAACAACATAAGTATTAAATTTATTTAATGGAATACTAATGATTATGTGTAGATATTTTTAGCAAAATAAAATCAAAGTGATATAAAATCAAAGTAATATTTATAAGAAAAAAAAATGTAATTACTATAGGTACTTAACGAATTCAATAGCCATGTTTTAATTTTATCTTGATAAATCTTGAATAGAATGAAAGGAGATTGTTTTGCGCAGTTTGGCTTTAAGCAACAAGTTCAATGCAAATGGCCTTCATTAGGTGTTGGGTTTGTGAAAGTCAAATATAGTAGCAAACACAATACTATTTAGATTGTGTTTTGGGAAAATTGAGGATGAAACAAGGGCAAAATGTTTTGGTTGCATATGAAGGCAATGTATCTAAAAAATTTATGGATGTAGTCTGAATTCACTGATTGAATGGAGTGTCTTGTATGGTCTCAGTGTTAACACTCTCAAAACTGAACTGATACTTTTCACAACGAGTTATAAGATTTATGACTTTTACCAACCTAAACTGAATGGTGTTAGACTAAAGATTACGGATAGTGATAAATATTCTAGGTGTTATTCTGGATAGAAAAATTATTATGAAACCTTAACATCCAGAATACTATTAACAAGGCCTTTATGTGGTCATATATTTCTGCGCAAAGACAGTTGCCACTAGCTGGGTTATCAACCCAAAGGGTATCAATTGGACTGTTGTCAACTGTTTTGTTTTATGGAGTATTGGTGTGAGGGTATTCTTTGAAGTATACCTGCCATGGCCATGTAACAACCATGGTCATTCTAGAATATTTAACTACTACTATGTAGAGTCAACATACAAATATTGACTATTGCACATCAAAACTTTTTCTTCAATATGCAATTTTCTACATGTTTTGCGAATAGGAATACGTGGTCGGAGGAGCTCCATTCTCCCGAAGATGTATTGAGGGTATATACTGACGCTTTAAAAGGGGAGTAGGTGGTATGTATAAAATTACGTGGTGGAATGGACACTGTCCCCCCGAAGATGTCTTAAGGGTATGGCTGAGTATTTCTCTTATATGCTTTAAAGGATTAATCCAGCAGTAACAGTTTGGACTTGTCCAGGCAAGATGGTCTACTGATGTACAATAGCTAATATCTGGTGTTTTAAAATAACTAGATTTTAAAGTGTAATACAAACAAAGTTAAGTTAGATTAGACTTCAGGCTTGATTAACTGGGATGTGTAATGAGTCATTTAACTTATCTTTACATTACATCAAAAGCAGGCCTGTCCTATGACCCAAAAATATTTCAATAGCAGTCACTCCTGCAATTAGACATTAGTGCAAATTATAGACTAAACGGCATACAGTGATTACTTGTAAAACTGCTGGGACACAATTTTCTATCTGACCATGTTAATTTGGTCTCTTTTAGCTTAATTAATGTTTTTGCCTTTTTTAATACATACATTATTTTCTTTGTATTTATTTGCAGAGATACCAATGAACTACAGCCCATAACGAATACAAATCAGGCGGTAATAAGATTCTTCCGTCTCATACAGGCGGCACGTGACGGCCAAGATCAAAAAGATTGTTTGGCCATGTATCCAAATTGCAATATAAATACGGAATAGAAATAAAAACACAATAGCAAATTAGCAGGAGCATTCAAAGAATTTGCATAGCATGTTAAAGAAAAATTACCCTGTTGATTGTGTCGGTGCGAGCGAGTCCTTGTAAAGTCATTAATTTAAAAGCTTATTTATTTTTATAAAATATTTACAATATTTTTATTTTATTTATTGTTTAGCCTAAGATTTAATTTTTTATTTATTTATTGGTGGATAAATATATTTGTATATATTTATTTGTGTAATTATATTATACTAAATATTTTATTTCTATTTATTTATTAAAAAATCTCTTTAATCAGCCCCATTGTTGAAATATATTGGTTTTAGTTAGTTTATTTTTTGTGGCAAGGGTCTGATTAAGTACAACTGAATTCCTATTCATATTCTATTAAATTTTGTATAACGACTTAATGCACCATAAAAGTATGAAGGCAATTAACTTGAAAATAAGTAAGTTTTCTAATTATCTAATTATGTACTTAACTTTTTGACAACTTACGGGAGCCGTGTTAGTTGACAACTCAAAAAGAGGAAAAAATGGAAATGTTATTTTAAGGAGTTATTTGGGTAATAATATTTTTGAACTCGTTTATTTAAAAAAAAAAACTTTGTTAATTTAGGACAAGACATGCTGTTTAATCTTGCAAAACTCTTGTAAGAGTAAACAACGTTAAACATATTTGAATAAATATTTGGCTATTTACTCTACATTTTTTTGGTTCACTACACTTTAAACGATAAAACCGTTCAAGAAATTCATGCATTTTTTCCAAAACCTGCTTAATTAGAGTTTGCATACTAAATACAGTTTTAAAAGTTTTCTAGAATATGTATATGCTTTATGTTCTTTAAATTAATTGTTATTTTCTCTAATAAATTTAAGTTATAATAAAACTAGCAAATGTAAACTATTTATTACCGTCTATAAATTTAAATTATATTTATCATTTTGTTAAAACTGTTTTAGTTAAATATGTAATAAACGTAATATAAATATTAAAATAATTGCATTTTAAATTAACTATTTTGTTTAGGTATCAGAGATCAGTTATGAGTACTGAAAAAGTGAGTATACTTGAATCATGACTTATAATTTGTTATACTTATACGTACTCATACTTGTCTCAACATCATCAAACCAATATTCATCTTTAAAGTTGCAGTACTCATTATATTCATACTTAATCCGATGTATGATGTTGTTTATTTTGACTCTCCTTAACTCAATGTACATATACGATAAAAAAATAAGTATGGTTCGCTTACACTCATGCGAGTGTCGTTCATTTTTTACAGCCTGCTTATAAAAATTATATAAAATAATAAATTTTATATTTTCCTAAATATGTTTTTATATAAACTTACTTGTATGTTTTTATATTTCTTTTTTACTTATTTTGTATAAATACCTAACGGAATAAGCTGAAATTTTTTTAATGACTTAACTGAGTTGAATACTTTATGAGTATGTGAGTATTTTCCTTAAAATGTAAATCTAAATACCGTTGTTTATGAATCAAACATATTGGGAATGGTATGAACTCGAAGTCGGCGTAGTACTCATACTTATATCCATCCGCATTTATAAGTCAACGTTGTTGTGAGTTTGAGTAACTCAGAGTAGTTAAATTTCAATGATGTAAAACCACTTATACTTAAAATGTTATGAGTAGTTGTGAATCGTAAAAAAACGATTCATTGCCGATCTCTGTTAGGTGTAAAAGGTAAATTTATTATTAATCTTTAGCTCTTGCCAGCCAGTGCAAGCCCGTTTCTTATTTTATGACTATATACTAACGGATTTTTCACTGAAAACAATATAAAACAAAGAATTTATAATTTTTGATCATTTTAGTTGGGCTCGAGTTCATTAAATTTAATTTTCATTAAATTATTATTTTTACTGAAGGTGGTGCAGGGGTTAGAACTCAAAGAATTCTGGTGGAAGATGATGGTGATTCTTGAAACATGTAAATTCAACCCAGGTTCGATCCCCAGCTCAGCCAAGAAAAATTATCAATAAATTTTAAATAAGATTTCATGTTGTAAAACCTTCAGTAAAAATAATAATTTAATGAAAATTAAATTTAATGAACTCGAGCCCAACTAAAATTATCAAAAATTGTAAAATTAACAGTTCAACTAAAAATAATAATTGTTCTTACAAAGAATTTATTCAGAAAATCATTCAAATATTTATTGTAGTAGAAATATTAAGGTTTGACAATTATAAATGAAGAATTATTATTTTTTTAATTAATTAATTAAATTATTAGGCATATATTTGTCGATTCTTTGATCAATAATTTCCCTCATATTTTGTCAAAATTATGGGTATCAAATCAATTCGATTGGCTCTGTATAGACTCTATATTTAAAACAAGTAATCCAATAATGTTAAATCGCATTAACTTTGGTTTCTATGTTGGCTTTGTTTTGCAAAAAAAAATTCATTGTTTCATTGTTTCACATGCCAGTAAAATCAATATCATCAATAATGGATAAAAACTTAATTGTTAACATTTCCCGATACCGTTATCCAATCACCGCAACCGCAGTTCCAGCTGAAATTTAGATAAATGACATAAATACGCCTCCTAACAAATGCGAGAATTAAGCCTGATATGGTTGCTATAGCATTTCTCAAATATTAACTTTTATTTAGTCGGAAAAATTAGCCAACCAAGTGCTATTATCTTGCGGTGACAAAGAATGACTTCGAACTTAAAATTAAGGGATTCATAATATTGGAAGCGGTTTTTGTCATTAGCAACTTATATGTATGTCATTCTGAAGGGTATGTACATATCTGCCATTCATTCTCACTGCGCTTCGCATCAGCACAGAGTATTCGAAATTGGAGTGATTCGTTTTTTACGTGTTTTGAAACAGTGGAAATCAAGTAATGTAGTTATTAGTAATCAGGTTAAACATCAGCTATAGGTCACAAATTGAAACATTTTCTATTAAATTTGATACATGCTTTTTTCTGGTTCCAAAGACGACGAAATGTTCTTCCAGAATAAGACTTTATTAGTAAAAATATTATTAAGTCTATACTGTAATTTGAAGCAAAAATTAAAACACAAAACGATTGCCCTAAAAACACGTTTTTGCAATGTACATGTCGCAATTTCTGAAGTTATAACGATTAAATTTGATGAATTCGTTCGAAGCTCATGGAAATATACTGTCGAAATAGAACTTTATCGGTCATATACTGTGAGCGTCAAAATACGACCACACCACAGCTGAAAATGTTACGAAAACTTCTGGAAAACATGTAAGCGCGATTAGGAGCATCAAAATGACCTACATGGTAGAGTGCCACGGAAGCAGCCCTATGTATCAAAGAAAACCCAAAGCAAATATATAAACGAGCCTCAAATTCTTCGAAATAATATTATTTTCACCGATGAAAGTATGTTTAAGATATTTGGAGTCAAAAACCCTCCTTCCCAAAAAAAAAAATATGGCAAACCAAGAACGAAACCTTTAGTAATAAATACTCGTATGTTACCAAGACGGTAAAACATGGCTGCGGCTTACGGTAATCTTACATTTTTAGAATCTAAAATGAAAAAGGAAGATTATCTCGACATTTTAAAAAACATTGCCCCTAGGGTAGAGAAATTAGAACTAGCGCAGTACTGGATTTTTCAACAAGACAATGATCCTAAGTATGCTACCAAAATTGTAAAATTAGGCAACCACATTGTATATAAACTTTAGATCATCCTCCGCAGTCCCCAGACCTCAATCCATTTAAGCACATGTGGAATCTGGACAAAAAAAATTTTAAAAATTTCTTGCAAGGATAACCTAAAGGCAGGATGAATGGAAAAAAATTTCGACTGATTTCACTAAAAAACTTGTTGATTCTATTTCTAGAATATTGCCAGCTATGATAAAGGCAAAAAGACTACAAACAAAATTTTAAATACAATGTTTTACATAATATTAATATACCTGTTTACTTTATATTGAAGCTCACAGTATGTCTGATTTATGTAGATATCCTACCAATTTTCGATGAATTTTATGTAAAAACAATTAACATTTAAAAAATGTTTGCAGATCGGCCAGCTTCTGAAAAGCGTTGTTCGAGTTTAGCTCTATGCAAGAAGTCTTGCATGCTGTCTACTTTTCACGAAAATCTGTATTTGTAAGTCCTGTGAATTTCCTCATTTTTTATTTCCTCATTTTTATGTACCCTTTTTTAATGTGTTTTCCATGTAAGATTAACCCTGGAATTTCTAGTCGATCCCCATAATTAGATTCCATATGTCCATATTCGTTTTAAGATGGCTTTATTGTCACGGCTTTACTTCCATTTGTCACCGAGTAACCAGTGAAGACTGTAGGATTTTAACTTTATGTGACGCTAAGTAAGTTGTGTATACAACTCAATGTAAGTAACACTATCTGTCTGTGGAATGTTTATGCTATTTAGTGTGATAGGTTGAGAATCACATCTTCTGTTTTGAGTTCATTTACTCGTATTCTCCACAGAGTTTGCTTGCCCGACGACACTTTCTGGTTGGCTTTATTACAAAAATATAAACTGTTGAAATCTCACCACGATTTAATTCCTACAACAAAGTGGGAATTAGATTTTTATTCATACTTGTAAGTTACAAGTTGTAACTAATTAAATATATAATAGATGCACAACAAAACTGTAGTTTTGGCATAATTAAGTTTTCAAATGAAGCTTGTTTACTGCAACTAAGAAAACACTTTGGCATGTCAACTAATTATTGGCAAAATTGTTCGTTATTTGCAAATACATAATTTATTTTTAGAAGTGCGTAATTAAAAAATTTAACGCCTACAAAGTTGAGGAATTGATGTTGCCAGTAAGTGACATTTATAACATTTAACTAAATGTGGAACAGTTTATTATTAATATACAAATACAATTTTTATTTGATTTTGATTTAGAATATACAGGTAAACCTCCTACAACGCGGTGAATAGGTTCCTGAAAAGCTCCGCGTTATAGGAAATCGCGTTGTAGGAGACTCTAACTCCATACAAAAATCAGAGTTTGGTTCCAAAGTAAAAAAATGTTTAATAAAATATTGGAGTTTGTATAGTAAATATATGTGCTTAATATAATTTTAATGTTTCCACGACGACTTGAATCACCTGCTTCGCCTTCTGAATCATGTTTATGAATCATGCTGTTTACATGACTTGATTCGATTTGACAGTTGTTTTTAATAAACAAACAGAATAAAAAACAGAATTTACAATTTGTGGAAAATAATTTTTTTTAATGTACAAAAAAAGTGAGTGGAAATTAGTTAGCTTCTTTGAAAAAAAAACATACATTCGTACGTATTTACTTTCTTTACTTCCAGCAACAAGAAAATAATTTGCTTTGTTTACAATAATATTAAATTTTTACAGCTAGTGCAGATAAACTTGTGATAAAAATTAGAGAAGAGTGCAATTTTTCGTGCTTCGCACGTATGGTGAAGCAAGTTGTTTCGCACATGATTGGGATGTGAGGCATTAATAGAGAGCGAAGCATATAGAACATACATATTATGTAATTTAATAACACTCTATTTATTAAAACAAAAACAAAATAAAATAAAATTTCAATTCTACCTAAAATATTCAAGTTGAAAGATTTACTAAATTAAAGCCAAAATAGAACGATAACTTTCTACTCCTCCTCATCACTTAGTACTAGTTAAAAATCTGAGCTTGATCCACTATCAGATTCGGGCATCCTTTCGACGATTATTGGTTTGAAAAAATCGTGCATTGAAGTTTGTTTGTTCTTATTTCGCAAATTTTTATAAATTTCTTGATAGGGAGCTAAATTGTTTTGATGATTTCGTTTAAATATTTCTGTTCTGTCACTTAAAGGGTCGTTCTCCAAAATGTATTCTTCCAACTGCTTTGCCATATTTAAAACTTTTTCGATATTTTTTTAGTGAAAAGTTTTTATTTTCAACATCGGAAAAATTGCCAGAGCTATCTCCAACTGATTCTTCATTTGTCATTACCACTAAATCTGCTTCGTTTATTTCGTCGTCCGCAATTAATTCTTGAATATCAGCCATTGTTATTTCATCAAATCCATCACCTTCTACTGCATGCGAAGTATTTTATTTGGGAAAGAAAACCTTTTTCAAATTAAAATAGTAAATATTTGAAAAAAATTTCGTAAAAATCGCGTTGTAAGAGTAGCGTTGTAAGAAAATGTCCGCATTTTAGGAACCGCGTTATAGCGAAAACGCGTTATAGGAAACCGCGTTGTAGGGGGTTTACCTGTATTTCAATTGCTGAATGTTATGTACAGTTCAATTATTTAGGTGTCTTCCTTATATTTATACTTTGTTTTTACATTTTCTTCAATCATAGTTAAAATATGTGCTTCATGTGCTTATGGAATACGCGTTTCCATGGCGACCAGTACAATACACGGGATTGGGCTATACGTGAGGAAAGCAGATTGCATAGAAATAATGTTATTGAATTACCACTTGTGCCGATGGAAAAGATTTTGCTTCCTCCACTCCACATCAAACTGGGTATTGTAAAAAAATTTATAAAAACATTGAACCCAGATAGAATTGCTTTTATCGAATTGCGCCGAATTTTTCCACGATTAAGCGGCATGAAAGTAAAATAATGTATGAACTCTAGCTACTTTATTAAATTAGATTTATATTTCATATCATAATGTTTTTATTTTGCAGGAATTCTTAATGGACCGGACATTCGTCGTCTAATGAAGGACCAACAATTTGAACTTGCATTGAATGATATGGAGCTATTGGGCTGGAATTCTGTGAAATCAGTAATAGAAAATGTATTAGGAAATCATCGGTCTGAAAATTGGCGAATTTTAATTGGAGATATGCTAACCGCATTTAAAAACTTAAACGTCAAAATGTCATGGAAAATACATTTTTTGCATTGGCATGCAGAAAAATTTAATGAACAATCACCAGCCGAGTCTGATGAACATGGCGAGAGATTTCACCAAGTAACAGCCAGACTCGAACACTGGTATAGTGGCAAACAACTTGATTCGCTATTACGGGATATTTGTTGGAATCTGCAGGAGGAAGAAGAATAAATTTGTAAATAAAAACTTAAACTTTAATTAACAACAAAAATAAATGTTTTAATTTTTGAAGTTTCGTCTGGTTATTGTATATTTCATCTTTTGTGAATAAAATCAAAAGTTGTAGACAAATTTTAATTATTTATGTCTTGTTTTGTTTGGAACTTCGTTTGCTATACCTGCAGAAAAAATTAGAAGCACAGCTGTGTTTTCCAATTTTTTATGCCGTTTTAAAAAACAAAATTTTTGAAATTTTGCTAAAAAAAACTATTTTTTTTGGTAAAAAAAAAATTATGTTTCTACAACGACTGCGCATATTGGAAAAAAGTTTAACCTTACTTAAAGAAAATTTCATTGCGGAATTTCGGTTTTTTAGTTTATTCAATAAACTAAACCGTTTTTGAGTTACGCGAATATATGTTGTGCAACCTCCTCCATTTTCGAAATAACGGTATATTTCGAAAAAACGAGCTAACCTAAAAAAACGGTTAGCACCACTGGATTCAGCGTACCCGAATTAGGTTAACCCGCCAGGTGCCCCGTTTGTCACAAAAAAAAGTGTCAAATTCTAGCACAGTGTAATCAGTTTTATTAATAGCTACAGTAGTATTTTCTTTATCTGAATTGAAAATAATTATGTTGCTATTGTGTTTCAAATACTTTTTTGTAAAATTTTTCTTATCCAGTATAAATTTATCCCTATTTGATAATCTGATTTTATTAATTTGATTATCAATAATTGTTGTCATTTTAGACCTAGCGATTTCCTGTTCATCTTTCATGTTTAGAGTTTGCATAAAATATTCCCCTTCTGCTAATATCCCTTTAATTGGAAAATTTTCTTTTCTAATTGGTAATTCATGTTTCTGTCCTAGAGGAAGGATTCGTTGTACATCTATTGGAATATCTATGGCAATTATATTTACGAACCATTTTCTATTAAATTTAATATCTAATTCTTTCTTCTGTAAATTAATAAGACAATCAAATTTCTTCTCATGTACCAGTTTAATTCGCTTTGCAAATGTACTTGCTAATCTATTCTGATACTCTAAAAATATATTTTTTTCCTTATTTGTAAAATCCTTTCTTATATTATTTCTTAAAAATAATTATACTTTTTCTGCTTCTTTCAATTCATCTCAATAACATATTCCAAAACCAAACAATGCATTGAAATCCGTTATATGTACATTTCCAAAGAAGAAAACTTTAAAAGCCAACCTTTTTCTTTACCAAATAACAAAATAGCAAAAATTAATAAATGTCAATTTTGTTTTCTTTTTAATTTGTTTGATTTAAACAACAACTTTGACAACAACATCATACACATTAAAAAGTTTCTAAACTATACAACCCTACCTAAAATGTGTGTTCGCAAAAATAAAAAACGGAAATGAAAAATCTTAAATTAATTTCAAGCGGCAAACACTTTGACAACAATAGAGTGGCCAATTGGCAATAACAAACCACACAGCACACATACATTTCATATATGAGTACATACATATACACAAACAAATATTGGCAGTTGCAACTAAATTTAAACCCTAAAGTCAAGAAAACTTAAAGTAGCTTTGTTTATCACACAATCGAAAGTCAACAAATCGGAGATTAAAATGAGATTTTATTTACTTCACTTAAGCACAATAAGAAATTGAAGACCTAGCAAAATTTCAAAGTGCCCCAAAGAGGAAACATGTCTCATAATATGGGTTTGTTATATTCTCCACTAACTTCCTTAATGTTCTTCGGTGACCACATATGGTATTTATGAAATGTATTATTATACCTTTTAAAGTGTTTGTGATGGCATTTTTTTTATTGAAATTTGAATTCCTCTCTTCCTGATTGCCTGCAGCCAGCTTTCCACCATAAGTACAAGTGCTTTAGTGGTGCGAATAAGAACATTTGCTTTTCCAAACACGTACCATCATTTATACAACCTGATTTCCCTCAAACAATAAACCAAGTAATTGTATACTTTATGTACGTGGGTAAATTTAGAAGATAATTTCGTATAATATTTAAGGCATTCATTCCATATAAAATTACTGGAATGAACAACAAATAAATAAAGAAACTATTATGTCAGTCAATACTCGTACATTATCTTATCCCACTACAATCGTCCATAAATTTGAAACAACACGACAGCATTTAAGACGTAGGACAATTTAGATACACCAATACCTCACTTTACGACCGGGTTACGTTCCATAAAAGACACGACGCAATTTGAAACGACGCAAAGTGAATTAAGATTTTCTATAGCAAACCATGTAAAGATCGAAAATACTAAGTCGTCGGCTTTCTTTCACAAAAAATTGGTCCAATGTTGGCTGAACAGGTTTTTTTTTCAACGTAAAATAAATTTCCTTTGTCTGTATTACTACTTTTTATGTCATCAAATAAGCTTTTTGCTTTTGACTGAAATACCATTTTACTTAATGGTCTTCTCTGCGCAACTTGATTTTCAATTCAAATAGAAAGCAAGGACTCCATTTCGATCATCAAAGCACATCTTGTACGCATCATTGTTTTAGCATTATTGCAAAAATTTAAAAACAAAATTAAAAACTCGAACCCAAAACAAGGCAACCTCGAAAATCCAACGACGCACAGTGAAAATTAGTACTTATTAAGCAGCGGCGCAAAACGAAACGACGCAAAGTGAGGTATTGGTGTATTCAGTCTTTTTTAATACACACACTTATATTTTCTACTAGAGGTAATACGGTTTGAGATTATTTCAATGTCTGTTTACTATAACTCACTAGTTCAGGCACTCGAGAAGCACTCGAGTACTCTATTACAAGAATGTGTTCCAATGCAATATGAACAACAGGTAATGGATGTTGAAAACAGCCGTTTATATTGAAATGTAAATTCGTAACATAGTATTCATGGACATTATAATATTGGACGTTAATATGATACAGAACTGCCTCATACAGTTGGGATCTCTTATTTACAAGTACATAATTAACAGACCTGAACAGAGATATGAACTGGTGTCATTGGCTCACAGCTCAGAAACAGTGGCATTTAAATAGATTCATATAGACCGCTTTACGGTAAAAATGTTATAATTGGATCTAGGCCACTACCAATAGCAGACACCGAGAAGAACTAGCTGAGGTCTCTATGGCGGAACCGTCTGATTTGGATAGAATTTAGTTACAGTATTTTTCATAACAAGTTGTCAGAAATTCTCTTTTATGATAAAAATCCAGTGAATACACCAATAACACTATTAATATATTCTTCGTTACGTTTGATTTTGATCATCCTAGCACCAGTTCCAATGGCGCCGAGTTCAGAAACTTATCAAGGTAATCAAGGTATGTCTCACTATCTCTTTTAGAGACGACCAGTATTCTTGAAACATTTTATTTAGGAATTTAATGGCCAGTTTGTTGTACGTAAATATATGAATATACCTAGCCCTTTAACGCCTAATACCGTCTATAGACGGTCATCAGTAAGATGAGTATTATAAAAAACCGGTTTACTCCACGCTGTTGGTACGTAAATATGTTAAATAAGTACAAATTAAATTCCAATAAATGAAAACGTGTGAAAGAAAAAAATATTCTTATCAGAATGTAAAAATTGCTTGTAAACTTAGTGAAAATTAAATTTAAAAAAATAATACATTCTGGTTATTGAATTGAATCTGTATTTTTTTGGTAAGACATTTAAATATTTACTGTCATATTACACACATATCTAAAATAAAAAATGCAAGAATATTGAATCAATGCTAAGTTTTGTGAACCCGTCTGTAGACGGTCTTAGGCACTTAGTTGAAAAATGTTCTGGCGTTTTTACTAGAGTTAGAAATAATTGACTACTTGTTTTTTGGACTATAAATTAGGAGATCATCAACAGACAAGATGTCAGCACAAGATGGAGAAAACCGGCATTCCCAAAGAGCTAAAAGAATCAAACTTTCTTCGTTAAGTGACCAAGAAATAGGTAATTTTATGAATTTAATAAAAGCCACATTATCACATGGGTTCTACATAGGGGTTACATTACCGGTAAACGGTTAACCGGTTTTCCGGTTTTACCGGTCGTATTGATTACCGAATTTACCGGTAAATTTAAAAGAAAAATACCGGCAATTTCGGTAATTGTTGATAAATATTTCATTCCAATTGAAGTTAAATTTAAATATAAAATGTTATATTTTAAGAAATAATTTTTTTTTATTATTAGGTTAAAACTACATAAACCTTCATTGATACAAACTATTGTGACGCTTATAGAACGATTGAACATGAGAAATGAATGTAACTCGACAAATGATTCAAACGAGTCTTCTGATGATGTAGAAGAAATCCCTGAATCAACCCAGTTAACAATGAAAGACAGGCTACAATTGGCCATTAAAAATCAAAATAAAATAAAATTAAATAAAATTTCCAACGTAACCAATACCAGGATTTTAACAAAAGTAATAAAAAAAGAAATCGCACTTCTTGAAAAAGAACAAAAGCGTGGAAAGTATCTGACGATAGCGTTCAACCACCTCTTGACAGTAAAGCCGACGAGTGTGGAATCAGAAAGAGCTTTTTCTGCAGCAGGGTTAATTTGCACAAAAATTAGAACCAGCCTTAATGACAATACAATTGACACCATTTGCCTATTGCGAGCATATTTTAATACACACGCAGATCTATTCAAAAATTAAAATTTTCTCTTAATGATATAATATATTTTAACATTCTTATTTTGTTTTATTAATAATTACATTTTTTTTAAATAACTTTGTTGAAGAATGCATTAAACGTTTTATTACTTTAATATATAACAATATATATTTCTCTTTACACAATTTTAAGCATTTATTTTACTCGTTACTGATAAACTTAAAATTAAACAGAATTACCGGTAAATTACCGATAAACCGGTTTTTAAATAAAAAATTTACCGTTTACCGGTAAAAGCAAATTTCGGTAATTTTATATGCCCTAGTTCTACATTTGTAAAATGAAGTGGAAGTGAAATTCTCATTAAGTTTGTGTTGTAAATTTTGTGATAATGATTTGAAAAGTAAAATATCATTTTTAGTTTGGTTCATCGTAGTATAAGTTTCACTCGTTTTTTAGAACGCCATGAAATTGTCGATGTGGAATTGAAACGAATTCAGTTTCATTTCGTAGTGGAAAATAGAACATAGGCGTATGTATTTTGACAATTTTTATACGTTATGATGTACCTAAGAGCGCGCGGTATTTACAGCCTTAGAACAGTAAAACCAAATCGAGTTCCCAATTGCAAACTTTCAATGGACAAGGCCGATGAACTCAGAAAAGAGCCATGTGGTTTTTCTACGGGATTTGTTGGAAGTGCTTATGGGGTGGATATGTCAACAGTTCTGTGGAAGGACACAAAAAATGTAAGACTATGTTCCACCTATGATGGCATAATGCCTTTCAATCGATGCAATTTAGTCAACCAGGAGTCTAAAATTGGACCCTATAACCAGAAGAAAAAATATACGATGATATCGACTGTCCACAGATCATCCGTGAGTATAATGCGCACATGGGAGTTGTAGACTTAATAGTATCATATATAGTTCGCAATGTCCTCAAAATTAAAACCCAGGACATGGCAACCAAATTATTTTATCATTTGCTTGACATGACTATAACAAACGCTTTTGTTTAAAACCGTAGAGCTAACGCTGAAAAAAATCAAAATTCGAATGGCAATAAATATGGAAACACCATGTCAATGTATGAGTTTCGCTTCCATCAAGAGACGATCGGTTGGTCGTTCATCATTTGTTAAAAATCCATCTTGTAGCTCTCTTTTTGGGAGAAAACTCATTCATCCGGTAGATAAGATGTGTAAGATTCATATTCCTCAATGGGTTTCAAAAAAATCTTGTAAACTTTGCAAAAAATCAGATACACATACATTTTGTACCTAATGCAACGTCCACCCATGAGTATGTTTTTCAAAGACAAAAAACTGTTTTATAGGATACCATATGGATACATAATTTACGAGTATTTTCTTAGTTTAGCTACTAAGATCGTCTACAGACGGTCTTCCCTGTTTTTGTCCTGAAGCTCTCCAGGAGTATTTTTTTCTGAATTCGTAATTTCCAGCTAGAATACATGCTAAAACAAAAATTTATTTGTGCAATTTACACGTATTTCAATTTCAGGTATTTAAGGGCTAGAGTCCAGAGTACGCAGAGTTGATCGACCACGATTAACCATCATCTCCAGTTTTTAAAAGCCTATTCTATTATGGTTAGCATCGGCAATTCATGCCTTAATATTAGTTGTATTGAATAGATTATATTCTTTTTTCAATATATTGTATTCTGAAGTTGCGAAAGCTAAGACCTTATAGCAAAAAATATAAAACGATGACGATTTTGTATAGATAATAGACTGGGGTCTTTTACACTTTATTGAAGGGATAATGGCGCAGATTTATTATATAGTTTGATATTTTACAATCCAATTTTCCAGTATTCAAAGAGAAGCTAGATCTTAACAACAACTACCATTTCTATCAGGACCATCTGGGTCATGGATTTGTATAACTGTCCGTTTATTATGGAGAAAACTTCACAGAGTCCGTTAATTTCATGTTAACCCTATCGAAAAATTCTAGAGCTATCTCGAGGCCAACATAACACATTTCGTGGAAACTGGAACAAAAGCGAATTCTTTTAGAAGTTAGAGATGGTTATCACAGCTAAGGTCTTCTTATGAAATACTACTGGTCGTTTTTTGTTATATTAATAAAAGTGTATGTACACAAGTTTGACATTGACCCAAATTTATTTTCATTTCCGTTAATTTCATGGTTATTGCTTTAGTTTCAAGTCAATTTTCCATTTGTTTAAAATAATGTATTTGTTTCGCTATTAATCCCACGAATAAATATTTGATGTATATATTGGAATCTATGACCTATTACAGACCGATCAATCAAAAATTTAATGGCATGACTTCCGTGCATATAAATATTTGTTGTGTTAAATTTTATCCAAATATAAACATTTTTAAAATGTTATATAAAGTTTTTTAAAATGTTGGAAATGTTTATGTGTACATCTTAAATTGATTTTTGAAGGGTTAAATTGATTTGTATGGGGGAGGGCTAGGTGAAATAATGGACCGATTTCAACAAATTTTAATCGTAACCGTCCTTGGGCCTAAAAATTTTAAATAAATATCTTAAAAATTGCGATCTATAATTTGCGCACAAGCTTTACATGGACAGCCAGCCAGACCGACGGACGGGCGGACATTGTTAAATTGACTCAGAAAGTGACTCTAATTCCATCGGTACACTTTAAGGTGGGTGTTGGACTAATGTTTATAAGCGTTACAGACAAATCCTCCCCACTTTGGTGATGTAGGGTATACAAATATATAGAAAAAATCTTCCTGTACTAGTTTCGCTTGGAGCTACTGTACGTCAATGAAGCCATACTCTCGATGTTCTCTGATAATCTCGTAAAATATATTAAAACGGTTTTCAAATGAATTTCACATCTTCCTACCTAAAACGAAAATCTGATTGCTTTTTTTAATGTGATATCTGTTGCAGCTATGGTAAATATATATGGTAATTTTTGCCGTGTATATTCTTTCGACTTTATTATTGTTAACTGCCAATAACCGATAAAGTGAGTGTTTTTTGAGGCCGCAAAATGCCAATAAACTGAATCTACATACTCATGTTTGGTATTCCAATGAGTATGGAAATTCATGTATGTAGTATATGGTAGTGGGAGTAATGTATTCAAATGAACACGCGTACTCATACCCATGTTGAGAAAATGAGGTAGTGTGTTCACATAAATATTGGCCAAATATGTTGCATTTGTAAGTTTGATAGACATTTTACGCACACAGCAAATACGATATTTCTTTTTCTATTGTATTTTATCAATGAACTTCTAAATAAGCACATGAAATGAAAATAAATAAAGTTTCATTTTCATTACAACTATTTATAGTAGTAGTGGCCCACATTTCCTGGGTAAGAGAAATGAAAGATAAATGACTTTTTACCACGCCCCTCTAATATTGTTAATTGGCCATGAACTGGCAAAAGTGATGAAATAGATTTATATTTCAATATTTTAAGTAGGTTATTTAGGATTTTACTACATTATAAATAAATTGCATAAATATGTACATGTAAATACACTGCTGCGTGCAACTAATTAAGGACAGGAGTATACAATATTTAAATCATTATGTTAAAGGTTATATTTATGTGGTGTTTTGTTGTGTCGTTTTTATAATTTGTGAAATAAATTAATCGTGCACTAAATTAAGGACAATGTTATTAACATTTTCAAATTCAGGTAATACTTAAAAAAATTTTTTTTTTCAATTATGTGTTTTTAGCATATGTTTTTTAAACAGTAAAACGTCGATTGCGAGAAATTGGACTATGGAAAACGGTATTATTTTCGGACGAAACAAAAATTAATAGGGTATCTTCAGATGGAAAAAAAATATTTTCGCTGGCTAAAGTTGAAAGAATTTGATCCAAGTTACACCCACGCCACTTTGAAGCATGTTGGAGGGTCTATAATGCTTTGAGGTGCTATACCGTCAGGTGGTGTTGGGCCGGTGCACAAAATTGAAGAAAATATAGATAAGTTTCAGTATGCAAAATTTCTAAGCAATATAATGATTAATGAGTTAAATTGATTAAACTACAACAAATTTGGTCATCTTTGACACGTAATTTGCAAAAATTTTTGTTATTCAAATAAAGCGATTCTGTCCACTTTTTGTATTTCTATGACTTTGATTTTAAAAGCAATTCAATTAACTTGATTATACTTTTTCATTTAGTCGAGAAAGCAACATCAAAGCTCCTTTTTCACCACTCTCTTTTGCCAGTATACAAGTATATACTAATGTATATAATTCTGCAATTACTAATAAAATACAGCTAAGTGACAAAAAAGAATTCACAATTTCGTTATTTTAAATAGAATATGATAAAGTGCACTAAATTTAAAAAAAAAAACTGCTACATTCCAGACATTCTACAAAAAAATATATGTGAGATCGTGACAAAATAAAAATTATATGCTTGAACAATGATTAAATAATAGTCCAGAAAAAGAAACATTTTTTGGTGAAACAATTTAAACTTCAAATAAATTATTTATGCATGTGTATGTACGTAAATACCCTTGAATGTAAAGCATATTAGGTTTAACTAGACGTTTGTGGTGAATATACATATTTAAAATTAATCTTAATATGTAGAAGTTTCTGTCATATTGTAAATGGGCCCATAATCATAATCATAGAAAAAGCATACTTTAAGTAAAAGTAGACTTTTAAACAACAAAAGCATATAAATTTTGTTTTGAATTTAAAACAAAAGCATGTTTTTGCTTAAAGTATGCTTTTTTTATGACTATGATTATGGGCCATAGTCAGCACACTCCTTTTGCGATTACAATGATTGGTTAGAAGATCATCAATCTGATTCACCTTTTGTTCTGCTTTTCGATATTCCCATATGCTTTAACTTTAATGTAATGTTTATTGTATTCATCTGGGCGAAAGAATTCTTAATTTTTCTTAATTTATATTTTCGTTTTTACTTTATTTATATTTACCGCTCGAGAGTTATCTGTAAAGGGTTTACCAATAAGGGTGGATCGATGTCAACAGCGTTTAGCGGTGATGTCGTTTTTACGGCGCACGGTGGCGCCATTTGAGTTTTTTCATTGCAAAAATCATATCTTTTGAATCGAAGAAGATAATTGAGCAGCATATGATAGATAACTGTTCAGCCTATGAAATGAGCGTTTGGAAAGGGTGCTACGATTTGTAGGGGCCTAATTATGGGTTATCAAAGTTAAAATTAGTATAAAAATCAATTTTATGGTAACTAACGAAAAATTATTTTTACATTTTTAGATTGTTTTTATTTTTTTTCTTTAGGGTTTTATGTTTTAAATTATTACCCAACAAATTAAAAAAAAATATTTTTTTTTTTAAATTTATTTTTTAAATTTTCTGTCAAATATTCATCTATTACCATAAAATTGATTTTTCTACTAATTTTAACTTTGATAACCCATAAGTAGGCCCCTACAAAGCGTCGCAAAGAGACGGTGTTAAATACACAAATCTGTCAGAAAATTCCAATAATCTCAGACATTGTGTAAACGGATTGCAGCATTTTCGGTAGTATTTTAGCTACAACAATAAAATCAAACATTTATGAAATATCATGATATAGATCGAGTACATTACCACTCTTTTTATGGAAATAGAGTTGGCTGCATAATATTTTTTTTTTTTTTTGAAATTCATATCCAGAATTATATTGTAGCAAAACAATAAAAAATAAAATTTATCAACTTTATGCAAAACTGTGGTTAGAGTATCAGTTATGTTGTGCAGTCTCGTGAGAAGTTCAAGTTTCATGTTGATATGATTTATGATAAAGGACTTATAAAATTAACAGGACTTTCTTATAATTGTAAATATTTTCCATTGACAGTTTACGGCATAAACTTTAGTTTTCCGGTGTTGTCAATTAACTTATATTACACATAAAAATACTTTGCTATTGATTCCAATTAGAACAGATCCAAAACGACTCAAAACCAAATTCGTATAATTGAAATCGCCTAACATTCAATTGCCACGACACAAGCTTTACCTCTGGGATAAACCACATAAATGAGATCGTTTCATCTTAATTTTAAATCTCTAGTATTAAGCTTTTTATTTAAAATCCCCCAAAAATTTAAAAAAAAAATTTTTCATAAAGGTTTTTTGAAAATATTCTCCTTACCATTAAATTTAATTTAAAAATGTATTTCTATACAAAAATTGTTATTTAATATCCAAGTAGAAAAGGTTTAAATGTCTAAACTCTTTATGAAAAATGTTGTAAATTTATAAGGAGAAATGTTATATAAATAAAGAATTGAATTAAATTGAAAAAATTAGTCCAATTAATATCACTCATACGAACCTATTAACAATTTGAAATTTTTAATTTTTGTTACCCTCCACCACCATTCCGTGAGTAACACTGAGAAATACTCATGTGAGACCCAACAAAGTATATACATTCTTGGTCCTTACGAAATTCTAAGTCGATTAAGCCATGTCCGTCTGCCTGTCTGTGTGTGTAAAACACTCTCACGTCCAAACACCACAACCAAAATTAACAGAGTTTACAAAGACCCGTTTATAATTCTCCTAAAGAGTTTAGTATTGAAAATCAACAAAATCGGTATAGTAGAACCAGACTTATGGAACAAAATGTGAGAGAACCTCCATTAAAAAATGATATTGTTCAATCTACTATTGAACAATATGAAATATAAAATTTATTGAATTGTATGTATTAAGTATTAAAATATTTAAATTTATTAAATTGATTTTATTAAATATTAAGTTAATTGAAGTTATTGAATTGTTGTGTCAATTATTAAATTAAGTAAAATATTGAATTAGAAAAATTGGAAATTATTGTATTAGTTGAAATTATTATTAATATTGAAATTAATGAAATTGTGTGTTACCCTAATATAATTAAAAATGTAATAATGAAAATAACAGATTGTAACTATTTAAAGTAACAACATGTTGATAACGGTTGCAACATGTAAAGGATAAATTGAAAAAGAAAAATTGTCAAAGTAAAAACAAATTAAATTAAACTTCACTTCATCCTTAGCACTCAACCTAGCAAGTTCAATCATCGCACAATTTATAAACCAGGTAACACACACACACACAATTATTTACTCATGTACACACACTAAATTTATAAATAAAACATTAACTTGTAATATTGAAAATAACTCTACAATTTTAACTCTTTCTTTTCCACATAACCACCCATTGCAATTATTCCATTGAGTAATTGCAATCATAATCTTTAGTCTGGTACCCACACCAAGCTAAAGATTATTTAAAAAAGGAAACGAATTTCTTATATAAACAGAAATTCCAACTTTTTTTCAGATATAATAAGAATAAGTCCATGATTTCTCATAGTCCCCATACAAAAATCTTCCCGAAATATTGCTCAATTATACATAAATGCCTATAAAATTAAAATATCAATACAAAATTCAGCAAAAATGAGTTTCATGAAAAAAGAAATCGCAAAACAAATTTTTTTTAGTTCGGTCCATGTTTGACCATAGACCCCATATAAAGTCCACTTCCAAAATTCACTTAAATACGTAAAAAACTGGTATAAATAATGTTAATGTTAATTTTATGGTGGTCGGCCCATAATTAGCTCCCATAGAAGGACCACATCCGAAAAAGACATTTATCTTTATCAAAACTTTGCACAGATTATTTACAAAAATCATCCCACAAAATTTTGTGAATTTCGATTCATTTTTAACTGCACCCCCATATAAACCCCTCTTCCGAAAATCACTAAAACACCCATAGATATTTTAGAAATAACGGTACCGATCCAAAATTTTACACGGATCATTTACATACATGCCAAAATTAAACTGCTAGATTTTCAGAATATCGGTCCATATTTGACTATATCCCCCATATAAGGTCCACTTTCGAAATTCACTTTAATACTAATATGTATGCATCTTAAATATACCGTTATTATGTTGAAATCCTCATATGCATAATAATCATTGTTGCAAATTTCAAGAAGATTAGCCCACGAATTGTCATAAGTGCCATATGAGCACCATTTCCGAAAAACAATCAAACCCACAAAAATATCTAATAAATATCGATATCGAACCAACTTTTATACAGATCAGAAATTATATGTACAGCAATTATGCTACTAGACTTTGTAGCAGTCAGTCAATAATGGCCATAAGCACCCGAATTAAATCCACTTCCGAGTATAACAACCAACCATATAACTCTTGTAAATAACGCTATTGAGATGAAATTCGCCAAAAATAAGCCTAAAATACATAGAAATCACATTAGTGGATACTGGATTTAAAAGCTATCAGTCCATAATCGGTCCACTTCTACTACGCCACCCATAAATCACTTGTTTACGATGGAGAGTTAAAATAATGTATAATAAACGTCATGGAGACAATGTGGCATCATCAATTCATAAAATTTACACTGACCTGTCACAATAATTCCCAGGATGGTATCAAAGACCAACATTCGTAGTTAATAACCTAATCCAGTACAGTAACAACATTATTATAGAGCTATAAAACCTTCTAGGTTTTTTTGTCTAGACATCGTTCATGCCCAATGATTTTGAATATACATTTTATGTGCAGATCTGTTAAATATTCCTTGCGTTTGAAGCATTTAAGCTCTGATGTAATTAATAATTCTGGATTAAAACACATCGAGTAATCGAGTAGAGTTTTACTCATTCTTCCTAATAAGCCTAATAATACTGGAAAATTTATAATCATTAGATCGGCTTTTTTGGAAAAAAAGACAAATAAAACAACTAAATTTTAAAATTTTTTTTGGCGAAATTTGTTTTGAAAGAAAAACCAATGGATAATTATCGGCTTTCAGTTAAAGCCGAACATGAAACTTTAGTATTAAAGCACTACAAAGTCGCCTACTACCCTCCAAACTAAACTTTAAAACTCTCTTTTTCCTCCAAAAAAAAAAAAAAAAAAAAAAAACTTTTACATAGCTATTTAACAACTTAACCAAAACAACAAAAAATCAATATAATTCGTACCTAGGTTAACTTAAAATTCTGTAGAGTATGCATTACACTGGCCAATTGTGTAGATACATGAATTTTAACTACAGACATGGGAATGAAGTAATTCTTAAGCCAAACACGATCAAGTGAAATTATTGTATAACGGTACAAAAACAACTATCAAAAACAGTGTTTAACAAAAAACCAAAACAGAGAAAACGCACTAAAGACTCGACACGGGAGAGAGAGAGAAAATTAAGTGATACAAACAAAAATCAAAGCCAAATTTCAACAGCCAAAGAAAGAAAACTCAGTTAAAGTCAAGTGTAGACAAGACATTACAAATCAAAATCGATTTGATTCAAATCCCTCCTCTCATGAACTCAAGCAAACACAACAAAAATTGTGAGTATAGAAAACAAACTACAACAAAATAGCAGAAACAATTTAATTATTATTGATAAAGAAATGGTCGTATAAAAACCACAGTTACCACAATAAATATTTACATATTCAATTGGCCAGTCCGAGGGTACACCAACACACAACTAAATACGCTGTCATATAAACTGCATTTAGCATTTTAAACGAAAGAGGATTAGAAAATAAAGAAGGATGAATAGATTTGCTGTTCTATTTGTGGTGACTTTGGCAGCCACTGGAGCTTTAGCTCAAGCACCTACACAATCGGCCACCGATTTAGCTTTTGATATGTATCATTCATGTCTAAAAGATTTCAGCACCAGCTGTGTACAGCCCAAGGCCATGAGGTGGTTCAACGAAGCTTTGAGACAAGATGAAATTGCCATTACCGATAAATTGTCAATTGTACGTACTGGCAAAATCGTAGAGGGTACACAACAACGTGCCATGGATTCTCAGGAAAGAATGTTCCAAGAAATTGATAACTTCTTGGCCACACATGCTTTGCGCATTAAGGCTCCTGAATACTTCCAATCGGCTGAGGCTCGTTCCATGGTTCCCGATTTCTTATTACACAATGCTTTGACTAAAGGTGCTGTTGTGCCTTTGGCGGAACGTGAACAAGGTAAGTGATGGTTAAAAAATAAAAGTTTAAGTTAAATGTTTGACAAGTGTGTTGTGTTTATGTTTTTAGGTCGTGGTTTTATGCGCAAAGCTGTACTGCCCTTCTTGATTGGTCTTAAATTGAAGACAGCTGTTTTGGTGCCACTCGCTCTTGGCTTGATTGCTTTGAAAACCTGGAAGGCCATGACTTTGGGTCTGCTTTCTTTGGTTTTGTCTGGTGCTTTGGTGGTTTTCAAAATTGCCAAACCCAAGGTAGATTTAAATGCTGCTTTTTATTTTTAATTTTAATATGTTCCTAAACTGTATGATTTTTTCTTGTCTTAGATTGTTAACTACGAAGTTGTTCACTATCCCCATCACGAACACATCGAACATATTGTACCACATCATGTTGAACACATTGTACCACACCACATCGAACACATTGTACCACATCATTTCGATCATCATGTCGATCACCATGTCGATCATCATTTGGATCATCACTTGGATCATCATTTGGATCATCATTTGGAAATTCCTCATCATGTTGAGCATATTGAACATTTGGAACATGCTGCCCCCGCTTGGGATCCTCATGGCTGGGCCCGTTCTTCCTCCCAAGAGAATCATGGCGATGCTCAAGATATGGCTTTTGCTGGTCAGAAAAGACGTTAAACGACTCCTAAACGACGCTTACCTAAATACGTATGAACCCTCCACCCCCTCCTCACTCTGTGTTTGACTTATTTATTATTTTAGTCTTAAGATGACAAAAAAAAAAACACACACAAAACAGAGCAAATTTCCAAAGATTTGTTGAAACAAAAAACGACAACATGCAATGTCTGCCCAATCGTTCGCAATTGGTGGATTGGATTAACCAGGTGTACAAATGCGATCATTATGGTTGATATTTAATTTATTGTAAATAATTATTTATTTATTTTAATTGTAATTGAAAATAAAAATTACAAAAAAATGTTATTTATTTAAATAATAAAAATAATATGAATATAATGTTGATTTTTTCTTAAAAATTGCCTCAAAGACAGGATTTTGGGGTAACCTACAAAATGAGAAAATAAACCAACACGTTAATGGATTGTTTCTAATAGTTTCTTTAGTCTATTTCTTATATTTTTGAAATGATTAATAATATATTTCATTAGAATATTATCTTAACTAGATTGCATTGTTTTAAAATTTCAATGGTCAGGAACTATGGGAGCTTATAAAAACATAGAAACAATGAATCCTTTCTCTTCTAGCGCCATGATAGCAAAGCTACTGAACATACAGTGACTTTATTTATGTAGAACAGTCGCATCAAGTTTCTTCAAATATCTGAGAAAGTAAGTGAGACATATATCAATTGATCACAAATATTATAACTTGCGTTACCTATACAAACTGTTTAATTAAAGAATATTGGATTTTAGTCACCTAAAGTAATAATATTTAGATGAGTATAGGTCAAAGGTCAGAGTTCCGTTGTCTGTAATGATGGCTTTGTGCAACATTTTTCGATTAAAAAAAAAGGATTTTTCTTTACAATTCATTTTTTGGACGTTTTATTTCCTAAGTCGCATATCGTGTTGTATATCAGATAGAGATAGTTTTCTCAACTCAATGATTCCATCTACTCCTTGCACATTTGTCCAACATTGTTTAAAGACAAAGCTAATTCTGTAGTTTTTTTCAAATAAAAATATTCTATGAATCAGGTTTTTATATAAGAGAATCCAAGTTGGGAACCATCTCTATGAAAATTTTTATCAAACCATTGCAATGGCTTTTATTCAAACATTCAATTGTTGCACCTTAGAATTTATACAAAGATGGCTTTCCTTATAAATTTGGTCATAGGTTTGTAGCCGGAAGCCATTACAGAAGAAATTAACAAATAAATTAATACAAACAAAAATTCAACTTAATAATATTAAATGAAAATCGCTTCAAGTGAAAGTTTCCACTAAAAACAAAAAACCAAACAATATAAAATCGAGCCAAATAAGGTGTCACTCATGGAGTTCATAGTTGGCACTTGAAATCATTTAGTAATGAAATTTAAAATCAAAAAAATAAAAGACAACAATTGAATTTTAAATGTAAACAAAGCAAAGAATTAGTTAGGTTAACATCTTATGATTCTAATTTGGATACCTTAGAATTTAAGCATTCTCTATTTCAATCAAAGACCAATTAAAGTTTAAATTTAAGATCAGTAGACTTGCGTTATTTAGTAATTGTCTATTAAACATTTGTTGTTTTTATTAGCTTTTTCTTTTATTATGAATACCATCCAGCCATTTTTACATGGTGCGTGCAACAATTTTCAATGTTTTTCATAAAGTATTCAGCTCAACATGATTATGCATGTCTGCAAGACTACAATTAAATACTTATATGTATGTACATAATTAAACTGCAAATACTTGTTTACATGTATGTATACGTTATACATATGTATAATTTGATTTATAAATTTTTATGTATTTTCAATTTACGCACCTTGAAATTAAATATTCAAGGGATGTTTAGAAATACCACAGGTTGTGAGATAAGAAAGAGGGGCAGAGACACAAATTTTAGTAAAAGAAATTAAAATTTCTATGAAAGCATTACTACCTTGTTGTGCGGTGTTATATATTTTCAGATAATTAGTAAGCCATGCAGCTTAAAAACATATAATTACAATGCTAAATAAAGGCGTTATATTCCTTAGAAAAATCTATTACTCAATATATGGCAAAGCAGACTGCCCACTATCCTAGTTCGGCTCAGTTTGATACATCTTGTTAGCTAAAGAGGATCTGTAATACTGATACATATAGATTCTTATATGCAGAAGCAGACGACTCAAAACTTTAAAACTTTTTGGAATTTTAATTTTTAAACGCTTATAACTCGAAAACTATATGATATATTGGAAAATAGTAAAAGCAAGCATGTATTAAAAAAGTATAACTTTCAGAAAATTTAAAAACTTTAATTAAAAATTGTATGAAAAACCAAAAAAACTGTACATATGCGTTTAAAGTAAGGTCAGCTATTTTGAACAGTCACAGCTCTGTCCCTGTAGGGTTAATGGCGCCCATCTCCAAAGTTTAAACTCGAATACTACTTGGATACGTCCATGTAAATATGTCAATAGGACCAACTATTTTTAAATGCCAGATTCACTTCCAGAAAATTTAAATTCTGCTCCACTGTGCATTGGTGTTTTTTGCCTGTATTGATTTATAACATAATTTACAGTGCTTGTAGGAAGTTTTACCTTTTTTTATCATTGAATCGTAAAAATATATTCCGGCTGATTAAATTCTTTGACAGAATAAAGAATCAGATATTTTAAAAAAGCTTCTACAGGTGTGTCCAGATTTAATGTGAACAATGCATATGTATAAAGGAAAGCAACATCGATTCATCTTGAATAGTTTGCTGTGATTTTAAAATTAAGCTTGCAATGACAAAGCAGGTTTTAAGAATTAGTTTGCGGGTAATAATTTTAATTCCAAGAAAACATACTGAGGCTATCAACTAATAAATTCCAGAGATAGACTTCTTTATAAGAGAATCTTAAAAATAGCCTGGAGTTTGTGACCATAGAAATTTTAATAAAAAATCAATAAGTTTTTAAATTATCAAAAGAAGGAAATTTTATTAAAAATTTAGCCTGCCGGGCCAGGAAATGGCAATATTGCAAGCATGTATTTTAAATGTCTAATTACTTTGAATTCGGATGATAAACTTAAAAATTACATGATATCCTTGTAAAAAGTATCCTACTGTGCCGCTACTGGATGATGTGTGGGGTGGTTTAAAGGAAAATGGTACGATTTTATATGAGAAACATAAACCCCAGGCCACTTAAATAGCACACCTATTATAATTTTATTTCAAAGTCAATATATATGTATACCCTACACCACCACAGTGGGTAGGGTATATTGGTCGATTAAATGATATCCGTTCGTCCGTCTAAGCGGCTGGCTGTATGTCCATGTAAATCTTGTGCGTAAAGCACAGGTTGCAAATTTAGATAGTTAGATATATAATAACCCTTACAAGACGATATCGAGGTAAAATTTAATGCAAATAATTTGTAAATGCACAAAAGTTACGCTTCTATTGGCGCTTACATTTCTAAAAAAACTATTTTTACACGCATACTCGTTGTATAGTGTTGTATGGTTGGGCTTGACTGGCTCTACTTTCTTATTTGTTTAAAACTTATAACTTATAACCTAGAGCCTAGTTTTTTTTTAATTAATTATTATCAGCATTATGCAAAAAAAGTTAAAACCTCTGTTAAGCAAAATGTTTTAAAGTATCATGCAAAAACAACTTTTAGCTTAACACACGTCTGGTAAAGTCATGATAACATCAAATAATTCAAAACAGCTACATAAGTGTCGTTAAAATATTTTATTGTTTTAACAAATAAAGTTTTGTGAATTTTTGTGTAGATGTTTACATAAAAAATGGATACATGGATATATTTTTTAATGTGAAAATTAAAGTTTTTTGAAAGCATTCCATGAAAATAATTGAAATTGTATGAATTTTTTACATAAAAACGCTTAAGTCGGTTTTAGTGAGTTTTGAATTCTGACTAAAATAAAAGAAGAGTGGGCGGGGCTCCAAAGTTTGTAATATGTTTAGCTATATCTTGAAAACTGTACTTCTTTCCCAGACGATATATTTATATTAAATGATAGGTATTTTAAAGACTTTTCCAACAATATATAACATGACCTATTTGTATGGACCACCTATAGGTCAATTTCGAGAAAATTATGATCAATTATTTTTTTAAAAAATCGAAAAAATCCGGGAAAAATACATACGTGACTATTTATATAAATTACAAAATTTTAAAGTCAAGAAACTAAGCTTTAATTCAAGGTATAATATGATCGTGTTGGTAGTATAGATCCGGAGATATTAAAAAAAGATAATAACATTTCACAATAAAAAATACAAGAAATCTGTACTATGCGAAGCCGGTGTTCAGTATACCAAGAGGAGAACATCTTGTATTTAACTAATTAAAGACGGCTTATATATGACATTAATATTAAAAGTGTAAAGTTTGATTTCAAGTATTTATAGTATAAATTTTATACTAAAGTTTGGAAATTATAATTTAAAGAAAAATTATTTTTTTTTATTTTTTAGAACTTATATACAAAACATTTTAAGATCTCCGACTATCTATGTTAGTTTATTTAATTTTAATATTTTAAATTGAATTTAATTAGTTTAGTAGTGATTTGTGCCGCCTTTGTTGATCAACACTTCGCCGATCCTGTTTGGAAGCGATTTATATAGCTCTGCTTTGTAACCTAGTTGTATGGAGCTTCAGGCTAGTTTGATGGCATTAATAAGTTTGGAAACAATTGTCCAGAGTCATACATACACTTTTCGAGATAAACATCCCCAAACATTTTCGATTATGTTTGTTTTATTTAGGTGAATATATATTATTATATTATATCTCTATATTTTGGCCATTTTTAGTACCTCAATGCATTCATATTGGTTTTTCAAAAATTAAGCTCACAGATATCACAATAAAATATTGATATTCTCAAACCATTAAACCACCAACACGACAGTGTATTCGATACATATAATGACTTTCCTTTCGTAGATCATAAAAATATAACCTTCCCGGCCTCCCAAATTACAATTTATTTCTCTTCTGAGAAAAGAACCTGATGTCACTCATTTCAATACGACAAAATGTAAAACGTTGAGATTTGCGAGCAGAATTAAGTGGTGTTTTTTTTTTTATTTTAGTCTCTTTATGTGGTCTGCTTGTGAGAAAACACGCCGGATGTTTGTTTTATGCTTGCATTAACGCCAGTTTCCTGTGTTATCTCTGATATTGAGTTGTGTGAATTAAATTTATTTGTTAGAAAAAAATCTTTTTTTTTAATTTTTGACCCTAATAGGCCCATATGGATTTGCCCTTTTTAACATTATCAAACCATTAAAACCTTATTCTTATTAATTTTTTAATTTTCAACATCAAAAGAAAATATAAAGAAACTTAAAACAGTTCATTCATTTCCAATGCTGAATTGTTTTATAGAGAATAATAAAAAATCTTTTGAAGTTAAAAACAATATCAGAATATTTTTATTTTTTGAAAAATGAATGGAAACTGAGACCATAAGAAATGTCCTATTCAAGTGGCGAGGATTGTAATATTCAAGTTTATTCTTTTTACAAATTTTAAATCGCTCCAGACAATAATCATACCCAAGTCAGGTAAAGACTTGACCGTAACATCCTGTTTTATACTTATTAGCTAGCATTCTATTCAAAAAAAGTCTTTAACCAATTTAAACATACAGACAACTCCTAAGAAGAAATGAAAACATGCATGGGAACTTGAAAGTATAATTAGTAAAGGAAGAATTAAAAAAAGTCCTTTAAAAATACATACAGAGCCAAACATGATAAAGAAATTTTTAGAGCCGATCTACCACACCGCTAAGACGGAACACATATAGTTTCTCGCTAAAGAACAATTGGATTTAGTACTAAGATTTTAATACATATTGTGGGACAACTCTTTTAAGATTATTTTTTGTTTAAATTTATTGAAAATTAATTTGTACATTTGAATTACATAAATATTTAAACCACTTAAAAAACATTTCAACAATAAAGCTGCTAAACGAGGGAGCATATAATTATTTTAAAAACTGAACACAAAAAAGGCAACAAAGTTACTAAACAATGCACATGGAATTTTTAATGAAAACTTAACGTGAAAAAAGTAACTACTCAGGTCAGAAAAATTGAGCAATTAGTGAAATTTCTGCCACAACTGAACATTGGTCAACATAGTTGATTTTGTAAGAAAAAATACTAAAAAAAAACAAACCAAAAAACATCTAAAATTAACTTTAAAAATTCATAATTTTTTAAGTGAATATTTTATGGAAAACCAAAATTAAAATTCGTTACTTACTCGAACTCTTTGGCGCACGTCGTAATCGTTAGTCACACAAACACAGACCAAGTTTAATGCGATTCAACTACGATATTTTTGCGTTATATGAATTTGAAATTTTGAAAACTTTCGTTACTTTCTTTTGCACTGCCTTTGCAGGGATTAAGGTAGTGGTGGGGTATTAGCATTATGGTGTTTATTTTTGGCCCAAAAATGCGTGCAAACGTGATATTGTTTTTATCGACCACTGAACGGACAGACCATCTATAAAGACAGCAAAATTTTGTAATAGAATCATTGTTGTCTGTGCTGCTGTTTACTTTTATAAAAAGTCATACAACAATATTGCAATCACTACCTTACTACTTATGAATATTTTAATATTTTGTTTTAATACCTTGCATAATATGTGTATTGCTTTTAATAATGTTCAGAATTATGTAACTCATTCAAATTAAATAATTACATATGAGTTCGTTAATTATGTAAGTTTATATGCATAAAAAATTGTATTTATTGTGTCAACTAAAATAAATCTATATATAAAACTGCAAATGTTTCTACTAACATAATTATAAAGTTTATTCAATTATGGAATTTGTGGAAATTATGTAGGAATTATTACAGTTCAGTTAAATAATATTGTACACAAAGATAGTATGACGATTTAATTCATGTTTTTATAGTTAAATATTTCATTATACTTTTTGATAAATTGAAATTATAAAGAAGAGTAAAATTCTATTAATTTTTATAAATTTTAAATAATTATCGTGGTGTAACTATACAAGGTAAATGCAAATCGGCAACATATACAACACAAAACAGAAACAACAGGCATTTTGTTTGTGTAAAATAATGTACTACTGTCAAAAACACTTGAAAAAGTATTACATTTAACATAAGTAAATTGTAAACAAAGTGGGTCAGCTACTGCACTAACCCTGTATAGTTACATCATGATAATTATCAATTGGTGGTTCAAAAGATTTTTTTTATTGCAATGATTTCTATAGTTTATAGCCAAAATGCGTCAATATCAGGCCTCCAAAAGATGGGGTAGCCTCTACCAACTTCTACAAAAGTCTCGTCATGTAGACCAAAATTCCATGTTAACCCAAAGTCCAGTGACAGATTACTAACGCGACACTGTTAGCAATATTTGTCCTGTTAGTCATGAGGTATACATTAAGATGTTGCAATCTGAATTGTGTTAAGGGAAACCTTGTGCCAATTAAGCCAGTCAGTCAAACAATTACCATCAATATTCCTATGTCCAGACATCTATGTCTCGATATCTTCTCCGAAAACAATTATACACCAATACCTCACTTTGCGTCGGGGTTACGATCCAAAAAAAAAAATACGACGCAAAGTGAATAAAGATTTTCTGTATCAAACCATGTAAAGATCGAAAATAGGTTCCAGGGTTATGAAAATACTAAGTCGTCGGCTTTCTTTCACAAAAAATTGGTCCAATGTTTGCTGAACAGTTTTTTTTTCAACGTAAAATAAATTTCCTTGTAGCAATTGTCTGTATTACTACTTTTTATGTTTTTTGCTTTTGTCTGAAATACCATTTTACTTAATGGTCTTCTCTGCGCAACTTGATTTTCAATCCAAATAGAAAACAAGGACTTAATTTCGATCATCAAAGCACATCTTGTACGGGTCATCGTTTGCAGATTTTGCAAAAATTTCAAAAAAAAATTGAAAACTCGAACCCAAAACAATGCAACCTCGAAAATCTTACAACGCACAGTGAAAATTAGTACTAATTAAGCAGCGACTCAACTTCGAAAAAACGCAAAGCGAGGTATTGGTGTAATTTGTTTGCAATTGATTATTACGCCGCCTCAGAACATATAAATAGCTCGGTCTGATATCCTTAAGATACTTAATGTGTGGAGAACACTGCAGATATCCGTCATTCTAAGGATCAGATAACACCCTAATCTAGCAATTGATTTCGAACCATTAGTAAATCTCAAGTCAGACAAATATACATTCTTCGTTCACTTAAAGAATCAGACGGACTATACAATAAACGTATTGATCACGTCATGATCCTACAAAATCTACACAAGTCAATTTCGAGGCAGAAGTCAAACATAAGAAGAAGACAAGCACCTAAATCATACTTTGATGTGACCTTTGGGATTAGAAAGGCCGCAAACTTTGTTATACGGGTCACTGTGATATAAGTCCATACTGACGGTTCAAAGACAAAAACAGTCCCTGCTTTAGTAAGTTTCTCTGATGAAGACGTCTTGGTTTCTCTTATATTGCCCGATCCCTTCATCGTCTTCCCAACGACAATGTATCTCATCGATACAGTCACGTGAAGATTGAATCCCGAGACATTGACTATTACTATCTACATGAACAGTCTTGCATCAATAAAGGTTATCCGCTCGAACGTGATAAAATAAAGATGTCTTTTTAATTGCAATTACTTCCTGGCTCCAGAAAATGATGACGAATCTGCACTAAACGTAACTTGATGAGACGACACTGGTTGCGCAATAGAATATTATTGATGAATGGGCATTAAAAAAGGCAGAACAACATATCCTCAACATCGAACTACTTGTAGAATATTCAAAATTCTCTGGAAGTCTTTGGCAAGGAGAAGGGCCAAGACCCTCTTAGTAGAAAATCGATTAGACTTCTTACAGATGTTTACTGTTGGATATAATTAGATATATGTCTAATCTTATGAGTTGCCGTTCAGACTAAAATATATTGGTACAGGTCTCATTCATGAATACCCCAAATTTGGACGAATTTCTGGGTTGTCTTCGTGAGGACCACAAGATTTGCAAAGTAGTCTGGATTAGGGAGAAAAATTAATAATTGCGTTTATGGCACTGATATCTTTGGATGATCGGATAACATCCGTATAGACTGGGACATCAATTCAATGACTATTGTCACAGCTGCCGACATCTTGAGTTCAAAGAGACTGATTTTAATCAACAATGTAAATAGATTTTATTACACATAGGTTTTTTGACCTATCCGATGTATTGGGAAATGTACTGAGAGCCCTTATTTAATACCACAATGTCACTAGCTACTAGAATCTGGTCTAAATCTCAAACAAGTTATGTGATTGCTTTAACACGAAGTCCTATCGACTATACAATTACCAAAATTAGTTATTGATTATATGATTGAATTGCATTTTCATGACTTGAAGAATTTTAAATTCAGGAATAATTTAAATCCATGTTAAATTTATTTCTAATGTTTAGAACGAAATTTATGTTTCTTTCTTTGGAAAACAAGCTAATGCTTTTTACTGCAACAACTAAGTGATATTTCCTTATTTGACTTTTTAGCATTAAACAATTATACAAAATAACTTTAGTTTTATCAATAAATACCAGCTATTAGACCATATTCGTAACAAAAGTGAAAAAAATATTTTATGAACAGAAATTGCATTAAACTAGCGGCTAATTTGTTAAAAATAGCTTTTTGTACACATCAATAATAATGAAACGTGAGAAAAATCTAAATACAAAATTTACAGAAGAAATACGAAAAGGCAACTAACTATTTTAGCGACTCAAGCAACTACAAAAAAAAATCATTAATGAATTAAAATAATTTTTTAAAATTTTTAGGTACTTTGACCATTATAAAAAGCCTTAAATCCAACAACAATTGGCTCTCTTTATTGCGGACAATTTCTCAAAGACAAGCAACAAAGTCTGCTAATAAAGCTGTAGAGAGCGGGCGAGCAATCGAGTGACTTAGTTACATAGTTGTCATTTCAAAAAGCCAGAGATTGCAGCCGTAGTAGTTATTGTTGCTATTGTTGTTGCATGATTTTATACAGGGTTATGTCTGTCATTTCAATTGGCCGGCCACACACTGCCGCTGCGCTTAAGTACACATCCACCATTGACAATGTTGGTTTTTAGTGTAATTTGTTGGTATTGAAATCGATTGATTTTTTTTGTTTGTTTTTCAAAACTTTTTTGTATTTTGGATTATATACATATACAATGGTTTTTTGGTTAATGCTTAGTATAAAAAACGTGAACAATAGAAATTTAATTATTATTTGCAATTGTTAATTCACAGAGACCACAAGCACGGGTCTGGGAGCAAAGCAAACAGAGACGGAATAGAGAAATAGTAAACCAAAGGGACTTAACATACACAATGGTTTCCTCCAAACACTTAGTCCTCGTCGCCCTATTGGGTTTCTCAACCATCTGTCATGCCATCAACATGGAGAGCATGATTGACGAAGAAAATGCCAAATGTGAAAGTGGCAGTGACAGCATGGCCTGCGTGAAAGTAAGAGCTATGAGATTTTTGGATACAGTTATGACTAAAGAAGATTTCAAGGTGAGCGGTGGTGTGACTGATGCATATTGAATTGGTTTTGAAAATGTTTTCGAATTGTTGTTTTCCAGATCTCCAATGTTGAGGTTAAATCAAATGGTTATCAAGCTCCTACATCGATTGAAGGTAGATCCAGCAGCGGTGACTACTTTGATGCTATTGAAAATTATATCCAAGGTCATGACGTTACCATGGACTTGCCTATGGCTGATGCCAAAGTCACTGTCTCATCCCGTAATTTGAATAATGATGAACTAAGTCTTAATGTCAAATTTTCGGGTGAGGGTGTCGTCGAAGGCAAGGGTAAGAAGGGAAACATCTTCAAGAAGGGTGTGTTGCATGCTAGACTTTGTCCTTTAATTGACTAACACGAATTATAACTAATGCATGTATTTCTGTTCTCGTTTGTATCATCAATCCCATCTATTCTTTATCATTTCAATTCATTTTATAGGAAAGAAACATCGTTTGCGTAAAATGGCCATGCCCATTATGGTATTGATCTTGTTGAAGGCTATCACCATCATCCCCATGGCTATTGGTATCTTGAAGATTAAGGCGTTGAACGCTTTGGGTTTGGGCTTCTTCTCTTTCATTGTTTCGGTTGGTTTGGCCATTTTCCAATTGTGCAAGAAGGTAAGTTAAAAGCAAACTAAACAAACAAAAAACTGTGTTTACTTTTAGGCTACGGTGGGATGTTAGAAGGGATACAAAGAGAGATAGAGATAGAGCGAAAGTGGAGAAATAGCGTTCAAAACATAAGTGAGAGATTGTAATTTTAAACGTTATTATAAACATACCAAAGACTAAAGCATACATCAAGGGTAAGATTTGCTTGCTAAATCCCTAACCCCACCTTTAATCATCAGCCTGAAAAACTACATCAAACTTTTACTCTCCCCAACGGTTTTGACGTTCATTTGTCCACTCCTGCTCTACTTTCATCACCTAAACCTTTCTTTCTTACATAAGATTCCCTTTAGTCAACTTATAAATGTAGCTCATTTACTATATTTACTGAGACAATGATCAATTTTTCAGATTGCCTCTGAACACCACCACTCTGCCCATATCACCTCACACGGACCCTGGGATGGCCGCTCTGTAAGTTCTATTGCCAGCGTAGAACAATTTAAAACTAATCCATCTGCCCAAAACTTGGCCTACAGTGCTTACAATTAAGTTTTAGTAACAAACCAAAAAAAAAAGAACATAAAGCCCCCTACCTTACCTCCCCAATTCCCTTTCCTAACCCTTTATACATAACAAGGAAAACAAAACTACAAAACTTCAACAAAAAATGTAAAAGCTTCTTAAAACAACAACAACAACCTCCAAAAAGTTTAAATGTACGAGTAACTGGCCAAAAATAAGCAAATAAGGAATGAGCAAAGTTGGAAAACAAAATGTTTCAACAACAGATGACATTTCTCTGTTCATGTCAATTAATTTCTTGCAAATTATTGACTACAAATTGATATGAAATTTTAGGAAGCGGAAATTTAAATCACTTTATTGGTTGAACATTTTTCCTTTTCTTTGAAACTAAACCCAAACTTGTTTGGCTTCAGAACTCATACATTAAAGCCTGGTCAATTCCAAAGAAAATAATTTTTTATAATTTATATTTATAAAAAAAACCCCAAGTTTTTATATACAATTTTTGTTTACACTTAGTTGAGATTAATTAATTTATTTTTGTAATTTTAATAATTTATTTATTTAAAAAAAAAACCAAAAACACAACATGCAAAGAAAAGAAAGCAAAAAATAAAATTTGATATTTATTAAAAAAAAAAACAAAAGAGACTTACTTAAAAAGGACTTCATTTAAATTAAAAAAGCGAATTCATAGGAATAAATTAAATAGAATTTCTATGAAAAACAAACTAATACTGATAATGCTAAATATTTATAGGAAGGTATTAAAAAGCTATTTAAGCTGAGTTTTTAAGAAAGATTGACAATATAATTGCTAAAATTTAAAGTTTATAACAAATTGGAGAATATAAAATAATATAAGTAAGAGTTTATATTCGGATGTGCCGAATCTTATATTTATAAGCGATTTATGTGCATTTAACTGATTTTTGGAACTAGACTTCATATGGAGACTACGGTCAAATATGGATAAACTAAAGAATTTGATTACAAAAAAGCTGGCCCGTAAAAAAGAAGCCGTATTAACACAGTTCGTGAAGATGTACTAAATGTGCTTGAATCAGCAAATGAAATTCGGATTGCAATCTTTGACCAAAATTAGGCAAAACCGTATCTAGAAACAGTAAAACGTAGATTGCGAGAAGTTGAACTGTTTGGAAAAATTTCACAAAATATGCCATTATTGCCTGAACTTGAATTGGCAAGGAGGTACCTCCATTGGACGGATCTAAAATGAAAAAAGAATATTATTTTCGGATGAAATAAATATTAATAGGGTCTTTCCAACCAAAGTTGAAGGAATTTGATCCAAAGTACACCCGCGCCACTTTGAAGCATTGAGGAAATTCGTCAAGTGATGTTGTGTCGTTGCGCATATGGATAAGTTTCAATATGCAAGAGGTACAATGATGCTATATGCTGATGAGAACATGACAGTAACATAGATATTACAACAACATAACGAACCGAAAAATACGCCTCATCACGTCAAATTTTTTAACAATTCGGTTACTGTTCTTAACTGACCCTCATGCAGTACTCATCTCAACCCGATTAGCGAACTTATGGCAAGTTGTAAAAACCAAAGTAAGCTCTGTAAACATAAAAAATTTTAATTATCTCATTGGGAAGCCATTCCAAGTAGTGTATGTAAAAATTTGGTGACCTCAAGCCTGTTATGGATAACAATGGATTTGCAACAAAATATTGATTTATTTTTAAATACGTATATGCTTTTTTTGTAAAATTTGTGGTATGTCCTTTATTATATACACGACTGATATCAATCTTATTTGAAAATATGACGCACAGATTCATAAATAAAACTTAATTTAACACAATATGCATGCAAACAAACTGCAGTTCTTTTCTAGGAGTAAGAGTTAAATAAACATAAAACCTTTCGTATTATTTGCTTCAAGCTCACATGTTAGTATCGTGTCCTTAATTAGTTGTAAATAGTAACTGAAGGTGTCTATTTTCACCCTTAGTAATATTAAGCACATGGCCAAAACAATTAATCTATTAACATAGAACAACAAAATATCAATTTACATTTGCCTAATTGACAAATTGTTTTAGTGTCAACAACCAGACACCTACGCACATTCTAATTAAAATCATTTTACCAATCATTAATTCTAATTTAATTTTCTCCTTGGTATTGTTTGTATCTTATCTCAAAAAAATAACTTTCTATGCCCAAAACACAGTTTATCTTATTCCTAAAAATAGATAGTAAAAATATTTTACAAATAAAAATGATTAGTTTTGCAATTGTAAAGAATTTTGAGATCAGTATTATAGCTTTGTAGTATGCTAAAAGCATTTGTCACTTTTAATAACTTTTAAAAGTAACACTAAAACAAACCCAAATATACTAAATAAAATGTAATTTTGAATTCGAAATTGTTATTCCCAATTTCGAGGACTAATCCGTTAATCTGATAACACTGCTGGCGTTTAGTACGAGTATTTAAAGTAATTGTTTTTATGTTTGTATCTTACAGTTTATGTGTTAATGTGAAATTACACGTGTTACGTGTTTACGTGTTATTAACGTGGTATAATAGAGAAATATTTTCATTTACAGTGTGATGCAAAACTAAGCGAACAAAAAATATATTTTTGATCAAATAGAAGCAAGTGTTTATCTTATTAAAGAGTGTGTGTCAGTTAGTCATGACCTAATATGCTTCTATAATTTAATGAATTTGTATAAAAACCGTACTGCTAGCGATTGGCCAAAACTAGCATGATCAAAAAAAAAATAATAATAAAATAACTGGCATTTTCGTTCGAATATAAGTACAGTGTTAAAAATAATAATAAGAAGACTTCTTAATTTTAAAACAAATAAGTTACATTCGAACTACTGATGTTATCATGCAGAATCTATACTGATAAGCAGTCTATAAATATAAATAAATATAAATAATAATAAGAACGATATTTTCATTGAAATTTATTTCAATATTTCGCTTACATTTTCAATTGCCTTTAGTTCAGAAATGTGTTAATAAATGCACTGGACTTTATTTGAAACATAAATTATTTTAAAGCTTGGAAAGCAATAAAAAAGTATGAGTGAAATTGCAATACTGATGGATTGTTCCAAAGCAATGGTTATTCAAGGAATTTACGGAGACAGGAAGCGAAATACATATATATTTGAAAACCTTAAAATAAATAACCGTGAAGCATGGAAGAGGTTCGTTAATGATATGGGATTGTGTTACTTCACCTAGTGTCGGTCCAATTTATTAAATAGATAAAAAAAAAAATATGTTTCTCTATGCAAGGTAATCAATAAAAATTCATGCCAGACAATGATCCTAAAGCAGTTCTGGGTTTCAGCAAAACCAAGTTCATATTATGGAGTGGCCGTCACAACTCTATTGAACACCTTTGGCGAGTCCTAAAAAGAAAATAGCGGAATAGTAACCGTTAAAAATCAAGAGGAAATGGAATTTCATATCTCCCGAAATATGTTAAAAAAAATGTGGAATCTATGAATAGTAGGGTCTAATAAGTGCCATAAATGGATGGAAATATTATAAAATAAATGAGACATAAAGGCAGATTGATAGTAAGTTATAAGTTATTTTGAAGAAAATACATTGTTCTTATTATTAGCAAACGAAAAATGGATTGAGAAGTATCATTCTTAACACTGTTTGTAGAATAGTAAGCCCCAATTTACACGACGTAATTCTTATTGAAAAAATTGATGAAATAATTTGCTTTAAATTTCTTCAATGTTCACACAGCACAATATAATTGCTTATATCACTCGTATTTTTATTTCAGTGAGGGTGGACACACATTTGTATACACACATTATATACACATATGTGTTACTCTCTTATTAGTATGTAATAAGTACAATCTAGTACAATCTATCCGATGTCTAAAAGGTTACAGAATTGCTTCGTGCAAATTGGGACTAAGGAGATCAGACAAAGTTAAGTATAAATTTATTCTTTTGACATTTAAAAACTGTTGCCACGATGTACAAATGATAATTGGATATGCTACTAGTATCTGGAGGTAGCACCTTTGTTCTCTTCTATATATATATATGTGCTCAAGTAATATTAAAATATAATTTGAAGCAGCAGCGAACACATGGCAATTGAAATCAATATTCGGTCAGATAAATGTTCAAATAACAAGGAAGTAGACAAAGTGAAGTATTAATTTAATGCACCAACAGATGTATGAGTTGCTTTTCCAAAGAACCCCTTAATACTACAGCAGACCTATTACAACAATAACACTCTTCCGACATTGAGAAGACTATCGGCGTATTTTGCAAACTCATCTGCCCGATTTTGTTAATATGCTTATATATAATTGCGTTACTTTCTTTGAAGAAGTAAAGGTGGTGAAAGAAGAAAGCTTTTTATATCACAACTCTGCAATTGCGTATTATGATTGTTTTTAGTGCAGAATTGCAGCGCCTCTGGTGGTGAGTAGGCGCATTATTTTTTAAAGCTTTATTTTATAGCCTTTATTTAATTATGTATTTTACTTCGGTGGCGTTTCAATGCTATAACACCGAAGGAAGGCGCTGTAATAAATATTAGTTATGATGGCATAGAAAAACTAATAACTATCAGAAACTGATGTTGTTTTTGAGTAGCAGCGGCTGGGAATCGCAAATACCAACTCATACTTAATGATCAAATGCGCTAACCAATTAATGTTACAGCACCCTCAGCAGCAAACAGTTCTGACCACAATCCGATTGAAAATTTGTGATCAATCGTGAACAGATCAGTAGGGATAATACCGATGAACCCATTTGGACGAGCTTTGACAGCGGGTTCAGCGCGAATGAGAGAGTATTCCAAATGAATTATTTTAAAAATTAATGAAGAGCCTAAACATGTAAAACAGTGATGCCAACTTTTCAGAAGCAAAACGCGCAAAACAGTGCCTCAAAAAGCGCTAAAAAGCGCTAAATGGGTTTTAAATTCAATATTTATATAAAAATTTGTTTTATTTGTACATTTTGAGATCATTTTAAAGTGTATATCAGCACACAAAAAAATATTTTAGCGAATTCAGTTAAAACTGTTCATTTTTGAACAAAAATGTAGAATTTTCCTCTTCATCGTCTGGCCAAAGTACTGTCTTAATATAAAATTTTGACTTTTTGTAAGTTTCAATTGAATTAATTTTTGCAGAAACATGTGGAGGGATTTTATAACTTACACAGCATGAATTTGCCATCTTTAACCCGTATTTAATATGAATTAAAGAATAATTCATAACGCTAAATACTCTTTCCACTTCAGCATTGGAGTATGGATATGTCAAAATATCTATGACAAAACTTGACAACTTAAAGAAGGGATTTTCATCAACTGCGTTTTTGAAACTATGTACTTCAATCCAAAATAAATCAGTTCGGTCTCTATTTTTCCATTTACAAAGCTTTAAATTGTTGAGCCAAATTTCAAATTGTTCGATTTCTTTTTTATCTTTTTCATACTCTTGTATAAAATTCAAAACTTCTTCGGAGTTATTGGACAAAATTTGTATTTACCTTTGCAAAAAAACACATTCAATTATGAAGAAAAATATAAAGTTCGTTAACAGTTCTTTTTGATGTGCTTTTAAATATTAGTTGCAAAAATAGAGTATGTATGAAAAAAAATATCAAATGTAAAATGTACCTTTTTGTCAAAGTGATTAGTTGTATGAAAAAGGCGCTAAAAGCGCTAAATTAAAAACGAAAACGCGCCAATTTAGCGCTTTTAAAAAAAACGCGCTAGATTAAAAAAAATGCGCATTTTCTACGAAATAACAGGCTTTAGAATAAATATTAAAAATACTAAAATTGAGTGCATGTGGATTTTTTCGTTTCGTTTGTCTTTTTTCTTATAACTTATCAACTATACAAAACCAGTTTATTCATACATACTGTCATAGTTCCTAGAACACCGCTAAAAATATAATTCTGTGCATATGTACCCTAGAGCTAATACGAGTATATTATGTGTGCGATATTATGCCTTTAATAAATATGTTAAGAAAAATATGTATTTCCGTGAATTTATTGATATCAGTTAATCTAATGAAAATTTTACTAATTGCCAAAGAAAATAAATGCTTATTATTTTATGTATTTGAAGCGTAATTCTATGAAATATTTGTATGATTTGATACATGTTTGATTATTTCAGTTAAATTTTATTTAATAAAACAAGTAAATAAGTAAGTATTAGATAAGAAACAAATGCGACAAACAAGTACGATTTTTGACTCATTTTGTTTGTACTGATTTCCGTTTATTGATTACATTGCATACTAAATTAAAATATATAGGTACATACATAAAAATCGCAACACTAACAATAGGAAACATATTGTTAAATTTGTTTTGGATTAGCAAGAGAAATACGAAATACATATACATAAATATTTACATATCGATGGTCTCATGTAGAAAGGCCCTAACTCGCATATTTGAAACTTTACAGGAGAAGGTAAAAACATAATAGAAACTGTAACATTCAACATGTAACTTTTTTTGTGCAACTGCTTATAAAAGCGTTAGTTTTTACACTATTGCAATAAATTTTTGTGAGGAGATGTATTTGCGTTAAATGCATTGGAATCGCAAAAAAAAAACAAATTTCGAAAAAATAGCGAGTTAGGGCCTTTCTACATGAGACCAACGATATGTATGTACATACATATATGTATTTGGTTTTGTTCATTTCAAGTTAAACAATTGTAAAGCACGTTTAACATTTCCTAGCAATTGCGTTTATGATCTAAATACATAAAACAATACTCGTTAATTAAATTATTGAAGTGCAGACAAAGTTTGTTTTTATAAATGATATAATTGTTAGCTTTTTTTGAACATATGTAAATTAAATTTAATTGAAGTTACGAACATATGTAGCTGACTATGTAGCTAATAAAGGATATAAACGTTTATTTATAAATTATTTTTGATGTGCACATTTGTGAAATACCTATTTGATGATTGCACGTATGTATTAATTTTATTATAAAATGACAAGCCTTCAAGTCCACTTCCGAAAATCACTTAATCAAGTTAAAATTCAAAGCAAATAATCCATATCAACATAAAATTCGAAGAACCAAATTTTATGACGAATGAACCAAAATTAATCGTAGCTCCCATAGAGGGACCAATTCCGAAAAGTACTTATAAATCTCTTATAAACGTTATAATGTTATAATGTTGAAATTCGCCAACAATAATCCTTATAAGCAGTAGGGACGGACCTTAAATGAATACATGTTTGTACTTTGTGCACTTGCTATTGCGTAAAAATTAAAATAATAAGGTAAATTAGAAAATGATTTTTGTGATTTATTTTATGTTTCAAATTTAACAAAATTGTTATTTAAATCAAAACTAAAAGCATAAAGTTCTCCATCAATTTTTCAAAAAATTCATTAGCTGCTAAAACTCCTCCAAGTAGGTTGGAGCTAAACGGTATTGTCCTTACTGTCTCTTTACGATTTAGTGTTCAAAATACGCAGATAGTCTTTTTTTCTTATTATTCTGTCGATTGTTTGTAGGTGTCCGAGGTGTCACCATGTAAAACGACCTTATATAAAGACTTTTCTCCCACCTTGCTTCACTAATTCTTTAACATGGTGTCTTCGAATTCTATGAGCTGTTCGGCACCAGCAATATTGTTTACCTTTGGATTGACACGATTTAATTTGTATTCGTTTGACCAGATTATGCGTTTCCCGTCATCCAATTTCTGTGCCAGAAAGCAAACCTTAACTGTGCCTAATCATTTTTTTATCGAAAATGCAGGTTAGTCGATGGTTAGCTCGTTTTACTGCCTATCGACTAACCGGAATGTTCATAGCTTTTTGTGACCTCTGATTTTGGTTTGAAAACAATAAAACCCCTTTTTGACCATTTACTTTAGTTGCTTTAAGCTGTTTAGCTATTATCGTTGCTAGAATATTGTCATAAATGGTTATTGACAGTTTCTTTATTTTTTATTATAACTTGTATTATAAACTGATTTGTGTTGGATAATTTGCAAAAAGTGTTTACCACATGCAAATAAATTAATATTAAACTAATGTTTTGTTTAAAATCAAAAACAAAACAAAAACATACAAATCTAACAATGGAACGCATTTTTGGACTTTTATGACCATTGATTGACATACTTTAAGCTGTTTAGCTATTATTCGTGAAGAATAGCTAATTTGTGTCAGTGCTAGAATATTAATAGTTTCTGCATTATTTATTATAATTTGCAGTATATATTGATTTGTGTTGGATAATTTGCAAAAAATGTTCATCACGCGCAATTAAATAATGTATTTTTAAGTGATAATCAAAGAAAAGCAAGTTTCTTGAGTACTTATTATTTTTTTGCCGAAAATTATTATTTTCCATCTTGTTTTGTAAATTATTTTGTTTAGCATTAAACTTTAAATAAATGACAATAATCTTTTTCAATTTTCTTTATTTATTTTATTTTTAGGAAATGAAAAGTGCAAAAGGCACAAACATGTACTCATTTGTGCTCTCCACTGATGATATACATAGTAATCATAATAATTCTTCCCAGATTTTTTTATTTAATTGCACAGTAGAGTGGGTCGCCTTCCATACAACAAAAGTTGTGTCAGTCGCCCCCTAGAATTAAAGATTATCTAAAAACAATTCTAGAAATATTTTTACAAATACCGCCCTTTTAGTTTTTTTTACGGCTCTGTAAGGCCGACATTTCTGTCCCTTATAATTTTTTACTGCCACGTGGCAAAAAAATAAAAAAAAAATAATTCTAGAATTGTTTTTACATATCTTACAAAATATTGTTAAATTTATAAATGAAAATTCCGTATAGTGGTTGTATGTAAAAGGATACGAGTACAATTACTAAGTATATGACTCAAATTCACATACCTTCATATAAATTGTTAGACATGTTAAATTAATTAAATTCCTTATGTTTTCATGTTCTATTAACACTTTTACAAATAATTTCACTTTCAAGCTTCTATACAATTTGTTTAAACGACAAATCGTTATTGTTATCATAACCCATTTACCCGTATTCTACATATGCATTGACAAATATAGAGTCTGAGTAACACTCGGTATTCATACAAAAATAAATAAAAGAAATTGTTTGGCAATAAAGAATTTGAATGCATGCTACTTAAGCAGCCAAACTTGGGGTATGTTAGAATAACATTTTCAAGAGGAAGAGAAACTTATTATCAACTTTCATTATTCAGACGAACTTGTCCGCGCATGACTCTCACTCGTCACGTTCTTGTGTTTTGAGGTTTCGGTCGACATCGCATCGAAAAACTGAATTTAAGGCATCAACACTCATTCCTTTTTGTTTCTTTGTTCAGCTGATTTGAAGCGTCTGTTGTTAATTAAATGTCTATTTAAAGCTAATCTTTTAAAAAGCTAGATGTATGAAGTCATGGAGAGTTTATAAGCGTAATAAAGAAAAAACTTAGGTAAGCATTATCTTAATAAGTCCAGATATTCCATCCATAGTGAAATGGATTAGAATCTCTTACACGCATCGACCCACTTAATACCAACCAACTAGAATAACAAAAGCAAAAATTATTATGATATAACAACTACTGTATAGATGGTGAATCTATACTGATAAACTTTTTCTGAATCCGTGCAACAGTCTCTGTAATGGTGTAACGAGTATTTAGAAATTTGAATTAGGAAAAAATAATAAGAACGATATTTTCAATTTAGTTGAATTTTATTTCAACCGGAAAATAAGACAATCAGTGTTATGTTGGTTTTTGTTTTCAATTGCCTTTACTCTAGAAATGGGTTCACTCTGGAAATGGGTCTTGCAAAGCACTGCACTTTGTTTAGAAAATAAATTACTTTAAAGCTTCAACAACAATGAAAAAGTTTAAGTGAAATTGTTGTTGGGTTGTTCCAAAGCAATTAAGCAATTCAAAGAAAAGTAAAACCAGATACAGGGTTTTTTGATCAGTGTTTAATACGTAAAAGCAAAGGAAATCCCATTTTGGTAATCTAAACAGTTCCAAATTGATTTCTGAGCATCTGTTATCAGTAGCACAATTAGAAATAGGCTTCAGCTTTTTAGTCCGAGGAATGGTCGGATAAAATGAAGATAAACTTGTTCGGTTCTGATGGCAAAACATTCGCTCGAAGGCCACACAGTAAATAATTTGATCCAGGAAACTGTTTAGCATAAGAGAGATTTGTCAATCATATAGTGTGGTTTTTCTTCACCTTGTGTAAGTCCAATTTATAGAGTAGATTGATAAATGCGCTCTGTGTATTACGTAGAAATATTGCAAAATCAATGCTACCCAAAGCCAAAGAATAAATGCCTGTTCTATGGGAATTAATGCAGGATAATGATCCCAATCACACATCCAAACTAGTTAAGTCTTGGTTTAAGCAAAACAATACCGATTTTATGGAGTTATTGCGACAATCTCCGGACTTAAACACCTTTGGGAATTTCTAAAAGTCCAAAAACAATATGTATGAAAAATTTAAAACGAATGAAATTCTATATCTTCCGAAATATGTATATTTAAAACTTGTGGAATTGCGAAATAAGTGAGTAAGAGCAGTTCTTATTATTTTTTCCAACACAGAACTAGCTACTTTCTGTAAACATTACTTTAAGCTGTGATTCTTCATGAATTACAAATTCTAAACTTCTCATTGCAAAGGACACTTAGTGACTTTTGACTGTCTACTTCTCTGATTCATAAAAAAACTACTTTCTAAAGCACCACACACGAGTTTAAAAAGACTACATTCTAGATAATTTAGAGACACTAAAGTGCAAAACTGACTTCACGCTAGATTAAATATAATACATAAAGTAACCAATTGACTTGCCTCTGCATTAGAAAGAGCAATACGAGTACATACGTGTCAAATGACAAAAAAAAACTATAAATTGAAATATAAATTTAAGTGCAATAGACAATTGCTGGTGGGTAAAAGACTCTTCTCTAAAGTACAACACAAAAATGTTTAGATTACTTAGAGACACTAAAGTGCAAATTGGCTTCACAGTAGATTACCTGTAATACATAAAGTAACCAATTGACTTGCAGAGTGTATTACTTTATTTTGACTGTGAGGGTCAAAATAAACTCAACATTACATATTATTAAAAGAAAAATTGCATTTTTTTATAGTTATTTAATTCTATAGAATTGAATTCACAACAAAATTAAACGAAAACAAATTTTTACTCCTCAAAATAAAGTAAACAGTAGCATCATCCTTATGCAAAAAAAACCCCTGTCATCGCAATAGAGAGTAACCCCCCAGTTATTTAAATTTTTCTTTGTTTTATTTCTTGAATGTTGATGAAGTTTATTTTTCATTTTACTTTACAAATTATTATTAATCCTTGGAGAGGAATTATTTACTCTAAACATATTATAATAAATATTAAAAGCGTAAATTAAACGTGACATAATAAAATTTCTAAGTATAATGCAGTGTCAAAGGTTTTGTAATCCGGTTTGAATATGTCAGGTACCAGACTGCTACTGGACTTGGATAGAAGTAGTTTAAAGGGTCATCAACATAGCTACGATGACTATAAATCAAGCTGTAATTAAAATTTGACTTTACATTTGAAAGTAATGTATATTTCAAGGCTAATAAGTTTCAACTGAAATCATATTTTTTTCTTGCAAACAATGACCTTGTAATTCATATAAAATATAGGGAACTAGTCCGCATTAACATTGTGTAATACAAATTGATGTCAACATCAAGTATAGCGAACGTAAGGTGTCGTTGGTCACTTCAACTTGTAAATGTCTGCAAACGGTTAGGAATTTCAAAAAGCAAAAAATATCAGTGCGACATAAAAAAAAACTTAAAATAAATATTTTAACTACATAAACTAATGAAAGTTGTATAACAAATATGGCAAATAAGAATGAATAAATTTGAATGAAATGGTTAAAGTTGGAGCTGCATGAAGAAGGGGGAAATTAGTAATTGTTTGTTTTTTTCAATTCATTTGCATAGATTTTCCATTATGAATTACGATCGTATAACGTGTCTGATTGTCTAATATTTTAAGGAAAAAATAGAAAAACGTTCAAGCATAATCAATAAATCTAAAACGGATATTAAACTTTGTAATTTCAATTTATTTACTAAAAATTTACGAAAAATAATAAAAAAAAAAAATAGATTTTCATAGCTTGGCGAGAGGGGGCTAAGGTAAAGATAGAGAAAAGGTTTTTCGATGTTTTGGCACCCATAACAAAAACAAATTAAAATGAAATTTTTTAACGTTCAAATATGAAATTGTTGTTTGATTGCAGTTTGGCAGAGTGTCTTTTTGGTAAGTGTGTGTTCGAGTGTCTGTCTTTAAATATTTATATGTGTTTGTTTTATTTACTATATTTTAGTTTATTGTGTTTATTATTGTCACTTGTAATTGAACATCGCAAGAGTATTGGGTTTTGCATACTAATTACTTCAAATATGGTCAAAAACAAAAACCTCAACATTGTAAAATCAAAAGTTTTTTGGACAAAAAGTGCGACGAGTAATTGTATGAATAGCGGTTCATAGTGGAAAAAGTCGACATTCAGCGCATGCGTGAGAGTGTTTAGCTTTGCCTTTTTTTATGGATTGAAATGCAATTGCTGGGGAAGTCGTTGTAAAACATTGTCGGTTGTTATGATGAAATCAATTGATTTCGATTGGCTGGTGTTGTGTAGTGTGTTTTTTCAATATTTGGCATACAATTGAGTTGAGGTTCGAAAGAAAGCTTACAGAGTTTAGGCCATTACCAAAATTTAGTTTTTTTTATTATTAAATTTTGAAAATTATTAATTTTTTTAAGACATTGTTGTTGCTCATTATAATAATATTTCAACCAATATTCCCAATATGAACAAAATATTACAAAAACAAAAGAATACTTATGTTGAGACTTGGGTCAATTGTTGTATGAAAATATTTGTAATTTCCCGTATGGTCGTTTGGTTTTGACGCTCATGAGCAAATTGTACAGTTGAACAGTTGTTGTTTTTGTTTTGGTTTCGTTTAGGTTATTGTGTGCATGGGGTATGTGGTGGCGTTTTATTGTATGGGGGAGCGGCAGTATAAAATCATCAGTATTTGTTGAAATTGATATCATTGTTTTCATATCAATTCCGTTGTGAACACCAGTAGCACAATACAGTTAAAGGAATACAAACCTGGTTTTATAATTATTAGTTTAAAAACTTAACAAAATTTCAAAAATGGCTTTTCGTTTTACATCCTTCTTGGCCGTAGTCTGTTTATTGCTGGCCGCTTCGGCTCCTCTTAATGCTGCCGCCATTGATAATGCTGTGGCCGAGCCACGCATTCACAGCTCCGACGAACTTATCTCGAATATTGTGGATAATTGTTTCAACAGCAATGCCATGCATTGTTTGAAGGAGAAGGTGTTGACCTATTTAGATACAGTGACCGGTGTTGAGGAAGAAGTTAGCGGCCGTGCCTTCAATGATGATGTTATCGATAAAGTTATCACCGATCGTGTTGCCCGCATCTTGAACACTAATGAAATTCGCGTACAATTGCCCGAAACTGTATTCGCCAACTCTGTATTGTCCTACCGTGCTGATCGCGGTTTTGATTTGGAAGTTCCCCAATCTGAAGGTAAGTTAAGATTAAAACAACCAGTATGAGCGTTAGTATTGACCTTTTCCTCTTTCTAATTCCAGCCCGTGGTGATAAGAAGAAGGACAAACTCTTCTTGCCCTTGTTGTTGCTCATGAAACTGAAATTGAAGGTTGTTATGCCCATCTTAATGTCATTGATTGGACTTAAAGCTTTTAAGGCTTTGATCTTGTCTAAAATCGCTATTAAATTGGTTTTGGGTTTCCTCATCTACAATTTGATCCAGAAATTGGGCGGTATGAAAATGACCATGATGCCAATGATGCCACCCATGCCCGCTGCTGAATACGGTGTACCCAGCTCAACTGCCTCTTCTTACGATCCAAGCAGCTGGGAACCAATGAGCGGTGGTCCTTATGCCCGTTCCGATGCCCAATACATGGCCTACAGCTCATACCATCCCAGCAGCAGCTCTTCCTACTCCGGCTCCAGCAGCACTGGTTCTTCCGGTAGCTACAGCAGCTCCTCTTAAATCTCCTCCCTCTATCACCATCATCATTCCAAGTGGGAAAGCAAAGGCTAGAGTTTTACTCTCTAAATCTCTAACCAGCTTTCTTTTCTTTTAGCTTAATCACTAAGTGGTTGAAAAGAAAACACTTTGTGCCCTTATGATAGTTAAACCAGGACCATTCTAGAAACCAAAACGTGCCCAGCAAACACAAAAAAGACATTCAAAATTCTGAGAAAAAAGTAGTAACATTTAAATGCTTATTTATTTTTTTCGTTAGTTGTTACCATAAAAAGAAAAAATTAATTTAATTATTTATATATTTTCACCTCAAATCTCTATGAAAAGTAGAGGCCATACAAGTCATTATTTTCAGTTTTTCTAGTCTACCCTTTACCAAATTCTTTTTTCTGTTCTGTTCTATTCTATTTTTCCCCTAATCTTCTATTTTCTATTTCTAAGACTGTATTTTATTCTTTACGATTTCCTTTTTCTAATTTTATTTCATCGCGACCAAATGACATCCCAAAAACCAAAAAAAAAACAAGAACAAAGTTAAGTTAATATTTATTTAATTTATTTAAAATGCAATTAAAAAATAATATAAAAAAAACAAGTAATAAATACGAAATATTTACAAAAAAATACATTTATTTTTCATTCTACATATATTTAAAAACAAAACATAAAATCCAAATTTGACTACGTACTCCACAGATTTTTGCAGGGCAATAGTAATCACAACCATGCGCAAAGGAAAGCTTGAGTCAGCGATGGTCACTGTATAAGAGAGCCTGAGCTATGCAAAGTCAAAACTATCACATACCTCTCTATATATTGAACTTTGACATGTTTAGAAAAACTTAAGTTAGTTAGATAGTCTTCCCTCTATATAGGAAAACTTTAGCTAACGATAGCATTCGCTCTGAAAGGAGAGTTTGTGAACAGACGATGAATTTAGAAGGGACAGCAAAAGAGAACGTATTTTTCACCGAATTGAGAAGGTAAAACATGGCAGCGGCTTCTGACATTAGGGGTCTTAAATCTTACGTTTATAGAAGCTACAATGAAAAAGAAAGATTATCTCGACATTCTAAAAAAACAATTTAGTAACTAGAGAAATTAAAATTAGCACAGAACTGGATTTTCCAACAGGACAATGATACCAAGCATACCTCCAAAATTTCGAAACAGTGGCTGCTCAATCATTATCCAAAAACTCTATATGAACCTCCACAGTCGCTAGACCTCAATCTAATTGAGCTCCTGTGGCAATATCTAGACAAAACAATTAGACAAAGAAATGAAACAAAATTTCGCCTGATTTCACTAAAATTCTCGCTGATTCTATGTCTAGAAGATTGTCAGCTGTGATAAAGGCAAAAGTACTACAAACAAAATATTAAATACAATGTTCTAACAAAACTTTAATATGCATGTTTACTTTATTTGGACGCGAAAAATCTGGTACTTTTCCGTTTAAATTTAATCCTTATTTTTTTAGTTTTTGTTAGTGTGTCATATTTTGTTTATGTTACTTATAAATTATACAATATATTTTGTTTTAAATTTGTACTACAAGTACAAAACATTGGTTTTTTAACAATATTAGGTGTTTATTTTATATTGACGCTCACAGCAGCTATAGTTAGCATTACATTTCACATAAATGGTGTTTAGTATGAAGACGAAAAACAATGAAATCTGGTCAGATAATATAAAAAATTAAGATAATCATCTGTGATCACTTATTAACTTTCCCAACTCACAAACCAAAAATTTCAAATTAAAATCGGATACAGCTAAAGTATAAAAGCTGTTTCCTATGACTTTACTTTTTACATTTATAAATGAAACCCAACTTAATTTCAAGTTGCTCCAAAAACAAAATTAAAAGCTTTTCAATACAAGCTTAAACTTAAGTAAAGATAAATATGCAGATAAATACGTTTATAGTTGTCATTCATATATTAAAACTGAGATTTTAATCAATTAAGATTTCAGTCAATATTTAACATTTAAACAATAAAGATCTCATATAAAATATTATTGAATAACAAAAAACGCTGCATTGAAAACAAGAAAAAGTAATAAAAAATGACCTTTAAAGTGGTATCTGCATTATGCCTACTTGGCTTGGTCGTTGTAGCCGTTAAGGCGGAAGATTCCGAAATCACGAAATTTATGAAATATTTAGAGGTCATTCCCGATGTAATTGACGAAGGACCAAAACATTTTCTAAAGGTATAAAAGTGATTGCTAGAATTTAAAAAAATCTTTTATAATATATAATTAAATGGATATTTGCAGATTACTTATGACAATGGCATACAAGCTGATAAGGGAGTGGAATTAACACCCACCCAAGTAAAGAATCAACCCAAAATTGAATGGCAAGCAGAGGCAGGCACTTATTACACATTAATTATGACCGATCCTGATGCTCCTTCGCGCAAAGAACCCACAGTCCGTGAATGGCATCACTGGTTGGTGGGCAACATACCCGGTGATAATTTGAGCAAAGGTGAAGTTTTAACGGCATATGTAGGCTCTGGGCCACCCAAAGATAGTGGTTTCCACCGTTACACTTTTCTGTTGTTCAAACAACCCAAGAAATTGGAGTTTGATGAAAAACGTTTTACTAAAAACCAAGCAGCAGGACGTGAGAAATTCTCCACCAGGAATTTTGCCAAGAAATACAATTTGGGAGCACCAATTGCTGGCAATTTCTATCAGGCCCAATACGATGACTATGTTATGGAGTTGTACAAACAATTGGGTCTTTAAGTGTAATGTTTAGTGTGCGTTTCTTGTTTTTGTTTTTTTTTTTTTTTGGAAAAACGATAAACCGTTTTCGTAATCCATGCATGTATTTATTATAAGTCTTTACAAATTAAACTAGTTTTTTGTTTTTTTTTTAATTTTTGACACCATCTTTGCACCAAACGCCAACAACAAACCAACCAACTAACCGGTAGATGTAAATGTATTGTAATGTTAATAAATCTTTTGATTAACAACAACAAAAAAAAAAACACAAATGTACGAATGAAGAAAAAAAAATAAATACCAACAACTTTGAATTGTGAACCATAAAACAAAATATTAATTAAATAAATAAATATATTTAAATTTAAACAACGTGTCTTTAATGAAGAGTAGATCTAGTATACCTGCAGACTGGCTATTTCGTAATGAGATTTTTATGAATCAGAGTAAAAGATGAAAGTAAAAAATGGGTCGACATTTCGTTGTTTTTTTTTATATTATTATTTTTATTTGTATATTCAAGGTTGTTTTAATATATTCATAGAAAATACACGCTTAACTATTAAATATCCATATATGCAATATTCCTTACTAGTTCTTAAAACCAGAGAAGCAAGTTCAAATAAAGTTGCTGGTAGTGTGGTTAAAATAATGTGTTTAATTTCAATACTTTTTTTGTTTGTTTTGTTTTTCTATACATATTACAATTAATTAAAAAACATGTACATATGTATGCTTGCTTTCAATCCATTTGCTAGTTGAACACAAATTATTGTTTTAAACAAAATATTAATTTATTTTTTAATATCATAAACTTAACTAATATAATTAGCATAAAATAAATAAGAAACTATATCGACTATTCATAGCAATAACAGTTATTCGCAGACTGGTTTATATCAGTCAGAATGTAGAATTTAAATACAGTGTGAGATAAAACATATCAAATGCATAGTTATGGTTCAAAACAATGCTCACATAAAATCTGGCCACCCTACAGAAGCGTCAAAACTTTCGTTTAGTTTCAGTGGAATAATCCCAGTGCTGCGCAATGCACAAATTTTTTGAAAATCCATTATAGTATTCAATGGAAAAAAGTTATTTTTTAATAAAAAAAAATGTCATTCAAAAATATCGCTGAACACAGATCGATCTTCTTTTGTCAATTATATGGTATTCGACAGAAAATATTTGTAATCATCAATAATGCACCATTTCTTATTTATGAAGATGATGATTAAAGTTATCATTAGAAATTGTATTAGTGAACACTCATTGAGCTGCGTTTCTTTATATGTAATTGCCACCACCACAAGTGGTGAATGAGGGTATATATAAGTTTGTGTAACACTGAGAAATATTCCTCTGAGATCCACAAACTTTACATGTATATTCGTGATCCTTATGGAATTCAAAAGCTACGATCACACTTGGCAAATATTTGCCGAAAAATACGTAACAACTAAATAAAAAATTTTTTAACCTGTTTATTTATTAAAAAAAAAAAACTTCTTTCATTTAGGACAGGACATAACAAATATTTAGTTTTATTTTATAAAGCATAAGCAGTTTGGTATTCACATTTAGAAAAATTAAATGGTAGAACAAAAGTCAAAATATGATATTTTTCACCAGTTTTTTTTTATTATTTTGTTTAAATATATTGCAGGTATGTAATAAATTAGTGCTAATTATAATAAACTCGTACGTTTTAGACCCCAATCAAGTCATTTTTACGGAGAACATCCAGTAGGGATTTCTATACCTACCAGCTGAAAAGCGCAAAAGGACTCCAAGTCGTTCTAAAGGGTATAGGCCCAGATGTTGATCCTGCCGAGATAAAGACTAGCTTAATGGAAAAAGGCTTCAAAATTAAGAGCATAACGAATATTAGAAACCGTGAAAAGATTCCACAGCCTTTGTTCAGGGTGGAATTGGAACTTGGAGATGTCGTATTAAAGAAAAACGAATCCCATCCCATCTACAATATGATTTACCTTCTGCATCGTAGAATCACCGTGGAAGAACCACATAAGCGTCAGGGACCCGTCCAGTGTCTCAACTGTCAAGAATTTGGTCACACCAAGGCGTATTGTAAATTGCCGTCAGCTTGTGTTGCGTGTGGGGAGCTACATGCAACTGCTCAATGTGATAAGTCGAAAACTGACTCAAAAATCAAAAAATGCAGTAACTGCGGAGGTAATCATACCGCAAATTATAGAGGTTGTCCAATTTACACTCATTTGAAAGCCATAAGTACCAACAAGACGTCAGTATTACCTGATCATCGTCAACAGCCTATTTTGGCATCGAGTGACAATTTCCCGCAATTGTTACGGTCCACTAGTCATGTAAACGCGCCTAGTTCTAGACAAGTTTCTTACGCTAACGTGGTTAAATCTAATATGCCAGGTTTGGAGCAGGAACCTAAATCACAATATTACGAGCCTAATATTAACACTCTAGAGACTACATTGTGTGTCTGCACTTGTCCAAACTATGAACACCTTTAAGACCACTATGACATCCATGATGCAGGAAATGCTGAAAATGCAATCCACTATTTAAATATGTTCGATCAAAAATATCTCCCGCACTTGTTGTTTTACTCGAACTAAACTTGATGAAAAAAACTAAATATTAAATTTTTCTAGCTCTTATACAAAGTAATCTTAATAATCTTACACTTGCATATGGTTGCTGACCTATAAAATTTACAGGTTATACAAAACAAATCTCTAAAAGCTGTTTTTAATTTGCCGCCATTATACCCCTTTATATAAGGATATTGCTAAAAATGTTTTCCCAATAGATGGTATTTATAAACAGCAGTTATTGATATATATTAAGGAAACCATACATAAAATTGGACATCACACGATCAGTTTATCCGTCAACCAAATGTTTTTTAATACAAGAAATAATTCAAAATTAAGGTTTCCTAGATGTCGTTTTGAAATTACTAGACAAAAATACAATAATTTGCACCAATTTCTAAAAAATTGTGCATCAATATCATTATTTACGAAAAAGCTAAAAGATTTTTATCTTAATATGTAATATTGAAATGCTTCTAATGTAATATAACACAGTGATACAAAATTGAATGAAATAGAAAAACCTGGGACCGGATATTATTTTTCTTGTAGGGCTTGTCGAGCAAAAAAAGATTCCAATAGTGAAATATGCCGGAGACCTCCAAAACTGGAGAAATTTGGGTGTTATTGTCGAACAAATTGTGTTATAGCAAATTGTTTTATTGCTCGACAATAACACCAAAATTTCACAAGTTTTCTTAGATAAAATATATATCACTCGAAAGATCTCAGTTTCTTCTTTCCAAGCCCTACAAGAAAAATAATATCGGGTCCCAGGTTTTTTGGACTGTCGGTGCGACACGGTGCGTGTAATTTAACTATTCTATTGTATTTTTTTTAATTTTAGAATTAATTAAAATAAACATAAACAATTTGTAATCATTTTGCCAACGAAGTCTCAATAATGCCCTAGAAGCGCTAAGACCACACTATAATGTAAAATTGTAATTTTGAATTAATAAAAATAAAAAACTTAAAAAAAAAAATCTCATATACCGTTTTTACGTTAAAATTCGACGTGAGATATCTTCATATGCATAAAATTCACTATTCAAAAATTTAAGAAGATCGGCTCTTGATTTGTCACAGCTGCCATATAAGGACCATTTCCGACAAACAATTTAACCCACAAAAATGTCTACTAAATATCGCTATTGAACCTACTTTTATACAGATCAAAAATTTTAATCCAGAAATCGGACTAAACTCAGTTATACGGCAATTATGCTACTGGATTTTGCAGCTGTCAGTTCATAATTTACAATAGCTCCCGAAGTAAGTCCATTTTTGTTTATAAAAATCAATCATAACACTCTTTTAAATAACGTTATTGAGATGCAATTCAACCATATTAATTTGTGATGTATATAGAAAACATTTTTTTTTATTTTATTTAATTACATTCAAGATTGTTATGGTCATCAGACAAACTCTGTAAACAATGATAAGAATTGTTAATTACATCAATTATAAACAATCAAAATTAGATAAAATTTCACTTGCATTAAGTAAAGTGATTTATAAATATTAAGGGTGCTCGTGATATTGCTTAGAATTGTGCAATTGGGAAAACTTTTTATGTTTTGTGCAATCTAACAACGTTAGTTTGTGAGAAACGTCAATTTAAAAATAAATAAAATAAAATAAACCTTAAATATATATTATAGATAATCAACGTTAGGCGGAAGAAGAGATTTTTGAAGATTTCACTTATGTTCTTGCAGCTGGAGAATATTTTCGCCATTTGATCATGATTCAGTTGCAAGATCACACAATTTTTTTCTTTTTCAAATGTCGCCCCAACTTAAAACTAGGTTGAGAGAATGTACCAAAAATCTTAGGATCTTGCTAGAAGCGCAAAAAGCAGAGTCTCTCAAACAACATCTGGAAGGTCTAGACGCAACTTCCCAGTCAAATTATTCATTATGGCGTGCAGTCCGAAATCTAAGAAAACCCGTAATCGCAAAACCTCCACTGCGTACTTTGAACGGATCTTGGGCACGAAATAACGAAGAAAAAGGCAACCTTTTCGTAAGTCATTTAAAAAATGTATTCACTCCCAATACGGATACTTACATTAGCGAACTACCGCCTGTTGTTGCCAGACCACCTGTACAAATAAGATTTCAATATCTGGAGGTTGTTGAGACTATTGATAATTTAAATGTTAAAAAAGCACCTGGGTTTGATAAAATCAGCAATAAAATGATTTTTGAGCTGCCTCGCATTGCAAAAAGATTAATCCTCTTTATTTTTAATGCCATCTTACGGCTTGAGTACTACCCTCCGGTTTGGAAAATTGCACTAGTAAAGATGATTCCTAAGCCGGGAAAAGATCCTTGCAAAGTTGAGTCGTATAGGCCAATAAGTCTATTACCAACTATGTCCAAATTATTCGAGAAATTGCTTATAACCAAGCTGACTCCGATTTTGAATGAAAACAACTGCATTCCCAATCACCAGTTTGGCTTCAGACGTCAACACAGTACAATAGAACAAACACATAGATTGGTACAAGTTATAAGAAAAACCTTTGAGGAAAAGAGATACTGTTCGGCACTCTTTATTGACGTCTCTCAAGCTTTCGACAAAGTATGGCATGAAGGCCTGATATCTAAATTAAAGCAGAACTTGCCGGTGAATCTTCAACACCTACTATGGAAATACTTAATCGACCGTCAGTTTATGATTAAAGAAGGTGATTATTTAAGCCGTCCTCAACCTATAGGTGCTGGCGTCCCTCAAGGTAGTATCTTAGGACCAATTCTATACTTGCTGTACACAGCAGACATGCCAACAAACAATGAAATTCACACGTCAACATTTGCTGATGATACGGCATTTTTCAGTACTCACAAAGATCCAAAAGATGCCTCGATTCAATTACAGCACCACGTAACGCAAGTGCAGAAATGGGCAAGACAATGGGGAATAAAAATAAATGAACAGAAATGCACCCACGTAACATTTACTCTACGTAGGGAATCATGTCCCCCTATTCGTATTAATGACCATATAGTGCCTCAAAACTCACACGTGAAATATCTTGGTATTCATCTGGACCGTCGCCTCACATGGAAACCACATATAGATGCTAAGCTGACTCAAATGAAACTGAAAGCAGCCCAAATTCATTGGCTCATCGGCAGAAACTCCGTCCTTCGGCTCGATTGTAAGCTTCTACTCTACAACTCAATCTTAAAGCCAATTTGGTGCTATGGTATCCAGTTATGGGGCACTGCCTCCAACTCCAATATTGAGAAAATTCAACGCCGTCAAAACAAAATTCTACGAATGATAACTACCGCTCCTTGGTATATTAAAAACAACAACATACACAATGATCTTGATGTTCCACGTGTCAAATGGGAAATAACTAAACACGTGGCCCTTTATTTGGGTAAGCTGGATACTCATCCAAATCCCCTCGCTCGAGACATCTTACAACATCCCGGTATTAGCCGTTTGAGAAGGAGGGACACCACCGCTCTCAGATGAATAAATTCAAGTTGCTCATTATATCCTATCGAATTTGAAAACTAGATTTTCCCTAGCATTGGCTGGACTTATCTTAATTAACTTTAGTTTTAAGATTTGAATACCTATTGTTAGTTCATTTAAAATGAAGATACAATAAAAAAGAATATGCAAAAAAAAAAAAAAAAAAAATGTCTTTTTTTTCAAAAGTAAAATAAAAATCAGCTGTTGAGTTAAATCCACAATTGAACAACTCAAGTTTACGAGCCAAAACTGTTGGGCAAATTTACGAAGTTCATGTGTGTAAATAATTATGCACAGTTTGTGAGACTTTTAAACGATATCATGAGGACCCTTATTATTAAGAATACAATAGATTTATAAATATAATTCAGACATGTAAATAAAACACCACCAAAACACGATGATTTTCACTAACAAATCAAACATTAATCAATTGCATTGTTACATTCAAGAAAATGGAAATCAACTAAAAATGGTTCAACAAATTTTTTACACACATTTTACTCATAATCTTTTGAAAAATTTCATTATCATTTCTAAATATTGCTATGAAATTATACCAGTAATGTGTACTTTCAACTACACTCTCTGAGTTATCCACTTTAAGAATTTAGATCCATTCAATTGTGCATATCTATCAATTGTGCATATCTAAATAAAATTTGTGTTTATTTGTCTTATTTTAGCCCGCCTTCACACTCTTCACACTTCTGACTCGTCAAGGCGTAAAAATGTATTTTTGGGTGAGAAGATAAATGCTTGTTATGAACCTTTTGTAAGTTTTTATGAATAAAAGGGCTAAAAACTTGACGGTACTAGTAAATTTTCTTATTTCCTTTTGTTTTTTATACTCTACACCACACCACCATAGTGGGGAGGGTATATTAAATTTGTGGTGATGTTTTTAAATACCAGAAATATTGATCCAACACCCACCTTAAAGTATACCGATCGACTCAGAATCACTTCCTGGGTCGATTTAACGATGTCCATCCGTCCGTCTGGCTGGCTGTCCATGTAAAATTCGTGCGCAGAGTACAGGTCGCAATTTTGAAGATATTTCAATAAAATTTAGTACGTGCTATTTCTTCGGCCCAAGGATGGATGGTATTAAAACTGGTGGAAATCGGTCCATTATTCGACCTGGCCCCCATACAAATGGCCTCCTAAAATTGGGGTTTACCGATCATTAATGTTTGAATTATGCAAGTATCCAACAAATTTCATCGCAAATGAGTGGTAAATGAAGCCAAATCACATCTACAAATTTTGTGCAGATCGATCCATAATTACTCGTAGCTCCCATATAAGTCCCACTTCTGAAAATCGCTCTAAAGAGCATAACTCTCTCAATAATGTTGATATACAAATAATATTAAACGAAAAAATATTTCATATGTCTAAAAATGATACGGTACAATTTTATTATGATCGGTTCATAATTAGTTGAAACTCTCATATAAGACCTTCTCCCTATTTCACTTTAACCATCATAAATCTTTTAAAAGTATTTATATCGAGATAAAGTTCAACATACATTGTATTTATATTTATAGACATCATGACACTAAATTTTTGGATGATCGGTCCACAATAGGTTATATCTCCCATATAACGCCCATTTCTGAAAAACTGTTTTATACATATACTGGGTGTAGGGTATTATATGGTCGGGTCCATGAAAAAATACGAAAATTGAATTGACATGTGTGAATGACATAACTAGTTCAAAAGAGAGTTAAACAAATACTAAAACCGCTAAAAACAGCTAAAACCGAGAAGAAACAATAAATGATTGCTGTTTGCTCTTACAAAAGCCGATAGCCATTGATGCTAGTCCTTTTAGCCTTAGATTTATTGTAATTTTAATTATAACAAATTTTTTAATAAATAAATAAATAAATAATGCTCTTACAAAAGGCTTGTAAAATTAAATATCGTTACACAAATGTGAGCTGAAAACAGCGGTTACACTTTTTTGAATAAATATTTACCATGTATGACAGTACCCTTAATGCAATACTAGTTTAATATTATAAATAATAGCTTGCCTATTTCTGTCATTGTTCGATTTAGTGTTTAGCTTTGGAATAGTCATATAATGACTCTATTATTGTTGTAAATTTGCTTGCTAATCGTCATTAGGCATGTAGTTTTGCCCAAATAACACTCAATTAGACGACAAATGCAAATTCTTTATAACACTCATGAAACTTTTCAATTATAGAAATTTTCTTTCTACTTCAGTGATTCTAGAGAGTTATAATTTAAGATTTACCTGAAGCATATAATTTATTTGTTTAACATGCCTAAACTTAAAGGTAAATTTTAATGATGAGTTTCTTGTGGGTATTAAGAATAATTCTGGAAATAAAAAGTTGTCAAAAGTTTGGTCTACAACAATTAAACACACAAAGATAATAGCTTATAAAACAAAAGTAATTCTGTAAAAACATAGGCCCATAATCATAGTCATAGAAAAAGCATACTTTAAGCAAAAGCATGCTTTTGTTTTAAATTCAGAACAAAATTTATATGTTTTTGTTGTTTAAAAGTCTACTTTTGTTGAATTAAAATTCGCAGCTAGTTTATTGTTAGCTTCATAAATACATATTAAATTCGCTTAATTTCTCATGTTTGTATTTTAGATTTGGTGCCGGTGGTAAAGAGAATGAACCTTAAATTTCGAATGTTTTGTTTAGATCCATAAAACCACAGGAATTACGTTTGGATTCCAAAGAAACTTTTTACATGACAAAAACGATGGTACGGGTGTTTTAGTATCTGTTAAAAATCAGTGATCTTTATGTCTTATCTTTAAAAATCTGTGCCGATAAAAACGATTAAGAACTACAACTTCATCGGTTACAAAATATGCAAACATGCAAACCATTAAAGTCATGAATCACAACACTTTAGTAATATAAATAGATAAGACACATGCCACCCACCACTAATCCTTATCAGGTAAAATTTCAGATAACCTAATCAAATAATCATTCTCCGAAAAAGTGCATGTGTCCCAGCCAGGGTTGGCAAACATGGTACAAGTGTACTTTCTTTGACACATTTTAGACTCAGTAGGTATCGTGGTACTACCATGAGGTACAATTTGGTACAATTTCAAAATATTGCTGCATAAAAAATTGGTTTTCTAGATGAAATACGAGTATGTAGATAAATATACGATTTATGTTACCATTTGGAACTGTATACATATGACCTTTAAATATGCATTAAATATGCATCTAAAAGATGGTTGTGATGAAGAGAACATTAAATGATTTTGAGATTAAATCAAAAAACAAAAGCTTATAGTTTAGTTAATCAGGATTTAAACTTTAACTTAAGAAGTCAACCCTTCCAATTCTTCAATACATTCTTTAAATAATAAACTGGTAATTTTGAAAATGCACTCCGGAGGACACACGAATATACTAATATGTGCATAGTATAGTTATCAAGGTTATCAAGGTTATTTGCAATTGGTCTCATCCCATCCCATTAGGAAAGTTCGATTTTGTATCACTATGCATTTAAAGCAGTGAAGGGCGAATGCTATACACGCGTGTATAGGAACCTGTTTCGCTGTCTGATCTCGCTGCCAGGGCTGCCAGATAAATTTCGGAAAAAATCGTCAAAATCCCGATAAAAAAGAAAAAAATCGTCATTTCGAATTATAAAAATCGTCAAAAAAATCGGAAAAATAAAAAGTTACTATTTCTAATAGTATTTTGAAATCTTTATTAAAACGAAAACATAAAAATTCAATTTTATATAGTCTCTTGTACAATACATATCAAAATACGTAAATTTTAACTTTTTACATAACAAATCACAAAAAATTTTATGTTAAACACAAATTGTGTAATATTTAATATCTTAGTCCGTTTTCACTTCTATAATTCTCACTCGTCAAGGCAAGTATTTTTGGAAGAGAAGGGAAATAAGAACAAAAGGGGTACAAACTTGACGGTACTGTCAATTTTCTTATTTCCTTTTGTTTTTTTCATGCATGTTGATTTATATTAAAAAGTACGAAAATTGAATTGACATGTTTGATGAAATGAAATGGCAAGTTCAAAAGAGAATTGAACAAAAACTGGTCTGCTAAAACTGAATAGTGTGAAACAGTATTTTATAAATAAATTGTTGAATTCAGCATATTTTATTAATTCAGGTTAAATTACAATGTCAGAACAATTTATTTTATTAAGTTTTAAATAACATTTTGAGTATAGAATTCAACATATTTTCAAAGAATTCCGTATTTTTGTTATTAAAATTTATTCGGCTGAATATGCTTTCGACGTTTTGTTAAAATAGGAGAAGTTTTTGTAGAAGAATTTCCCCGTGGAAATTCAGAAATTGTTTCCTCTTAAAATTTTAGTTCATGGAATTCAGTATTTAAAATTGATTTTTATGTTTACACATAAATAAGTAATTTCGACTATTCTGTCTCAATATTATTTGCAATTATTTTACTTGAACTTAACAACAATAATTAAGAAAACACTACTATTACTTAGTTTTGTTTTTGAAATAGTTGTTGTCTCAAAAAAAGAGAGAATTTGGTAACAAAAACATTAATAAAACTAACAATTTATAGAAAATTTTAATAATTCAGGAAATCGTCATTTTCAATGAAAAAATCGTCAAATCGTCATTTTGCTATTTTTGAAACCAAAAATCGTCAAAATGACGATAAATCGTCAAATCTGGCAGCTATGCTCGCTGCCCATTTTTTTGTGTACACTCAAAACAAAATGTTAAATGAAGAATGAGAAAATGATTTTTTTATAGAAAACATGGATGGCGATGCACAATGCTTGATTTGTCATCACATTGTAAGTTAAAAATATTTAATTATACATTATGTTATTTATTACATATATTATACATATATTATTTTATTATTTAATATTATTTGTATATATTTGTATATATAAAAATACTAAAATCCAAAAAAATGTATTTAATTTTGGCAACTGAAAAATTATTTGAGTGTACAATTATTTGCGGTCGTTTGTTTTTGGCTGCTTCCAACACTAGCACATATGAGTGAGTATGTGTGTGCCCAGCACTGATTTAAAGCAATTCAATAAACTGCAATATTGTTTGTTTTTCGTTTTGTTGAGAAATCAATACGAAAGCTCAATTTCCATTAGCGATCGACGATTTCTGATGACATTCTTAATACGAGTCGGTTCGAAAACTTTTTAGCCTAGAAAATAAAGCTTGGTATAAACAGAAAAAGGTTAAGTGTTTTGGAAACTTGCATCTCTGCTATGAACACATGTTAAAATTCTTTCCTTCGATCTGACAAATCCTTCATATGGAAACAGATGTTTTTTTTTTAAATAGAAAAATAAGAAATTCGTGGTGTCATTAAATATTTAAATAAAAAAGATTTATCGGGACATCAGTAAAAAATTGGGTTGCTGAATTTAAACGGGGTCGTACAAGCATTGAGAATGAACCACGTAGTGGACGACCAAAAACAGCAACAACAACAGTAATTGTAGCCAAAGTGCATGATATGGTCTTAAATGATCGACGAATAAAAGTGCGTGAAATAGGTAATATCATGGGCATCTGAAATGATCGAGTCCATTTAATTTTGCATGAAGAACTACAGATGAAATAGCTTTCAGCAAGATGGGTTCCAATGGGTTATAAAATTATGTCTGTTTTTATATAACAACTTAAACAATTTTCAATGGAAAGTTGTGCATTTTAGGATTCTTGTACATTTATAGTATAGTCAAATATAATATCTGACATCCCACTTATGTACATATATATATATTCCCACAAGTTGCGCCACAAATAAGTTTTATAAGTTCTACAAATATATCGCACCAAATTATTGTGTGGCCAATTTCGAAAATCACTTTAACGAGCATAACTAAATATCATAAAAGTGTTAATATCCAAATAAAATTTAACACATACATATAAGACTAATACTCGTACATGATGATCGGTTCATATTTAGTGGTAGCACCGGGAAAGATCTTCTTCTACCAATATTTCCCTCTTAATTTTTGATGGTGAGTAAAAAAAAAATAACAATCATGAGCTTATTACAATTTATCGCTAGCACACCACTGCAGCTAACAAAAGTCATAAACTTCAGCTAAGTTAAGCTTTTAAAAATACTTATGTTCGAACCTACTTAAAACAAGAATTTATAACGTCAAAATCAGTCAGCGTTAAAAACTCTAAACAACAAGTTCAAATTATGAAATTCTTATTCTTACTACAAATATTATTTATTGTAAAAGGAGTACTAGCTGAGGATACGGAAATAATCAGGGCAATGAAAAGGCATGAAGTCATACCAGATCTTATAGATGAAGGACCCCAAGAACTGTTAAAGGTAAAAATTATTAAATATTAAAAAAGAAACAATTTATTTATTAAAATAAAAAATTGGCAGATTTCCTTCGATAGCGGTGTTATGGCTAATATGGGTGCAGAATTAACACCCACCCAAGTGCAAAATCCACCTTTAGTAGAATGGTCTGCGGAAAAAGGCATCTTTTACACTCTTCTATTTACCGAAGTAGATGCTCCATCACGTAAAGATACTTCGCTAAAGGAATGGCTTCACTGGCTAGTTATCAATATACCAGAGGATAATGTGAGCAAAGGAGAATTATTAAATGGCTATCAGGGTTCAGGACCAAGCAAAGGTTCAGGTTTTCATCGGTATGTCTATTTACTCTTCAAACAGCCTTCTAAGCTGACATTTGAGGAAAAGTATTCTGCTGCCAACAGTATTGAAGGTAGGCCGAATTTTTCCACTAAACACTTTTCTGCCAAATATGGCTTAGGTGCTCCAGTGGCAGGAAACTTTTATGAAGCACAATACGATGAGTTGTCTGATGTACTATTGGCTAGATTGGGTCTATAGAATTTATATATTACTTACACATATTTTTAAATAGAATTTAAAATTGCATATTGCTTAAAGGAAAAAAGATAATAAAAAAATTTAAATGTGTTTTACTTTTAAAGTTATGAGCGTACATTTTTTTTTGAATGAAAAACATTGCTTAAATCGGCGCCCCTAAAAATTTCCTACCGAAATAGAGCTTAATCAGCCATAAATGTATGAAATATCATCAGATCTACAAATGTTGTGCAGATTGGTCAATAATTGATGTCAACACAAATAAATCTCTTATTGGGTGTATAACTTACAAATGCTGGATTCATAGCATATTATTTGGTTTTTGTCATTATAATTTATACATCTCTTTCTTTTATTCTCACTTAGTTTCTGAATATTATAGTGTAAAAATCCCAGATTTTCGTACTTCGAAAATGTCGAGTTTTATGCCAACAAAGCTGCTTATGCCAATAAAGCGTCACATATCCGAAATGCTGCTAAACGCTATAAAAGAAAATCATTTTTGCACCGAATCATTACTTGCAATCAATTGCGATAACGCAAAGCTTAAGAGATCATACGTAAAGCTCACCTAAGTAGCCGAATCAACACCAAAGCCTACTATCCATATCGCTAGGGAGTACTTGGTATATATTATGAGATGCTGAAATCCGGTCATAATATCAAAGTGAACCTGTAGCGAATGCAACTGATTCGTTTGAACCGAGCATTGGTCGGAATATGCGAAAAAACATGAAAGCGTAATATTCCATTATGACAACATGCCACATGTTGTAATACATGTTAAAACTATTTAGAAAAAACTGGTTGGGATGTTTTGCCTAGCACGAGGGTATCCGAGATTGGCTTGATTCGTATATGTTGCCATATACGGGAAATGGTAAATTCTCATAGCTAACAATCAGACATTAATAAATCAGAATTGGTCATTAAACGTTTACTAATCCAAACATAGTTAAACATAGTTGGACCACGTACAAAAACCCTACACTCAATATACACTTTTAAATTGTTTCCTGTTTTAACTGCAAATTTTATTATTTGGTATTTGGTGGTTGTCTTTACTAAGTGCACAATATCCTAGTATGGCAACTTAAAAATTAAGTGGCAACTTTCTTACCATGGTGAATTAAAATAACAAGGTGGTGTTGAAAAGCCAGCTGTTTTTTTAGTCATGTTCGTTATGTCAAACTTTTTTTGTTGTTTGTATTTATACATGTATGTACATACTATCAAAAATAAACCAGACAATTTGAACAAAAAGTGAAAAAAACAATTCATGATAACTTAAACCTTTTTGGAGGCATATTTTATTACCTAAATTTAACAGCCATGTCACAGAATTCCTTTCAGAAGTGGAATTAATTCGCTTTTTGCTTCTATATATGTATTTATTTATTTTTTCAAAATGTTTGTAAATAATAGTCATAGCAGTTGTTTTTTACATTACAAACATGAAAGCAAAAACAAAAATACCCTGTTGTTTCTGTTCATTTCACCATGCTTGCTTACTTTAACAAAAACTACTCTAAAAAACTCTCTTTAAATACATAGCACAGATTAAATAAAACCCAGTTTTAATTCAAGTTTTTATGCATTTGCTATTGTGGTTTTATAAAAGAAACTTCGTTGTTAAATAAAATAGAAAACCAAAACAAAAAAAAATTATTAACAAACCAGATGGCTAAACAGTTGGTTGTTGTATTTATCTGCTTTTTGGCCTATTTCCAGTTGGCCCAAAAAGCAGCAGCCGCATATGATGTGGAAAAAGTATTTAGGGACAATGAGATAATACCCGATGTTATACAAGAAGCACCCCAGGAATTTTTAAAGGTAAATTATAATAAACCAAAGATCGTATTTAACTTTGCATAAATTACTTTAGACCTAAAATACTACAATACAGTTATAATCTTTTTTAATTAATTGTAAATATGTAATTAATTTGTAATGATTTTAATTGGAAACTTTGCGATTTTCAGGTGACATATGACAATGGCTTAGAGGTGGACAAGGGCAATGAATTGACACCAACCCAGGTAAGGCTACAACCCAAGGTAGAATGGCAAGCTAAATGTAATGAGTACTATACCCTTATAATGACCGATCCTGATGCACCAAGCCGTGCTAATCCCAAAGTTCGTGAATTCCGCCATTGGTTGGTAGCCAATATACCAGGCAATCGAATTGATCAAGGTGAAGTAGTTGCGGCATATGTGGGTTCAGGACCACCCAAAGACACTGGTCTTCATCGGTATGTCTTTTTGTTGTATAAACAACCAAGCAAAATAAACATTGATGAGCCTTATGTGGCCAATAATTCACGTCGTAACAGACCCAACTTTAAGGCAGCTAAATTTGCCGAAAAATACAATTTGGGTGCTCCACTGGTTGGCAACTTCTATCAGGCTCAGTATGATGATTATGTACCCATCGTGGCTGCCCAACTATCTCAGGGCAATTAACGCAACAAGAACTACATACCTACTAGGTTTTATTAAAATTTTTTAAAAATAAAAATTTATTCATATCATTACCAAAGTAAATGGAAAAAACGAATATAAAAATTCAGTTGTTAGTTTTCCTTTTGAATTAATTACTTAAAAATAAAACTGTTTTATTAAAATTCACTTCTTTACTTTCCGGCTGCTGTGGCCAAGGGATTTCTTAACACCAGTATAACAGAATCTCCACGCAAAAACATTTTTGATATGAAGCGATCTTTGTTTACAGGTTTCACCTTCTTTTTGCCCTTTCCCGTACGAGGTATTTCCGTCCACATTTCTTTGACATTCTCCAATACCATATTACAGTGGCGATCGAAGGCCTTTACTCTGCCCAAGAGCTTTTTATTGTTGCGGCAGTTGATTAAAACCTGAGTGTTATTTTTCACTGATTGTGTCAGCACTGATAAAGGGCCCGTGTTGAACTCTTCCTCTTCTTGGCGTGCCAACTCTTCGGGAGTCAATTCAGATTTGGGTTTTACAAGAGCCCTGGAGAACAACAAACAATAAATGTTTTGCGCGAAAACAAAAAGTTAGGTTAGCTTGGTCTTTTTAATGCAAATTATTATAGAATTGTTGAATATTTTATGTTCAACTACTTACATATCGTGGATTTAATATAAAAAGTTTAATTTTACTAAAATTGTGTAAAAATATTATAAGATTTGTTAGCTTTTGTTGTAAACGTTTTAAAAAACTTGTACTTTTCTTTTAGATGTTTGTAATTTTTGCAGTTTTTCTTTAACACGCTTATTCGCTGCTGTGACAGTTGTCAATGTTTTTTTTTATAACGGGTGCTTGCCAGATTGTTATTTAAGCAACACATTTTAGCAAGACGAATGAAGTCGTTATAAATTCGCCTTGAATTGTAGAGTGCAAGAAAAATATATATTTATTTGTTGTGTTTTAACATTAATACGATTAATAAATAAAATTTAAAAAAATAACGAATGGAACCCTTAAAGAATTTTAATTAATAAAATGTTTTATTTGTTATAAAATACAGCATGTTTTTTTAAACAAAAAAAAATTGTTATATTATTTGGATACATACTAACATTTTTAAGAGAGACTAGGTCAATTATAGACAGATGTGCACAACATTTTTAAGTGGGATTAGCCTTCAAGTACAACTTATTTGTAGCGAAATATGTTTAGATACGTACATAAATCACCGATTTATGACGAATAAACACCTATTTGGGAAGGACATTTGTATGAAGGTTAGGGGAAATAATGGACCGATTTCAGCCTACTTCAATTCTAACCATCCTTACGCCGAAACAAATACCGACGACGTTAGGGTGGGTGTTGGACAAATATTTATGGGGTTACAAGCATTAGCACAAATCCCACTATTAAATTGATTATTTATTGATGGTATTTATATATCTCTTAAAAGTCTTATAAGTTAAATTAAGGCAATGTAGTTTGGGGAAAATTAATAAATTTATAGAATTATTTAAAAATTCTATTAATTTTTATTAAGATATTTCAAAATATTATTATTAAAAATGGTCAAATATAATAACGTCCATTCATAAAATACACAGTACAACAGCCAATCTGGGGGGTGAGAAATTCCAAGTCAGGGTGATGGTACTAGGTCAGTATAGTAAAACCCTCAAAGGGTTTGGCGTTCGTATGTGTCAGTTTTTTTTTATGACCTTTTAAATTTTTTCCTTATCTTGATGTTTTTTCGCTTAGTTGTAACATTTTGGCAAAAACGTAGTTTAACATAACTCGAGAACCACTTGTCCGATTTTGATGAAACAAATTTAGAAAAATTAAGAATTTATTTATTTACAATTAAGTGAAGGTATCCCATTTTTGTTTTTATTCAAAAAAGTGCCATTTATCGCCTTTTTATAAATTTTCCCCAATAACTCCAGACTTCTAATCTTAATAATCCCAAAAATGTTCCACAGTGATATTAGTCTAGCATTACAGTGGGTGGCCAAATTATTAGTTACACATGCAAAATTATTCAGTTTGAAGCCGTATAACATTTTAAAATAGTGGAAATTTATCCTTTTATTTGTTCTTTTAGGTAAATTAAGTGTTTCTAATTCAAATAAAAATAAATTCTTTTGTTTTAAAAATATATATTTGAGGAAAAGAAATATTACAAAATTTTTAGAAAAAAAAATCTTAATGTTTCGTAGAACCTTCTTTGGCATCAATTACAGCTTATACCCTTTTTGGCATGCTCTGATTGCATTTTTGAACATTTTCTTTTAGTTCTTCATCGTGATGCAAGACTTTAATCAATTTAATCAAAATTGCATATTTCACACTTCAGAGCAGAATGACAGATAATGATCTACAATCATTGTTGACACTGCACAAAATATTTAACAGCATTAGTAGAATTAAGATACGAAAACATCTGGTACAAGAAATAAATTTATATACGTATTAAAAGCGATTGAATCTTAATTAATAAGTGTAACTAATAATTTGGCCACCCACTGTAGTTTCAAAATATAATTCAACTTATAAAATATATCGATGGTCTCATGTAGAAAGGCCCTAACTCGCATATTTGAAACTTTACAGGAGAAGCTAAAAACAATAGAAACTGTAATATACAACATGTAACTTTTTTTTGTTATTTTTTACACTATTGCAATAAATTTTTGTGAGGAGGTGTATTTGCGTTAAATGCATTGGAATCGCAAAAAAAACAAATTTCGAAAAAATAGCGAGTTAGGGCCTTTCTACATGAGACCAACGATATGTAATTTCATGATTTTGAACAGTATAGAATAACAATAAAGGCGAATGTAAATCAAGCACTAATTATTAAATTAATGGAATTATTTATAAAATATTCGAAATTATTTAATTTTCATGGGTTTTTATCAGGTGTTTTTAAAAATTGTCCGTCAAAACTTTGGCAAATTTAATAATTCCGATAACGCTGGCATATACATATTTAATACATAATACATATTTATATTAACCTTAAACTAATTTAGAAAGACCACAAAACCATTTTTTCAAACGTTTTTACTAATATTATTTATTTATTCCCTTTTTCGTAAAAGTTCAAAGAAAATATTACTAATTAATAGAATATTGTAAATGTATGTGAAAATATCATATTCTTTAAAGGTCACATGATTGCCGCAATACGCCAACTTGCAACAATTTTTATTGTGATAATTTTGAGGACAATAAAATGATTGTTCTAATCAAATTCGGAACAAATCGAGTTTACCGACGCAGCTCCAAATAAAAAAAAATAGTATGTAGGGTGATAGAAAATTGAATAATAAGAAGAAAAAATAAAATAAAAATATTGGCGCAAACGCTTAGTTTTCGAGTTATGGACGTTTTTAGTTTTCATAGAAATATGTGATTTGGCTAAAGTTCAGCTTAAAGGGCAACGACGCAGCTCCAAATAAAAAAAAGTATGTAGGGTGATAGAAATTCGAAAAATAATTTAATGTAGTTTTTAATGTAGTTTTTCTTCTTATTTTTCAATTTTCTATCACCCTACATACTTTTTTTTATTTGGAGCTGCGTCGGTAAACTAGATTTAAGCATCAAATTCTTCGCAGTCACATGATTGCCTAAAATTTCATAAATTTGATTGCCGCAATGATAAAGGCACAATAATTGCTGTTTTCCAGTCACACGATTGTTACTATATACAGCAGCACTGCGAAAGAGCTGTTGTAATAAATTGCTAATTTTGTTGTTTATTTATAAATATGTATGTACATATGTAAATCAAAAAAATAAATAAATAACAAAAGTTAAAATGATTGCTTCTCAAAAGAAAATTGCAGCTGCAATAATTATTTTAAGTGAATTGGAAAAAAAGAATGAAAAAAAGGGTGTTAAAAGAAGTGTTTGGATCAAAGAGTGGTTGACAAAGAGAAGCACCGATTGTGCATACGAAAATCCATTAATGGAGTTTCGTGAAATAGAAAATCAAAATTTTTTATTTGAAAATTGTATAAGGATGGACGATAAAACCTTTAAGGAATTGTTGCAGCTAGTGTCACCGCTAATTAAAAAACAAGATACAAATATGCGCAAAGCAATTTCGGAACGAGAACGCTTAGCTGTGACACTTCGGTTTCTTGCCTCAGGAGATAGCTTTATAAGTCTATCAGTATTATTCCGTATTGCCCCAAACACAATTTCAATTTTTGTTCCAAGTGTTTGTGATGCAATTTATGAAGCTTTGAAAAATGAATATCTAAAGGTACGTTGATATAAGTATGTGTATATAATATATACAATATAAAAATTTTTAAATATTAATATTTATACATTCATATGTATATATGTACATATTTTGTAGGTACCATCGACATCAGAAAAATGGAATGAAGTAGCAGTCAAATTTAATACACTTTGGAATTTTCCGAATTGTATAGGAGCGGTTGACGGTAAACGCGTTCAAATGTTAGCACCACCGACTTCTGGAAGCACAATTTTTAATAATAAAAGTACGCATAGTATAGTGCTAATGGCTATTGTTGATGCAGAATACAACTTTTTATATGTTGATGTTGGTTGCAATGGCCGTGTGTCAAATGGAGGTGTATTTGGACGCTGTAGCTTTCAACGCGCTTTAGAAAACAACGTTCTCGACTTGCCAAAACCAAAACCCTTGCCTGGTTGCCGCAGAAATGTACCATTTGTTTTGGTAGCAGATGACGCTTTTCGTATGCAGAAGCATTTGCTGAAACCATACCCCGATGAAAGTTTATGCGCTGGTCAAAGAATATTTAACTATAGGTTATTTAGAGCTCGACGTATTGTAGAAAATGCATTTGGCATTATGACAAAGCGTTTTCAAATATTATCTCGACCTTCAAAACTCAACGTTGAAAAAACGAGTTCCACAACTTTAGCCTGCTGTGCTCTACATAACTTTTTGCTAAAAAAGAAATCAAATTATATAACATCAACGCTTGCTGATCGATATGATGACAACGGTGTTTTTATTCCTGGTACGTGGAGACTTGATTTTTCTTTAGCAGCTGTGAATGGAACAGAAGATACCCCAAGCTCATATATTAGTAACGAAGCAATGTCTATTCGTGAAGAGTTTGAAAAATATTTTATGTCACCTACTGGTGAAATACCTTGGCAATATAAATATATATGATTAAAAAAAATTTTTGACAAATATTTTGGCCTAATTGGCTTTCTATTACTGAATAAATAAATAAAATGTTCATTAAAAAAAAAAGAAAATAGGTATATGTATATGTATGTACATATGTAGTCAAGTTTTATTTATTATTTATTTTAAAAATGTGAGTTAGAGGTTCAGTTTTTTTTAAATAAAATATTTGATCATTAATATCATATTCTTATGTCAAGTACACAAAACAATAGCAAACAAAATTGAACAGAAACAAAAACTTTAATATTTGAAAATAAAAAAAAGTTAATTATCAACTTATCACAATGTACCGTATTGGTCTCTGGGTGATGGTGTAGGGACAACCTCACACCGGCCTTCTAACCTAACCTAATTATCAACTTCAGCTTTCAAAGTTGCATCCATCACAACTCTAACAAGTTGCACGTGCAATTTATTGGCATCATTTTTATTTTTCTTTGCGATCTCCCTCATTTGTGATGCCAAATACATTCCTATTGCGTGCCAGTTGTCCTCTTCCGCCTCTAAACACTGCACTGCTCGCTGAAAAATGTCCTTTTCCTCTTTGGTATATGTTTCTGAGAGGGAAGAACTTGATGTCCCAGGAAGCGAATGATATTGCGACAAACTGTTTTTTACATCAGTTTCTTGTACATCAAGCCTTGACACAGTAGGAGAACATTTTGCTGCACTGTGACGGTTAAAAAACTGCATTGAAGTCCAATGCGGCCAATGTGGTTTAATGTGTGCGTCCTGACCAGATTTTGTAGTCATTTTTTTCTTTACGCTTTGAAAAACAGTTTTTAAATTTGACCATTTAGCCTTACAATCGTCTACCGTATACCCCGGACATCTCTTTTTGATTTCGCGCCATGCCTGCTCTCGTTTGATACGGTCTTTGTAGTCTGAGCATGAATAAACCCAAACACATGAATGTTCTTCTACAGCCAATATTAAATCATTTATTGCACTGCAGGTCCAAGGTGTACTTACACTTGGTTTTTTCTTCCTTTTGGGCAAAGGAGTTTTTGATTTCGTGTTCACAGGATCAAGTATTTCTACACTGCTGTCATCGAGTTCCATATTTAAGCTACATTTAAATAATAATTAGTATAATTACAACAATTAAAACCAATTTTACTTACAGATATACAGTTATACAACAAAAAAAAGAACAATTAAAAAAATTTAATATTGGCGCAATTAAAAGATTTTTATTGACACATTATTGCCCTTCGAGTAGTCATACGATTGCCGTACCACGGTTGTGTTTGATTGGGACAAATAAGAAAAATATGTATTGCCGAAGGTTGCCGTATGAACCAATAAATAGTGAGTTCACACGATAAGTGCATAAAACGCTCCAATAATTGGTACATTAAGGCAATCATTTGATCTTATTTTTAAAGACATTATGAAGAACATTTTTAAATCGCTTAATCTCACAGAAGTCACAATTGGTAACATTAAAAATCAGCCGATCACATAACATCCCTGTCTCCATTTAACTTCATGTCACACTTGTTTTGTTTTGGTGTTGCTGCTGATTCTGCTTTAAATTAACTCAATTATTTAAATTAAATAATTAAAATTTAGTGTAGTAATAACTATAAGTAAACATCAAATGTCTGACGAAGAACAGCCAACAAAAAAATCGAAAATGACATCAGAACCAACAATCCCTCGGCAAGCAGTAGAAACAACAATGCCGGCAATCACAACATGTGCCCACTTTGTGAAGCGCAAGAAACGCTTTTGCAAGATGTCCGTGGCCAAGGGTAAAGAGTATTGCGGCGAACATGAACCAGCCGTAAAAGTAGATTCTAATGAAAATTCCACTGTAGATAATGATCGTATTCCTTGTCCTTTGGATGGCAAACATACAGTTTATAAGAAGAATTTAAGAAAACATTTGAAAATTTGTAATGCTCGACCCACAAATGACCAGCCAGAGTATATACAAAATAACATTAATGCCGGCAGTGATAACGAGGAGCCAATACAAGTAGATTTGAGAAATATTAAACTAATCAAGTTACAAGATGACGAATTTTTTGGAGTTATTGACAAAGTTAAGAAAATATACCAAAAGTATGTGGAAAATAATATAGGCAAGTTAGAATGTCATCATAAATGCATGGATGAAGAGTTGGCCAAGGAGGAGTATGGTAAAGAGTCACGCAAACATTTAATACAAGCTGCCGCTTTATTAGGCATACTGGCAAAAGAACAGAAAATAGAAGACTCCACAAGTTTTGTAGAGTATGGAGCCGGTAAAGGTCAATTGGCGTTTTATTTGGCACAATTATTGGAGTCCAAACAAAACTCTCAAGTTGTTTTGGTCGATCGCATGTCTTTGCGCCACAAAAAAGACAATAAAATAGAAGACCGCTCCTTAGTGCAACGTATAAGAGCGGATATAGCCGATTTTTGTATAGACCGATTATCTACCCTAAAAAATTATCAAAATTGTGTAGCTGTCTCTAAACATTTATGTGGAGGAGCTACAGATTTAACTTTGCGTTGCATTACACAGGCCAAAGAGAAATTTACGGACTTTATAATGATTGCCCTGTGCTGTCATCATCGCTGTGATTGGCGTTCGTTTGTAGGCAAAGAATTCTTTAAAGAGTGTCAAATTTCTCAGCGAGAATTTGTTATTATTACAAAAATGGTGAGTTGGGCTATTTGTGGTTCGGGCATGAGCAGAGAAAGACGTAAGGCTTTGGAGGAGCAGGAACTAACAGCACAAGAGATTGCGGAAATCAATGCAAAGCAACGTTTATCTCTGGCTGAACGTGAATCTATAGGTCTCATGTGTAAACGTGTATTGGACTATGCTCGTTTGGGTTATCTAAGACAACATGGTTATGAGGCTGATTTACATTATTATGTGACCAGAGAGGTTACATTGGAAAATGTGGTATTATTGGCTAGAAGAAAGGTAATGTCATGAAAGTAAAGAAAATTGTTTCATATGTACTTTTAATTGATTCTTTTCAAAATAAAATTTAAGATTTTTAAATTATTTAAAAAAATGTACGTTTTGTTGTTTAAAAACAAGATTTTGGGATTTATAGTTCCAAAATATCGGGGGATTTCAATTGTTGGAGAAAGTTTTGGCTATGTTTTACTGTTGCCATAAAGTATGCTACTTATTTGGTTATTTAATGCATTATTCAACAAACAAAAATAAAACATAATGAATTATCTATCAGTGACTGTTTTGTCAAGTTGCCGATCCGATCAAAAACAAATGGATTTAAGTCATATTTAGCAGTAAAAACTGTAATAAATAAATAAAAATAAACTCAAATTCGATTCACTGAGTTTAAGTTTGCCCGATTTTCTATCGAGAATTAAGAAAACCGCATTTGCAAATAAGATTTTTGAGTTCAAATGGAATTGAGATTTACCATAATAAGAAATACCAAATTAAATTGTGATTTAGTATTTAGCAAAGATCAATTGAAAATGAGAAATTTTACACAATTTTTCATTGAAATTGAGAAACTTTAAATATAAAGTGGTAAATTGAAATTGAGAAAATTCAAAATTAAATTGAGAATTAAAATTTGAAATTGCGAAAATTCCAAATAGAATTTATTATTTAAATTGCAGAGTTTCCAATTGAACTTGAGAATTTCGAGTTGCGAACATTGCAAATAGAATTAAGAATTTATCGTCCAGGTTATATATTCCACTACGAAATGAACTGAAATTCCACATAGACAATTTCACAGCGTTCTAAAAAACGATTGAAACTATTCTACAATGAACCAAACTGAAAATGATATTTCACTTTTCAAATCATTTTCACAAAATTAAAAACAAAAAAAAAATTTCACTTCCATTTTTTTTACAAATGTAGAACCCAGGTGTATATGTACATACATACTCGTATGTACATTTTAAGTTACCAAATAAAATTAAGTATGCACACCTAATTCTGTTTCTACACGATCTTCTTTTTACACGGTTTGAAAATAAACAAAATTTACATTTTTTTTACACAATTTTTTTGTCATTCCGTGTGTAACACTAAGAAATATTTATCTGAGACCCAACAAAGTACATATATTCCTGATCCTTATGAAATTTTAAGTCGATTGAGCTATGTCCGTCTGTATGTCTGTGTAAAACAGTCCAAAAGAGACAACGAAACTCAACAGAGTTTACAAAATACAAATACTGATGCAGTTTGGTATTAAAATCGGTATAGAGTTATGAACCAAAATGTGGGACAACCTCCATAAAAATTTACATATGTAAATAATCTTTATAGGTAAATAAATTGTTGTAGTAAATTATATGCTGGTCGGCCCATTATTGGTCATAGCTCCAATATAAAGACCACATCCGAAAAAGCCATTAATCTTTATATACATATATCTTTACACAGGTCATTTACATATACACTAAAATCATTCTGCATATTTGACCATATCCCCCATAAAGCCCTCTTCCGAAAATCACTTCATACTCATAAATCTCTTATAAATAACGGTATCGATCCAGAATTTTACACGGATCATTTACATATATGCCAAATCAAACTACACATTTGACTATATACCCCATATAAGGTCCACTTCTGAAATTCCCTTTAATACTAATATGTATCATAAATATACTGTTATTATGTTGAAATTCGACGTGAAATATCCTCATATGCATAAAAATCACTGTTCCAAAATTTAAGAAGATCGGCCCATAATTTATCATAGCTGACATATAAGAACCATTTCCGAAAAACAAATAAACCCACAAAAATGTGTAATAAATATCGATATCGAGCCAACTTTTATATAGATCAGTAATTTTAATCCAGAAATCATACTAATATTGGTTATACGGTAATTATGCTACTGGATTTTGTAGCTGTCTGTCAATAATTGGCAATAGCTCCCGAATTAAGTCCACGTCCGAGCATAACAACCAACCATACAACTCTTGTAAATAATGTTATTGAGATCAAATTCAACCAAGCCTCACATTATAATCTTACCCTTTATTTATACTCTGTTTCTTAACTTGTTGTGAATATGGAAAAATGTTCTTCTAATTTGATAATTTGTTTAATTACACTCAAGATTATTATGAAAATCAGACACACTCTATAAATTATGGTAAGAATCGGTAATTAAATCAAAAATAAATGGTAAAAATTAGATAAAATGATTTTGACGTAATTTCGCTTTTTCCTAGCATACCTGTTAACCTGGCTCTAGGGACGATTGAAAGAAAGTGGCATGTACTGGGGGGGGGGGGGGGGGGGTGTACAACGATACCTGGGGATTTGTTTATTCGGATACTTGGTTTTTGTATGAGGGACACCGGATATTTCGAATTTGAAGGGGAGTTTTGTGAACAATTAAAGGGAATACCAATGGGATCTCCGGCATCACCTGTGATTGCGGACATAGTTATGGGGGATCTATTGGACGGGACTATGGGGCTAATGGGGGTAAGACCTAGATTACTCACCAGATATGTTGACGATTTGTTTGGGATCATGGAAAGGGACGGAATTGATGGGACATTGGGGTTCTTGGACTCATACAACCGACAGATTCAATTTACCATGGGGAGGAAATCTGATAATGAACTATCGTACTTGGACTCAGTGGTAATCGGACAAGGGAATCTTCTGAGACTGAATTGGTATCAGAAACCATCATCATCGAGTAGATTAATGAATTTCTATTCGAAACGTCCGAAACGGATAATTGTAGATACGGCGACCGATTTCAGTAACGGAGTTTTGGATATAGGTGACGATCAATTTCACGGGGGGGATTTACATGGGATCGGGGATATTTTGGGAATGAACGACTTCCCGGAAGAGACGATTGACGATTTGATAGGGCGTGTGGGAAATAAATGTCCTCTGACCGAGGATATTGGTACGGGACAAAAATATTTGGATCAGTCGGTTATATGCCGAAATTTTCTGGGGGAATTAGAGGTTCCAATATATATGATGGGGACAAGTTAGCCTTTGAGTGTAATGATACTGTCGACGAATTATTCGGCGGGATGGAGTCGGGATTGGAGATTGGGGAGGGACCTAACGTAGTGTACGAAATTGATTGTAGTGGCGACAACAACAACATATGTCAGAAGACATATGTAGGTACAACCGGGACTGGGTTGGGGACCAGACTGTCATCACATGGACCTGACATGAAGGCAACTGACAAACCACTGGGACAAGGAACGGCACTCGCGGCCCACTGTGCAATTACTGGACACACACCAAATTTCGATGATGTAGTGATATTAGCGGGGGGGTGTGAAATTGTGCGGGGAGGCTCTAGGGGTGTTACACATACTTGAATTGGGGACAAATGAGGGATTGGACTACGGAATTGATACGGGAGACATATCGGCTCACGCATACGAACACACGATACACAGGAACGGAAAGAGACCGAAACAAAACATTAGGAACACTAGTTGACAAGGGCTTACGACTGGACAACAGACTCAACGGAGTGAAATTTGTTTTTCATTTATTTATTTTGGGTGTAATTATAATTTGTTTGTGCTTGAAATGCTTTGTGTAACTTATAATAATTTGTTTAATATATTTTTGTATTTTTATATAGAACCCCTGAAGATGGTCAACAAAGTTGACCGAAATATTGGGAATGGAATCAAATAGAAACTTATAAAACAAAATATTTTTATATTTTTCATTTAAAAATTTGTTACCTTATGACCTTATACCGAACAAAATTTACAAACAACAAAACTAAAGGTCAACAATTTACAACTTTATACATAATTAGATAAAATTTAAAAACATTTGAAATAAATTATATTGGCCGTAAAATTGTCTTTCAAACAATATATCAAATACTAATAAAATTTGCATTAAGACTGAATAGAAAACACAGAATAAGGATATGCTAGTCCTATAACCAGTGTAGTTTTTGTATTTCTTATTACGTTCAGTTGGAGGGTATTTAAGATTCGGCACAGTCGAATATTGCACTCTAACTTGTTTTTAGTTAAATTTAATTTTTGCGAATTTCCTTTTTGTTGATACAGTCAAATTTACTGGTCAGAACAATTGTAAATAGCATAAATTTAGAGGAATTGCATACAATCAAATGAACTTCTCATACATTAACTTTTTTTACATTACTTTTAAGCTTATAGTTGTTCTTAAAAAAATCCTTGTTTTTCACTAATTTCAATAGGTTTTAGTGATAAGGAACCAATCACCTATTTTGCATACGATCAATGTCTTTTTTTACACAAAGTTTTCTGGAACCAATTACCGTGTAAAAACAGAATTAGATGTATTTTAAATTAAATTGAGAATTTCAATTGATTGCTTTACTTTTTTATTAATTTCAATTAAAATTTTCCCAATTATAAATGTTTCCATGTTTCAACTTCTCTACTACATTTTGATTTTTCTCAATTTTATTTTCAATCTTTCTCAATTTCATATAGAAGCTGTCAATTTCAAATGGAATTTTCTCAATATTAAACAGAAATTCTAAAATTGATTTAAGTTTTTGTCAATTTCAAAACGTTAGCACTTTTCATATTTTGGAGAGGTTCGAGTTAGCTTGCAACAGTTTTGTTAATTAAAAAAAAACACCCATAATGTTTCACGGCATAACTTTGCTTTATTTAATATTTTATTTTTCACATTATGCCAACTTTTATTAATTAAAATATCCACTTTGAAGCGATTGCTGATTTAAATATGTACGAGTAAGTGTAATTAAAGACACTTCTTTAAATGTCTCATATTGTAATTAGCAGCAAATAAATAATAGTTTGTGGTTTTAAAAATGTCAGTTTTTTTTGTAAATAAAACAAAAATAAACCCTGCAGTTATAATTATACTGACATTAACCAAATAGACACTTATTAATAAAATTAAAAACACAATTACATCAAACAAGTTGTAGAAAACTGAAACTAAATAGTTTAATATATGTATGTTAACATTTTATATATTTAATTTGATTTCCATATTTCTCAAAGTGTCAGTTAAATATGAATATGACAGTTAATACTTCACAAATGACATATGTAAACAAATAAACGTACATATAAATAAATATTAAAATTGAAATGAAAACAAAACAAATAAATAATTAGACTTAAAAGCGGAGTACATATGTACATACAGCATGGTTCATGCAAAATGCGGACGCATAAATGTTTTAGTATTTATGTTACAAAAACAAATAATTTAATATTTTTCAACCCGAAATTAATATTAAAGAAAAGCTAAAAGAAGATTAATTTCTCTGTTATAAAAATGCGTGATTTTGCTTGATATCAGATGAAACGAAGATGAATTTTTCTTATGCTTCATTCGAAGACCACAATATAAAGAATTTTACAACAGGTATACCCAAAAAGAAAAAAACGTAAAGCGTAGAGGAGGTTCGTTAATGTTATGTGGTGATTTGGTGTCGTTTCAATTTATTGGATAAATGGAAAAGTTGTGCAGTAAATTAATTAGAAATATTAGAAAGTCAAATGCTACCTTTTTCGAAGCTTTAAAATAATTTATTTTTCAAATAAAGTGCAGTGCTTTGCAAGACGCATTATTAAAACATTTTAAAATATAAGCGATTACAAACAAATTGTTTTAACTATTGATTCCGGATATTAGCTTCCTGTTGAAATATCGTTTGCATTACTTAAAAATTCGAGATTTTTTCAAACTTGTAACTTTTATTTTGTAACAATTGTACAATATAAGTTTATTAAATGATCGCTAGAATCCATTCTAATAATTTTGTTAAGAATAATCGAATAAAAGGAATAAATAGATTGGTTTTAATTTTCCGTTTATAGTTTTTATATTTTTTATGAGATTTAGAAATTTTCGAAAGTCTAAAACTTGCGTCTAGTGAAACTACTATATGAAAGTTAAAGAAAGTTTTTATATCCCTATAGATGAGTGCTCCGATAGCTCTTTCTGCAATAATATCAATGTTACTGCAATCACTTACATATTCTAAAAAGAAATCTTAGTTATTTAGTAAAGAATACCGAAAGATTTTAGAACGGTAACAGATATTGTAAAGTCTACATATGACTGGCGGCAATAGTCTGAAAATTAAAATGAATATTACTAAAATTTACTAATTTTACCAGTGCCATCCTTATAAACTAACCTAAAGAAATGTTGAATGAAGAATATTGATGATGATGATTACCTTGAAATTGACAAAGAAAATTGTTTTAAAATTAATATAACTGATGTTATTTAAGATGGATTTAGACGATACTACTTTACGTATGACTTGATGAAGAGAAAACGTTTTTGTTTTCACTTTATTTAAAATATTGCGTCTAATTATTCATTCGTTTTCGCGACTGCGGAAAGAAATTGTTTGTGCGGAAGCATAATTTGAATACAGACAGTATTGCGGCATGCCGCAGGAATGAATAATTACATTTTACATATCGATTGATATTTCTTTCCGTTTAGTTTTGCTTTCCGTGCGGAATCGATAATACCACCCATTTAAATTATTCGAATAATTCGATTTATTCGAACAAAGGAAAAGTCGAAGAATTTGGATACCCTATCTATTACCTTTTCTCATCATACTGGTGATATATGGATTACGAGCCAAACGAACTACTCAGCTTTTGAGACCAAGAACGAATCAATCCAATTTCGGATATTCCGCTCTAAAATGAAACGTAGTACGTTCTGAATTGATCGAGCTGTTTAAGTTTTTCTTATATCAGTTATTTTTGGAATCATTTTTAAATCATTGAATCCAACAATGTTTAATGAATTTATACACGATTGTTATCTACAGGGTGGCTGATGAAAGCTGCTACCAAAAAAAAAAAAAACTTATAACTTATTTTCTGTGTAACCAACCTGTTCAATTTTTATTTTATTTTATAGATTGATATTTAAATTTAACTAAAACGGGAATTGGGACAATGAAAGAAGCAACAATCCAATCCTCGAGTTTCGACAAGGAACTTATCTGCTCAAATGGGTGTCAGCAGACAGTCACTGCAAACAATTTTGCACCAGGATTTAAACTTATTTCCATATAAGATTCAATTAACAATCAAACTGAACCCAAGAGACTTCCCGATTCACTGGGAATTTTGTGAGAAGATAATTAAAATGGCGTCAGAGGATGAAAACGTCTTGAACTGAAGTTTTATGTCTGACGAGGCACATTTTGATTTAAACGGCAATGCTTATTTATTTATTTATTGTCTATGGATGTTATTCCTTACAGACATTTACAAAAATTTAAAAACGTTGAAAAGAATTTCATTCACCATAACTTTACGACTTTTTAGTGTTGGCAGCTTAATCAGGGGTGTTATAGAAACCAATATTGTCAAAATTGGTTTTAAAACCGATAAGAAAAAATGCTTTGGTGTCATAGAGCACTGCTACACGTTCAATAAATATCGAGATATTTCTAGTATCACGAATAAGAGCTAGACGAGCAGGATATGATGGTAAGTTAAGTAAGTAAGTTAAATTTAACAAACAAAGTATAAAAAACGGTAAGAAATAAGGTAAGGCTTTTTTGTTTGAATTTGGTCTCAATAACATTATTTACAGGAAATTAATGGGTGACATAGTAGAAGTGGACCAATTATGGACTGATAGCTTCTAAATCCAGCATCCAGTAATGTGATTTGGCTGAAATTCATCTCAATAACGTTATTTACAAGAGTTGTATGATTGGTTGGTGTGTTCGGAAGTGGAATTAATTCGGGAGCTATTGCCAGCTACAAACTCCAGTATCATAATAACGGTATAACCGATATTAGTATGATTTCTGGATTAAAATTTCTGATCAGTATAAAAGTTGGTTCGATATTAATATTTATTACACATTTTTGTGGCTTAAATTATTTTTCGGAAATGGTTCTTATATGTCAGCTATGATAAATTATGGGCCGATCTTCTTAAATTTTGGAACAGTGATTTTTATGCATATGAGGATATTTCACGTCGAATTTCAACATAATAACAGTATATTTAAGATACATATTAGTATTAAAGTGAATTTCGGAGGTGGACCTTATATGGGGGATATAGTCAAATATGGACCGATATTCCAGCAGTTTGATTTGTAAATGATCCGTGTAAAATTTTGGATCGATATCGTTTTCTATAAGAGATTTATGAGTATTAAAGTTATTTTCGGAAGAGGGCTTTATATGGGGGATACGGTTAGTAATGGACCGAAATTCACAAAACTTTGTGGGAAGATTTTCGTATATATGTAAATGATCTGTGCAAAATCTTGAGTCGGTACATATATTTATACGATATATATATAAATGGCTTTTTCGCAAGTGGTCCTTGTATAGGAGCTATGACGAATTATGGGCCGACCACCATAAAATTTAGTACTGCAATTTATTTACCTATAGGGATTGTTTATGTCAAATATTAACCGTTTAACATTATTTATACCAGTTTTATACGTATTTAAGTGAATTTTGGAAGTAGACTTTATATGGGGTCTATGCTCAAACATGGACCGAACTGAAAAAAAAAATCGTTTTGCGATTTATTTTTGCATGAAACTTATTTTTGCTAAATTTTGTATTAATATTCCAATTTTATAGGCATTTATGTATAATTGAGCGATATTTCCGGAAGATTTTTGTATGGGGGCTATGATAAATCATGAACCGATTCTTACAATTTTCCTCACACTTTCTACTTTTGTCATAAATATAACATATACAAAATGTCGTGGTATTATCTGCAATATATTTAAAAGTATTGCAATAAAATTAATAAAAAATTTAAAATTTTTATGGAGGTTGTCTGACATTTTGATCCGTAACTGGTTCTATTTTACCGATTTTGCTGATTTTCAATACCAAACTGCCTAAGAAAATGCATAACAGTTTTATGAAAATTCTGTGAATTTAAGTTGTGTATTTTGGACGTGGGACATGTCTCAATCGACTTAGAATTTCATAAGGATGAAGAATATATATACATTGTTGGGTCTCAGATAAATATTAACAAAGTTTCACACGGAATGACAAACGTAATATGCCCTCATTCACCACTTATGGTTTAATATGCCACTCGTATTGTTTTTAATTCTTATTTTTTACAATACTAGTTAAACAACAAGTATTTAGCATTAAATATATATACATATGTAAAGGGTGTCCCAACTAGAACGCAATTTTTAAATGTTAAATAAAACACAGATATTTAAAAAAAAAAATCGCGAAACTTTATTACATCGTAAAGTTGACAGAATAAGGTTATGTATGGAACAAATTATCGTGCAGATGGCCGCCGCGGCTTTGCTGGCACACACGCGATCTTTTAATGAAATTTTCAATGACCTTTTTGCATAAATGCTGCGTTTTTTCATTAATGCAGCGTCCAATTTCCTCTTTTAAGGCTAGAGTCGTCGTCGGGTTATTTGCGTAAACCATTGACTTCAAAAAACCCCAAAGAAAAAAATCTAAAGGTGTTAAATCGCACGATCTAGGCGGCCAATTCTGGTCTCCAAAACGCGAAATAACACGACCGGGAAATGACTGATGCATATTCTCTGGCGGTATGACATGTGGCGCCGTCTTATTGAAACCACATGCCCTCCACATTCATTTCTTCAATTCTAGGCAAGAAAAAACTGGTTATCATTTCACGATACCGAACACAAATTTAAAAATTGCGTTCTAGTTGGGACACCCTTTATATATGTAAATCAAACAATAGTTTAAATAAATATACATAACTGCAGAGATGGATGGTTGGGACATGGTTATCTTAACAGACCACAAAGACCACACATACAAACCATGGCGGTCTAAGTGTAGGCGTAATGGCAGACTTCACACCTACTCATTAATCTTGGTCAATGTTAATGCAGTTGTTAATAATAACTGTACCAATAAATTTGCTTAAATTAATAGTATAGAAACGAATAAAATAACATACATATGTATGTATTTTCTATTAACTAATTATTTATGTACACTATTTCTGTGTTAATTTTGTTGGCAATGGAAAATTGAAATAAATTTGCATGATTCAATTAAGGCATTTAATTGTGTTTGTTTAGAGCTCATGGTTGGGGTTTCCCGGACATACAAAACCGGTAGGCAATAAATTAAAATTATTTTAATTTTTATTATTATTATTTAAGAACTTTTAGCACATGGGACGTCTCGAAGAGTGTTAAAAAAATCAAAGAATAAAAACAAGCACGTTATATTTGCACTGATAGATAGAGCAAGGTACTGGGTGGTATTATTGATTCCACACGGTAAGGAAAACTAAGGGGGAAAAATATCGATCGATATGTAAAATGTAATTATTCATTTCTGCGGCATGCCGCAATACTGTCTGTGTAGAGATGATACCACAAAAAGGTAATATATCCAAGCAAAAGAATATGCTTCCGCACAAAAACTTCTTTCCGCAATCGCGAAACGGAATTAATAATACAACCCACTAATAAAACTTTTCAAAAGCATAATGGCTAATTCTTAATAAACGACTTTTGAAACAGAGATTTCAAAACATGTTTCACTCATTATTTACATTTACAATCCTGTATACATATATATTACTTTACTTACCCCCTGGCCCACGAACGATAACGTTCGTTTAGATAAGACTTAAGACACAACGTTTTTATCGTATCTATTTTTTAACTCAATCAAGTTTGTTTATTCCACAATCAAGTTTGTCTCTTAAGTCTTATCTAAGCGAACGTTATCGTTCGACATCGTGGGCCAGGGGGTTATTTCTCAAATTGCAAGTCTTTTTGATAAGATTCTTACTTTTTGGGTGTAAAAGAGACTTTCATGTTGTCTTGAAATTCGTTTTGATTTCTTGTTCGTAGTTTTAAGCCTAAAGTAAATAATTGTGTTTTATTTCTAAAGAAAGCCTAAAGAAGAAAAAGTAAATATCTTATCAAATTTGTAACGTGTGAACAAAGACTTAACAAATTTTGTTGTCAAGACAAAGTTGTACGACTTGAAGCTCTGAAAATTGAACTATATACACACATATATACTCCAATACTAATAAATGGCTACTATTCCAGACAATTTTTTCTCTTGCCATTAAGAATATATGTACATAGGATAAAAGGTGGACAAATTAGGGGTTATGAAGTAAATTAGTTGACAACATCCGTTTGTAACATATGGAAATATTGGACCGTAGACCCAAAAAGTTTAGATGGTACGATAGGGCCTAGAGTAAGGGACGCAGTAGGATGAAAGTGTCTTTAACTATTATCTGTTGATTGGAAATGTGTGGTATTAAAAATAGAAACAGGAATATGGACGAAACCTGAGACAACCACCAAACAATTAATATAGGGAGTTTTTTAGATCTATAGAACTCTAAATTAGCAACACTTTTTTAACTGTTGGCCATTTTGACATAAATCACTTGATAGCTGACAAAATTGCGGCCAGTTAAAAAAGTGCTGCCAACTTAAAGATATATATATATCTAAAAACACCCTATATATATAAATTAGATATTGTTATTTTTATTTAAATGTATTGCAAATAATGCAATTACATTTTATTCTTATGATAAAAGATAATGAGAGAAGACTTAATTTTGGTATAAAAAATGGGCAAAATAAAAAAACTTTGTTCGGACTTACCACTACATAGTACATGTATGTACATATGTATATAGTGTTAACGCCAAAATTCACCACCCATATTTTCTAATAATAGAAATAATCAAATTTTGAGTAATTTCGGGTGAATTAATATATATTTATATAAAATCATAAACATCAGAGACCATATTTTATTTTTCTGAAGGGTATATTAAATTCGGCATAGCCTACTTGTTCGCTTTTCAAATGGTACCCCTTCTCTGGCAAATTAAGACTAACGTAGTACCAGGATTAATGTTTGTTTAAGCATAAAATGGTTGAAATGGTAATATGTATATAAATATTGATAAAACGTTTAATAAATATTGACAAAATATAGAAAAATAATAACTAAATTTACCTTTATTTCTTGATTAGGATGTATTGAAGCAGCATTCTTGATTGATTTTGGTGATATTTGATTTTGTATATTTTTTTATTTATTTTTTTTTATCTTTATTATCATTATTTAATGCTATTATGTATAATTATTTTAAAAATATACCAACGAGGACAACAAAACAATTAAAACTTTTATTATTATATTATTCTTATATTAATTCTAATAATTGTTGCTATAAATCGGGCATTAACTATCTACAACTGATATGCAAAGATGGAACATTTTATGTACCAGTGAAACTAGTAGTTGCCGAACCAAATAAAATTGCAATGAATTTGCAAGCAATTTGCAGTTGTGGTCTCTCACAAATTCAACCATGATTTTGGATATTTATGTATATAAAAGAATGCTTGCAGAAACCTTTACTATCTTAGTTGATGTCACCACACTTCAGTAAGTTTTGGTCCGATTTGGATGCTAATAAAGAACACCGGTTACATGCTTATAAGTTTATATGAATAATGTGTTCGAACATAATTTAAAAAAACTGTAAATCTAAGTTTTATAACCAAAAAATTGGTTTCAAATGAAATCTTTGTTTTTTTTTTTTTTTTTTTGAATTAGGCCGAAACCTTTGACTTATTAACTAACCACCACCTTGATAGACTCCAATGGAGGATATTAATGAAGAAACTGCATATTTTTCGTCTAGATTATTCAATAAAAGTACTCAACATCTATCTAGCCTCCAACACATGGCCTAAATAGTAAAATTAATAAAATATTTCAACAAAATTTAATTAAATGAAAATCTTCAAAGTGTAATGTGATCATATTGATTTAACCACAATGGACCACAAGGTCTCCGGGTGGAAGTGCACTTTATGCACTACCCTTCTATCCTAACGTGATCATATATGTAGGCCGTTAAGGTCCTGACAAAAATGTAAGTTTTTAGTTATTGAAAAGCGCTTAATAGGCACATTGTGCTTTTAGAAATTAAAATCGGAAATCCGTGTTCTCAAAATGTAATCATATGTTCTTCTTATTTAAGTTAAATTAAAAATTAATTAAAAAAAATTATCTCATTGGCAAATGATGAATCTGAATCTTGAACGATTTAAAAAATCTATAGAATGAATATTTTTTTTATCAGAATATTGTTTAGATTTTTTAAATAATGTGATTGTTTTTTAATGTTTTAATTGAATTGTGTCCTACGGTATATTTCTTTTATGAATTTATATATGTATCTAGATTTAAGATTGGCTTTAGTTACCGTTACCGTTAACGCTATGCGTTCTTTTACGTTTTCCAATCGAAACCGTTTCAATTATAATTAAAAACACGTTAAAACTGCAATAACGCAACCGTTATTTTAAAATACAATTACCGTTTAACTCGATATTATGCAATACTAATTATAATAACCGTTACCGTTTTAACTTTGTATAGCATTATCGCCGGTAATGTTATTTAAGCTTTAATTATAATCATATATATATTATTCATTATAATCATTTATATCGTTTTTTTTAAGCCATAACCGAAGCCGTCCGATAAAACCGTTAACGAAAAAATACATCCCGTTCATTATTCCACGCTTTGCTTCGAATGCCAATCTTTTTTATACATATTATAATTTAATTCGTATTATATTATTTTTTAGGTATGGAGAGAATTCATGAAAAAATGGAAAAATTACTACTACTATTATATATATTCTATAGATTCCAATAAAGATAACAAATATTACATACACCCTTTCCGGTCCAGTAATATGACGTTTTGAACATTGAAAAACCTGCAAAACTTAATAAAAATGTACATAGTACATAAACTGACAAAACTTTTGAACTATACAACTTAAATTCTGGTCTCGTTTTAAGGATAAATATATTGAAATTGAAATGTTGTTAAGTTTTTTTCTATCAATAGTTCAATGGTAAATTTTAGATGTAGACATTTCAAAGACAAACAAAATGAATTACAGGTGAACAATATTTAGTGTAAACATTACCTGGTTGCCATACGTAAATGATTTAGCTTGATTGTGTAGTTATTTTAGGTGTTGTCAAGGTACAAGCAAAAATAAAATTTGTAAAGCTAAATTCACAAATAGTTTTAAAATGTCAGTACTTTGCCTTAATAATAATTTTGCTTAAATATGTCACTTTTGGAACCGCTTCAGCGTGTGCTCTTTAATTGATACTTTGGTTTGTGTTTTTTACTCAAAATTATATCATTTGGAACAAGAATCTAGGAGCAGTTGAGGAAATTTAGTTATATCTTTGATTTTATTATAAAATAAGTTTTGAAAGTCTTATACATATGTATATACTCGTTTAACGTTCAATAGGAACATACAAATTTTAGCACTTGCAAGTATTGTTGGAGTTTTACTTGAATCTAAATATGTTGTAATCAAAATATGTTTCAACAGGAAACATTTGGTTTGGGATATGAATATGAAATTGTTCTGCTCTTATACGTTCCAAAAAATATTAAATCCTTTTTATAACATGTGAAAGCAGAATAATAGACGTTAAACTTACAAGAGTATATTAATAAAAAAGAGTATATTAATAAAATTTTATATTATGTTCATTCTTGTAAATATAATTTGATTTAATCTTGAGGCAATGGAAATAAAAACAAAGCAATAGAAAGTCGATGTCGACTGAAATTTATGAAATTGATTATTTTCCTTTGACTGAGAATGGCTATTTTCAATATTTTGAACGTAGACATTAACGTTTTCGTTCGACTTATTCAAGGCATCGTATCATTATATCATCATAGAATGCAGACAAAAGCATTCGTGCGACAGTGAGAAATATATTGTGTTGATTTTTAATGTTTTTAAATAAAATAAAATTAACATTATCCTAATGGGATTGTATTTTTTGTTTGTCAAGCTATTTATTCAAAATCAACTTATATTTAAAGGAAAAATGGTTTCAAAACATCTAACGTCTACAAATGGAATCCCATTTGAACTAGACAATAAAATAAATCTTTATTCCCTTCACATCATTTAATTTTTATTTAGTTGACCGCATATGGTTTTATGTGGCAGCATTCTAGAAAAATTTATGTTTGGTCATAAATTTGTTGAAATTAGTTTAAAAACATTAAACAATTATTAGAATTAAAAACAATTTTTTGAAATCTCGTTTTAAAACCCCTTGAAAATTCATGATTTTTAAATCCTATTTTGTATGTAAAATACACAATAACTGTGGTAAATATCATTTAATATGATGATGTTTATAGATGTTTTTATCTAGAGGAATTAACCCGTATAACCATGAGAAAATAATTTTGTTTATAATTTTTTATATTTTGTTTTAAAATTTATATTTTATTATTATTATTATATTTTATTATTATTATTATTATTATTATTATTATTATTATTATTATTATTATTATTATTATTATTATTATTATTATTATTATTATTATTATTATTATTATTATTATTATTATTATTATTATTATTATTATTATTATTATTATTATTATTATTATTATTATTATTATTATTATTATTATTATTATTATTATTATTATTATTATTATTATATTTCATTATTATTATTATTTATTTTTGAAATTTTATTTATTTTTTTACACTATTTTTATATAAAGGCCATATTTTTTTATTTCCATTTCATTCTTTTTTTAAAGAAACAAATTTTTATTTTTTTTTTTCTTACTACATATTTATAAAATATTTTTTTTTAAACTTTTTTATATTTTTATTTAAAATGATTTTTTATAGAAAATAAGTAGTAAAGCTTTATTGAACACTCACTCACACACACACACACACATTACAATTCAGCTGCAAAAAGTTACATCGAGTCCCGAACAATATTACGAACTGACGAAACAATAAACGAAACGCACAACATTCAATATTCAGCTTTAAAATTTTGCAAATTCTTTTTAAAACGTTGTTCCAGCTATTATTGAATTAATTTTCTAACCTTGCAAAACAACTAACTATTTATTGTGTAGTATGTTTTATTAACTATTTTATAACTATAATAACTATATTTAACTATATTAATAAAACTGATGAAAAAAACTTAAATTTCGAGCTTAATATGCCTATTTAGATACATCAATATTTATCTGAAAAACAGAAAAGCCTAACTGAAGTAAACCTGTAAAGAATATTGATCTAAATGTTTATTAGTAGCGAAAACACAAACCAACCATTTGCATTTTAATTTGGACAGGGACACGAATACTACCACAAAATATGTCGGACACGAACAGAAAAAATTTGCAAATTTTTAATTAAAATACAAACAATTAAATTAATTAAAATACACAATTAAACACTTCAAATTAATAACCAAAACATTAAATTATATTTATCACTTGTATTTTATATAATTTGACTGTAGTTTAACCGAATTTAAATGAATTTATTTATTGAAAAAAGGAGTTGAGAAAAAGCAAAAGATGCAATGAAAAGCTTTGTATGGAAGTGGATGTTGCCATATAAAATTAGAAAATAGGGGAAATGAAATATTTATTAGAAAACTTTTTATGGAAACAAATGTTATGGTTGTGAGAAAGGTTTAATATTAAGTTTGGAAAGACGAAAGCGATAAAACGCGAAAACCGAAAATAGTGCCTAGATGTTTATATAGACAAAAAAGGCTTTCCAAAATGTATACGAGAATATAAGAATTAAGTGTTACAAGTGTTTCTTTGTGGTTAAATTTATAAAAAGAATAACAAAGGTATTTTTTTGAAAAATTAAAACTACGAATGAAGGAAACTTTTTGTTTATCTACTAAATAAAACACTATTTTTACGTCTAAACTCTAAATAGAATAGTGTAATTAAGAATTATTTGTTTCAAATACATATAGTATTTAGAACAACATACATATGTACATATGTTTAAACTTGAGAAATTCTATCTTTATACACCAAGTTAAGAAAAGCTGTAAAGTTTGATAGTTGAATATTAGCTTTCCATCGACACTATACACATATTAAATGTTCCTAGGTGCACCAACATGAAACTGAAAGTTTCTAACTGGGATTAGAAAATGTGAAAGAAGAAGACGATAAATCAAAAAGCTATTTAAGGAACAAAACAAGGCATTTAATGGATTTTGTTAAAACTTTATGGAAATTGAATCTATTAACGATAATTCTGATATCCTACATACTTTTCTTTTTTACCATCTTTAGGCCCATTATTACAATTTGGCAATAGTTAAAAGTAAGATGTTATCGGACAGATAAGAAGTATTTGGTTATTATAAGTTTACTTTAATCTAAACCGACCGATAAGCTAAAGGGAACATCATCTTGCCTTTAATTTTATAGTGAGGTTTATGTATTTGAAGTTGCCATATGTTCTGAAAAATTGACAACTTCATGAAAAATAAATTAATTTTAATTTTGTTTTGCCAATAAATAATTTGATAAACAAAAATGGAAAGCAGACGTTTGATTTATATTTTTTTTCACAAACAAATATTGTCACAAACACAAAAAATTTACTGTTTCTTGCCAGTAATTTGTCAAAAGTAATCGGGTTTTCACTGGTATTGCCATATTTTAGAAAAAAAATTATTTTATTTTACAAGGAAGTTGTAATAACGAAAAATTTTAAAGGTCATTTTATTCCTCACTTTAATTAAAGTTACCTTTTATTATTAAGAACATTAGAGGCAAGTTGTAATAATGGCCCTTAATTTGCAAAATTAAAAGACAAATAAATACAAACAAAATTGTATCAATTAACCCTCAAAGCTTTCATTAAATGTTAAATTTTTATTGACACCGTAAGTTATTCAAGCCACAAACCTTTCACCTTCAAGCTCTTATCGATAATTATTATATCTCCTCTATGATTTTATATTTTACCTTCTTTAATTTGGACAAGGAGACGAAACAACTACAAAAAGGAATTGATGAATATTAACAATCATGGCGGATATAGAGTAAAGAATTTTGCAAATTTTTATTTCCCACTTTAGTCGCACAAATACCAATTAATTTAACAATTAAACACTTTCATTTTACTACCAACACATTAAATTCAATTTTTCACTTGTTTTATATTCCATTTAACTACATTTTACCTAATTTTTCCCGAATTATTCAAGACGAATACAATTTCACGACCGATCCCGTTGACTATTTCTTATTAGAGTGAGAAAAAGTGGAAACATTAAGTTATGGTTTAAGGCGAATTGACGACTTTGGCAAAAGAAATTAATAATATTTAGTGGAAAAACTTAATATCAACAAATTTAAACAAAGTGTGATTGATATTGAAATATAAAATCTTTATGAAATTTATTAAGAGGATTGCCACATTTGCATGGAATTAAAAACATACTGGATATTTGTAACAAAAATAACTAAAGTTTGCTTCATTTTATGTTAACATTTTCAAAAATATTTTAACTATATGGTTAGGTTGACTTATTCAAATTATAATGAACTGGACACTATTTATATGAAAAATATAATATTTTAAATTTTTTTATATTATTATATTAACTTAAATTTATTTAATTTAAATTATAAACGAAATTTTCCAGTCTATATTTTTATAAAGATGTATTTGAAATGTTTTGGAAAAAATCTGAATTTACCAAAAGAAGAACAAATTCAAAATGAATTCTAACTTCAATTTCTATGTAATGAATTATTATTTTTTTTGATGTGAATTTTTTTAGTTTTTTTTTTATGTTGAAATATGATACAAAGCTTATAAAATTGGGAATATTAAAATACACACCACTATATTATATATGTATATTGAATAATGTTATTTACAGTCTTATTTATTTGATCTTCTATTATATATTATTTCTTGAGTTTCAGGTCCAATTATACTAAAATGAAGATCGATTAATGAAAAAAAACTAATTTCTTTTACCGCATATACTTATTAAATATCTGTTGTCTATTTATTTGACAAATATTATACAAATATTTTATATAATTTCCTGCGAAAAATTACTTACTAATAGCTAAATAAATAGCAAGTTTTTAAAAATCAAGTCATAGAAAATAAAATCTGTGAATGTAATTAGGAACATGAAATACTTTTTTAGTATCACACATTTCACTATTTTCATTTAGAGCCTTCCAGAGAGTTTATTCGTAATATAAAATATTTAACAAAATGTGCAAGTTTAGTATTTTTTTTTTGCATATTTATGTACTCAGATTAGAAATAATATTGTCATTATTTCATGTATTTTCTTATGCTATTTTCAGATGCATTTAAAAAGAATTCTTTTAAATTAACACTACATTGAATTTGTTAATTGAATTTGTATCTTGTATTAAAAATAAATAAATAATTAAATTGTCGCTACACTTTTTCCCCAAATTCTAAAATGTTCTCTGTAATGACAACTCTGCTTTTATTTTATTAGTAAATTCCAAGTCGCCGTTTACTCTCAAATTCCCCTTCAACTTTTCATTACATTTTTTATTGTTCCACTCAAATGGCAATTTATACAAAAAGGAAAAATTCGAGCGAATTCAATATTTTTTTTTTACATATGGAGTTTGACATACTCAAATATCAGAGAGAGAGAATTTTTGGAAAAAGTTAAACTCCACATACATAGGTATGAGTCATAATGAGAAATATTTTGGTAAATTTATTGAAAAACGTTGTAAATAGAAAATGGATACGTATGATAATATGAACAAAAAGCTTTAGGATAACAACGGCTATTTAAAAAAGGGGAGGTTATGATTTCCAAAAAATAATATTTGTTGGAAATTATATTTCGCAAAACGAAAAATGTTTTCGGAATGAAATCACTTTTAGTTTGCGATGTGGAATTGTAATTTTAAGAATTTCAAGGTTTCATTCCGAAAAAATTGTTCGTTTTACTTTTTCTATAGAAGCAAAAAAGGGACTTAATTCCACTTCCGAACGGAATCAAATCCTGTGACATGGCAGTATATTTCTCTTTGGTATTAAAATAATTTTGACTGTAGTTTGCCCGGTTTTAAAAAATTTATTGAGACGAATACATTTTAATTAAACTAAAAAGGAAATAGGAAAAACAAAAGATGCAAGTTAAATGCTTTCTATAAAAAGTTAATTGAATGGTGCCATATGAAATCTGAAAATATGGAAAATAAAATTTTTATTAGAAAACTTTTTATAGAAGCTAATGTTATGTGAGAAAGGTTTAATATTGTTTTGTTAAAGCCGAAAGTAATAAAACGAGAAAATGTTTATATAGACAAAAAAAGCTTTCCAAAATGTATGTTATGAGAAGAAAAGAATTTTTAGAATTAAGGAGAATTCAATGTTTCTAAAAATACTAATTTATCTTAATGGAAATTAACGTAGTATTTATGAAATAAAAGTGGATTGTACTGAAATAATGTTTTCTTTAAGTTAACGATATGGAATTAATAAATAATTATTTAAATTTAAAGTTTATGTAGTAAATAAAATAATATTTTTATTCTCAAGTCTAACTAGAGTAATGAAATAAGAATTTGTTGTATCAAAAATATTTATTTAGATCGAATTATGTTTAAGTTTGAGTAGCTGCAAACTTGACGACAAGAACATCCATTTAAAGAAATTGAATGTTTCTAACTGGGATTAGAAAATGTGAAAGAAGAAGACGATAACTCAAAAAGCTATTTAAGAAAACAAAACAATGGTTTTTGTTAAAACTTTATGGAAATTGAATCTATTAACGGTAATTCTGATATCCTACATACTTTCCTTTTTTACCATCTTTAATTTGCAAAATTAAAAGACAAATAAATACATACACTACAAAAACAAAATTGTATCAATTAACCCTCAAAGCTTTCATTAATGGTGTTTTCTTTTCTGAAATTATATGTTACACCTTTATATGTACATTTTTATAATGTTTACCCCACATTTTAAAGATATCGCAGTTTTAATGGTCAGAATAGAACATAAAATCACAACAGTGTAACACTTTTTTCATGTACAGCGATTTTTGTTTTTTTTTTTGTTAAAAAAGAAGAAGCAGATAGCTCCCTGGTAAGATAGCTTGAAATACGACAATTAATATCTCAAAAAGACCAATGACACCCGACTAATACGCAAATTCTTCTTAAACTATAAAAATTATATATATAAACATACATTACATACATACATATGTATATAATAAATAGGAGATATTGTCCTATGAAATTTATATGAAATTCAGAGTAGTCATTAATAAAGTTCTCTACAAAGCCTTTCACTCGCGGTTGTGGATTTCTTTCCATAATCATATAAAATATTTCATCATCATCAGATGATGAAGATGAATCCAACAAGTCATCCAAAATTTTTTCAGTACATAAAAAAGTACATAGTAATATTTTCCATTTTGTATATTTTTTTTTGTTTCTTAACACAAATACACATTCATAAACAAAACAAATATCAGCTGTTTTATCGTGCAATTCTCCCCCTCTAAAAATACAGAGTGTGAAAGGAGCGACATTTTTTAAATTTATAGAAAAGAACACACTACACTTTAGCAGTGTTGACATTTTTTCAGTAAAGAACACAAAAAAATTAAAAAAGGTGCGAAATGGGGAAAACGTGTAACATTTTTGCCAGAAAAGAAAACGCCATAAAGGCCTTATGACACTACATTTTTAATGCATTGTTCAAGTTTTGGTGAACAGTACATAATATAATGTAATAGAAAAATTTACCCAGTGCAAAGAGTTCAGCAATATTAACATAAATGGCAAACTGTCAAACATTCTACTAAAGTTATCGATAAAAAATTAAGTTATGTCAAAAAAATGTAAAATTGTTCAACTTAAATTTGACATTTCAAGCTTGAAATATTAAAAGTGTTGCTGAATCAGCGGTTTATGGGCAAATTTGGCGATTAACCGTTTTTTTTGTTCGTTTTGTTTTTATGTTTCTCATATACAAAAAGTTGACAACATTTAATAAAAAAAACTAAAAGACTTTTTTGTTTACAATTTTTATAGTTTCATTTTTCAAACATTTTCTGTTTCTTTCTATCAATTCAATGAACAAAAAATGTAGTGTCTAAGGGCTTAAATTTTTATTGACACCGTAAGTTATTCAAGCCACAAACCTTTCACATTAATGCTCTTATCGATAATTATTATATCTCCTCTATGATTTTATATTTTACCTTCTTTAATTTGGACAAGGAGACGAAACAACTACAAAAACGAATTGATGAATATTAACAATCATGGCGGATATAGAGTAAAGAATTTTGCAAATTTTTATTTCCCACTTTAGTCGCACAAATACCAATTAATTTAACAATTAAACACTTTCATTTTACTACCAACACATTAAATTAAATTTTTCACTTGTTTTATATTTCATTTAACTACATTTTACCTAATTTTTCCCGAATTATTTAAGACGAATACAATTTCACGACCGATCCCGTTGACTATTTCTTATTAGAGTGAGAAAAAGTGGAAACATTAAGTTATGGTTTAAGGCGAATTGACGACTTTGGCAAAAGAAGGGAAGAGAAGAGTTGCCATTACTTAAAAAATTAATAATATTTAGTGGAAAAACTTAATATCAACAAATTTAAACAAAGTGTGATTGATATTGAAATATAAAATCTTTATGAAATTTATTAAGAGGATTGCCACATTTGCATGGAATTAAAAACATACTGGATATTTGTAACAAAAATAACTAAAGTTTGCTTCATTTTATGTTAACATTTTCAAAAATATTTTAACTATATGGTTAGGTTGACTTATTCAAATTATAATGAACTAAACACTATTTATATGAAAAATATAATATTTTTAAATTTTTTATATTATTATATTATGTAACTTAAATTATACACGAAATTTTCCAGTCTATATTGTTATAAAGATGTATTTGAAATGTTTTGGAAAAAATCTGAATTTACCAAAAGAAGAACAAATTCAAAATGAATTCTAACTTCAATTTCTATGTAATGAATTATTATTTTTTTTGGTGTGAATTTTTTTAGTTTTTTATGTTGAAATATGATACAAAGCTTATAAAATTGGGAATATTAAAATACACACCACTATATTATATATGTATATTGAATAATGTTATTTACAGTATTATTTATTTGATCTTCTTTTATTATATATAATTTCTTGAGTTTCAGGTCAAATTATACTAAAAGAACATCGATTATTGAAAAAAAACTAATTTCTATTACCGCATATACTTATTAAATGTCTGTTGTCTATTTATTTGACAAATATTATGCATATATTTTATATAGTTTCCTGCGAAAAATTACTTACTAATAGCTAAATAAATAGCAAATTTTTAAAAATCAAGTCATAGAAAATTAAAATCTGTGAATGTAATTAGGAACATGAAATACTTTTTTAGTATCACACATTTCACTATTTTCATTTAGAGCCTTCTTATATTTCGAGAAGCTAGAGAGTTTATTCGTAATATAAAATATTTAACAAAATGTGCAAGTTTAGTATTTTTTTGCATATTTAAGTACTCAGATTAGAAATAATATTGTCATTATTTCATGTATTTTCTTATGCTATTTTCAGATGCATTTAAAAAGAATTCTTTTAAATTAACACTACATTGAATTTGTTAATTGAATTTGTATCTTGTATTAAAAATAAATAAATAATTAAATTGTCGCTACACTTTTTCCCCAAATTCTAAAATGTTCTCTGTAATGACAACTCTGCTTTTATTTTATTAGTAAATTCCAAGTCGCCGTTTACTCTCAAATTCCCCTTCAACTTTTCATTACATTTTTTATTGTTCCACTCATATGGCAATTTATACAAAAAGGAAAAATTCGAGCGAATTCAATATTTTTTTTTACATATGGAGTTTGACATACTCAAATATCAGAGAGAGAATTTTTGGAAAAAGATAAACTCCACATACATAGGTATGACTCATAATGAGAAATATTTTGGTAAATTTATTGAAAAACTTTGTAAATAGAAAATGGATACGTATGATAATATGAACAAAAAGCTTTAGGATAACAACGGCTGTTTAAAAAAGGGGAGGTTGTGATTTCCAAAAAATAATATTTGTTGGAAATTATATGTGTGTGTGTACATATGTATGTATATAATTGGTTATTATCGAAATTCTAAAGTTTTAGTAAATTTTTTAGCAATAAATCTTTGATAAACGAACTTTTTTTTAGAAAAGTTATTACTTATTATTAGAATGAAGAGAAGAGAAACATTTTTTTGGCAGTAAAAGGCAAATTGAAATTTACTAAAAAGAGTTGCAAATACAAAACAAAACATAATTGAAAATGAAAGGTGTTGAAAATTAAAATAGCATGGTAAGCTGTAAATTTCCCCAAATGATATGAATGTTTTCTTTATGCAAGTATTATATAAATGTTTATGTATTTTTAAATTCAGCACTAAGTTTGAAAAATTTTATTAATATTGATGATAACCTATATGAAATAATTATCGAATGATTTTCATCCGATTTTAACTGGGTTTAAAATAATTTTACAAATTACAAAAGCCTAATTCTAAAATATTGCTCTAAAAGCGTATCAAACTTAAGCTTCAGTTAAACAAGTATTCAAGATACAGACCCCAATTTTAGATTCCTAACTTTTATCGACACGTTGCACGTTTTAAATATTTGTAAGAAATACCATATTTAATTTGGACAGGGACACGAATGCAACCACAAAAACGTCAATAAACATGTCGGACACTAAGCAAAGAAAAATATTAAACACATTAAACTATCAGCCATGTCACAGAATTTAATTCCGTTCGGATGTGGAATTAAGTCCCTTTTTTGTTTGTATAGAAAAAGCAAAACGAAAAATGTTTTCGGAATGAAATCAATTTTAATTTGCGATGTGGAATTGTAATTTTAAGAATTTCAAGGTTTCATTCCGAAAAAATTGTTCGTTTTACTTTTTCTATAGAAGCAAAAAAGGGACTTAATTCCACTTCCGAACGGAATCAAATCCTGTGACATGGCAGTATATTTCTCTTTGGTATTAAAATAATTTTGACTGTAGTTTACCCGGTTTTAAAAAATTTATTGAGACGAATACATTTTAATTAAACTAAAAAGGAAATAGGAAAAACAAAAGATGCAAGTTAAAAGCTTTCTATAAAAAGTTAATTGAAAGTTGCCATATGAAATCTGGAAATATGGAAAATAAAATTTTTATTAGAAAACTTTTTAAAGAAGCTAATGTTATGTGAGAAAGGTTTAATATTGTTTTGTTAAAGCCGAAAGTAATAAAACGAGAAAATGTTTATATAGACAAAAAAAGCTTTCCAAAATGTATGTATATGAGAAGAAAAGAATTTTTAGAATTAAGGAGAATTCAATGTTTCTAAAAATACTAATTTATCTTAATGGAAATTAACGTAGTATTTATGAAATAAAAGTGGATTGTACTGAAATAATGTTTTCTTTAAGTTAAAGATGTGGAATTAATAAATAATTATTTAAATTTAAAGTTTATGTAGTAAATAAAATAATATTTTTATTCTCAAGTCTAACTAGAGTAATGAAATAAGAATTTGTTGTATCAAAAATATTTATTTAGATCGAATTATGTTTAAGTTTGAGTAGCTGCAAACTTGACGACAAGAACATCCATTTAAACAAATTGAATGTTTCTAACTGGGATTAGAAAATGTGAAAGAAGAAGACGATAACTCAAAAAGCTATTTAAGAAAACAAAACAATGGTTTTTGTTAAAACTTTATGGAAATTGAATCTATTAACGGTAATTCTGATATCCTACATACTTTCCTTTTTTACCATCTTTAATTTGCAAAATTAAAAGACAAATAAATACATACACTACAAAAACAAAATTGTATCAATTAACCCTCAAAGCTTTCATTAATGGTGTTTTCTTTTCTGAAATTATATGTTACACCTTTATATGTACATTTTTATAATGTTTACCCCACATTTTAAAGATATCGCATTTTTAATGGTCAGAATAGAACATAAAATCACAACAGTGTAACACTTTTTTCATGTACAGCGATTTTTGTTTTTTTTTTTGTTAAAAAAGAAGAAGCAGATAGCTCCCTGGTAAGATAGCTTGAAATAAGACAATTAATATCTCAAAAAGACCAATGACACCCGACTAATACGCAAATTCTTCTTAAACTATAAAAATTATATATATAAACATACATTACATACATACATATGTATATAATAAATAGGAGATATTGTCCTATGAAATTTATATGAAATTCAGAGTAGTCATTAATAAAGTTCTCTACAAAGCCTTTCACTCGCGGTTGTGGATTTCTTTCCATAATCATATAAAATATTTCATCATCATCAGATGATGAAGATGAATCCAACAAGTCATCCAAAATTTTTTCAGTACATAAAAAAGTACATAGTAATATTTTCCATTTTGTATATTTTTTTTTGTTTCTTAACACAAATACACATTCATAAACAAAACAAATATCAGCTGTTTTATCGTGCAATTCTCCCCCTCTAAAAATACAGAGTGTGAAAGGAGCGACATTTTTTAAATTTATAGAAAAGAACACACTACACTTTAGCAGTGTTGACATTTTTTCAGTAAAGAACACAAAAAAATTAAAAAAGGTGCGAAATGGGGAAAACGTGTAACATTTTTGCCAGAAAAGAAAACGCCATAAAGGCCTTATGACACTACATTTTTAATGCATTGTTCAAGTTTTGGTGAACAGTACATAATATAATGTAATAGAAAAATTTACCCAGTGCAAAGAGTTCAGCAATATTAACATAAATGGCAAACTGTCAAACATTCTACTAAAGTTATCGATAAAAAATTAAGTTATGTCAAAAAAATGTAAAATTGTTCAACTTAAATTTGACATTTCAAGCTTGAAATATTAAAAGTGTTGCTGAATCAGCGGTTTATGGGCAAATTTGGCGATTAACCGTTTTTTTGTTCGTTTTGTTTTTATGTTTCTCATATACAAAAAGTTGACAACATTTAATAAAAAAAACTAAAAGACTTTTTTGTTTACAATTTTTATAGTTTCATTTTTCAAACATTTTCTGTTTCTTTCTATCAATTCAATGAACAAAAAATGTAGTGTCTAAGGGCTTAAATGTTAAATTTTTATTGCCACCGTAAGTTATTCAAGCCACAAACCTTTCACATTAATGCTCTTATCGATAATTATTATATCTCCTCTATGATTTTATATTTTACCTTCTTTAATTTGGACAAGGAGACGAAACAACTACAAAAACGAATTGATGAATATTAACAATCATGGCGGATATAGAGTAAAGAATTTTGCAAATTTTTATTTCCCACTTTAGTCGCACAAATACCAATTAATTTAACAATTAAACACTTTCATTTTACTACCAACACATTAAATTAAATTTTTCACTTGTTTTATATTTCATTTAACTACATTTTACCTAATTTTTCCCGAATTATTTAAGACGAATACAATTTCACGACCGATCCCGTTGACTATTTCTTATTAGAGTGAGAAAAAGTGGAAACATTAAGTTATGGTTTAAGGCGAATTGACGACTTTGGCAAAAGAAGGGAAGAGAAGAGTTGCCATTACTTAAAAAATTAATAATATTTAGTGGAAAAACTTAATATCAACAAATTTAAACAAAGTGTGATTGATATTGAAATATAAAATCTTTATGAAATTTATTAAGAGGATTGCCACATTTGCATGGAATTAAAAACATACTGGATATTTGTAACAAAAATAACTAAAGTTTGCTTCATTTTATGTTAACATTTTCAAAAATATTTTAACTATATGGTTAGGTTGACTTATTCAAATTATAATGAACTAAACACTATTTATATGAAAAATATAATATTTTTAAATTTTTTATATTATTATATTATGTAACTTAAATTATACACGAAATTTTCCAGTCTATATTGTTATAAAGATGTATTTGAAATGTTTTGGAAAAAATCTGAATTTACCAAAAGAAGAACAAATTCAAAATGAATTCTAACTTCAATTTCTATGTAATGAATTATTATTTTTTTTGGTGTGAATTTTTTTAGTTTTTTATGTTGAAATATGATACAAAGCTTATAAAATTGGGAATATTAAAATACACACCACTATATTATATATGTATATTGAATAATGTTATTTACAGTAGTATTTATTTGATCTTCTTTTATTATATATAATTTCTTGAGTTTCAGGTCAAATTATACTAAAAGAACATCGATTATTGAAAAAAAACTAATTTCTATTACCGCATATACTTATTAAATGTCTGTTGTCTATTTATTTGACAAATATTATGCATATATTTTATATAGTTTCCTGCGAAAAATTACTTACTAATAACTAAATAAATAGCAAATTTTTAAAAATCAAGTCATAGAAAATTAAAATCTGTGAATGTAATTAGGAACATGAAATACTTTTTTAGTATCACACATTTCACTATTTTCATTTAGAGCCTTCTTATATTTCGAAAAGCTAGAGAGTTTATTCGTAATATAAAATATTTAACAAAATGTGCAAGTTTAGTATTTTTTTGCATATTTAAGTACTCAGATTAGAAATAATATTGTCATTATTTCATGTATTTTCTTATGCTATTTTCAGATGCATTTAAAAAGAATTCTTTTAAATTAACACTACATTGAATTTGTATCTTGTATTAAAAATAAATAAATAATTAAATTGTCGCTACACTTTTTCCCCAAATTCTAAAATGTTCTCTGTAATGACAACTCTGCTTTTATTTTATTAGTAAATTCCAAGTCGCCGTTTACTCTCAAATTCCCCTTCAACTTTTCATTACATTTTTTATTGTTCCACTCATATGGCAATTTATACAAAAAGGAAAAATTCGAGCGAATTCAATATTTTTTTTTACATATGGAGTTTGACATACTCAAATATCAGAGAGAGAATTTTTGGAAAAAGATAAACTCCACATACATAGGTATGACTCATAATGAGAAATATTTTGGTAAATTTATTGAAAAACTTTGTAAATAGAAAATGGATATGATAATATGAACAAAAAGCTTTAGGATAACAACGGCTATTTAAAAAAGGGGAGGTTGTGATTTCCAAAAAATAATATTTGTTGGAAATTATATGTGTGTGTGTACATATGTATGTATATAATTGGTTATTATCGAAATTCTAAAGTTTTAGTAAATTTTTTAGCAATAAATCTTTGATAAACGAACTTTTTTTTAGAAAAGTTATTACTTTTTATTAGAATGAAGAGAAGAGAAACATTTTTTTTGGCAGTAAAAGACAAATTGAAATTTACTAAAAAGAGTTGCAAATACAAAACAAAACATAATTGAAAATGAAAGGTGTTGAAAATTAAAATAGCATGGTAAGCTGTAAATTTCCCCAAATGATATGAATGTTTTCTTTATGCAAGTATTATATAAATGTTTATGTATTTTTAAATTCAGCACTAAGTTTGAAAAATTTTATTAATATTGATGATAACCTATATGAAATAATTATCGAAATTTAAAATAATTTTACAAATTACAAAAGCCTAATTCTAAAATATTGCTCTAAAAGCGTATCAAACTTAAGCTTCAGTTAAACAAGTATTCAAGATACAGACCCCAATTTTAGATTCCTAACTTTTATCGACACGTTGCACGTTTTAAATATTTGTAAGAAATACCATATTTAATTTGGACAGGGACACGAATGCAACCACAAAAACGTCAATAAACATGTCGGACACTAAGCAAAGAAAAATATTAAACACTTTAAACTATCAGCCATGTCACAGAATTTAATTCCGTTCGGATGTGGAATTAAGTCCCTTTTTTGTTTGTATAGAAAAAGCAAAACGAAAAATGTTTTCGGAATGAAATCACTTTTAATTTGCGATGTGGAATTGTAATTTTAAGAATTTCAAGGTTTCATTCCGAAAAAATTGTTCGTTTTACTTTTTCTATAGAAGCAAAAAAGGGACTTAATTCCACTTCCGAACGGAATCAAATCCTGTGACATGGCAGTATATTTCTCTTTGGTATTAAAATAATTTTGACTGTAGTTTACCCGGTTTTAAAAAATTTATTGAGACGAATACATTTTAATTAAACTAAAAAGGAAATAGGAAAAACAAAAGATGCAAGTTAAAAGCTTTCTATAAAAAGTTAATTGAAAGTTGCCATATGAAATCTGGAAATATGGAAAATAAAATTTTTATTAGAAAACTTTTTATAGAAGCTAATGTTATGTGAGAAAGGTTTAATATTGTTTTGTTAAAGCCGAAAGTAATAAAACGAGAAAATGTTTATATAGACAAAAAAAGCTTTCCAAAATGTATGTATATGAGAAGAAAAGAATTTTTAGAATTAAGGAATTCAATGTGTCTAAAAATACTAATTTATCTTAATGGAAATTAACGTAGTATTTATGAAATAAAAGTGGATTGTACTGAAATAATGTTTTCTTTAAGTTAAAGATATGGAATTAATAAATAATTATTTTGAGAAATTAAAAGTGGATTGTACTGAAATAATGTTTTCTTTAAGTTAACGATATGGAATTAATAAATAATTATTTAAATTTAAAGTTTATGTAGTAAATAAAATAATATTTTAATTCTCAAGTCTAACTAGAGTAATGAAATAAGAATTTGTTGTATCAAAAATATTTATTTAGATCGAATTATGTTTAAGTTTGAGTAGCTGCAAACTTGACGACAAGAACATCCATTTAAAGAAATTGAATGTTTCTAACTGGGATTAGAAAATGTGAAAGAAGAAGACGATAACTCAAAAAGCTATTTAAGAAAACAAAACAATGGTTTTTGTTAAAACTTTATGGAAATTGAATCTATTAACGGTAATTCTGATATCCTACATACTTTCCTTTTTTACCATCTTTAATTTGCAAAATTAAAAGACAAATAAATACATACACTACAAAAACAAAATTGTATCAATTAACCCTCAAAGCTTTCATTAATGGTGTTTTCTTTTCTGAAATTATATGTTACACCTTTTTATGTACATTTTTATAATGTTTACCCCACATTTTAAAGATATCGCATTTTTAATGGTCAGAATAGAACATAAAATCACAACAGTGTAACACTTTTTTCATGTACAGCGATTTTTGTTTTTTTTTTTGTTAAAAAAGAAGAAGCAGATAGCTCCCTGGTAAGATAGCTTGAAATAAGACAATTAATATCTCAAAAAGACCAATGACACCCGACTAATACGCAAATTCTTCTTAAACTATAAAAATTATATATATAAACATACATTACATACATACATATGTATATAATAAATAGGAGATATTGTCCTATGAAATTTATATGAAATTCAGAGTAGTCATTAATAAAGTTCTCTACAAAGCCTTTCACTCGCGGTTGTGGATTTCTTTCCATAATCATATAAAATATTTCATCATCATCAGATGATGAAGATGAATCCAACAAGTCATCCAAAATTTTTTCAGTACATAAAAAAGTACATAGTAATATTTTCCATTTTGTATATTTTTTTTTGTTTCTTAACACAAATACACATTCATAAACAAAACAAATATCAGCTGTTTTATCGTGCAATTCTCCCCCTCTAAAAATACAGAGTGTGAAAGGAGCGACATTTTTTAAATTTATAGAAAAGAACACACTACACTTTAGCAGTGTTGACATTTTTTCAGTAAAGAACACAAAAAAATTAAAAAAGGTGCGAAATGGGGAAAACGTGTAACATTTTTGCCAGAAAAGAAAACGCCATAAAGGCCTTATGACACTACATTTTTAATGCATTGTTCAAGTTTTGGTGAACAGTACATAATATAATGTAATAGAAAAATTTACCCAGTGCAAAGAGTTCAGCAATATTAACATAAATGGCAAACTGTCAAACATTCTACTAAAGTTATCGATAAAAAATTAAGTTATGTCAAAAAAATGTAAAATTGTTCAACTTAAATTTGACATTTCAAGCTTGAAATATTAAAAGTGTTGCTGAATCAGCGGTTTATGGGCAAATTTGGCGATTAACCGTTTTTTTGTTCGTTTTGTTTTTATGTTTCTCATATACAAAAAGTTGACAACATTTAATAAAAAAAACTAAAAGACTTTTTTGTTTACAATTTTTATAGTTTCATTTTTCAAACATTTTCTGTTTCTTTCTATCAATTCAATGAACAAAAAATGTAGTGTCTAAGGGCTTAAATGTTAAATTTTTATTGACACCGTAAGTTATTCAAGCCACAAACCTTTCACATTAATGCTCTTATCGATAATTATTATATCTCCTCTATGATTTTATATTTTACCTTCTTTAATTTGGACAAGGAGACGAAACAACTACAAAAACGAATTGATGAATATTAACAATCATGGCGGATATAGAGTAAAGAATTTTGCAAATTTTTATTTGCCACTTTAGTCGCACAAATACCAATTAATTTAACAATTAAACACTTTCATTTTACTACCAACACATTAAATTAAATTTTTCACTTGTTTTATATTTCATTTAACTACATTTTACCTAATTTTTCCCGAATTATTTAAGACGAATACAATTTCACGACCGATCCCGTTGACTATTTCTTATTAGAGTGAGAAAAAATGGAAACATTAAAGGCCCAACTATAATATGCATATGCTAGCTTAAGCAAACGTGCGAACACATATAAATTGTATGTGGCAAACTATAATGTACTTAACGAAACTTTTCGTTAAGTTTTTCAACTGTCATTTGCTTAAGCAAAAAGCGAAACTGATCGCACATTCTGTACGGAATCAGCTGTTTGTTGTTTGTTTGTGTTTTAACAAAATGGAGAAAGAAGAAAATACATTTATTTTAAATTTAATAGAAAATGTGGAAAAAATAAGTGCCTTTATAATAAAAGGGCCCTTTTTATTTTAACAAAAATGTCTCTGTCGTGGTTTATTTCTCTGACAGAACAAGAGTGTCTTCTTCTTTTACAGTGTAGTTCACTTATTTCTTTTAATGTGCACAGGCCTTCAAGCGCTAACTTTAATATTTTTATATTATTTAAATTTTTAAATTTTTTCTCCATTTTTGCAAACACAATACGAAAATTAACAAAACATATGTAAACGTTTATTATTATTTACAATGTAGTGCTGCCACAGCTGTACATTTTAGTACTTTTGCCGATAAATTAAAAAAAAATGAAAAATTATGCGTTTCTGGTACGAAGTTTTCTTTTAATTATAAAATAATATAATAATATTTATAAAATATAGTCATTTAATGGCTTTTTGTTAAAATAAAAACATTTTTTTAAACATAAATGAGCAACTGTGGACAAAAAGTTTCAAAGTCATTGTAGCCACCTAAAAGTTAACTCTGAACTAGTTATGCATTTGACAGCCTTTTCGTTAACTTTTGCAATTTGCTTAAGCTTGCTTATGCATATTATAGTTGGGCCTTAAGTTATGGTTTAAGGCGAATTGACGACTTTGGCAAAAGAAGGGAAGAGAAGAGTTGCCATTACTTAAAAAATTAATAATATTTAGTGGAAAAACTTAATATCAACAAATTTAAACAAAGTGTGATTGATATTGAAATATAAAATCTTTATGAAATTTATTAAGAGGATGCTCACATTTGCATTGAATTAAAAACATACTGGATATTTGTAACAAAAATAACTAAAGTTTGCTTCATTTTATGTTAACATTTTCAAAAATATTTTAACTATATGGTTAGGTTGACTTATTCAAATTATAATGAACTAAACACTATTTATATGAAAAATATAATATTTTTAAATTTTTTATATTATTATATTATGTAACTTAAATTATACACGAAATTTTCCAGTCTATATTGTTATAAAGATGTATTTGAAATGTTTTGGAAAAAATCTGAATTTACCAAAAGAAGAACAAATTCAAAATGAATTCTAACTTCAATTTCTATGTAATGAATTATTATTTTTTTTGGTGTGAATTTTTTTAGTTTTTTATGTTGAAATATGATACAAAGCTTATAAAATTGGGAATATTAAAATACACACCACTATATTATATATGTATATTGAATAATGTTATTTACAGTATTATTTATTTGATCTTCTTTTATTATATATAATTTCTTGAGTTTCAGGTCAAATTATACTAAAAGAACATCGATTATTGAAAAAAAACTAATTTCTATTACCGCATATACTTATTAAATGTCTGTTGTCTATTTATTTGACAAATATTATGCATATATTTTATATAGTTTCCTGCGAAAAATTACTTACTAATAGCTAAATAAATAGCAAATTTTTAAAAATCAAGTCATAGAAAATTAAAATCTGTGAATGTAATTAGGAACATGAAATACTTTTTTAGTATCACACATTTCACTATTTTCATTTAGAGCCTTCTTATATTTCGAGAAGCTAGAGAGTTTATTCGTAATATAAAATATTTAACAAAATGTGCAAGTTTAGTATTTTTTTGCATATTTAAGTACTCAGATTAGAAATAATATTGTCATTATTTCATGTATTTTCTTATGCTATTTTCAGATGCATTTAAAAAGAATTCTTTTAAATTAACACTACATTGAATTTGTTAATTGAATTTGTATCTTGTATTAAAAATAAATAAATAATTAAATTGTCGCTACACTTTTTCCCCAAATTCTAAAATGTTCTCTGTAATGACAACTCTGCTTTTATTTTATTAGTAAATTCCAAGTCGCCGTTTACTCTCAAATTCCCCTTCAACTTTTCATTACATTTTTTATTGTTCCACTCATATGGCAATTTATACAAAAAGGAAAAATTCGAGCGAATTCAATATTTTTTTTTACATATGGAGTTTGACATACTCAAATATCAGAGAGAGAATTTTTGGAAAAAGATAAACTCCACATACATAGGTATGACTCATAATGAGAAATATTTTGGTAAATTTATTGAAAAACTTTGTAAATAGAAAATGGATACGTATGATAATATGAACAAAAAGCTTTAGGATAACAACGGCTGTTTAAAAAAGGGGAGGTTGTGATTTCCAAAAAATAATATTTGTTGGAAATTATATGTGTGTGTGTACATATGTATGTATATAATTGGTTATTATCGAAATTCTAAAGTTTTAGTAAATTTTTTAGCAATAAATCTTTGATAAACGAACTTTTTTTTAGAAAAGTTATTACTTATTATTAGAATGAAGAGAAGAGAAACATTTTTTTGGCAGTAAAAGGCAAATTGAAATTTACTAAAAAGAGTTGCAAATACAAAACAAAACATAATTGAAAATGAAAGGTGTTGAAAATTAAAATAGCATGGTAAGCTGTAAATTTCCCCAAATGATATGAATGTTTTCTTTATGCAAGTATTATATAAATGTTTATGTATTTTTAAATTCAGCACTAAGTTTGAAAAATTTTATTAATATTGATGATAACCTATATGAAATAATTATCGAATGATTTTCATCCGATTTTAACTGGGTTTAAAATAATTTTACAAATTACAAAAGCCTAATTCTAAAATATTGCTCTAAAAGCGTATCAAACTTAAGCTTCAGTTAAACAAGTATTCAAGATACAGACCCCAATTTTAGATTCCTAACTTTTATCGACACGTTGCACGTTTTAAATATTTGTAAGAAATACCATATTTAATTTGGACAGGGACACGAATGCAACCACAAAAACGTCAATAAACATGTCGGACACTAAGCAAAGAAAAATATTAAACACATTAAACTATCAGCCATGTCACAGAATTTAATTCCGTTCGGATGTGGAATTAAGTCCCTTTTTTGTTTGTATAGAAAAAGCAAAACGAAAAATGTTTTCGGAATGAAATCAATTTTAATTTGCGATGTGGAATTGTAATTTTAAGAATTTCAAGGTTTCATTCCGAAAAAATTGTTCGTTTTACTTTTTCTATAGAAGCAAAAAAGGGACTTAATTCCACTTCCGAACGGAATCAAATCCTGTGACATGGCAGTATATTTCTCTTTGGTATTAAAATAATTTTGACTGTAGTTTACCCGGTTTTAAAAAATTTATTGAGACGAATACATTTTAATTAAACTAAAAAGGAAATAGGAAAAACAAAAGATGCAAGTTAAAAGCTTTCTATAAAAAGTTAATTGAAAGTTGCCATATGAAATCTGGAAATATGGAAAATAAAATTTTTATTAGAAAACTTTTTAAAGAAGCTAATGTTATGTGAGAAAGGTTTAATATTGTTTTGTTAAAGCCGAAAGTAATAAAACGAGAAAATGTTTATATAGACAAAAAAAGCTTTCCAAAATGTATGTATATGAGAAGAAAAGAATTTTTAGAATTAAGGAGAATTCAATGTTTCTAAAAATACTAATTTATCTTAATGGAAATTAACGTAGTATTTATGAAATAAAAGTGGATTGTACTGAAATAATGTTTTCTTTAAGTTAAAGATGTGGAATTAATAAATAATTATTTAAATTTAAAGTTTATGTAGTAAATAAAATAATATTTTTATTCTCAAGTCTAACTAGAGTAATGAAATAAGAATTTGTTGTATCAAAAATATTTATTTAGATCGAATTATGTTTAAGTTTGAGTAGCTGCAAACTTGACGACAAGAACATCCATTTAAACAAATTGAATGTTTCTAACTGGGATTAGAAAATGTGAAAGAAGAAGACGATAACTCAAAAAGCTATTTAAGAAAACAAAACAATGGTTTTTGTTAAAACTTTATGGAAATTGAATCTATTAACGGTAATTCTGATATCCTACATACTTTCCTTTTTTACCATCTTTAATTTGCAAAATTAAAAGACAAATAAATACATACACTACAAAAACAAAATTGTATCAATTAACCCTCAAAGCTTTCATTAATGGTGTTTTCTTTTCTGAAATTATATGTTACACCTTTATATGTACATTTTTATAATGTTTACCCCACATTTTAAAGATATCGCATTTTTAATGGTCAGAATAGAACATAAAATCACAACAGTGTAACACTTTTTTCATGTACAGCGATTTTTGTTTTTTTTTTTGTTAAAAAAGAAGAAGCAGATAGCTCCCTGGTAAGATAGCTTGAAATAAGACAATTAATATCTCAAAAAGACCAATGACACCCGACTAATACGCAAATTCTTCTTAAACTATAAAAATTATATATATAAACATACATTACATACATACATATGTATATAATAAATAGGAGATATTGTCCTATGAAATTTATATGAAATTCAGAGTAGTCATTAATAAAGTTCTCTACAAAGCCTTTCACTCGCGGTTGTGGATTTCTTTCCATAATCATATAAAATATTTCATCATCATCAGATGATGAAGATGAATCCAACAAGTCATCCAAAATTTTTTCAGTACATAAAAAAGTACATAGTAATATTTTCCATTTTGTATATTTTTTTTTGTTTCTTAACACAAATACACATTCATAAACAAAACAAATATCAGCTGTTTTATCGTGCAATTCTCCCCCTCTAAAAATACAGAGTGTGAAAGGAGCGACATTTTTTAAATTTATAGAAAAGAACACACTACACTTTAGCAGTGTTGACATTTTTTCAGTAAAGAACACAAAAAAATTAAAAAAGGTGCGAAATGGGGAAAACGTGTAACATTTTTGCCAGAAAAGAAAACGCCATAAAGGCCTTATGACACTACATTTTTAATGCATTGTTCAAGTTTTGGTGAACAGTACATAATATAATGTAATAGAAAAATTTACCCAGTGCAAAGAGTTCAGCAATATTAACATAAATGGCAAACTGTCAAACATTCTACTAAAGTTATCGATAAAAAATTAAGTTATGTCAAAAAAATGTAAAATTGTTCAACTTAAATTTGACATTTCAAGCTTGAAATATTAAAAGTGTTGCTGAATCAGCGGTTTATGGGCAAATTTGGCGATTAACCGTTTTTTTGTTCGTTTTGTTTTTATGTTTCTCATATACAAAAAGTTGACAACATTTAATAAAAAAAACTAAAAGACTTTTTTGTTTACAATTTTTATAGTTTCATTTTTCAAACATTTTCTGTTTCTTTCTATCAATTCAATGAACAAAAAATGTAGTGTCTAAGGGCTTAAATGTTAAATTTTTATTGACACCGTAAGTTATTCAAGCCACAAACCTTTCACATTAATGCTCTTATCGATAATTATTATATCTCCTCTATGATTTTATATTTTACCTTCTTTAATTTGGACAAGGAGACGAAACAACTACAAAAACGAATTGATGAATATTAACAATCATGGCGGATATAGAGTAAAGAATTTTGCAAATTTTTATTTGCCACTTTAGTCGCACAAATACCAATTAATTTAACAATTAAACACTTTCATTTTACTACCAACACATTAAATTAAATTTTTCACTTGTTTTATATTTCATTTAACTACATTTTACCTAATTTTTCCCGAATTATTTAAGACGAATACAATTTCACGACCGATCCCGTTGACTATTTCTTATTAGAGTGAGAAAAAATGGAAACATTAAAGGCCCAACTATAATATGCATATGCTAGCTTAAGCAAACGTGCGAACACATATAAATTGTATGTGGCAAACTATAATGTACTTAACGAAACTTTTCGTTAAGTTTTTCAACTGTCATTTGCTTAAGCAAAAAGCGAAACTGATCGCACATTCTGTACGGAATCAGCTGTTTGTTGTTTGTTTGTGTTTTAACAAAATGGAGAAAGAAGAAAATACATTTATTTTAAATTTAATAGAAAATGTGGAAAAAATAAGTGCCTTTATAATAAAAGGGCCCTTTTTATTTTAACAAAAATGTCTCTGTCGTGGTTTATTTCTCTGACAGAACAAGAGTGTCTTCTTCTTTTACAGTGTAGTTCACTTATTTCTTTTAATGTGCACAGGCCTTCAAGCGCTAACTTTAATATTTTTATATTATTTAAATTTTTAAATTTTTTCTCCATTTTTGCAAACACAATACGAAAATTAACAAAACATATGTAAACGTTTATTATTATTTACAATGTAGTGCTGCCACAGCTGTACATTTTAGTACTTTTGCCGATAAATTAAAAAAAATGAAAAATTATGCGTTTCTGGTACGAAGTTTTCTTTTAATTATAAAATAATATAATAATATTTATAAAATATAGTCATTTAATGGCTTTTTGTTAAAATAAAAACATTTTTTTAAACATAAATGAGCAACTGTGGACAAAAAGTTTCAAAGTCATTGTAGCCACCTAAAAGTTAACTCTGAACTAGTTATGCATTTGACAGCCTTTTCGTTAACTTTTGCAATTTGCTTAAGCTTGCTTATGCATATTATAGTTGGGCCTTAAGTTATGGTTTAAGGCGAATTGACGACTTTGGCAAAAGAAGGGAAGAGAAGAGTTGCCATTACTTAAAAAATTAATAATATTTAGTGGAAAAACTTAATATCAACAAATTTAAACAAAGTGTGATTGATATTGAAATATAAAATCTTTATGAAATTTATTAAGAGGATGCTCACATTTGCATTGAATTAAAAACATACTGGATATTTGTAACAAAAATAACTAAAGTTTGCTTCATTTTATGTTAACATTTTCAAAAATATTTTAACTATATGGTTAGGTTGACTTATTCAAATTATAATGAACTAAACACTATTTATATGAAAAATATAATATTTTTAAATTTTTTATATTATTATATTATGTAACTTAAATTATACACGAAATTTTCCAGTCTATATTGTTATAAAGATGTATTTGAAATGTTTTGGAAAAAATCTGAATTTACCAAAAGAAGAACAAATTCAAAATGAATTCTAACTTCAATTTCTATGTAATGAATTATTATTTTTTTTGGTGTGAATTTTTTTAGTTTTTTATGTTGAAATATGATACAAAGCTTATAAAATTGGGAATATTAAAATACACACCACTATATTATATATGTATATTGAATAATGTTATTTACAGTATTATTTATTTGATCTTCTTTTATTATATATAATTTCTTGAGTTTCAGGTCAAATTATACTAAAAGAACATCGATTATTGAAAAAAAACTAATTTCTATTACCGCATATACTTATTAAATGTCTGTTGTCTATTTATTTGACAAATATTATGCATATATTTTATATAGTTTCCTGCGAAAAATTACTTACTAATAGCTAAATAAATAGCAAATTTTTAAAATTCAAGTCATAGAAAATTAAAATCTGTGAATGTAATTAGGAACATGAAATACTTTTTTAGTATCACACATTTCACTATTTTTATTTAGAGCCTTCTTATATTTCGAGAAGCTAGAGAGTTTATTCGTAATATAAAATATTTAACAAAATGTGCAAGTTTAGTATTTTTTTGCATATTTAAGTACTCAGATTAGAAATAATATTGTCATTATTTCATGTATTTTCTTATGCTATTTTCAGATGCATTTAAAAAGAATTCTTTTAAATTAACACTACATTGAATTTGTTAATTGAATTTGTATCTTGTATTAAAAATAAATAAATAATTAAATTGTCGCTACACTTTTTCCCCAAATTCTAAAATGTTCTCTGTAATGACAACTCTGCTTTTATTTTATTAGTAAAATCCAAGTCGCCGTTTACTCTCAAATTCCCCTTCAACTTTTCATTACATTTTTTATTGTTCCACTCAAATGGCAATTTATACAAAAAGGAAAAATTCGAGCGAATTCAATATTTTTTTTTACATATGGAGTTTGACATACTCAAATATCAGAGAGAGAATTTTTGGAAAAAGATAAACTCCACATACATAGGTATGACTCATAATGAGAAATATTTTGGTAAATTTATTGAAAAACTTTGTAAATAGAAAATGGATACGTATGATAATATGAACAAAAAGCTTTAGGATAACAACGGCTGTTTAAAAAAGGGGAGGTTGTGATTTCCAAAAAATAATATTTGTTGGAAATTATATGTGTGTGTGTACATATGTATGTATATAATTGGTTATTATCGAAATTCTAAAGTTTTAGTAAATTTTTTAGCAATAAATCTTTGATAAACGAACTTTTTTTTAGAAAAGTTATTACTTATTATTAGAATGAAGAGAAGAGAAACATTTTTTTGGCAGTAAAAGGCAAATTGAAATTTACTAAAAAGAGTTGCAAATACAAAACAAAACATAATTGAAAATGAAAGGTGTTGAAAATTAAAATAGCATGGTAAGCTGTAAATTTCCCCAAATGATATGAATGTTTTCTTTATGCAAGTATTATATAAATGTTTATGTATTTTTAAATTCAGCACTAAGTTTGAAAAATTTTATTAATATTGATGATAACCTATATGAAATAATTATCGAATGATTTTCATCCGATTTTAACTGGGTTTAAAATAATTTTACAAATTACAAAAGCCTAATTCTAAAATATTGCCCTAAAAGCGTATCAAACTTAAGCTTCAGTTAAACAAGTATTCAAGATACAGACCCCAATTTTAGATTCCTAACTTTTATCGACACGTTGCACGTTTTAAATATTTGTAAGAAATACCATATTTAATTTGGACAGGGACACGAATGCAACCACAAAAACGTCAATAAACATGTCGGACACTAAGCAAAGAAAAATATTAAACACATTAAACTATCAGCCATGTCACAGAATTTAATTCCGTTCGGAAGTGGAATTAAGTCCCTTTTTTGTTTGTATAGAAAAAGCAAAACGAAAAATGTTTTCGGAATGAAATCACTTTTAATTTGCGATGTGGAATTGTAATTTTAAGAATTTCAAGGTTTCATTCCGAAAAAATTGTTCGTTTTACTTTTTCTATAGAAGCAAAAAAGGGACTTAATTCCACTTCCGAACGGAATCAAATCCTGTGACATGGCAGTATATTTCTCTTTGGTATTAAAATAATTTTGACTGTAGTTTACCCGGTTTTAAAAAATTTATTGAGACGAATACATTTTAATTAAACTAAAAAGGAAATAGGAAAAACAAAAGATGCAAGTTAAAAGCTTTCTATAAAAAGTTAATTGAAAGTTGCCATATGAAATCGGGAAATATGGAAAATAAAATTTTTATTAGAAAACTTTTTATAGAAGCTAATGTTATGTGAGAAAGGTTTAATATTGTTTTGTTAAAGCCGAAAGTAATAAAACGAGAAAATGTTTATATAGACAAAAAAAGCTTTCCAAAATGTATGTTATGAGAAGAAAAGAATTTTTAGAATTAAGGAGAATTCAATGTTTCTAAAAATACTAATTTATCTTAATGGAAATTAACGTAGTATTTATGAAATAAAAGTGGATTGTACTGAAATAATGTTTTCTTTAAGTTAAAGATATGGAATTAATAAATAATTATTTTGAGAAATTAAAAGTGGATTGTACTGAAATAATGTTTTCTTTAAGTTAACGATATGGAATTAATAAATAATTATTTAAATTTAAAGTTTATGTAGTAAATAAAATAATATTTTTATTCTCAAGTCTAACTAGAGTAATGAAATAAGAATTTGTTGTATCAAAAATATTTATTTAGATCGAATTATGTTTAAGTTTGAGTAGCTGCAAACTGGACGACAAGAACATCCAATTAAAGAACTTGAATGTTTCTAAAGGTGCTATCAGACGGGAAGTATTTTACATATGTACTGTCAAATTTTCCATCTGTAAAAGTTGTACACATCGTGTGATACATATGAAACTATGCATGCGCAAAATACATGTGGAAATACATATGTAATTTTTTCGATTAGAACACGCTCTATTTCCCTGTGACAAACATAAACAAAACAGCTGGCTTGTTTTGAAACAAAATTGTTTGAAAAAATATATTGTAAAGAAAAATTAAAGATAAGGGATAATGAACATTGAAAAGTAAGTATTTTTAGATTTTTAATAAATTAAATTATGTTTATTATATTTATTGCAGTTAGATTGGCCAAAAGAAGCAATTATTGAAATTTATACATGTTAAAAAGTCAGGTTTTTTTTACATTTATAGGTTATGTGATATGGAAACACATACGCAGGTGTGATCGCAAAAATTATGAATCGTATGTAAAATGGAAAATTTGACATACATACGGAATTACATATGGGTAAGAAAAGTTACAGTACATATGTAAACTACATCCCATCTTATAGCACCTTTAGAAACATTCAAGTTTTAGGAATGAACAAACTATTAATGCATTATGTTAGTTTTTACAACTTCATAGTGAATACCCTGTAAACGGCTAATTTTTCGAAAATGACAACTATATAGCCCGATTCGTAGGATATTTGTCTATCGAAATACATTAGTTTAATTTTGACACCACGAAACTGGACTTGTCCTCAGATCACTCTCCTACTATCATTTCAATGCATTTCCCTCAAGTGTGTGGTTCTCCATTTATGAACATGACTAAGACCCGAGTAAGTTGGATAAAATACAAAAAGTATTTAAGTTCTCATTGCACGGAAAATATTGTGTTGAGAACAACCGACGATATTGATGAGTCGATTGGCAACTTTACCGAGGACCTTCGACGAGCTGTGCATCACGCTTCCACTTATCACGTTGAATGTAGAAATAGGACAAACAGAACTTATTTCTCTGAACTCGAACATCTCCTATCAGAAAAAAGAAGAATGAGAAGAGAGTGGCAAATTCACAGGTCTCCTGAACTGAAAGCTAGGCTACGGGAATGCAGAGATATACTAAGACATTTCTTAGAAACCCAAAGAACGGCCTCACTTAGATCTTACTTGGAAGGTCTTGATAGTACCCCACAATCTGACTACTCGTTATGGAGGGCGGCAAGAGGTTTAAAAAGACCAGTAAGAGGAAAACCTCCTTTGCGAAATCCGACTGGTGACTGGGCTAGAAATGATTCCGAGAAAGGGACATTATTTGTTAACCATTTGAGAAATGTGTTTACTATAAACAACTCAAATAATAACGAATCTGATTTGCCACCACTTGTTATAAGGCCTCCTGTACCTCTAAGACTAAACTTTCGTGATGTCCAAAACGCTATTGGTACTCTGAACCTTAGAAAGGCTCCAGGTATGGATAAAATCAGCAATAAAATGCTTGTGGAGTTACCTTGTGTAGCAAGAAGAATTATCCTCTTTATCTTCAACGCTATTTTACGCCTAGAATACTATCCTGCAGATTGGAAGGTGTCTATGATCACTATGATTCCTAAGCCAGGGAAGGACCACACCAAAGTGGAGTCATATAGGCCAATTAGTCTACTGCCGACAATTTCAAAACTGTTTGAAAAATTGTTAATGACTAAGTTGACTCCAATTCTGAATGGCACTGAATGTATTCCTAATCATCAATTCGGCTTCAGGGCTAAACACAGCACCATCGAACAAACACACAGATTGGTAAATGTGATAAGAGGGTCGTTTGAAGACAAAAAATACTGCTCCGCCCTTTTCATTGATGTGTCGCAAGCGTTCGACAAAGTTTGGCATGACGGTTTAATGCACAAAATTAAATTAACTCTGCCTGCTAACACCCACAAACTTATAAAAAGTTATTTATACGGTCGCAAATTTAAAATCAAAGAAGGTGATTTTTTAAGTACCGCTCAGCCAATTGAATCAGGTGTGCCACAGGGTAGCATACTGGGTCCTACTTTATATTTGATATATGCCTCCGACATGCCGTCAGACCCCAAAATCCATACGTCAACTTTTGCAGACGATACAGCCTTTATCAGCGTCCATAAGGACCACCAAGTTGCATCACAGAATTTGCAGAACTATGTTTATAAGCTAGAGAATTGGCTAGAGCTTTGGAAAATCAGGGTTAACGAACAGAAATGTATTCATATAACTTTCACATTGCGAAAAGATACCTGCTCGGTCATCAGAATAAATAATCAAATTATCCCGCAACACAATGAAGTCAAATACCTCGGCATTCACCTCGAACGCCGTTTAACTTGGAAGTCTCATATTGAAGCGAAACTTACACAAATGAGATTAAAAGCAGTGCAACTTAATTGGCTAATCGGCAGAAACTCTACATTGAAATTGGATTGCAAACTTTTGTTGTACAATGCAATACTAAAGCCAATCTGGTGCTATGGAATTCAATTATGGGGTACTGCCTCAGCATCCAACATTGAAAAAATTCAAAGGGGTCAAAATAAAATTCTACGTATAATTACTGCAGCACCATGGTATGTTAAAAATTCTCGAATCCACAAAGATCTAGCGTGCCATTAGTAAAAGTCGAATTTACAAAATATGCGTCAAAGTATGTCAGCAAACTTGAACACCATCCCTTTTTTGCTTCTATAGAAAAAGTAAAACGAACAATTTTTTCGGAATGAAACCTTGAAATTCTTAAAATTACAATTCCACATCGCAAATTAAAAGTGATTTCATTCCGAAAACATTTTTCGTTTTGCTTTTTCTATACAAACAAAAAAGGGACTTAATTCCACTTCCGAACGGAATCAAATCCTGTGACATGGCAGTATATTTCTCTTTGGTATTAAAATAATTTTGACTGTAGTTTACCCGGTTTTAAAAAATTTATTGAGACGAATACATTTTAATTAAACTAAAAAGGAAATAGGAAAAACAAAAGATGCAAGTTAAAAGCTTTCTATAAAAAGTTAATTGAAAGTTGCCATATGAAATCTGGAAATATGGAAAATAAAATTTTTATTAGAAAACTTTTTATAGAAGCTAATGTTATGTGAGAAAGGTTTAATATTGTTTTGTTAAAGCCGAAAGTAATAAAACGAGAAAATGTTTATATAGACAAAAAAAGCTTTCCAAAATGTATGTATATGAGAAGAAAAGAATTTTTAGAATTAAGGAATTCAATGTGTCTAAAAATACTAATTTATCTTAATGGAAATTAACGTAGTATTTATGAAATAAAAGTGGATTGTACTGAAATAATGTTTTCTTTAAGTTAAAGATATGGAATTAATAAATAATTATTTTGAGAAATTAAAAGTGGATTGTACTGAAATAATGTTTTCTTTAAGTTAACGATATGGAATTAATAAATAATTATTTAAATTTAAAGTTTATGTAGTAAATAAAATAATATTTTTATTCTCAAGTCTAACTAGAGTAATGAAATAAGAATTTGTTGTATCAAAAATATTTATTTAGATCGAATTATGTTTAAGTTTGAGTAGCTGCAAACTTGACGACAAGAACATCCATTTAAAGAAATTGAATGTTTCTAACTGGGATTAGAAAATGTGAAAGAAGAAGACGATAACTCAAAAAGCTATTTAAGAAAACAAAACAATGGTTTTTGTTAAAACTTTATGGAAATTGAATCTATTAACGGTAATTCTGATATCCTACATACTTTCCTTTTTTACCATCTTTAATTTGCAAAATTAAAAGACAAATAAATACATACACTACAAAAACAAAATTGTATCAATTAACCCTCAAAGCTTTCATTAATGGTGTTTTCTTTTCTGAAATTATATGTTACACCTTTTTATGTACATTTTTATAATGTTTACCCCACATTTTAAAGATATCGCATTTTTAATGGTCAGAATAGAACATAAAATCACAACAGTGTAACACTTTTTTCATGTACAGCGATTTTTGTTTTTTTTTTTTTGTTAAAAAAGAAGAAGCAGATAGCTCCCTGGTAAGATAGCTTGAAATAAGACAATTAATATCTCAAAAAGACCAATGACACCCGACTAATACGCAAATTCTTCTTAAACTATAAAAATTATATATATAAACATACATTACATACATACATATGTATATAATAAATAGGAGATATTGTCCTATGAAATTTATATGAAATTCAGAGTATTCATTAATAAAGTTCTCTACAAAGCCTTTCACTCGCGGTTGTGGATTTCTTTCCATAATCATATAAAATATTTCATCATCATCAGATGATGAAGATGAATCCAACAAGTCATCCAAAATTTTTTCAGTACATAAAAAAGTACATAGTAATATTTTCCATTTTGTATATTTTTTTTTGTTTCTTAACACAAATACACATTCATAAACAACACAAATATCAGCTGTTTTATCGTGCAATTCTCCCCCTCTAAAAATACAGAGTGTGAAAGGAGCGACATTTTTTAAATTTATAGAAAAGAACACACTACACTTTAGCAGTGTTGACATTTTTTCAGTAAAGAACACAAAAAAATTAAAAAAGGTGCGAAATGGGGAAAACGTGTAACATTTTTGCCAGAAAAGAAAACGCCATAAAGGCCTTATGACACTACATTTTTAATGCATTGTTCAAGTTTTGGTGAACAGTACATAATATAATGTAATAGAAAAATTTACCCAGTGCAAAGAGTTCAGCAATATTAACATAAATGGCAAACTGTCAAACATTCTACTAAAGTTATCGATAAAAAATTAAGTTATGTCAAAAAAATGTAAAATTGTTCAACTTAAATTTGACATTTCAAGCTTGAAATATTAAAAGTGTTGCTGAATCAGCGGTTTATGGGCAAATTTGGCGATTAACCGTTTTTTTGTTCGTTTTGTTTTTATGTTTCTCATATACAAAAAGTTGACAACATTTAATAAAAAAAACTAAAAGACTTTTTTGTTTACAATTTTTATAGTTTCATTTTTCAAACATTTTCTGTTTCTTTCTATCAATTCAATGAACAAAAAATGTAGTGTCTAAGGGCTTAAATGTTAAATTTTTATTGACACCGTAAGTTATTCAAGCCACAAACCTTTCACATTAATGCTCTTATCGATAATTATTATATCTCCTCTATGATTTTATATTTTACCTTCTTTAATTTGGACAAGGAGACGAAACAACTACAAAAACGAATTGATGAATATTAACAATCATGGCGGATATAGAGTAAAGAATTTTGCAAATTTTTATTTGCCACTTTAGTCGCACAAATACCAATTAATTTAACAATTAAACACTTTCATTTTACTACCAACACATTAAATTAAATTTTTCACTTGTTTTATATTTCATTTAACTACATTTTACCTAATTTTTCCCGAATTATTTAAGACGAATACAATTTCACGACCGATCCCGTTGACTATTTCTTATTAGAGTGAGAAAAAATGGAAACATTAAAGGCCCAACTATAATATGCATATGCTAGCTTAAGCAAACGTGCGAACACATATAAATTGTATGTGGCAAACTATAATGTACTTAACGAAACTTTTCGTTAAGTTTTTCAACTGTCATTTGCTTAAGCAAAAAGCGAAACTGATCGCACATTCTGTACGGAATCAGCTGTTTGTTGTTTGTTTGTGTTTTAACAAAATGGAGAAAGAAGAAAATACATTTATTTTAAATTTAATAGAAAATGTGGAAAAAATAAGTGCCTTTATAATAAAAGGGCCCTTTTTATTTTAACAAAAATGTCTCTGTCGTGGTTTATTTCTCTGACAGAACAAGAGTGTCTTCTTCTTTTACAGTGTAGTTCACTTATTTCTTTTAATGTGCACAGGCCTTCAAGCGCTAACTTTAATATTTTTATATTATTTAAATTTTTAAATTTTTTCTCCATTTTTGCAAACACAATACGAAAATTAACAAAACATATGTAAACGTTTATTATTATTTACAATGTAGTGCTGCCACAGCTGTACATTTTAGTACTTTTGCCGATAAATTAAAAAAAATGAAAAATTATGCGTTTCTGGTACGAAGTTTTCTTTTAATTATAAAATAATATAATAATATTTATAAAATATAGTCATTTAATGGCTTTTTGTTAAAATAAAAACATTTTTTTAAACATAAATGAGCAACTGTGGACAAAAAGTTTCAAAGTCATTGTAGCCACCTAAAAGTTAACTCTGAACTAGTTATGCATTTGACAGCCTTTTCGTTAACTTTTGCAATTTGCTTAAGCTTGCTTATGCATATTATAGTTGGGCCTTAAGTTATGGTTTAAGGCGAATTGACGACTTTGGCAAAAGAAGGGAAGAGAAGAGTTGCCATTACTTAAAAAATTAATAATATTTAGTGGAAAAACTTAATATCAACAAATTTAAACAAAGTGTGATTGATATTGAAATATAAAATCTTTATGAAATTTATTAAGAGGATGCTCACATTTGCATTGAATTAAAAACATACTGGATATTTGTAACAAAAATAACTAAAGTTTGCTTCATTTTATGTTAACATTTTCAAAAATATTTTAACTATATGGTTAGGTTGACTTATTCAAATTATAATGAACTAAACACTATTTATATGAAAAATATAATATTTTTAAATTTTTTATATTATTATATTATGTAACTTAAATTATACACGAAATTTTCCAGTCTATATTGTTATAAAGATGTATTTGAAATGTTTTGGAAAAAATCTGAATTTACCAAAAGAAGAACAAATTCAAAATGAATTCTAACTTCAATTTCTATGTAATGAATTATTATTTTTTTTGGTGTGAATTTTTTTAGTTTTTTATGTTGAAATATGATACAAAGCTTATAAAATTGGGAATATTAAAATACACACCACTATATTATATATGTATATTGAATAATGTTATTTACAGTATTATTTATTTGATCTTCTTTTATTATATATAATTTCTTGAGTTTCAGGTCAAATTATACTAAAAGAACATCGATTATTGAAAAAAAACTAATTTCTATTACCGCATATACTTATTAAATGTCTGTTGTCTATTTATTTGACAAATATTATGCATATATTTTATATAGTTTCCTGCGAAAAATTACTTACTAATAGCTAAATAAATAGCAAATTTTTAAAATTCAAGTCATAGAAAATTAAAATCTGTGAATGTAATTAGGAACATGAAATACTTTTTTAGTATCACACATTTCACTATTTTTATTTAGAGCCTTCTTATATTTCGAGAAGCTAGAGAGTTTATTCGTAATATAAAATATTTAACAAAATGTGCAAGTTTAGTATTTTTTTGCATATTTAAGTACTCAGATTAGAAATAATATTGTCATTATTTCATGTATTTTCTTATGCTATTTTCAGATGCATTTAAAAAGAATTCTTTTAAATTAACACTACATTGAATTTGTTAATTGAATTTGTATCTTGTATTAAAAATAAATAAATAATTAAATTGTCGCTACACTTTTTCCCCAAATTCTAAAATGTTCTCTGTAATGACAACTCTGCTTTTATTTTATTAGTAAAATCCAAGTCGCCGTTTACTCTCAAATTCCCCTTCAACTTTTCATTACATTTTTTATTGTTCCACTCAAATGGCAATTTATACAAAAAGGAAAAATTCGAGCGAATTCAATATTTTTTTTTACATATGGAGTTTGACATACTCAAATATCAGAGAGAGAATTTTTGGAAAAAGATAAACTCCACATACATAGGTATGACTCATAATGAGAAATATTTTGGTAAATTTATTGAAAAACTTTGTAAATAGAAAATGGATACGTATGATAATATGAACAAAAAGCTTTAGGATAACAACGGCTGTTTAAAAAAGGGGAGGTTGTGATTTCCAAAAAATAATATTTGTTGGAAATTATATGTGTGTGTGTACATATGTATGTATATAATTGGTTATTATCGAAATTCTAAAGTTTTAGTAAATTTTTTAGCAATAAATCTTTGATAAACGAACTTTTTTTTAGAAAAGTTATTACTTATTATTAGAATGAAGAGAAGAGAAACATTTTTTTGGCAGTAAAAGGCAAATTGAAATTTACTAAAAAGAGTTGCAAATACAAAACAAAACATAATTGAAAATGAAAGGTGTTGAAAATTAAAATAGCATGGTAAGCTGTAAATTTCCCCAAATGATATGAATGTTTTCTTTATGCAAGTATTATATAAATGTTTATGTATTTTTAAATTCAGCACTAAGTTTGAAAAATTTTATTAATATTGATGATAACCTATATGAAATAATTATCGAATGATTTTCATCCGATTTTAACTGGGTTTAAAATAATTTTACAAATTACAAAAGCCTAATTCTAAAATATTGCCCTAAAAGCGTATCAAACTTAAGCTTCAGTTAAACAAGTATTCAAGATACAGACCCCAATTTTAGATTCCTAACTTTTATCGACACGTTGCACGTTTTAAATATTTGTAAGAAATACCATATTTAATTTGGACAGGGACACGAATGCAACCACAAAAACGTCAATAAACATGTCGGACACTAAGCAAAGAAAAATATTAAACACATTAAACTATCAGCCATGTCACAGAATTTAATTCCGTTCGGAAGTGGAATTAAGTCCCTTTTTTGTTTGTATAGAAAAAGCAAAACGAAAAATGTTTTCGGAATGAAATCACTTTTAATTTGCGATGTGGAATTGTAATTTTAAGAATTTCAAGGTTTCATTCCGAAAAAATTGTTCGTTTTACTTTTTCTATAGAAGCAAAAAAGGGACTTAATTCCACTTCCGAACGGAATCAAATCCTGTGACATGGCAGTATATTTCTCTTTGGTATTAAAATAATTTTGACTGTAGTTTACCCGGTTTTAAAAAATTTATTGAGACGAATACATTTTAATTAAACTAAAAAGGAAATAGGAAAAACAAAAGATGCAAGTTAAAAGCTTTCTATAAAAAGTTAATTGAAAGTTGCCATATGAAATCGGGAAATATGGAAAATAAAATTTTTATTAGAAAACTTTTTATAGAAGCTAATGTTATGTGAGAAAGGTTTAATATTGTTTTGTTAAAGCCGAAAGTAATAAAACGAGAAAATGTTTATATAGACAAAAAAAGCTTTCCAAAATGTATGTTATGAGAAGAAAAGAATTTTTAGAATTAAGGAGAATTCAATGTTTCTAAAAATACTAATTTATCTTAATGGAAATTAACGTAGTATTTATGAAATAAAAGTGGATTGTACTGAAATAATGTTTTCTTTAAGTTAAAGATATGGAATTAATAAATAATTATTTTGAGAAATTAAAAGTGGATTGTACTGAAATAATGTTTTCTTTAAGTTAACGATATGGAATTAATAAATAATTATTTAAATTTAAAGTTTATGTAGTAAATAAAATAATATTTTTATTCTCAAGTCTAACTAGAGTAATGAAATAAGAATTTGTTGTATCAAAAATATTTATTTAGATCGAATTATGTTTAAGTTTGAGTAGCTGCAAACTGGACGACAAGAACATCCAATTAAAGAACTTGAATGTTTCTAAAGGTGCTATCAGACGGGAAGTATTTTACATATGTACTGTCAAATTTTCCATCTGTAAAAGTTGTACACATCGTGTGATACATATGAAACTATGCATGCGCAAAATACATGTGGAAATACATATGTAATTTTTTCGATTAGAACACGCTCTATTTCCCTGTGACAAACATAAACAAAACAGCTGGCTTGTTTTGAAACAAAATTGTTTGAAAAAATATATTGTAAAGAAAAATTAAAGATAAGGGATAATGAACATTGAAAAGTAAGTATTTTTAGATTTTTAATAAATTAAATTATGTTTATTATATTTATTGCAGTTAGATTGGCCAAAAGAAGCAATTATTGAAATTTATACATGTTAAAAAGTCAGGTTTTTTTTACATTTATAGGTTATGTGATATGGAAACACATACGCAGGTGTGATCGCAAAAATTATGAATCGTATGTAAAATGGAAAATTTGACATACATACGGAATTACATATGGGTAAGAAAAGTTACAGTACATATGTAAACTACATCCCATCTTATAGCACCTTTAGAAACATTCAAGTTTTAGGAATGAACAAACTATTAATGCATTATGTTAGTTTTTACAACTTCATAGTGAATACCCTGTAAACGGCTAATTTTTCGAAAATGACAACTATATAGCCCGATTCGTAGGATATTTGTCTATCGAAATACATTAGTTTAATTTTGACACCACGAAACTGGACTTGTCCTCAGATCACTCTCCTACTATCATTTCAATGCATTTCCCTCAAGTGTGTGGTTCTCCATTTATGAACATGACTAAGACCCGAGTAAGTTGGATAAAATACAAAAAGTATTTAAGTTCTCATTGCACGGAAAATATTGTGTTGAGAACAACCGACGATATTGATGAGTCGATTGGCAACTTTACCGAGGACCTTCGACGAGCTGTGCATCACGCTTCCACTTATCACGTTGAATGTAGAAATAGGACAAACAGAACTTATTTCTCTGAACTCGAACATCTCCTATCAGAAAAAAGAAGAATGAGAAGAGAGTGGCAAATTCACAGGTCTCCTGAACTGAAAGCTAGGCTACGGGAATGCAGAGATATACTAAGACATTTCTTAGAAACCCAAAGAACGGCCTCACTTAGATCTTACTTGGAAGGTCTTGATAGTACCCCACAATCTGACTACTCGTTATGGAGGGCGGCAAGAGGTTTAAAAAGACCAGTAAGAGGAAAACCTCCTTTGCGAAATCCGACTGGTGACTGGGCTAGAAATGATTCCGAGAAAGGGACATTATTTGTTAACCATTTGAGAAATGTGTTTACTATAAACAACTCAAATAATAACGAATCTGATTTGCCACCACTTGTTATAAGGCCTCCTGTACCTCTAAGACTAAACTTTCGTGATGTCCAAAACGCTATTGGTACTCTGAACCTTAGAAAGGCTCCAGGTATGGATAAAATCAGCAATAAAATGCTTGTGGAGTTACCTTGTGTAGCAAGAAGAATTATCCTCTTTATCTTCAACGCTATTTTACGCCTAGAATACTATCCTGCAGATTGGAAGGTGTCTATGATCACTATGATTCCTAAGCCAGGGAAGGACCACACCAAAGTGGAGTCATATAGGCCAATTAGTCTACTGCCGACAATTTCAAAACTGTTTGAAAAATTGTTAATGACTAAGTTGACTCCAATTCTGAATGGCACTGAATGTATTCCTAATCATCAATTCGGCTTCAGGGCTAAACACAGCACCATCGAACAAACACACAGATTGGTAAATGTGATAAGAGGGTCGTTTGAAGACAAAAAATACTGCTCCGCCCTTTTCATTGATGTGTCGCAAGCGTTCGACAAAGTTTGGCATGACGGTTTAATGCACAAAATTAAATTAACTCTGCCTGCTAACACCCACAAACTTATAAAAAGTTATTTATACGGTCGCAAATTTAAAATCAAAGAAGGTGATTTTTTAAGTACCGCTCAGCCAATTGAATCAGGTGTGCCACAGGGTAGCATACTGGGTCCTACTTTATATTTGATATATGCCTCCGACATGCCGTCAGACCCCAAAATCCATACGTCAACTTTTGCAGACGATACAGCCTTTATCAGCGTCCATAAGGACCACCAAGTTGCATCACAGAATTTGCAGAACTATGTTTATAAGCTAGAGAATTGGCTAGAGCTTTGGAAAATCAGGGTTAACGAACAGAAATGTATTCATATAACTTTCACATTGCGAAAAGATACCTGCTCGGTCATCAGAATAAATAATCAAATTATCCCGCAACACAATGAAGTCAAATACCTCGGCATTCACCTCGAACGCCGTTTAACTTGGAAGTCTCATATTGAAGCGAAACTTACACAAATGAGATTAAAAGCAGTGCAACTTAATTGGCTAATCGGCAGAAACTCTACATTGAAATTGGATTGCAAACTTTTGTTGTACAATGCAATACTAAAGCCAATCTGGTGCTATGGAATTCAATTATGGGGTACTGCCTCAGCATCCAACATTGAAAAAATTCAAAGGGGTCAAAATAAAATTCTACGTATAATTACTGCAGCACCATGGTATGTTAAAAATTCTCGAATCCACAAAGATCTAGCGTGCCATTAGTAAAAGTCGAATTTACAAAATATGCGTCAAAGTATGTCAGCAAACTTGAACACCATCCAAACCCACTTGCAAGAGACATCCTTAACTTTAGTGGCCACAATCGGTTGAGAAGGAGGGATACCCTTGCTTTAACTCAAGCGCAAAACTGACTGGACCAGTTGATGTAAAATTTTTTTAGTATCATACAAATTTTTGTCTAGCACTGGCTGGGCATATTATTTTCTTTTTAGTATTAAGATTTGAATACTTATTGTTATTTCATATATGAAGATTCAATAAATAATTAAAAGCAAAAAAAAAAAAAAAAAAAAAAAAAACACGAAATTTATCGGTTTTAGGAATGAACAAACTATATAATGCATTATGTTAGTTTTTACAACTTTACTAACATACTTTTACAAAAACAATTGCTTATTAATTGTTTTTGTAAAAGTATGTTATTTCAATTCCACAACGTTTCCTTTAAACTGTGAAAAAATCAACTTATCACAAAGTAATTATAGTTGCAAAAATACGTATTTTAATGCCTTTTTGTAGTTTACATTTTTAATCAACTGTTCAGAAAAGTATGTTTAAAAAATTTGTTCTCGGTGTGTTTTGTTCACACGGGTATTTTATTTGTTGCTTTCGTTGGTCGATATGTCAAAAACACAAGCAACTTTTGACATTTCTCTCTCTAAAGGCCCAACTATAATATGCATAAGCAAGCTTAAGCAAATTGCAAAAGTTAACAAAAAGGCTGTCAAATGCATAACCAGTTCAGAGTTAACTTTCAGGTGGCTACAATGACTTTGAAACTTTTTGTCCACAGTTGCTCATTTATGTTTAAAAAAAATGATTTTATTTTAACAAAAAGCCATTAAATGACTATATTTTATAAATATTATTATATTATTTTATAATTAAAAGAAAACTTCGTACCCGAAACGCATAATTTTTAATTTTTTTTAATTTTTCGGCAAAAGTACTAAAATGTACAGCTGTGGCAGCACTAAATTGTAAATAATAATAAACGTTTACATATGTTTTGTTAATTTTCGTATTGTGTTTGTAAAAATGGAGAAAAAACTTAAAAATTTAAATAATATAAAAATATTAAAGTTAGCGCTTGAAGGCCTGTGCACATTAAAAGAAATAAGTGAACTACACTGTAAAAGAAGAAGACACTCTTGTTCTGTCAGAGAAATAAATCACGACAGAGACATTTTTGTTAAAATAAAAAGGGCCCTTTTATTATAAAGGCACTTATTTTTTCCACATTTTCTATTAAATTTAAAATAAATGTATTTTCTTCTTTCTCCATTTTGTTAAAAACACAAACAAACAACAAACAGCTGATTCCGTACGGAATATGCGATCAGTTTCGCTTTTTGCTTAAGCAAATGACAGTTGAAAAACTTAACGAAAAGTTTCGTTAAGTGCATTATAGTTTGCCACATACAATTTATATGTGTTCGCACGTTTGCTTAAGCTAGCATATGCATATTATAGTTGGGCCTTAAGTAAGAAAAAAAGTAGAACAGCTGTGCTCTCAACGACACCTGAAAAGTGAATTCGCCTTAAAAATTGTACCAAAAAGGGATGAATTGTACCAGCGTACCAATAAAGTTTTGTTTGTACCAAATTTGGAACAATTGTACCACAAATCCCATCAGTGTGTCAAACTCCATACGTAAAAAAATGTTGAAATTGCTCGCATTTTCCACCTTGTATAAATTGCTATTAGAATTGACGAATAAAACATGTAATGAAAAAATAAAGGGGAATATGACAGTAAACGGCGACTTTGAATTTACTAATAAAATAAAAGCAGAGTTGTCATTACAGAGAACATTTTAGAATTTGGGGAAAAAGTGTAGCGGCATTTTAATTATTTATTTATTTTTAATACAAGATACAAATTCAATTAACAAATTCAATGTAGTGTTAATTTAAAAGAATTCTTTTTAAATGCATCTGAAAATAGCATAAGAAAATACATGAAATAATGACAATATTATTTCTAATCTGAGTACTTAAATATGCAAAAAAATACTAAACTTGCACATTTTGTTAAATATTTTATATTACGAATAAACTCTCTAGCTTCTCGAAATATAAGAAGGCTCTAAATGAAAATAGTGAAATGTGTGATACTAAAAAAGTATTTCATGTTCCTAATTACATTCACAGATTTTAATTTTCTATGACTTGATTTTTAAAAATTTGCTATTTATTTAGCTATTAGTAAGTAATTTTTCGCAGGAAACTATATAAAATATATGCATAATATTTGTCAAATAAATAGACAACAGACATTTAATAAGTATATGCGGTAATAGAAATTAGTTTTTTTTCAATAATCGATGTTCTTTTAGTATAATTTGACCTGAAACTCAAGAAATTATATATAATAAAAGAAGATCAAATAAATAATACTGTAAATAACATTATTCAATATACATATATAATATAGTGGTGTGTATTTTAATATTCCCAATTTTATAAGCTTTGTATCATATTTCAACATAAAAAACTAAAAAAATTCACACCAAAAAAAATAATAATTCATTACATAGAAATTGAAGTTAGAATTCATTTTGAATTTGTTCTTCTTTTGGTAAATTCAGATTTTTTCCAAAACATTTCAAATACATCTTTATAACAATATAGACTGGAAAATTTCGTGTATAATTTAAGTTACATAATATAATAATATAAAAAATTTAAAAATATTATATTTTTCATATAAATAGTGTTTAGTTCATTATAATTTGAATAAGTCAACCTAACCATATAGTTAAAATATTTTTGAAAATGTTAACATAAAATGAAGCAAACTTTAGTTATATTTGTTACAAATATCCAGTATGTTTTTAATTCAATGCAAATGTGAGCATCCTCTTAATAAATTTCATAAAGATTTTATATATCAATATCAATCACACTTTGTTTAAATTTGTTGATATTAAGTTTTTCCACTAAATATTATTAATTTTTTAAGTAATGGCAACTCTTCTCTTCCCTTCTTTTGCCAAAGTCGTCAATTCGCCTTAAACCATAACTTAATGTTTCCACTTTTTCTCACTCTAATAAGAAATAGTCAACGGGATCGGTCGTGAAATTGTATTCGTCTTAAATAATTCGGGAAAAATTAGGTAAAATGTAGTTAAATGAAATATAAAACAAGTGAAAAATTTAATTTAATGTGTTGGTAGTAAAATGAAAGTGTTTAATTGTTAAATTAATTGGTATTTGTGCGACTAAAGTGGGAAATAAAAATTTGCAAAATTCTTTACTCTATATCCGCCATGATTGTTAATATTCATCAATTCGTTTTTGTAGTTGTTTCGTCTCCTTGTCCAAATTAAAGAAGGTAAAATATAAAATCATAGAGGAGATATAATAATTATCGATAAGAGCATTAATGTGAAAGGTTTGTGGCTTGAATAACTTACGGTGTCAATAAAAATTTAACATTTAAGCCCTTAGACACTACATTTTTTGTTCATTGAATTGATAGAAAGAAACAGAAAATGTTTGAAAAATGAAACTATAAAAATTGTAAACAAAAAAGTCTTTTAGTTTTTTTTATTAAATGTTGTCAACTTTTTGTATATGAGAAACATAAAAACAAAACGAACAAAAAAACGGTTAATCGCCAAATTTGCCCATAAACCGCTGATTCAGCAACACTTTTAATATTTCAAGCTTGAAATGTCAAATTTAAGTTGAACAATTTTACATTTTTTTGACATAACTTAATTTTTTATCGATAACTTTAGTAGAATGTTTGACAGTTTGCCATTTATGTTAATATTGCTGAACTCTTTGCACTGGGTAAATTTTTCTATTACATTATATTATGTACTGTTCACCAAAACTTGAACAATGCATTAAAAATGTAGTGTCATAAGGCCTTTATGGCGTTTTCTTTTCTGGCAAAAATGTTACACGTTTTCCCCATTTCGCACCTTTTTTAATTTTTTTGTGTTCTTTACTGAAAAAATGTCAACACTGCTAAAGTGTAGTGTGTTCTTTTCTATAAATTTAAAAAATGTCGCTCCTTTCACACTCTGTATTTTTAGAGGGGGAGAATTGCACGATAAAACAGCTGATATTTGTGTTGTTTATGAATGTGTATTTGTGTTAAGAAACAAAAAAAAATATACAAAATGGAAAATATTACTATGTACTTTTTTATGTACTGAAAAAATTTTGGATGACTTGTTGGATTCATCTTCATCATCTGATGATGATGAAATATTTTATATGATTATGGAAAGAAATCCACAACCGCGAGTGAAAGGCTTTGTAGAGAACTTTATTAATGAATACTCTGAATTTCATATAAATTTCATAGGACAATATCTCCTATTTATTATATACATATGTATGTATGTAATGTATGTTTATATATATAATTTTTATAGTTTAAGAAGAATTTGCGTATTAGTCGGGTGTCATTGGTCTTTTTGAGATATTAATTGTCTTATTTCAAGCTATCTTACCAGGGAGCTATCTGCTTCTTCTTTTTTAACAAAAAAAAAAAAACAAAAATCGCTGTACATGAAAAAAGTGTTACACTGTTGTGATTTTATGTTCTATTCTGACCATTAAAAATGCGATATCTTTAAAATGTGGGGTAAACATTATAAAAATGTACATAAAAAGGTGTAACATATAATTTCAGAAAAGAAAACACCATTAATGAAAGCTTTGAGGGTTAATTGATACAATTTTGTTTTTGTAGTGTATGTATTTATTTGTCTTTTAATTTTGCAAATTAAAGATGGTAAAAAAGGAAAGTATGTAGGATATCAGAATTACCGTTAATAGATTCAATTTCCATAAAGTTTTAACAAAAACCATTGTTTTGTTTTCTTAAATAGCTTTTTGAGTTATCGTCTTCTTCTTTCACATTTTCTAATCCCAGTTAGAAACATTCAATTTCTTTAAATGGATGTTCTTGTCGTCAAGTTTGCAGCTACTCAAACTTAAACATAATTCGATCTAAATAAATATTTTTGATACAACAAATTCTTATTTCATTACTCTAGTTAGACTTGAGAATTAAAATATTATTTTATTTACTACATAAACTTTAAATTTAAATAATTATTTATTAATTCCATATCGTTAACTTAAAGAAAACATTATTTCAGTACAATCCACTTTTAATTTCTCAAAATAATTATTTATTAATTCCATATCTTTAACTTAAAGAAAACATTATTTCAGTACAATCCACTTTTATTTCATAAATACTACGTTAATTTCCATTAAGATAAATTAGTATTTTTAGACACATTGAATTCCTTAATTCTAAAAATTCTTTTCTTCTCATATACATACATTTTGGAAAGCTTTTTTTGTCTATATAAACATTTTCTCGTTTTATTACTTTCGGCTTTAACAAAACAATATTAAACCTTTCTCACATAACATTAGCTTCTATAAAAAGTTTTCTAATAAAAATTTTATTTTCCATATTTCCAGATTTCATATGGCAACTTTCAATTAACTTTTTATAGAAAGCTTTTAACTTGCATCTTTTGTTTTTCCTATTTCCTTTTTAGTTTAATTAAAATGTATTCGTCTCAATAAATTTTTTAAAACCGGGTAAACTACAGTCAAAATTATTTTAATACCAAAGAGAAATATACTGCCATGTCACAGGATTTGATTCCGTTCGGAAGTGGAATTAAGTCCCTTTTTTGCTTCTATAGAAAAAGTAAAACGAACAATTTTTTCGGAATGAAACCTTGAAATTCTTAAAATTACAATTCCACATCGCAAATTAAAAGTGATTTCATTCCGAAAACATTTTTCGTTTTGCTTTTTCTATACAAACAAAAAAGGGACTTAATTCCACATCCGAACGGAATTAAATTCTGTGACATGGCTGATAGTTTAAAGTGTTTAATATTTTTCTTTGCTTAGTGTCCGACATGTTTATTGACGTTTTTGTGGTTGCATTCGTGTCCCTGTCCAAATTAAATATGGTATTTCTTACAAATATTTAAAACGTGCAACGTGTCGATAAAAGTTAGGAATCTAAAATTGGGGTCTGTATCTTGAATACTTGTTTAACTGAAGCTTAAGTTTGATACGCTTTTAGAGCAATATTTTAGAATTAGGCTTTTGTAATTTGTAAAATTATTTTAAATTTCGATAATTATTTCATATAGGTTATCATCAATATTAATAAAATTTTTCAAACTTAGTGCTGAATTTAAAAATACATAAACATTTATATAATACTTGCATAAAGAAAACATTCATATCATTTGGGGAAATTTACAGCTTACCATGCTATTTTAATTTTCAACACCTTTCATTTTCAATTATGTTTTGTTTTGTATTTGCAACTCTTTTTAGTAAATTTCAATTTGTCTTTTACTGCCAAAAAAAATGTTTCTCTTCTCTTCATTCTAATAAAAAGTAATAACTTTTCTAAAAAAAAGTTCGTTTATCAAAGATTTATTGCTAAAAAATTTACTAAAACTTTAGAATTTCGATAATAACCAATTATATACATACATATGTACACACACACATATAATTTCCAACAAATATTATTTTTTGGAAATCACAACCTCCCCTTTTTTAAATAGCCGTTGTTATCCTAAAGCTTTTTGTTCATATTATCATATCCATTTTCTATTTACAAAGTTTTTCAATAAATTTACCAAAATATTTCTCATTATGAGTCATACCTATGTATGTGGAGTTTATCTTTTTCCAAAAATTCTCTCTCTGATATTTGAGTATGTCAAACTCCATATGTAAAAAAAAATATTGAATTCGCTCGAATTTTTCCTTTTTGTATAAATTGCCATATGAGTGGAACAATAAAAAATGTAATGAAAAGTTGAAGGGGAATTTGAGAGTAAACGGCGACTTGGAATTTACTAATAAAATAAAAGCAGAGTTGTCATTACAGAGAACATTTTAGAATTTGGGGAAAAAGTGTAGCGACAATTTAATTATTTATTTATTTTTAATACAAGATACAAATTCAATTAACAAATTCAATGTAGTGTTAATTTAAAAGAATTCTTTTTAAATGCATCTGAAAATAGCATAAGAAAATACATGAAATAATGACAATATTATTTCTAATCTGAGTACTTAAATATGCAAAAAAATACTAAACTTGCACATTTTGTTAAATATTTTATATTACGAATAAACTCTCTAGCTTCTCGAAATATAAGAAGGCTCTAAATAAAAATAGTGAAATGTGTGATACTAAAAAAGTATTTCATGTTCCTAATTACATTCACAGATTTTAATTTTCTATGACTTGATTTTTAAAAATTTGCTATTTATTTAGCTATTAGTAAGTAATTTTTCGCAGGAAACTATATAAAATATATGCATAATATTTGTCAAATAAATAGACAACAGACATTTAATAAGTATATGCGGTAATAGAAATTAGTTTTTTTTCAATAATCGATGTTCTTTTAGTATAATTTGACCTGAAACTCAAGAAATTATATATAATAAAAGAAGATCAAATAAATAATACTGTAAATAACATTATTCAATATACATATATAATATAGTGGTGTGTATTTTAATATTCCCAATTTTATAAGCTTTGTATCATATTTCAACATAAAAAACTAAAAAAATTCACACCAAAAAAAATAATAATTCATTACATAGAAATTGAAGTTAGAATTCATTTTGAATTTGTTCTTCTTTTGGTAAATTCAGATTTTTTCCAAAACATTTCAAATACATCTTTATAACAATATAGACTGGAAAATTTCGTGTATAATTTAAGTTACATAATATAATAATATAAAAAATTTTAAAATATTATATTTTTCATATAAATAGTGTCCAGTTCATTATAATTTGAATAAGTCAACCTAACCATTTAGTTAAAATATTTTTGAAAATGTTAACATAAAATGAAGCAAACTTTAGTTATTTTTGTTACAAATATCCAGTATGTTTTTAATTCCATGCAAATGTGAGCATCCTCTTAATAAATTTCATAAAGATTTTATATTTCAATATCAATCACACTTTGTTTAAATTTGTTGATATTAAGTTTTTCCACTAAATATTATTAATTTTTTAAGTAATGGCAACTCTTCTCTTCCCTTCTTTTGCCAAAGTCGTCAATTCGCCTTAAACCATAACTTAATGTTTCCACTTTTTCTCACTCTAATAAGAAATAGTCAACGGGATCGGTCGTGAAATTGTATTCGTCTTAAATAATTCGGGAAAAATTAGGTAAAATGTAGTTAAATGAAATATAAAACAAGTGAAAAATTTAATTTAATGTGTTGGTAGTAAAATGAAAGTGTTTAATTGTTAAATTAATTGGTATTTGTGCGACTAAAGTGGCAAATAAAAATTTGCAAAATTCTGTACTCTATATCCGCCATGATTGTTAATATTCATCAATTCGTTTTTGTAGTTGTTTCGTCTCCTTGTCCAAATTGAAGAAGGTAAAATATAAAATCATAGAGGAGATATAATAATTATCGATAAGAGCTTGCAGGTGAAAGGTTTGTGGCTTGAATAACTTACGGTGTCAATAAAAATTTAACATTTAATGAAAGCTTTGAGGGTTAATTGATACAATTTTGTTTGTATTTATTTGTCTTTTAATTTTGCAAATTAAAGATGGTAAAAAAGGAAAGTTGTAGGATATCAGAATTATCGTTAAGTCCCCGTTTACACAGTCGAACATTTGGAAGAAAAACTTCTAGAATTCTTGTTTGTTTTTTCATTCGCGGTCACACTGTCGAACAATGTTGTCAGACACATTTTATTATTATTTGCTTTTTGACATTTCTCTAATTCGTGCTGTGTAATAATTTGTAGCAAGGCATATTGATAACAGGTAGTGTTAAGATTACAACAAACACAATAAATAAACAAATTTTGACAATTAGAAACTTGTAAACATAAACGACGTTTGACATAAGAAAACTACCAAAAAAAAAAAAAAATCAGCTGTGTCTTCAACACTACCGTATTCAATATGCCTTGAATTTGTAGTAAATTCCAGCAAAGAAAATGTCAACAAAGCATGTTCACCGAGTACCGAACACAAAATTGATTCTCTCTTCCCCACCCGTAATTTTCTGCCAAGCTAAATGTTTTTCTTCCAAATGTTCGACTGTGTAAACGGGGAATAATAGATTAAATTTTCATAAAGTTTTAACAAAAACCATTAAATGCCTTGTTTTTGTTTCTTAAATAGCTTTTTGATTTATCGTTTTCTTCTTTCACATTTTCTAATCCCAGTAAGAAACTTTCAGTTTCATGTTGGTGCACCTAGAAACATGGAATATGTGTATAGTGTCGATTCTCTGGCATATTTTTATGTCAAACTGTTTGGAAAAAAACGTTCAGCCCCAGTTCTGTTTCATCATTTAATTGAGTTTTTCTATCCAATTAAAAGAGAAACAAATATATAAAAAAATAGCATTTATTTAATAAAATATCAAATTTGATTCTTAAATTCTTTAGAAATTCAAGAAATATTTGCGAGATGTTATTTTCAATAAACATATCGAGCCATAACCGCCGAAAAAATGTATCCCACAAACTCAAAATTTTACAGGGGAAGGTTTTTTTTAATAAAATCAGTTTGAATAAAGCCATTATTTTAAAATTTATAATGTAAATATTGTTTTGTGTAATACATTTAATTTTAATAATTCTAAATGATGTTGAACTATCGATTTCGATAAAAAACAACAATCGATTATGGTGTGGGATACATTATTTTGGCGGTTATGGCTCGATATGCACATATATTTATTTCACGTCTCTGAGTGCTTAAAACATAGATTTAGTAAGATAGATACTTTCTTAAATGCTACTTTGGTTTCCATAGATATAATTTAATGGTTAGTGATACTCCTTGTGCTTAATTTTGTTCTTTTAAGTTTTTTAATATTTAATATAACAATATTATTAGAATGCTACAAATATATAATACATACTAACATTTTCATTGGATTTAAAATAAAACGAAGTTTGTTTATAAAATTCTTGCGTTTTCACATATGTACCCACACTAGTTTCCTTTTATCTGCTTATATCATTCTTCAAAAACAACATCAAATTTGCCATTACATATTTAACTATGTAATTTATTTCACTAAAAAGTTTTCTAATAAAAAAATTCATTGCCCATATTTCCTAACTCCATATGACAACATTCAATTCCCTTTTCATAGAAAGCTTTTTACTCGCATATTCTTATTTATGTATGTCATCTCCTTTTGAGCTTAATTAGAAGCAGTCGTGATCGGGTGTTAAAATGTTTTCATCAATGTCCAACTGTCCAACTTAAGGATGGTATATCTTACAAAGATATCTAAAGTTGGAGTCTGTGTCTGATGGTGTTTTCTTTTCTGAAATAAAATGTTACACCTTTATTATTAAATTTTTATAATGTTTACCCCACATTTTAAAGATGTCGCATGTTTAATGGTCAGAATAGAACATATAATCACAACAGTGTACAACTTTTTTCATGTACAGCTGTTTTTGTTTTGTTAAAAAAGAAAAAGCAGATACAAAGCTCCCTGGTAAGATCGCTTGAAATAAGACAATGAATATCTCTCAAAAAGACCAGTGACACCTTCCCGACTAATACACAAATTCTTCTTAAACTATAAAAATTATATATATAAACATACATTACATATATAAGAAGTAGGAGATATTGTACTATGAAATTTGACATACATCAACTTCAGAGTATTCATTAATTACGTTTCCTACAAAGCCTTTCACTCGCGGTTGTGGATATCTTTTCATAATCATATAAAATATTTCATCATCATCAGATGATGAAGATGAATCCAACAAGTCATCCAAAATTTTTTCAACACATAAAAAAGTACATAGTAATATTTTCCATTTTGTATATTTTTTTTTTTTTGTTTCTTAACACAAATACACATTCATAAACAAAACAAATGTCAGCTGTTTTATCGTGCGATTCTCCCCCTCTTAAAATACAGAGTGTGAAAGGTGCACAATTTTTTAAATTTATAGCGTGACATTTATAGAAAGAACAACCTACACTTTAGCAGTGTTGACATTTTTTCAGAAAAGAACACAAACAAATTAAAAAAGGTGCGAAATGGAAAATGGGTGCTACTTGTTTAATTGCATTTTAAGACTAATAAGCTTTTACAGCAATATTATTAACAGGTTTTCTTGATTTAGGCTTTTGTGGTTTTTTAAAAGATTACGTAGGATTATTAAGTTTCAATTTTAAAATTCCTCTCAAGTTAAAATTACATGTATTTCCTTCTAAATAAATATTTGATACAAATTTTTAAAAAAATATAAGATCCGAGCTGATGCACTTTGAGGAGCCACCCACTGCGATGATAAAAAAATCAACTTGAAAACATCCCAGCTCCAACCATGTGAAGTGTCGTTACGATATCTGTAATAGCTCCCGAGTTATCGAATTATTTCAAAATTAAAACGTTTCTAAACCACTGTGCATAGTTCCACATTGATCGCTGCAGTCATGTAACGAGAAATTCCAAATTGCATGTTTTTGGGAAGTACATACAAGTATGCTCTTTGCAAGACATACATTAGTAGGTACATACATATGTTCTTGCTGGACATACTCCTACAATGCGATGGTGAGGCTAGTTCACCCTGCGTTTGAATGCGCCGTGAGGTTTATGCCTAAAACACATCTGTGCATAGTTTAGCTGTTGAATTTTATTTGCTTTATTAAGCGCAGTGTTTCTTTTTTGCAATCTTTAACTCCACAATGTCAAATTTTCATAGAATTTGTACATGATTTTTTCTATTTTGATTTTACATTACTAGGCACTCCTACAAATAGACCGGTTGAGTACCAATTTGCGGTTCAAAAGTATACAATCGTATACAAAGTATACAATTTTTGTGTTACATAAATATTAACATATTTATACGACCGGATTTTATGTGAGCAATTTTGTGCTGAAATGATATATGATAAAAATTTGCAAATTTTATTAACCTGAATATATACTTACATGCATATAAATAAAAAAGAAAAGAGGTATGTATGCAACAAAATATGGCCTGTTTAAAAAGTTAATATATGTGTTAAAGAATCAAAAAAAAAAATAATTTTAATTCAAATTAAATAATTAAAATAATAATTTAAATATAATATAATAAAATAAAATAAATAAATTAAATTTTATGCGTAATTAAATAAGTAAAAATATAAAATATAATATAAAATCTTTTAAAACAATCTACACTTCCTATTCAACACTCAAAGGTAATTTTATTTTTCTAATATACATACATAACCTATAAATATTTAATTTAATTAATTAATTATTAAATTTAATTTCACCTTTACTTGAATGAAATAGTATGGTTATTAAGGCCGATCTTTTGTTGGATTTTTTAGTTTTCCATTCTCCCAAGGTTTAAAATTCTTCTCTGTTATCTAAACATAAATGCTGAAAGCTCCAGCAAAATCGGTTAACGTTTAGGGATTGCTCATCGTACTCTCGCTTACAGGTTTTCCAGAAGTTTTCGTAACATTTTTAGCTATTTTTACAGCCCTAGAGCCCAGTTGGGTTTGCTCTTACTTCTCATACTATAGCTCTCACTTCAGTTTTTGTGAGACACTGTGGTCGTCAAATGTTCTACGGTATGGTGTTTTTTGTCTATAATTTTTTTTATTGTGCAGTGATTTTACCTATATCACGCAGGGATTTATCTTTTCTATGTAAGTCTATTATGATTTGCCGAGTTTGTCTTCCCATTGTAAACTTTTCACTACTTAACGTTACAACTTAATTTCTTTTAATAGGTAATAAATTATGAAAATTGCAATTATTTTGAACATTTCTTTACCGTTATACTTTTAAGAAAGAAAAATTGCCACTACTTTTGGAATGACGCGTAAAAATTGGTCTATTTTAATAATAAAGAACTTAAATTTGTTTACGCATTTTTTTTTATAAGTATGCAACATAATTTTCTAATATAATATTCCTTATATTAATATAATTACCGTATTTGCCGGACGATAAGACTTACCTATTTACTCTGAAAATTTGACCAAAAATCAGGGTGCGTCTTATGGTCCGATTCGTCTTATCGTCCGGAAAATACGGTAAGCTTTTCCTTTAATAATATTTGGTGTTGACTTTATATTGACGCTCACAATACTTATCTGAACAACCTGCAGGAAATGTTGAATTGGTGTTATAATGATTATTTTTTTCCGAATGTAACACAATGAAATGTAGGTCGTAGACCCAAAAAATTATATATATTATGCTACCTTGAACTTCAAATAAAATATTCGATTTTGTTTAATTTTTCAGCATTTGGTTTTTAGATGAAGAGAACAATTGAGAGCAAAGAACAAGTTCAATATCCATCCAGGGCCATAAATAAATAATAACTCATTATTACTTTGAGTACTTATAAGTAAAGCAGACGATATATAGTAGTCAAAAAGTATGATGTGTCTGTATTTGCAAGTCATTACCAAGTTTTTACTGGCTAGTTTAGTTTATTGTTGCAACCTTAGAAAAAAAAAAATGTAAAAAACAACTTTAAATAAATATAATCAATTGATTAGAATAATCTATTGATTTAGTGTCTTCACATAATAAAATCTTACTAATTATGTCCCAACGTTTCTGCAAAATCACGCTATATCTCATGATTTATGATTAACTGGTATTTAAGAAAATAATAATAGCGGTATTCACACCGAGCTTGTTAGTTTGTTAGTCGGTAGTTTGTTAATTTGTTAAAGTTACCAACTGTGAACGACCCCCTTTTTAAAACTTTGTTAGTCTGGTAACTTTCGTAGTAAAACAGCTGATTTATTGTTTTGACACAATTTATTATTCTCTAAAATCTTCTAAATCTTCTTCTAAAATCTAACAGCAATTTATGCTCCGCTTCACTCTACTTTTTTTGCATTTTTGTTCGAATGCGCTTTTTCTTTTGGTTATCCACTACGAGAACAGTTTATGATTTATTAAAATAAAATAAAAAATCATTTATTTAACATACTTACTGTCAATGTACACAAATATTTTTTTAGAAATGTATCACAAATGATTTTTTAAATATATTTATTTAGAAACTGCAACAGCTGATTGTGAGTTACCAACTAACAACTATTTTATCAGGGGTGCCGTGTCGTTAATTTGTTAAATGTTTATCCGTTAGCGCGTTAAATATACAAAAACAAAATGCGTGTAAAAAAGTAACGATTAACGACTAACAAACTAACAAGCTCGGTGTGAATACCGCTAATCATACTAATAATGAGCAACAATGTTTCTAAAGGCAGACAATAATTCTAAACAAAGAACGGTCATAATGCTATTGATTTCAAGAATTTATTAGAAATAAGATGTCTGATTTATATCAATTAATTTGTATTTAAAGATTATGGACTTTTCTGTTAACTATATTTGTTTGAAACATTTAAAATTATTTATATTATATGTAAATGTAAATTACAAATGACGTCAATTACGAACAAATGCCAAACCTAGTTTGCATTTGTATTAAACTGTCAATTGAAGAAATAATAATAATAATATTCAATACTGTTAAATTAAAAAATTTAATACTAGTAAGTGCATACATACATACCTACGAGTATATATGTATATCTATTGATATTTATATTGATCTTTCAATATGAAAAACAAATCCTTACCTACATTATTATTTATGCCACCATATGGTTTTGTTTAGACTGTCTAGTGAAAATTATAATAAATAATTAAAATAAAAAACTTTCGATTTCATTAAAATTACAACGAGTCACTAAAATAAGTGGTCGTTAGTTATAGTGCTGCCGCTATCGTCGTTTTAATAGTCAATACTAGCAGCCACCTAATAAAATCATTTTTAGTAATAAGGGCGATGTATGTTGATTATCAAATCTGTGAAAACAAGTACTATGCAATTGTAAGAGTAGAATGTATGAATGATATGAATAGAGACAGTCTGGCTGAGTACCGATCGATAGTAACGTCTGCTTGTCATTTATATTACATATACATATATATTTAGAACTGTATAATTGATGAATGGAATGGAATGAATGGAATTGAATATTATTTAAAAAGGGTCAAACAAAAGTCTCGTGCTTCCCAAACACATTCATTTAATTGATTAACCCTTAAAGTGGTGAAGGGCTTTTGTTAATTGAAAAACAATTGTTATGCTTTAGAAACTATGCAATGTTTAAACTTTTGTATATCATATTTATAGAAGATATATTAAAGGGTTTAATTCTAGGAAAATTCTGTATCTGACCCAACACTACCAATTTGAAATTCATTCAGTCGAGAGACAAGTAGAAATAAAGAATTTATGTTAGAAAATAAATTCATATCATGCTTCTTAGCCCATAAGCCTGCAGATATTGTATTCCTCGTCTAGACTTTCACAAGTATTGTTTATAAAACCTTTCACAAATAATTCGAATTATATCTAAGAATTAATTTTTGTTGACATAAAACAAATGCGAATATTCATCACATAAATTCAATTTGTATAAAAAAGAGTGTCCACCACTATATAATCAAGATTTAAATCTAGTTCATCAACTGGTACCGCAATTCTTATTATGTTGGTTCAAATACAATAAATTGTGGGAAGGGTGATAGATAAGTTAGTGTTTAAGATTAGATTTGGATTTCCGTATATTGTAAATTACAGGAAAGATATACAACTCATACAGATGTCGTTTTGTTTTCAATCCCAATTTTCGAAATGGCTTTGCTTTTTCATTATTCACGTCACGAATTTTGAATTCTAAGGCTGTAATCGAACATATCTCCACAAATCATTATACAGGGGTGTTAAATTGAATGGCCAATTAAAAGCTGAAGTTTGATTTACAATAAATTAATTGCTAAAACTACATGGCAGTGATATCCATCAATAATAGGTCAAAATTTAGTTGTTAACATCTTTCAGTAGAGTGATCCATTCATCGCAATTGCAAATTTCATAATTTTGAATCACAAATGGCTCAATCACGCCTTCAGACCACATAATGCATAATACAGTAACACGTTCAGCATGCAAAGGCTTCTCAACAATTGCTTTTGAATTTGAAATGCGGTAATTTTGCATGTTGATGTATCCTTAAAAAGTAAACATTTTTTTTGGCAGAAATACGAGGGCGGTTCGGAAACTTCTTAGCCTAGCACAAAAAGAGAATAGTTAGTTTTTCAAAAACATTTTTATTTTTCAATATAATCTCCTAACTAAACTTCGATACACTTCGTACTACGACTGTCTAGCAATTCTATCCCTTAATTAAAATAGTTTTCCTCAAGGTCTTCAAAATAGTGGTTTACAACTGTAATTGCATTTTCATTTGACGTAAAACGCTTGCCAACTAGGATTTTTTTCAGATTTGGGAACAGGTAAAAGTCACTGGTAGCTAAATCAGGAGAATAAGGTGGGTGGTCAAGCAACTCGTACTTAAATTCGTTGATTTTAGCCATTGTTAAAACACACTTGTGTGCTAGTGTGTTGTCTTGATGAAAAATTATTTTTTTGTGTTGTAAGCCAGGACGTTTTTATCCAAAATTTTTTACCATTTTGCAGCTAATCAATCAATAGAATACCTTTGAAGTCCCAAAAAACCGTTGCAATAACCTTACCAGCTGATTGAATTATTTTTGACTTCTTTGGGGCACTTCCTCCATTGTCCATTGCTTGGATTGTTCTTTTGTTTTTGGAGTATAGTAGTGGATCCATGTCTGATCAACAGTTATGAAACGATATTATTTTTCTTAAAACGATCCAAACAAGTGTGAGAAATTTTCTTTCTTATGCGTTTTTGGTCGACTGTTAATAAATGCGGTACCCATCTTGCAGAAAGCTTTTTCATCTGTAGATCTTCATGCAAAATTAAATGGACTCGATCATTTGAAATGCCCATGATATTAGCTATTTTACGCACTTTTAATTGTCGATCATTTAATACCATATCATGCACTTTGGCTACAATTTCTGTTGTTATTATTGTTTTTGGACGTCCACTACGTGGTTCATCCTCAATGCTTGTATGACCACGTTAAATTCAGCAACCCAATTTTTTACTGTTGCATATGAAGGAGCACTTGCACCTAACAAATTCACCATATCATTATGAATTTCTTGTTCCGATAAACTTTTTTTATTTAAATATTTAATGACACCACGAATTTCTAATTTTTCCATTGTAAAAACATCGCGGATGCGTCTTTTTTGAACACCTGTTTCTATATTTAGGAGTTGGCAGATCGAAAAAGTTCTAGGCTAAGAAGTTTCCGAACCGCCCTCGTAATAGTGTGTTGTTCTTGAATGAATTCAGCGAATCCATGGTGAAGTGTATGGTCGGCCGGCTTCAATTTCAAAGCCAAATTCTTACGCAAAATTCGTAATGTGTTCGATGTTGATAGTCCCAATTTTTGTCATATTAGTAGCGACCCAAATTTTTAATAGCGGTCTCAGAAGGATGAATATGTTCTTCGAGAATGTCAAGAATATCACTATTTTATTTACGAAGTGTAGCTTTTACAGATGCACCTTCTTTATACAGAATTTTCTAGCGAAATTTAATACATTGCTCACTTGTTATAGATCCATCTTCGGACTTAAGCCCTAGATATTAATAACAAATTCCATCAAACATAATGTCATTTAGAGACTTAGTTTTGTCGGAACCATACATAAAAAGTATTCCGCTAATAGACATTCGCTAGATAGGGAAAGGGAATCTTTAGATATCATGTGCCCTGCACCAAGCCATAATTGTGACCTGCTCATTACTTATAACATCTAAAAAAATGTTAGTAAATTTCCGTATTAGAACAACTTAAAACTTGCCAACTCACAACCTCTTGACTGCGCTAAGACCCTTCTAGCTGAACCGTATAGATCCAACCATCTCACCGGAGAGGATGCGGACGGTGAAAGGTTACATCATAAACGAGCTGGCTATACAGTGAGGTCACTAGGAACCCACTGGTTTGGGGCAGTCATTGACTAAACTAAACTAATTATTCACCCCTATCGTGAATAAAAATTCCACATGAAATTTGTTCCCTTTTGTTTTTTTAACATTGAATTTTAATAGGAAAAATGTGAAAAGGGAACAAATTTCACACGAAGGGGTGATTTTCTTTTTCGCTTGACTTGCTTAAAAATAACCTTATCTGGAAAGTAAAACTCCAGAAGCTGATGGACATTATAAAGACACTTGAAAAAGTCTGTAGATTAAAAAAATGCAATTGAATTTATAATTACTTCAACGCTTTGAATACTCAAAAATCAATTTGATTTGGGAGAGCTTGCAATGCCGAGGTTGATAATGTGTTTGCTGGTTGATTGTTCTTTTTCCTCAAACGACTTCTAGTAAATGAGAAATAGTAAGGGGTGTCATAGAAAACAATCTTATTGGAATTGAATTTTAAGCCGACAAAAAGATATTGTTGGTGTTATGAAATCCAATGTTTTAGGTGTCACAAAAACCAATGTTATCGGTTTTTTATTGGAAATTATCCAAGCAGCAAGCAGCTGTTGTTATTGCAAACAAATTAAAAAAGTTAAACAGCCATTTTCATTTAATTCTTTTTCTTTTTGATATTTTAGAATAATGTAAGTATGTATTTATTTAAAATAAGCATTCCTTCATAAATGTTTAATCCTTAACAGGGGAAAGCATAAAAACAACACTCAAAACTCTATAATTATGAAATTTATGGAAAAATATGCAGATATTGCGCGGGAATATACAAAGCGCGATAAGGCGGCGTGCATGCTCTTTAGAAACAATTAGCAGTCAATTAACAGCGCAGGTCCAAAGAAAACTCGCTCAAAATAAGGTAGATATTGGTTTGAATGAACCACCCCAAAACAGAAACCACGGGTGAGCGAATAAAATAAGATTGCTATAATCATGTAAAATTCTTCTTTTTAACTTTTCTAAACGCTCTTCCTCTAATAACAAAAATGCAAGCAGCTATTTTATTTATTCACTTATAAATTTATTTATTTCATCAATTTAATTAATAAAACACCAACTTTTAACATTCTGTATTAATAAAAACACAACTTTTTAATATTTCAATTGTTTTTTGTTTAGCCTTTATTTATTTATTGAATCTTCATATATTGAAATAATAAATAATATTTCAATAAAAACATTTGTATTTCATAAAAAAAGAAACTAAAATGTAAACATTTATACAAATAGAAACAACAGCTGATTCGAATATCGGTTTTATTTGCATTCGAAAATAACAAAACCGACTTGGTTTCATGACACCAAATGAAACTAATATTGGTTTGCAAAACCGACTTGAATTCTATGACACCCCTGAGTGTACCATTACGAAAAGGGCATACAGTTTTATGAAGGCTCTAACTGGCTGGCAAATCAATGCAAACATTTACTTTAAACTAAATTTAGTTGGATATCGTTTGCTTTCAGTGGTGATCTATTTAGTTTTGGTTTTAAATACATATATAGATCTATGATTTGTTATCTGTCGTGATGCCGTTAAAAAAAACTCAATTACTATTTGAACCAATCGAAATTTAATTTTTTGAGTGCTCAAATTGCAATATTAAATGAATTAAAAACAGATTTAACCTAAATTTACATGTGTCAGTTTTCGCATAGCTCGTTCTCTGAAATTTCTTTCTGAAATTCGGCCTGGATCAAGCGAGTATTCATATTTTCGGGTTTACTAGTCACAATTATAATACATACTAATAATTGTAAAATGAAAAATATTTTACAAATTTTCTTTTCTTTTCTTTGTACATATTTGAACCACTGACTAAATAATGGTTTAATTATATATATTATTTAAATATAAATATAATTAATAAATTACCATATTTGTATAATATAAGTAAAACAACAAAATAATAGTAAACAGTAGTAGTAGTATTTAATAAGTAAACACTTGTTAACGTCGTTTCAATTGTTTATTAATTTATGGATCAATTTGCAAATAATAAATACTTTTTTATACCGTCTAAAAAAAACAGTAAAATAAAAAGGTTGTCTATAATACCAACCAGTCAGTCAGTCGTTTGTCTATCGATTTCAATTATTACACGGATTTTTTTTTGTTTGTTTTTGTTGTAGATTTGAAACTTTAATCTTGTTATTAAATAAAAAAAACCTACAATAAATTATTATTAGTTTTAAGATTATTAATTCATAAAGACATGAACAGATTAAAAAAAAACAATTAAAATAAAAAAATAAAACAAAACAGAAAAATAGTAACAGTAGATTGTTTGTATTAAAACGATGGCTATTTAAAGGTTTCTAAAAAAATAATCAGATAAATATAACAATTTAAAATTAAAGCGAAAGGGATTATGGTATATTTTTTGTATAGAATTTAACATAAAAATTTTATGCTGATATAATTAATAACAATTTATAACTTTGTTTTGATTTGACAATTGACTTGTCAGAATTCATTTAAACCTACAACCGAATGGTCTTGCACTTCGGGTGTTGCGAGAATATATTTGCCATTAAATTTATTCTGGGAAGGAAGTAGTTTTTTCAAAACCTTTTATAAACCATCAGTAATATTCTGGCTTGTTGGTATTGGTTATCACGGTTGGCAAAAATATTGGGAAATATCTGTAGTAATATATGCCATGAATACCTTCCGTCGGTAGAGCTACAATGCTGTCGGTGTTAACACGCATGTTATTAGTCTTTCTCTTCAATTTAATCTTCAATCATGCTCTCGTTGCCGCTTTCTCCAAGAGTCTTAAGGTCCGGTCACATTTGGCGTAACCACTTGTTTTTGCACACATTTGTTTGTCATTCCGTTTGTAAATTCCACAATATAATTTTCCGACCCAATAAAGTATTAATATTCTGGATCGTTGTAGATAGCGGAGTTTATTAAGCCATGTCTGTCTGCCTGTTTGTCTGTTGAAATCAATTTTCTGAATTCCCCAGATATCTTCGGGATCCAAATCTTCAATAATTCTGTCAAACATGCTATCGACAAGTTTACTATTTAAAATCAGCAAAATTCGTCCATAAATAACGGAGATGTGAGCAAAAATCCGAGACAACCTCTGAAAATTTCATCAAAAAAACTAACAGTCTAATTCATAAAAACTTATTAAGGGTTTATAACAGGCTTATAAAGCAAATATCCCTACAAAATTTGCTTTATAAGCCTGTTATAAAACTTTGACAAGATTTATGAATAAGGGGGTAAGTGTATTAATATTGTTACAAATAATTTTTTTTCATAAACAGTTGGAGCTGATCAAACAAAGGACCAAACAAAAGACAAACACTAAATTCGGTTTTTTTTTCATAAACAGCTAATTGATTTTAAATTTTTTTTTTTTTTTTTTAATAATTAACAAACACAAACTGCGAAGCTTTTGGCTTATCTGCAGAAAACACCCAGAGCCTTTGGCGGGAATCGAACCCGCAACCCTTTGACTGATAGTCCGGCACTCTATCACCTGGTCTATCGGGGCACTCATGATGTTAAATTATTTAAAAGCAACTTCAGCTGGTTTTAAATTAAAAGTATGTTTTAGCGGTTAAAGTATACTTTTACGTGTCTATAGTTAAAGTAAAGTGTACTTTTAACAAAAGTCAACTTTTTAACTATTAAAGTACACTTTTTTGTAACTATGGTTATGGCCCAAAGTGTTTAAGTGTGTTCTTAAACCGTAATATAAGCGTATAAAAGTTTTCGAAAATTTTAAGTGTGTTCTTAAACCGTAATATAAGTGTGTAAAAAGACAGTGGTTATTTTTTTTAATTGTGTTTGTGTACATTTAAATAAATAAAGACTCGTTATATTTTCTTCAAACTACTTGACGCTTTTATTTTGTATTTAAAAAGAATCCGATTTATTTAAAGGAAATTAATCACCGCTCTTAAAAGGTAAATATAATAATATAATTATGCATCCACAACAAAGGTGAAGGGTATATAATATTCGGCATTGCCGAATATAGCACTCTTACTTGTTTTTATTCGATTTGAAAATGTCAGGAGATGGTTTGTAAAGAAAAACTCGGGAATTTTAATATATTGCCTCCTTTTTACTTCTCATTTTTCTTAATAAGAGACATTTTTTGAAGACATTTGAAGAACTGGCACTAAAGCCTACTTTTCACTTTTCACTTCTCAGTTTTTTTTTTTTTAAATTTTAGCAAAACTCCATGAACTAAATTTTTATTGCCTCCTTTTCACTTCTCATTTTTCTTAATAAGCGAAATTTTTTTTTTTGGAGAAACTTGAAGAACTAACAACACTGCCTCCTTTTCACTACTCAATTGTTTTACTTAACCTACGCCTAAACTTTAGAAAGTTCTTAATGAGTGATATATATATAATTTAGTCGTGTTTGATAATATCAATAGATTAGATTAGTTGTTAAAACGCTGATGCCAAACACTATTAAAGCAAAGATAATTATAAGAAATTTTAAAGGTGAAGAAGTGTTTATCCCCAGGATACCTATGAAACCAAGTGATCTACAATTTAATTTTTAACGCGTCCAATTTCCAGTTCGCCTTGCATTCCTAATGACGATAAATAAATCTCAAGGACAATCTTTCAAAGTGTGTGGGTTAAATCTAGAATCCCAATGTTTTTCCCACAGTCAATTGAGTGTTGCGTGCTCGAGAGTCGTTACACTGTCAAGACTATTCATTAACAAAAACATTGTTTACCATCAAGCTTTAAAATGATTTTTTTTTGTTTTTTAATTAATAATTGTTTCAATTTATTATATGCAAAATAAAAATCGAATTTTGAAGAAACTTTTTAAGCAATAAATTGATACAAATTTTTGTTATTTTTCTTTTACTGAATTTTTTGTGTCTTAATTTTTAATTCTATATGAAATACAAATCATTAGTAAATACCGTGCGAAGCCGGAGCTGTCGGCTAGTTTTAAATAAATAAACGAGTTCAAATATATACTATTTAGTGGTTACGTCTTTTTTTGGCAAAAATTTGCCAAATGTGACCGCACTTTTAAATTTATGAAACAAGCCACTGAACGTGTGCGTTAGGAGACAGATGTAGTCGGCGTATCCTAAGTTCCTTAAATACCTTGAATACCACTAGAGTTTAAAGTTTTAAAGATGGATCCCATAAACCCTCTAGGGCGGCTTTCTACTAAAAGTCCTCGTTAGGAAAACAACAAAATTACAAATCATATAAGAGATTTAAATTTCAATCTTGTATAAATCACTTGATCTATGAACTATGAACGTGATAGACTGATCACATAGTCCAGTCCAACTAATTGTAGAACACTTCCTTGACGCAAACGTTGGTCATTTTTGTGGTTCGGAATCAAATGCCATCCTTAAAACGAAAAAATCGACTTTACTTCACATTTTCCTGCAATTATACATTATTTATAGGTTTTGTGCAAATATTAGGGACTCTTCATTATTATTATTTTAATCTTTTTAATTTTTCTTCTAACTTAAAATTATTGTTATACATACATATATCTAAATAATTGTATTTATATTATTGAATTGTTAGTAGTACTGCTAATTTTGACCCCATGGGCTTGCGGCAAATCGATTACATTGTACAGATGTTTGTAATACCCAAAAATTTAAGCCTAACACTAAAGGTACAGTCATATATGGCAAATATTTACTCAGAAGAGCGTAACCACTTGTTTTAGCACAAATTTGTTTGACGTTGTTTACTCAGCGTCGATTAATCGATATATCGCAAAGTAAAAACCGCAATTTTTTTCGGCCCAAGGACGATAAAATTTGTTAGCCTTCATACAAATGTCCTCCCGAAGTATCACAAGTATAAAGTTGTAAAAACTACAATAGAAAACTTTTTTTTAACATTTCTCGTTTTGTTTTATAAAAAGAGACCCTTACTTAAACTTAATCGTTCGAAGGTTTTTAGTTGTTTATTATTTACTTTTTGGAAAGTTTATGTTGAAGAGATTTTCCTATCAGATCTTTTATGTGTAATAGTATATTTTCATCTGGGTAAGACAGAAGTACTTTAGAAATTTATATATTTCAGAACAATTTCTCATAAGACAATGCAGCATTCTTACATGCTTAATACATAAGACGAATACAATAAGTCGCAATTGATTAAATAAGTTTAAACATATTATTTTCTTAATATGATATCTTAAATCAGCGTGCAGTATCTGCCAGCTATGACAAGTTAATATATACTCCTACTTTAATTAAAATCTATTAAAATGTCTATTACACTCTGCTACGTACAACATATAACTTGACTCCATTAATCACTAGAATTTTTGCCACAAACCAGTTAAACCACCAGATGAGTTTCTGTAGCTGTATTGAGGTGTTTGTGAATTTGACATTTATTTTAGGCCAGACAACAGCAGCAGCCAGCCAGCAGTATTGAATAATAATTTAACAAATTTATTTTTATTTCTTGCAAATAAATGTACAACATTTTTTCATTTATTCGTTGAAATCAAATCGGAATTAGTTGAAATAGAAAAGAAACTTTTAAAACAGCTGATAAATGTTTAGAGGGGGAGAAAAAGCACAATCATGCATACAAATACATACCAGAAAAATCTCATAAAAAAACTTTTCACATTAAAAATCAAAGTTCAAAGTCAATGCTTTTGTGTTGTTTTTTTTTTGTATAGTTGTTATTGTTGTTTAATATAAATGAAAAAAAATAGAATAAATATTGAATTTCAGTACAGCAAAAAACATAAATACAAGTAAGCTCAACAAATCGATTGCAGTTGAAAAATTCATGTTCTTCAACACCAACGGGGCGCAGCAGCGGCTGGCTGCATTTGTAACGTCAATTGCAAAAACCTTGGCTCTGAAATCGTATGAGAATTTTACTTGGAACAATTTACACATATTTATTTTTTTCTAAATTGTTTATATTTTTGCAATGCATAAAACTAAACTAAATAAATGTTCCTGTTATGATTCAATTGCAGTTCAATGAATGAAGTAAAAATGAAATAACTAAAATAAATTCAAGCTAATTTTTATACAGTCATTCTGTAGTTCCGCTATAACAAGAAAAAAAAACAAATAAGAAAATATAGTCGGCCAAGCACGACCATTTAATAGCCATACCTCAGAAATGGACTCTATATAGAAGCTATGACCTATTATGGACCGATCATCCAAAAATATAGTGGCATGAGTTCTGCGCATATAAATATTCTTTGTTTTAAATTTTATCTCGATATAATAAACACTTATATATATGTATGTTAAATTGATTTTCGAAGGGGATATTATATAATTATGGACCGATCATCACAAAATCGGGCCTAATGATTTTTGTTTTCGAGTATATGAAACAGATTTACGTTGAATATGATTTGATTACCAATATTTTTAAAAGAGTTATGCTCTTTAATGAGATTTTCGGCAGCGGGCCTTATATGAGAACTATGATCAATTATGGACCGATCTGCATAAAATTTGTTGATGAGATTAGGCTTCATGTACAGCTTATTTTTGGATAAATTTGCAAGGATATGTGCATAAATCAAATATTTATGACCGATAAACCCCTATTTCGGGAGGACATTTGTATGGGGGCTAGGTGAAATAATGGACCCATTTCAACCAGTTTTAATCCCAAGCGTGTCTAAACCAAAATAATATAATTTACCAAATTTGATCGAAATATCTTTCAAATTGCATTAAATGTACTCAGTTATTCTGAGTAGATAGGTGTAATTTAAGGTGGGTGTTACACATATCCTCATTGTGGTGGTGTAGGGTATATACACTCAATTGCACACTTATTACTGCATAAAGCTTTCAATCGTTTATATTGTAATTTGATATACATATATATATACATTTAAATCGGAGGGTGTGTGAGTTTAGGTTAAATGCACTGTTTATATTCGAGCATGTACGAGTACAAGTAAAACAATCATTTTAAATATTAATTATAATAATTTACAAATTGTGTGATTGAATACTTACAATCGATCTTGTGTATGCATCGAGAACAACAGATTCCGTTTTTTGTTGCTGTAAAGTGTTTGTTAGTTAATCCTTTTAGGGCTGTATGTAAATTAAGTTTATTTATCTAACTTGTATTGTTTGATGTGGTTTTTCCTAAATATAACAATTAACTTACGAGTATTGTTACATATTTGAACAAAAAAAAAAAACAACATGACAAATATATATCCCTTTACAAACAATTTTGAGATTTATCTGAGTATAATTTAAATATTTATTTATTTATTTTATTTATTTAGATTGTAAGCCCTTAGGGCCCAATTAATCCAGATTATTCATATGGCAAATACAAAAGTATAATTTAATTTAAAAAAAAAAAAAAATCAAAATTTCTGTACATATAATTTTAACCCCCCTATTGCACAAATGTTGAATACTAAAATTAATAAAAACAAGTAAGAGTGCTATATTCGGCTGTGCCGAATCTTAAATACCCTTCACCTAAGCGTAATAAGAAATACAGAAACTACACTAGACTAGAATATCCTAATTCTGTGTTTTCTATTCAGTGTTAGTGCAAATTTTATTAGTATTTGATATATTGTTTGAAACACAATTTTACGACCAACATAATTTATGTTAAATATTTTGAAATGTTGTCTAATTTTTACCATTTTTAATTGATTTAATTACCAATTCTTACCATAATTTACAGAGTCTGTCTGATGTTCATAATAATCTTCAGTGTAATTTAACAAACAGAGTATAAAAAAAACAAACAGAGTATAAAAAAGGGGTACAATTCGATTTTAGTGATTTTGCTCAAAAAAAAAAAAAAAAAACAAAATTAAATAGGGCTTTTAGAGGAGATACCAGCAAAAGAAAAATTTGTTGCCGGTCACGCCTATTTTCGAGGGGGCGGGCCCTTAAAGTTGAAAAGACATAGGCCTATATCTCGGGAACTACTGGGTGTCTGATAATTTGTAATGCATTAAATAAAAGGTATTAAAAATACCTTTCCAACGATATATATCATGATTATAAAATATGGACCGAATATGGGTTAAATCCGAAAAGAATATTTTTTGACCCGAATTTATTTGTTTTTTGGAAATGATTCTATATGGCAGATATGACAAATTATGGGCCGATCTTCTTAAATTTTGGAACAGTTATTTTCATGCATATGAGGATATTTCACGTCGAATTTCAACATAATAACGGTATATTTAAGATATATATTAGTATTAACGTGGATTTCGAGAGTGGACCTTATGGGGGGGATATAGTCAAATATGGACCGATATTCTCAAAATCCAGCAGTTAGATTTAGGCATGTATGTAAATGATCCGTGTAAAATTTTGGATTGGTACCCTTATTTATAAGCGATTTATGAGTATTAAAGTGATTTTCGGAAGAGGGCTTTATATGGGGCATACGGTTAAAAATAGACCGAAATTCACAAAATTTTGTGGGATGATTTTTGTATATATTAAAATGATCTGTGCAAAGTTTTGAGTCGGTACCGATATTTATACAATATATATACGGAAAAATGTCTTTTTCAGATGTGGTCCTTGTATGGGAGCTATGACCAGTTCTGGGTCGACCACCATAAAATTTAGTACCACAATTTATTTGCCTATAAAGAGTATTTATGTCAAATTTTAGCCGTTTAACATTATTTATATCTGTTTTATGCGTATTTAAGTGAATTTCGGAAGTGGACTTTATATGGGGTCTATGGTCAAATATGAACCGAACTAAAAAAAATTTCGTTTTGCGATTTCTTTTTGCACAAAACTTAGTTTTGCTGAATTTTGTCTTGATATTCCAATTTTATAGGCATTTATGTATAATTGAGCAATATTTCGGGAAGATTTTTGTATGGGGGCTATGACCATTTCTGGGCCGATCACCATAAAATTTGATACAATGATTTATTTGTCTATAAAGAGTATTTATGTCAAATTTTAGCCGTTTAACATTATTTATATCTGTTTTATGTGTATTTAAGTGAATTTTGTAAGTGGACTTTATATGGGGTCTATGGTCAAATATGGACCGAATTAAAAAAAATTTCGTTTTGCGATTTCTTTTTGTATAAAACTTATTTTTGCTGAATTTTGTCTTGATATTCCAATTTTATAGGCATTTATTTATCATTAAGCCATATTTCGGGAATATATATATTTGTATGGGGGCTATAAGAAAACATGCCCCGATTCTTACCGCACACTTTCTTCTTTTATAGTACAAACAACGTATACAAAATTTCATGGTATTATCTGCAATAGTTTTCAAAATATTGCAATAAAATGGATGAAAAATATGAAATTTTTATGGAGGTGGTCTCACATATAGGTTCATAACTCTGGTTAACCTAAACCGATTTTGCTGATTTTAAATAGCAAACTTCTCAAAAGCACTTCTGACAGAATTATTGAAGGTTTGGATCCCCAGTATATCTGGGGACTTCAAAAAACTGATTTCAACAGACAGACAGACAGACAGACAGACAGACAGACAGACAGACAGACAGACGGACATGGCTTAATCGACTTCGCTATCTATAAGGATCCAGAATATATATACTTTAGAGGGTCGGAAAATTTTTTTGTGGAAATTACACACGGAATGACAAACTTATATATACCCTTCTCACGATGGTGAAGGGTATAAAAACAATTTGTATTGTGGTAAATGTTTACAGCAGAACAATATTTTTAAATTTCGATATTGAGTACGAAAAAGTTCGTCCTCTATAAGGTACAGTAGAGTTCCATAATCTTGAAACTCGGACTACAAATGATCTATTCATAATCTGGAAAGAATATCTTTGTACATTCTAGATTAATCAACTTTTCATTGTGTACGAGTATGTACATCACAAGTAGTAAACGATTGGAAATCTATTCTACAAAGTCAGAGCTGTTTCTTAGTGAATTTGTATTTACATGAGTTCATAAATGGCATCGCGGCTAGTTGTTGGTCACCTCGTGTCTACAAAATTTTTAAAAATCGACTCAAATGCTACAGCACCCAGCTAATTACTACTATTCATGTGGTGCTGGAATAATAAGCATTCAGTTGATGACCTCAACCCATGCAGTACATTCTGTTGCAACTAGGAAGTAGTATTTATGAATATTCGAATTGAATTTGCCTACATCAAACTTTCATCTACCAACAGTTTGACTTAACAAATATTAATTTCTGTGGCCATTTGATATTTTCCTAATTTTTTGTAGTTAAACAACAAAATTTACAATCATACAAAAGAAGCAAAACAAATAAAGGGTTATTTTTTTAGCACCTTTCTTTTTGGCATGACTGCTTTTGGCAACTTGGCGGTTTCCGTAAAACATGTTACTATTAAAAATGTTTAGTTAAAATCCGTAAGCTCGTAAAAAATCAAACTTTATTACTTATTTTGATTTTTTGGTCAATAAGTTGTTTTAACTACAGTGGTGGCCATATACTTAGAAACGACTTTTCAGCATATATATTTGTTCATATTTTAAAAATTTAGTTCAACATATTAAAACTAATAATTAGAAATAGTAAAGTTAGAAATTATTATTAAGTTTAAAATAAAAAAATGCTCAGCATCAATACTATTTTAAGGAAAATTAACTTAAACACTAAAAAAAAACGCAATATCAAATTGGTCATATAATTAGAAAAAATAAAAATATATGCAGACAACCTTAGTGAGGTTTAACAAAACGCACTTATTCTTTAATATTTTTTTTTATAACCCTTGTTTTTGTCAACATTCGCCAGTCTTTTTTGATAAACTCCTAATTAAACGCTGGCATGTTTGCATATACATTAGGGCGGGTCGATTTAATAATCGCCCATGGCTCAGTGAAAATCGTATTCTAGGGATCAAAATAAGAAACTTTGCCGAAGGAACCATACCTCTAAAACGAATTCTACTATCCCCCAACTGTTGACTTTTGTCCCGTACAAACATTTAAAAAAATCACCATTTTGGCACTTTATTTTATTATTTTTTATTTATTTTATTTTATTTTATTTATTTTATTTATTTATTTTATATTAATTACATAATTAAATTATTGTAACTAATCTAAGGGCAAGGAGTACTAGCTGCGATGACTTTCGACTCCGAAATGTAAAAAATACTTAAATTATATTATGAAAATTAATTTCAACTAAGAATTTGTAAATTAAATTTATGTTATTATCACAAATATTTTTTAGGAGATCTGTTGGTAGTTGAGATCCAAAGATGGATGTTCTGGTGGCGTTGTATTCTGGGCAGTCTAAAATATGGTTTACATTGAGTGGAGTGTTGCAGGTATTACAACGCGGCGCAGGATTTTTCTCTAGTAAATGTTTGTGAGAGAATTTGCAGTGTCCAATTCTTAGGCGAACTATTATAGACGTTTCTCTTTTGGAGGAATGTTTTGGGAATATTGTTTTGCTACCTGAAGGATTCATGTCTTTATAATTATGTTGGTAGCTTGACCATTTTTCTATTTTTTTTTATTTTTTAAATGGCTTGAAATAGCGTTGATAAATAAAAAATAATAAAATAAAGTGCCATGGGCGATTTTGTTGCCTCCCCACAAATCGACCCGGCCTAATATACATATATGTTTTTCCAGCTTGTTGCACCAACTAAAACAATTTATTAGTTTTTTGTATTGATGCTGATCCATTATTCCCTGAACTTGTGCAATTGGACCCACACCACGCCACGAAAAGCACCCCAGACTATAATAGACCCGCCACCGTGTTTCACTGTTTTAACAGTGTACCTGGGATCTAAGGCTTTATTAGGAGGACGTCTAACATACGATTTTCCATCACTTCAGAGAACTCTATTACAGTAACGTGGATCTTTTCTGAGCATTTCTCTTGCAAACCGCAACCGCTTCATGATATTTTTTTTTTAAACATGAGGTTTTTTTTTGTGCAATGCACCCACGATGTCCAGACTCATTTAAGCGTCTTCTTATTGTCCGCGTGGATATATCTGCGCTTATTTGCTGACCAATTTCAGCATTTATTTCACGCGAAGATAAAAATGGATTTTTTACTGGCTCTACAAATAACTCTATCTTCTGTCCATGTTTGTAGGGAGGGAACATGATCCCTTATCAACTGACACGCTGCCCTTGCAATTAAAAACGTCTTTATTAGCTTTAGCTTGTCTTCCGACCATATTACTTGCGAAAATTCTGGCTATATTACACCAAGACGATGGTAAAAGAGTAGTACTAGTGCTGGCGCTTTTGATCAACTGCAGTTACGTTTGCTACCTGTTTGGAGGGTTTCAGGTCTTCGGGAGATGATGCGTCTGACCTACTCCTCTACCTACACAGAAAAAAATAAAAACGTATTTCAATTAGAAAATTTGTAGTATCAATTAAAAATTTAATTGATTTGAGACCAACAGCCGAATTGCTCATATCAATTAAATGAATTTAATGAATTTTTGAATTTTTAAAAATTTTAATTGAAAATAAAATAAAAAAACAATTAAAATATTAATTGAATCAATTAAAAAGTTGTTTTGAATTTTAAATTATATAATCAATTAATTTTTTGATTGGATCAATTAAAAATTTTAATTGAAAATAAAATCAAAAAACCAGTTAAAATATTAATTGGCTCAATTAAAAACTTTGTTTTGTTTAAAATCAAAAATCGATAAATATTTTATTTGAATCAATAAAAAGTTTTAATTAATAACGGTATCGAAAATTAATCAAAATTTTAATTCAAACAATTAAAAAGTTTAATTGAAAATAAAACACTGATTTAGATGGACATTCCAAATTGTACTTGAAGAGGTGACAAAAGGGTTGTCCTTCAAATTTATTCATTTTGTATATTAAAAATTTTGGATCATTTGTTATATTTCCTCCATTTATCCCGGTAGCTGTTTGAAGCCTATTTTTACATATGCTTTGTCATCAACAAAAAGGCAATTGTTAAGTTTTGATTAAACTTTATTGTAAAGAATATTATGCCGTTTTATAAAAACACAATTCAGCTTTTCACTACAATTTGGATATTAGCACGATTAGGACGATAGGTTGGAAAACACACATTAATTTTTTTACGATACTCACAATTGTCTTATATTTTTGTCAAAGATACCTGAATTTTGCCTTATTGAACGTAAAATGTATACCCACAACGTACACCGCGACTATCACTTTTTAATTTGGATATAGGATAGGATAGTGCACTAAGTGCACTTCCACTCGGAGACCCTGTGGACCATTGTGGTTCCCCTGAGTAAAAAGAATAAATAGAAAATAGAAGCCAGCAATATCACTGAGTTCGTCTAGGAATCTATTTCCTAGCCCTTAAGTCTACGACTCTGCAACCTAGGACAGTAGCACATGATGTGCTCAATTGTCTCTGGTTCCTCTGCATCCCCACACTCTCTACAGAAATCCTGTGTGTCATTATCCCATTTTCCTCTGAAGGCTCCAATCAAACAATGCCCGGTTATCACTCCTACTAGAATCCTTAGACTATGCCTGTCCAATTCCATCAGCGTTTCGGTCGCGTTTGCATTTAGTCTTGGCCATAAGGACCTGGACACTATACAATCCGACCTACTGCCCCAGGATTAGTCTGCACAGTCACGGAATCTTCCCTGAATTTGGAAAGAACACTAAAATTATTTGCACTTCCACAAAGCAACAGGTTCAACACGTTTGAAATGATCGGTGCTGCCAGACCTTTATCGGTAACAAATTAGGAATTCAACATAAACTTAAAAGATTTTAATAAGGGATTTAGCAATTTTAGTTTGACTCTATTTGAATTTCAATAAAAAAAAATACGGAAGTTGAATTAAAAAAAAACTAGTTTCTTTAACAATACAAGCCACTTATAAAAACCTTTTAATATAGTTATCTTAATAAAATCCTAGTCATATATAAATATAAATAATAACAAGTAAGAGTGCTATATTCGGCTGTGCCGAATCTTAAATACCCTTCACCTAAGCGTAATAAGAAATACAGAAACTACACTAGACTAACATAATTTATGTTAAATATTTTGAAATTTTGTCTAATTTTCACCATTTTTAATTGAATTAATTACCAATTCTTACCATAATTTACAGAGTTTGTCTGATGTTCATAATAATCTTGAGTGTAACTTAACAAACAGAGTATAAACAAGTAAGAGTGCTATATTCGGCTGTGCCCAATCTTAAATACCCTAAGCGTAGTAAGAAATACAGAAACTACACTAGACTAGAATATCCTAATTCTGTGTTTTCTATTCAGTCTTAGTGCAAATTTTATTAGTATTTGATATATTGTTTGAAAGACAATTTTACGACCAACATAATTTATGTTAAATATTTTGAAATTTTGTCTAATTTTCACCATTTTTAATTGATTTAATTACCAATTCTTACCATAATTTACAGAGTTTGTCTGATGTTCATAATAATCTTGAGTGTAACTTAACAAACAGAGTATCAAAAAGGGGTACAATTCGGTTTTAGTGATTTTGCTCAAAAAAAAAAAAAAAAAAAACAAAATCAAATAGGGCTTTTAGAGGAGATACCAGCAAAAAAAAAAAATTGTTGCCGGTCACGCCTATTTTCGAGGGGGCGGGCCCTTAAAGTTGAAAATACATAGGCCTATATCTCGGGAACTACTAGGTGTCTGATAATTTGTAATACATTAAATAAAAGGTATTAAAAATACCTTTCCAACGATATATATCATGATTATAAAATATGGACCGAATATGGGTTAAATCCGAAAAGAATATTTTTTGACCCGAATTTATTTGTTTTTTGGAAATGGTTCTATATGGCAGGTATGACAAATTATGGGCCGATCTTCTTAAATTTTGGAACAGTTATTTTCATGCATATGAGGATATTTCACGTCGAATTTCAACATAATAACGGTATATATACGATATATATTAGTATTAACGTGGATTTCGAGAGTGGACCTTATGTGGGGGATATAGTCAAATATGGACCGATATTCTCAAAATCAAGCAGTTAGATTTAGGCATGCATGTAAATGATCCGTGTAAAATTTTGGATTGGTACCCTTATTTATAAGCGATTTATGAGTGTTAAAGTGATTTTCGGAAGAGGGCTTTATATGGGGCATACGGTTAAAAATAGACCGAAATTCACAAAATTTTGTGGGATGATTTTTGCATATATTAAAATGATCTGTGCAAAGTTTTGAGGCGGTACCGATATTTATACAATATATATAGGGAAAAATCTCTTTTTCAGATGTGGTCCTTGTATGGGAGCTATGACCAGTTCTGGGCCGACCACCATAAAATTTAGTACAGCAATTTATTTGCCTATAAAGAGTATTTATGTCAAATTTTAGCCGTTTAACATTATTTATATCTGTTTTATACGTATTTAAGTGAATTTTGTAAGTGGACTTTATATGGGGTCTATGGTCAAACATAAACCGAATTAAAAAAAAAATTTCGTTTTGAGATTTCTTTTTGTATAAAACTTATTTTTGCTGAATTTTGTCTTGATATTCCAATTTTATAGGCATTTATTTATCATTAAGCCATATTTCGGGAAGATTTTTGTATGGGGGCTATGACCAATTCTAGGCCGACTACCATAAAATTTAGTACAACAATTTATTTGCCTATAAAGAGTATTTATGTCAAATTTTAGCCGTTTAACATTATTTATATCTCTTTTATACGTATTTAAGTGAATTTTGGAAGTGGACTTTATATGGGGTCTATGGTCAAACATGGACCGAATTAAAAAAAAATTCGTTTTGCAATTTTTTTTTGTATAAAACTTATTTTTGCTGAATTTTGTCTTGATATTCCAATTTTATAGGCATTTATTTATCATTAAGCCATATTTCGGGAATATATATATTTGTATGGGGGCTATAAGAAATCATGGACCGATTCTTACTATTTTCCGCACACTTTCTTCTTTTACAGTACAAACAACGTATACAAAATTTCATGGTATTATCTGCAATAGTTTTCAAAATATTGCAATAAAATGGATGAAAAATATCAAATTTTTATGGAGGTGGTCTCACATATAGGTTCATAACTCTGGTTAACCTAAACCGATTTTGCTGATTTTAAATAGCAAACTTCTCGAAAGCACTTCTGACAGAATTATTGAAGGTTTGGATCCCGAGTATATCTGGGGACTTCAAAAAACTGATTTCAACAGACAGACAGACAGACAGACAGACAGACAGACAGACAGACGGACATGGCTTAATCGACTTCGCTATCTATAAGGATCCAGAATATATATACTTTATAGGGTCGGAAAATTTTTTTGTGGAAATTACACACGGAATGACAAACTTATATATACCCTTCTCACGAAGGTGAAGGGTATAATAAAACAATTATATGAAAAAACATGTTAGTATAAAATATTTTATACACATAACCTATTTTTACTCGGGAAGATTTACAAACCAATTAATATTTTAAAATTGGAATAATATGAATAGATACGGGATATGTTTGGGAATTTATATGTTTTTCATTGGGAATTATAAGCTAACACCTGATAAACAAAGAAAATTGTCCCGTTAGCTTAAAACAATGTTGCATGCTTACAAAATAAATAAAAACGCGACATTGTGAAATAAACCGCGTATTTTCTATAATTTTCATGTAATTGTCATCATTCTTTGAACGGAGCTTAAGATTCAATTAAACATTTAATTGAATCAATTAAAAAGTTAATTGAAATTGAAAATTTAGACAATTAAGTGTTTAATTGAAAAAAAATGTGAAACATTTCTTTCTGTGTAGGGATTTGAGAGTCGCGCAGCTTATTGCAAATTTCCTTCATCAGCTTCAGGCACATTATTCTAGCCTCTTCGATGCTCAAGTACAGAGCATTCATATATGAGCATCTAACCTTGCTCTATGTAGAGCTTATGTTTACGCGCAGCCCCGCAACTTTTGATCTATCAGTCAAGTTTTTTATTTGATGCTCTATGACATCGATATTGCCGGATATGATAGACGCATCTTCTTCAGCCGTTGAGATTGGTAGCCCGGTAGATTTTGGGCATGGAACTTCCAAAAACAAGATATCATTTATTCCATCAATTGTTGGGGCAGGGTCATAAAATCCCGTACAAGTTTCAGTTAAGTTCCCTTGCCCTTGCCTTGCCGAATATAGGGAAAGTGCCCATTTACTACCATTCATTCCATGGAAATATCCGAAATTACGGGCTTTTTTCAAAAGTCCGCTCTAGCTCCGCCATTTTCTGTAAAAGACAAAAGCACCTCGTGTAGAATTTAGGAAACTCCAGCATTATCTATATTTCCCAATCGGACCCCTGCTACAACTGCTGCTAGCCTCCCTTGAAATTTATAAAGACACTATAATAATTACAATATCCACATAAATTCCACAAAAAGAAGATTAATTAATTTTTAAAATGATGAGCCTTTAATATAAATAAATTAGTAGTTTATTTACGCCATAACAATGATAAGTTGAAAACATTAGTTACTTTCCTTCTACAACAAATGACTTTTAGATTTCCCTTTTTTCCCACAATAAATATATAATTACTGTTTGCTTGAATATTTAAACCACGTTTAAAATAACAATGGGTTAACAAAGTAAACGACAAGGGAACAACTACATCAGCAATGACAAAAATAACACAAAATTGGCAAATAATTGTCGCGTGCTGTACAACTCAGCACTTTTGTTGTTTTGTCGATTTAATATTATTTTTTCATTTGTAAATTTAATATTTTATTTTTTGTGTGCGTTTTTTTAAATTTTCGCCAGATGACAAAATAAATGTATTACACTGAACTTAATAAAAATACATACATACATACATACATACATATAAAAATAAAAAAGCACAATTTTCTTTAATTAATTTTTTCCATTACGTTTTTGTTAAATTATATTTTTATAACCGTTTATTGTATTTAAAAGTCATGTTTGTAACTTTAACAAACATTTGTTCATTGTTATTGTTGATGTTGTTGTTGTTTTGTTATTTTTTAACTTCCTAGTATTAAGTGTGACAGGTTTTTGTATAATTTTGCAATAAAAATTAGAAATTAATTACATAATATCTCACTCGCACTCATTTTATTGTAAATTTAATTAAATAATCCAGCACAAAAAAAGAGACCAATTTTGCATTCATTAAACAAAATACCCGCCATAATTTATACTTTAATTTACTAAATATAAGTAATTTGGAGGACTCTTAACAAATGAAAATGGTAAGATTTATAAAAGAAGTTTAAACACTGAGAATAAAATTCCAATGGAATTTAGTTACAGAGTGAGAGAGAGAGAGAGAAACTTATAAAAATAAACATTTAAATGATATATTGATTAACCAAATCTATAATGACTGTGTTTTTGTAATTACCATTTTATGAGATCCTTAACTATATTCCTATACATACTCGTACATGTGTATTTACGTTCAGTATTTATATTGTACTTTACTGAGATTAGTGCTGCCGCATCAATTTAAACACTCAAATGAACTGTTCAAAAAAAGGTTTATTGATCCCATATTACTCAATCTGGAGGTCTATGATCACATAACATATAGTACTTACTCACTTGTAAGTATGCATGAATATTTTTGGTCATTAAACTCTATTTTCAACATGTAATAATTTCATTCGTACATACATACATATATTTTACTTACTACACTCGTTTACAACAAAATAAATCGTATTTCATTTATTAACAACACATTATCATGCTTGTTGTACATTTTTAATTGTTAATAATAAAATATATAAATGAATTTACAGAAAAAAAACTTCCATTATCTCCAAAGTCTTGGCTGATATCGTTATATGACTTTAAATCACTAGCTGAACTTTTCAATATTTACATTTATTTAATTAAAATGTAAACAAATAAATTTATACTGAATTAAGGCGAATGTTAAATACTCTACATATTCTGTATTTAACTAAATGAGAATTTATCCTCTTGCGAGTACTATTGTAAAAACTTTTTATAAAAATTTTCTTATTCGAAGATTTACTTCTAGTTAAATATAAAAGAATTTGAAATTTATTTTTGTATACCTCTGTTATATTCCACATTAGCCTTCCGTTGGAAAGCATAAATGTAAAATCATAGAGAGATATACAAAGAGACACTAGCAAAATGTAATGCAAAGAATGCTGACGAAGCAGGGCTGCCAGATGAATTTCGGAAAAAATCGTCAAAATCCCGATAAAAAAGAAATAAATCGTCATTTCGAATTTTAAAAATCGTCAAAAAATTCGGGAAAATAAAAAGTCACTATTTCTAATAGCATTTTGAAATTTTTATTAAAACGAAAACATAAAAATAAAAGTGTATATAGTCTCTTGTACAATACATATCAAAATACATAAATTTTAACTTTTTAAATAAGAAATAAGAAAATATAATGTTATACACAACTTGTGTAATATTTTTATATTATTTTTTATAAAATTTTTTATTCGAAGGTTTACTTCTAGTTAAACATAAAAATTTATTTGATATTTATTTGTGTATACCTCTGTAAATGTAAAATCATATAGAAATATACAAAGAGACACTAACAAAATGTAATGCATTTTCTGGCCTGCTAAAGCATTCGTTAGCATTCTTTGTGTCTAATATTTTTTATTTTCAAATTTTTTATATTTAACTTTTTTACTTACTGAAAAAATTTTTATGTTTAACTAGAAGTAAACCTTCGAATAAAAAATGTTATAAAATTTTTACAATTAATACTCGCAAGAGGAAAAATTCTCATTCATTTTTATATTATCTTAGTCCGCTTTCACATTCTTTAATTCTGACTCGTCAAGGCAAGTATTTTTGGATGAGGAGGGAAAAGAGAATAAAAGGGGTACAAACTTGACGGTACTAGTCAATTTTCTTATTTCCTTTTGTTTTGTTTTCTTTCATGCATGTTGATTTGCATCAAAAAGTACGAAAATTGAAGTGACGTGTGTGAATTAAATGGCAAGTTCAAAAGAGAATTGAACAAAAACTGGTCAGTTAAAACTGTAGAGCGTGAAACAAGACAAAGTATTTTATAAATAAATATCTGAATGTAGCATATTTTATTAATGCAGAGTAAATTACAATGTCACAAATATAGAATCCAATTCATCCATCATATGCAGGTACTTATTTTCAAAGAATTCCGTATTTTTGTTATTTACATTTATTTGGCTGAATATTCTTTCGACATTTTGTTAAAATAGAAGAAGTTTTTGAAGAATTTTCACGTTGAAATTCAGAAATTGTTTCCTCTAAAAATGGAGTTCAGCATTTAAAATTGCTTTTTGTGTTTACAGATAAATAAATAAATTCAACTATCCTCGTATGTCATGTTCTTATTAATATTTATGATATTAATTGAGAAAAATAGTTGTTGTCTCCAAAAAAAGAGAGAATTTGGTAACAAAAACATTAATAAAACAAAAAAATGATAGAAAATTGTAATAATTCAGAAAATCGGCATTTTCAATGAAAAAATCGTCAAATCGTCACTTTACTAATTTTGTAACAAAAAATCGTCAAAATGACGATAAATCGTCAAATCTGGCAGCTATGTGACGAAGGCTTTAGCAGGCCAGAAAATGCATTACATTTGCTAGTGTCTCTTTGTATATCTCTCTATGATTTTACATTTATGCTTTCCAACGGAAGGCTAATGTGGAATATAACAGAGGTATACAAAAATAAATTTCAAATTCTTTTATATTTAACTAGAAGTAAATCTTCGTATAAGAAAATTTTTATAAAAAGTATTCTGTATTTATTTAAATTTCATTTATGTTTCTTATAATATAATTATTGAATGCCAAATAAAAGGGTTAATTAATTAATATTTTATCACTTTACCTCCTTATTCAAAAACGATTATTAAATTTAACAAACGTTTATTAAGCAAATTTTTATATGCAAATCTGTCTTAATAAACGTTTGTTAAATTTAATAATCGTTTTTGAATAAGGGGGTTAATGTTTAAAGTTCTCAAAAATTCAGTTGCTGCAATATAAACATATTTATTTTCCTTACTATGTTGATCCAATAGAACTGTGAGTATAAACAATTTGCCTTATTTTGAAAGACCGACTACAATATGTCAAAAATAGGTTCGAGTGCTATATTCGGCTGTGCCGAATCTTTAATAGCCTCCACCTAAACGTAATAAGAAATACAAAAACTACACTGGTTTAAGGACTAGAATATTCTTATTCTGTGTTTTCTATTCAGTCTTAGTGCAAATTTTATTAGTATTTGATATATTGTTTGAAAGACAATTTTACGACCAACATAATTTATGTTAAATATTTTTAAATTTATCTAATTTTGACCATTTATAATTGATGTAATTACCGATTCTTACTGAAATTTACAGAGTTTGTTTGATTTTGATAATAATCTTAATTGTAATGTAACAATTTATAAAATTAAAAGACCATTTTTCCATATTCGCAACAAGTTAAAAAACAGAGTATACAAAAAAGGATAAGCTATAAGATGATTTTTGTATATATGTAAATTATCTGTGCAAAGTTTTGAGTCGGTACCGATATTTAGACAGTATATAGGAACAAATGTCTTTTTCAGATGTGGGGAGCTATGACCAGTTCTGGGCCGACCACCATAAAATTTAGTACAACAATTTATTTGCCTATAAAGATTATTTATGTCAAATTTTGGCCGTTTAACATTATTTCTATCTGTTTTATACGTATTTAAGTGAATTTTGTAAGTGGACTTTATATGGGGTCTATGGTAAAACATGGACCGAATTAAAAAAAATTTCGTTTTGAGATCTCTTTTTGTATAAAACTTATTTTTGCTGAATTTTGTATTGATATTCCAATTTTTTTATAAAATGGACAAAAAATATCAAATTTTTATGGAGGTTGTCTCACGTATTGGTCCATAACTCTGGTTAGGCTGAACCAATTTTGCTGATTTTCAATACCAAAGTTACCTGCAAAATCAAAAATATTTTTCTGGGAATTTCGTTTAGTGAAGTTGTATAGATAGTTTGGACGTGAGAGTGTTTTACACAGACGGACAGACAGACAGACGGGCATGGCTAAATCGACTTAGAATTTCATAAGGATCACGAAAATATATACTTTGTTGGGTCTCAGATGAATATTAAAAAAAGTTTCACGAGGAATGTCATTCACCACTCTTGGTGGTGGAGGGTATAAAAATATATGAGAGTGACTATATTGACGATAGCAGGCAATACGACTGCAGGTTGTGACCCGAGATCACTCGGCAAAGGGCTGTCAACAGCGTTGCCAACTTGGTGCATTTTACACCATTTTTGGTGCTTTTTAAAAATTTTGGTGTACAAAATTCCTTAGTTTGTGCGCGGTGCGCTTTTTTGTTAATTTCGGTGAGTTTTTAATTTTTCCGAAAATGTGATGAAATCTTTATTTTTACTAATTTTTAATTGCAGTGTTTTAATAATTCATTATCATAAAATCTATACACTGAAAAAGGACCCCATTGAATGCATTTTATATACGAATGTATGATAATCTAGCATTCGTCACATGAAGGTTATTGCTAAAGCTGAATAGGTTGAAAATTTTTGTTTGAAAATAAAATTAACATGAAAATAAAAATTCTTGTGTATCATGATTGGTCTGCTGAAATGTAGACGAACAACCAGGGCTAGAGTGCCAGTGAAGTCCTAACAAATTTTATTGAATAGGGTCAACGAAGTACTAGAAGTACTTGAAATAGAAAACAAAAATATTTAAAAAATATGTACTGAAATTAGCTCTTTTTTTACCAATTAATTCCGAATACATAGCATATTGTTAGTTAAATTTTGAGTGGTTGAATGCTTATTTTATCTTTATTAATTCGTTAATGAAAATAACGATTTTTACTATTATTACTTTTACTACTAATCGTTGATATCTTCTTAAAAAGTTAAAATAGAAGAACTTAGTTAAATATCTAGTATAGGGTGTTTTTTGAGAAGTATAGAACTTCGAATTGAAATAAAACACAAGAAAATCGTTTTAATGACCATCAATTTGGCTTTATTGGAAGGATAATTTTATGCCATTAATGTTTAAATATGATTTCAGGCATGTGGCCGCCGCGGCTGGCTCGAATAAAGCCAATTCTACAGGTCCAATTTTCAACCCCTTTTTCGAGCATATGGGGCCGTATGTCGGCAATAACGCCACGAATGTTGGCTTCCAATTCCCCTAACGTTTTTGGTTTGTTGGCGTAGACGAGCGACTTCACATATCCCCAAAGAAAATAATCCAATGGTGTCAAATCACACGATCTTGGTGGCCAATTGACAGGTCCATTCCGCGAAATTATGCGCTCATCGAATGTTTCCTTCAATAAATCGATTGTGGCGTGCGCTGTGTGGCATGTAGCGCCGTCTTGTTGGAACCACAACTCATTCACATTCATGCCATCCAATTCGGGAACAAAATAGTCGGTTATCATGGCTCTATACCGGTCTCCATTAATTCGGGTCCTCTTCAACACTTTGCTCTACAGCGGCAATTATTTCTTCGGTGCGCACTGTTCGACGTCTCTGCGGATGCGTATTATCACATAGAGTAAACGTAGTGCGAAAACGATCCATGGTTAACCGAATTAATTGCTCTGATGGACGATTATGTTGACCATAAAATGGACGGAGCTTGCGGTAAACTTCGCGAACTAAACCGTTATTTTCGAAATAAATTTGCACGATTTGCAAGCGTTGTTCTTTTGTCAACCTGTCCATGATGAAATGGCAAACCAAACTGAACATAAATGACATTAGAGTTGCCAGATTTGACCACAAAATGCCAGTTTTATCTCTTTTCGAAAAACAAACCTGTGAAAAAAAACACCCTGTACAAAGGAATACACCATTTGTTTATTTTTTATTTTTGTTTAGTTTTATTTTTTTTCTAAAAACACTGAACTGTTAAAGACTGTTTTATTGTTATATTTATAATACAAAAATATTATATTTTTATGTGAAATTAATTTAATGAATATTTTACATAAAAAAGAAAATCTAAACTTGGTGCGATTTTTTTCAAATGGCGCGTTTTTTCTTCATTTTGATGCGTTTTGGAATTTTAAAGTTGACAACGCTGGCTGTCAACTCAGCAATTAATGCTTTTACAACAACAACAACTGCAGGTTGTTGTCCATGCTGATTTTTTCATCGCTGTCAAATTAAACTACAAATTTCTATTTTTGTTGGCGACAAAACATAAACAGTGTTGACCATATAACAAAATATGTGAAGCAGATTAATGCTTAGAAATATTTATTATTATACATACTATGTTATTATATTATATTTCTAGTATGTTATAAGCGTGACCGACAAGAAGAAAATTCAACAGTTTTCTTTAGTCTTTAAGGCCTTATTTAATGGGATTTTTTTTTTAAATTTTCAAGGAACCTGTTCTATGAAAAAACCCTACTTTAGAAAAACAAAATACAATAAGTGTCACCACTGACATATAAATGACTTGCGTCAACAGCTGTTTATATTTTCATTGTTCTGTTTGATTAAAGTTTGTGTTTTATTGTTTAAGATTTATTGACGCATATTCAGAAATCGTAACTAAAGTCGAAACTTATTAAACAGAAACTAAAAAATAGTTCACAAATAGTTAAAGATCTTTTTAACAAATCATAACTAACTTAGCAACTGCTTTCAGCTGTTAAAAGAAATGCAACACTGCATTTAGTACATTTTTGTTGACGAAAAACACATCTCTAGTTTGTTTTCTTTTTTTTTTGTAATTTTTTTTTGGTCAAAAAGCACACAATTAGCAAAGAAAATAACGTAAGTTTATTATTATTGTTAGAAAAAAATATGTATTTATTGCTTTGTGTATTTTAGAGACTCAAATTGGTCGCAACATGAAAAAACGACATTTAAAGAATTGATGGCCAAATCATCGACGACAAGAAATAAAATCAGTCAGCTGTTCTTAAAATTTATTTGTTAGTAGACATTTATGGCGTTTTCTTTTCTGGCAAAAATGTTACATATATGTTACACTTTTTACCCATTTCCCATACAAAAAATGAAAAAAAGTGTAACGTTTTTGCCAGAAAAGAAAACGCTATTAGTTACAGCTTTACCCATAATTAAGTTGTAACTTTTCGTGCTGAAAGTAATCAACTAAGAATATCTTAAGTTGGTACTTAAAAAAGTTTAAACTTAGTTATCATTTCTGAATATGCGCCATTGTACATACATACATAGCTTCATGTTTTTCAAAAATTTCAATGAATTGGTATCAGAAAAATTGTGTGGAAATCAGTTCTATGTTCTCAATTCTGCCTATAATGGGCTATTGTTAAAGTAAAGTTTTTTATCTTTCGTTTTTTATTTAATCTTTCTTTTTAGAAACTCTCCCTTTGATATTGCAATATCCAAAAAAAAGTATTCTTCATTAATATTAGCTAGCTAGTTTCAAGGTTTACATTATTTAGTGACCCTTAAAGTATAGCAATTCAATATCAAGGGCATTTGGATGATCTATAATTTTTTCACATAGTTTAAAGAGGAACATTTATTGGAACATTAAGATTCCTATGGCTGTTACGATTCCTAATGTATCAAGGATCGCTTGTTATTATTCTTAACAATGTCGACTGTTTTCTTTGTGGCTGATTGATATTAAAATATAAAACTGGATGCCGCATTAACATATTGGGTTTATGCAAGAGGACCTTGTAGTACAGGTTGAGGGCTTTCCGGGGAAGTTAAAGCGAACTGGTGCGACTAGTTTCTGCTTTTATATATATAAATAAATTTCACTTGATCTGATATAAGGAGCATAGTGCCTCAATCTCTCTTTTTCGCTCCTTCACTTCTAGCAGATGCTGTTTGCTATCTTACACCCAGCCAACGGGTCTCGCAAATTCTCAGGAACAAAAGTTGGTAAGCAGTTAGTTCTCTGCAGAGTTGTACTAAACGAAATAGTTCCAAAAGCGTTCTGTTCCATCATTCACATCGTTTGTATTTCTTGAGGTTTCGTTAATCATACTAAATTTCGGATAAGCATATTATTAGTCTACTGCATCCTATTTTGTTGATGGGGTTACCATCTAGGTCAACAGACTTACTATATATCACATGGTGAGTCACCACGTTAAGATTTGTGAGTCGACTTGTAATGTATTAGATAAGGATCATCATTTTAAACCAATGCGAAACATAAATATATACATACATAAATATGTAAACCTTACATTTAAACCCATTCTGAAATCATGTTATTGATTTAATTAAACCTATAAATGGACAAACCAGTTGTATGATCCTTCCCAGAATAGTGAAACATCTTAAAAAAAAAAACAAACCGCCAGTAATCTGTAGTTATTGTTACTGTTGAAGAATCTCGTCTCATTGAAAGAGGTCAATTACATACGAGTAAAACATTCATTCATTCAACAACAATGTATATAAATAAACAAATATGTATATACAATTGTAAATATCAAACATACATATTTACATGCATATTAACGCGTTGGATTGAATGGGCTTGGGATTCGGAGGGATTTATCAGTTGATTTTCGAAATGAAATAAAATGATACGTTGTGATGATTGTGTTTGAAGCTTATTTTCTGTTTAAACATAATGAAAATATTTATGGATGAATGGTTGGTTGGCTGTATGTAGATGTGGATGGATATTAATTTAATTTAGTTTAAATTGCATTTAACACTTGAAACTTTATATGACATGTATGGACTACTGCACTACTATAGAAAAAGTATCTCTAGATACAAATAATATATACATATGTATGTTTCTTGTTTTATTTGAATCTTGTTTCTTTTTGTAATTTTTTTTTTACTAAATAAATTGCAGTTTTATAACAGGAAATACTTTTTGTGCATAATATTGTACTCATATATACATAAGTACATATGCACGAGTATGTAGTCAGTCTGTTTGGTTTTTGTCAGACTTGTTTGTTCATTCGGCATTTATATTATAAAATGCTGCTGATGTTTTATGTGTACATATGTAGTTTTATTAGTTGGCCTGAGATAAATCATTATAACGGAAGTACTTGTTACTGATGTAGGGAGGGAAAATAACAATAGTCTACTTGTGTGTGTTAAAAACAAAATATGTACTAGTAATAATATTGTATATCACCGCAATACTGATGTGCGTAGGTGGTAATCATGATGCAAATATGGTAGACATAATGATAGACAGCCTTATTGGGGAGATGATTTTTGTTATTGAGCTTAAGTGTCGCTGTGAAAATTTTGTTTTATTATAATTGAAATGTTCTTTTGGGAAGATTTTTTTTTTAATAAAGCAGTTGGCAAAAAAATAATTCTCATATTCATATGCATGGTATTGGTTTTTGGGGAAGGGATGGGGGATGGTGGGGGTGTTAGTGCTGAATTTAATCGCCTATCTTAACAAAATCAACACTGCACTAGAAATTTAAAACCAATGAGTATGGCATCACGAAGCGGTAAAAATTCCCAAAAATAGTTTCCGCTGCTGCCTTAAAAGCCTGTAGTTACAGGAAGATACTTTTAATGAGAAAACAGATTAAAATGCAGGACAATGATCCGAACCACATATTCAAACTAGTTAAGTCTAGGTTTATGAAAAGCAAACTTAAAGCCTATTGAACCCTCTAAACATAAAAAAAAGAAAATAGCGTAACATAAACCCATAACGCTAACGGCTAATGGTATGTTAACGGTAACGGTATACAGCTTTTTGGTAACGATAGAAAACAAAAGTCAAGCTGAAAGGCACTTTTAGGAGTAAGAAGGGCTTAGATAAAGAATGATTTTGTAAGAGCTTTCGGATTTGATTTAAAAACAAGTAAGAGTGATATATTCGGCTATGCCGAATCTTATATACCCTTCACCTTTGTTATGGATGCATAATTGCATTATATACATACATATACATACATATATGTATGTATATTATAATAATACACTTTATTTGATAGTTTTTTTGATGAAATTTTCAGAGGTTGTCTCGGATTTTTGCTCATATCTCCGTTATTTATGGACGGATTTTGCTGATTTTAATTAGCAAACGTTTCGAAAGCATGTCTGACAGAATTATTGAAGATTTGGATCCCGAAGATATCTGTGGACTTTAGAAAATTGATTTCAACAGACAGACAGACGGACATGGCTTAATAGACTCCGCTATCTACAAGGATCCAGAATATTAATACTTTATGGGGTCGAAAAATTATATTGTGGAAATTACAAACGGAATGACAAACTTATATACATATACCCTTCTCACGAAGGTGACGGGTATAATAAACATAACATTTAGTATGAAATGTATGAAGTCTTTATTTGAGTCGATAGAACGAATACGCCTCAAATGGTTCAGACGTATACTTAAATTTTGGCATACTCTCTGCAACATGTCGGCCGGTATATCACGAGTAAATACTACAATATTAGCTTCCAGTGTGTCAACCGTTGCGGGCTTATCCCTATACATATGAGTCTTAACATAGTCAAAAAAAAAAAATAATAATCTATAGACGTTAAATTGCACGATCTTGGCAGCAAATTGACCGGCCCAAACATGAAATAAACTGTTCACCGAACTAGCCTCTCAAATGGGTCATTATTTCGGTAGCTGTGTGGCATGTGTCATCGTCTTGATGAAACCACGTGTCAGCCAAGTCTAACTCTTCCATTTTGGACAAAAAAATATGTAATAATCACATGGTAGCGCTCATCATGCACAGTAACGTTTCCACGTTCGTCGTCTTTGAAAAATACTTTCCAATGATGCCACACAATAGAAGAAGTGCATGATAGACTTTCTTAATCGAGCATGAATTTTGATAATAAAATTCAATAATCTTATTAAATTATAGACCACATTGAACATGTTTAACAGTAACATGTTACATGAAAACAGCTGAGCTGCCAAAAAGACATTCGCTAAATAATCACCCTTTATAATTTCCGTGCTCATAAAAACTACCATATTTGTATTAAAAACCTTGACAAAGTCCTGGCTCACGGCAAAAATCGGTGTAGTTATATTATTTTGACACCCAGTGAAAAATTACGAAAAACAGCTTACTAATTCTTAAATTTTATATTAATTAGTTGTTATATTCTTTAAATTCCAAACAAATGAGGAGGGTGACTAGCAATCCTAAAATAAATAAATAAAGTAATTGAATCAAATTTTAATCAATACAAACGAGTCTTGTTTCTGTTTTCTGAATACAAAAATTTATATTAATTTTATCTAATCATAAATTAATTATAAAACACAAAACAAAAATCAAGTAAGAAAGTATAGTCGGTCAAGCCCGACCATATAATACCCAACATCCATTATATGTACAAAACAGTTTTTCAGAAACATTCAAAAATTTAGTGCCATGATTTCTGTGCATAGAAATATTATGTGTTTTAAACTTTATCTCCATATAAATACTTTCAAAATAAATTAATTCATTATTGATCGACCATTATAAAAGTAATTGTTATGATATTTGTAAAAGTAAAACTTATTTGTGTCCAATATTATTTGGATACCGACATTTTTAAGAGTGTTTTGCTCTTTAAAGTGATCTTCGGAAGTGGGCCTTATATGGGAGTTTTGATCAATTATGGACCAATCTGCACACAATTTGTATATGTTTGGCTTCATTTACCACTCATTTGTGGTTAAATTTGTTTGGATACTTGCATAACTCAAACATTTATGACCGATAAACCACTATTTCTGAATGACTTTTGTTTGGGGGCCAGGTGAAATAATGGAGTGATTTTAACCAGTTTTAATTTTTGCGACCTGTACTCTGCGCATAAGGTTTATGTGGACAGCCGGACGGACATCATTAAATCGACTCAGGAAATGATTCTGAGTCGATCGGTATACTTTAAGGTGGGTGTTGGACCAATATTTAGGGTATAATAAAAGAAAAATTAATTGTAACCATATCTTGAACAATTAATATAATATTTATTAAGCATGTACATTTGAAGTAGCAGACTCTACTTAAGGCGAAGCGAGAATTTTGTTTTTTTAAAACATTTGTAACAAATTTAAAAAGGAGTTAGTTAGTTTCTTAGTTAGGTATGTTTATAGAACAATTTTAGCTGTCCTTTAGATAAATAGTGTAGAGACACTAAATTCTGAGGGTATTTATTATATCGAATTTCAAAAAAAAAAAAAAAGTAGCTAAAACTATTATACAATAATTAAAAAGGTAGAAAAATTAGGAAGATTCTTCGATATTAATCCCTACAGCGTTATATTACGAATTCAATTCTATAGTATACTGCTTTATGTTGTAACGCAAGCTAAAGTGAAACTTATGCATGTTAAGGTACGGTCACATTTGGCATATATTTACTCAAAAAAGCGTAACCACTTGTTTTAACACAAATTTGTTTGACGTTGTTTACTCTTGCAAGATTTTGCCAGATCAAACAGCATCAAATAAATTAAAACTAAATATTTGTTATACTTTGACCTAAATAAGAAAAGTTTTTTTAAATAATAAACGAGTTCAAATATATGTTATTTAATGGTCATGTCTTCTTCGGCAAATATTTGCCGAACATACAAATTTTGTAAAAGACTTTTAACACATTAAAGACAAAAATTACGCTACAGCATTGTAATGCGAAAGCTGTACCGAAACTTAAACTATGTATTTATAATTTTGATTAAGTAAGGATAACATAAAAGTGTAAAGTGCTCAAATGTAGTTCTCGCCTTCTACAACTGTGATGCTCGTGTTATTTTCTGACATTTATGAGGGGGAGATAAAAAATAAATAATTGCTAAAAAATAAAAGATACGGATTTCGTGTTTGATTATTTGATTTTATATTAACTTGTTATTTCGTTGCTAGGACAATTCTGGTAAAGTGTAAAAATTCCAATTGTGATTAGGAGTGATGAATTTAATGACATTTATGGTTATTATCTCAAAATTTTTTTTACAAATTTAAAAACTCTAATAAGTAATTCAATATTAAAATTGAAATACCACCTTGTTTATGTAAGTAGGTTATGAAGGTGTTGTTTTAAAACATATGCATGGGTGGCCCCGTTTGTATGGAGAAAAAATAAGGTATCGATGTTCCCGTTTCTCAATTGTTTTGTCCTGGGATCAATATTTTGTGAGCTGGTTTTTGGTTTTTCCCGTTTTTTAAAATTCTACCTATTTCAATTTTTATTAATTTTTTTTAAAACCTTAATTCTTCCCTATCTGACAATCTCTGTTAACTCAATTCGTTAATGTAATGGGTATTAAAATAACGTAAATTTTATAAGCTAAAAAACGGGAAAAACCATTTGGGTTAAATTGCATGATGTTTATAATCAAGAAATTTCAACTATTTATTTAAGTAAATTCTATGAAAAAATAAAAAAAATAAAATTTTGTCTGAAATTTTAAAAATTTTTGAATTTAAAAAAAATTGTTTTTTAATTTTTAATAACCCATTTAATGCGCCTCTCAAAGACCTTTCATATGATACCAAATTTACATATAGTTCCCTTGGGGGAAATGTGAAAAAAATCAAAAAACCTCTAAAAAGGACCTTTTTATCCTTTAATCCAGCTCACCAAATATTGACCCCAGGACAAACAAATTGAGAAACGTAGTCTTAAAATTAATCAATTATTCATATTAGTCGGGAACATCCGCAACTTTATTTTGGGGCCACCCTAATGTACATATGTATATGTATGCTATTTCATGAGCTCGAAGTAAAGTTAAGCTTACTATTTGTTAGCACAGTATACTCGTATACTGCTAAAATGTTATCACAATAAACCGAAATACTATTTCACATTCCATATTTCAACAAAATGTTGGCTATTGTTAATGGGCCAAATCGATCTAGTAAATCCAGGGTTATAGATCAAACTACAGACAACCTCGATATTTTTTTTTTGCTTTCCGGTATATGCCTCTATATTAAATAAATGCCTATAGAAAAGCTATATCCACAAAATCCATTAACTTATAAATGATTTTCATTAAGTTTCAAAATTCTATGTTTAGAACTCATATTTTATCCACATAATTAGTTTCATCAAATGCCGCGCCCCTTTCTATAAATAACAACTTTATTAGCAAAAACGTTATGTGTCATTTAAACATTTGCTCATTAATAACTAAATCTATAACCAATTACGGTCTGCTCAAAGTTGGCCCCCTAAATATGTATTTTTGATAAATGTAGGCGATCTTATTAAATTCGATACAAAAATTATGATCACGTTTATATCGAGTGTAAGCAAAAACAACTATTTTATTCATTTTATAGTATTTCGAACATAAGTTAACATAACTTGTAGACATAAAATTCTATAGATCGTGTGTATACCTATTTGTGTGTGTTTGTGCAAGTGTATCATATGACTGGTACGTAAATTTATATGGACTCGTGCTATAGAATATAGAAAACGCAAGACGCGGCAATATGGTAGTTTTTTTGCACTGAAGACGACTTTGAAGTACTCTAAATAAATAATAAGATAAAAAAATGAAGTCAGAAGAGACTGACCAGAATATTTTTGGGTTAACAGTACTGTCGTATGCCCCAATAGACTATGTAAGTGTATGTTGAACAAAAAGATTGTAAGAGATGGTAAGTTACAATTTACACGAAGCAATTTTTGTTGAAAACATTGATACAATTTTTCCTTGAAATTTCTTCGGTGTTTACACCGCACAATATAATTATCTTAATCACTCGTATTTTCATTTGAGAGTATACACACATTTGTATACACATATGTAATACTAATAAGAGAGTAACCCGAATTGCTAATACAATCAAGTGTGTACTCGTCTTATCTTTCCCTCACCCCGATGTCTAAAAGGTAATCAGCTAAGTTTAAAGAATTGATTTGTGTAAATTGAGACTAAGGTTAAATAAGTTAGATTTGCTTAGTTTAGTAAAACACAAAACCACATTTAGTATTAATAAAAGGAATTGGTAATCAATAATTTCGCAAAGTTTCTTAAGCAGCTTATTATATCTAATTAAGTAAAAACGCGATATTTATCAGTAGTAAGCTCGTGTCATTACGACTCATAAGAACCTGCTCAACTTAGAATTATATAATAAAATAATCGATTGAGGCTTCAAAATCGGTTGTGTATTATGAACAAAAAGTCGGCAGAATTACGCACACAAATTTGTTCATGTTCTTCTGTGTGGGGTAAACGTCCCAGCAAAAACTTCACTTACAAATTAAGCTAAAAAGTAATAGTGTCTACCACACTACTTACAAATTTACTAGAAAAACTACTTATTTTTGTTTGCAATATTCCAAAAGTAACCCGTTATAATTTTGCCACATTTAACCATATAGTTAATAACTTATTTTTATACTTAAAAGCTCTATAAAAATATGTAGTTGTTGAAATAAATAAACTAACTTAATAAATATTAAGGAAAATGATATTAATAAAGATTTAAAATCATATAATAAGTGTTGTTTCACACATTTAAGTTTTAGCTGACCAGCTTTTGTTCAATTTTGTTTCGAACCTACCATTTCGTTCACACGCGTATCTTCAATTTTCGTGATCTTTACTTACACGCAAACAACTTCGGTAGAAATAAAGGACAAAAATAATAGAAGAAAAAAATAAAAGAAGAAAATAAGAAAATTGAGTATGTGATTTTTTTTATTCTCATTTCCATTTTTACCCAAAAATACTTGCTTTGAATAGTCAGAATTGTTCAAATTGATAATTATCTTTGAAAATTACATTTGTTGGCAGACATGAAAATGTTATATTCGTATAAGAACATAACATTAACAAGATTTGTCCACACAAGACATAAATTTAATGGAGAACATACAAACATGATATAAAATATTTTTGCATACAGATTTTCTGGCAAAAATTGTTACCACTAACTTGATCAACTTAATATACACCCCTAACACTCATAATTAAAGACGTTTGACCAAAATAAAAAAAGACAACATACCAGAGAAATAACAAAAATAAAACAAAACATTTTCGCAAACTTGTTCGATTTGCATAATTAAGTTTATTTTAAAATTTGTTTAAATGCGTCAAAATAAGAATTAACAAAGAATAAACATTAAATGCATACACCATAAAAAAGCCGGCAATATTTACAACAGATAACAACATTTTAAATCATTTAAATGAACCACAAAACAAGTTGGTACTCATATCTAAAAAAAAAAAACAAGTATAACGTAGAAGTCATAATGGTCCAGCAAGGTCACCTAATGAACATACTACATATGTATATTTAATTTGGCAACTTTTGTGTTTTTGATGGTTAAACTGTCAATTCAATGTGTGAAGTAAATTTTAATGTATATTTTTATTAAAAAAAGAATAGATTTTTCTTTAAAGACTTGAATAATAATGAGAAGATTTAGATAAAGTAAATTAGTTTTATAACCAGCACCAATGAAATGGGGCTATATAAAGTTTGTCAATATATTGTGTGGGCGTAGAACCACAAAGTTCTTGTATTCTTCATTGCATTGCATAACTATAAATACATAAAACTTCTCTTAATGTTGTAAGTTAAAAAAGAAGTAAAACAGTTTAACCTACATACGTGTAAAACGAACAAAATATAAATATTATTTAATGAAAAAAAACAAGATCTCAATTAATGCGGGCCATTCAAGTACATTGATATTTTTCGAATCATCCCTTTGTTTGAAGATTTAGACCTGTAGGTGGGTTGTATTGTTGAAAATTAAATTGTTTTTCATTAGTATTTTCTAAAAATGGCATCCATTTCACATCTATCAGTTTTGTGTAATGAGAAAGAAGTATTCTTTTGGTGCTTGGAAACTGTCTCCACAAAAAGCTCCCCAAACCATCAAAGAACCGGCTCCGAAATTTATTTTTGAGAAATAACATGTTTCCTTTCGTAGATCACTTCAATAACTGTTGAAACCATCTGGATCTTCAAGATTGAATTCTTCTCATCGGAAATAATCACCTTAAGCAAATATATGTTAAATAGTGCAACAATCAACAAATATCAGTTTACTTTTTGCTTGTTAGTTTGTAAGTTTCTTTTAGCAAATTCAAGCTTAACAGTTTTGTGGTGGAGTAATGGCCTTGGCACAGATAACAGCTTTTGTCCGGTTGTTGGTGATTTTTTTAGTTTTTGGTTGAGTTAGACACATTTACCTTACATACATTAATAATCTGCGCAAGATTCTTTATTGTTGGGTTGTATTGTTGAAAATTAAATTGTTTTTCATTAGTATTTTCTAAAAATGGCATCCATTTCACATCTATCAGTTTTGTGTAATGAGAAAGAAGTATTCTTTTGGTGCTTGGAAACTGTCTCCACAAAAAGCTCCCCAAACCATCAAAGAACCGGCTCCGAAATTTATTTTTGAGAAATAACATGTTTCCTTTCGTAGATCACTTCAATAACTGTTGAAACCATCTGGATCTTCAAGATTGAATTCTTCTCATCGGAAATAATCACCTTAAGCAAATATATGTTAAATAGTGCAACAATCAACAAATATCAGTTTACTTTTTGCTTGTTAGTTTGTAAGTTTCTTTTAGCAAATTCAAGCTTAACAGTTTTGTGGTGGAGTAATGGCCTTGGCACAGATAACAGCTTTTGTCCGGTTGTTGGTGATTTTTTTAGTTTTTGGTTGAGTTAGACACATTTACCTTACATCCATTAATAATCTGCGCAATATTCTTTATTGTGTTGCTGGCCCGTTCAGAAAACTATTTTTTATGGCCGCCCTAATATGGTTATTTTAGAATATAATATGATTACTTTATATCATATTATGATTACTTTAAACTATGATATGGTTACCTTAGGACATAATATGATCATGTATGAACATTTTATGATTATATTGGATTATAATATGGTATTATACGCCCATGTTCTGAAAAACGCAAAACGCTTAAAATTGGGGTTTTCAATATGAATTTGTATTTGAAAACGCCAATTTTAAGCGTTTTTCACAACATGGGCGATAGTATCAAATTATGATTAATAAGAAAATAATACGATGAAATATTACCATGATAATTTATCATAATATGATATTTCATGACACTTATATTCATCATAATATGTTTTGACTACAATCATTATTCTTATCATAATATGTTGCTCTTAGACTATGTTTACCACAACCATGTTTTTTCTCTGCGTGCACTTTTTATATGCACTGTAATTTGACATTTTTCAAAATCACTAAGTTACGAAATAGAAAATTGTTGAAAATTATCATAAAATTTAATTATAGTTATGAAACACTAACACAATTTCTGTCTAAAATTAATGAATTAATGTAACGTTAAAAAAAACTGTTTGTAATAACTAACGTCAATTGTAATTATAGTAATGCAACGCAGTGTATTCTAGGTCCTTATAATATTTTAACCCACCATCCGTCCGTTTGTTGTAGTTACGATTAAGACTCAAGGGCAAGATTTGGGGAGATGAAATTATACCCAAATATTTTTTGTTTATCAGAAATGTTTGATACTAGAAATAGGCAAAAACGGTTTCTTTCAAAAATGTTTTGCCATTTTCTTTAAATATATTTAAAATAAAATGATGTAATTTTGCACATATTATTTTTTATTACAAACAGAAAATTGTAAGTATCAGCCCATGATTTATTTTAGCCTCCATACAAATGTCCTCTAAATAAACAAAGTTATAAAGCTATACAAGCAAACCTTAAGCAAATATCGTATACGAAATTAAAGCATTACCAGTATTATTAAATGAAATCAGGAGCTTAAGGTAGCTATACACTACGTGTTTTTGCTTATGTATTTTTAGGTTTACAACCCACATGTTTTTCTTTATGTCTGTCAAAATTGGTTATTTTACATAAGGGTTTTAATTTTTGGTCACCAACTTGTATGTACAATTACACGTGGCATCGCCATGATTATTTACACATAAATTTCCATGTCGTTTCTTTGAAAAATGCGTTAAAGCCGCTGCAAAATTTTTTGGTGGCGTCACTAAAATGCCTGCGTAAAAATATTGATTTAAGGTTTTTCGTCTTTTAATATACAATATGTGGAGCTTGTGTATCAAACATTTTTAAATAATTTATATCATTGTTATTAAATTAACAAAATGAGATAAAAAAAATTTAATTTATCACTTATGCAAATTCTTTATACGAGCGGCTAATGATAGCGCAGATATTTAACCGTCGACAAATCTTTTCGCATGGCATTTACATTTGAAAACATAAGAAAATAGAGCGTGTTCTAATCGAAAAAATTACATATGTATTTCCACATGTATTTTACACAAGCAAAGTTTATGAGGTCACCAACTATATGTTTTTATTCCATATGTAAAATTTGACTTATACAATGTAAAAAACACGTAGTGTATAGCCACATTTACGGGACCAATATTTTATGTTTTAGCGAAACAAGGACTGTCTGTATAAAATATATGCATGTCCGCATGTTATTTGACAACGGATATTTATATAAAATAATGCCAGCAGAAACTTTTGCTGTCTTTTATTAAACGTCACCGCTCTTCTGTGAAGCTTCCTGGCATTATTTAAAGGCTAGAATAGCTACTGACATGAAAGAAATCAACATCCCCTAATTGTCGCCAGGTTCGGCCAATTAAACAATATTGGACTATTGGCAAAGGAAAGTTAAGGCTGCAATTCTGGACGATATATAAGACGTAACCACTAAATAACATATATTTCAACTCGTTTATTTATTTAAAATAACTTTTCTTATTTAGGCCAAAGTACAACAAATATTTAGTTTTAATTTATTTGATGCTGTTTGATTTTGCAAAACTCTTGTAAGAGTAAACAACGTCAAACAAATTTGTTCTAAAACTGGTGGTTACGCTTTTTTTGAGTAAATATTTGCCAAATGTGAGCGTACCTTTACCCCCTGGCCCACGATGTCGAACGATAACGTTCGCTTAGATAAGACTTAAGACACAAACTTTTTATCGTATCTATTTTTTACTCAATCAAGTTTGTTTATTCCACAATCAAGTTTGTGTCTTAAGTCTTATCTAAGCGAACGTTATCGTTCGACATCGTGGGCCAGGGAGTTAGTGTTTGGGAACAACTGTGCAGCTGGAATTTACATATACATAAGTTGAAGAAACTGGCATAAATTTTCATAATTATTGGGAAAGTTATTGTTCAATAAGGAGTGTGGTTACAAATTATTTTCAATTTGAGAACAAATTGTTGGGTACACAAAGCTTTGTAAAGCCGATATGGTTGGTTTGTTATTTAAGGTTTTAAATTAAGTCATAGGGGCTTTTCCTATTAAAATAAAATAATTATTATTGAGACTAATAAATTAATAACTTGTCAATATATCGAGCCATAACCGCCAAAATAATGTATCCCACACCATAATCGATTGTTGTTTTTTTTTATCGAAATCGATAGTTCAACATCATTTAAAATTATTAAAATTAAATGTATTACACAAAACAATATTTACATTATAAATTTTAAAATAATGGCTTTATTCAAACTGATTTTATTTAAAAAAAACCTTCCCCTGTAAAATTTTGAGTTTGTGGGATACATTTTTTCGGCGGTTATGGCTCGATATGTACCAGGCCTATGACTCAAAAAAGAAATTACGAGACACAGCTGTTAAAGATAATGCATTTCGTCAGTTTCTTAGTAGTTTTTCTTCTTTTGAGCAGTCGTGCAACCAAAAAAGGCAAAAGAGCATAAATGAGATAAGTTCGTGTGTCTATATAAAGAGCGATGTTTTTTTCCATACGTTCAATCCTGTTTTTAAATTTTTCAATTCCATTTATTATCTTGATTCTGGATTTTCAATAAAATTCTGTTTTTCTTTCATTTGTGCTCTTCTTTCTCTACATTTTTAGTACACTTCTAAGCAAGTTAGGACTTTCTAGTTTTCATCACGTGAAAGAGCGTCTCAAAAACTATCGAAACAAAAAAAAAGTGGAAAACTTTTTTTTGAGTCATAAGCCACCTTTTCATAGGCCGGGTCACATATAATGATTACTTAGTTCCAATTTACACAAGGCAATTTTTTTTGAAAATATTGATAAAATTTTTTTCCTTGAAATTTTTTCGGTATTTACACAGCACAATATAATTGCTTAAATCGCTCGTATTTTTTTTTTGAAAGTATACACTAATGTCTAAAAGATAATTAGCTAAGATTAAAGAATTGCTTGGTGTAAATTGGGACTTATGGCGTTTTCTTTTCTGGCAAAAATGTTACACGTTTTTCCCACTTCGCATCTTTTTTAATTTTTTTGTGTTCTTTTCTGAAAAAATATCAACACTGCTAAAGTGTAGTGTGTTCTTTTCTATAAATGTCACACTATAAATTAAAAAAATGGTGTACCTTTCACACTCTGTATTTTTAGAGGGGGAGAATCGCACGATAAAACAGTTGACCAGTGATGCCAACTTTTGAGACTCAAAACGCGTAAACATTTTTGAAAAAAGGGCTAAATGGAAAAAAATTGGCAGCTACAACTGACATTTGTTTTGTTTATGAATGTGTATTTGTGTTAAGAAGCAAAACAAATATACAAAATGGAAAATATTACTACTTTTTTATGTGCTTAAAAATTTTTTGATGACTTGTTGAATTCATCTTCATCATCTGATGATGATAAAATATTTTATATGATTATGGGAAAGTGAAAGGCTTTGTAGAGAACGTAATTAATGAATACTCTGAAGTTGATGTATGTCAAATTTAATAGGACAATATCTCCTACTTCTTATATATGTAATGTATGTTTATATATATAATTTTTATAGTTTAAGAAGAATTTGTGTATTAGTCGGGAATGTGTCATTGGTCTTTTTGAGAGATATTCATTGTCTTATTTCAAACGATCTTATCAGGGAGCTATATGCTTCTTCTTTTTTAACAAAAAAAAAAAAAAACAGCTGTACATGATAATAAAGTGTTACACGGTTGTAATTTTATGTTCTATTCTGACCATTAAATATGCGACATCTTTAAAATGTGGGGTAAACATTATAAAAATGTACATAATAACGGTGTAACATTTTATTTCAGAAAAGAAAACACCATTAGTAAAGACAATATTTTTAAAAGTTTTATTAAAGTTTCTCAACAGAATAATTTCTTTTTTGGTAACATATCTTAATTACACATCACCATATCGTTGGTTCTAGTTTAGTAAAACGAAAAAAAAAATAATTAATAAATTTTGAAATGCATTTTTTTCATACAAAAAAAATTGTCAAACCAAGCAATAACCGGTTTTTAAATTTGTTTAAATTCAGTTTTTGTTGCTGCTTCTTTTGTTTAATTTCAACTAATTTTTTTAAATTAGTGCATACTATTTTATGCCATCGTTTAAGAGTTTTTTTTTTCGGTTTAATACATCTAGTCTAAAAAAGGACAATAAACTTTATTTAATATAAAGATTCAAGGTCAACCACTAACAAAATGCAAAAAGAAAAAATATATATATTTTTTTTTTGGTTCGAATACATACATATGTACATACATACATGTTAAATCTTGAATTGTTTTTGTTGCTGTTAAATAAATTAAAATAAAATCAAATGTTAAGATTTATAAGAAGTATTAGTTAGTAGATGTTGTGTTTATTATTTATTCATTTATTTAAATTTTAATATATTTTTATATAATAAAAATAGTTTAAAATGTATTTATTTATTTAATATTAAAACTTATTTTAATAACACATTAAGTATCAATTAAGTAATTTGTATTTAATTTAATTATATGCATAAACAAAATAAGTAAAATATTCAAGTGTTTAATAACTTTTTTAACGAGCAGATAATATAAATTTATTTATTTTACAAGTATTTTGTGTTTGTTTTTAATATTTATTTTTAATGAAGTATGTACATTGCAAACCAGCATACATATGCACATAGTGATTGTTTTCAATTTTAGATGAATCTGTTAAATATTTCTATAGTTAAGTTGTATTAAAATTTGTAAAACTTAGGAGAGCACGTCAAAAAGACTTTTAAAAACCCCACTGTATACATATGTACAGAGCAATTCGTCAATTTACGTTGTAAAAATTGTGTTTCCCTTCAATTTCAATTTTCGTCGTCATTTGTTTCATATACAAAAAAGACGTAACCACTAAATAAAATATATTTAAACACGTTGATTTATTAAAAACAAAAACTTTGTTTATTTAGGACAAAACGCAACAAACATTTAGTTTTATTTTATTTGATCATATTTGATCTTGTACAACTCTTGTAAGAGTAAACAACGTCAAACAAATTTGTGCTAAAATAAGTGGTTACGTTTTTTTGAGTAAATATTTGCCATGTGTGACCATACCTTAAGAAAAAAACTTTTCCAAGGATTCTGGAAATCGTGCAAACTAAGTTAATTGAGTAAATGGTAAACATTTGACACAACTTCTTAATTATTTATCATTTTATGACCCTTTAATCATCGGCGTAGATAGCCCGGTCAGAAAAAATTTAGCCACCCCCAGAATTTTTATTCTTTTATTGCATTTTTTTATTTGAACAATTTTCCATAGCTTTTACTAAAAAGTGTTCAAAAAAGATCCCCCCAGGAAAAAGGCCTACCTACGCCGATGCCTTTAATTAAAATCATATTGAACATGCACTGGGTTTTGCACGCAAGTATATGTCGCCTATGATGTTCATAAACCAAAACTAGCATTGATGATCTATATAATTAATGGTAAAGTCTGATCCGAATTACATACTTGTAAATAATGTTACTTTTGATGTTCCTCAACGATTTCCACGTCATTCCAAGCCACTGTATATTAAATATGTTAGAATCAATTATGACCAAGCTGAAGCATTAAGGCCCCTTCCAGATTTGGCAACTTTATTTGCGCAAGTCTTGTGTTTGTGGGTGTGAGAGGAAAGGTCGGTTTGAAGGGAAAAGAATTGCCGAGACTTGAGTACAGACTTGTTTGTACTTGGCAATTCTGTTGTTGCTGTCATTCTTGTCTTGGGATATTTATTTCTTCTTCGGTGTATTGTCTAATTTTGTGTTAAGAAAATTTTATATTTGTGAATAAATTTTTATTAAATTAAAAAATTATGAGAAAATGGAAACAAAATGAAACGGAACAGCTAATCAATTTAGTTGAACAAAATGAATGTATTTTTAATGTTCGTTCATTTTCATATTTAGACCGCTTCTATGCTTTCTCCAAGATTTTATCCACTGCCGCTTGTTGTTATTAGTAGGGAGCAAAGTTGCTTTTTTTGCACAAATTTGTTGAACCTTAAAAAATGGCTTTAAAAATTTATGGTTTACAAACCCATTAGTAAATCTTCTTTATCACTGTCATCGGAATCTTTATTAACCGCTTCTCCGATGCATTCAAGTATATACATTAAATTTCAAATCACTTTCACAATTACAAGGAATACAGAATTGAAACAAAACGTCAGCAAGTTCAAAAGAAAATAAGTAAAAATGAAAATTATACTTGCGCAATTAAAGTTGCCTAATTTGAAAGGGGCCTAAGGAGATTATACTGTGTATTTAACAGTCTATATGAAACCATTGATTTTTCTCTTAAAACAAATGTAACTAAACATAAAATAATTAGTTTTTCTTTAATAATTAAACTTTATACAAGGTGGCGCAAAAGTAATCTCCTATCAGAAAATGCTATAAATTTTGCGAGGCCCCTAATGTCAGTTCTGTTTTGACATTTGTGTAGTAAACACATGCGAAATACACGTTAATAAACAATGTTAGGCTACACTGCTCCAGAACGCGGAATATTGCTGACTATTTATTTGACCAATAATCGGTCGGTGACAGCCAAAAAACATCGGAAGTTTACTTTTGCGCCACCTCGTACTATTTGTTAATTGCAATTATTCATATACTTTCATAACAGTCTGTAAGGATTGCAGCCATTGACTTAATAAAATAAATGGTTAACTTTGACAATCACTCAAGTTGCGGAGCTTAGCTTTTTCCCCGATTCCTCTGTTACTTACAACTTTGATATTTTATGAATCTTACATTTTGTTATTTATACATCTTTTAAAATTATCTGTTTTTAATACTCCAACAAATTATTCCATTTTCATTTCAAATACCAATAAGTAATTAAATTAAATAACTAATACTCATCCTAATACATACATATGTATGTATAATACATTTGTTTTTTATTATTATTTGCCCCTTCTCATACATATTATTATCATTGAAGTAATAAATTTTTTTTATTTTTTTGTTTAATATCAATAACAAATTCTTTGGAGTAGTGAGTCTCGTTTTATTTCGTTTCTTTCCTCCTTCATTTATTTTGCAAAAAGATCAAGTTCAATGTTTAATTAATGCATTTGATACTATTTAACAAGGTTCTTATCAAGAAAAACTTGGAAAATTAAAACACCCAACATGTCATATATACACACTACGAGTACAAGACCAGACAGAATACAAGTTTCAGAAACAAATCTATCTGTGCGCAAGCATGTTATCTGCGAGCGAGAGTCACAGAGCCCGACGAACGTGCATAAAAATATAGAAAGAAACAAGATATGAAAATTAATACTGAAATGTGCGAATACAAATGTAAAACAGCAGTTGAAGTAAGTAAATAAGTAAGTAGTTAGTTGTATTGTTGCAAAGTACACACACAATATTGCAGAACAACAAAGTAAGTGATAGGAAATAAAGACTTGTAGCTGTTAGAAATATAGTAGAAAAACGCGTATTTGAAGTCCATAAATATTAGCTGAATTATGATAACTCCTACATGAGTTGAAAATTATTACTAACTGTTATTACATTGTTTTTTGTACTAAATTTTATCGATATATCTTCAAAATAACTATGTTTTAATAGGTCTGTCATGTTAATATGGCTTTCCAGACTAACGGATGGATATCGACACAGAATGTGTTTTTAAAGGTACGATCACACTTGGCAAATATTTGCCGAAAAAGATGTAACCACCAAATAAAATATTTTTGAACTCGTTTCTTTATAAAAGAAAAGTTCTTTTATTTAGGACAAGACACAACAAATATTTAGTTTTAATTTTGATGCTGTTTGATTATGCAAAACTCTTGTAAGAGTAAACAACGCACAGTGGCGCCATTTGAGTTTTTTCGTTTCAAAAATCATATCTTTTGAACCGAATAAGATAACTGTTCAGCCTATGAAATGAGCGTTTGGAGGGACCTACTTTTGGGTTATCAAAGTTAAAATTAGTAGAAAAATCAATTTTATGGTAACTAAAAGAAATTATTTTTACATTTTTAGATTGTTTTTCTTTTTTTTTCTTTATTACCCAACAAATTAAAAAAAAATAATTTTTTTTTAAATTTATTTTTTCAATTTTCTGTAAAATATTCATCACAATTCGTAAGAAAAGGTATATCTAAAAGACTAACCATTTCTAAACTATAATTATTTTCTAACTCTATAAGTGTTGAAGAGGTCCTCATTTTGCCTTACACATGATGCTTTGAATGTGTTCTGCAATCTATATTTTTTATAAAATTTGTTAAGAGACTCCTGTGCTTCTTCAGAAAGCTCTCCAATTGGCAAAGACTGGTACTCAATTATATCTTTGCCATGCGCCAATATTTTATGGCGCATGGCTCCTCTGCTCCTCTGGTTGATGTGGTGGGTTTATCTACTGCCAATATATCCAGGATGGTGTCTTCATTAAGCCAGTCCTCGTATTTGGAGTTGAAGTTCTGAATGGTTCGATTAGATTTCACCCATTTTGGCTTAATATTTGCATATACCAGATAAAAATTATTTTTTATAATTTCGCTTCTCTCAATATTTCCGTATAAGCTATCAAGTTCTTCTAAAGCAGCTTCCGTGAAAAACTTTGGTGTGGTTGACTTTCTAAACAGTTCAAATAATTTTAAATTGTTCAACGCCATGTTTTCAGTACTTAAATTGTTTAATGGTTTCAGTAATTGTTGCGCCAACTTTCAGTCGTAGACTAATCCAGGCATTATGCTTATTTTTATTTACTACTAAAAAAAACTACTGTCAGTCAGGGTGGATGCCATACAATTTTTGCAACCATGTCTTTTTAAACTTTTTTACCTGTAGAAGCCAAACAGGCATGTACGGGCAGATAAAACCTTTTGAATTATGTAAAGTGATAATCAAAGAACAGGTTTTGCAAATATGGCAAATATACCAAAATATACATTTTTTTTATTTTCCGTCAAAGTTGAAAAATAGTGAAAAAACGGATAGTTTTTAAATAGTGATTTACCAGGAGAAACACAAAGCAAGCAGTTCATTTTTTTTTTATCATTATACATTTAATAAATACATCACTCAATACAAAGAAAAAATATGGCGATTCGTTACCTATTTTTCGTGATATTACACCTGAAATCGCAACAAATTGACTAAAAATTGTGTGTTTTTTTTGAAAACCGAAAGTCGGTCAACTTTGAACGGTTATATCTTCTAAACTAAAAATGTGATATTATTAAGAGTGGCCTATTTGAAATCGTTGAAAAGTTTCCTATAACATGGGTTTATTCAAAACTTCGTCGGCGCTCATGAAAATTTTGATTTTTGCAACCTCGTTTGCTCTACGGGCTCCACTGTGCAACGTCAAACAAATTTGTGGTAAAAATAGTGGTTACTCTTTTTGTAGTAAATATTTGCCAACATACATGAGGACTATTTCAGTTTCTCAAATGAATGCTTTCGTTCACTTCTTTATTGAAAAAAAAAAAAATCTTATTTGGACTTTATTACTTATTCATTAATATTCGTTATTTAAACAAAAATATGGTTCTTGTTATTATGGTTGAAAAATGTTACCAGTCGAAATATTTCTACGAGTGCTGATTAAAGGAATCTCAAAATAGAAAGAAAATCGTACAAAAATGCCGTGAAAAGGCAACCATGACTGGAAAGAAATTAAAGCTTCAAAAACAGTGTAAATTATGTTCATGGTGCAACTAACTATACAAGGTGAGTGCAGTAGCCCAGCTGACTAGCTTTGTTTACAATTTACTTATGCCAATTTATACAAACAAAATGCCTGTTGTTTCTGTTTTGTGTTGTATTTGTTGTCGATTGTCGATCACCTTGTATAGTTGCACCATGATTATGTTTTAAAACGAGTTTATAATCGGCTGTTCCGAATCTTGTATAGCCACCTATGTATGTATGTATATAACAGTAATGTGATCTATGCATACTTAAAACAAATTTGTGTTACATTTTGTGTGGATAATGATATTTTTACGACTTTTTTTAATTTGAAGGATCCCTTATATGGGACGATCATCTTGTTATAAGACGATCATCATAATTTTTTTTGTGATTTCTATGTATTTGAGGCTTGTGGTGTAATTCATCTCTTTATGGACTTACCTTTATAACATCCAAAAAGTAAAATTGTTATTTAACGATCACCATAAAGTTCGTCACGATGATGTATATACTCGTATGTGGATTATTTGTGTCGAATTTCAACTTAATGGTGATTTTTATAAGAGATTTAGATGATTTTCGGACGTGGACTTTATATGGGGGATATGGTCAAATATGGACCGATCATCATTAAATTCATTGAGCTAATTTATATATTTGTAGGTATATCAAAATAATTTTTGTTTTTATAAGAGATTTATGGGCATTTAAATTATTTCCGGAAGTGATCTTTATATGGGGGCTATGCTCAAGTATAAGTCATTAGACTTATTTTTGTTGATTTTTTGAAGACATTTATATGGAGGAGAAAGCGTATCCTTCTATATAATAATATAATAAAGTGTTCAAAACTCCATGACTTTATTTGCATTATATTTAAATATTATAGCAAAAAAAAAATAACAGAAAAATATCTAGGTTGTCTGAAACTTTGGTTTATAGCTCGAATCCCATTGAATCATGGCCATTTTCAGAATCAATCATTTCGGTGAAACAAAGAATGTGTGGAAAAATTTTATTGTTCCAAGTCTTTTTTCGAAGCTCTGTCGTGATTTCAACAAACGGACGGATATGACTAGATCGCCTTAGAATCTTATAAGCATCCAGATTATAAATAATTTTGACCAATATTTCGGCGAGTTACAAATGAAATAACAAACTTAATACACCCCCATCTTCTTGGTGGTGGTATAAAAAAAATATTATCTGTAGGAATTTTGCATGGGGGCTAGAGAGCATGTCATTTTATCATAGTAATAAAATGTGCAATATTTTATGGTTTTTTTTTTTGCAATATATGTAAGTATTTTTAAAAAATAGAAAAACATGTTTGAAAAAACTCCTTCTTTGGAGGTTGTCTCACATTTTGGTCCGTAACTTTGATCCTGATAAGATATAATTTCGATATAAATTCGATAGAAAGCAGAAGGTTGTTGATATAAGGATAACACATTTTATTAAAAAGTCAGTAATTTGTAGTTGTACTCTACAACTCTACAACCCATTTGTAATCTCTTCAACTATGAATTCGGATATTAATATACATAAAAGAATACCTGCAGAAACGTTTGATTCCGCTAGTTAGACGTCACCAGTCTTTGGTGTAGTTTTGGATATAGTTTCTTGTAAAAAAAATATATAGTAGCCATGTTCCACAACGTCCTACCAGAAATTATTATCCATTGTCAATAAGATTTTTGAGATCAAACTATGCTGATGCTGACCCACTAAGAAGGATGTGCAACACATTTAATTAGTTATATAGATTTATAGATTTTTCATTAGATCCCAGTTTTATAAAACTTTATTTAATAACGTATTTAAATTCATAGTGTTCTGGTTTATATGTTTTAAGTTTGTTCATTAAATTTTTGGTAAATGTCTGTAAAGAATAACATCCATAGACAATAAATAAATAAATAATTATGCCCAGTATTGGCCAATTGAACAAAATTGGATTATTATCAAAGAAAAGTTAGAGGTGGATGATAGAGTAGTTCTTGACAATAAACTACTTTGATCATCTAAAGCGCCGCTCCTGGAGATTGTGGGGGCCATTTACAAAATTTAAACTCGAATACACTTTAGCTACGCACATGAAAATTTTCTCAAGATACGATTATGTTCCACTGTGCACAGTTGATTCAAAATGTAGCGAAAGATTTAATGAGCTCCAAAAAACATGTTTATTTTTTTTAGAAAAGGAAATACATTTCAGTTTCTTCATTTAGCTTTTCTTGATAATTAAAAAATATGTATCAATTCGTGACATTTTTTTGCGATAAAGATAATTTGAATAATTTATTAAATGTGGAAAAGGATTTATAAAAGAACAATTCATAATTTCATATTTTATAAGAAAGATTTCTTGAAAAGCCGCCCTTTGGTTGATCGTTAGGTATGACAAGAACTTTGCTTATTAAAAATGTCCTGTTGAGAAGACCACCGGCTTTGTTAGTGAACAGTTTTTTTTTCTCTAGTATGTCCAACAGAGGCTTTAATTAATAAAGTTCTTTAAATAATATTAGAGAAAATTTTTAATTAGGCTTGAGTTCATTTTTTTAAATTAATAACTCGAAGAATACCATTGTAAAAACTATATTTTTTTCTAGACAAATGGCACACTGAAATGCATTTTATGTCCTGCTAAGGGTGTCATCAGCAATGTTTATTGTCCAAGATCTACTTGTAAACATCATCTATTTAACTCACCATTTATTGAGAAATAGAATTTGGGAATTAACATATTTCTTTATTACATGTTATGAGTTAGAACGAAATTTACTTATGTTTTTACCAGTGTGTGTATTCTTCTTTATTATTATTATTATTATTATTACACATTTTTGTATTACTACAAATTTCTTTAAATATGTAATTTAATTTCGTTCATTTTTAATTCCTGGTTTATCTATTCCATAGCTGATCTATTATTTAACGTGGTATAAACTGTTAACAATTAGAACACAAGTCCATTTAAATGTACATATTATATTTTAATTTTATGACAGTTTTACTTTGGGCTTGTAAGTGTTTTAACTCTACTGACAGTGCTTCCATCTCTGTTGGCCCACTCCCTAATTTTGTACCTTAAATTTCCAGGTAATGATTTTTTTCATTCTGCTTTCACCTTTAAATTGAGGATATTTAAGATAATTAAAAGTGATTTTCTTATCTACAAAATATGGAATGGATCCTGTTGTGAAATACTATAAATATACAAGTCCATATGTACTTCATTTAAGAGTCAATACGATAATAATTATGCTAATGTTTTTGAAAACAAAAGAATGACCTTGAGATATTTGCACATGTTTGCGCCTAAGCAGAATTTTAACTTAAACTACTTAGTTATCTTGAAGAATTATTGAATCCTTGCTGTGTGTTAGATAAAACAAAATCTACAAACGTACATATTTGTAAAAGTGAAATTGAAATAAATATTTTACTATTTATTTTAGAAAACAATTAGCTAAATGTGTGTCAAATATCTTGTTGCTAGATAAAACGTGTGATAAGAAATAACCTTAATAAAAATATAGGCGCATATTCAGAAATGATATCTAAGTTTAAATTTTTTAAGTACCAACTTAAGTTATTCTTAGTTGATTACTTTCAGCACGAAAAGTTACAACTTAATTATGGGTAAAGCTGTAACTAAATGTCAACTAACATATACATTTAAAGAACAGCTGATTGATTTTATTTCTTGTCGTCGATGATGTTAACATATTTGGCCGCCATTTCTTTAAATGTAGTTTTTTCATCTGGCGACATATTTAAGTCTCTAAAATACACAAAGCAATAAATACATATTTTTTTCTAAGAATAATAATAAAATTTTCTTATTTTCTTTGCTAATTGTGTCCATTTTGACCAAAAAAAAAATCACAAAAAAAAGAAAACAAACTAGAGATGTGTTTTTCGTCAACAAAAATCTACTAAATGCAGTGTTGCATTTCTTTTAACAGCTGAAAGTTAGTTATGATTTGTGAATAAGATCTTTAACTATTTGTGAACTATTTTTTAGTTTCTGTTTAATAAGTTTTGACTTTAGTTACGATTTCTGAATATGCGCCATAGAATTTCGAAGCAATACAAGAAAGGGAAAAAATTAAAAAAATATTTACTAAACAATTTAAACATGTTTAAGAGTGTAGAAATAGCACACTTCTTCAACACCTTGTACTTTAGATGACGCCCTCATTTTATATTATTTTCTATAAAAAAAATAGCATCATAGCCTATGATTTTACAAAAAAAGGGTTGATGGCTGTTTTTCTTTTTTTTAAGAAATTGTGTAATATTGATTTTAAATTGACATCTGTTTAGGAAAGATTTCACTTTCTTTAATACAAATAAAAATTTTGCTGCCTTGGTTAAGTATGAGAGATTGACACTTTCCTATTAAAGTTTAAGTAAAAAAGGGTTTTGAATCAATTTGTTAGTAACAGGAGTTATTAGGCAGCTGTATGAGAAAAAGGTTATTATTTTCTGACTACTTTTAAACAATGGCACATGCCAATTGTGTTTCTTTTTTAAAACAATAATTCTATGTTCTTTATTTTTTATACATATACATATGTATATGTATATGTACAATATGTAATTCTTAAATGTGTTGTCAGACATATTCATTTCTTTTAGTTGTAGTTTATAATTATTATGAATCGTTTAAAACTCATTTGATATTTCCGCTCGAAAAATTTAATTTTTTTTTTGTTAGTTAGTGTTTATTTCTTCGTTTTCGATTTTCCAGAATTTCTAAGTTGAATGCACTTGGCTTTAGACCTACCAATTGAACAATGCTAAATATCCTTGAACTTTTTCTTATTTAGTTTGTTGTTGATTTTAGAACTTTAGTTTTGTTCTAAAACATTTAACAAAAATATGAAAAAGAAGAAGGCTGCAAGGAAGGAAAAGTCTAGCTTAAAAATGTTCTTGAAAAATGTATGTCTAAGTTAAGAAAATATATATTAAATTAAGCAATACCGAATAGAGAAAATGCTACAGTTAAAAGATGATTTATGTTTTAGGAATTTGATGTTTTATTTTCATTATTTTTAATTAAAATATGTATCACAGATAATAAACAGCAATCATAAGATGTGTTTTGCTGTTTATAAAATCCGCAATAACAATGCAGAAAGAAGAAGTAGCTTTGGTTCCCGACTTGTTGAGTTACAAAAAGTAAACTAGAACTGTTACTGCAATAGACATTTTAAGGCCAACTATGGTAAAAATAATACATATGTATAAACAGTACTCGTACGTTAACTATTATATAGAACAATTTATTTTACATGTTGATACTAACAACACCAACATTCTCTTTTGTTAACGATGCAAAACAACCATTATTAGATCGTTCGGATAATCGAATTTTTAAAAATGTTACGTACATATATTTTTAATACAAAACGCATCTTTGCATATTTTTATTTGTAGAATAATATTTGCACGGCATAAAAATAGTACACCCAACTCTTTTTTTACAGGGTAGATACGTTCATCAGAAATCCATGTAAAAAAAAACTTGTAAAAAGAGGTGTTTCCTATAGTAAAATGGAGGAGACGTTCGATGTCATCTGAAAACCGTGTAAGATGAAATAAAGAACTATATTTACTTTTAAAAACCGTGTAAAAATGTTGAAAAGCAAGCAAAAAACAAAAGAAATCTGTTAATCCAGAATTAAGAACAGAAAAATTGGAATAGACTAAAACATGCGAACAAAATGTGTAGGTAAGAGTTATCGAATAAGGGGATTTCCCAGTTACCACTATGTATGTTCATTTCAGCAATGGTGCCAAGTGTGGTAAAAACAAACAATTACAAGAAAGTGATTTTGAAACCGTACTAGATTAAACATTTTTTACAAAATTTTTTTCTTTCTTCCAGAACTGACTTTTGTTTATACAGGGTGGGCCAAGTTTGACTGAATGATTTGAACTGCTTATAACTTTTGTGTTTTTAAATTTGCATATTGTAGCCGTTGGGGTGCATCCCTCGGCAATAATTCTTGGGCCAATTGAATTTTATATGGAAACATCTTCAGATCAACTTTTAGAATACGTCGTAGCGATGTTCTGGAGATGTTCAATTGAGTAGCTCGTCGACGAGTAGACACAGTTGCATCCGTGTGAACACTTTCTCGTACAGCTTCTATAGCTTGTTCAGTGCGAACAGGACGAACAACATTTCTTCGTGGTTCATTACCCACTGAACCCAAATTCTCAAAACGGGTCATTAAGCTTCTTATCATGTTTACACTGGGAGCCTCTGCAGTATTAAAATGCTGACGGTATTTTCTTTGTGTTGTAACAATTGATCGTCCGGAAGCATAATAAAATTCAACAATTTTTACACGTTCTTCCACTGAGTATGATGACATTATGAAATTTTATAAAATTCTGTATTATCTGCAAAAAAAAAAATTAAAAAAAATTAAAAATGCAAAAGTTATAAGCATTTCAAATCAGTCAGTCCAAGTTGGCCCACCCTGTATTTTTGTAACAGCGATACACTTTAAGACACACAATAAACTAAACTAGGTTTCTTACTATGAGAACTTCCTTGGAAATCTGATTTTAGCTTTTTGAAACATCAAAATTGTCACCTCTGTATACTTTATGATTGTAATTCAGCTCTAGGTGGAGGTAGAACTCGAGCGTCGTTGTCATTATAGTTTAAGGGCAATCAGGCCGTCCTTTTTTCGCTGCGTTCGGGAGATTTTCTCAATCTTGCATTGGTTAATGCTTGGCATCGTTTAACACGTTACGGTTTTTAGTCACATGCGTTCGTTTTGGTTTTATAATCTATAATTTATTTTAATACAATATTTAAGCGTTCCAGCTTCCTATATGAAGTTATAGTTCGACTTGGGACCTACTTAAATCGTCGTGGAATAACCTGTCAATAAGTGATTAATTCTCCACCAACCTAGTTTATAATTAAAAAATATAAATTTTATAAATTAATAAAAATGAATAAGTCTCCATTTGGTATATACGTTCTAAATAAAAAATGCACATGGGATTAAATTTCCACATTAGAAATATATAATTTTACCGATTCTGGTCATTGAATTTAAATCATTTTAAATTGTCTTTATTAAATATTTTGAGAAAACTTTATTTGTTAGAACAATAAAATATTTTAACGTCACTTTAAAGTAGTTGGGTAGGTGATTTAAACTGTTAACATCGCTTGTTAAGCTAAAAATTGTTTTTGCATGATACTTTAACCCTCCAATGAGTGAGTCATCAGTTGTTCTTATCCGAAATACAAGGTCCACAGGAATCTATTTCTATTTGTATGAAATTCTTGTTTCATTTCTAATTATTTATTTAATTTAATTTTTATTAAAAAAAAACCAAAAAGTAACTTAAATTCAAAGAACACGTTTCTGATGTGTTCAAACAATAAAACAAGCCAAATGAAAGTGCATTTATTAATGGTTTCTTAAAATTTCACTACAAGGTGCTAGTGGACCTTTTCACACGTTTTCGTACTAAACATCTTTAAATCTTAATATAAAATAAATTATTGGTCGAATCGCCTTGAACATTTCCTTGGAATACATGGGAATACTTTCCATAGACCATCAAAGAGTAATTTCAGTTTGAAAATAAAAAAGGTCTCCAGGGACCTTCTCACCCAATGGAGGGTTAAGAAATTTTGCTTAACATTGGTTTAAGTTTTTTTTGCATAAGGCTGAAAGACTTGTAAAATTCAGACGTTGCTATTCGCTATAAATTCAACTAGTGATAACAATGCAGACAGAAGAAAGATAATGCTTTAGTAGCACTTATTTTCTGTATTACAGATATTGACTAAGCAAAACATTTGAACTTAAAAATTCCCAAAAAAGGTCATCTCAAAGTGTAGCCTTTCCTAACTAACATAAACGAAAGACAAGATAACAACATGCTTTAAGGTTTCACAGCAGATCTCAAACAGCAAGATAGTTTTTATTTTATTCTGCCTAAAGACAAATATCTAACAGTCAATAATCATGTAAAATGTCCCAACTAAAACATTGTACAGATGTAGTCTTTAAATGGCACTAGGATTCACCGTAGTCCTCAAGCTGTTAGAATGCTTGCCTTAATGGCCGCCTGATGAAATTTACGCAATATGATGACAACATCTCTGAACGTAGAAGGGTCTTCAAATTATTAATAATTAAACTTAAACCATTCGATAATCAAAAGCTGTTGTATATATTGGATGGAAACCGTGTTAGAGGCAATTACTGTCTGGTTATAACAGATTTTATGTTGAAAATCTCAAGGTGTTAACTCTAATGAAAAGTTGAATTCTTATAATTAGAAAATTGTCAAGCCTAGCAAAAAAGAGGTTATAAATATGTACTGGATTGCAACCAAGTTAGAAGGGTTTATAGCCATGTTTAAGATAATGAAGATCTTGGTAATTACGGAAACTAAAAACAAGCTGGACATAGAACACCCTTCCTTGTTATAGTTTCTATGGAGCTTATCAAGAATCGAAATTAATCCTTCATTTAATTGTTGTTGGTCGTTGCTTGTTTGCTAATTAATTAATGGAGAACACTTTTTTTCTACAACTTAAGCAAAAGCAACTACGACACCTGTTAGCTCATTTGAAAGTCGAGCTTTTGTTATGATTTTCAACTCGTTATCCCTAAACTAACTGCCGGTTAGTAAGGGCGTCAAACTAAGACTTGAGTGAATTACTCCTCCATGAGTGATTGATGGCAGATCTATAAAATTTAAATAAACCGATATGACAGCTTTTGAGGATGTAAATACTCGTACATCAATGTTGCAGACAACATGGTTGGAAACTAAAATCTGCTTGGGCGGTATATACTCGTATATATGTATGTGTGAATATGCAGATCATAGGGGAGCCATTCGAAAACTATGTTTGGCGTGTACATTCCGACTAGAGAACTACTGCAAGGATGACAACCAAGCCAGGCTTTTTAGAGATTCAATAGATAGAAAAGTGTGAATTTCCTTCGATTTTTGCGACAGCAGAACAAACAAGAGCAATTGTTCCACTGATAAACTGTTTCTGGGATCTAAACTGCCAAAGTTTATGAATGTCTAAAATATTTACGGAACAGTGACCTTTTTGGCGACGGACTGTCTTGTCACTTGTCACCATTGTAATTAAGAGCTGTCCAGACGTAAGCGTTTATCCGCCATTACATTGTTAAAGGGCGTTATTTTCAGATACGACTGTAGTAATAATTGGCTTGCAGCGGAAACTTGTTGTGTAATAATTAGATGGCTTAATAGACATAAGCTAGGTATCTGCATGCAACTAAAATAAATCGTAATAGAAGAGATATTTGCGAGGCCAATAACAGCCATAATGGGACACATGTGATCGATAGATTCTAATTCTCATTCAATGTCCCATGCTGCAGTTTCTGAATCTGTATGTATATTGGATAACCAATAGATATTGAATTAGCACCCTAGTACATGACATATGTTGGATGTAGTACTTTATTTTGACAAGTTTGGTTCTAGTATTGCGATCCTTAACAAGGCCTAAGGTTTATTAAAATGGATTCCAGTCGACTATATAAACAAAATCGTGTATGTAACAAACTAACCTAACACAATCAACTCTACCGCAGTTTTGTTTTATAAATACATAGATAATTAAATCAATTTACAAATACATTTGAAATAAATTATATTTTACGTTGCCTGAATAAAAAGTACTAAATATAACTCTGTAGTTTTTGTAATTGTCAGTATCTTTAGGTGGAGGGTATTCAAGATGCGTTACTGCCGGGTATAGCAAAGTAACTTATTTTTTATTGTGTTTTTACCAATATCCAGGAATCGATGAAACAAAAAAAAAAAAAAAAACTACAATAAAATAAATATAGAATAAAAAGTAGCAAGAAATGATTTGGCGGCACCCTCACAAAATTATTGACCACAAAAACGCATCATTCAAAATTGTATCAAATACAATTTCGAAAATCATTTTTACCAACCAACTCAGACTTCATACACACTTGCTAAACAGACCCATGAACAACACGTCAAAAAAAAAAAAAAAAAAAAAAAAAAAAACATTCAAAAGAATGTCTTCTAATGTCTGTACCAAAAAAGCCAAACTGAAGCACAAGACAAAAGTAGTAAAACCCTTGGTGTCTTTTATTATTGTTTTATCCCTAACTTTTGCGTGTACGAGTGTATTTGATACAAAAAAATACAAAAAATAAACAAAGAACAAAATATATTTAATTCTAATCATACTTATTTGATATCTATCAATCGTTTTTCAACATTTTTGCCTTTTTTTTTTTGGTTGCTCAAGATGATTTCTGTCCAACACATTTTTAATCTTAAGGTTTTTTTGTCTTTAGTGTTTATTTTTGTTTTTTCTTACACAGAACAGAACTTAAATATATAATTGTGTTGTTGTGCTTTAACGTTTTTTTTTCTTTCTTTATAAAATTGCATTTAAACGCTAATTTTTCGCTTTTATTTAATAAAAAACGTTTTCGTTTCGTTGGCTGTGGTTTAGTTTGATTATTGTTTTAATAAATTCGCATTTAATTCAAACAGCCAATTAAATTATTTTTATAGAATTTTTAACTCACTTGATTTGAATTGATTCGATTTGTATTATGTTGAAATTATACTTATATTTTTTATATGGTGGCAAGGAGTATAGAGAACAAAATAAAAATTGAACAAAATTTTATATGATAAATGAAAAGACAGAGAGAGCTAAGGCGATTGTAACAACTGGAATGATGCCGAACATTCTGATCTACTGAAGTATATATAGGGTATTTTTATGGAAATTCTCTTCGATGACTCTTTTCAACATTTGTGGCCATATATCGCGGCGAATGTTATTCTCCAAGTGGTCAATTGTTTCGGACTTATCGGCGTAGACTAGCGACTTTAAACATAAATCACTTGACAGCTGGCAAAATGGCCGCCAGTTAAAAATGTGTTGCCAACTTAAAGAGTTCTATACATCTAAAAAACACCCTATTTTTACGATGGAGAAACCCCTACTTTTATTAAGAACATATCAAACAACATTAGAAAAAATTCGAAAACCTTGTAATCTGATAATATTGGACTTGCAAGCTTCCAAAAATCCGTTGATTGTGACGACCACTCCAAAACAAGATTTAACTGGTTTGTATGTGTTCTTAGGATCATTGTCCTGCAAAAATATAAATAAAATCATGATATAATGTCTTGATTATCCAACATTATCGGGGTTCCAAATGCCTGATGATTGTGATTACCACTCCATAACTTGGACTTCATTTGAAGATTTAACAAGTTTGGATGTGTTCTTTAGATCATTGTCCTGCAAAAATAAAACGAAAATCATGATAAAATGTTTTGATAATCCGACAAAAGTCCGGTGATTGTGACGACCACTCCAAGACAAAGAATTTTTTTCTTAAATCAAGATTTAACTAGCTTGGATGTGTTCTTAGTATCATTGTTCTGCAAAAATATAAATAAAATCATGATATAATGTCTTGATAATCCAACATTATCGGGGTTCCAAATGCCTGATGATTGTGATTACCACTCCATAACTTAGACTACTTTTGAAGATTTAACAAGTTTAGATGTGTTCTTTAGATCATTGTCCTGCAAAAATAAAACGAAAAACATAATAAAATGTTTTGATAATCAGACATTATCGAGCTTCCAAAAGTCCGTTGATTGTGACGACCACTCCAAAACAAGGAATTTTTTTTCTTAAATCAAGATTTAACTAGCTTGGATGTGTTCTTAGTATCATTGTTCTGCAAAAATATAAATAAAATCATGATATAATGTCTTGATAATCCAACATTATCGGGGTTCCAAATGCCTGATGATTGTGATTACCACTCCATAACTTAGACTTCTTTTGAAGATTTAACAAGTTTGGATGTGTTCTTTAGATCATTGTCCTGCAAAAATAAAACGAAAATCATGATAAAATGTTTTGATAATCCGACAAAAGTCCGGTGATTGTGACGACCACTCCAAGACAAAGAATTTTTTTCTTAAATCAAGATTTAACTGGTTTGGATGTATTCTTAGGATCATTGTTCTGCAAAAATATAAATAAAATCATGATATAATGTCTTGATAATCCAACATTATCGGGGTTCCAAATGCCTGATGATTGTGATTACCACTCCATAACTTGGACTTCATTTGAAGATTTAACAAGTTTGGATGTGTTCTTTAGATCATTGTCCTGCAAAAATAAAACGAAAATCATGATAAAATGTTTTGATAATCCGACAAAAGTCCGGTGATTGTGACGACCACTCCAAGACAAAGAATTTTTTTCTTAAATCAAGATTTAACTGGTTTGGATGTATTCTTAGGATCATTGTTCTGCAAAAATATAAATAAAATCATGATATAATGTCTTGATAATCCAACATTATCGGGGTTCCAAATGCCTGATGATTGTGATTACCACTCCATAACTTAGACTTCTTTTGAAGATTTAACAAGTTTAGATGTGTTCTTTAGATCATTGTCCTGCAAAAATAAAACGAAAAACATAATAAAATGTTTTGATAATCAGACATTATCGAGCTTCCAAAAGTCCGTTGATTGTGACGACCACTCCAAAACAAGGAATTTTTTTTCCTAAATCAAGATTTAACTAGCTTGGATGTGTTCTTAGTATCATTGTTCTGCAAAAATATAAATAAAATCATGATATAATGTCTTGATAATCCAACATTATCGGGGTTCCAAATGTCTGATGATTGTGATTACCACTCCATAACTTGGACTTCATTTGAAGATTTAACAAGTTTGGATGTGTTCTTTAGATCATTGTCCTGCAAAAATAAAACGAAAATCATGATAAAATGTTTTGATAATCCGACAAAAGTCCGATGATTGTGACGACCACTCCAAGACAAAGAATTTTTTTCTTAAATCAAGATTTAACTGGTTTGGATGTATTCTTAGGATCATTGTCCAGAAAAAATAGAAATAAAATCATGATATAATGTCTTGATAATCCAACATTATCGGTGTTCCAAATCAAAGTCCAAACATGGACTTTTTTTTGCTTAAATGAAGATTTAACAAGTTTGGATGTGTTCTTGAAATCATTGTCCTGCAAAAATAAAACGAAAATCATGATAAAATGTTTTGATAATCAGACATTCTCAGGCTTCCAAAAGTCCCGTGATTGTGACGACCACTCATTAACATAGACTTTGTTTTACTTAAACTAAGACTTAACTCGTTCTTGGGATCATTGTCCTGTATGAATTTCCATAGGAGCGGCATTTCTTCTCTTTATTAAACACTGTTATTTTTCGATTCCTGCCTCTTGCTTATGGTTTTTTTTTTCGGTGAAATGCTTGAAAAAGCTTCATACGTTTGCTTGATTTATAGGAAAATGGTATTAACTTATTGATGCTATTATTTGTATTGAATTGTTGAATTTTCCATAAAATTTAGGCAATTGACTTCTAATAATAAAATAAAAAAGGTTATTAGTATAGTTTCGCCATAAGATCATCAGTGGGTTGAGAGTAAGAATTAGCAAAGTTATTCGTTTTTATGTTTTTCCTCTTCGCAGAGTCTGCCCTAGAATATCCATGTTTAAAATTCTTTGATGTAGACAATCCAACGTATAAACAGTGCAATAATTATTCTATTCAGTTTGTTAGGCAGAAATGATTCTTGTATGTTTTGGAATAGTGCTGGAAGTATGATTCGTTCTTATTATTTTTAATGATTCGTGGTGTTGTATTTTATGGACTCTATTCTGGTAAGAGAATTAGAATTTCCTAATTAGAAATATGTGTCAGGTATTGAAACATTTTTTGTATAGGCATATTATCAACTCGGAAACATAAAGATTTCTAAAGAACAGCAGTTGCCCGTAATGTCCTCGTGCCAGTGCAGATATATACTCGTATGTACAAAAATCGTATATTCTGTTGGGATCAATTGATGCCACAAAAATTATAAGCTAGGGTGGAATATTAAATCTGCATCAGCAATTATATGTATAGGGTGTTTTTATAGTGTGAACCATAACTTGGAACTCCTGAACTTAAAGGTACGGTCACACTTGGCAAATATTTATTAAAAAAAGCGTAACCACTTATTTTAGCAAATATTTGTTTGACGTTGTTTACTCTTACAAGAGTTTTACAAGATCAAACAGCATCAAATAAATTAAGACTAAATATTTGTTGTGTTTTGTATTTAGGACAAGACAGACAACGAAGTTTGTTTTAATGAATAAACGAGTTTAAATATATTTTATTTAGTGGTTACGTCTTTTTCGACAAATATTTGCCAAGTGTGACCGTACCTTAAGTTGCAGCGCACAGTTTGGAAGATTTAAAATATTTTGGAAATATATTTGCCACTTTTAAATGGTTAGTCCAATTGACACGAAATTTCACATAAACGAAGCGGAGAAGTATTCAAGTTTATTTTTTGATGATGGACCTCAGAGACCTATCAGTAGTGCTGCTGTGCTGGTCTCATAGTTTTTTAAAATTTGTAAAAGCTTGTGAATTTTAATCTGATTAGTCAGATTGAAATGGCAGATTTATTTCGAAAATGCGAAAATGTTTCATGATCATGTCATCTGTTTCAACTATTGTTCTTCACCCTGTTTTCTTGCTTCGTTTTTGCTCCTAATATGAGGAATTTATATATTTTTATTTGTATTTATTAAATGTTTATTTCATGATTTATTTCATTGTTGAATTCTGTTTTAAGCCTATTGCATGTAAAAATGCAATTTTATGTGTTTTTTATATTTTCGTTGGTTTTTTTTTATTGGTTAAATTTGTTAAAAATATGCATAAATTACCAAATTTAGTTTTAAAGTGTTTTTTTTTTTACAATAATTTAAAAATGTTTGAATGGATTTAGAGAGAAGGAAACAGGTAATTTTCTATGATTCATAAAATAAGATATTTGTTGCAGTAAGAAATATGTGAGGAATTATATTGAAATTGTTTGCAAGAAATAACATATTATAATACATATTTGGCCTAGGGGAGAACTTTGTTAATTATTTAGAAAAAAAAAACTTTTCACAGGAATGATTACAAACAGAACTGCCAACTTGAAAGAAATGAAAGAAAGAAACAATTGCTGACTAAAGAATTTAATTACATAAATCGAGGGAACTTAAATTATTACTTACAAATCATGAATAAAATTTGCACAATTTTTTGACAGATCAAATCAGTTCGAAATTGCTGTGCAACAATCCCAGATTATATCATTTGTTTATAAATGCAGCAGTAACGCTAATACTGGCTATCAAGTTCATTACTAATATGCATATATACCAAATAATTACTAGTGGAATTATTGTAAATTTATAGTTACTTTATGTATGCCCTCTCCTTTAATATTTGTGAATTGTGAATTTTGCTTTACTTGTTAATTATTACATTTTATCAATTTTTTTACTATCTATTTTAATTTAGACTTTTGTGGAACTTCCAAGAAATTTCAAACATTTGTTGGTGTTTTCATATGTTCAATGCGACCGAAACAGACTTGTATTTAAATACCATGCATTTTTTTATTTGCAACAAATTATGACCATGTTGCGTCTTAATTATCAGCTGTAGTAATATCTGCTACACTAAAATTGTTATAACAAAAAATTGTAAATATACAAAAATCCAAATAAATATAAAATGTGAAAAAATATTAAAACTATAAGCAAAAAGCAACAGATTGGTTTAATAGCCAACTGTATTTGTTAGAAATTGTTATTTATGCACTCGTGTAAAGTTAATGGTAATATTAATCCATTAGTAGTGAAATATGCAACAGAAATCAGTAATATAGCTACGTGCAACTAATTAAGGGCACGTTACTAACATATTAATAATAGGAAAGATTTTATGATCTTCTCAAAATTTGTGGAAGTTTCAATCAGTTTAACTCTTACTCCTAGAAAATGACTGCATATTGTATCAAATTAATTATTATTTATGAATGTGTGAGTGATATTTTCAAATAATATTGATAACAGTCGTGCATATAATTAAGAACATGCCGTAAATTTTACAAAAAAAAAAAGTATTTATTTAAAAATAAATCAATATTTTGTTGCAAATCCTCGCTTGACATCTGCAAAGCAAATTTTTACGTACACTACATGGAATGGCTTCCCAAGCTTTCTTTGTTTTGTCAAAGAGATCATTAAAATTGCTTATTTTTACAGAGCTTACTTTGGTTTTTATCATTTAAGTTCTTAATCGATACAATGATCTCAATTGGGCTGAGATCAGGACTGCATGAAGGCCAGCCAAAAACAGTAACCGAATTGTTAAAAAATTATTGCTTGACGTGATGAGCAGTATGCTTCGGATCGTTATGTTGTTGAAATATCCATGTTACTAGCATGTTCTCATCAGCATAATTGTACGGCATCATTGTATAGCTTAGAATTCTTGCATACTGATTTGCCTCGATTTTGTGCAGCGGCCCACGTGACGACATAGCAACCCAAAGCATTTCAGAACCTTATACATGGTCCCTCTCCAAAGTGGCGCGGGTGTACTTCGCAAAGAAGTACCTCTATTGGACGGATATAGTATTTTCGGACGAAAAAAAATAATGGGGTCTCTATAGATGGAAAAAATATCTTCGCCGGCCAAAGTAGAAACAATTTGATTAAAAGTACATCCGTATCACTTTGAAGCATGGAGAAGGTTCTGACGGTAAAACCTTTATTCGAATATATATATAAAAAATACTTCAAGGAGATTCGTTAAAATGTTGCACTTCTACTGAAAAAGAAAAATGATCCCAAAATGATCAAAACTAGTTAAGTATTGGTTTAAGCCCTCAGACTCCCGGGACTTAAACCCTATTAAAAACCTTTGGGGAGTTTCTAAAAATAAAATATCAGGTTCAGGGTACATTTTACATTTTGATACATTTTAGACTTAGTTGGTACCACAAGTCATTTGGTACAATTTTAAAATATTGCTATATAAAAATTGGTATTCCAGATGTAATATATAATTTAATTATTTCTTATTATTGTTTATTTGGCCTTTTTTATAAAATATTTTTTATAAAATATTTAAATTTTTATTTTTTTATAATTTAAAAAAAATTATAAAAAATTTTATCCTGAAGAAGCTACTCAAAGAGTAGCGAAATATTGAAATAAAAATTTAAATATTTTATAAAACAGACCTAAAGCTTTAATAATTACAAAAATCTTACAGTCTAATTCATAAAAACTTATCAAGGGTTTATAACAGGCTTATAAAGCAAATATCCATTCAAAATTTTCTTTATAAGCCTGTTATAAACCTTTGACAAGTTTTATGAATAAGGGGGTTAATATATAATTTAAGTTATCATTTGTGTAATTGTGAAATGATTTTATTATATTTCATGAACATATTGGAACTGTATTCATATGATCTGTAAATATGCATTTAAAAGGTGATTATGATCAAGAGAAGTTGTTAGTTGAATTAACGAACAATGCAAGGCTCTGACATCGTTTTAAGCGGCAAAGTTAAACAAAGTTCTTTGCCGCGGTGCCGCTTCTCACAGCATTGTCAGATTAAGTAAATTGCGATACTTTTAAATTTTTCTATGAAGAAACAAAATTTTTATTCACTGCTAATACTGTTGCCGCCCGCGTCTGCATGCCGCTTACATTGGCCTTCCACTATAATTGTATGAACGTGAATCATTTACGATATCTGAATAGTAATTAGTATAATCGATGAGTGCAAGAGTGGCCTAACCCACAAAAATATAAAAATGTCAATAACGTAGAATTGGCATCCCAATTGCATCCCTATTAACATTATTTAGTACTAAAATATTGATTGACAAATCGATCGATAGATAGCAGCATTTGGTTTATTTAAAAACCTCGCAAATTACAAGAAAATGTTAAACTAACTCCATTAGTTATGTTTGTTTGTTCGGCCACTCTTGCACTCATTGCCTTATATCATAAATAGAAACTATATAGAAAATTCAACAGGTAACTATTTGGAACTCTTTGGTTCTTAAATGACTAAATAATGTTTCTTTTAAATTGAGGTAGTTGATTATTGTGTTTTATATTTTTTTTTGTGAAAATAATTCAATTTTTCAACACTTTTTGCTAACCATATGATACGACGCGATACCGGTAAATCAGTTACTTGAGTGATTTTGTAAAACAAAACAAAAAAAAAATAAAATTCAAAAATGTTCATCATTGGAAAATACCATGAAAATCTTCCGCGTTTGTGTAATTTTGGTTTTTATTTATTTTTGTTGCTGTTGTATGTTTATTATTATTGTTATTAAATTGAATTTCACAAAAAATTATTTAAAAAATAACTCACAAATGAAAAAACTAAAAACTCAGCACAAGTTTCTAGAGTATTTTAAATAAATAATAAACAAATTTTAGTTGTTTCTTGTTTTTTGTTATTTTTTTTTTACTACAAATTATGATTTATTTATTTAAATGTCAATTGCAATTTGTTTGTTGTTTTGAAGAAATAAAAATCTATGTCTGTCTATGGTAAAACTAAATATTGAACTCCCGGATCAATTGTATAAGAGTGAGTAGTGGTGTTGGTGGTGTATTTTTAGTATTTTATATCCTGATTGATCTTTAAAACGTAATATGACAACATCAGTTTAAAAGATACAAACATACTCGTACATATTCGTATTGGTACACATAATTTATGTTTGCCGGTTGGGTTGACATGTTGATGAAAAGTCGTGATATCCAAGAAATTCAATACAATTGTTAGACTCTTTTTAGACCGCAACTACGACAACAACGGCAGCAATAACTACAACAACAACAACAGTAACAGCATCAAATGTATTTGAAGTGACGTCATTTCTTCAATCTGCAACCTTTTTGTTTTTACGACTTTTTGTGATTTTATTGCCATTAAAAACAAAAACAAAACAAAACTTTAACTTCAACTTTAGCCATAATGATTTATTGAGCTTCAGCTTATTATTATATTTATTTGATGTGATGTGATTTCATTTCGTTCCATTCCATTTCAGTTATGTTTCAAATGTGACAATATTGTTTAAATGTCTTGAACTAAAATTCATAGAACTAATGCGCACACTCACCAACTCACCTGGTTTCCTTGTTTGGCGAAGATTTTAATATAGGTATAAAAACTATTTAGTTTTTACGTAAACTATATAATTTTCATTTTACAACCAAGTTTTTCATATAACTATGTATGTAGTACGTACTATGTTTGTCTCCCTCGATTGTGTTCAGTGGTGTACTCGTACTCGTAATTGTTAAAATATGTATCCAAGTGTCAATAATAAAAATATCATGTTGACCATGAGAACATGTTATAAAAATATATACATATATAAGAAAATATAATACGAAATAAATAAATAAAATTAATTTATAATATTAAGAACTAAAATAACAGAATGTTACAAATGTTTCGTTGTATGCGATTTTGTTCCTCAACGAAATTCTAACATACACTGTTAATATTGCAGGATTATTAATAGAATTCTACAATGGTCTTCGTTGTTTAGAAATCTGATTAGCGTTTGAATTTTAAAACCATAAACAAATTGCTCTTGCCAAAAGATTCAACTTTGTGCATTAGGAATTGTTATATATCGGTATGGACATTGCTTATTGCGGTTCAATTTAGACTCATTGATTACGACAATATTTTTTTTTTTTTTCAAGAGAAGTAACACTCAGGCAGAGTGCCCCGATAGACTAGGCGATAGAGTGCCGGACTATCAGTCAAAGGGTTGCGGGTTCGATGCCCGCCAAAGACTCAGACATATGTAGACCAGTCAGGCATATAAAGATGAGTCACACATTTGTAGACCAGTCAGACATATGTAAACTAGTCAGACATTTGGTAGAGAATCTAAGGTATCGCAATGTACCATATTGGTCTCTGGGTGAGGGTGTGAGGTGAGTCACACCAGCCTTCCTACCTAACCTAACCTAACACTCAGGTAATTAATATGCCTATACATATATACTTGCGTTACTTTCTTTGGAAAGGGGATAGTTGAAAAAGTAAAGATGGTGAAAGAAGAAAGCTTTTTATATCACAACTCTGCAATTGCGTATTATGTTTTTTAGTGCAGAATTTCAGCGCCTCTGGTGGTGAGTAGGCGTATTAATGTTTTATTTTATTTTATTTCATTTTATTTTATTTTATTTTATTTTATTTTATTTTATTTTATTTTATTTTATTTTATTTTATTTTATTTTATTTCGTTGGCGTTTGAATGCTATACCACCGAAGGAGGTTAGTTATGATAGATAGAAGAAAACTAATAATTATCACAAACTGATTTTGTTTGAGTGGCAGCGGCTGGGTATCGAACCTGCGCTTCAATTACCAACTAATGCTTAATGATCAAATGCGCTAACCAATTAAGCTACAACACCCGTAATTCGTTAATAAAGTCTAGGATATTCACTGGGGTTAATTAAAAAATACTTTGGTAGTGATGTTCGAACGATTGGTATTTTGTTAATGTTTTTTTATTTTTATTAATTCAAAATTACAATTTTACATTATAGTGTAGTCTTAGCGCCCCTAGGGCATTATTGAGACTTCGTTGGCAAAATGATTACAAATTATTTATGTCTTTTTTTTAATTATTTCTAAAATTACAAAAGTAATACAATAGAATAGTTAAATTACACGCACCGTGTCGCACCGACAGTCCAAAAAACCTGGGACCCGATATTATTTTTCTTGTAGGGCTTGGAAAGAAGAAACTGAGATCTTTCGAATGATATATAATTTATCTAAAAAAATTTGAGAAATTTTGGTGTTACTGTTTTTTGCTCGACAAGCCTTACAAGAAAAATAATATCCGGTCCCAGGTTTTTCTATTTCATTCAATTTTGTATCACTGTGTTATATTACATTAGAAGCATTTCAATATTACATATTAAGATAAAAATCTTTTATTGATATTGATATGATATTGATGCACAATTTTTTAGAAATTGGGGCAGATTATTAGTGATTTCTAGACGACATCTAGGAATTCTTAATTTTGAATTACTTCTTGTACTAAAAAACATTTGGTTCACAGATAAACTGATCGTGTGATGTGCAATTTTATGTATGGTTTCATAAATATATATCAATAACTGCTGCTTATAAATACATGTTTTAGCAATATCCTTATAAAGTAGCAAAGTGGAGTATAATGGCGGCAAATTGAAAACAGCTTTTAGCGATTTGTTTTGTATAAACAGTAAACTTTCTTTTAAATTCATATACAAGTGTAAGATAATTAAGATGACTTACCGTAGAGCTTGAAAAATTTAATATTTAGTTTTTTCATCAAGTTTAGTTCCAGTAAACACCAAGTGCGGGAGATATTTTTGACCGAACATATTTAATCTTCTTCAGTAATTTGTTTTCCATCTATAAACAATGGATGCTCTCCTGAAAGACGATTTGGTTGGGGTCTAAAACGTACGAGTTTATTATGAATTGGCACTAATTTATTATCAGAGAGGTTTTATTTGGATGCCTCCTTCTTAAACCAGTAAACTTGAATGCTTTATTTTCTAAATCAGGAGTATACTAATACAAATTGCCTAAAACAACATCTGTGCGAGAAAACGAAGATTCTTTCGCTCACAACAAAAATACTATTGGGTGTATACTATAAAAATGAGGGATTTTTCTAAATGTTCAGCTTTTATTTTTAAACATATAAATAAATTTATTCATTAGTTATGACCTTTTCTCAAATTTATGGTCTTCGAGCAAAAAAAGCGGCTTAAAACCAAGAACGAATCAAGCCAATTTTGGATAGGCTGTTCTGTAGTTAACCATATCCCAGATAGAGTGTTCGCAACTATCGAAACAAATAGTAACCGGAGGGACAAAGTCTGGACTATAAGACGACTATCTAAAGTTGCAACATGTGGCCGAGCGTTGTCATGATGGAATATGACGCTTTCATCTCAATGCTCACTTCAAACAAATATTTCAGCAATGATTTTTTAAGTTCCTGTTGAGTTTGACAACAATGTTCATTGATTTCATCGGAAGATTTGGAATTGAAAAGTAGAGGTAGATTAGGGGCAAACTTAAAATAGTCGGCCCACAAGGTTCTCATGAAAATAATGGGGCAAAACAAGAGAGACAACTTTTCCATGACTAGAAGTCCTGAAGATACAAAAGTTTTAGGTAGAACCATTACTAGTGGTCTTATTTTTCTTAGACTTTGTAGAGAGGTTATACGCTTCCATACCGAAATATACCAGCCATTTAAACGAAAATTATTAATAACAATGCCAGACATGCCCGGACATGCAAGACATTCGTACACTGCATCATTGAACTAAATTCATAGAGATGTCTTAAATGACGTTGTTGTAGGATGCCGAAAAACTGTCATATTTAGCTGTTACATAATGCACATTACTTGAGACCATTTTTTTAATACTGACAATCAATACACAGGTTAAAGTTGTAGCATAACTAGATTGCTAGTTATGCGCGAGTTATCTTAAAGACAACATTATTATGAAAATATGATATAAAAAACAGTAAGATATCAAGCTATTGACTGATGTATATGCATTATCGAATCCAGGAACTACCATATATACTGATGGTTCAATTTAAATGTGAGAAATTTGTATACATGTTGGTTACTGCATATGGTTCAGTCAATGGCTTTCTATTTTCAAAGCCAATAATGTGGAAATTTTTTACGCCTACCTTCCCTAATATGGCACGAAGTTATTAATTGCATTGTTAGAACATTCAAAGACATAGACCAGAGCGCCTGCAGATGAAACTTTAACACTACTAGAAGTTAAAAAAATAAATATCTATTCAACATATTAACATATTATTGGTTGTCAATTCACCATGTAATCTTCTTAAATTAGTTCACCCAAACAATGTTAAAACTTACCGGAACTTCGATGAAGAATGGTCACATCGACCTTTGGTAAGGTGTTAGTTATCCTATGGTCCCGAGAACAATAGAATGGATATCCGGAATATGAATAGACCAATAAGTCTTACTTGGCAGTCATTAGGCTTTCGGATAATAAAAAAAGAATGGATATCCGGAATATGAATAGACCAATAAGTCTTACTTGGCAATCATTAGGCTTTCGGATAATAAAAAAAAGAATGGATATCCGGAATATGAATAGACCAATAAGTCTTACTTGGCAGTCATTAGGCTTTCGGATAATAAAAAAAGAATGGATATCCGGAATATGAATAGACCAATAAGTCTTACTTGGCAGTCATTAGGCTTTCGGATAATTAAAAAAAAAAATGGATATCCGGAATATGAATAGACCAATAAGTCTTACTTGGCAGTCATTAGGCTTTCGGATAATATTGTCAGATGGCAGCTTGTTTTCATATTTCTTTCAGTGTTGCATCTACAACAAAAATTGTTAATATATAATAATCGGGTGCAGTTATAACATGTATTTTTTTCACATTTTCTTACTCGGGGCTTTAGTTAATAAATTAAATCTAAATGGCATCAATTTCAAATGCGAAGTTACGTGTTATTAATTTGCCATGTTAGCAGCATGTTTTCGAATTCTAAATAAATGAATAAAAATATAAAAAAAAACTCCAATAGAATAGAACCGCCAATAAAAGTGCGCAAGTTTAACAAGTTGCTGGTATTTTTGCCGTTTTTTTTTCTGTGGCTTTTTTAGGAAAAACGTATGCATATATTACGACATTGAATTGTTAAAGTAATCAACTTCAGCTTTTAAAGTTGCAGTCATTAAAATGTCAAATTATTTCTCAATTACAAGCACTTAGTGAGTTTATAAGAATTCTGAATTCTCATACTAAACGGAAGAGTATAAATGCAATAAAAGTATATAAAAGTTATTGAAGTATTAAATAAATATTCAATATAAAAAATAGTGGTTTGCTATTGAAACAGGTTCTTTGAAGAAGTTCACATAATTAAGCAGATATTTGGACCTATATATGACCTGCAACTATTATTTTAAGTATATGGATAAAGGAAAACTTTGTAATGACTTCAAGCGGGATGGTTAAATCCAGAGTTACTTCGCTGAAATTCAATTTATTAAATTAATGTGAGGAAAATCTGTCAAAAATTCTTCCCGATATTAAAAACAACCACACAGAAATTTAAAAATTTTAAAAATCGAATGAAAAACAAGAGTCAAAACCCAAATCTAAATTAAGAAGAAAGTACAGAATACTAATTTGCACACTCCAAGTGGCTGTTTTAAATACTCATTAAATATTTATAAAAAGGTATAAAATTCCAATATATATTTCTACTTTAGAAATGCTTTTCATTTGCCCCAAAAAACAGGCTTTAATTTCATTCATTTGCATCCAGTCTGTTGTTAGTACATAGACAATTTTCATTGACCTAAAGCTGAATGGCATCTTTGTTTATGGTGCACGTTAACATTGTTATTTTAGTACTCTCAGGTGCTGTATTTTTAAATGAAAAACGTCAATGAAGACTCTAATGACGCCAACTTAAGAAACACACTTTTAAAGAAATTTCATTAATATAACAATGGTCTTCTTTAGTGGCCATTTAAAAGTATGCTGCACTTTTATGACGCAAATTAACCCAGTTTTTTAATTTCATTCGTCTTTTTCACTCATGTTAAATGTGACGTCAACTAAACTCAGTTTTATTTTTAAAAATTTAAAACCATTTATTTATAAATTTGATAAAACCGTTTTTATTATTGAAATTTTTATTAAGAACACATGGACATTAAAACTGAAACTCAGCTAAACATGTTATTCATATGAATGCAGCGCAGATAATTCAGCTTTGTTTAACCGTAAGGCAATAATCAGCTTTTAAGCACTAAATTGGCTATTTGGTATGGCCAGACATCGGAACGATATTAGCTGAGATAATAGCTACATAATTTTTTGTGCAGTAGAAGTTTATTTGAGGTATTAGCTCTCTAGTGTCAAAGTTGTGAAGATGTGATAACCTCTTCTAGTTTGGAAATACTTTGCAAACACATCTGAAACAACAAACTCTTGGTTTTTTCTTTTTAATTATAGGTAAATTTAAAGTTAGACATACATAGTTCTGTGCTTTATGGTGAGCATCACAAATTATGTTATACACCATATCAGGAGTAAAAATGTTTCGTAAAGAATGTCGAGCTGGTCTAGTTCTAATAGTGATAGGACAGCATTACATTATTCGCTAGTAACCTATGATTTGCAGGACACCGAGACAATCATTATATATAATTTTAATAAGTCCTTTCACGTAAAGTCACATAACCTTTAAACAAAATCAGACATAGATCATGAAAATCGATAAACGCGTTTCGTTTTTATTCACAATTAAGTAAAGGTATGAATTTAAAAAATTGGCGTAAGTCGGTTTTAGTGACTTTTTTCAAATCACTATCAAAATTTTATCACTAATAGTTTTTAAATTCTGATTAAAATAAAAAAATGGGGCGGTCACGCCTAGGACTTTACGTGAAAGTAATAGGACTTGACACTTTTTTTTACCGTTTTGGATTTTTTTATGAATTAAAAATAAAAAATTCAATGTTTTAGGCAAAAAATATTTTTTTCTTCATACATTTATTTATAACTGCGAAACTGTTGCTTATGTACTGCTTTTTTTAATTTTTTTTTTAAATATTTGTTTTTTAATTGTTTTTCAATTTGGGCCATTTTTTCTCAAAAGAAAGCTTATACAATTTACTTTAAGGCCTTTATAATCGCTTAATGGGATGCGAGTGGGATATCTATCAAAAAAATTATTTTTTAACTCAAGAATAGGATTTTTCAATATTTGGCACATGTATCATTTTCATTAAAAATTAATTTTTGAAATGATTGAAGAAATAGCTATCTACAGTTCTTTGGAAAATTTTTGCTACGACTAATATTTAATATATAAAAAAACCCTGTGTGACCAAAATGTCCAACTTTGACCCCCTCTAACTGCGGCACTTCTGGACTGATAGAGCTGAAAATTTGTCTCTGGCCTACTATACAATAGTACTAACCTTGGTGCATATTTCATCCAAATCGGAAGACATCGATTTTTAAAATTGAGTCACTTGACGTAAAATTCACAAATTATTCGGCTAATTTTATCATAATCGGTTAGCCATAGTTGTCATATTAAAAAAATTAACTTATAGTACGTCAGCCATTGCAGATTTGTTTCTATAGATATGAGCCTTAACATAGCCTTACAAAAAATAGTCTAAAGGCGTTAAGCCGCACGATTTAGGGGACCAATTGACTGGCCCTAAACGTAAAATAAACAATTGGACCAATTGAGAGGCGAGTTCGGTGAAAATTTCGGTCCAATTTCGCATACTGTGTAGTCTGTGAACAAAATATTTGTACGGAGAAGGTTTTTTCATATGAAGTATGACGTCTCTATTTTTGAGAAGGAGAAAATATTTTTAAATTTTTCTCTGGACAAAATTTTTGTTCGGAACACATGGGTGAATCCACCTTTAGTTCTTGATAAATACCCAAGTCACTCTTAGTAAAATCTACAAAATAGTAATTAAGAAATGTAAGTACAACTTAACGAATTAGTCTGACAACATATCGTTCGTTGTACTGGTATTTGCTGTATATGTATACATATTAATTATTTATAGTGGGGATGGTATATTGGACTTGTGCTGATGTTTGTAACGCCCAAGAATATTGGTCCAATACCCACCTTAAAGTATACCAATCGACATAGAATCACTTTCTGAGTCGATCTAACGATGTCCGTCTGTCCGTCCGTTTGGCTGGCTGGCTGTCCATGTAAAGCTTGTGCGCAGAGTACAGGGGCCAAATTACCGCATTCGATATCGCGTAAAATTGATCGTAATTTTCTTATTTGAGATTATGGCATTCGATATCGAGCAAGAAATTTAGTACATTTTATCATAATTTCGATATCGAAATCATTTTTCTATACGATAGCTCATTCGATCACGAATGCGGTAATTTGGCCCCAGGTCGCAATTTTGAAGATATTTGGATAAAATTTGGTAAGTGATATTTTTTATTATTGATGGAAATCGGTCCATTATTTCACCTGGCCTCGTACAAAAGTCCTCCCGAAATTGGGGTTTGCCGATCATAAATGTTTGAATTACGCAAGTATCCAAATAAATTTCATCACAAATGCATAGTAAATGAAGCCAAATCACATCTACAAATTTTGTGCAGATCGGTCCATAATTAGTCGTAGCTCCCATATAAGCCCCAATTCCGAAAATCTATTTAAAGAGCATAACTCTTAAAAATGTTGGCATCTAAATAATATTGAACGCAAAGATATCTCATATGTATAGAAATAATACGGTACAATTTTATTATGATCGGTTCATAATTAGTCGTATCTTCCATATAGGGCCACTTCTGAAAATCTCTTTAACGATCATAAATTTCTTAAAAATGTTGGTAATCAAATAAAATTCGACACAAATAAGTTTCCTATATATAAAAATGATGACACCTAATTTTATAATGGTCGGTCCATAATTAGTCGAAACTCCCATATAAGATGCTCTCTTTAACCTCCATAAATCTTTTAAAAGTATTTATATCGAGACAAAGTTTAACACATATAAAAGTTATATTCACAGAAATCGTGACACTAAATTTGGGTCCAAAATAGGTGATATCTCCCATATAACGCCCATTTCTGAAAAAGTGTTTTATACATATACTGGGTGTAGGGTATTATATGGTCGGGCTTGAGCGACTATACTTTTTTACTTGTTTTCTTTCAATTATTATGCAATATTTGTTCAATTTTGTTTCTAATGTTAAATAAAGTTAATTACGGCTGCTTTTTTAAATAAAATTTTTTGTTTTGCAATTTTTTAAAGGACCTGTTAAAATTGTTTGTTTTTATTCGCCTAAATCGTTATTTAGCAACAAGTAGAGTATATTGAATTATTTCTTATACTCTATTCAAACATGTACTGGTTTTGACACAAATTTAATTAGTCTGACTGATGTTTTTACTCCACTTGGGAAAAACAAGTAAAACATGTTGGTTTAGGTTTGTTTTGGTAATTTTTATGTATTTTTTTTTGTGATTTAACAATAATTGTTTAAACGTTTTAGCATCAGATGATTTGTTTGAAGTGTATTGATTTTATTAGTATCTGTATTTACTTATTCCCTTATTTACTCTCGTCTATGCATGTATGTATTTATATAAATTTTATATTTTTTATTGATTCCTAAGGTAATTTACAGATGTTATGATTAATAAAATCTGAAAATTAGTATTGTTATTTAAACCTTTAAAAGTCCAGTTTGAATAGAGTAAATTAAAAGTAATTGAGTATATCAATAAAAAACTTGTTCTTTGAAAATTTTTATATTTAATTGAATTAAAATTCTCAAAACTTTATGTCTTTGATAGAAAATTATTTATTATATTGATTCTTCCTGAAATAAAGAGGAAAACTTTTGCATGTTCAGAGTTAAATATGTTCACAAGCATTTAAAATTTTACTTTGCTACCAAGGAATATGTAAAAGAAGCTTACAGCCAAGATACCTCGATCGAATATACACTGTCGGACAAAATAAAGTGTGGTTTTGTAACCTTCGCTAAGAAAAAGCTTTTTTACGAGCTGCAAATAAATAAAAAGCGTTTATACTTTGCAAAGAAGTACATAAATATTAGATAAAATAGTAACTGAATTAAAAATAAAACTATAATTTTAGAAAATAATAGATACATGTTTTAATCAAAACACAGGAAATATTTGAAACCTCACTTTATTTTGCACAACAGTGTAAAGTATTATGTATTATCAAACTTGTTAAAAATCTATAGCTTTTTCCTCAGTGTACGAGTATTAAGTAGTTCCCTGAGGAAATAAATATAAAATACAAACAAAATTTTAGGTACGGAAGTTTTCTTATAAGGGAGAAATATGAGCCATATATTTAGCTTTAAGAAGTGTTAATCGCACTTAATTTTTGGTTAATTTCAATTAAAACATCTTTGTTAAAAATAAATTTATTTATAAAAAGTGCTTAAGCCAAACGACAGTAACAACAAATGACAACAATAAAAAATAAAAAAAAAAACAAGTAAGAAAGTATGGTCGGTCAAGCCCGACCATATAATGCCCTACATCCAGTATATTCATAACACAGAAATGGGCGCTTATGGGAGCTATGATCTATTATGGACCGTTTATTTAAAAAATTAGTACCATGACTTCTATGCATATAAATATTATGTATGTTATACTTTATCTCGATATAAATACTTTTAAAATATTTATGGAGGTTAAAGTGAATTACGGAGCAGGTCTTTTATGGGAGTTTCGACTATTTATGAACTGACCATTATAAAATTAGGTGTCATAATTTCTATCTTTCCCGAAAAAAAAAAATAAAATTTTCCCGGAAATCTTGACCATTATATTCTGGGAATTCCAGAACCGCAGAACCAAATTGAGATGGATACAATCCTACTCATTCCTACATATTTCAGGCATTAATAAATTAATTAAATAATAATTAGAAGACTAACATTTATTAAAAAAAAAGCAGTAAGAAACGTAGTCGAGTAACATCTATGACCCAGAGGTAGTTTTGGGTGACATACAGGGGCCAAATTACCGCATACGATATCGAGTAAAATTTATCGTAATTTTCTTATTTGAGATTATGGCATACGATATCAAGCTAGAAATTTAGTACATTTTATAGTAATTTCGATATCGAAATCATTATTCGATACGATAGCTCATTCGATCACGAATGCGGTAATTTGGCCCCAGAATTATTCAGCTGTATTACGAATATAAGCATTAGTAATGTGTTACGTGTACTTGGAGAGACATATGGTGCATTATTTACCTTTCATGTCCACCATTGCCAATACAATTGGCAAATTTGAGTCACGAATAGTTAGGATCCAGTCTTCATCACCTTCCAAAACTTAGAAGTCAACATCACTCGCGTAATTCTCCAGATACTAGTAGCTGAAAAAAGTAATTGATAATTAGATCTTCTCAAGTGGCCAACGTTTGAGGGAAATTATTATGAAAAAGCGAACTTCTATTTTATGTGTTTTATATAAAATATAGTTTTTTTTGCTTGGACCAGCACTCAGCGGACGACCCCTACTCTTGCAATGCATTGTGTTGAAACTAGTAAAATAGGTTATTAGAGGGAGGATATAGGGAGTAGTGTTTGAACATTTGATTTGAATTTTCCTATATTTAAAGTGGCATTGAACAGCAAAAGTAGCTGTTAGTTTATTCCACATACGGACAGTACGGCTAAAGAACGAATTTTCCCTGTAGTGTGTTATGCGATCCACTGTCAAGTCAACCATGAATGAATGGGCCCTGACTGAAGAACGTGTATTATGCAAAAAAAACCACGTGTTTCACGAACAAGTTCCCTAATTTCAGCAGAACACATTCCATTATAGTATCGCTAAAACAGTAAAACACAACCCACATTGCAACGATGCTGCAATGAATCAATAGAGTTGGATACCCTATTGTCACCGATAAGCATCTTCGCCCTCTCCTGTACGCGGTCGAGTAACTCAAAAATAGACTTCGAAGCACCGGCCCATACATGAGAGTTATATTTCATTTTCGGTCGAATATAGGTGGTGCGAATAGTAAGAAGATCAGATGGAGTGAAGCATTTTTTACACCGTTTTAAAAAACCAAAAAACTTGAACGCTTCTTTTGACAAAATGTGTTTGGTCCAACGGGCATCACACTGGGGTCTCATGCCTAGAACGTCAAGAGCGTCTGATTACTTAATATTTACACCGCCCATAAAAACAGATGAAGCAACATGGTCTGTTGTGCGTTTGTGTGTTAATATACAACATTGAGTCTCACGTGAGTTAAAATCGACTGAGTTCGCACCACCCCATTCTGAGATTGTCTTAAGGTCTTGGCTCAGCGTATCATTTATGTTTTGTCTCATTTCTCCAATCTCCAAAGGGTTTGGTCTATGGTATGAATGGCAAATGTTGCTATCAACTGCAAAAGAATAGATAGGACTGGAAGTTTGACATAGAAAGTCATTTAACCATGAACTCGTCTGATGAGATCCCATCTATAACAACTCGTATAGTGCGGTTTCTAATGAAACTCGATACAAATCAAGAAAAGTTATCACCGACACCAAGAGCAAGGAGTTTCGATAAGGGAGCACCATGCCAGTTGTAGAACTAATACAGTTCTTCCTGGGACGATTTTTTTATTTGATGAATTTTTAATTAACTTGGAATTCATATCAAAAATAAAATTGTGAGATGCAACTTATTGGAATTAATAAATGCATATTAAATTCTTTCAATGGAGAGAAATAGAATTTAATAGAAAAAGTGTTATGATTTATAATCAATATGAATTTGTACTACAAGATTTTCATTAAATATTTTATATACTCGTATATAAACTTCAACAAATGAATTTGCACCTATATGTAATTAGTTCAGTAATGATGACATTAAATTCTATTAAATATTTTAAAGCATATTCATATTTTTTGAAAAACAAACAAAACCAAATGCTCATGTTTCAAGTTATATCAAGTTAATTTAAAACAAATTAAATAAGATAAACTAATTAATACAGTAAGGCGTTGACAAAATGAGACCATTTGACGTTGTACTACCATATTTATATTTGCAGCACATTTTGCCATTTGATGTGGGTGTTGCACTTTTGTCCACAAGCATTTTATACAACATTGACAGCCGCAACAACGACAACAAGTTGTACACACAAAAGAAGTTTGCAAAAACAAAAATAAAATAGATATATTAAATCGTCATAGTTGTACAATAAAATGTCGCGTCTACGTTTATTTTTCCGCTTTCAAAGTTAAATTGCATAATTTTCAGTTGTTGTAGACCCTGTCAATTTATATTAGAAACATAAACTTTTTGTTTTTGTTATTAGTTTATTTGCCGTCTTGAAGAATTGCTAATGTTGTTGTTGTTGTTGTAGTGATTTCAGCCACATTTATAAGCAAATTATGTCAATTTGCATGTAAACAAATCAACAGCAAATCGGCGAATTATTAGACACAACAAATAAACAGACAGGCGGACAAACAAACGAATGATGTAGTATAGTATAGTATAACATGCGTGTTTTTAATTTCTACTTGCACTGTAAGTTAAATATTAGCATAAAATGTTGCTCATACAATATACCAGCACTATGGGTCGGAGTCATATGTTAATTACCCAAAACATATTTTTATAAAATTACTACGATATGTTTATTATTATGATTTCATTTTAATACTGGAAAATAATTTAATCTTAGAAAAAATGTAGAATTTTGTTATATATATGTAAAAGGTGATGCATTCAGTCCCTACAGCTCCGTTCTTAACTTAAAGTCGAATAACAGTTTTATCTAAATTGCACCAGCCATTTAGACTTGTCAGATTTGTTTCTGACAAGTTTCGATTCTGCCCCACTGTGCACACCAAGACATGAGTTAACTCAATACCTTTCAGAAATTCTTCAATGGAAATTATGGAGGTCAGTCATATTAAATATTTAGAAAGTTAGAGTAAAATCTTGTAATTTGTATAATATTTTAATAAATTTAATTAAGTGCGTAAAAACGAATGCCTCACAAAAATATCCCTTAATAAATAATACAGCATAATAGATTACAATATTATTTCATAATTTATTAATTCAGAAAATATAAATTTTTCAAATTACTTTAATAATAATACTAAATATGCTGCATGCAAGCGATTGTCTTACACTGTATAATAAATATTAGATTTTCTCTAATTTTTAACTGTTCTATAGAATTCACTCCATATCACACAGTTCTGCAATATATAATACAAAACTAATTACTTTTGAGCAACTAATTTACTGCTTTTATTTCCATAAATTTTTTTATTTTCTTATTTTGTAGACCTCGACCCATTGTGTCTCAAATAGTGTGATGAAAAATCCATAAATTAAGTATTTATTTGTTTTTCAATAATAAAGTGTTTGCTACACATTGAATTTGTTTAAACTAAAACTAAAACAACGAATTGTTTAACTTTATTTCAATCATTTATGGTTGTCATCAAAACCGTCATTTTGTCAATAACTTTATTTGAAGTCTTTGTTTTAAAATCAAACTATTTTATTTATTGACTTATTTAAATATCACATTAACTATTTATAATTAAACTGATTTGTTTTAAGCAGTAATAGTTTGTTTTAAAGAACTATTATTAAATACATTGTTGCTGAAAACATAAATTCAATTAAGTCAAGCCATTTAATCAAGAATTTTTAATTTGCATATGTGGGTTATTTTAAAAGGTATTAATTAATTTATATATTAACTTTATGTTCGTAACTAATAGTAAATAATTGTTTTAACAATAAAGTAGCGAATATATGGGTATGTCTTAAATTTTATTAGTAATACTGCACAAATAACCTACGAATGTCGCGGTTTTAAATGTTTGAAGAAATTTTCTTTGGAAATTTCGAAAAATCTTTGATTTTATATTGAGATTTCGATTAGGTTATACGATTAATACGATTAATTATTTATTCATCAATAACTAACTTGTTCCCTTCAAAGTAATTCCCCTCAGATATAATACATTTATGCCAGCGTTTTTTCCAATCCTCGAAACACTTCTGAGACGCGCATTTTGGTATCGCCAACAGGTTCTGTTGCGATTTTTCTTTTATTTCCTCAATCGTAGCAAAACGCTTTCTTTTCATCGGTGTCTTCAGTTTTGGGAAGAGGAAAAAGTCAGCGGGGGCGAAATCCGGTGAATACGGTGGTAGAGGCATGATAACGGTTTTGTTTTTGGCCAAAAACTCACGCACAAGCATCGATGTGAGAGCTGGTGCGTTCTCATGGTGCAAAATCCATGATTGGTTTTTCCACAATTCTGTGCGTTTCTGACGAATTGCTTCGCGCAAACGGCGCATAATTTCAAGGTAGTATTCCTTATTGACCGTACGACTTTGTGGCAAGAATTCATGATGCAACACGCCATTGCAGTCGAAGAAAACATTGAGCAACACCTTCACATTTGACTAAACTTGACGTGCTTTTTCGGTCTTGGCTCTTCTGGACGTTTCCATTGGGATGATTGGGCTTTGGTTTCAATGTCATAGCCATACACCCATGATTCGTCACCAGTTGTGACCTTTTTGAGGAAATCTGGATCGTCGTTGACGATTTTCAACAGCTCCTGAGCGATGTTCATGCGACGTTGTTTTTGCTCAAAATATAGCAATTTTGGAACAATCTTCGCTGCCGCACATTTCATGCCTAAAACAACCGCAAAAATTGCTTGACATGAGCCGAAGGATATGCCAACATCATTAGCAACCTCTTGATAGTGATTCGACGATTATCAAAAATCATTTTCTTTACTGCTTCAATGTTTTCATCTGCTGTTGACGTGCTCGGGCGACCAGGACATCAAACTGTCAATAAGTTTTTATTTACAAATATTTACATTTTTCGAGATTTTATCTATTCATATTACAACGAATTAGTTTTTTAGTCAGAGATATTGAAAATTATTTTATTAGTTATTATAACATTATTTAAAGGAAAAATTGGAAAACCTTTATATGATAAAACAAATTTAAAAAAAATTCAAATATAACGATATAAATGTATATAATTGTAATATTTGAGGGTAATAATACGTTATATACAAGGTGGCGCAAAAGTAATTCTCCTATCAGAAGATGCTATAAATTTTGCGAGGCCCCTAATGTCAGTTCTGTTTTTTTTTTTTCTTGGACCAGCACTCAGGGGATGACCCCTACTTATGCAATGCATTGTGTTGGAACTAGGAAAATAGGTTATGGGAGGGAGGATAGTGGGAGTAGTGTTTGTGAACATTTGACTTGAATTTTCCTATATTGAAAGTGGCAGGGAATACTTCTGCTGGTAGTTTATTCCACATACGGACAGTACAGCTAAAGCACAAATTTTCCCTGTAGTATGTTGTGCCATCCACTGTCCAGTCGACCACAAAAGGATGAGCCCTGACTGAAGAACGTGTATTACGTAAAAAACTGCGTGTTTCAGGAACAACTTCCCTAATTTCAGCAGAACACATTCCATTATAGTATAAATAGAACAGTGAAACACAATCCACATTGCGACGATGCTCCAATGAATCAATATAGTTGGATACCCTATTGTCACCGATAAGCATCTTCGCCCTCTTCTGTACGCGGTCGAGTAACTCAAAAATAGACTTCGAAGCACCGGCCCATACATGAAAGTTGTACTCCATTATCGGTCGAATATAGTAAGAAGATCAGATGTAGTGAAGTATTTTCTACACCTTTTTAAAAAACCAAGGCACTTGAGCGCTTCTTTCGAAACTTGAAAAATGTGTTTGGTCCAGCGGACATCACACTGGATTCTCATGCCTAGAACATCAAGAGCGTCTGGTTACTTAATATTTACACCGCCCATAAAAACAGATGAAGCAACATGATCTGTCGTGCGTTAATGAACAACACTGAGTTTTACGTGCGTTAAAATCGACTCTATTCGCACAACCCCATTCCGAGATTGTCTCAAGATCTCGGTTCAGCGTATCATTCATATTCTGTCTCATTTCCCCAATCTCCAAAGCGTTTGGTCTATGGTTAAATGAGTATGAATGGAAAATGTTGTTATCATCTGCAAAAGAATAGATAGGGTTTGAAGTTTGACAAAGAAGGTCATTTATAAAGATGAGAAATAAAGTGGGAGTTTGAAGCATTTTGAAGAGCAATTATGACGAAAATTTCAATCGTGTAAATCTAGCTTTAGTTTTCTTTCTGTAGAGCTTTGAAAACAAAAAAATTCACTGCATAAACTAAGCTGTGAGCTACTGTATGTATGTATGTAGATGTTTTAAAAAAAAATTTAACTAATTATATTTTAATAATAAATTAATTTTCAGTGCTTTACATGACACATAATTAACATTTTTCGAGACTAAGAGCAAACATTGGAAAATCGTTTAATCTATTGATTCTATTATTTTCCTGTTGAAAAAAAATTCCATGATATTTTATATACGAAATTTAAAATATCGTTTTTAATATTTTTTCCAAACAAATTAACATGTTGTATAAAATGTATGCCACTTATGTGCAGTTAGGGACTTACACTGTTGGGCAAAATAAAGTGAGGTTTCAAATATTTCCTGTGTTTTGATTAAAACATGTATTATTATTTTCTAAAATTATAGTTTTATTTTTAATTCAGTTACTATTGTATCTAATAAAAAGTCTAACCGCTTTTTTATATTCGCAGCTCGTAGAAGACGCTTTTTCTTAGCGAACGTACTTTTTTTCGACCGCTTTCGTTAAGTGTCCTTTTACAGTTCGAGTCGAAATATTTAATTCTAGTTCCTCCTTTATATCTCTGGATGTAGTAAAAGATTTTATTTTTGCTAGAATGGCAATATAATCATCGTCTAGCTTCATGGTCTTACGTTTTCTTCCACATAAGTTCTTTAGGCTTTGGTTTGACTTTCTTATTTTATACAAATCAGCTGTTTTTCTGACCGCAGTTTCCGATATCTTATACTTAGAACTCAAAGCTTTCTGTTTCATCCCATTTTCACCATCTAGTACCAACAAATCGTTTTTCTTTTCGGTTAAAGTTCTCATTTCGAAAAAGTCTGGGTCTAGCCTTATTTTGTGTATATTTTTTATTATTATAATTTATTGATTTTTAAAAACTTATCAGAAATTTAAGATTACCAAAATACCGCACTTTATTATGTCGCAGAGATTTCTTGTGCACTTCAATATTGTTGTTCATGTCTGAAGGATGGTATTGGTGTTCCCATCTCTGTCCTGTTGGGAGATGATGCTACCATCAACAATATGAAGAAAGATAGAGCGCTGCTATTATATATATATATTTAGCTTTAAGTTTGTTTTCGTTAAATTTTATTTTAACATTATGTTAGATTTTCGAGCCATTTTGTTATTTTATACTATGTTTCCACGGTACATGCTTCGCTCTCTATTCATGCTTCACACCCCAATCATGTGCGAAACAACTTGCTTCACCATACAAAATTTTAAGAGCGAATCACGTAGATTCGATTTTTTTTTTTCAAATAAGCTAACTAATTTCCACTCACTTTTGTTTGTCCATTAAAAAAAAATATTTTCCACAAATTGTAAACTCTGTTTTTTTATTCTGTTTGTTTATTAAAGACAACTGTCAAATCGAATCAAGTTTATTAGTCATGTAAACAGCATGATTCATAAACATGATTCAGAAGGCGAAGAAGGTGATTCAAGTCGTCGTGGAAACATAGTATTATTCGTTGTCTAGATCTCAAGGAGTTTATATCGAGCCCGCCATTCTTGAATTTATAAATAAAACTATAAAGTTTGTACATCTCTATTATTGAAAAAAAGGAAAGTCTTTCATTTTCAATAGAAGCTGAATCTGTCTAATTTAAAAATAATCTTCTTTTTATTAACGCAAATCAAGTTGTTGTGAAACTTGGCTAGCAAATTTGCAGGTCCCACAAAACCATTTAAACACACACTTGGTATGTATTTACATCAGAAACATAAATGAGTGACTTTATAAAATTGCAATGTTTAAGTAAATAAATCAGATACTCCAACAAATAACGAATAAATAGTAAATAACATGTATTATGTAGAAAAAAAGTATCAAAAAGGAATGAAGAAGGTTACTAGAGCGCACTTTCTTCCCACATACCCAAAATTTCAAATATTGGTCAATTAAAGAGTATCAGAAAAAAAAATATTAAATCAAAAAATTCAATTCTATTTTAATTACTATACGTATAATTAGTAAATAAAACTCGTTCCCAAAAAGCAATGCCTTTATTTAAATGTGTATTTGCAATTCGAGCCGAAGTCTTCGATTCTTTTCAGATATCAGGAGTTTTCTGCAGGAGTTCTGCTTGCATAACCTTGATGCCGTAATGCCCTTTAAATAATTCTTGGATGATTTTTTTTAGCCTTAAGCTAGATTTACACGATTGAAATTTTCTTCAAAATTTCTCTTCAAAATGTTTTAAACTCGCGTAAACATCAAAATTTCTTCAAAATTTATTGATCAAAATTTATTGAACAAAACATTTGAAGATTTTATTGATGCCGTGTAAATGAGCATCTGGCAATATTGATAACAATAAATAATTTGACAGCATGTTCATTCTTTTGATTCAAAATCATATCAATACATATACATGTGCTGGTGCTATAATAGTGATGTGTTTTCCATCTAATGCCCCGATTGAATTGGGAAAAATTCCACATTTTATTTATATTTTGGGAAATACTCTCCCATTCCTCTTCTGTTGCTGGCATCTGCACCAATAGATATTATTTTTGATATGTTTTTTTATTTAATAAATTAGGTTTTACCTTTAAAAAATCATCTTTTAATACTTTATATAATGCAGCGCAGCCTTCATATGCAATATTGTGATATCGATGATCTTGATCTTTTAAACAAGAACATCAGACTTGGGTAACTGTCGTCTGGTGACATTCGCACAAAGTTGTTGTATAAGTCAGGATCATTCTTTATCAATCGCTCTCTAAAACAGACATACCTTCCAAAAGAAAAGGTCGAACCTTATGTTCCTTTTGATTTATTTTTTTTTTTTTTTGCATTATTATCAGCTACTTCTTTCTCCAATAGTAAAAATGTCAATGATATGATGATTGTGTCGTCGTCCATACTTATTATTTGTTTTTTTTTTATAATAATAAATTATTTCACAAAAGAAGCACAAAAGAAGAAGATCAAAGTCAATATTTTCAATATAAAAAGTTTACCAATAGTGTAAATTAGTTTCAAAAAATTTTGATCAAATTTTTATCAAAAGATTTTGAAATATATTGAAAGAATATTTTGATCAAATTTTTCAAACGTGTAAATAGAACATCAAAATAAATTTTCAAAATTTTGATAAGACTTCAAAATACCTTCAATCGTGTAAATCTAGCTTTAGAATTTTTGATTCTTTCCGCCAATTTGGGCGTTTGTTTTCTGCAGAGCCAGTGTTTTTCAACTTCTTTGGAATGCTATGAACCGTAGCAAAAGGTTTGTTGACAAGTTTACTGATTGCGCGGAAAGATTTTCCATTTTTGTGTTCTTAAATAACAAGATTTTTTCATCGACACTAAATTCTTTTAACGCTTGCTCATCTTGTTAATTTGCAACAACTTATAGCGTTTTCTTTTCTGGCAAAAATGTTACACGTTTTTCCCATTTCACACCTTTTTTAATTTTTTTGTGTTCTTTTCTGAAAAAATTTCAACACCGCTAAAGTGTAGTGTGTTCTTTTCTATAAATGTCACACTATAAATTAAAAAAATGGTGCACCTTTCACACTCTGTATTTTTAGAGGGGTAGAATCGCACGATAAAACAGCTGACATTTGTTTTGTTTATAAATGTGTATTTGTGTTAAGAAACAAAAAAAAATATACAAAATGGAAAATATTACTACCTTTTTATGTGCTGAAAAAATTTTGGATGACTTGTTGGATTCATCTTCATCATCTGACGATGATGAACTATTTGATATGATTATGGAAAGAAATCCACAACCGCGAGTGAAAGGTTTTGTAGAAAACGTAATTAATGAATACTCGGAAGTTGATGTATGTCAAATTTCATAGGACAATATCTCCTACTTCTTATATATGTAATGTATGTTTATATATATAATTTTTATAGTTTAAGAAGAATTTGCGTATTAGTCGAGAAGGTGCCATTGGTCTTATTGAGAGATATTCATTGTCTTATTTCAAGCGATCTTACCAGGGAGGAAGACAGCAGTCAACAGTGGAAACCCATATCTTGTCATTTTTGTGGTAAACTTGCCTATATTCATTACTAAAATACAAGAAGTAAAAATATTGTTTGTAGGTTTTGCGGAAATAAAACCACCTTCAGAGAAGTGGCAAACCTTTTTGATATTTCATTGTCAAACCTTCACAATTCCTTCAACAAGGTTTTACAATTTATAACGGAAGATGTAGCGCCGGAAGTAATAAAGTTTCCTCAATCAGACGATGAAAAGAAAGCTGTTGCAAAAGAGTTTGAAAAAGTATGATCTATATTACTATGAAAGAATTTTATTAAAACAGTTTTATTGTAGATTTCCGGATTTCCAAATATTTTGGGATGTATTGATGGAAGCTACATTTCAGTAAGGACACCAAAACATAAAATCCGTTCAACATATGCGAACAGGCATGATGGTGTTTCAATAACCATGCAGGGTATTTGCGATTCAAAGTTACGATTCCTGGACGTATACACTGGAATCCCCAGCAAAATTCACGACTCAAGGATATTAAAATTATCGTTTATAGGAAAAGATTTGCAGCGTTTATGTTCTCCTAATTATCATTTACTGGGAGATTCTGCATACCCCTTAAGAGAATACCTTTTGACACCATATCGTGATTATGGCAACATGAGCGATTCGGAAAAAAATTATAATTTAAAATTTTGCAGAACACGTGTTAAGATCGAGAATGCGTTTGGTGTATTAAAATGTCGTTTTCGACAGCTAATGCGTTTAGATTTTCATAATGTTGCAACAATGTCAAAATTCGTTATTGCATGTTGTGTTCTTCACAACATGTGTATCGATAGGGATGAAAGTCTCCCTGAAGACATTGGTGAAATATGCAGCAATGAATCAAATATAACTGAACCTTTATGCGAGAATAGCAGAGACAGTTTACTTTCTCAATTAGGGCAAATCAAAAGAAATCAAATTAAAAATAGTTTTCTCAATTCAACAACAAATTAATATGTATATATATTTACTTATTTATAAAAAAATTAAATAAAAAACATAACATTACATATACTTCAGTTAATAAAAATAATAATAATAATTCTTCAAAAAAGTTATTAATAAATTTTGATACAAAATTTATTACATTGGAAAAGAAAAAATAATATTGAGATCCATATACATATACAGCCCAATTATGAATTAAAACTCTGGGGGAGTTTTTTCCTTTTTCACATTTTTCCTATTCAAATTCAATGTTAGAAATGGGAAAAAGCTCCAGGGGAATATTTGTTCGTAATTGGGCTGAAAAGACCTAGCGCTTAAATAATTACTAAAATAAAATAAAAAAGGTCAAATAAACTATAAGAAAGATTCTAATAGATGTTCACTAAAATATCCATATTCTCAATGTTTGTTATTATCTAAAATTTGCTTTAAAATATTTTTAATTTCTTTGACTTCATCCATCCTTTCTCTATGACGCCTTTCCTTATTTTCTTCCTTCTTCGCAATTAATTCAAATATTTTATCTTTTGTTGATTCCTTTTTTTTTGTTTTAATATCCGTTTGTGCATCTATTTCTTTTTTTATATACATTTGACTACTCATTTGAACTTCTGGTTCAATTGAGTCATCTAGACGGCAAATTTTGGTTAGCTCCTCTTCAAAATCAATACGTTTTCTCTTTGAGCCAGAGGTATTGTTGTTGTCGATAGCAGCCTTCTTCCTGCGCATAACAGTCTTATACCGTTCCTCACACTGCTTGGCATTCCTGTTGGGTATTTCGGTTGCTATGTAAGCCCACATTTCCTTTTTATTTTTGAATTTTTTCATTGGTCCAATTTCTGGCAAATAGTTTCCATACAAGTCCAGTAGCAGCCGGGTGTCTCCATCTGTCCAAACTATAAAATAGTTATATTTATAAATACATTAATATAATTTATACATGCTTTTCTTCAAATACTTACAATGCACTGTTTTACTCGTACTTGGACCCTCATCACTTTCAATTAAATATTCTATGTTTTCCACCTCAATTTCCATTTTAAAAATATAATTAATGTGTGTACTTATGTACATATTTCTAATTTTGAGCTATCTGCTTCTTCTTTTTTTAACAAAAAAAAAAAAACAGCTGTACATGAAAAAAAAGTGTTACACTGTTGTGATTTTATGTTCTATTCTGACCATTAAAAATGTGACATCTTTAAAATGTGGGGTAAACATTATAAAAATGTACATAATAAAGGTGTAACATTTTATTTCAGAAAAGAAAACACCATTAGAGTGGGTTCACACGCTGCTACTTTTTTCTGCGACATTTCTCCTGCGACTCGAAGTTATAGTTGAAATATGTAATGGTGTGTAAGGGGTAGCTAGTGTCGCAGGTATTGCGAAACAAAGCGACAAATTTGACATTTCTCTTTTGCATCTTCTTTTCTCTATTATTATTTTCATTACATTTACCAGCATTGTTGCCTGTGTTATTTCTTTACAAATACCTGTACATAAATGTACATAAAATACATATAATAAACCTTCAAATATTCGCCTTTTAAAGCCCCTAGACCACAAAATAAAAACTGCTGTTTAAAAAACAAGTAAGAAAGTATAATACCCTACACCCAGTCAGTATACATACATATGTATAAAACAGTTTTTCAGAAATGCGCGCTATATGGGAGATATGACCTATTATGGACCGATCATCCAAAAATTTAGTGTCCTAATTTTTGTGAATATTAATATTGTGTATGTTAAATTTTATCTCGATATAAATACTTTTAAAAGATTTATGGAGGTTAAAGTTGATTACGGGGAGGGTCTTATATGGCAGTTTTGACTAATTATGGACCGACCATTGTAAAATTAGGTGTCATGATTTCTGTATATTATTTGTGTCGAATTTAATTTGAAAGTGATGTTTGGAAATGGGCCTTATATGGGAGCTACGACTAATTATGGACCGATCTGCACAAAATTTGTAGATATCATTTAGCTTCATTTATTACTCATTTCTGGTGAAATTTGTTTGCATACTTGCATAATTCAAAGATTTATGATCGGTAAACCCTAATTTCGGGAGAACATTTGTATGGGTTCCAGGTGAAATAATGGACCGATTTCCACCAGTTTCAATCCTATCTATCCTTGGGCCGAAAAATATCACGTACCAAATTTTATTGAAATATCTTCAAAATTGCGACCCGTACTCTGCGCACAAGCTTTCATTGACAGCCAGCCAGCCAGAAGGACGGACATCGTTAAAACGACTCAGAAAGTGATTCTGAGTCGATCGGTATACTTTAAGGTGGGTGTTGGACCAATATTTCTGGGCGTTACAAACATATGCACAAATCCAATACACCTTCCCGACTATGGTGGTGTAGGGTATAAATATATTATTACACATATTTTTCATAAATTTCCAAAACTAAAAACAATGTGCCATATGGCAACACATCTGCGAATAAGCGAAATAGGAGAAATGAACAATTTAATGTGAAAATGTCGCAGGAATAGTACAACAAATGTTTCATGTGAACAGACGATGAATTTAAAAGGGACAACAAAAGAGAATATCAACAGAATCGCAGCGACAAATCGCAGCGTGTAAACGCACTCTTATTTGACTGACAAACTGCTAAAAGTAATTCAGCAGTCACTTAAACTACCTGATTTGCGAAAAACTAACGGTCTTTGAACTGAATTTTTTTTAATTATGAATGAAGCAGAAGAGAATGTCAGTTTTGTTCAGTTTTTTTCATATTTACCGTTATTTTTAAAGAAAATTAAAGTTTTTGCTTTGGAAGAGTAATTAAAATGGAATTAATTTTTTTTTTTAAATTTTTTTTGTGGTACTCTTTAATTAGCGAATATATGAAATTTTGGTGATGTATGAAGATTTAAGTTCCCAAGCGTATGTATATGATTATCATTAAACCGATTCAAATAAAGCTTAACATTATTATTTTTTTACGTTTATTTAAGGAAAAAAATTTATTATAGATTAAATAACATATAACTATACACTGCCCCTTAAACGAGCTCTCTAGTTATATATTCACCATAAGATCATCAGTATACTTTACAGGAATAATTAACAATGGCATTTGTGTTTAAGTTTTCTTATTTGGATCTTAGAAAATGAAGAAGCAGCGAGTTCTTACTATTTATCCAAAATTATATACTATGTAAATTATAGCTTATAAATTCATCACAGAATTTAATCGACGCGTATCAATTGAGGCTCTTGCTGTTTACCCCTTAGACAACACAATGCGATCAGAAAGAAACCCGAATGAGTTTCATGTCCACGGAACTTTACCTATAACCTACAGTCACTTACGCCTCTCCCGCTGCCCTATTATATATTTATACCACATTTCTCTAGTAGGTAGTAATGATTCATAATTCATGCTAAAAAGTGTTACCTTAATGTGTATAAATAATTGTGTTCGATGGTATTTTCCACAACCAAATTTGGCATATAAGTAGTAGAATTACATTACCTACATCAAAACAAAACCTCACGCTACACATTTATTCTATTATTTAAATTGTTGCTTCAGCATTAAAATTATATTAAAATTAATATGATTATTGATTTCCATACGACTCTTAATGTACATATGTAATTGATATGAGTAAAACTATGGCGGCTTGACGATTGTAAGAATAAATTAAAACACTTCTTGCAATTTTATTCACATGTTTATCAATAAAATTAAATAAATTGTATAAAATGAGTATTTTATTAATACAATTAATATGTATTTAATAAAAACAAGTTAGAATTCTATATTCCGCTGTGCTGAATCTGTAATACCCTCCACCTAAACGTAATAAGAAATACAAAAACTACACTGGTTTAAGGACTAGAATATTTTATTCTGTGTTTTCTATTCAGTCTTAGTGCAAATTTTATTATTATTTGATATATTGTTTGAAAGACAATTTTACGACCAACATAATTTATGGTAAATATTTTGAAATTTATCTAATTTATAATTGATGTAATTACCGATTCTTACCTTGAGTGTAATCTAACAATTTATAAAATTAAAAGAACATTTTTCCATATTCACAACAAGTTAAGAAACAGAGTATAAAAAAAGGATACGATATAATATGAGGCTTTTTTGTTTTAATTTGACTCAATAATATTATTTACAATAGATTTATGGGTGGCATAGTAGAAATGGAGCAGTTATGAACTGATAGCTTCTAATTCCCGTATCCACTAATGTGGTTTCTACGTATTTGAGGCTTATTTTGGTTGAATTTCATCTCAATAACGTTATTTACACGAGTTGTATGGTTGTTTGCTATGCTCGGAAGTGGACTTAATTCGGGATCTATTGGCAATTATTGACTGACAGCTACAAAATCCAGTAGCATAATTGTCATATAACCGATATTAGTATGATTTCTGGATTAAAATTACCGATCTATATAAAAGTTGGTTCGATACCGATATTTATTAGACATTTTTGTGGGTTTATTTGTTTTTCGGAAATGGTTCTTATATGACAGCTATGACAAATTATGGGCCGATCTACTTAAATTTTGGAACATTGATTTTTATGCATATGAGGATATTTCAAGTCGAATTTCAACATCATACCGGTATATTTAAGATGTTTATTAGTATTAACGTAGATTTCGGAAGTGGACCTTATATGGGGTATATAGTCAAATGTGGACCGATATTCTCAAAATCCAGTAGTTAGATTTTGGAATATATGTAAATGATCCGTGTAAAATTTTGGATAGGCACCGTTATTTAAAAGAGATTTATGAGTATGAAGTGATTTTCGGAAGAGGGCTTTATATGGGGCATACGGTTAAAAATAGACCGAAATTCACAAAATTCTGCAGAATGATTTTAGTGTATATATGTATGTATATGTAAATAATGTGTAAAGATATATATAAAGATTAATGGCATTTTCGAATGTGGTCCTTATATTGGACCTATGACCAATTATGGGCCGACCATCATAAAATTTACTACAACAATTTATTTACCTATAAGATAAATTTTTGCCGTTTAACATTATTTATATCAGTTTTATATGTATTGATGTGAATTTTGGAAGTGGACTTTATATGGGGTCTATGGTCAAATATAATAGACATGTGCTATAAAGGTGCTGTAGGTTTATTTTTGGATTTTTCTAAAGCTTTCGACTTGGTCGACCATGATATTATGCTGAGGAAATTAAAATATTATGGGATAGTAGGAAAAGAGTATCATATTTTTCAAAGTTACTTTAAAAATCGCAAGCAATATATACAAATTAATGACGTTAAAAGTGACATATTAGATATTAAATGTGGAGTTCCGCAAGGTAGCTGTTTAGGGCCATTACTTTTTACAATTTATTTAAATGATTTGTACAATTTAAATCTAAATGGACACTTATATATGTTTGCTGATGATGGAAGACTGTTTTACCCATACAAACATGAATTAGCCTTAAAAACGCGAATGGAGCGTAATGTTTCTCTCATTTTCAAATATACTCGCATAAATAGATTAGTTTTGAATGAGGAAAAACAAAATTAGTTCGATTTAGGCCGAATTCCAATCCTTCTAATGAAGTTTTTAACATTTACATTAATGGTCAAACAATATCAGAAACTGAGTCGGTTAAGTACCTAGGAATTATGTTACAAAGTAATCTGCATTGGAACCTTCAAATCTGTGTGGTAAAGAGAAAAATTTCACCAGCAGTAGGTATATTGTATAAATTGAGGAAAAAACTGAATAACAGAACAATGCGTTTACTTTATCATGCTTTAATACAATCCCATTTAAATTACATGATTATGTTATATGCATATAAAAATACAACTGTCTTGAAATCTCTTCAAACTGTGCAAAATAGAGCCCTGGAAATCATCTTCAAATTACCCGTTAGACATTCTACAAACCTACTTTTCAAAGACATATGTTGGCCAATTATGCCTATTCATATAAAACACATCTATCAAGTATTAGTATACATATACAAAGCTTTGAATCATATTGGTTACCATACAATCAGTTTTCAACAAAATCAATTTGCATTTAACACAAGCAATCAGTTGAATTTAAGAATGCCAAGGTGCAGAACTGAAACATCAAAACAGCGTATGGGAATTTTAAGATATAATCAACTACCGTCAACCTTAAAAACTCTGAATAGAATATCGAATTTTAAATCTAACTTAAAAGAATATTTACTTCAAAATCTTGAATTGCTTATGTAAACCGTGCATTATATGTGTATATCTTAATATTTTTAGCTTTAAAGTTTTTATTTATATTATACATTCATGTAGACTTAAAACTTGCCAGCGCAGCCTCAAAAATGTCAATTGACGCTGAGGCGATATATGTATATTAGAATAATTGTAAAATGAATTTATAAAATAAATATTACAAAAAAAAAGAACATGTACCGAACTAAAACAAAATTCGTTTTACGATTTCTTTTAGTATTGAACCTATTTTTGTTAAATTTTGTATTGATATTCTAATTCTATAGGCATTTAACTATAATTGGACAATATTTCGGGAAGATTTTTGTATGGGGGCTATGAGAAATCATGGACCTATTCTTACTATTTTCCGCACATTTTCTTCTTTTATCATAAAAACAACGTATACAAAATTTCATGGGAATATCTACAATATATTAAAAAAAAAATTGGAAGAAAAATGTTACATTTTGATCCATAATTCTGGTATTACTATACCGATTTTGCTGATTTTCAATACCAAACTGCTTAGGAGAACTGTAAACGGGTTTTTGTTAACTTTGTTGATTTCGGTTGAGTCCTTTGGACGTGAGAGTGTTTTACACATACAGACAGACAGACAGACGGACATGGCTTAATCGACTTAGAATTTCGTAAGGACCAAGAATATATATACCTTGTTGGGTCTGAGATGAGTGTTTCTCAGTGTTACACACCGAATGACAAACTAATACATATATACCTTCACAGTGTCACATTAGTAGTAAAATACAAAATTAAAATGTTACGATCATTTATATGTACTTCAAAAGTCGTTAAATATATTAATAATATTATATTTCATATTTCATAAAATTGAGTGACGTTTATTAGCATGTCTGGAATCATGTACATATGTTTTTCAAAGCACTAATATTGTTATGAAAACAACATAATTTGGCAAGTTTGTAATCATTTGTTTTATTAAAATGTACCCAATACAGTGCTAAAAACGCTGATTTGCCATCACTAGTATAAACACACAGTTATGTACATACTAAATGCTACTTGGGCATAAAATTGTGTGTGTATGGTTTAGTTTTGCACTTTGCATATTATTAGTACGTTCTGTGTCCGTCTATCGCACTATGTGGTTAGCCTTCATTAATGTATTATTTAAGTTCTAATTATAACACCTGAATAGCGAAATAGCATGGAAAAAAACTTAAAAAAAAGTTGGAGACGTTTTTTTTCTGTTAACTCAGTCCCACCATTTTAATACAACATTGTTGAGAATTTTACATTTATAATTAAATTAATAATTGTATTCAGTGCTTTCAACGTTAATCATTTTTGATAATTTTTACAAATTCTCACAGCAGCAGAAATTGAAATGTATAAAGTATAATATCATAAATTACAATTGCATGAAAGGCCAAATGGATTAATTCCACAAAAACATAAAATAGAAAATGTAACAAAACTTTCAGCAATATTCGGCTAATGAAGATACATTCGGCACAGTAGGCTACCGTCTACAAAATAACAAAAAAAATAACAGTAATTTGTCAAAATTGAGATATTACACAAACAAAAATATTAATATGAAAAATATTTTAGTTTTTAGTTTTTTTGTTTTTATAAATTAAGTGTCTATAAGTTTGAGCAACATTATCTGTATCTACTTTAAAATTAATTCTAAGATTTTTTGGTACATTAATAATTTCTAACATTTCTAACATATAACGACGTTTATAATTATTTTCTATTTTCAAAACTGATATGTTCTCAAAGTCGGGATAGTGATTGAAATTTGCACAATGTGATGATAATGCTGTTTTTTGTGGTGATATATCTCTATATTTTTGATTAGATTTATTTTTAGTTGTACCCAGTGATGGAAAATTCAATACTATTGTACTATTCTCAGTACTTTTTCATAACAAAAATACCACAGTACCCCCACATCATATTTAGTACTCTTTGTTTGTTTTGCTTTGTTCCCTGTTTAGAAATCCAGCGTTACTATTTTTATAATCATTAACAACATTGGTTTCAAAACAAGAACATAAGGAATGCACAAATTCGTTATTCATGTTATTTATTTGATCTGGGATCAGCTAATCTACAAAAGTAAACAGATGCATAAAGAATTAAAGTTGTTTGTGGTACTATTTTGATAATTTTTTTAAATTTCTTATGTTTCGTACATTTTTGTAATTCTCATTTCTTGCGTGTGCGATTTTTTGTTTGAAAACTTCAAACATGTTGATGAACGATCTATTAATGATATGGCATTAACACTAACAAAATGCAGGCATTTAACCTTATGTTTCGTAATAGATTAAAGAAACAAATTTAATTTTATCTTTAATCTATTACGAAAGAGTCGTTGTCGTAAAAGAAAACGACACTCATAATAAGGTTGATTATCTTAACCCACAACAAATAAAAATTTTTGAAATATATATTTTTACATAAAAATGAATTAAGTTTTAGTTTATTGTTATAATAGTTTTTTTTATTAAACTGAATTAATTTTATTATAAGCTTGTGCCCTAGCTATTTTAAGTGCACTTATTGTTTTTAGTTGAACTGTTAATTTTTCACTTTTTGATAATTTTTAGTTAGGCTTGAGTTCATTAAATTTAATTTTCATTAAATTATTATTTTTACTGAAGATAGAAAAATTGTTTTTACAACATGAAATCTTATTAAAAATTTATTGATAATTTTTATTGGCTGAGCTGTGGATTGAACCTGGGTTGAATTTACATGTTTCAAGAATCACATTCTCTCATCAGAATTCTTTCCGTTCCAACCTCTGCACCACTGCGGTGCCTGCTAGCTAGGGCACAAGCTTATAATGTTTGCATTTGTAAAATTAAAAATGGATTTTTAATTTTATTTTTGAAGAAAAATATATGTTTCCTAAAAAGTACCAAAATGTTGAAAAAGTACTCTTTTTGTTGACGGTCAGTACCATTTCAATTTTTAATTTTTCCATCACTGGTTGTACCTACATATACTTTGCTACATTTTTCATTGTTATTACCATTTTTTATATTTTATAAACTACGTTTGACATTTCTAATTTAGCTATCCTATCTTTTATTTTACTAAATAATCTGCCTACTGTATTATACATTTTTGGAGCCATTTTATATTTGGTGTTGTCAAATATATTAGATTTTTCTAATCTTTCGGATATTTTTGGTACATAGGTTAAAGATTTATATATTTTAGGTTCAGAAAATCTTTTTGTGTTATTCATTTTATTTTTGAATTGTCTTATTAATTTACAAATTATATTATTATACTATGTTATTATATTATATTATATTTCTAAGATTTCAAATCTTTGATATTCTACAATTTCTTTTTTTTTCAATATTAATTTGGCTTTCTCATTTTCAGTATTAATTTACTCAGTATTAATTTAATATTCTTAATTTCAATTTGTTTTTTTTTTTCAATATAACTTTGTATTTTCTCAATTACAATTTAAAGAGATGTAGATTGTTTTTAGAAATCCTTGTTTTTTTTTGTTATTTTAAAAACTGTTTTGGCTGAAAACTTAATGTTGTCATACTCCACAACTTTGTTAATAAAAGCGTGTTATCAATAATGTTTGTAAATAGAAACTTCTACTGATTAAAATGTTGATAATGATGTTGTATGTTGATAACAGCTGCTACAAACCGTTCAATTTAAATTGACATATAATTTCGTAGGTTAGGTTCCGTGGGTAGCCGTTCTTGAAACAGCTCACTTGGGTACATCGTGTTGATCCCATTGTGATACCCGTTGGTGGGCAACCTATCGGTTTCACTCCGGATTGGTTGCTTCCCTATCGAACCATCCAGACTCCTTGGCAAAGGTGCTGATGCATCTTGGATTTATAATAGATAGTTCACCCAAACATGGCAGAAAGGGTGCCCCGAGTATCCGTTCCCTTTTCAGCGATATGGCCGTGTATTCGCAGAGGAAGTGGATGACTGTCTCCTCCTCCTCCTCCTCGTTGTGACAGCTTCTACAGAAGTCATTGTATTGTAGACCAAGTCTCTGGCGTGTGTACCAAAAGTACAGTGACCTGAATGTAGAGAGACAATAAGCCTAATTAGGTCGCGACGAAAACTAAGTAAAGAATTCGTCCTCCCGCATCAAATAAGGGCCAAGTAATTTCGTTCGTCCACCTTACCTGAGCAAGACTGAACATTTCGTATAATTTCGTAACATTATGGTAATATTGTATCATCATTACATTTAAATAGACTTTTTCTTATTAGAGTATTGTCCAAAAAATATTCCTCAACGCAGCATCAATTGTTTTAAATTTGTTTCGTCTTGTCATTTTCTTGTAATAAATATTCACGCATTTAAGCTTTCAGACAAGTAAAATTGCTTAAGCTTTAGCTCTATTTATACTCACATCTAAAAATTACATTATTTACACTTCATTTGACACATGAGAACCTCTTAATTTGTTGGCTTTTTTTGGAGTTTTGTAAAACAAAGTTGGCAGGTTTTCAAATTGTATGTATTGTATGTACACGCACATTTTAATACAATATTTTATATCATTGTATTTCGTAGACACCCAGCAGTTTTATGTGTAGTATGTTTATCTATATATATAAAATTAAGTGGCAAAACTTCCTGTTCGCATACTCCTCCTAGACGGTTTGCCCGATTTCAATGAAATTTTCAGGGGTGATTGGGGTCTGTGTGGAGGGTGCACATAAGAAATTTAATGTGTATATCTTTGCGCGTTTTGCGAGGGGGTAGCGAAGCACACCGGGTTTAGCTAGTATTTTATAAATAGTAAATTTCAGTAATGTCTGACAGACTTAGATTTTTAAATTTGTATTAGATTGCAAAGGAGGTTAAATGCTGATTTAATACATCCCAGGTAATCTAGCAAGTCAATTGCCACTTTAGTGTCTCTAAGTAATTTCGGGTGAAATTACTTTAAACTTTTATTTTGTACAGTATTTTAGTTTAGCAGTTCTATTACCCATATATATGTACATATATTGGGTGCCCCGATAGACTAGGCGATAGTGTGTCGGACTATCAGTCAGAGGGTTGCGGGTTCGATTCCCGTCAAAGATTCTGGGTGTTTTCTGCAGACAAGCCAAAAAGCTTCTGGTCTGGTAAATGTCCTAACATGGAGCACAATAAGTGATACTAAAATTAATTTTCTTTTATTATTTCAAACTACTTATTTCAAATGGTTAATATGTTTTTTATTAATTTGTAATGAACTATACGAGTAGCACCACTCCGTTTTAATTTCTTTCCTCTGACAATATCCCAATATTTTTCAATTGGCCGAAGCTGAGGACAATTAGAGAGTTCATATATTTATACCCTACACCATTATAGTGGACAGGGTATATTGAAATAGTGCAGATGTTTGTAACGCCAAAAATACCCACCTTAAATTATACTGGTCGTCACGATTAAACTATTTCCGTCCGTTACAATGTCCCACTTGCTGCTCAAAGTACAGGTGGCAATTTTTAAGATATTACACTTGAATTTGGAATTCCAATCATTCTTTATATTTTCCCGTGTTTATTTTTATATGTCGCTATTTTCTTTTATAGGTCTCCCCAAAGTCCATAGATTGTGACGCTCACTGCATAATATGGACCAATAGTTAACTAGTTTGAATGTATGCTTGAGACCAGCAACCTTCTTGAGTTTCGATAGGAACGGTATTTCTACTTTGAGTTGGGGTAGCGTTTGAACCCAAAGCCCACTTTTTGCCGTCTAGACAATAAATTGAACCTACACCAAATGAAGAAACACAACCTCATATTATTAACAAACTTCCTCCTTGCTTTATGGTTTGTTGGGAGCGTGGGATTTTTTTATTTTGTGCCAAACAAATTTATCTTCGTTTTATTCGACCAATGCACAGTTGCACAATTTTCCAGTTGTAAATGTTTCTTAGCAAAACACAACCTATTTTTAATATTTTGTGTGCTCAATAAAGACTACCGTTCTCGGAATACAGGCTTTTCATCCAGCTTCCTGAAACCTATTTCTAATTTAGCGACTGGATTCTCATAAATCAGTTTTAAGTTCTTCAGATGACTAAAATAGGTTTCTGGAACCGTGTCGTTGTTGCTTGTTTCAGTGAATTGCTTTAAAAACGTCTATTTTAAAACAATACAAGAGCTTCCGGAGAATGAGTCCACTAAGTCAACAAATTAACATTTTCAATAAAACTAAAGCAATTAACTTATGAACGTAGAATATATTAAACGAAAGCTTATCAGTATAGATTCACCATTTAAGCATCAGTAGTTTGACAGTAAGAATTGAAAAAGTTATTTATTAGTTTTTAAGTTTTTTCTTTCCTCGATTAATAGAATAATTTTGAATTATTATTCTTAGACTATCCTATTGAAACTAGTTAGTGGAAGATTTGTACCTTACCAACAATCATATAGTAGTCGAAGGATAGTTTCCAGCTTCCAGAGAACGAGTCAACTGCTATTAGTCTGGCTTGAATACAAAGAGATATGTTTTACATTGACTATGCGCCTAGGACATATTCATGTTAAAAACCAGTTGGTGTCTAGTCAAGTGACTAGTGAGGTAACTGACTCTATGTAAACAGTTAGTGAATCCAATGTCTTTATAACTTTGGTTCAGCTATCAGACAGTATCTTTGTATAAACAAAATAAGTTGGTAGAAACACTAATTCAGCACAGTCAACCAGAACAGCTGGGCAATGATTGAATGTGTGAGTATGTATCTCAGAAAACACACAGATTCGATAAAAGATTTGTTTATTAGGTTTATCTACATAAGTATGTTTTGCCTCCAAAATAACAAATGCTTAACAAATCAAAATCAGAGTCAAATTCTTTCAGATAAAGTAGCAGTCATTTGAAAAAGCGAACAAACCCTCCAAAATAGTATTTAAAGAATACAAAAAATGAATAAATTTAAACACATTCATATCTGAATTATATGCAAAGTAGTACAAATGGATAGTTTTGAATACCCTACACTTGAACGGAACAGATGCACATGACGTTGGGCATAATATAAAATATAGTTAGAGAATAAACTAATTACACATATGATTTTATGACTAATACACGAACGAACATATACATACATACTTCTATTTTTTTTTTTTTTTTGAGAATTCAAACAATTAAACTAGATTTATATTTCAAAATATTTGCAAATATAAATGTAGTGTTCATTAACAAAGACTTTAGCCGTCCATAGATTTTTAATAGTTTTTATTACTTAGATATCATTAGACAAGTTTTATTTTTTTTCGCAAAATGATTTGTATTTCATATATTTATTTTGTTTAATTGATGGCGAAAAACGTATAAAGATGTATGTGTGCTTAAAAGAATTCAATACTATAACAATAATGAAGTTATAAATCACTTTATTAGCCAAAAATTACTACAAATATTTATATTTTACGTTTTAATGTAGGAGCGAAAACATGATAATGAACTTCAATGAATTTCAAAGCTTCTAGTTATCAATTATTTTTAGTTCTAGACATTTTGGAAAAATAAATAAATTTTTTGTGTGTGTTTATTAATTTACATACATACATACACTTAGTTCTGTTTTTACACGGTTCTGATTTGACATCGTTAGAAAATAAACAAATGTTAAATTTTTTACACGATTTTATTCCATTTAGCACGATTCAAAATCTGTTGGGCTTATTTTTTTTTTTTTTTGGTTAAATTAAATTTTTGCGAAATATGTTCATATCACAACTTTAGGGGAATAATTTTTTGTAGATACAAGCAAATTTACTGGTCAGAGCAATTGTAAATAGTACAAATTTGGGGAAATTCCCTTTTAGTGCATATAATCAAATGAATATGTCATGCATCATTTTACATTACTTTTAAGCGGAGAGTGCATATTTGCATATTTTTTTTTAACAATTATGTTTGTGTAAAAACACATTGTATACATATGAATGTATGTGATTTAATATTATAATTCTGAATAGTTGATCTTAAAAAGTACTTGTTATACCCTTCACCTTCATGAGAAGGGTATACGTAATTTTGTCATTCCGTTTGTAATTTCCACCATATAATTTTCCGACCCTATAAAGTATATATATTCTGGATACTTATAGATAGCGGAGTCTATTAAGTCCTCTCCGTCCGTCTGTCTGTCTGTTGAAATCAATTTTCTGAAGTCCCCAGATATCTTCGGGATCCAAATCTTGAATAATTCTGTCAGACATGCTTCCGAGAAGTTTGCTATTTAAAATCAGCAAAATCCGTCCATAAATAACGGAGATATAGCAAAAATCCGAAACAACCTCTGAAAATGTCAGCAAAAAAACTAAGTGTATTAATATTGTTACGAATAATTTCATCAACAGATGGCGTTGATCACACAAAGAGTATTAATATTGTTACGAACAAATTCATCAACAGATGTTTATCGACATAATTATGCATAATATAATTATGCATCCACAACAAAGATGAAGGGTATATAAGATTCGGCATAGCCGAATATAGCACTCTTATTTGTTTCCACTAATTTCAATAAGTTTTAGAGATAAGGAACCAATCACCTATTTCTTATACGATCAATGTCTTTTTTACATGTTTTTTTTTACACGGGGTTTTCCTGGACCAATTACCATGTAAAAACAGAATTAGGTGTACTTAACATTGTTACTCATATTTATTCTGGTGTACTCTTCATGAACGAATATATATACTATAATAAAGTACTCCAAATTATATGGTTCAATCGAGATTTTATAGACTTAATACTTTAATAGTTAGCTTAAGAGCAGGTACAAATATGGAAGAATAACAGATGTTTTAGATCACTAAAATATCAATCTCCAAGTTTTAAGTTTTTCACCAATACCAAATACTTATTTCAAAAACTTATGTTTACTTCCCAGAAGCTCCACAAACTCTGCCTTGTACGAGTATATTGCAATCAAAATGTTTATACTTTTTATATATATGTGACCCGGCCTATGAAAAGGTGGCTTCTGACTCAAAAAATAAATTGCGAGACACAGCTGTTAAAGATAAACAATGCATTTCGTCAGTTTCTTAGTTTTTCTTTTGCATTATATACAGTCATGGCCAAAAGGCAACCAAAAACGGCAAAAGAGCAGAAATGAAACAAGTTCGTGTGTGTATAATATACACACAGATCGGGTTTTCCGTATTTTCAAGGCCAGGTATTCTGTCACTAATATTGATACATATAAAGAGTTGCTGCAGTGCGTCGTACAATCGTCACCAGGTGGCCATAATACAGCTGTTTCGTCGAAAAAAGTCGTTTGGTATGAGAGGGATAGTTATTTTAACCCATTCTACCATTCTACATTGCTGAGAGTAAAGATGTTGAATCATTTCAACTATCATTAATCCCAGTATTTGACACCATTCCCGAAATTATTCAACCAGTCGGTTTATCTCTGCAGCGTGAGTGGTACATTTGTCAGAATCTCAGAAGCTTGGTTTCAGACCCCACGAATGCGGATATTTTGGCTCCAATGCCATCAAAAAAAATACAATCAAAATAATCTGAGGATGCTTCACCAGCCACCAAAGTGACATCGAAGGAACCAAAGGCTTCATCGTCAAAACCTAAACCGAAGAAGTCTTGAAATCAAGATCCAAAAAAAGAAAGAACTGAAGAAACATGCGACTTCAACTGCAATAAAAAAAATCAAGAAAACGTAAGGCCTTATCTCCAGAAGGAGATTCGAAAAAACGAGAAACTTCAAAGGTTTCAACAAGGATAGCGACGAAGAAAACTACTTAATACTGCGAAATAAATATTTTTTGTTCAAAACTGCTTTTTTTGGTAAAATCGTTTTTGCAGCGTCCAATCATGTTTTTTGATTATGGATTTTCAATAAAATTCTGTTTTTCTTTCATTTGTGCTCTTCTTCCTCTACATTTGTTAGTACACTTCTAAGCAAGTTAGGACTTTCTAGTTTTCATCACGTGAAAGAGCGTCTCAAAAACTATCGAAACCAAAAAAAGTCATAAGCCACCTTTTCATAGGCCGGGTCACGTATATTAAATGTAACTTATTCGAACATACTTATAACTATGTACATTAGGGTGGCCCCAAAATAAAGTTGCGGATGTTCCCGACTAATATGAAAATTTGATTCATTTTAAAACGGGAAAAACCATTTGGGTTAAATTGCATGATGTTTATAATCAAGAAATTTCAACTATTTATTTAAGTAAATTCTATGAAAAAATAAAAAAACACTAAAATTTTGTCTGAAATTTTAAAAATTTTTGAATTAAAATTTTTTTTTTTTTTAAATTTTGTTAACCCATTGAATGCGCTTCTCAAAGACCTTTCATATGATACAAAATTTACATATAGTTCCTTTGGAAGAAATGTGAAAAAATCAAAAAACCTCTAAAAAGGACATTTTTATCCGCTGATCCAGTTCACCAAATATTGACCCCAGGACAAAAAAATTGTGAAACGTATTCTTAAAATGTATCAAATTTTCATATTAGTCGGGAGCATCGATACCTTATTTTTTCTCCATACAAACGGGGCCACCCTAATATACATAATAACTTTTTTTTTTTGCCAGTAAAAGCAACTAAAATATGTTTTGGTATAGCTTCATTATCATTTAATTGTACAACAGTATATGAGGTCTGATCACAAAAATAACCGTTATTTTCAATTTTTGCAAAGAGTATTTATTTATTCATCAATAACTATCTTGTCCCCTTCAAAGTAATCCCCTCAGATATAATACACTTATGCCAGCGTTTTTTTCCAATCCTCAAAACAATTCTGAAACGCGCTTTTTGGTATCGCCAACAGCTCCTGTTGCGATTTTTCTTTTATTTCCTCAATCGTAGCAAAACGCTTTCCTTTAATTGGTGTCTTCAGCACATGTGCTGTTGTCAAAAGAAGTTTTGCTTTTATATGATTGAATAAACCTTGAAGAATTATTTGGGGAAATACATAACTAATTTAGGAATGATTTAAAATCGTATTAGTCAGCCAAACGGAAAGTTTGGTTAAAAACGAATTTCAATTTCAATTAAAAAATTTGTAGTATCAATTAAACATTTAATTGATTTGAGACCAACACCCGAATTGCTCATATCAATTAAATTAATTTAATTGGATTTATTTTTAATTAATGTTTTAATAGTATCAATTAAAATAATTAATTAAAAAAAAGAAAACAAAAATCAATTAAAAATTTTAATTGGAAATAAATTAAAAAACCCAGTTAAAATATTAATTGGCTCAATTAAAAATTTTGTTTAAATATAAAATCAAAAATTAATTAAATTTTTAATTAAAGCAATTAAAAAGTTTAATTGAAAATAAAATCAAAAACCGATACATATTTTAATTGTTAATAGTCAAAAAATATTTAATTATACTTTATGTTTATGCACATACATACATATATAATTTTATTATTTAATATTGTTTGTATATATTTTTTTCGTTGTTAATTAGTTTATCATTAAATTTTAATATTAATGGTGTTTGGTATCGTGAAATAATAACCAGGTTTTTCTTGCCTAGAATGAAGAAATGAATGTGGAGGGCATGTGGTTTCAACAAGACGGCGCCACATGTAATACAGCCAGAGAAACAATTCAATTGCTGCATCAGTCATTTAAAAATTGCGTTCTAGTTGGGACACCCTTTATAAAGCGTGTTTTTTTTTTATGTACTATATACAACATGAAATTGAATAATTGATTTTTGTAAATTGACATGAAATTTACTTTATTCGAAAGAATATCTTCTGGCATTATAATTTAAATGTGACTTCTGGCTTCTGGAACAGGAACAGAATCACAGTCTTCTGATCCTGGAACGTTTTCTTGTATTCTTAAAATCGGAATTCGTCGCTTTCATTGCCTCTGCGGTTAGTTCAACTAGTACGAGTACCGTGACGAATAACTTTGTACAGTAAGAGTTAGGTTCATAAAAGGAACATAGAATGGTATAAATTTTCCTTTGTACCTTTGATAACACTTTTTCACATTTTATTATTTACAATGGCAAATTTAATTTATGTACGTTGAAAATTGCGTGACTTTACTAAATAAAGTATGTATTTATTGCATATTATATATTTTGGTAAATGTTTTTGTGTGTCTTGTTACATATCATTTCGATGGGAGCCGACGTTTAGTAATGTCGTTTTCAGAGAACTCTTAAGATATGCTTTGCAAATATTTACCGAAAAAGACGTAACCACTAAATAAAATATATTTGAACTCGTTTTTTTTTTATTAAAAAAAAATTCGTTTATTTAGGACAAGACACAACAAATAGTTAGTCTTATTTTATTTGATGCTATTTGATCTTGCAAAACTCTTGTAAGAGTAAACAACGTCAAACAAATTTGTGCTAAAACAAGTCGTTACGCTTTTTATTGAGTAAATACTTGCCATGTGTGAACGTACCTTTAGGCATTTGCGGGCTGTATTTATTGCAAAATCTTTATAGGAAATATTGTAAAATGAATGTGAATTTGAAATATGAATTGTTGAAGTTTGTTGTCCGAATAACAAATGAAATTAATAAATTCTTTCTACCCAAATCCTAGAAAATTGCTGCAAAATATATACATTTGAAAATGAATTCATTTTTTAAAGGTCTGCAATAAACAAACATTTTCGGCAGTATATAATATGGTAGTTGTGGTTGTTGTTGCAGTAATTTTGTTGGAAACAAAACGCCATAATAAGACCAAATCAAAAAAAAAAAAAAATTATCATTCATACACACTTTTTTATATGTGTATCTAACAATAAAGTGAGTAGATAAATGGTTACACTCGAAAGGCAAACCGTCCGAGCAGTAGACAAACATAGTCAGTCGACGCACAGTGGCTCAGAATCGTTTTCAGCAGCCAAAAATCTATAACTTTTAAACCGATGGAGATATTTTAGTAATTTTTCTTGTAGAAAGAAAATATCTTCAGTCTTTCTCCACTTTTAATTATATTTTAATCGGTTTAGTATTTTATGAGAAATTTAAGGTTAAAGTTGGCCTTTTGATTTTTTGTAGCAGTTAGTATGAAAATGCGGGATTTTTGTTTTGTTAATTCTGATTTTATTATAAAAAAGGCACAAGCAGATAAAAAAAAACATTTTAATAATACCCAGGATTATTTTGTGAACAGATATCCACTTTATCAATTCTACAATAGGTTCCATTAGAAGTAAAGTAAATTATAATTATTATTATTAATTATTCGGTTGGAAATTGCCTTTAAATATTCCATATTGAGTTCTGTTTCAGTCCTCTAGCAGCCCTTTTGCTTTTTCATCAATATCCGGATGTTCCCTTTTCCATTGATTTCGAATGCTAGACACGGGTGGATCTGATATTTATTTATTTATTTTATTTATTTATTTATTTATCTCCAATTCTATACACAAGACTTAAAGTCTCTTATTACAGTATAGAACATTGTTTTAGCAGAAACATTAAAAAGAAAAAAAAAATTAAAAAATTATAATTCTTAAAGATAAATGCCCATATTCATAAAACTTACAACAGGTTTATAAGAGGTTTAGAAATCAAATTTTGTATGGAAATTTGCTTTATAAACCTGTTGTAAGTTTTTATGAATAAGGGGGAAAGTGATTAAACTAATTAATTAATTAATTTATAAATTTATAAAAGAAAACAAAAAAGAAAAAGAAAAGTGTTTAGTTAACAAATTAACATGTAAAAAATTAATAATGCATTTTTTAAATCTCAGTGCGTTACTTATTATTTGTATGTTGTGCGGGAGTAGATTCCAAAACCGGATTGCATTAAGAAAAAATTGCCAATCAGAAGTTAAACTATGATGTCTAAACAAGAAGATTCGCTTTCCTCTATTATAACTCAATAGGGTTAAGCGGTTATAGAGATGTTGTGGTTGTTGGGTATACACGATTTTGTGCATGAACAGGAGTACTCTTGTTTTGATAAATGATAATAACATAATAATATATTAAATATATCTTCATTTGTTAAATTATGTTATGTTTTTCTGGTATTATTCTCTCTATAAAATCAGTAATCTTTATTTCTGTTTTCCTGAGCTTCCTCTGATAGATCTCAAAGTGGTACTAAATGATGCTTAATTTCATCCTCACCGTGATAAAGAATTTTGTGAATTGTTACATATTCGTGCAGTTTCCTTGAAATAAGAATTATATCCACACCTGTTATTTCAGATGATTTTTTCTGGATCAGAAAAGAACATTCTTTCTGTATTGCCATAGTTCCTATTCCTGATCTTTGTTTCGTTTGATTTATAATTAGTCCACATTTGAGGAATACATTCTGAACATGTTTTTTTTACTTCTTAACTCCTTGCTGGTGTCACTGATTCTGTAGGGCCAAAATCCAAATCATGCTTTTTCCGGGGCTTGGTTTCAATGGCTTCACGTGATTTTACATATAGCTGGAAGAAGACCTTGTGTGAGTCCTGCCAGCCTGGCCTATTTTTCCATCTATTATTGCTAGCTTTAATTAATATCTTATCTCAATTGTCCGGGCGTCAATTGCTAATTCTAGTGGCTGTAGTGTTGCAATTTTGGTCTTATATCACTGACTTATTTTTTAATGGTAACATGAGTTACTTTTTTAAATGCAAAATTGATTGGTCTGCAATATTTTGTTGAAGATGGTATGTGATTTTCCCAAATATCCTTTGTTTGCTTCGTACTGGTCGAAGCCTTCTAGTCACTCCACGACACTATGAACATATCTGTTCAGATACGGATTGCTTGTATTGTAATCCCCCATTTGCAAAAGAGAGTTAACTTGCAGTTTCCATATTTCTTTAAATCATTTTCTTTAAACGATTATAGCAAGCTTAGAGCTGTATGATTAAGTTGATCGGACTAAAAATAGCGACACAATGAACAAAATACTAAAAGGCGATATTTGTAGGCGTGGCAAAAATATAATTTCTGGAATTGTTTTTACATTATCTTTAATTTTAGGGGGTGACTGACACAACATTTTTCTCCCAAGATCTCTAGTGTACAGCCACATATTTGAGTCTTATGAACAGGTGAAATAATTTGAGTAATTTCATTCAAATGAAAAAAGTGTTCTACAGTCTGGTTCAGACTGGTGCAAGAGTATATATGGAGTTAAAGAAGACACTTTTAGCTTTCTGATGGTAGTAAAAATTTTTTAATCCTTTTTATTTTCAAAAGTTCTATTCCGCTGAAATACCAATTTGACTTCAATTTAGTACCTTAGAAAACATGTAATAATACTCCAGGTATAATGGGTACCATCACTGTACCATAGTGTTTCTTAAAGACTACTAGCAATTCAATATTATAAAAAAATTTCAACCCATTATCGATAATAGTTTGCGAGAAATGATAATTTCATTCTGATCAAATTTACAAAAATTAAATTTTTTTCTAAAATAACGTAAAATATTTGTTTTTAACAGCATACCACGCCCAAAATTGCCAATATTTTTACCTAATTTTTGGGCTACCTTAAGGTACAATCACATTTGGAAACTATTTTCTCAAAAAAGCATAACCACTTGTTTTAGCACAAATTTGTTTGATGTTGTTTACTCTTACAAGAGTTTTGCAAGATCAAACATCATCAAATAAAATAAAACTAAATATGTGTTGTGCTTTGGCCTAAATAAGAAAAGTTTTTTTTTTAATAAATAAACGGGTTCAAATATATTTTATCTAGTGGTTACGTCTTTTTCGGCAAATATTTGCCAAGTGTGACCGTACCTTTAGTTTTAATATGTTTGCTATTGAATGCCATTACAATTTTGGAAATCATTGACAACAAAAAATTAGACTTTTAGCCGATGATATTAAATTCTGAGCCACCGTGCGACGTAATGATAGATGGAGAGCTCTATGGACAAAGTCAAACAAAAGCAAACAAAACTAAACAATAGCAACAACAACTATAATAACAAAAATACAAAATAGATACATATGTATATAAAACTACAACAAAATAAAAGTGTAAATCGTTGAACATAAAAGCTCTCAAACTAACTAACAAAAAAAATATATATGTATATATATAAAGAAATAGTTCAATGACCGCAGCAATAGTTGAGTCTATTTTTTGGTTGAATTTTTTTTTTTTTAAATATTTTTTCTTTTATTTCAGTTTTGTTTAGTATACATATAAAGAAAAGAATATGAAATGTTTATTTAGTTTTTAAATATCTATCTATATATGTATCCACTATATGTAGACATATTTGGAAGAAGAAAATACAAATTAAATAAGAAAACATTAAATGCTTGCGAAAGGGGAGCAGTGGGGCGGGCGTGAGGCAAAAAGGGGAATAGTATGTTTTTGTTTGCTGGGACAGATGAAGATATTACATGGTATTTCCAAAAACAAACCCAAAAAAAAACTAACGAAATATTTAAAAATAGAATGATAAATAAAGTACACTTGGTAACAAAAATACCTCTTTTACGTTTTTGTTTTTATAAATTGAAGTAGAAAATTTGTTAGAAAGAGCATTAGAAAAATAAGAAGTTTGTTGTATGTATGTATTTTTTTCTCTTCTTCACTTCATGAAGTTTGAATTTGTATTCGTAACTCCGGCTGACACGCACTCTCTCGCAGTTCGTCTAATCACGTTTTTTATTTGTTGGGAAAATGCTTTATTTTGTATTTAAAATACAACCTAAATTGAAATTTATTTTAAAAGTAAAATTAAAACGTACAGAATATTTACGGATTTAATTCGATTTCGATTGTTATGGTTTATGTAATGAATGACAAAAAATTTGTCCAAAACAAAAATCGAGTATGCGCTAAATGCTAATTGCGTTACAATGCTGATGTTGATGTTGCATATTGCACATGTTTTCATCGTTGGTTCCGTAGTCGTCAGCAAGCGGATCATTTGTTGCTGCATTATTCCATTATTCATCAATGACTTGACTGGGTATCGTTTAAAAGTCGAGGTGTTTGCTTAATAAATTTCGAGAACTATAGGCAAATTCCGTTATAACGAACTATATATTTTATTTTTTGGTACTTTTTATTTATTTAATGTGTCTGTAATGTATTTCAAATCTTATATCAAATAAATTTTAAGTGTTAGTCCAGCCAGTGTATTGACCATTGTTGATTTTATATATCGACAGCTCAATTCTAAAACATGCTAAGTCGAAAAAGTGAGTTTTGCAGGAAAAGCTCCTAAAGTTTACAGGCGATATCTAAAAAACCATATGAGGTAGAACTTTGTTGTTTATAACTATTGATTGGACTAGCCAATCATAACTAAACTTTGACAGAACTTAAGTTGAAAAAATCTGAATTCAAAAACGCAAAAAAATTAAAAACATGCTAAGTCAACATAGCATGGTTTGGAATTGAACTGTCGATATATAATTTTAGCCAAAGTACATCATATTGTATTAAAGGATCGACGAATAATAGTGCGTGAAATAGCTAATATCATGGGCATCTGAGAACTTCCCAAGCTTGTTTGGATCGTTTTAGGAAAAATAATATGGACTTTAAGCATCGCTTCATAACTGTTGATAAGACATGGATCCACCACTATACTCCAGAGACAAAAGAACAATCCAAGCAATGGACTGAAGCTGAAGGAAGTGCCCCAAAGAAGGCAAAAACAATTCAATCGGCTGGTAAGGTTATTGCAACGGGTTTTCAAGACTTCAAAGGTATGATTATCTGCAAAAGGGTAAAACAATAAATTAAAAAAAAGAGTATTATTGTAACATTTTGGACAAAAACGTCCTGGCTTACAACGCAAAAAAATAATTTTTCATCAAGACAACGGACCAGCGCACAAGAGTGTTTTAATAATGGCTAAAATCAACGAATTAAAGTACGAGTTGCTTGACCACCCACCTTCTTCTCCTGATTTAGCTCCCAGTGACTTTTACCTGTTCCCAAATCTAAAAAAAAAATCCTAGCTGGCAAGCGTTTTACTTCAAATGAAGATGCAATTACAGTTGAAAACCACTATTTTGAAGGCCTTGAGGAAAACTATTTTAAGCAAGGGATAGAATTGCTAGATAAGCGTTGAACTAAGTGTATTAAAGTTTCGGGATATTATATTGCAAAATAAAAATGTTTTTGAAAAACTAGCTATGCCCTATTCTGGTAGGCTAAAATATTTCCAAATCGCCCTCGTATTAGTTGGCATTCTTGCATCTTGTCTTTGGCTCAGATCCGTTGAAACCCTTCTTCTACGTCGAATATAGCCACTATCATTTAATATGTGACAGGCTAATTGGTTAAGTGTACTTCAAGCTTTTTTTATTTGTTTTTCTGCATTTTTTTGGATCTCAGTTTTTACCAAAGGCACGTTTAGGTTTTTATGGGTATTCGAATTTTTATATACCAGGGGCCAATTGTCTTTGAATTCTGTCTACTGTCGCCTTCCATACAAAAAAAGTTTTGTCAGTCACCCCCTAATGTAAAAACAATTCTAGAAATAATTTTCTTGTTTTTTTGCCACGCCTACAAATACCGCCCTTTTAGTATTCTGTTTACTGTGTCGCTATTTTTAGTCCGATCATAACATTTTGTATACCGGTGTTCATGGCTCTGTAAGGGCTACATTTCTGCACTTAATAATTTTTTTACTACCACGTCAAATATAGGTTTTGACTTAAAAAAAATATTTACCATTATTTTGGATACGAACCGATTTTTTAAAAGTCATGACAAGATTGCTAAATACCTCATGTTGAGGCATTTCGATTCTAAAAATGATTCTGTCATTACCAATAATCAACTTCCTATTTGAACGTACATAATTTACTTTGTTCCAAATGCAAAAGGTCGAAGTATATGTGTTACTCTAGTATACTTTAACTTTCTGTCTGAAGCACTAATTTCTCAAGCGTGAGCAATATTTTCATCTGGTAACAATTTCTAATAAAGACCACATTCGTCCGTATTGAAAATAACATTAGGAGTTATTGGGCGTGTAACTTAAAAATTTATAGCTTTTATTTTGAAACATTTTTACAAAATAACTGTATTCAAATTATTGGTCATTGTTAGCTGTGAAATTTTTCCATCGTACTGGCAACATATGGATTTCGCGCCAAAAGAACTACTTATCTTTTGTGGGCAATTTCGGATGTCCTATTCTGAAGTTTAGCTTGTCCCAAAGAAAGCCTTTTGTATCGCACGAATAAATGGAAGACGGGTGAGGAAAACTTCCCAACCAGTTCTTTTTAATTAGTTTTTGACAAATATTGCAGCATGTGGCCGTTTAACAAGGTCTCCCTAATTTCTATGCCTTTGGATGCATCTAGCTGCTCGCTAACATTTTGAAATTTCTGCTAGAGTAGTTCTCAATGATTTTCCAAGGTCTTGTTATGTTTTACAACCATTTCTATGGAGTACTGGTCCTCAAACATTTTTGGCTAGCGTGAATGATCTCTGTCTTCTGTGGCAAAATCATTACTTCTGAACCGCACAATGAAACACCTTCAACATAAGTTTCGGTAAACAATCGACGTGCTTCAGCTGCACTTTTTTGAAATTAAAGAAATAAAGGAAAACTTCCAGCATATGACGGTCTGCATTTTCGAAGCAAAACAAAAACTATAATGTTCAATAACTAAGTGAGAATAAAAGACAGATATGTACCCTTCAAAATGACATAATTACTAAGGACAAAAACAAAGTTCGAAAGATACGCCATCTGTTATGAATCCGCCAATTTTAAGTTATACTCCCCATAGAATTTGCCTACGAGTATCTATATTTGTTTTAAATATTTGTTGATAAGTTTTTGAATACGCTTGGCTCTCAAGTTATATTCAATCTTGTCACAAGCTAAACTACAGTTTGTCAAGCTGAAAATAGAGGAAATAGTATAATTTTTTTATTCAATAGGGTGCTTTTTAAGATTTTTAGAACATTAAGTTTTTAACTAGCGGCCATTCTGTCAGTTGTTAAGTGATTTATGTTTGATAAGCCCGAAAAGATGACCACTTGGATGATTTGATTTTCAAAATAAATTTTCACAATTTGAAAGCGTTGTTCAGGCGTCAATCTATTTATGTTGTACTGCCAAACTGAACTAAACATAATTCACTTGAAAGCTGACAAAATGGTCGCCAGACAAAAAGTGTTGTCAACTTAAAATTCTATACATCTAAAAAGAACACCTTATATTTGCTCGCTTATCGCATAATAAGCATTAAGAACTTAAAAATTCAAGCGCATGAAAGTATTGTCGAATTTTTACTTGAATTCAAATATCATTACGTTTGAAACTTGAAAAATTCTTAAAAAAAATTATTTTTTTCAAAAAAAACATTTTTATATCCTTCATCTTCATGAGAAGGGCATATGTATATAAGTTTGTCATTCCGTTTGTAATTTCTACAATATAAAATTCCGACCCTATAAAGTATATATGTATATTCTGGATCCTTGTAGATAGCGGAGTCTATTAAGCCATTTCCGTCTGTATGTCTGTCCGTCTGTCTGTCTCTTGAAATCAATTTTCTAAAGTGCCCAGATATCTTCGGGATCCAAATCTTCAATAATTCTGTCAGACATGCTTTCGAGAAGTTTGCTATTTAAAATCCAGCAGCTAAATCCGTCCGTAAATAGCGGAGATATGAGCAAAAATCCGAGACAACCTCTGAAAATTTGATCAAAAAAACTATCAAACAAAGTGCATTAATATTGTTACGAACAACTTTATCAACAGATGGCGTGTTTATCGACATACAACTTGTTTAGCATTTGTAGTAGTTTTTTTTGCTATAAACTGTTATAAACATAGCAATATGGCAACATTGAGTTTTAACGACTTTGGCTGAATATTGTAGACACGAACATTCTAGTATCTTAGTTTCGAACCTTCCAGAAATTATGATTGCCAACCACATGAATCAGTTTATTGTGAGGCATTGTTGTGGAAACATCAAAGTGTTTGAAAACTTTAAGTGTGTTCTTAAACCGTAATATAAGTGTGTAAAATACAGTGTGTTCATTTTGAATTGTGTTTGTGTACATTTAAATAAATAAAGACTCGTTATATTTTCTTCAAACTACTTGACGCTTTTATTTTGCAATTAAAAGTAATCTGGTTTATTTAAGGAAATAAACCACCGTTTTTAAAAGGTAAAATCGTAACAATATAATATATATATATGGTTATATATGTATGTATACAATATAATTATGCATCCACAACAAAGGTGAAGGGTATATAAGATTCGGCATAGCCGAATATAGCACTCTAACTTGTTTTTTCGTTATATATGTATGTTATCAGATTCTTCTTAAAGTAAGATACTGTACGACGGGCTTTTACTGTAACGCTAAAATCGTCGCATGTTTAATTTAAAGTCAAATTATCAGGAATGAGTAGGCTTTGTTGAAAAATATAGGAATCCATTCAAAGGTTTTTGTTAATGAATTAAAGTCGAATAATGTAAAACCACTACCCAGAGAGATAAATTGTTAAATTTATGAGTGGTGTGTCATGATCGATGAAATGTATTGGGTGTATAACTTAAAATTGCGTAATCATAACAGATAGCATATTTTTAATTTTGTCTTAGTTACGTATATATATGCAATTTATTCTTACTTAGTTATTCAACATTATAGAGAAAACAACAAAGTTTTGTAGAATTTTCATATGTAGGAAGTTCCGCTTTACTTCCTTAATTGGAAAAACAATGCTAACGAAGCTCACCGAATGGCGAATGTGTTCAATTCGTTTCAATGTGCTTATCTGGTTCAGAAGCGATAATTTTAATACCAAAGCCAAATATCAATAGTATTAAGGTTACGGTCTGCAGTTGGTGTTACCAAAAGCTTCCTATCTATTATGACCTGTTGAAATCTGACCAACCCATCACCACACAACAGCATCGTTTCAAGCGTGCATTGGACGAGTATTAGTACATAATTAGTTGCGATCGACACTTCAGTTCTGAATGGGTTAACCGAAATTGACGAGAACCAAAAGACGAGGAGTTCTTTTGGCGGAGTTCTTATGTTGCCAGAACGAACGGAAAAGTTCATAGGAAACAATGACCAATACTTTGAACATAGATATATTCACCAAGCAATTTGTAAATCTAGCTTAAGTTATACTCCCAATAAGTTCGTGTCAAATAGCTTTCTTTTATTTTATATTGTAAGCCCTTAGGGTTTAATTAATTAATGCCTAATTTTTTTGGCAAATACAGAAGTATATTTATAAATAAAAATTCAAAATTTCTGTATTTTTAACCCCCTTTCAGCTTGTGAATAGTTTCGTTTAACTGATCGAGGTTTATGGTCTGTTCTTTTAAAGTAAATACTAGATCAAAAACTAAATCAAGTAAGGAAAAACTCTATTTAAGAAAGACCAGAATATTTTAATGATAAAAGTGCCTGGAGAGCCTGAGTGTATGTTGGGTTTTTATAGCCTGTTTTATCTGATACCCTTGCATTACGCTGGTTAATCAATCACCGTTTGTAGTTACCAAAATTACCTAATTAAGAGATATTTGGACCTGATATTCATCAGTGATTGCTTTACCAAATATGTAAGACATGGATATCTGAGAATCCGCTTCCTCTTAGCCTGCATAAAACAAGTATCTCCTCTCTTTCAGGTAGTCTTTACGCCTGCAGTGCGTTGTAGGAGTTAATATTTAGTATAACATATTATTTAGGACACGGATCCTGCAATGAAGAAAACACCACTAACTCTGTTATCTCTTGTAGCCATCAGTATACTCTTCCAGAACCTTACTGTGGAGAATGGAATATCAAAGTTCTCATTAGCCAACATTGGTTTGCTATCACCATAACAATCATATGTTGTTTTGTCGTTTTTTTAGTGCATGCAAATTGCATCTCTGTGCTCAAACCATTTGTGGTCGAACATTCTACTTTCAAGCAATTTAACATTATACTGCAGCAGGCATAAAGTGCATTTGAAAATAAAACATTGCACTTTGTCTTATTAATAAAATTTACATATATTTAATTTATTTTGAAATGCAGCGTTCCTTGGTCATGCAATTGCCGATTGTATACGTATAGTATCATATGGTTTTGATGTGGTTGAAGTCATTTTGCAATAATTTTACGTGTAAAATTTATTCAAATCAATTCGTTGAATACGTACGTTATTTGTTCAGTGAACTTTCGCTGAAAACGTGGGTTACAGCTGGTGTTAAGTGTAACGATTAATCGGTTAAAGAAACGAATAATAATTTTTGATCAATATTTTTCGAATAGATTAATTAATGTAATAGTTTTAAAGTAAAATTTCTTTATAGCTAACATTTTTTCTTTATGTTTAGAACACTTTATTGAATTGATCTATGCACTTGGAGCAGATAAGGAATGCTAATCCTGAAATCCCGATCCCGAAAATCCCGTGTTAACAAATCCCGAAAACTAGTATTCATGTTCAAAATTAAAGAACAACCCCCTTATTCAAAAACGATTATTAAATTTAACAAACGTTTATTAAGACAGATTTCCATATAAAATTTGCCTTAATAAACGTTTGTTAAATTTAATAATCGTTTCTGAATAAGGAGGCAAATGTTTAAAAAAATATTAGTATGATAAATCTTAATATGATGAAATTTAGCAAAAAACAATACGAATATGATGGAAATTTCTATCATCATGCAATGTTAGATCATTAGCTTAGTACTAAATAGAAATAAAATAGGGCATTCAATGTTATGATGGAAATTTTCACCATTATGCAAATAAGGCCTAAAATCTCAAGAGATGAAGAATTTGTTTTACTTAAACAAATAGTTTTCATTTTAAATCCGATTAAAGTAACAGCTCTTTATCACAGTAATATGAATCTCTGGTGATGTTGCACTTTTATTTATGCTCACACATTTATCAAAAAGTGATCTGGTGAAATCTCTCCTTAAAAGAAACCAAAATAGAAGGATGATCAACACTTTTAAAACTTCGAAAATTGAAGAGTGAATTTGATAATTAGATAGAAATGTTTGTTATTACAAATGAATTGAAAACGTTGATTGCGAAATGAATGAAATAATGAATGTAACAATATGGAAAGGATTGTTTATGCAATCAGAATACAAAGAATTTGCTAACAATTTTGTCTACAAACGATGTTACCAATATATAAAGCTGACGAAAAACATCGTCAGCTTAACATAAGTAACTTTTTAAAATAAATTGTTATCTATATATGTATATAAAAGTGATTGTGTGTCTGTATGTATGTTTATTATTATTAGTTTGGGATCTATAGACGGCTAAACGGCTGAACCGATTTGCTTGAAATTTTCACAGTATATTTCTGTATGTCTGGAAGGAGCTATAGGCTACTTTCTTTTTTGAAATTTTAAGTGGGCGTGGTACCTCCCATACAAAGTTAATTTTCGAAATCAAATACTTGGGAAACTATAATAGCTATAGTACTCAAATTTTGCATGAGCAATTCCATTGTTTGTTTAAATATTTGCGACAATGCCACGCCCCTCCCATATGATGATAATTAAAAAAATATACAATAAAATATATGGTACGTTTATTCTACCATCAATATTAATATTTAGGACAAGAATGGGCGGACTATCAATAGTGGGCGTGGCACCTCCCATAGATATGATGACAAATTATATATAGGGAAAGCTATATCAGCTATCAATATTAATATTTGGGACACCAATGCGCTGACTAGCAACTATATTAAGTAAATGTTCTATTTTTGTATACATTTGAAACCCTTATCTATATATAAAAGTGAATATATATATATAAAAGTGAATGTGTGTTTGTTTGTTTGTATATTGTAATAATATTTAATTTAAAAGAAAAACTGTAGGTTTTAATAACTTAATAAATACCGTATTTGCCGGACGATAAGACGCACCTTTTTACTCTGAAAATTTGACCTAAAATCCGGGTGCGTCTTATCGTCTGGCAAATACGGAATATTTGTTTAACTTTAAACTTTTTATTTCATTACGATACGGGTAGCGAAGCACCCGGTGTGCTTTAGCTAGTTATTTATAAAACAATTTGTTTTAATGTGAAACAAAAATACCGAAAATCCCGGGATCCAGGGATTTAAAAAACCAGTCCCGTTTGGTATCTCTAGAGCAGATAAAACTTTCGAATTTTTCAATACGGAAGTCTTGAATACCATATTCTGGAAGGGTAAAGTTATAGCATTATTTGGCATGTAACAAGTTGATTGCTTAATTTCGCAATCATTTGACCTAAAATATCTCTAGATTAAAATTTTAAAATTAATGCATATTTAAAAATATTTGTACAAAATGTGACTATGTATCTATTTATATATAAGATACTATAGTATCTTAGGCTTGAGGAATATTTTCATTCCAGAATAGGAAATTAAAAAATGTAAAATTTTGTAAAATGTTAATTTCCTCTTCTGTCCCACTGTGGAAACTAATGCTATATATTATTCAGATTGCATAACTGAACTAAACTAAACTGGTTCAGAAATTTGATGGTGGACTGTTTAACAAACTGATGCTTTTAGGTTTATATATAAGCATTGATATTCAAAACATGTTTCAAGTTCTTTTAATTTGAAACTATTATTACATATTATAAATTATTATTTCATTAATACTAAAATTTTTTTCTTACAATTTATTAATTTAATGATGTTTGTTAATCTTTGCAAAACTCACTTAATGAAACCTAAATTCATCCACGTATGTGACATATTAAAGATTTCTTTATTAAACCTCAATCACTTGTTAAGCTCTCCCCAATAAAAACAAAAGCAATTGTAATGCTGGAGGCTAAAAACATGAATGTTTTGTACTTAAAACCATAAATACCCTCTCTCATGCTACTTGTACTTATTACACAATAATTATGCGTTTAAATACCAATAAAACTTAAAATCAAATTCGTTTACAAGCAAAACAACTAAAAAAAACTTGAGAAGGCGTTAAAATCGTATTTAGTTTATATTTTTTTCATATTAAATAAAAACATTAAAAAAATATTTACTATAAACAAGTGAAAATTACGCAATTTATTGTTCATTTTTGCACAAAATTTGCTGCTGGTGTTTTTATGCCCACCACCAAAAAGTTGAGAGAGTATATTGACTTTGTCATTCCATTTGTAACACATTGAAACATTGTTAGGTTAGGTCTGGTTCCATGGGCAGACGTTCTTAGCAAAACAGCTCAGATTTCTTGGCATATGTATAGACGCATTTTGGATTCATCCTTGATAGCTCCCCCAAGCATGATAGATAGGGTGCCCCGAATATACGTTACCTTTTTATTGATATGACCGGACATTGGCAGCGGAAATGGGTGATTGTTTTATCTTCCTCCTCGTTATGACAGATTCTACAGTAATCGTTATACTGTAGACCTATACTGTAGACATTGACCTGTAAATAAAGAGACAATACCTTATTAGGTTTCGACGAAAACCGAACAGTGAATGCGTCCTTCCCACATCAAATACGGGACAGGTGGATCTCGCAGTAGAGTAAGTGATTTCATTCGACCACTTTTCCTGAGCAAGTCTGAACATTTCGTTCTGAACAATTATTTTCAGACTCTTAATGGTAATGCCAATGAAGGGATCAATCGCCTCATCAGTCAACATTGTACCTTTCAAGGTCATATTGTGTTAGTAGACCCACAATATGACCTTGAGAAATCCTAGGATGTATGTCCGTCTCTTGTAGACATGTTAACGTCTCAAGGGTAGCACTAAAGCGTAAGAAATATAGTCTTCTTTAAGCAAAAATGTTTGGTATTGTAAGTGACCAAAATTGGTTGAGTGGAGTTGTGGCTTAAAATAATCACAATATTTTTCAAAAATATTTTGGTATTAACTGAAAATGATGAGAATAATTCTTACTGTCAATGGACTTATGCTGAATCTATGCTGATAATAAGTTACTTGCTTATATTTTATGGCAAATTCAAATTTCTTCGGAAAAAAATAACAAGAATCATATATAAAATTTTATATTTAGACATCTTTGAATTTTATTACAACAAGAAAATAATAGAATAGTTTTTTAACGATAGCTTTCCGAAGCTAAGGAAAACGCATAATTGAAATTGCAATACTAATGGCGTGTTCAAAAACAAAGGGACAGGAAGCGAAAAAGAGATAAATACGTTATACACTTTGATTATCTGAAGAGATCAATTAGATATTAGTTGTATGAAGCTGGAACCTGTAGTAGAACAGAATGTTAAGAGAAAATAATGTTTGTATTTTGTACACACAATTACAAGGTGAAAATTAAGAAAATGTGAATTTGGCTAGATTAAACGAAGATAAATTTTTTGCTTCTGATGGAATAACCTTTATTCGAAGGCCATAAGATAAAGCACTTGAACTCAGACATACACAAAAAAAACTTGGAAGAGGTTCGCTAATGATATCTGGTTGTTTTTCTTTATCTGGTGTTGGTGCAATTTATTACATATGTATGTGAAAAAGACATATTGCAAAATCAAATGCTTCGCTTAATCAGAGAAAAAATGCCGCTCCTATGATAATTCGTGCAGAACACATCCAAACTAGTTAAGTCTTGGGTTAAAAAAAAACAAAGTCCGTATTATGGAGTAGACGTTATAATTCCCTAACTTAATCCTACTAAATTAGGAATTGTCTTGATTAAAACTTGTGCGATCTAGTAATCGTAGTTGTGTAAAATCGATGAAGGTTAAACTAAATATTAATATTAAAGGTAGATTCGTTGGGAGTTATAAATAATTTTAAAGAAAATATATTGTTCTTGATAGCGTGTATATTAAGTTTGCCATGACGTTTGTAATACATGGAAATATTGACCGTAGAAAGAAAAAGTAGGATCAAGCTAAAACTTTAAGAATATCTAAGCACGATAGAGCTTCGAAGGAAGGTCTTAGAGGCATGAAAATGTTCCTAAATATTCCTTGTTTCACTGAAAGGTTTGGTATTGAAAATGCCCAATTAAATTTTGCACATATTATTCTGATTATAAAAGAAGAAGTCTTGTCGAAAATGGTTTCTCATTAGAGTGCAAATCTCGTTTAGACCAAAATGTATGGAAAACTTTGTTTTAGAATCTGGGTGGAATTTACACTAAGTATTGGTGGTGGATATATAAGATTTGGCATAGCCGAATATAACACTCTTACTTGTTATACTCACCATCTATAAAAACAAATTGGTGTATATATACTTTGTCATTCCGTTTGTAACGATCGTAGATCAAAAAAGTATATATGTATATTCTGGGTCCTTATAAGAATGAAAGACGATCTAGTCATGTCGGTCACGATAGAGCTTCAAAAAAAAAAAAAAAAAAAGAATTAAAACAATGATATTTTTATTGAACATTTTTGTTCCACCGAAATGTTTGGTATTGAAAATGGGCAAAGTAAGTCCAGTAGGATCCGAGTTATAGACCAAAGTTTCAGGCAACCTCGATATTTTTTAAATATTTTTTGTTATATAATGTATATAATATCATACAATTGTTCACATTTAATTTTTTATTTTAGAAGGACAAGTCTCATAGCCCCCATACAAATATCTTCTCGAAAAATAAAAATAAGTTTCATGACAAGAAAAATTTTTAAACGTTATATTGTTTGCATTGGTTCATATTTAAATGTAGCACCCATATAAAGTCCACTTTCTGAAATCACTTAAATGTGCACAAATCTTTATCACGATTAGGGATGGCAATGCCGAAATTCCGAATCCCCAAATTTGATTTAAAAATCGAGGGATTTTTTAAGTTTTAATTTTTCTTTTAATTTTACAAAAGTATGTCGAAGAAATAAAGGTGAAAGAATTGAAATTAATTTTGGATTGCCAAACTCGAATGCATTATTTGATGTGTCTGTGGTTTTTGGAATTGTAAATTCCAAAAAAAAACTTTAATTGAATTAAAAGTTCAACAGATGACAGAAAATTCTGTTAAAGTAACAGTGAAGTCGTTTTTCGCAGTGATATGAATCTCTGCTTATATTGAATTTTTTTTATGGTCATAGATATATCAAAAAGTGATTGCATATTAAGCGATAAACTGGCAAAATCTCTTCTTAAAACAAACCAAGAAAGAAGGATGATTTACTCCACACTTTTAAATTTTTTTGAAAAAATCCAAAATTGAAGAATGAATTTGATAATGAGCTAGAAGTGTTTGTTATTGGAAATTAATTAAAAACGTTGATTGCAAAACGAATGAAATTGAAATATTTAAAAAACACCAAATAATTTATGATATGAAATCAATTATTTAATAATAGATATAATTATTTGTTGCGGAGGGTGAGAATGTAGACAGTAAACAATTTAATAACGATGTGAACGTTGTTCTTTGTCAGCTTTATATACGAGTATTGGTAACAATATTAAATCACGATTATTTTTACTTTAGATGTCTTAATGTTTTTAAGAAGCCTTCTTCAGATTGAACGATAATATTCTATTGCTTTTAAATTAATATAGAAATTAAACGCAAGATGACATATTTTTTTCTGTCAATCTAATTTTTCAATACACAAATGGTGCCTTAAATTGTGCTTCAATTCCTCTAACTCACTTCTTTTGCATCAGCTCTAGTTTTCGATATATATTTTTTTTGTTTAAATTACATAGTTACACGATTTTGTGTAACATAACTGAAGAAAAGTTTAACCTACTTAGTGAAAAGGAAAAATCAAAATTTGTCTACAATATTAACTTCATGCTGTCGTAACATAATATTTACTTCACTCCGTAGTTTTGGAGATATAGCCGAATATATGACGAAGAAATATTATTTAAAAATGTTTTTTGTTTTTCAAAAATTCATAAAAAATAGAGATATTAACAAAAGTTTGTGTCCTGCATAAAATGCAATATTAATATGGCAGCAATAGTTTTACAAAAATTTGTTGTTTTACAAAAATTTCAAAAACAATCAATCAAGTAAATATAATATAAAGTTACTTTATGTCGAATAAAACTCACAGTTGTGAATTTATTTTAGCAAGATATAGCTTTGCTATACGCGTAATATATTCTCCTCTATGACTGAAGGAAAATAATGGAAAATTTGTTATTTTCTTTATTTTTTATAAATTTTTGAAAAATAAAAAATGTATAAAAAAAATATTCCATTCAAAGTTGAGCGATATCTCCTAAAATACTTCTTGGAATGAAAATAGTGTTAATGCAGCATTAAGATAATATTGTAGTCGAATTTCGGTTTTTTTATTTTTACGTTACGTTACTATAAATCGCATAACTACGTAGTTTTCTTAAAAAACTAATATCTCGAAAACTAAAGCTGAGACAAAAAAGTGAATTATAGGCATTGACACCCAATACTAGATGCATAAAAACTGACTAAGAAATCTAAGGCACCAAAAAAAGTTTTCATTTTATAGGGCTGTGTTATATACGTACATACATACATACTTATGTATGTATATGAGGACAGAAAATATTTGTTTTCAAACATGTTTATATTTAACATAAGTTCCTTTTTTAATATAAATAATTGTTATTATTTACTAGCTGACCGCCCCGCCCCGGCTTCGATCGGTATTTACTAATGGTTTCTATTTCATATAAAATTAAAAATAAAGACACAAAAATTTCAGTAAGAGAAAAAATAACACAAATTTTTATCAATTTATTGCGACAGTCAAAATCGGGAAGTTAATTTTTCTTCGGTTTAAAAAAAAAATTTGTGCATATTGTGAATAATTGTGAATAAAAGCGACACGCGTTCATCGATTTTCATGATTTATGTCTCATTTTGTTCATAGGTTATGCAACTTTACGAGAAAGTAATAGGACTTGTATGCCCTCATTGTAATTCCTCATTTTTTTAAATTTGTTTCAGCAAAATCGGACCAGTGGTTCTCCAGTTATGTTAAAAAAGACCACCAAAGCTGACAATTTTCCCTATATGATAGTTACTAACTTCAAATCTTAATATCTCGATTCCTAGACGTGATACAGCGAAATGCTGGAAAACGTATAACTTCTTTTTTACCGATATAACATTTTCCGTTGGTTTCATCCCATTCCGATCACTGACCCCTGCCATTTGTCTCACAGTGTTATTAATTAAAAAACAAAAAAAAATCATTTTAAAGCTTGATGGTAAACAATGTTTTTTGTTCTTCTATTGGGGCAGAAAATTAATAGTCCTGACGGTGTAACGACTCTCGAGCACGCAACATACAATTGACCGTGGGAAAAACATTGGGATTCTAGATATAACCCACACCCTTTTAAAGATTGTCCTTGAGATTTATTTATCGTCATTGTGAATGCAAGGCGTACTGGAAATTGGACGCGTTAAAAACTTAATTGTTAGATCACTTGGTTTTATAGGTATCCTGGGGAAAAGCACTTCTTCGCCTTTAAACTTTCCTATAATTATCTTTGCTTTAATAGTGTTTGGCATCAGCGTTTTAACAACTAATCTAATCTATTGATATTATCAAACACGACTAAATTATATCACAGAGCAAACATATATATCACTCATTAGGAACTTTCTAAAGTTTAGGCGTAGGTTCAGTAAAACAATTTAGTTTTGAAAAGGAGGCAGTGTTGTTAGCTCTTCAAGTTTCTCCAAAAAAAATTTCGCTTATTAAGAAAAATGAGAAGTGAAAAGGAGGCAATAAAAATTTAGTTCATTGAGTTTTGCTAAAATTAAAAAAAAAAAACTGAGAAGTGAAAAGGAGGCTTTAGTGCCAGTTCTTTAAGTTTCTTCAAAAAATGTCTCTTATGAACTTAAAAACTTAAAATTTCCGAGTTTTACCAAGAATTTTTGAATTTTTTGCTTTTACAAACCATCTCCTGAGAATTTCGAATCGAATAAAGAAAAATCAGCCAAATCGCTCCAGCCGTTCTCACGTGATGCCATTACATACATGGACCATTTCATTTTTATATATAGAGATGTAGATAAACAAATTTGTTTTAGTATGAAACAAAAATCCCGAAAATTTACATTTATAAAATCCCGATTCTCGACCTCCCTAATCATTATCAAGTTGAAATTCACTACAAAATATTTCATATATTTAGGTATGTGAAAATAGTCGTACCGAATTTTATGATGGTCGGTTAATATTTGTCCATAGCTCTAAAATAAAGTTTACTTCCAAAAACCATTTAAAAGCGAATTTTTTCATTGTATTCAATTTCATGCCGGTTGATCCATATCGACTATTGCACCCATATAAAGTAGACTTCCGAAAATCTCTAAAAGGCGCCTAAATATCTTATAAACATCACACAGCTCCCACAGCTCCTCTCCGAAAAACTCAACTACCTTTTGCAAATATGAATTATATATATGCAGAAACTAAACTCTAGGCTTTTGTGAAGGTTAATCCTTAATTGGCCATAATTCCTAGAATAACTGGAATATCTATAGATTTCTTGTATATATCGCCTCAAATAGATGCAAATTATGGCACAATATTTTATGGTGAGGGATCTCATAATAGGCGAGGGATCCGAAAACTAAAAGTATCAATAAAACACACTACTGGTATAGTGGTGGTGGCTATATAAGATTCGGCACAGCCGAATATGAACTCTTACTTGTTTTGTTATTTCAATAATGGTGTAGTACAAGTTTGTATTTGTTTTTTGTTTTGTTTGCTTTATTTTGTTTTTATTAATTGTTTTTTTTTTTGTCTAATTTTTTGCAGATCGTTTCATTAAGTGTTTGTGTAGCAAAAAAATTAGAAAAAAATGTCATTAAAAGATTGTTTTAATTAGTGGGAGGAAGATGAAGCACCCCCAACAGCAGCAACAGTGGCAATAACAAGTGTCACAAGATAATGAAACAACAACAACAAAACCAATAAAAAATTTAGGTAAGTTTTAATTTATTGCTGTATTTTGTTTTGTTTTGTTACTTGTATATTTGAAGTTTTAATAATGAATTTCACAATAGAAATATGTGTGTAAGACAATATTAGAGTTAATTTTGAATAAATTAAAATTTAGTTATCTCAAGTTTTTTGTTTTTGAAACTTCGCTTTTCTTTCCAAGCTGTTGCTATTTTAACTTTCAATAAAACACTAATTACCACTATTAATCGCAGTGATTACCATATTTATATTTAAGACTAAACAAAGAGCTTATTGTGCGTTATGGTCAAACAATTTAAAAATTCAAAACTATTTATACGTCTTGCAAGTTTGTTTGTACTTATTTAGTTTGACTGCATTACAAACCCTTCATGCCTCTGTAAAATATGTAATTTATTTACATGGAGCGAACACACAAATATTATGCACTTAAATTATCTTTCTTTTTGTTGCCTCTTACTTGCTGTAAATAATTTAATTTTTTGGTCAAACATCTACACGGCCATCAGCAATTTCAAGTGGTGATAGTAGAAAATGTTTGATTTTTGTTTTTTTTTTTTTTTGTTGTAAAAAGAAATCAGAAAGAGACCAACAATAATATAAAAAAAAAGTTCATTAACTTTTCCAGAAAAGTAACAAAGACTTAGTTTTACCGGCAAGAAGAGAAAAAAAAACATGAAGAAAGAAATATATAACTCCCCAAAATATATAAACTGCCATAACAATTTTTTTTCTTTTATGCCAGTACAGCCACACAACTTAACAAAATGATGTGGAGAAAAAATTTTTATTTGGGAACCCATAATGAAAAATCAGTGACTTTTTTATAGTGTTAAAATAAATATTTTACCAGTACATTTTTATACAATAATGATGGTCTTCTTGTAGAGTTCTTTGTTAGTCCTTTGTCGTTGGTCAACAAAGTAATGACAAATAAGTTATTATTTTGTTGGAACTAACTAGTTGACTTTGTTATACAACTAATTGCACGTAAGGACTTAAGTGTCTCAAGGACATACCGAATTCGTTATTAGTACAAACGAGCTAGTTAGTAACTACTGCCTGGTACGGTCAGATCCAGACATAAAAGACGTATGGAATTGTATCCCACAATACGCAGTATGGTTTTTATTCTTCAACGTCGAAATTTATTTCGCCTCAATATAATTGTATTATTGCACAACTTGAATAGTCGAGCTCATAAATATTTAAATTGTTTTCATAAAGAATCTCTACACCACCACATTCCGTGTGTAAGAATCATCTGAGAACCAACAAAGTGTACAGTGCAGGAGACGAGATTAGCACACTTGGTATCTGTTGACAAAAACTTTATTTAAATTCTAATATTTAGTAGGATATTCTTTGTCTTGTTTTTCCTCTATTATTGCACATCTCCTGGGCATACTTTCCACCAGATCCCTACAATGCTTTTTTGGAATTGCCTACCTTCCACAAATCGAACAAATTCTTAGATATCTATTACTACCATTATATGTTAATCTACATCATTCCACATGATCTCAATCCAATTGAAATTGGGCTGGCCATTCCAACATATCAAACTTATGACGTGTTTTTTGGTTCGTTGTCGAGCATAAAACGCCACTTAAGTTATTGTCCTCTGAGTATGGAATCATCGTATTTAAAATTATAGTTTATGTAAAGGACAAAATGTTGTCCACCATATTCCCACCACTATGATTTACCGTCCATCAGACAAGAAAATACAAAATTTTGCTTCATCACTCCTGAGGATATTCTTGTAGAAAATTATTGGTCTTTCTAAGTGCTCTTGGGCAAAAGAATGCACCCACGCATGATTTTTCATTGAGACATAGTTCTAGAGGAGACTGAATTGTGGTGGGTCTGCCATTGATGGTCTGTAAATTAAAGAGCCCTCATGTTGGGTTGCTTTTCTACGTCTTGAAAATACTTGCAATCTCGTGAAAGATGCTCCCTCTAGAGTTCATCTAATGAATAATCTTAGTCTGTCCTCATGTGCAACACTTTTATTTAGCCATGTGTTAATATGACTCTTTTCTGATCCCTAATCTTTTCATAAAATATTTTCCAAATTTATTCATTCCTAAAAACGCAGCGTGAATAACTAACAAAATATGTAAATTTACTTTCACGTTCTAAATTATTGTCCAGCTCAAATTGCCCATTATTTGGAACAACGAATAGAAGAAAGTATTGAGAAATAATATCATAAAAAATTATCACAACATAGGGTACCAAGGGTACCGCTTCACCATAGCCTTCCATACAAAAAAGGTTGTGTCAGTCAGGATTAAAGATAATGTAAAAACAATTACAGAAATAATTTCATAGCTACATATCTGTCCTTAATGATTACTACCACGTCAAACTCTAGTCATGTCTATTAAAAACTCGGTTCGTACCCACAATAATGCTAAATATTTTTTAAAGTCATGACTAGAATTAGACGTGGTAGTAAAAAATGATAAGGGACAGAAATGTAGCCCTTACAGAGCCATTTATGATTATACTAAAAACAGCAACACAGTAAACAAAATACTAAAAGGGCGGTATTTGTAGGCGTGGCAAACAAATTAAAAATTGTTTCTGGAATTGTTTTTACGTTATCATAAATTCTAGGGGGTGACTGACACAACTTTTTTTTCGAACCACTCTAGGGTACAACAATGGACAAAAATTTCAGTTAATATTTATAATCATATAAAAGAAAATTGCAGCATATATGAAGCGTGCTAACCTCATGTCTACCACTGTACATATATTTTCTTGATCCTTAGGAATGTCTTTGACAATTGAGCTATGGCCGTCTGTCTGTGTAAGACATTCAGACATCTAAAATATGCCACCAAAATCTACAAGGTTTATAATTCTCTTAACACGTTGGCTGTCACGTCGCACGTTTTCATGCGACACCCAGATGTTGCCCTGAGGCCACGTCGCACATTTTCGAACATTTTAATATGGAATTTTATATGGAATTTTGATTCTCTGGCCTGTGATAAACATTTTGGTGTATTTCCCATGGCCGCTGTGTATTTTTAATTGTTTTTTTTCTTTTGGATAATAAAAAAGTAAAACAAAAAAGAATAAAAATAAGTTGTTGGCCAAAATTGTTAAATCACATTGCTACTGAACGATCAAAATTCGAAAAAGGTTTTAGCAGCCAACATGTTAAGGAGTTTGGTATTGACATTTTTTAAAATCGGTCCAGTAGAACCAGAATAATGTATTAAAATGAGAGACAAAAGGACAAACCTTGTTATGAATAGGTCTAGGTTAACGCTAACCCCAAATAAGAAACACTGAATATAGATATCCTAGTTTATATATCAGTGTAGTTTCTGTAATTCTCGTCATGATTAGGTGAAGGGTATTTAAGATTCATTGTTTTTTTTAATTCTATTGAAAAAAAAACCAAAAGATCACTGGGATAGAAAGTGTCTCTGTAAATGCTGTAAATGTAGCATTTTGTAAATCCTTATTTATTAGTACGAATCAAAGGTGATGATGATGATTAGCGTGATGCCTGTGGTGAGAGTTCACATAATCATTGGTCGATTAGTACAATGACTGGATGTTGCATACAATGATCTCAGTTAGCAGATGAGAACGAGATGGAGAACGTTGAACACTGCGCATATACAAGTATTCCGATTTGGCCAGGAAAGTAATGAAACTTAGAAGCATCTAAAATACATATAATTGGAATATTCTGAAAGAACAAAAAAGAAGTAGAAACTTTTGAAAAATATGTAATTGAAAATGGTGTAGTAGACAATATAGATAATGGTACTAATGTATAAAACCTATAAAATATGTTGCTTGTTTTAATCAAACTTATTTGTTGGGAACATTTTCAATTAAATTTGAGTCCAAGACAGAATGAGGCTACAGAAAAACTAAAGACTAAAGGTCTTTACACTTTCACACTTGGCAAATATTTGCCGAAAAAGACGTACTTTATTTATTTATATTTCTTTTATTAAAAAAAAAACTTCGTTTATTTAGGAAAAGACACAACAAATATTTAGTATTATTTTAGTTGATGCTATTTGTTCGTGCAAAACCTTTAGAAATTTATTTAATCATTCCCATAGAATTTACACGATTGAAATTTTCTTCAAAATTCTCTTTAAAATGTTTCAAACTCAAACAAACAGCAAAAATTTTATTTATTTAATAACTATTAATAGTATTTTGATGAGCAATTTTGAAGAAAATTTCAATCGTGTAAATCTAGCTTAAGAAAGTGAAACTTTATTTTACAAAGCAAAAGTCATAAAATTCAAACGAATTGCTTGTCTGTTTATCGTGTTGTATGTTTGATTAATTTACAAAAAGAAATCTACGGAATAAACAAACCAAATCAGCCAACCAAACCGCCGACCTATCTGTATGTCCGTCCGTCCATTTTGAACTGCAAATCCAAAGTATTTTTAGCATTTGAATGTTAGTAAAATGCGTGCAAATACTTGCAAATATTTAGTCTTCAATACTAAAACGATATAAACTTCCTCTTACTTTTTTTTTGTCATGTGTGTATGTGCCTTTAAACTCCATGAGTGCAAATGCGAGCAGGAATACAATTAAATCACAATTCACTCGACTTGAAATTTAGAAAACTCAACAAACAGAGAAGAAAAAACTTAAAAAACAATTTTTTATTTAACGTTAAAAATTTCTGAAAAAAAAATCGAGAAAAAATCAACAACGACAACAACAAACTAAATATACTATATATAAATAAATAAAAACTAACAAATATAAAAATAATGAAAACGTGCACCTTTCATTCAATACAAGAAATAATAATGGAAAAAAACATTTAAAACTCTAGAGGTCAATGACATGAACTACTTTTATTGTAAAAACTATAAAACTAAAAAATAAAAAATACACAATATCGAAGACAACAACACAAGTTGTTTTAGCTTAAAGTTGTAAAGAAATTATAAATACATGCATAGGAAATACTTGTTGTACCACCAAGCAAGAGCTGGAGAGAGTATTTTCATTTGAAGCCAAAAACTACTAAATAAGTAATGTCAACTTAATGGTATATAAGCGATTTTTCTACCCTGGACCCACAAAAGTCGTGAAAGAGGGTATTTACATATACATATAAATATACATAGATATTATTGATCCGTATGAAATTCTAAATTCTAAAACAGACAGTTTAAAACACTGTCACGCCCAAAATACACAAGCCAAATCAATTAGTTTTACACAAAAACGTTTAAAATTCTCCTAAGTAGTTTGCTATTGAAAAGCAGTAAAATTAGTCCAATAGAACCAGAGTTATGAACCAAAATATAATCTCTGCAAACAATCAATGAATAATATAATTTCCAAACCGTTTCGATTTTATAAATTTGTATTTTGTATAAATGTATTGGTCATGAAATTTGGCCCAGTTAATTCCTAGAATATAAGAACAAACTCTAAAGGGAAATTGTATATTAGGTTGACGATTTTTTCTAGCCCCATACAAATATCTTTCCCGAATATGACTCTATGATCAATACATAGCTATAGAATAAAAATGTCTATACAAAATTCAAATAAGTTTCCTACTGAGACAAATTATGAGACGAAATTTATTTGCGCATGTAAAGTACACCTCCGAAATCTCTTACAAATATCGTTATATCTGGTTGAAGTTCAACATAAATTATGCTCATATACATACAAACCGCCAAACTGAGTTTTTTGAAGACCGTTACATGAAGTAGTTTCTGCAATTCTCATTAAATTTAGTTGTAGGATATTTATGATTCTATATGTGACTGATATACCTATCTAAACAAAATAGTTTTTGAGGATATTGCACAAGCATCATCACACATATTTGTTTATAAAATTTTAATTTAGCGTATTACAAATCCTGTGAAACTAGTAGGATAATATACAGCTAGGGAGGATGCTCAGTTATCACATTAAAAGGGGATTGGAGTGTCTTCATTCTCAGGAGCGTTGCAATGGGGATTCGAATAAACATTCAAGTTATATCTGAATAGAACAAACTTTCAAGTGTTGTGGTCTGAAAAATACACTGTAGACAATTGCAGTATACACCTATTCAACTGTATTTGGAGACCTGTTGCAATGGCTATTCTACAGAATGAAAATAACATTATTTATGTCAATATGTATTAATAGTGTGACCAACTGGCCCGGAAAATCCAGGACATGGCCCGGTTTGGAAACCATTGTTTCGGTGACATTCCCCGGATGGCTCGGATTTTTATTTTGAATTTAATTAAATAAAAAATATGTGGACTTGAACAACAAAATAGTCTATTTTATTGAAATTTGGCACAATCGCATCATATTTTAATGGACATTAATTCTTTTGAATGATTCATTTTAAAATCATGTGTCTATGCATATCCCCAGCAAGCCATATGAGTCCGAAAAGAGTCTTTTCTGACACCTTTTCTGGGGCGTTCATGCACTTTATAAGCCCAAAAAACAATCATTATTGCTCCAAAAACTTTCAGAAAAGAGGGTCATTACATTCGAAAATGGTCCGTCAGAAAGAGCTCTTATATAATGTCAGAAAAAAGTCTTTTATGAGTGTTTTTTTTGGGCTCTTAAAGATCTCTTAGATAATGCCAGAAAAGAGTCTTTGATGAGGGGTTTTTGGGCTCAGAAAGAGCTCTTATATCATGTCAAAAAAGAGTCATTACAATTTAAAGGTCGCATTTATTATTTTTTTAAAACTGTTTTTACTTAAACAAAAAGTAGAAACAACGATCAAATTTATGGTTGAAAAGAAATGGTTAAAACCTGAAGACAACAATGTAGAATTGTTTGACGAGTTTGGTTACATATTGAAATTTATTACCCCCAGAGAAAATTAGCGAATGGAATAAAAATAATCCTCCTACTAAGTCACGTTCTACTATACCACATCAACGTTGGGTGGAATGTTTCAAACATTTGCAAAGTAAGAATGTATTGTACACTCGCTTCGTGCGAATCATTAAATTTATATTTTGTTTGCCAGCAACATCTGAAAATTTCATCACAGGATAAATACGATTTTAAACAGAAAGCGACAGAAAATTAAATTCAAATTACTTATAACACTATAATTGTCTAAATTTAACTTGAATAATAAAGTTTTTTTTTCCATAAAAAATGGCCCGGTTTTAAGTTTGAATGTTCCGGATTTTAGTACTTTTTTCGAAAAATTTCCCGGTTTCGCTCAAAATTGAGGTGGTCACACTATGTATTAAGTATGATAAATTAATCTGACATTTCAAAACGACTGGTCCGATTATTATTAAATGGGTAATCCACTCAATCCCCAGGCGGCACTGGGTATATTTTCTGAAAGTCCCCGTATAGATCTTTCAGAAACATGTTCACGTGTTCTTTTTATTGCTTATAGTTTCCGAATATGTTTTTCATATAATTTCAAAGATTTTTATATTTTTTAAAAGTCACCGGATAGATCAGTAAGAAACATTTCCTATATAGTTAGTCACGAGTTATAAGATTTTTCTTCAAATATCATACAGAATTTTTAACCCAATTTTATTAAATTCAGTTTGAAGTTCAAGCGATTGTACCAACATCGATAGGGATGAGACCAATATCCAGTGCTGATATTCAGCTGGTTCGGACCAGTTCGCTCGAACCGGTTGTTAAAATTTTAAAAATTTTGCGAACCGGTTGTTGCATATTCACCCTTCTCGTGAATAAAAATTCCATATGAAATTTGTTGGGGTGATTATGTTTTTTGTTTTAACGGTTTTATATAATGTGTATTTATCAAGGTGATCAGTCTCGGCAACAAACACAATATTGTTCAGTTGTTCATTGTCCAAACGTACAAACAAACGATTTTATTTTGGTCATACATTGGATTCTTAGATGATGATGTTTTCAATAGTGTTTTCTTCAATCTTTTCAGAAAAAAATAAAGCAATTTTTTTGACTTTTATTTTGCAAAATCAAAACTATTTTTTTATTAAACAAAAGTTTATATCATTTCCTTCAAGAGGCTTGTGGTCTGTTACTGGAATGCGACTTTAAAATGTTCGCTATTTTTATCAAAATTTGGCAAAAATAAAATTTTTTTAAGCGAACCGGTTGTTAATTGTTTCGAATATCACCACAGCTAATATCCCCATTAAACAGTGACTTTATATAAATGTGTTACACTGCAATAGTTAATATAAAGAGAACGATTAGCATTTTATTGAGCGATGGACTAGAAAGTCAAAATAAAATTTTATAAATTAATATAAATAATTGGGAGAGAAGTAATAATTCCGGGTTGATTGGAGCACGTTCTAACTCTTGATGTTATTCTTAATGCGGACGAAATTGCTCACACTGCAACAACGTCTCCGAATTATTCAACTGAAAATCAGTAAGATGAAAGGTGAATATGAGAGATTATTCTTTTGGGCAATAATAATAATTTCAACATCAATATTAAGTTTTTTTTTTTTTTATTTAAAAAGGTGTAAATGAATTACACTTTATAATAATTTTTACAACTGAAATACCTTCCAATCAAGACATTATTAATGTTTGAAAATGCCCCAAGTCAAGCAATGCCCCAATATCTACAAAGGATGGATAAATTCGGACTTAAACCTTATTCAAAACAGAAATCACGACATAAATAATTTTTCGATTTAACGTATCGGTCTGACAACAATCGGTCTGATAAAAGTAACAAGATAGAAAGGGGTGTTTAACCTGAATTAGTAAATACTGTCATGCTATATTGCTCTTCCAGTGCAACCATTTAAAAATTGTGAATAATTAAAAAGTTCTCAATAGTTAAGAAGTTTGTTAAAGAAAATGTTTAAAGTTTTTTTCCCCTAAGATTTTTAACAGAAAATCGCTTAAATTAAAATGCTGCCACAGAGAGTTAAAAAACGCCAAAATACACAACTGTCAGTTAAAGCAGCAGAAGCAGCAGCAATTTACAACAACTATGAGAGACAAACAAACGACTTGTGGCAGTGAAAAAAAAAACAAACCAAACAAAAACAACTTATTAAATTCACTTTCTATTCCATTGAAAAGTGAAACAAAAACGAAAACAACACCAAATCGAAAAAAACCTGAAACAGACCAAAAACAACTACAAAACAGAAAATCTTTGAATAATAGCGATTTTATTTAGTCTTCTGTTTTTTTTTCGTAGGTTTATCCAACAACTCACTGGCTGACTGATAAACGAAAGTCTTTGAGAGTTAAATAAATGTCTAAGTTGTAAAAAGTAGTGTGGTGAGATGAGGTGTGGTGAGTGAGTGAGTGGTACAAGTAACAACAATTTCATTTTCAACAACTGTATGGAAACTTAAAACACATTGTTGTTGCAGCAGCAGCAGCTGCTGTTAATAGTTAATGATGCTGCTTGTTGCTATTGATGCATATTAAGAGCAACCAATATCATCATGTTTGAATCACTCGTTCATTCATTCATTCATTTACTCACTTGCCTACTAACTAACTGACGTCCGCTGATTATTCATTGAAAGTGTTTTGTTCAAATATTGTTTAGTTTTTTTCCAGATCTTTTCCATTTTTATTTTTCAATGGTTTCCGTTGATATTTTTTCTTGTTGTTGTCTAAATAGATCAAGTCTCTTATTGTTGGAGTTTGAAAGAAAAGTTTCACCTTTAAAATGCGTTTTAAAAAAATAAAATCTATTTTTGTTTGTCTTTTGAACATTGTGAATTTCTCTAATTTGAATTTTTTGGCATATTTGTTGATTGTTGTTTCTCTGTGCGCCATGAAGAAGTGGTGGTTATGAGTTCGTCAGAAGTGTGCAACCATTTTGCAGGCGTTGGGTAATTGTGGTTAAAGTTACAACTCTTACAGCAGTGGTATATAATAATACCCGTTTAGCGGTAGTTTTACTTAATTTCTGCGAATTGAACGTTCTGGGAATATTTGTCCCAATTTATACGAAGCAATTCTTTAAGCTAAGCTGATTACATTTTAGCCATCGCGGTGAGGGGAAGATAAGACGAGTACACAATTGATTGTACTAGCAATTCTTGTTACTCTCTTATTTGTATTACATATGTGTATACAACTGTGTGTATATTCTCAAATAAAAAATACTAGCGATTTAAACAATACGAATTGGGTTGTGTAAACACCGAAGAAATTTCAAAGAAAAAATTTAATTAAACTTTTCAATAAAAATTGCTTCGTGTAAATTGGGACTCTGCTCCGAAATGAATGTCCCATATAGATTAATGTTTCAGGTTTATTTGCTACATAGTACATGATTCGTTATCTGTTAAGAACAATGAGATACAATATTCGATTATAGAGCAGTGAATTATGATCTACCATAATGAATTTTACATTAAAATATTTGTTTATAAAACCAAATCACACCCAAAAATCTTTTGCTGATCAGTCAATAGTTCAAGATAGCTCCCATATATAGCCAACTTTCAAAAATCACTTTAACGAGCAACATTGTTGGTATCCACTTCATATTGATTCAGCTAATTTTAAAATGATTGTTCATAATTAGCTAAAGCCCCCATATAAAAGCCTCTTCTGAAAATCCATTAAACATGCATAAACAAAAAATTTGTATTTGCACAGAAGTAATAATTGGCCAATAATAGGTCATAGCTTTCATATAGCGCCAACTTCTAAAACCCCATTTTTCTCATACACTCGATAGAGGTTTCAAGCAAGGTGAATTTATACTAGGTGACAGCATAGCGCCAGCTAATTATTCATGGTGAAATTGAAAATGTCAAAAAGTTGTTTACAAATAGTCAAAGTTTATATAAAAAAAAAAACTTTTTGACAGTGACGAAAGTTTTTACACAAACAAAAATGCCTGTTGTTCTTGCCTTGTTGTAATTGTTGTAGCAATGCTGTCACCTAGTATTTAATTTCACCATGGTTTCAAGTACACGGGCTTGACCGACTAAACCTTCTTACTTGTTTGTTATTTACTACAATTTAGGAGTTTTAATAAAGATTGCCCATCTCAGACTTTGACTTAATTTTTATTGTTTGTATAAAAATTCACGTGTAAAAGATTTTCGTTGGAAGTTTATTAGTCATGTCGTCTATACTTTGTAAACAACATAATTATAAATTTATGTTGCAACAAATATAAATTCCTAAAAAGTGGGTGATTTTTTCTTTTGTTTTTTTTACATTAAAAATATTTATTCATATTATTGTCTTTGATGCAAACACACAAATATTAAACAACTGTATATGGGGCGTATACGTAATATTGGATTATTTAAAATAAATAGTGTGTTTCATACTCCTTATACAGAAAGATGACAAATAGTCATCTTCAGAAAGTAGTATGTATTTTAATTATTGCACATATTTCATATTTATAGGAACATTGCATTTTTAAAAATTACTTATCAATCGTAATCCAAAACGCTAACAATTTGTATTATCAAGAACTGCAGCTCCCTTCGGCTTTACGTTTCAATTGACAATAGTAAAATATTGTTTAATTGCCTTAAGCTAGTAGAGATTTTAATCCAACCAACACTTTACAGAACAGTGTTGAAGTTTGTCAGTTGAGAAAAAGGATGCCCTTCTGACCACAGTTGACAATTACTTTGTATATTTTTCGTTTTGCTGCAACATTTAGTTTTGGTCTGGATAACTGTTTGAAGTCCATTTTAAATATATTTCATCTTAGGCAGTGTTTGGATTTTATTAAAACTTTATTATTTAACTCATTGTTCGACCTTTTTATTTATTAAACAATTATATTTTATTTTCTGAATATGCTACACATTGTTGTAGCGAAATATCGGTATAAATAAAAAATAAAAATAAAAACACCATTTTGTTTTTCACTACAACTGGGATATTTCATGGCACAATTGATTTGAAAACCAGCATACACGTGTATTATTCTTGAGTTCATTGTCAGAGTGACCCGGATTGTGCTTAGTTATTGGCTTCTTTTAATAAAATTGTTGCTTTATTTTTGCTTACGGTCTGTTCTTAAGGTTTGCTTATATCGTTTTTTTGCAATCATTGAACCCGACACTCTCGTGTTTTTAAAAATTTTTTTCATGATTTTCTTTCTATTTGGATTATGCATTGCTCAGCACTCGTACAAATAGAGGGTTTTTTTTTAAAGGATGTATAGATGGATTTACTAGCGGAAATTTTGTCAGCTGTCAAGTGATTTATGTTTAGCTTGGTTTGACATTTCAACATAAATAGACTGACGTCAGAACAACGCTTCCAAATTGTGCAAATTTATTTTGAAAATCATGAAACTATGAAATGGAATAAAACAAAGACGATTTTTTTTTAAATTGATATGCAATTTACTTTATTCGAAAGATTATCAGGAGTGTCATAGAAACCAATATTGTCAGAATTGGTTTTAAAACCGACAAGAAAAAATGCTTTGGTGTCATAGGGCACTTCTACACGTTCAATAAATATCGAGATATTTTTAGTATTGGTTTATATGACATATGTAGATTTAAAAATGACTACTGGCATATGACTGGCTTGGAAGTAGACTAATCTGGAGGTCCAATTTTCAACGATTTTTTTTTTAAACATTTACGGCCGCATATCGGCAATAACGCGGCAAATGTTGTTCTCCAAGTGGTCAATCGTTTAGAGCTTATCGACGTAGACTAGCGACTTCAAACGTAAACCACTTGACAGCTGACTGTTGCCAACTTAAAGTTCTATACTTCTAAAAAAAACACCCTATATATATTGCGTTGATTACATTTTTTACAGAATGTTAACACAATAATATAAAGGAAAACCGAAAGTGTTGTCGAGACTTATCTTTTCTAATAACAACGTCTTTTTAATGTTGCAAATAAGAAAATCTTAAAATCGTATAACTTCGTAAATTGTTACAGTAAAACTACTGATAATCTTATGATAAGTTTTCTATGAATCTTTTTAATGGTCATAAGTTAAATGCATAATTTTTATGGATTATGTAAATTTGCTCGGAAAAAGAACAATGTTTTTTTATTTTAAATTTTGTATATAACACATCATTGAATTTTATTTGAACAAAAACGCAACGCAGTTTATGAAAAACAGAAGTAGGTTTTGTAAAATAAAGGTTTTTTTTAACAATTCATAGAAGAGTAAAACCAGAGACAAGAAGCAGAAAACTAATAATAATGACACGGTTTGATCAGAATTTAATACGTAAAAGCAAATGCATTTAATTAATGTTCATTATTTAATAGTCATGCATTTTGAAATAGGTTTCAGGAAGCTGGATTAAAAGCCCGTTATCTGAGAAAGCATAATGTTAAAATCAGGTTGCATTTGGCCAAGAATCATCTACATCGGGAAACATTTTGGAAATGTGCTTTTGTCAAATGAAGCGAAAATTAATTTGTTTGGATCTGATGTCAAAACGTTCCTTCGAGGACACAAAATTAAGATTTTGAGCCCATCATCATGGAATCACGGTCGGTTTTCTTCATCTGTCATAGTTAATTTTCAATTTTCCTTTTAATTCTTTAATTTTAAATTTATTGGAGAAGATGGAAAAATGTGCAACTCTATGGAGTTTTGTAAACAAAAAAGGTCACTGCATTAAGTAAGCTGTAAGCCACTGTATATATATGTTTTATGATTGAAATATTAACAAAAATTTCATATATTTTTTCCAACACTGTATGCCAACACTCGTCCAGACTACTTGGACTTCAGTATATATTACGATCTTTGGTTCTTTAAAATCTTATAAGCTTTGGGCCCAGACTTTGTTTCCCAGTTGTTTTTGTGGTTAATATTTTAAAGCAACAAATGTTCAATTTATCCCAGTAAACAAATTCTAATGTAATTCTAATGAAATGACTTTGTAATTACTTTTAAATAGCGTTTTCTATTTTTTTTATTGAAAACTAAACTTCTTGTATAAATATTTTATAATAATTAATAAATGAATTAAATTAATAAATATTTCCTTAACTGGCATTAATAAATATTTTATCATAATTAATCTCATCCAGTTTATATTGTTGACTATGTGACTTCTTGTATTAGGTGTCCGATTGTTTTAAGAAGTTTATTCTTAGAGAGTATCGACCCATTTTATTTTAATCAATCTTCAGTTACCCCACATTTCGAATATTTTAAATCTATTTTCGTTGACATATTTAACATTTTTATTTGACCATCACAGTCCCAATTCTCATGTAGAACATATCTGAGCAAAACTGCTTAATTTTTCTATCTATTAGTTGTTGAAGCAAAGATCGATTGGCATTTGAATAAGGTGTATTCATTCAAACGACTGTTTGTAATAAATTTAGTTTATGTTCAAATTTAAATCAAAATTACTGCTCTGTTTTTTTTACTGCTGAAGCAAGTCTTTGTCAAATAGCCATATTATCTGCCAGAATAATACACCTAATTCTGTTTTTATTCGGTATTTTTGTACACGGTTTTGATTTAATATGATTTGAAAATAAAGAAATTTAAAATTTTTACACGATTTTACTCCATTTAGCTCGATTTAAATAAAATCTTTTGAGCTTAAATTTTTTTGTTAAATTAAATTTTTGCGAAATATGTTCATATCACAAATTCAGGGGAATTTCCTTTTCAAGCAAATTTACTGGTCAGAACAATTGTAAATATCCCTGTAAATAATATTGGTCTACGTGATCCATTTTAGATTAAATGGACTACTTACAACATGGTCCAATGTAATGCAGTCATGGACCATGTCATAGTTAAACAAGAGTTTGTAGTTAAACGTGTTAACACGATTGCATATTGAGTTGTTGTTGTTTAAAACTAACGCTCTTGAGTACTCCATGGAGTAGAAGCATGGAGTAGTTTTGGGACTACTCCGATGGGTTATATGGTCCAATCTTAGGACATCGCAATGTTAAATCGACCACCTTTTTCATATATTTGGAGTAGTTTTGAAGTACTCCTACTCCTCTTTGGTCTAGTCTTTACATGCATGTATGGACTAGTCGCGTTATTTGCAGGGATATAGCACAAATTTGGGGAAATACCCTTGTCATACATTATTATACCCTCCACAACTATAAGTGGCGAATGAGGGTATATATATGTTTGGCATTCCGTTTGTAACACTGAAAAATACTCATCTAAGACCCAAAAACGTATATAAATTCTTGATCCTTATAGAAATCTAGATCGATTGAGCCATGCCCGTCTGTCTGCCTGTCTGTGTAAAACACTCTTACCTCCAAAGGATCCAACCGAAATCAACAAAGTTTACAAACAACCGTTTACAGTTCTCCTAAGCAGTTTGGTATTGAAAATCAGCAAAATCGGTATAGTAGAACAAGAGTTATGGATCAAAATGTAAGACAACCTCCATAAAAAATTTATATTTTTAAACATTTTTCTTCCAATTTTTTTAAATATATTGTAGATATTCCCATGAAATTTTGTATACGTTGTTTTTATAATAAAAGAAGAAAGTGTGCGGAAAATAGTAAGAATAGGTCCATGATTTCTCATAGCCCCCATACAAAAAGTCCACTTCCGAGCATAGCAAACAACCATACAACTCGTGTAAATAACGTTATTGAGATGAAATTCAACCAAAATAAGCCTCAAATACGTAGAAACCACATTAGTGGATACTGGAATTAGAAGCTATCAGTCCATAACTGCTCCATTTCTACTATGTCACCCATAAATCTTTTATAAATAATATTATTGAGATCAAATTCAACCAAAAGAAGCCTCACCTTATAATCTTACCCTTTATTTATACTCTGTTTCTTAACTTGTTTTGAATATGGAAAAATGTTCTTTTAATTTTATAAATTGTTAGATTACACTCAAGGTAAGAATCGGTAATCACATCAATTATAATTAGATAAAATTTTAAAATATTTAACATAAATTATGTTGGTCGTAAAATTGTCTTTCAAACAATAGAATATCAAATACTAAAATAAAATTTGCACTAAGTCTGAATAGAAAACACAGTATAAAGATATTCTAGTTCTATAACCAGTGTAGCTTTTGTATTTCTTATTACGTTTAGGTGGAGGGTATTAAAGATTCGGCACAGCTTGTGTAAAAACACATTGTATATGTGATTTAATATTAAAATACTACTTCTAAAATAATGTATTTAACCCATTACTTGGTAATGAAAGATATCACTGGGATACTATTCGATGTTTATGCTGATTCTTATAAAGCATAACAATATTAAATAATGCAAACATTCTCTTTTTAGCATGAAACGCATTTCTTTTGTTAATTCTTTTTCTTTTATAAAATAACTTCTTTTAGCAGACATAAAACGCTTGATAAAATCAAAACAAAACAAAAAACCAATAAAAATAGAAGTTTAAAATTAAATAACAGCCATTAGCATACATTTCGATATTTTCTTTGAATTACTGGAATAGAGTGTCGTCCGTAGATTTGTTGTATTTGAGCTTTTGCCAAGCACGTAACAAATTTGAAAAACTATCAATGTGCCAACATTTTTTTTTTGTAATTTTTCTATTTAAATGGAAAAGTGTTTTTCTTGGCTTTTGCCTGTTTTTGTTTCAGTTTATATTTATGTTTGTTTTTTTTTTTTTTTTTTTTGTAAACATTTCACTTTTTAATTTGTACTTGATTTTTATTTTCAATACGCAGAAATTACGATAATGGTCATTTGGTTTGGCTGTCTTAATGTGTTTTTTATTGTTAGAATTCACTTACATTTCACCAGGCACAAGGCTTGGCATATTAATGTCTCTGAGGGAATACCCTTCACCGTAGTTGAGGGTGAGTAGCGGTCGATTAATTTGTTTACAATGTTTAGATAATTTCGCAGCTACGGGTTTGTAGATATTTTTGAAATTAGAGCGAAATCTGTGCAAATCAAAATGTCCATGATCAATATATGGGTAAAGAGTGTAAATAATATAATTTAAAAATTACTTACATATGTCTTAACTAATAGCTGCAATACTTTTAAAGACATTAATGAAATGGTTTCTAATAAATTTCGGAATCTTACTGGTAATGTACTCGTATGAACAATTTTTTTTATATGATTTTTATCTTGAGCGTCACACACCAAATATGTATAAAAAATCGCTAAAAATGCAAAAATATTTGAAATTCAAGCTTACTACGATGTTATTTTGTTTCACAAGAATGACTTTTGTCAAAAACAATCTACATATTTATTTATTTTTTAATTTTTTTTTTTAAAGTGACTAGTTTGTTAAAAAAAAGACTTGAACTTAGAGGTTACTTGCAAAGTAATAGGCTTGTAACAATGTATTTAAAAAAACTGCAATTATAAGCGTTTTAAGGAAAAAAAACTAAGTGCGACGCTCAAGATATTTTGTAACGATCAAGAAATTTTGTTGCACGTAAACAAGAAATAATACCAAATCTAAAATTTAACGAAAAAAAGTTTTTTCTTTTACAAAAAGAAAATAAAAAAACAAAAATTCTTCAAAAAACAAACATTTTCATACAAAACTAAACATGTACATATTCTTTGATGTCTTTAACAAAAATTAAAAAAAGGAAGCAATTCTTGTAGAAACTTATACACATATGACACAAAAAAATAACTTAACTTAATTTAATTTATAATTTTTCATTCGAATTCGTATTTTGAATCTGTATAAACTTCATGAAATGACAAGCGGCTTTGTTTTTTTTCATTCTCATTAATTTTTACCACTATCGAATTAAGTTTGTGGCAAAAACAGAATCAGTCGATTATACCTTTCTTTCTTCTTTATTTTATATTCGTCATTACGCGCTTTATCGAGCTTTATTTTCTCTCGATATCTCCGTGCTCTTTCAGCCGCCAGTAATTTTGTTGTTTTACTCTTAAAAATTAAAAAATTAAAACAAAATTAAGCATTTTAAGCTATGAAGCAATATATATCAAAAGTGATGCTCATGAAATGTTTGCCTATTTTGGTTTTTTTTTGGAGGCAATTTATTTCTCAAAGTCAAAAATTATAAAACAAATGAGTTGAAACCATGTAAACAATGTTTGTCAACTTAAATTTTTTACATTTAATATATTCACTTTTAAAAAAATTAGCGTGACGCTCATGAAATTTTATCGCGCCCTTACCATGGGTGTTCACAAAAACTACGCAAATACACACTTTTTTTAATAGTTTTTTTTTTCGCTTTTTCACTTTTGTATTATTATTTCTTTGCAACGCCAAATTCGCACTTATTAAGTTTTGACGACTATAACAAATCAAAACACAAGAAAGAAACGCAATAATTCGAAAACTGTTATTAAATGTTGCATATTTACTTTTTTCTTAATTTTATTTTATTTTGTTTACTAAAAATTCTAACGGGGGACACATGCTTTTGTATGGAAGCAGTCAGAGGGAGAAGCAAAACACCAGTCTGAATAAACAAAAAAACAAACATACAAATTTGAGAATTACTTTTTTTGTTACATATTCCTCGCTGATCACTCTCACATTTTTGTTTTTTACCTAAAATAGTAGTGTAAAGTGCGGGGACACAAAAATTGCGTTTTTTTTTTTTGAAATTGACCCATATATAAAATGGACTTTGTCTTGTCGAATTTCCAATTATTTTAGTCGAGAGTTGTAGCCAAACAAGTTTTTTCGTATTCCAAACTAATTAACCAATATATTATTATTATTTAACTTTGTACTACCTTTTATGGTGTTTGAGCTTCGCTACCACCGTTTATAGAACTCTTACTTCGATTGCAAAAACGTGCATAAGTTTTTTATATTCTTTTTCTTATTTATTGGTTTATTTTTTTTGTATATGCATATTTTTTGCATTAGAATAATATGGGCTGTGCCTTATTGGCCTATTAATTGAATGTTGCAAAGTTCTACCACTTTCATATTCTAAACATAGTTTCCATTGCAAGTATTGGCTTAATGCCAATTACAAACTTGTTAATTGTTGATGTGATAAAAAAAACCCAGAAGTTGTAATGTCATATTTTGTTTGGTTAATAAATTAATTATTAATGAGTCAAGTGCATTAAAATGAAGAAATGGTTAAAAGGAGTTTGAAATTTTTAAGCGATATCAGGCGGCAAAACTGAAACATTTGCTATTTAAATACTCTTTCTTTTATGCCTAAGTTGGACTTATTATGACTGGTTTGTTCGCCTATATTTTGGTAGCTCTAATACTTTGTGAATCTATCTGAATGTCCATATAGTCCGTATAGTAGATGATGGATTTGACATATCAGAAGAAGAATCAAAACATTACAACTGGTTTAATATGTCCAGGATATCAGCGTGTCTCCATACCAGTGTCAGCTTTGAAATACGGCACTCCAAGACTTAGGGTTCGTATACTGCTTAATGATATGCCAAACCCAAACTTAAAATGCCATATGACATTTAGAATGCAAATGTTCAGGGGTGCATGCATCTCACAATAGTAACTTTAGGATCTTTTGTTAGACAGAACCTGAATAATTTACTCCATTAGTGAGCGAATACGGAATCAACACCCATCATTATCATCTCATCAACACAAATAATGATGGCGTAAATTTCCGTCTGAACTATTGATTGATGCTTGGGATATAATCTCTAGCTCCGGCATCACTTTTGACCTGCTGAGAAAATTGGTTAACTAAACGTGTTTTACGATTTCAAGCCGATTACATCCGGTTGTTTGAATGCAGCCATTAAAATATTATGTAATTCAATTAAATATTCTTTTAATTTTAAATAAAACACTTAACATAGAGCTGGTTCTCGGATTCTTTATTATTGCAATTTCTGACAATTTCTGACATTTAAAAAATGTGTACCATTCCGAAGGTCCATTTTTCAATGACTCTTGCCCGCATTGTTACTTTCTATTACACTTTCTAGCATTGCTGCCGGTATCTAGCAAATAACGGCTTTTGAATTCATATAACCCCAAAGAGAACAATCCGGAGGTGTGATATGACATGTTTTAGGCGGCCATTTGACAGGTCCTGAATGCGAAGCTAGCTGCTCAAGAAAATGATTTCTCAATAAAGCCATTGCTTATTTTATACAATGACAATTTTATTACAATTATACAATATAGCTAAAACATTTCAAAATGTTTTTGCGGTGTGAGCTTTTCCATGATGAATTGTGGCAACCAATACTGAATAAAAATAATTATGACAAAAGCCACGCGTGATCTGTGAAAAAAAAAACAATGAGAAAAAGAGTCCAACTGGAACACCCTATACATAATGTAGGTGGAACCATCTCCTTCACTTGAAAAAAGTTAGCTGAATATTCCTTAAATAAAAGCATTACTGAACATTTACAAATGCATCACGTTCTCTTTGTGTCTTCCAGTGATCCATAAAATCTTCTTCAATTCATTCTGGAACATTTAAGCGGCAATACAGAAATATAGTAAATCAATAATCAGCAAAAATCAGTATCAAAAAAGTGGGCCGAATTTTTTTCTTTTAGTTAAAACACTCCCATCAATGTAAAAATTCATCAGATTTTCTTTGTGGCGGTCACTGATCTAGAAGCTCTTCAATTAATTTCGAAACGATATCAAATCAATAATTAGCACTGGGCTAAGCAGATTTGTATTTTAGTTAAAACACTGCAACTCATGCATGAGTTATGTTCTCTTTGTGCCGATCACTGACTTAGAAGTTCTTCAACAAAACATTATAAAACGTTAGTAAATAATTGGCAATAAAGTAAAAGAAGCAAAGAATATTCTAAAAAACAAGCAGTTATTAATAGAAATGAGTCCTATACATTTACAAATGCGTTATGACCTCTAGTGCTTGCCCGTCACTAAACCAGAAGATGATGTTCATTATGTTCTGCAATTATAGTTAATAATCAGCAATGTGTTAATAAAATTAATGAAGTAAAACCTGTATATTTCTATATGCTTTTTATTAGAACCAAACTACACTAAATCATTCCGAAAAATTTCAATGGCAATTCATACATAATTAACTTAAGGTATGGTCTTACATGGCAAATACTTACTTAAAAAAGCGTAACCATTTGTTTTACAACAAATTTGTTTGACATTTTTTACTCTTACAAGAGTTTTGAACGAACAAACAGCATCAACTAAAATAAAACTAAATATTTTTTATGACTTTTCCTAAATAAACAAAGTTTTTTTAAATAAATAAATCAGTTTAAATATATTTTATTTAGTGGTTACTTCTTTTTCGGCAAATATTTGCCAAGTGTGATCGTATCTTTACTCTATTCAACTTGCACTAATCATGTCATTTAAGCTTGTGTATTTAGTCACTAAATTTTAGTGTTAATAAGTTAATAATGTATTAATATTTTCTCCATACACATTTAATGCACAAACGAAATTGCCCAGAAAAAAAAACTTTCTGTTTCTAGAAGTTTCCAATGCTTTCATTATCTTATACTTTGAACTTAAAAAAAGAACCGAATAATGAATAATATATATTTTGACAAGAAAAAAATATGTATGTACATAAAAAGAAATTCCAGTTTTTGACAGTTTGTTGTTATTATTGTTTATGATAATACAACAACCCATTGATCTACTACACTTCTGACCTAATTTTCGTTTTAAGATCTTTTCGTTTGTTGTTTGTTTTCATACTTGAACCAACACACTCTCTCAAAGAAAGAAGTAAAAACATTTTACGAGTAGACAGCAGATAATTTGTACAACAAAAATAAACACAAGTAATAAAGTATAGTCAGTCAAGCCCGACCATAAAATACTCTACACCCAGTATAGGTGAAAACACAAGTTTTTTTTTTAGAAATGGGCGGTATATGGAAGCTACGGTCTATTATAAACCGATTTCAATGGCAATATTCCTTGAGCCAAAACAAGTAGCATGTACCAAATTTTATGGAAATATCTTTAAAATTGCGACCTGTACTCTGCGCTAAAGGCCCTTGCCAGTCAGCCAGACGGACATCGTTAAATCGATCCTGGATCCTGATTCTTATTCGATCGGTATACTTTAACATGGGTGTTGGACTAATATTTATGGGCATTATAAACATCAGCACTAAGCCAATATACCCTCCCCACTGTTGTGTTGTAGGGTATAAAAATAAAACAAAATAATACTTAATACTCGTAAAGATTGAAAATAAACAATCAACTTAAAAAAATACACAAATAACTACAACTTTAGCATACGTTTTTTTTTTATTAATGAAAACACCAGCAAACGAAACGAAAAAATCTACATAAAAAACCACAAGCAGAACTTTCTAAGTGAAAGTTAAAAAATACAAGAAGTTGTTATTTTTTGTATTTTTTTTTTTTTTTTTTTGTTGTTAATGTCGGCTGGTATCAATTTTTTGTTGATGGCGTGTATATCCCCAACTAGTCAGAGCTTTGCAGGAATTTATTAATCCTTCGGTTGTTGTTGTTGTAACAGCAGTAATTGCTAAGTTGACAGCCCTTGGCCGAGTGATCACGAATCATTCCGGTGAGTAGAACCGGCATAGAACAGCCACAACCGAAGGTTGTTAGTTGAAATGAAATTTTATTTGGAAAAGCCATACAATTTTAACTCACACATTAGAACTAAGAAACTAAATATATAATTCGTTGATCGAATTAAATGTATTTTTGTTTTTCAGAATTATTCTAAGGTGTTCAATGCAGTTTAAGACCGGGCATGGTAACAGTCACTCCATAAAAGGGACTGTGTTTTGCTTAAACCAAGTCTTAACTACTTTTTATGTATGCTTGGTATTGTCTGCATGAGAACTGCATTTCTTTTCTAGCATTTATTTACATTTAACTAATTGTACCGACATCAGATAAAGAAAAACAACCCTATATCATCAACGAACATTCTTCGTGCTTTACAGGCTTTCGGGTATACCTGGGGTTAAAACGAGGGTTTTATCATCAGAACTGAACATATTTATTTTCGTTTCATCTGACCAAAGCTCATTTCCCCAATTTTCTCAGTTTAGGTGTTTCTAAGCACAACCTATTGTTAATATTTTGTTTGCTCAATAAATGTATCAGCCTCTGACTATTAAACACTGCTCAAACCGTGTCATTGTTTTTCCCTTCCTAACTTCTGTATCTGTTTTTAATTTTCTATGAATTGCTTGAAAAAGCTTTGTTTGGGAACAATACAATTTCACTGAGACATTTTCCTTGTCTTCGAAGCCTTCAAATATTTAATGTTTTAAATAAAAAGCAGCGTTTTGCAATTGAAACAAACGCGAACATAGAAAAGTGGTTTTAACTATTGATTCAGTAAAAATTATCAAAATTATTCGTTTTTTACTTTTTCTTCTTCGCAACATTGAAATTAAGAATTATGAAGTTGTTATTATTTATTTATAAGGAGATGCTTAAAACATTTCATAGTCTCTTAGAACTTTTGTTATAAGTATTAGCAACGATCTTAAATCAGTGATGTTCAAAGTTATAACCTTATGTTCAATTTGTGTAATGCTCGGATATTTATCATGACTTTTCTTGATTAGGCCAACATTTGGAAATCGTATTCATTTCATGATAGTCCAAGAGAGAATATGTTTTTTACGCTGTACCGGAATCTTGTGACAATTTTTTGGTTTTGCGAATAAGGTCGAATAGGGCTATATTTTATACAGAAACATATAAAACAGTAATCAGTTTCTGATCATACTCCAGGCGCTTGAGTATATGAAATGGACCCCTCATGTTGCATTCCTAATCTAAATCTTGACTTGATTTGTAGAAATACTTTACTCTTAGCTCAACTGTAGTTGGTAAAATTTTACAAATTATTGCTCTAACTACTGTATCTTACACAGTCCTTGCCACAATATGTCCAATGATGTTTCTGGCATTATGATGCTACCAACTAGCAAAGAAGCTAATATATAGAATACGATTAAGTGAAAAGATATTTAAACTTGATAGGTATCTTAATCAGTAATCCTTTTCTTCATGATGTTTCTATGTAGTGTATTTCATAATTATTATATCCTACACCGCCATAGTGGGGAGTTTATATTAGATTTGTGCTGATGTTTATAGCGCCCAAAAATATTAGTCTAACTACCACCTTAAAGGTGTACCAATCGATTGAGAATCACTTTCTGAGTAATTTAAACCTTGTGCTCAAAATACAGGTCGCTATTGATTGATGCAAATTACTCCATTATTACTAATGTCCTGCCGAAAATATACTTTATCGGTCATAAATTTGTGATTTATACGCATATCCAAACAAAGTTGTCACAAATAATTTCTAAAAAAAACCAAACCATACCCAAAAAAAAAATAATAATTGACCACGCTCTCATGTATGGCACACTTTCGAAAATCCATTATAATATAACGATCGTTCAACAATTAGTCTTCTCAATTCTCAATATCAACAAGTGTTTATATCTAGATACTATTTCTGTATACAATAGATCATAGCTTTCGTACAGCGCCCACTGCTAAAAAAACATATTTATATTCGGTCCGGCTATACTCTCTTACAAGTCTGAATTGATTTTGATATTTGCTAAAACGCGATTCTTTGGATTGAAATTGATATATTAAATATTATTGAATTCATACCTTAACGTTCTGCACTAAATCATACGATCGTACAGCAATTCAATTATAACAGCTATGGATGATAATCACAATATGCTGTAGATCAAGATAAATAAAACAACTTTAATTGTGATCGTGATATGATGTGGTCTGATATGATATGATGTGTCTCTAATGTGGCGATAGTTAAAGGCAAAGTATTTTCTACTCAAAACTTTTATTTTGATGCAAATCATAGCTATCATCTTTAATAACACTGTGGAACAAATTCAGGTTAGCAAAAGTTAGGTCGATTCTGAGAGTGAGGGGTGAAAATAGAGGCCAAATTAGAAGACCCGTATCGCCGCGTTTCTTCATGTTAGTTTGAATTTTTTTTTTTAATCGACCTTAGAACTTTGCAGTCAAATGCCGATTTTCAGCATTAACTACATTACATTAACAACATCGGCTCATATTCGTTTGCATTTAAGTACTTATAATGACAAAAAGACAGACCAGATTTGATGTGAACTTCCCACAATATGTACATATGTATATCATAGTTGAACCGAAAAGTCTGTCATTTGTCTAAACAAAAAAAAATATATATATAGCAAATGATCTTACTCTACTACACCCATGATTTAACTGTCCTACAAAATATTCTCTCCCATTTGTTAAGTATATTGTCAGCGTTGTCAACTTGGTGCGTTTCGCACCATTTTTGGTGCTTTTTTACACTTTTGGTGCGAAAAATTATTTAGTTGGTGCGCGATGCGCTTTTTAATTTTTGGTGGCACCAAAGCAAATTCAACACAACTTTTTGTTTCAGTGTGAACAAAAATCTTTCTACAATAAAATACACCTGTACCTGAGTACCATTTCATTCAACACTGCAAAGTTTTTTTTGTGTATTTCGGTGCGTTTTTTATTTTTTTCGAAAATGTGATGAAATCTTTATTTTTACTAATTTTTAATTGCAGCTTTTCAATAATTCATAACTCATGAAATCTATACGATGAAAAAATGTATTTTAAATACGAATGTATGATAAATGAAATCAAATTCTTTAAAAATCTTTGTTTGAAAATCAAATTAACATTTTAAACATGTAAATAAAAATTATTGTATAACCTGATTGTTTGGTCTACTGAACTGTAGACGAACAACCAGGGTTAGAGTACCAGTGGAATCCTAAATATATATATAAAAGTACCAAATATGTACTGAAATTAGCTTTTTTACCAATTAGTACTTTAGTTCCGAATATCACAATAGTTAAATTTTAAGTGGTTAAATGCTTATTTATCTTTATTATCTCATTTATTAAACAAAAAGGCTTTTACTATTATTACTTTTACTAATAATCGTTAATAAAAAGTTTTTTATAGAATTTATGATATTAAAAAATTTCAAATTAATTCCATAAATATTTGAAACAAAAACGAAATTCTTAACTTGGTGCGTTTTTTTTTATAAATGGTGCGCTTTTTGCGTTTTGAAATTTCGAAGTTGACAACGCTGTATATTGTATTATTAAGAAAATTACTTTTTTTTTAACTCATACATATTTAGTATGAGCGAATTTTTAAAAGTTTGTTTGGTGAGTAAGTTTAATAAAATATTTATTCACATCGTTATAACTTGACCTACATTTTAAAATCAACAGCGAGTTAAAGCGAAACAGCAACAACAATAACTGATTCAATATTTTAACAGTTGCTGTTGCTGCTGCTTTTACTTGCCGATGTCTTGTCTTTTTGACGTATACGATTCATATACATACCATACATATGTGTACACACAACCAATTTATTCGATACAAATGCCACAACTTGTCTTAGTATGAGTAAGCAGTTGTTGTTGTAGTTTAAATAAGAGAAAATAAAGAAATTTCCAACGGTACTTTTTAGAGCTGACTGCTATTCCCTGCAAATAATATTGGACTACGTGATCCATTTTAGATGATATGGACTACTCACAACATGGTCCAATGTAATGCAGTCATGGACCATGTCATAGTTAAACAAGAGTTTGTAGTTAAACGACATGGTTTCGTGTTAACACGATTGCATATTGAGTTGTTGTTGTTGTTTAAAACTAACCCTCGTGAGTACTGCATGGAGTAGTTTTGGGACTACTCCGATGGGTTATATGGTCCAGTCCTAGGACATCGTAATGTTAAATGGACCAACTTTTTTTCATATATTTGGAGTAGTTTTGGAGTACTCCTACTCCTCTTTGGACTACTCTTTACATGCATGTATGGACTAGTCGCGTTATTTGCAGGGCTACTACCAACCAATACTACTGATTCATAATGTTTATTATTATACCCTTCACCTTCATGAGAAGGGTATATGTATATAAATTTGTCATTCCGTTTGTAATTTCCATAATATAATTTTCCGACCCTATAAAGTATATATATTCTGGATAGAGTGCCCCGATAGACTAGGCGATAGAGTGCCGGACTATCAGTCAAAGGGTTGCGGGTTCGATTCCCGCCAAAGACTCTGGGTGTTTTCTGCAGATAAGCCAAAAGCTTCGCAGTTTGTGTTTGTTAATTATAAAAAAAAAGATCCTTATAGATGGCGGAGTCTATTAAGTCCTGTCCGTCCGTCTGTCTGTTGAAATCAATTTTCTGAAGTCCCCAGAAATCTTCGGGATCCAAATCTTCAATAATTCTGTCAGACATGCTTTCGAGAAGTTTGCAAAATCCGTCCATAAATAACGGAGAAATGAGCAAAAATCCGAGACAACCTCTGAAAATTTCATCACAAAACCTATCAAACAAAGTGTATTATATACATGTATGTATATAATATAATTATGCATCCACAACAAAAGTGGAGGGTATATAAGATTCGGCATAGCCCAATATAGCACTCTTACTTATTTTTATATTTAATTGATGTGTTTCAGCCGTTGTTGTTGTTGTTGTTTTTAACAGTGTAGTACAAACATTGCTAACATATAGTTTTAGTTATATTCCCTATATTAAGAACAAGAAGATGTGTTGGGGAATATTATACTGATCAAATCAACCGCTTAGAAATTGCTGATTTATTAGCAAACAATTTCGAGAATTTGTTTTATTGAATAAAACAAAACATTCGCAAAATCACTTGGTGGCAGTAGCATTCATTTTTTTTTTTTCTTTTTTAAAGTTTGTTTATTTATTTACAACTTATAATATGCTTACTTGCATATTTGTCTATTTACTTAAATACATTGTCCCGATAACGGGCACTCGAGTATATTTTATATACAAATCTAGATTTTTATTTCGTAGCAGTAGCATTCATTTTGCTAACATGAAATCTTTGTAATCAAATTCAACTTTGGCAATATAGATCTTATACTATGTTTCCACGACGACTTGAATCACCTGCTTCGCCATCTGAATCATGTTTATGAATCATGCTGTTTACATGACTAATAAACTTGATTCGATTTGACAGTTGTCTTTAATAAACAAACAGAATAAAAAAAAAACAGAATTTACAATTTGTGGAAAATAATTTTTTTTAATGGACAAACAAAACTGAGTGAAAAATAGTTAGCTTATTTGAAAAAAAAACACACATTCGTACGTATTTACTTTCTTTACTTCCAGCAACAAGAAAATAATTTGCTTTGTTTACAATAATATTACATTTTTACAGCTAGTGCAGATAAACTTGCGATAAAACTTAGAGAAGAGTGCAATTTTTCGTGCTTCGCAAGTAGATTCAATATGAATCTACTTGATTCGCTCTTAAAATTTTGTATGGTGAAGCAAGTTATTTCGCTCATGATTGGGGTGTGAAGCATGAATAGAGAGCGAAGCATGTTCCGTGGAAACATAGTATTACTGTGGACCATGTGTATTCGTTTACCAATGTAGTTTTATATATAATTGCAAATGCACCATGATACCATGTCCACGCACCCAAATGAATGACTTTCGGATATCTCGGCATCCAGTTAAGACTATTCGGCATTTCTTTAATAATGGAAACAGATTGCAGGGGTGACTAGTATTAATGACTCGGCAGTCGCTATTGATGCATATACACTCTATTAGATATTATGTAGTTTGCTGCTCTTCTAACATCGATGGTCTTCTGACAGCCATGTATAGGTATATCAGAAGAATAAAAAAGAATTTCTTTATAAATTCTGCATTATTCGAGATCGATGGTCGAAAGTTTCATGACAAGAAAAGTTTGAAGTGCAAAAATTCTATGGATTTTACATGAACAGCTGCCTTGAAGGCCTAATTTCATGACACTCTTATTGTGGACTAATTGATTCACCACATATATAAGTATGTACATATATCTTGCAAATAACATACATACATACAAGTTGCAACTCCTCGCACACACAGCGAAAAATATAGTTGTATCTACATGTTTACCATGAAAATGTCAAAATGTTTACAAGTTTTTAAACAATGTCAAGGTCACGATAATTATTTATATGATTGCAGTAACCATAATATGGTTAAGTTTGATTTTACTACAATTTGATGATAAAATCATATATGTATACTATTGTAGTAACTATGTATGAATATATTTGTGGCAATCATGCTAATGATGAATCTATTTATTATAATTTGTTGCTTTTTGATTATGATAGAGAACAACATAATATGGTATAATCTTTAATCATAAAACTGATTACCATAAACATTACATAATTGCTATAATCATATGAATGGTAACCTAACCATATTATGGTTGCCGAAATCATATAAATAATTAAAGCGATTATAACATTTTAAAAAAATGTTTAAAAATATTGAAATAATTGTGGTAACAACTATATTTTTTCCTTGCGTGTACATGACTGAATCAAGCACCTTGTTAAAGAGCTTCAGCTATCTTATTTCAACCATCCATAGTTTAGTCAATCATCTGAGACAAAAATAAGAGAGCAGCACCCGCTCCAAATAAGAACTGCCCTAGAATGGCTCTGACCGGCCAATTACTCAGCCATTTAAAAAGCAGTAAGACACTGTAGATTATCAATTCTTATATTCAGTGTTGCCAAAATATTTTCACAATTTCCTGTCAAATTTGGGTTTAAAAATCGCCAGAAATCGTTAAATAAATTTTTTTACAAAACCGTCAAATAAATGATTTGAAAAATTTTAATTTACTTTAAATAAAAATAGCTGGTAAAATAAAATTTAAATAATTACACATATGTATTTTTAATTTAATTGTTTTTAATCATTTACAAACAAAATTAGGTATTTTCAAAAATATAGTGCCAGTCTTCAGCATTTTGTGTATAAGTGGCCATTGTACCTACTTCACTTAGAACAGATTTTGGAAATTCATAATCAAAACAACATTTATTCTCAAGACCGTATCTGTAATTAAAATTGAATTCGTTTACAAAAAACTACATTACAAAAATGTATTAGATCAATATTCAAAAATTTAAAAATAAGAAACCACAAAATTTAATAAATTGCTTTTTAAAACTTTTTAAAGAACTTATGTAATTGATTTAATTTTTCCATTTTACTTTAATTATTGGAAAGATTTAGAAATATATATATATATATATATATATTTTTTTAAGTTTATTTAGCTTCTTGAGAATTCTTAAAATATTTTAATAAAAAACTTTGCGTTAAAAGTAAATTTACCTTACTCGAAGCACATCATGGTTATTAGTCTGTTTCGTAGTTTGGTTTTAACTAGGTAAGTATTACCATATAATTCAACCTTGGAAAAAACGCTAAAGCGCTGTAAAAACTCCAAATTTCACGCTAACCGTTAAAAAGCATTTTTTCCCGCAATTGGCATTGCAAAAACGTCAGATTTGACGAGAAAAACGTCAAATTGGCAACAATGCCAATCAGAGTCGATCCAATGCCGTTCATATTGAGTAGCATAATAAAAAAGATAAAACTAAAAAAACCCTAATCTATTTCATTTGAATTATCAATGCATTTGTACACCACTGTCACTTGTTCGCCCTGCGTGGCTTAGGTCTTCGGTTAACTTTCCTCCTCTTTTCTTTTTTCTATACACTGTCATTTACTTTTGTATTATTTTCATTGCTATTGTTGGACATATTGATCGTAAATTAATGAAAAAACTTTTAAATGAATTTTATTGAATTGTAATTTACTCGCGTACGTACCTACACGAATATTTTGTTGGCTGTTTAACTTATTCCGCTTCAATAACAAACGTTCGTAATTTCCTATATACGAGTACATACGTGCATGTTTGAAACCAAGAAGTCAGCCAAGCCACACTTTGTACTCGCTAACATTCACTCTGACAGTCACTCGTTTTGCTCACTACGCTCCCTACACAATTCATGTTGTCATCATCATCATTACAGTGAACGAGGAAAATCGAAACTAGGTAAAAGGTTAATAACCTTCAAAAAAAGTTATATTTATACTCGAACTCATACTCGTACAGTAAAATATTTATTTAATTTTCGTTGCTGTTGGTGTTTTTTAATGGTCGTGGGCTTCTTTCTCGTTATTGTTGTAATTGTATGGAAAGTAATGGTTAAGTTTAATATTTTCCTCATTTTTTTTTTAATTTTGATTACATTGTAATTTGCTGCTGGTAAAGAGACCGGCCTCCTACCTCCCTAAAATACATACTTACATGCACCGGCTTATTCACCCATACATACATATGTATTTAGTTAATTTTATTATTTCTTTGTTGGTCTTTTGTTTAAGCGATAAACTCGAAAAAAAAACAAAACTCCTCGATTAATTTGTAGTGATTGGTAGATGGTGATGGTGCACATTTTTTTTGGTAAATTTTAAATTTTATGTTTTAGCCCTAAAGCTTTCTGGAGAAATCTGGAGGTTTTCTTTTTGTAATTGATTATAAAGTAAATGTAAATTTAAAGTTAAATGTTGGTTCTTGTTTTTAGTAAATTTGGTAAATTTTAGAGTTAAATTTAGTGTCTAACACATGCGATATGAACGAAATAACTTTTTATTTGTACTTTTTTCGTGATTACCAATCTGTTTGTTATTGTGTAGTTAATAGTAAACTACCCGAGTTCCGTCTTTTCCAATGTCTAGTAATCTATAAAATTCAATATGAGGATTCAGTCTTTGTGTGCCAAAGTTGCTCCTGAAAAAGTCCAGTTCATTGCAATCTCTTTAGGGATTCAGTTTCCGTGGAAATCCTAAGTGTAAAGTAAACAGGTATATTAAAATTATATAAAACATTGTATTTAATATTCTAGACATAAAATCAACTAGTTTTATAATGAAATCAAGTAGAGTTTGTTCCATTCATCCTGTATTACTGTCTTTCTTTGTTATATTTTTTATCCAGATATTTCCACAGGTGCTCAACAATATTGAGGTCTTGGAACTGGATGATCTAAAGTTTTTGGACGATTATTGAGCACCCAATCTTTCACAATTTTGGAGATATGCTTAGACACTTTCTTTTGTTGGAAAATCCAGTTCTGCACTAGTTCTAATTTCTCCACATTGTTTTTTAAAATGTCGAGATAATCTTCCTTTTTCATTGTAGATTCTATATGTAAAAGTAAAATTACTGACCACAAACAAACAACTACCAAATCAAAATACAAAGAATATCTTTAATAATACCTAGAGGCAAAATTTCATCCGATATCGTCCCGATCAAGTCATGGGCTGTATTCCACACATAACTTATCAACTCTTCACTTTGCACTTATCAATTTGCATTTTTTTTTTTTTTTTGGCAAAGTGATAAGTGTTTCTGTTTCACAATATTCTTTGTAAATCTCACTTTGCAATTTGCTAATTCCTGCAAATACTCTTTGTAAAGTATTTGCGCTCTTCTGCAAAATGAGTGTGCAAAGTGCTCCCAAATCATCTTTATCTTTGCATTTCTTTCTTATCACATTTCACATTGCAGTGTTACAATTTATTAAAGAACAAAAAGATATTTTATTTGCTAGTTTTTAAAACAATAAAGTAGTATTTTTTTTATAAAATTATTGCAATATCAACATACAGCTTGTTTATCACCAAACAGAAATCTTTATCAATATACGGCATGTTGATCAACATTCAACTTGTTTAGGAACATTTGCATTTGTAGAAGTTTATGAATTAGTAGGGGGGTTACTCCGTGTTTCTAAGAATGTAACTAAACTACGAAACTGCCTAATCTGACTCTTCTGAAAATTTGAGAACTTTTCCTAAGAATGGATTTTAAGCCTTCAGAATTTCACCGAATTCCGTACGCTTGGATTAATTTACTCTGTAAAATATGTAGTCTGGCCCACATATCATCGTCAGATTCAATGGGTGGTTCCATGCCGGGCCACATATCCTTCCTCGTGTAATCTAGGCGCATTTTAATGATTTTAATGATTATACCATCCACTCAACCATACACACAGTAGAATTCACCCATCATAAAAAACTTTTTAGCAATACCACAGATGTCATCGCGCCACCTCATTGAGGTATGAAATAAAACGTCTATTTCAACGTCCACAACACTATGGATGGTCCTGCAAATTGTTTATTTTATAACACCATGCATAGTTAAAACTCCAATAACTATTTCCGAGCTGAGTAGATTTAAACGAAAGAATTTAAAATAAAAGTTTCGTAATCCCGAAAAATTGTTTAGGTCTTTATAATTTCTTGTTTCTTGTGTTTCATTATCGTCGAATAAAAACTCACGTCTTAAAATTGTAAAAGCTGCACTGGTTATAACAATATGATCGTTTACTTTGCAAATTTTTGCCAAACTTATCAAAATTAGCTTTGCAAAAATAGAATTTACAGTTTTTGTGGAACGAAACAGCATAATTATTAACAAAGTCTTTGTAAATTACACTTTCCAATACTAACTTTACATTTTGCACAACAGAACGTACGTGGAACAAATTGCAAAGTGGCAAAAACTCTGCAAATTACGCTTATCAATTTCAACTTATCACACAAATTTTAATTTTAATGAGAACTATAATTGATAAAATTTTATATTCCTAAGGAACATAAAGTATAGCAAATTGATGAACAATTGCATAAGTGCAAAATAAAAAGTTGATAAGTTGTTTTGTGGAATAGGGCCACAGACTGACGAGATCAAAATGTTTAAGACTTACCGCCAATCCAAAGGAATTAATATATTAACAAATAAAAAGTCTATACTAATTATCTACAACTCTAATCTATTAACAAAAATAAATAAATATATTAGCTGTGATAAAAGATAATCACTAGACAGATATACTGTTCATGGCCAAGCCTTGACTTTGACGTTTTTCTATTATTATTTAGATCTTAAAGGAAAACAATTTAAATTTGCATTTGTAGAAGTTTATGAATTAGTTGGGGGGTTACTCCGTGTTTCTAAGAATGTAACTAAACTACGAAACTGCCTAATCTGACTCTTCTGAACATTTAAAAACTTTTCCTAAGAATGGATTTTAAGCCTTCAGAATTTCACCAAATTCCGTACGCTTGCATTTATTTACTCTGTAAAATATGTAGTCTGGCCCACATATCATCGTCACATTCAATGGGTGGTTCCATGCCGGGCCACATATCCTTCCTCGTGTAATGTAGGCGCATTTTAATGATTTTAATGATTATACCATCCACTCAACCACACACACAGTAGAATTCACCCATCATAAAAAACTTTTTAGCAATACCACAGATGTCATCGCGCCACCTCATTGAGGTATGAAATAAAACGTCTATTTCAACGTCCACAACACTATGGATGGTCCTGCAAATTGTTTATTTTATAACACCATGCATAGTTAAAACTCCAATAACTATTTCCGAGCTGAGTAGATTTAAACGAAAGAATTTAAAATAAAAGTTTCGTAATCCCGAAAAATTGTTTAGGTCTTTATAATTTCTTGTTTCTTGTGTTTCATTATCGTCGAATAAAAACTCACGTCTTAAAATTGTAAAAGCTGCACTGGTTATAACAATATGATCGTTTACTTTGCAAATTTTTGCCAAACTTATCAAAATTAGCTTTGCAAAAATAGAATTTACAGTTTTTGTGGAACGAAACAGCATAATTATTAACAAAGTCTTTGTAAATTACACTTTTCAATACTAACTTTACATTTTGCACAACAGAACGTACGTGGAACAAATTGCAAAGTGGCAAAAACTCTGCAAATTACGCTTATCAATTTCAACTTATCACACAAATTTTAATTTGAGTGAGAACTATAATTGATCAAATTTTATAGTTCTAAGGAACATAAAGTATAGCAAATTGGTAAAAAATTGCATAAGTGCAAAATAAAAAGTTGATAAGTTGTTTTGTGGAATAGCGCCAAGGACTGACGAGATCAAAATGTTTAAGACTTACCGCCAATCCAAAGGAATTAATATATTAACAAATAAAAAGTCTATACTAATTATCTACAACTCTAATCTATTAACAAAAATAAATAAATATATTAGCTGTGATAAAAGATAATCACTAGACAGATATACTGTTCATGGCCAAGCCTTGACTTTGACGTTTTTCTATTATTATTTAGATCTTAAAGGAAAACAATTTAAATTTGCATTTGTAGAAGTTTATGAATTAGTTGGGGGGTTACTCCGTGTTTCTAAGAATGTAACTAAACTACGAAACTGCCTAATCTGACTCTTCTGAACATTTAAAAACTTTTCCTAAGAATGGATTTTAAGCCTTCAGAATTTCACCAAATTCCGTACGCTTGCATTTATTTACTCTGTAAAATATGTAGTCTGGCCCACATATCATCGTCACATTCAATGGGTGGTTCCATGCCGGGCCACATATCCTTCCTCGTGTAATGTAGGCGCATTTTAATGATTTTAATGATTATACCATCCACTCAACCACACACACAGTAGAATTCACCCATCATAAAAAACTTTTTAGCAATACCACAGATGTCATCGCGCCACCTCATTGAGGTATGAAATAAAACGTCTATTTCAACGTCCACAACACTATGGATGGTCCTGCAAATTGTTTATTTTATAACACCATGCATAGTTAAAACTCCAATAACTATTTCCGAGCTGAGTAGATTTAAACGAAAGAATTTAAAATAAAAGTTTCGTAATCCCGAAAAATTGTTTAGGTCTTTATAATTTCTTGTTTCTTGTGTTTCATTATCGTCGAATAAAAACTCACGTCTTAAAATTGTAAAAGCTGCACTGGTTATAACAATATGATCGTTTACTTTGCAAATTTTTGACAAACTTATCAAAATTAGCTTTGCAAAAATAGAATTTACAGTTTTTGTGGAACGAAACAGCATAATTATTAACAAAGTCTTTGTAAATTACACTTTTCAATACTAACTTTACATTTTGCACAACAGAACGTACGTGGAACAAATTGCAAAGTGGCAAAAACTCTGCAAATTACGCTTATCAATTTCAACTTATCACACAAATTTTAATTTGAGTGAGAACTATAATTGATCAAATTTTATAGTTCTAAGGAACATAAAGTATAGCAAATTGGTAAAAAATTGCATAAGTGCAAAATAAAAAGTTGATAAGTTGTTTTGTGGAATAGCGCCAAGGACTGACGAGATCAAAATGTTTAAGACTTACCGCCAATCCAAAGGAATTAATATATTAACAAATAAAAAGTCTCTACTAATTATCTACAACTCTAATCTATTAACAAAAATAAATAAATATATTAGCTGTGATAAAAGATAATCACTAGACAGATATACTGTTCATGGCCAAGCCTTGACTTTGACGTTTTTCTATTATTATTTAGATCTTAAAAGAAAACAATTTAAATACAACGATTATCTAGCAATTATTAAACATGTAAGAACATACTTACATACTTACATCAACAGATGGAAAAAAATCTTATTATACAGCCCAGCTGTTTAACTTTTTCTCAACAAATTGTATTATAAAATCCAGAACTTGTAATTCCCATCTCGAATTATTATATGTTTCGTTAAAATCAGTAACAGAACACAATCTAATAAATAGCGTTGGCAAATAAAAAGCTTTCAATTTAACCTTGATTGCAAGCGAGTTATAAATAAATGCAACAACAGTTTGAAAAACAAAAAAAAAATAAAAAATAAAGTATAAACATAACAAATACACACTCAAGCAACATGTATGGAAGTCAAGTCTCAATGCAGGCAGTTGATTAGAAGATTTCCCTGAACTTCACATTTGTTCGTTGAAAAACCACAACAACAATAACAGAAACAAACTTAAATTGCAACGGCACACAAAATAGCATTTAATAAAAAAAAGCTATAGCTAGAGTATATTTTTAGAAGCTGTCGCGCGCATGTCCGACTTTGATGAAACCTAAACACAGGAACATTGTCTAAGTTTGTCCGCGAGCAGCTACTTCCTACTGCAGTAAAAGCTTTAGCAGACTCAGCCTCTGTAATCGACCGACATATACGAGTATTATATCTACGCAGAAGATTGGGTTCTAGAGATCTTTTGAAAAGCAAATGCAACAGAAAAGCTTTCATTTACTCTTAATTTTTTGTAAAAGCTTTAGTGTAATGCAGTTCTTAAAAGTGCAGTGTCTCCCACATTGTAAAAATCGGAGGAAGAAAAACTAAGCAAAAGCATAATTGCAAAGAGCGTGTGAATTATTGTAATAAAGAGCGAAAAGTGTTTGCAAAATTTGTTGGTTAAAAAGTTGTTTCGTATATGAACGTCTGTTTATCTGTCTGTCTATAGAACACATGGTTGGTGTTGTTCTCGTACAATAATTTCATGGTTTACTTGATATTATTCACTCACTGATCACTGATCAGTGATCTTGTAATCTAAGCTTAGGCACATACTCATATATCATTTGTTTGAAGATGTTGTTGTTGGTGTTTTACTCACATACATCCACTTGATATTAGATTTTTTGTTTGATGTGTAGATATTGTTGTTATTGTTTATGTCTGTCTGGCTTAGATGGCTGCTACAACATTGGTAGACTGACGAGACTGATCATCGTTACAATCATAACGAAGATCATGTCGAGGATGATCATTATGTACTCGTATGTATCTAGGTATAAATACATATGTGTCTGTATAATAATGACGCTTATAAATGATGATATTGATCATGATCGTCATCTGGTTTATGATCATTTTATACGTAGAGTAGCACAACTATGAGTATTATAGGCTGTGTTATACCAGGAAGATCTCAGCATCATCAGCTGAACTTGTTTATGTGTATGAATCTACTAGAGTTTAGTATTGTGTAAATACATACATCTACATATATGTATTTATGTTTGTTAGTTTTGCTTTTTTTTATACACATATGAGTAGTAAAACTACTCCATTGGCATCAACTATCTAATAATATTATACGAATAGCAAGTATTCTACTCTATAGGTTTCGTGTATGTATTGTCAAGTTGTAGTACAAGTTTACGTGATGTGAGTAACTATTTTTTTCCATTTCTATTTTCATTTACCCTCCACCTCAACATAATAATTTCGGGTATATTAGATGGATCTATTAATGAGTAACACTTCAATTATTATAATTATAAGTATAATTTATGTTTATTACTATAAGGATCTTAAACTAATATGGGGACACAATTTAGAATACTGCATTGATAACTGAGAAAGTCTCAATTTACTAAATACATATACACCCATGCTCTGAAAAACGCAGCGTTTTCAAATCGCATACAGTTTTAAAAACGCAAAACGCATGTGGGCCTGTTCTGAAATCGCTACGATTTGCTAGCGTTTTGCCATTTTTCGAAACTATGTTCGAACGATAAAAACAGATGTTTTGTCATAAAACAACGTAAACAAATAAATAAATTTCAAATTAAAATGCATTACATTACTTTTCGAAGATCAAGTTGATCAGCTGTTTACACAAATCGCTAGTTCAAAAGTAAACAATTGAAACAGACAATTGACAAACTCAAAGAAAATTTTTAAATTGCATATTTTTTACTAAAATCGTGGGGAAATGTTACAAGCTTTAGCTTAAATAAAAAAAAACATATTAAATTAAAATTGTGCATCATTTCATTTTGTGTTGAAAGTGCAGTTTCAATAAAATAAGCCAGATCGCTTCAATATACACTAGCGGTTTGAAAACGCCAAATTTCTAGCGTTTTCGTTTGTCAGAACACCTCTTTGGCGTTTTTAAATCTAAAACGCCAATTTTAAGCGTTTTGCGTTTTTCAGAACATGAGCGATAAATGTTGTGAATTAAAAATATGAAAAGCTTGATGAATCACTGGTGTCGCAACTGTCCAATGGATTTCTGCTATACAAAGAAGTAAATATGTAATAATAGAGCTGAATATACAGTTTCGAATATTACTAACTCATTGAAATGTCATATTTAGTAAAGAAAAATTTTCTACTAAGGGAGACTAATCGAATTAAAGAAAATTCACTTTACAAATTGCTAATCATTCCAGATTCACGAAATGGATTTTATAAAGTCTGAATCTCGGAAATGAGGTTTAGTATTTAAAGTTCCGACGTAAATATAAAATGTTGGAACAAATAATAAGAAATTTATATATGTCAAGCACTTTAATCTGGCAAAGCAAACACATAACCAATACCATACATATAACATTACCACTTCATCCATTACCACATTTTCAGTTTATTCATATAAAATTTATTTATTCATATAATAATAAACATTTTCTTAAGAATTATTTATAACTTACGAGGGCGGTTCGGAAACGTCTTAGCCTTAAACAGAATGCGCGGTATAAACAGCAAAAAGTTAAGTGTTTTGAAAACTTCCATCTCTGCTATGAACTCATATTAAACTTTTTTTCGATCCGGCCACTCCTTCATATAGAAACAGGTGTTCAAAAAAGACGCATCCACGATTTTTTTTACAGTGGAAAAATTAGTAATTCGTGGTGTCATTAAATATTTAAATAAAAAAAGTTTATCGGGACAAGAAATTCATAATGATATGGTGAATGTGTTAGGTGAAAGTGCTCCTTCATATGCAACAGTAAAAAATTGGGTTGCTGAATTTAACGTGGTCATACAAGCATTGAGGATGAACCACGTAGTGGACGTCCAAAAACAGCAACTAAAACAGAAATTGTAGCCAAAGTGCATGATATGGTGTTAAATGATCGTCGATGAAGAACTACAGATGAAAAACTTTCTGCAAAATGGGTGCCGCATTTGTTAGCAGTCGACCAAAAACGCATAACAATGAGAATTTCTCAAAATTAACGAATTAAAGTACGAGTTGCTTGACCACCCACCTTATCCTCATGATTTAGCTCCCAGTGCCTTTTACCTGTTCCCAAATCTAAAAAAATTCCTAGCTGGCAAGTGTTTTACCTCAAATGAAGATGCAAATAAAGTTGTAAACCAATATTTTTTTCATTCCTTGAGGAAATCTATTTTAATCAAGGAATAGAATTGCTAGATAAGCATTGGACTAAGTGGATTGAAGTTTAAGGAGATTATATTGAAAAATAAATATGTTTTTGAAAAACTAATTTTTCTTTTAACGTGCTAGGCTAAGAACTTTCGGAACTGCCCTCGTATTAGCAATCAAGCATTGTGTCTCACATAATATGAGCCTCCATTCATTTTTACACTTCTTCCTACGATTAATAGAACCTACAAGTTTTGAACGTTTTTTTGTTTTTAGGTTTCTATCCAGCTATTTTCTTCTTTATTACTTCGCTAAGGTGTTCAATAGGATTTAAGTTTACTTAAACTAAGACCTAACTAGTTTGAATATGTTCTGAGGAACATTGTACTGCACGAATTCTTTGAAATTTGCAATATTTTTTTCGACAAATCTCATTTTCGGTATAGATGGGTTTCTATTGATTTTAGGTATTAAAAACTGATCAAACTGCGTTGCTTTTCCGTTGAAATACAAATCAAAGATGTCTTAAATATAAAATTGGAAACATCGTTCTTATTTATGTCCGAGCAAATTTACATCTTCCATAAAATGTATGTAATTAACTTATGACCATTAAAGAGATTTATAAAAATCTTCTCAGTTTAGATTTACCATAAGATCATCAGCAGTTTGACAATAAGAATTAACAAAGTTATTATTGGTTTTTAAGTTTTTTCTTACACTTTTTTGCCAATACTGTACGTATTCGACAAACCACTCCAAAAGCCCGTTCATAAACCTTCCAGCTTCGTTTTTCACAAACTAGTCAAACATTTCTCACACTTACTCAACCCAGTGAAGCGTAATACTGTGTCCATTCAAGTAAACATTTTCGACTTCGTGAAATATGACAAAAATCTCAACTTACGAAACAACAGTCAGTGAATCTAAATCAAGTTTTCCTATTCACTTCCAGACAGTTGCTTAGACTAAGAGATCATTTGTCTGCGAGACATCAGTGAAGATCAAAATAAAATCATCATACGGAACAAATTTGCATTGCGTCGTCTCTGTTTTATAATTATAATTTTATCTAAATTCATAATATATTCGATCCCCCGGAATTGCATCTCATAAATTTTATAAGAACGTTTTATGAACAATATGGTCGGTGAAGAAGGTTTCCTAAGTACAGACATATATGATAAAGTAACAAAGAAATTATGACCAGCATGTTTGATTTTAAATAATAAACTCATCGCATTTATGATTGAATGTTATCATCTATCTTAGAGCTTAGATAAAGATGGAAGCAGTCGTCTATTTCGAACTAAACTGCTAACAAAATATATATTATGGGAAATACAATCAACAATAATTTGATTAAAGTATGAAGGACATGACATGTTCAGCATCGTTTTTACACAGGTTTGCAAGATTGAGATCTTCGCATAATGTAATTACAAATTACCACCGAGAAAACCGAGCAAACATCATCCTGCAGAATAAATTTACTGAATAGTCACGTCTGTTTGGTAGAGATTCAAATATTGATGATTTTATCAAGATTGCCTTTCATGAACAATGCGGTCAAAACACCAGGTTACCTATGACGAGCATACTTTTCACACTAGTTTGCAAGTTGAATGTCATCATATATGTAATTGCCATTATCGGTCAGTAAAGACCGAATAAGCATACTGGATTTTAAATTTACAGTGAAGTTTTCTTGTTTGGTAATCAGATCTCTATGCATGGCTCCTTCTACGTTCAGCAGGAACTTTCCATAAATTATACGGTCAGTTCAACATGCCAGGTTCTCAAATTAACAATGTGAACTAGCAACGTCCTGCTTTGTTTACAAATTCGTTTGCTAGATTGATCTCATCGCAACAGTGACCGAAATAGAATCATACGACTAGTGTGTATTTATTATTTGGCAGATCTCGTCTTTGATAAATGTATAAACGGGAACTTGTTGGTTTGCAGCACTGATCATATCGCACCTTTTAATAAAATGTTATCATCCTATAAAATAAATTTGCTAAGCAATCGTCTCAACTTTTTAAACAAATTACGATTATTCTTATTTTCGGAAGTGGGTCTAATATGGCTAATTATGGACCTATTGTCACAAAATTTAGTACCACGACCTATTTTTATATAGAACTTATTTGAGTTAAGTTTTATTTGATGGCTACCTTTTTAGTGACATGTATGCTTGTTAATGTGATTTTCTGAAATCGGCTATGATAAATTATAGTCCTGAAACCTATTTGTGTTGAATATTAATTGTAAGCCTAAATTGTTCAGAACTTATTCTCGTTAAAACTCTATAAAGTGGGAGAGCTATGGTAAATAATTGACCGATCGGCAAACAATTTTCAGGTATTATTTTTATTTGTGACCTTGCATTTATCATCAGTAAATTCTTATTTCGGGACTACATTCGTATGGGAGCTAATATAATATGAAATAAAGGACCGATTTTAAACAGTTCTTCAAAATTGCGACCTGTACTTTGCGCACAAGGTTTACACGGACAGCCAGATGAATGGACAGCGTTAAATCGGCTCCAAAAGTGATTCTATGTCGATACCAATACTTTAAGGTGGGTAGTAGCTAAATATTTTTGGCCGTTACAAACATCAGCACAAATGCAATATACCCTCCCTACCGTGTAGTGGTTATGCTTTTTTAAGTAAATATTTGCCCCGTTTGAACCTACCTTTACGGTACCTTATATTCGGCTCGACTAAAGGTTATTTGTATAAAATTTTACTTGTTTCTGCTATACACATCATATGTACATATTTTGTTTTTGTTAATTTTTCTAATATTCCTGATCAGAGGAGGGTATGGTTAGAATGCTAGAAAATCGTCTCTAGATACATAGATAGATATTTACGTTTGTACATTGTTATTGTTATTGTTTTGCTTTGCTTTATTATTATTTGTTGTTATTGCTGTTGTTGTTGTTGTTATTGTAGATGATGTTTTTGCAATTTTGTGTTATTATTGACCTAATCACTTGTGGAGCACAAACGATCATTGAACTTTTACTTCCGCATGCATTACAAATACTTTTTTTCTATTTAGTTTCGTTTTACTATTTTCATTAATTTTTTTTCTATTCAGTTTTCAATCAGTTGTTGTGTTTTTGTATTTCCCCATTGCACTGAGAAAATACTAGTAAATGTAACAAAATTGTTAATGGAATTTCAAACATTTTGCTTCGGCAAATTAAAATTAAAGTTTTATTATCTTAGAAATAGTTTGTTTGCATTTTGTCGCATCTACATGCAAGTCAACTAGTTAATACAGCTTCTGGTAAATACTTGTACAAGTGAGTGGTAATAATAATCACTTGGTGTTTGTTTTCTTTTCTTTTTTCTTCTAATTTTGCCATTAAATATTTGTATAATTTTTTCTCTAACAAATTGTTAGTTTTTCCTTTTTAGCCTCGAGCAGTTTGTTGTTAGTTAGTTAGTTGTCTCATGTGTGTGTTTCTCTATTCGTCTATTTCTTCTTTGCGTATTTTGCTCAAATATGTTTGTTTATTGATCATTTTTCGCTTAAGGGTATAAAAATCCACTCCATAGCAGAGTGATTTGTATTCTATTGCAGATTTTCTAACAACAGACTCGTATTTACCGCAGAATTACATGTACTATGTTGGAAAAAAAGCAGTAAAATTAAAATGATACAAAATGCAAAAAGCAACAAAAAAAAACTGAATACATACCAAACACCTTGTAGTTCTTCCTTGTTTACATAATTATGAGCATTTTGTAAAATATAAAAGCGAGTAAAATTCTTTACATGTTTGTTTTGTGTGTGTGTGTTGTATATTTAATACGTGTGTATGGGTTGAAAACTGTAACACCTTCGTGGTAATTGCCTGCCCCCCAACAGTTTGAATAATTAAAAATAAAATCACATTGAAATATTTAATTCGAGTTTGTTTAAATATCAGCAAAGCTCTATGTTAAGATATAATATTAATATTGATAAATAATGGCTATTTTAAGAGGAATTGTTTAGACAAGATTCGAAAATGTCCTACTATCTATGATGTATCTGTCTTTAAGTCAATTGATAAGGCCGATATTGTATTATCTGGGATAACTTGTAATGGCTTGCATATATCCACATTCATTCGGTGATTCGTTTCACTTAAAATAGAACTGGCTATCGGAATCTTTATTATTGTCCTAAGGTCCATTCCTCTTTTACTCTTTCCAGCATTGCTATCGGCATCTCGAGAATTAGGCGAGTAATGTTGACTTGAAAACGATGAAGAGTGGAAGTGGACCTTATAAGGGAGCTATAACTAATTATGCAACGATCTTCATAAAATTAATTTCGATGATTTTTATATACATAAAAGTTTAAATGCTGCAAAGGAATTAGAGTCTTTACCACGCAGTTTATAGATCATTTCTCATAATAGTCCGAACATGTCGGATTTCAATTTGCTTGTGATGTTTTTAAGAGATTTATGCAGATTTAAATGATTTTCAAAAGTGGTCTTGGCTTGGTCATACTAAACGTGACAATGCCACTTTTGGTGGGATTATCTCGTTTTTTGAAAGCTCACCCCGCCTAGATTTTATAACCCGCTTTTCAAAGCAAAATCCCGCTTTTTACTGTTTCAGTTTTTTGCTAATTTTAAAGAAAATATAACTATGATAACATTCGAACTTCTTTTAACATTATTATTATTATTTATTTATTTATTATTATTTATTGGTATTTGTATTGCGCCATACACAAGACCATTTTTCAGTACGGAACTGATTAATAGAAAGATTACAAAAGTATATTTTAAATTTAACAATAATTAAAATTATAATTTAAATAGAAATTAAAAATAAAGATAAGTTTATATTACATATAGAGAAAATCGCAATCCCATTTAGAGCCTATTTGACAGCTTTGTATACAATATATCGTTGGTCTCATGTCTCATTTGAATTTAATTTGCTTTATTTTCCTGTCAATGACATTATATATTATTGTTAAAGTACAAAGAAAAAATGGTTTTTTTACAAATGGCATTTTTAAAGCTCTACATTTCTTTCGAGGCATAGATTAAGGTTTTCAAAACAGCTTTTCGTTTTGTAAACCTAGTTTTGACATTTTAGATCATATGGGCTTAACTATATTATTTGACAGCGAAAAGACATTGATTACAAACTGTGTCTGGCTGTGTATAATTGGAAATTTTTCTATTTAAGTAATAAAGTAAATCGGAGGGTATTTCATCCAGACCAATATTTTGATGTCTTAATTTTCAAATGCGTTTAATTTGAAAATTATAAGAGAACAAGAACAAAACAAAAAATGGCAAATTATTGTAAATATACATGTATGTCAAAAGGAGGGACTATTTTCACCCCCAAAAGCGTGGCCCACGTTCAAAACATAAACTCTAATGCTTGGTTACCCCCATGTAGAATATTGTCCCAAACGGACCAGACGTTTAAAAATGGCAGATTTAATAAAAAAAATATTGATTCTGCTCTTGATTTGTGGTTTCTGAATTATCTTCTAGAATTATTGAATTACAGTTCTATATATTTTTTTAAATCGTGCTTTTTTAGATTAAAAACTTCGTATGTTTTTTTTTTCGAAAGATTAAGATTTTCCTCCACTTTAATGAATTTTAAACAGCTAAAATATAAATAATCTTAAACATTTAATATGAAAAATTCTTTTATTTTTAAGTCTATCATGTATCCGAATGATTTAAACTACTCGTATGTATTGGTTGGCTTAAACCTTTAATAAGGATTTAATTTTTAAAAGAATTCCAGACGAAACCCAAATTTTAGTTTCATGTGAAAGCAAGTATGTATTCGTTTGAAATTTATTAATATGTAGTAGATGCAGTGCACAATTAATTTTTAATCAGTTGTACACAATATCACCGATTCATTGGCATAGTTTTTTTTTAAGTTTTTGCGGCACATTTTTGTGAAAACGTTGTCACTAAAAATTCTGCAGTGATTCTGATTTAGCTAGTTCTATAATTAATGATTTTAAAATAAAAAAAAAACGATTAAAAGTTTAATTTAAAACACCCGTTTTTCATGTCATAAAGGCTGATTGTCTTTAAAAACTTTTTTGTTAGACTGTGCAATTACAGTTGGAGTAAAAAGTTGTAGAGAGTGTGTACTAGAAGGTTGTTAAGTTTACCAATGAAACTGCAATAAGTTGCGCTTTTTCCCATAAATTTTGGATGATCTTGATATTGCTTTGTGGATCATCTTGCACGTATGTGAGATCCGCTGCTTCGGCTGAGAAATTCTGCTGAACTATGTTTTTTAGATAAGCAATTAAATCTGCGGGAATTGTATTCCTCATCCAGCTTTTTCCATTGGCCATGTTGTCTCGTTGACTTCCCACATCTGGATAGTCTTGCTATCTAGGGCTAGAAAATGGCGTAACCTGGATATAGTTTATTTGTTTATTTAAACTTTCAGCTGACAATGGACTTATCTGGAGCTAAGGGATCAGTTATAAGCCCGGGGACTTGTTTTCTAACTAAAGATTGTTGGTTAAATTAATGATGTTTGTTTGCAAGTGACAAGTTTCGAGCAACCAGATAATGTTTAGGGCTGATGCCGAAACAACAGGACCATTTGAAGTAGTGGTGGAAATTTGCTTGCTGCTTAAGGAAGGTATTGAAGAGAACAGATTCTGCTGCATTAGTGGTCGATGGCCCGCTACCGCACGGAGTCAACGTAGTCCGATTAGGAGCTGCAAAGAAATTTGATTCAACTTAACCGGGGTCGGTACTGGTCGCTGTGGTGGCTGTGCAGTTAGGTTGGACTGTGTTCGTTTCAATAATTGTCTTAGGCTATTTTACGGATGGTTGAGATAATATACCTCAAGCACTTTACCATTGATCTACTATTGTACAGCACAAACGAAACCGCATGTGAAACCCCTGGACATTAGGGGCCTCGCAAAATTTATAGCATTTTCTGATAGGAGGATTACTTTTGCCCCACCTTGTATAATCATCAATATTGTATGTATATATGCCTTCTTTAATAAAGTTTTCAATTTATTGCAAATTTCGTGTATAATAACTGATCTTATGCTCGTACAGAGTTATGAACCTTAGAATATCGTGGTTAAGACTTAATGTTACCATTACTTTTATGGATTAGATGTCAAAATTAAGGCAATACGTTTTTTTCATACTGGAAACTTAGTTTTCCTATATTTTTACACGAATACGAATTTTTTTTCAACGTTATAGTTAATTTTTTTTTAATTATTAGTTTTAAATAATTTAACATCAAGCATCATAAGATATACCCAGCTGCAAGTTTTCGTTTAAAACTTTTCTTCATTTTAAGCGTATTTTTCTCAAATTCTATTTATTGCAATTTTAAGATCTCATTTCTAAAAAACATACTAGAGCAATTTTATAAAAAATATTTTAGTGGCGCACTAATGACTTACGATCACTGTATGTCACCCATAAAAACAAATGAACCAACGGAACGGTATAAGAGTGCTGTATTCGGATGTGCTGTATTTTATGATAAAAAACATATATTTAAAAATAGAACTTGTCAAATTTCATAAAAGAACTATTTTTGGTGAAATTGCCTACATAGTCGTATGTAATTATGAATGAAAAAGTGTTCCCAATATTTCTTACTCTACTGCATACATAATATATGTTCATGCTCGTATTTATATCCACTGATAAACAAAATGTGCTGCGTTATAATCTTACATAATGGTTGTTTAAAAAGTGAAAATAACAACTTTTGTTTTTAATTTGTAAAATCAAATTATTAGCTAATAAAAAAATATTTATGCCATTTTATGAGAACCAAAAGAGAGTTGAGATCTCTGCCAACCAAAGTTCTCAAATATTCTGGTATTTATCAAATAAGTACCACAGTGTTATGAGCTTGCCTTACTCAAACAAAACATTAATATGGTTTATTTTTAACTTACCGGCCTCTCGGTGTGATTTAGAGATATTTATGATACTCAAACTTGGAATGGATGTGACGTCATATCGCCCAAGCAGTTTGTTGTACATATTCCCAAAAGCATAGCACGTTTTTTACACTAATTCATTCAATTAGTTTTCAGAAGAAGACACATCACTTAGATTTCAGATGAAACCAAAACATTCAATACCAAATAATTCTTCTCCTCTTTATTAATAGATTTCTCTCAAGAATTTTGAGATCAAAATGTTTCATTTCTTGATGTAACAAGACCGCACTTATATCTCCTATAGACATACATACATACGCTTGTGGGCGATTCACAAAAATCTATCAGCAGAGTCCCTTATATGGGAGTTATGGCCAATGATCATTATAAAGCTTCGTACGGTTATTTTTAGATAAGTAATGTAACTATATCGAATTTCAATTTGATAGCCACGTTTGTATGAGTTTTATACATATTAAACTGATTTTAAGCAGTAAACTTTATATGTAGACTATGTACAAATATGGACCGATGTAAAGAAAATACGCATTAAGAAAGAAATACGCATTACCCCATATTACCACAGCATTATCCGCCATTATCTCATATCCTGCTGTCTAAAATTCCCAACAACAACACGAAAAGATGGATAGTAAATTATCTGAGTTCGTGGAGCTGCTATTTAACTTCTAACTCTCTAAACTCCCTTGTATCATCATGTCATGTCATGTCATGTCTCTGCGGTATGGTAAATGGTTATCTCCACGAAATACTTCTTCACTGCACCTGCAGCACCAACAAAGTCATCGGCAACACTCTTCATCAGCTGGACGAAGAAGGGGAAAACTTAAACCTACTGTGAACCACCCATATATCTTGTATGTCAATTTTGATATAGGAACAAGGTTATCAAAGTACTAGTTGGCACCAGTGTGGTCACTTTTGACGCGCAAAACAAGAGGCACAACTAAGATTTCTATGGAATAAAAGACTTATTGACTTCTGATCCCGCATAGACACTGCCGACCATGTGGTCACCCCCTATTAAATATTGTAACTATTTATGCTGCTACAACAACAACAACACCTAGAAAATAACCAAGTAACCAAAACCCCTGTGTCGCTTCTCTTCTCTTCTCTTTCCTTTTTTTTTTTTTTTGCTTGGACCAGCACTCAGGGGACGACCCCTACTCATGCATTGTGTTTAAACTAAGAAAATAGGTTATTGGAGGGAGGATAGAGGGAGTAGTGCTTGTGAACATTTGATTTGAATTTTCCTATATTTAAAGTGGCAGGGAATACTTCTGCTGGTAGTTTATTCCACATACGGACAGTACAGCTAAAGAACGAATTTTCCCTGTAATGCGTTGGTCTAGTCGACCATGAATGGATGGGCCCTGACTGCAGGACGTGTATTATTCAAAAAAAACTACGTGTTTTGGGAACAAGTTCCCTAATTTCAGCAGAACACATTCCATTATAAATAGTATCGATAGAACAGTGAAACACAACCCACCCAATCAATAAAGTTGAATACCCTACTGTCACCGATATGTGATCAGATGGAGTGAAGTATTTCCTACACCGTTTTAAAAAACCAAAAAACTTGAACACTTCTTTTAAAACTTGAAAAATGTGTTTGGTCCAACGTCTGATTCCTTTTATATTTACACCGCCCATAAAAATAGATGAAGCAACATGAATTGTCGTGCGTTTGTGTGTTAGTATACAACATTGAGTCTTACGTGCGTTAAAATAGACAACTCCATTCTGAGATTGTCTTAAGATCTTGGCGAAGCGTATCATTTATGTTTTGTCTCCCCAATTTGGTCTATGGTTAAATGAGTATGAATGACAAATGTTGCTATCATCTGCAAAAGAATAGATGGGATTGAAAGTTTGACGTAGGAGAAAGAAAAGCCCTGTGTCGCTTCTCTTTCCCTTAATTTGTAATTAAATTTTCATTCAAGAGAACAAGTAAAAAACACCCAAATAACCAAAAGCCCTGTGTCGCTTCTCTTTCCCTCAATTTGTAATTAAATTTTCATTCAAGAGAACAAGTAAATTCTTTAAATAAAAAGACGTGTAACATTTTAGATTTTTAAATATTTTTTTTTTTTATATATTTGTATTTTAGATTTTTGTTTTGTAGTTTTTGTTGTTTTTTTATATATATAAATAAAGATTGTTTACTTAAAAACTAATTAATATATATAGAAAAAAAGACATGCAATCAGAAATGATAATTAATTATTTATAAATAATAATATTAAATAATTCATTTACAAAAAAAAAACAAACAAATAATAAAATTTAATAAATTGAATTATTATTAATTAGAACTTGTGTTTTCTTTTAAGCAAATAAGTCATGAATTTATTTATTCATTAATGCAGAATGCAGAGTGGAAATAAAATAAAAATATAAATATAATTATGAAAACCAAAGACAATTTGTGTTTATGATACAAGAGTTTTGGTGAATTTCGAATTTAAATAATATAATGTAAAAAAAAGGATTTTCTTTTTTTATAAAATTAAAAAAAAAATTATAATAATAATAAAAAAATGAATTGATTGTTTAATGGGTTGATTGGCTCACACTAATATGACACTTAATGTAATACTTGGTTTTTGCAAAAGATATTTAAAAAAATAATTATTTATTCTTTTGTTTTCTTTCTTTATAGGAATTTAAAATATAAACGAAAGGTAAACTTTAGGAGAAATTTTCTTTTGTTTTAGGAAAAAGACATAGTAACATTTTCTTTAATTGTTTGCTTAAAAAGTAGTTGTGTTTTAAATATAATAAATAGTTTATGCATAAATATTTTATAGTTTTTTTTTTTTTTTTTTTTTTTCGTTTTAATAATTTTTCTTTTCTTTATTTTTTGCTAAATACTAAAAAAAATAAATTATAATCAGTACAATTTTTGTTTATTGTTTAAAAAGTGTGTGTGTTTGTGTGTGTTTTTCGTTGGATATTTGTTTGTGAAAATTATAGTTTTAGAAATAGAATTTTCTTCTTTTACGACAACTGGAAGTCTCCTCACGGCCTCTTACTTCTAACCACAAAGGTTTCAATAGATTCAATAATTTATTTATGAAAAGCATTTCAAATATTTTACCCTTAACAATTGCGTTTTCGTTGTTTGGGAAATATAAGGCAATAATGGTAAATGGAAAAAAATTATCAATATTGTCCAGTAGGATCTAGCAGATGATTTGCTATGGTTAGACTTCGATCGCTGGAAGCGTTTGAAGCGGAGTCGTTGGAATTGCTGGAGGAGGGGCGCAAATAGGTGCCTGTGGGATCTAAAATCAATTTTGTGCAGGCCATTGTGTTTTAAAATTTGTAGTTTGGTTTAAAAGAAAATAATGTTTTTTTTTTTTGAAATTTCTAGTTTTGTCAAAGACTCTTTTGTTGTATAATTTAAGCAATTTTGCTGTAAATTAATAGGTGCCAGTGGGATCTAAAGCGAAATCCATTTTGAAATTTATAAAAAATACACACACTTTAGTTATCAAAAAATAGATATAAATTTATCTCAAGGATAATTTGATTTTGTTTTAGTTTTAAAAATAAAAATTTTTAACAAAATTTTGAAAAAAAAACTAATATTGACCAGTAGGATCTAAACCTGCCATTTTGTTACTAGTTATATGAAAATTACAATAAATATAGAAAAAATAAGATTTCAATTCAATACTTTTTTTGCTGTCTTCCTGGTTTTCTCACAAGTCAGCTGATTTTGTGTAGCGGCTCTCTGTTTTGATTTTGTTGTAGTAAAACCTGCTGGGTTTTGTTGTTATTTTAATAATAACAACTGCTGCTCTCTTTCTCCTTTAAACTTCTTAACTGACCAAATTGACCAAACAAAAGCACTGAGAGTTTCTCCAATAAAAGTTTTTAATATTGACCAGTAGGATCCAAATAGCTAGCCATTGTGTTAGATTTTCGTAAATTAAACTTGTTGTTTTAAAAAATGATTTATTAAGTTTTTTTTTTTTTTGTTTAAGTGTCTTTAAACACAATAGTTTGTTTGTCTGCTTTGTTGTCTAGGTAAAGTCTTTGAACTTTTAGTTTAAATTGTTTGTTAATAAATTTGAAAAGTTTAAGTGATATTCAAATTATTATTATCTTTTATTTTAAGAGCTTTTGGCTTAAGTCACTGACACTTTAGATATTTTTGTTAAAGTTTATTTAGTTTTCTTTATTTCAATAAAGTTTTTCTTAAAACATTATATAGTTAGGATTCTGTTTAATATATATTCTTTTGTTTTAAAAATAATATATTTCTTTTTTGATTTTAAACACCACCGTTTACGTATTTAATTTATTTCGATCGTAAAGTTTTATTTAAAACTGTGTTGATCTTTACTGTTTGAGTGTTGACGATATTGTGCAGTGATTTGTACGACAACGTGAGTTTAAATCCTCTTGTGAGAAGTTCCAGCGTTCACAGATTGTGCTGAGAATTATGAGTAAACGAGAGCGCCAAACTATTGTATAAAAATTAATTTAACATTATCATAGTATGAGTGTAAAAGAGATAATAAATAGGCAGGTGTTTGGTTTTTAGTGCTCTTTGGCTCGTACTCTTAAATGTATGCAATTGCTTATCAGTTCCATACAAAATGTTAGAAAGAAATACCTAAAGTTATTTCTCTTTCTAACCAGCCAGCCAACCATCTTATTAACTACTCGTAGTGTTATAAGAGACCGGTGTTCGTACCACTCAGAAATTTGTTTAAAAAAAAAAATCAGCTGTTTTTCTGTGGCTCTATTCTTTAGACGTTTAGTGTGGTCTTACCAGTCGTTGTAGCAACAAAACCAAACTACCTGGATTTCTGTGTGTCTTTACCTGTGTTTTTTTTTTATTTTTCTAATTGGTTCTTTAAACAGACATACAACTACTTACTTGTGTGGAAGCAGTATCATCCTCAGTTTTTTTTTCCTCAATATCCTTATTTCATGTGGGTTATTTTTCATTAACGATGACCTATAAGATTTCATTTGAAATATTTTAGCTCCTCCTACACCAACGCAAAATAATCTTCTAACTTAACGTGTTCAATTTTGTTATGCCACAAAATAAATAAACTAACTAACATTCATTGGAGTATGTGTTTGAAATTCATTTAATTATTGTGAATGAATTAGAAAGAAAGAAGTCTTTGAACATTTTTCCCTACTTTTTTCAGTTGGTAATTTTTTTAGAAATTATTCAAAAGTGTTCTTGGTTTCTTGATAATATTATTTTTATAAAAAGTTTAATTGTTTTGTGATAATTTTTTTAACAGTTGTATATTTTAAGCGTTCTATCATTTGAAAGCATATTTGTATATCTTTTGCAGTTTTATGATATTTAAACCAATTATTCCACCTTTTTGTTTTAATTAAAATTGTTCTTTCTTAAGCTTGAGGTCAAAATTTTATTTATTACGTTTTCCAATATTTCGTGTGGCATGTTCAAGGAATTAAATTTATAATGTTAGAAAATTAACAATATTTTTATTGCAGTTTTTACTAATTGTGACTTGGGCCTTATCAAGTATTTATTGATAGAAATATCGGTTGTAAGATTGATTTTATCACTAAAAGACGTCATCGATTTGTTTGAATAAAGTTAATTATCAAGCAACACTTTGTTACCAAACCATTGAGATTTATTTGTCTTTCTGAGCAGTATCTTTGTTACAAATGCATAAACGCAAAGTAATATTGTTACACTGTCCTTGGATAACTTTCCAACTGGTGCACTAGTAAACAAGCTTTAAATCTTTTTCCAATTTTAAAAGTTTGTTTGTTTGAAAAAACAATAAAAATGATACTTCTCAATTAATTTTTGTTAGTACATATTTAAATTGTAAAATATTTATTGTATATGTCAAATTGAAGCATTATATTATCCAAAAAATTCATTTTACAAGATGCTGGAAAAAATAATAAGTGTTCATGTCTGAAGGATGGTATTGGTTTTCCTGTATCTGTCCTGTTGGGACATGATGTTACCATCAACAATAATAAGAAACGGCAAAATATATAACGATACTAATATATATATATTTTAGCTCAATGCTTGGTTTTCACTATGTCAGTTTTGTTGTCAAATTGTCCAAATTGTTGGTAATTTCATAAAAAAAATAAAATTTTTGTTAAATTTTATTTTAACAATATGTTAGTTTTTTCGAGCCATTTTGTTTATTATTCGTTGCTTAGATTTTGAAGAATTAAGTAGCTTCTTTTGATTTGTATCGAGCCCTTCATTTTTAATTGTCAAATAAAACATCATTTTGTACAACTACAATATTGGAACGAATTTAAAGGAAAGTGTTTTTCATTTTAAATAAAATCAGAATTTCCAGTAATTATAAACAATCCCTTTTTTTTATTAAAACAAGCCAAGTTGTTTTGAAACTTGGTTGGAAAAGTTACAGGCCCCACAAAACCATTTAGAACCACACTTGGTGAATGAACAATAAGAATAATATATTTTCCATAGAATTATTTAGAACTTTCTACAAATATACCTTTATATCTCACATAATATTAATATGTAGTTGATGCTTTATCCATTTCTATCATTTCTTCGAACCTACGATTCATATACATACATATGTGCACACCACAAGCTTTGAATATATTTCGGAATATATCATTTCTTCCTGATTTTTTCCCATCGTTTTCTTTATTAGGTTTGTATCCCTCTATGTTCTTTCTTATGACACCAAAGGTATTCAACAGGGGTTAAATCCAGATTAGAGGATTCAAAACCCCGTTTTTTTTTTTGAGAAAATCGGTTTCGCTTTATTCGAAAAATTGAGTTTTTTACAAAACCGGTTTCGAATACGGTTACAACTGAAAAAACCAATCAACCGTCCCAATTTACACGGACCAATTTTTATATAAAAGACTGATACAATTTTTTCCTTGAAATTTCTTGGGTGTTCATACAGCTTAAATCGCTCGTATTTTTATTTGTAATACGATGTAATATGTAATACGAATAAGAGAGTAACACTTCCCCTCACCCAAATATCGAAAAGGTAATCAGCTTAGCTTAAAGAATTGTTTTGTGTAAATTGGGACTAATGAACAATTCAAAAGAAAAACAAACAAAATAGTATACATAATAATAATAAAATGTGTTTAAATTTTATTTCCAAAATGAAGACTTTTTGGGAACCTCAATGTTATTCTTAAGGTTCGGTCACACGTTGCAAATATTTGCCGAAAAAGACGTAACCACTGTTTCGCAATAGATTAAAGAAACAAATTTAGTTTTATCTTTAATCTATTACGAACGCTATTAATAACGCTGAATATATATTTATTTAAAAAACCTTTTCTTATTTAGCACAGGACACAACAAATATTTAGTTATATTTTATTTGATGCTAATTGATTTTGCAAAACTCTCGTAAGAGTAAACAACGTCACATTCTACATTGAATAAATAGGAATAGGTTTTATAGCTCTCGAAAACCGCATAAAACCAATTAAATAACCAAAAAATCGCATAAAAATATTGATGTTACCCACCTAAAGGTGTTTGAAGGAAAGGAAAGGAGGGGTATATGCACATTTAAAACAAATTGAAATCACGAGTTAAAAATTAGTTTTTTATTACACTTTTCTTAGAAATTAAATGATAATTATACCTAGTCATTATCTTCACTAGTTTATAATGCACGTGACCGTTTCTGAGCTGGTACGAAATTCTGCTATAGCTAGTCAACAATTCGATACTAATTCTACCTCAATAGATCCAGTGCTAATTTCAATGACTGGCGGTTTTGCTTCTTTGACAACAAAACCTGCCTGCGAAGATTTCGTGGCTTGTGAATCTTTTTTCCATCGGATAAAATCAATTTAGAAATTTCTAGAAAAATAAATTGCATTTAAATTTAATTTAAATTTATAAAAAAATAATTTTTGATATTTTTTACCTTTTCCAATAAAAACAAATCACATTAAAATTACACCAGGAAACAGCTGACAAAAAACTTCACTGATATCGACTTAAATCACAGCAGACAGAATAGAAATGAACACAACCGCCGTACATTATACGAGAAAAAATAAAAATTATAAATTGGGATTCCCATTAAAAGAATCATAAAAATCATAATCATAAAAAACTGGGATGCGTTTTTTGAATGTTTTTGAATGTTTTTAACAGGTTTTTAAAGCAAATTGCCATACAAAATTTGCTACCGTTTAGTCCATACACTATCAGACTTTTTTGTCAACTTGGATGATAATTACGGTGACCATTTTTGGGAAAGGAAAATACAGGACATATACAAAATAATGTTAAAAGTGAAAAGAAAAACAGAAAAAATAATAATATAATATATTTATTATTATTGTTATAAAATTAAGTAACAATAAAAACAATTCTTCTTGATTAGAATAAAAAGATAAATAAAAAGTTTTTATAATATTATAATTTAAAAAAATAAATTTGGTTTTATAAACAGTCTTCTTGACTAAGGCTAACAAAAAAAATAGAAAAAAACTACATAAATGATAAATTTAGTTATGAAGTTTGATATTTTTCCACAGAATGGATTTTTTTTAAAACATCTGGATTGTTAATTAAAAATCCTTTAAATTTTGAGCAATTCATTTTAAAATTGCATTTTGTAATTAATAGTGATCTTAAAGTATTTACTTTTAATTGCGATTTTTCGGTGGTGCAAATATTATTCATTATTGAAAACACTCTCTCGGTAGCAGCATTTGAAGCTGGTAGACATAGACAAAATTTAACAAATATCAATATATTTTTATATGCAATCACATTTGTCTTAAAGTGATTAAAAATTTCAATCCATCTTTCATCTACTGATATATTTTTTACCCTCCAGTCTTCTATTTTTTCATTATTTGCAAAATTTTTCACGCAGCTCACTTCATCAAATAAATCTTCCGTTCCGTTCGACCAATTTAAATATTAAATCTTTTAAAATAATTGAAGCCTCAGGCATTGAAATATTTTGTGATTCTACTTTAAGAATAGCTTTATGAAATGTTGAAGCTTGGCTATATGCAAAAGATAACCATAATTCAGCACAAGGATGCATAAAAAAATTTCGTAATATTGTCGGACATTTTGGTTGAGACATAAAATATAATTTTAAAACTTTAAATAGTTTTATGATTCTTTCCAAAGCAGTCATTAAAGTTAACCATCGAGTTTTGCTATGTCCTAGTAACTTTTTATATTCTATTTTAATATCTTCACATATTTCTTTGAAATTTTCAATTCTAACTGTATAAATATAAAAAAAGAATAAATTTTGACAATAATAACTTCAATATCAATAGGTAAGCATTCTGCTGCAGTTTGTATGCAGTTGTTCCAAATATGTGCAGCGCAATTTACACCTATCAGTTTTTGGCCAATGAAGTTTTGCATTTTGTGAAAGATATTATTCTGACCTTTTCTGGCTGCACCACCAAAATTACAATTTGTGCTGTCTCCACAAAACGCTATCATTGAAATTACATTTTATTTTTGTTGGAGCCATATCTGTAATAAAATGAATGCTATTTTAACTTTTGGAAATGTAGGGAAAGTATACAGTTGGATTTTTATGATAATTTTGTATTAATGTTCGTGCAATGTATATGCTAAAAAGAGGACATTTCCATATCAAATTAGGAAATAAGGGACATTGTACTGTCCTGTATTTACAAAAAAATCTCAAGGGACAGCATGTTAAAAAACAGGACTGTCTTGTAAAATACAGGACGGATGGTCACCGTAATGATAATGCATGGTAGACAATTAAACTAACAATTTTAACAAAAATTAAATATGTAAATTAAAATCGTATAAAAATTTTTACTAAAAAACCGCATAAGTTTAAAATCGCATAAAAACAGAATTGAGTGTATTTGTTAGTTATTACAACTTACTTACAACTCAGCAAGAGATTAACGATTCTAAAATAAAAACTAATAATGTCAAAATCTATTTATAGCAGGCAAAACAAATACAAAAAATTAGACGAATTCGATAATTTGTTTTACAAAAATTAGAAAAAACTAATAACTCAAAAAATCAAAAAAAAAATACATATTTGTTTGAAATATTTCGGTTTTTCAAATAGAAAATATTCCAGATATTCTGACGGATACTAAGTTCCATGTTATTGTTTTGCTTCAATCAAGACAAAACCAGTTTGGTTGGGTGCTTGGAATCATTGTCCACCATGAATTCCCTATCACACTATCATACGTTAATTGACTAAATTTTATAGAAAATCTTAATTTTAAAATTTTTAGCTTTTAAACACATTTTTACGCTATGACATTTTCCCATCTTTCTGGCAACATAAGAATTGCTCATCTTTTGAGGCCAGGAACGAATCAAGCCAATTTCAAATACATACTTTGTTCTGAAGTCAAGCATGTGCTCAAACGCAGACGGGGCAAGGTGTATAAACTATTAGGCGGGTGAAGCAAAGCTTCCCAGCCATTTCTTTCTAAATAGTTTTTAACAAGTATTGCTACATGAGGCCGAGCATTGTCAAGATGGAATATTATGATTTTGTGTCTGGTCGCATATTCTGGATTTTCGGCCAATGCTTGCTTCAAACGATCAAACGAATCAATTGTATTCGGAACCTTGTGGTTCAATATATAACCGCGTTCAAAAGATACGCCATCTGTTTAGTTATAGATAGAGAAAAATAATACTCGTATGCCATTACGCCTTTAATTTCTATATTAATTTGAAAGCAATAGAATGCTAACGAAAAACATCGTTCACATCGTTTGTGGACAAAACTGTTAGCAAATTATTGTATGCTGATTGAATTTCTAGCCCTCCGAAACAAATAATTATACAAATTTCCTATACAATATTTGATTCCATATCATTACAGACATTGTTGTGGGGGCTTTTACATATTTCAATTACATTCATTATTTCATTCGTCTTGCAATCAATGGAAACAATTTCATTCATTTCTAATAATAAACATTTTTATTTCATTATCAAATTCACTCCTCAATTTTGGATTTTTTTGTTTTAAATTGAAAAATTTTTAGTCTATCTTCTATACATATAAAATAGGATGTATGTAAAATCGACTGGGCCGATTTTGAAGAAATTTTTAGGGAATCTTTAGAATATTCAGGCGGGTGACACTGTGAACTCTGATTTTTTATTTTCGGTCGGCGGGCGGATATATACATATTTATTTTTTTTTCTTTTATTTAATTTTTTTTGAAAGCCGTTGCCATGATTTTCAACACGAGATATCAAACTCTTAAATCGGTTATGTAGTTCCAATGATATTTACAAAAATCTTATGTTATTAACGATCCAATATCAAAATTTTAAAACTTTCGAAATGTTGCATTCAAAAATCCGAGTTTTCGGTTTATTTACAAAATATTTACATCATTCTATAACACAAGATATTCCGCGCTTACTAAGGTCCAACATTGTACAATAAGTTAAAAACAATATTATATTATCAATCGATGATAAAAAAAACTTTATGTACTCTTGCATTTAAGATATCTACATTTTGTGCACATTTTTGAGTTTTTTTCAAACGCCGATAAAAAATAACAGTACATTCAAACAAATTACTCGAAGCGCTTGACCGGATTTTCGAGGAAACTAAAAACCGATGGGAGGCGGGCACTCTTATTCTTTTTGTTGGTGATTTTCGTCAAACTTTGCCCGTTATTCCAAGATCAATGCCCTTAGATAAGCTGAACGCATGCTTGATAGCTTCATATCTATGGAACTGAGTGGAGAAAATCAAGCTATCGACGAACATTTTGTATTTGTTTCAAGACCGGTCTGCCCAAACATTCTCAAAACAACTTTTAGACATCGGAAATGGAAAAATTGCAATTAATCGCGCCACGAACGAGATTTCGTTCCCGCCTTACTCCTGTCAAATGCAAATAAATATTCAAACCGTTGTCGACAAGGTATTCCCAAGTTTAACAATCTTCTACAAAATTTCGGATTGGCTCTGGAAACGTGCCATTTTGGCAGCAAAAAATTATGATGTCAACAAGCTCAATAAGCAAATTCAATTGAAACTGCCCGGCAAATTAATCAAATACAAATCGATCGACACAGTAATGGATGAAGGACAAGCCGTCAATTATCCCACTGAATTTTTGAATTCATTGGAACCACCCGGAATGCCACCGCATGTGCTAACATTAAAGGTTGAATCACCGGTAATTCTTATTCGCAACTTAAATGCACCAAAGTTATGCAACGGAACCAGATTGACCATCAAAAACTGCTCACCAAATTTAATCGAAGCAACAACCATTGGTGGCAGATTCAAAGGCGAAGACGTACTTATTCCACGAATTCCGATGATTTCCAACGATTTACCATTCCAATTCAAGCGGTTCCACTTCTCTTTGCGTCTTGCCTTTGCTATTATCATCAATAAAGTACAAGTCCAAGCATTGACTATTGCTGGATTAATTTTGGAAAATTCATGTTTTTCACACGGCCAGTTGTATGTGGCTTGCTCCCGAGTTGGCACGTCAAAAAAACATTGTCTATCCGCTGGCCCTAAGATGAAGTAATAAATAAATATAATTTCCAATTTGCCGTAAATAGATGAGTTTTTTTTTTTTTTTTGATTGAGCCCATATCTACACCATATGTAAGTTATTCTGTAACAAAACTTTATGATAGGTATTCTATGGATTTTTATTTAAAGGCAGTAAATTTCGTGAAAAGCTCAATTTAAATCGCGTGGTAATACAACACTCATGTTTGCTTAAGGCCAGCAACGCGGACCGGGTTAGCTAGTAAATTATATTTCTTGATTTCTGGTTTCAACAGTTCATAGCCTTAATATGCAATCACTTTTTTATATCTCTTTGAGCTTAAAGAAAAGTGCAACATCTGCAGAGATTCATATCACTGTGGCAAACGCCTTCTTCTGTCATCTGTTGAGCTTTAAAATCAATTAAAGCTGTAATATAGGAAATTCTAATTCCAAAAACCATAGGCACATCAAATAGTGAGTTCGAGTTTGGCAATTTAAAATTAATTTTTATTCTTTCACTTTTATTTCTTTAAAATAATTTTGTAAAATTTTTATTGTTGGGGGTGACTTTGCAAATAATTTTGAAATGTTTGTGACCTTTTCATTTAGTGATTTAATGTGGAATCTGCCATTAGATCTCTTTTATTTTGATTTTATTTTGATTTATGTTAAGTGAAGATGTTTTGTATTTGTGTATAACAAACAAGCAGATAAAAACAATTATACTTTTTTGAACCGTTTACACAAATACTAATTTTCAGGATTAATTAATCCCGAATATCGCACAGTTTAAACTAATCTGACTTTTCGTTTGTACTGATATCGTCTTCTTTCTGTAAGTCAAGATGATCGATGTTATTTCTTTATTTTTACAACTTTTTTCACTTTTCAAATTGAGTTTTGCCTCTTACTGTTTATATTATTGTACTAAAATAATGAATTTGTTTTTGCTGGGTTATCAGAAAATATATATTCACTTGAATGCTTTAAAAAGGACTATAACAAAATCATTGCTTAAATTTAAATTCAAGTTTTCGATAAATATAATTTTGTAAATTTTCAAACAACTACACGACATATTGATAGACATCATTGATTAAATAATGTCAAACCCCTTACTCTTAAATTGTGTTAGTGCCAAACATCTTCAATTACTTGATTTATAGATCAAAGTACAGCCTTCCAAAGCGACATCTTCACTAATAAGCATGTAATAAAATATCTTACAATCCCTTAATCACACGTGTTATGCACACTCCTCACAACTCTTCAATCAAACAAAATAAATAAATCGAACCCTTTTTTAAATATTTTTTTTCTATTAACCTTGACAACTCTTTACAGCTGTTTTATAAAACAAAAATACTCGTGCTAATAGAAACACAACAAAAATTCACGTGCCAAATAGAAACTAAACTCCTCTACAAAAGACGCGTACCTTCTACTTTCCACAAACTCACGGAAGTCCTGTACTCAAAATATTGAATAAAAAGATTACACTATTATCGATACGAGTGGAGGTTTCTTTTGTAATTCTCCAGCAAATGTAATAAAATGAAAGGATTTATATTTCCGCAAAAAATAGCACCAAAAATTACAAACTATGACAGAAAAGCGGTATAAGTTTTTTAAGGACAACAGTTTTATTTTATTTTTTTTTGTATATTTTACATACAATTTTTTTTGCTTACTGCAGATGCATATTTATGAAATTTTGCACAGAAAACAAAACAATTGCCACCTTATTTCTTTTTTCTTTTTGACGACAAAACACATATTTTTTATCCAGAAAAAAAGGATGCAACTCTCTTTTCTACGAAAAAAAAAAGAAATAATAAAAAGGATCTTGTAGAATTAATACCAAATCATCTTTAAAAACTGTTGGCAGTTTTAAAACGCCTTCTAAAGTTGCAACTTTATTTTATTATAAACATACATTGTTGCAGTCGTTTGTGTCATTTAATCCTTGTCAAGGCAAATATGGTATGACGCCAGTTGGTGGCTTTCGGTTACAACAATCAACACTCACACACACACACACATACACACATATGTACATCTTTCGAAACAAAATCCTGTTCTTTTTAACAATGATCTTAAAAACCATTAATATGCAGATTAACTTGTCAAGCATTATTATTTTAGCACATTTAAAGCAACAGCCTAAACTAAAAACAAAACATACCGACCAACAGACAGCCGAAATCCACTAAATATTCCCAGGCGACATTTAGCAAATATTTATGTTGGTAACTTACTTATTTGCTCCTGGTACATGTGTCTTTTAGCTATGGCCAAGGGCCAAACACAGGTAGTTGTCATAACATTATTTTGGCTACTAAAGTAGTCTTTAAATAAATATTCTCGCATTATCCTTTTCTTATTTTTTGCTGCTCCTTTCTTTAGTGTTTTTTGTTTCTTTTTTTTTTTGTTGTCACTTTTAAGTGTAATTTTCGTGAACGTTTTCGTTTTCTGAAAAAAAGGCACGTACTTTTGAACAGTTAATCAGTATGATGATCTTTGGTCAAGCCATGTTAAATGATTCTGATCTGTACAATTGCTTTTGTTTTCTGGTCAGGATTATATTTCCTTTGCTAATGCACCATAAAAAATCGCATTTAAAATATTTGCTTAATCATTCAGAACTGAAAACAAAACAAATCTATAGCTAATGTGGCTTTTTAACATGTTTAACTTAGAGCTTAAGAGAAACAGTTAGACTTAAACCTTAAATTAGCATGATTAGAAAATGTAATAGGATACATTTCGAATTCAATGATGCTGAATGAATGTTCTATTATGAAAAGGATTAAGTCAGTATGTGTATGAAAATAGAAAAATTTAGGATATTTTTTTATATTTTATAGGGTGTTTTTTTACTTTATATTGGCAACACTTTTTTAACTGGCGGTCCTTTTGTCGGCTGTCAATTGATTTATATTTGAAGTCGCTAGTCTACGCCGTTAAGCCCGAAACGATTGACCACTTGGAGAATAACATTCGCCGCGATATATGGCCACAAATGTTGGAAAAAGAACGAAGAACGTATGATGCAGGAGATGCAAAAAATGCAGTCCACGCTACTGCAGGCCATACTTAATAGACCATGAACTGTCTCAAAATATGTTTCTGGAACGCAAACGGCATACGCCAACACAAAAATGAACTTGAATATTTTCTTTTTAATAAGAAAATTGATGTAATGCTGATTTCCGAGACTCATATGACGTCGAGAAGCATTTTTAAAATAAGTGGTTATACATTCTACGACACCAAGGACCCCAGAGATAGATCATGTGGTGGCTCGGCAATATTGGTCAAATCGCGAATCAAACACCATTCATTGGGTGGTCTTTCAGAGTGTTATCTTCAAGCAACAAACATCTGTATTGAGAACTTTTGTCAAAACCTCGTGATTTCGTCAGTTTACTGTCCGCCCAGATTTTCAATAACAAAAGATCAGTATAGAGATTTTTACAAATCTACCTAGTGATTTCATAGCGGCTGGCGACTACAATGCTAAGCATACATTCTGGGGCTCACGACTCGTTAGCCCTAAAGGTCGTATCTTGTACGACTCCCTGTCTGAAATGGGACTGAATGTGATTTCAACTGGTCAACCAACTTATTGGCCAACTGACCAGCAAAAAATTCCTGACGTTATCGATTTCGGCGTGGCGAAAGGGGTATCCCCGGAAGTCATTGAAGTCGAGGCTTCACTGGATCTTTCTTCAGATCACTCACCCACTGTAATCACCATCAGAAGTCCTCAGCAAAGCGTAACTGATGCCTTACTTCTTGTCAAACGTCTGAATTGGTTAAAATACAAAAAATACATCAGCACTCACTGCACAGAGAAACTCCCGTTAAAAACTGCTGAAGATATCGATGCCTGTATAAAAAGTCTTAATGAACATGTCGAGAAAGCCGCAGAACATGCTTCTTCCACTTACCGCCCGAATAGGTACAACAGAGTTTTTTCTGCAGATGTTGAGCAACTATTGTCTGAAAAAAGGAGAGTCCGAAGAGAGTGGCAACAACACAGATCGCCCCAACTTAAAACTAGGTTGAGAGAATGTACCAAAAATCTTAGGATCTTGCTAGAAGCGCAAAAAGCAGAGTCTCTCAAACAACATCTGGAAGGTCTAGACGCAACTTCCCAGTCAAATTATTCATTATGGCGTGCAGTCCGAAATCTAAGAAAACCCGTAATCGCAAAACCTCCACTGCGTGCTTTGAACGGATCTTGGGCACGAAATAACGAAGAAAAAGGCAACCTTTTCGTAAGTCATTTAAAAAATGTATTCACTCCCAATACGGATACTGACATTAGCCAACTACCGCCTGTTGTTGCCAGACCACCTGTACAAATAAGATTTCAATATCTGGAGGTTGTTGAGGCTATTGATAATTTAAATGTTAAAAAAGCACCTGGGTTTGATAAAATCAGCAATAAAATGATTTTTGAGCTGCCTCGCATTGCAAAAAGATTAATCCTCTTTATTTTTAATGCCATCTTACGGCTTGAGTACTACCCTCCGGTTTGGAAAATTGCACTAGTAAAGATGATTCCTAAGCCGGGAAAAGATCCTTGCAAAGTTGAGTCGTATAGGCCAATAAGTCTATTACCAACTATGTCCAAATTATTCGAGAAATTGCTTATAACCAAGCTGACTCCGATTTTGAATGAAAACAACTGCATTCCCAATCACCAGTTTGGCTTCAGACGTCAACACAGTACAATACAACAAACACATAGACTGGTACAAGTCATAAGAAAAACCTTTGAGGAAAAGAGATACTGTTCGGCACTCTTTATTGACGTCTCTCAAGCTTTCGACAAAGTATGGCATGAAGGCCTGATATCTAAATTAAAGCAGAACTTGCCGGTGAATCTTCAACACCTACTATGGAAATACTTAATCGACCGTCAGTTTATGATTAAAGAAGGTGATTATTTAAGCCGTCCTCAACCTATAGGTGCTGGCGTCCCTCAAGGTAGTATCTTAGGACCAATTCTATACTTGCTGTACACAGCAGACATGCCAACAAACAATGAAATTCACACGTCAACATTTGCTGATGATACGGCATTTCTCAGTACTCACAAAGATCCAAAAGATGCCTCGATTCAATTACAGCACCACGTAACGCAAGTGGAGAAATAGGGAATCATGTCCCCCTATTCGTATTAATGACCATATAGTGCCTCAAAACTCACACGTGAAATATCTTGGTATTCATCTGGACCGTCGCCTCACATGGAAACCACATATAGATGCTAAGCTGACTCAAATGAAACTGAAAGCAGCCCAAATTCATTGGCTCATCGGCAGAAACTCCGTCCTTCGGCTCGATTGTAAGCTTCTACTCTACAACTCAATCTTAAAGCCAATTTGGTGCTATGGTATCCAGTTATGGGGCACTGCCTCCAACTCCAATATTGAGAAAATTCAACGCCGTCAAAACAAAATTCTACGAATGATAACTACCGCTCCTTGGTATATTAAAAACAACAACATACACAACGATCTTGATGTTCCACTTGTCAAATGGGAAATAACTAAACACGTGGCCCTTTATTTGGGTAAGCTGGAAACTCATCCAAATCCCCTCGCTCGAGACATCTTACAACATCCCGGTCATAGCCGTTTGAGAAGGAGGGACACCACCGCTCTCAGATGAATAAATACAAGTTGCTCAACTAGATTTTGTCTAGCATTGGCTGGACTTATCTTAATTAACTTTAGTTTTAGGATTTGAATACCTATTGTTAGTTCATTTAAAATGAAGATACAATAAAAAGAATATGCAAAAAAAAAAAAAAAAATATGTAAACGTTTATTATTATTTAGAATGTAGTGCTGCCACAGCTGTACATTTTAGTACTTTTGCCGATAAATTAAAAAAAATGAAAAATTATGCGTTTCTGGTACGAAGTTTTCTTTTAATTATAAAATAATATAATAATATTTATAAAATATAGTCATTTAATGGGGTTTTGTTAAAATAAAAACATTTTTTTTAAACATAAATGAGCAACTGTGGACAAAAAGTTTCAAAGTCATTGTAGCCACCTAAAAGTTAACTCTGAACTGGTTATGCATTTGACAGCCTTTTCGTTAACTTTTGCAATTTGCTTAAGCTTGCTTATGCATATTATAGTTGGGCCTTAATGGTCATAAAGGCCTTATGACACTACATTTTTAATGCATTGTTCAAGTTTTGGTGAACAGTACAAATATAATGTAATAGAAAAATTTACTAAGTGCAAAGAGTTCAGCAGTATTAACATAAATGGCAAACTGTCAAACACTTTATTAAAGTTATCGATAAAAAATGAAGTTATGTCAAAAAAAATGTAAAATTATTCAACTTAAAATTGACATTTCAAGCTTGAAATATTAAAAGTGTTGCTGAATCAGCGGTTTATGGGCAAATTTGGCGATTAACCGTTTTTTTTGTTCGTTTTGTTTTTATGTTTCTCATAAACAAAAAGTTGACAACATTTAATAAAAAAAACTAAAAGGCTTTTTTGTTTACATTTTTTATAGTTTGCTTTTTCTAACATTTTCTGTTTCTTTCTATCAATTCTATATCAATTCAATGAACAAAAAATGTAGTGTCATAAGGGCTTTACTTAACTACTATGTAATCTACAACGTTGTCAACTTCAAGTATTTGGATGTTGAATGTTGTAAACTACGATTACGATTCACAACACTTTTCGGCTTAATCGTATGAAAAATCTTGTAGTCGAGACAACACAAAATTTCATCACATTTTCAGAAAAATTAAAAAACGCACCAAAATTAAAAAAATAGCGGTGCGCACCAACTACGAAATTTTTCGCACAAACAATTTAAAAAAGCACCAAAAATTGTGCGAAACGCACCAAGTTGACAACGCTGGTAATCTAATCTAGAATGATCTGAAATTTCCTAGTTTTTGCTTGGCTTCTGTTAACAAAAAACCATTATGTATTAAAAAAAAACAAACTTTCTAAAACGTTTATGGCAAGTTGCAACTCTTAAAAGAAGTCCATAAAAGCATTAATGATTACGAGTAATATAAATTATTTTTATACCGAAACTATTTTCTTAATACACAACATCTTTATACGATTTTAATTCTTTTATCATAATTTTAACCAAAATGTAGCCTCGTAATAATAATTTAATTTGTGAAATTTAAGTATTTAGCTCTACTTTATTATGCTTGGTTTTCACTATGTCAGTTTTGTTGTCAAATTGTCCAAATTGTTGGTAATTTCATAACAATTTAGACAATTTGACAACAAAACTGACATAGTGAAAACCAAGCATTACACTAAAAAGAGACAGAAAAAAAAACGGTTCTCATTTTGCTAACTTGGCTGAAATGTAGGTCAGCACTATTGCATTTTAAAGAGCTGGTTAATATTGCTGTCAATGTTGTTGCTGTAGTTAGTTTTATAAACAAAAATTTGTGGTATTTCAGCAAAAATTAAATAATTTTTCAAGTACTTGTTCTTGTGCTGACTAAAGTTCTTGGACTTGGCCATAATAGGAGTTTTGTTTACAAAACTCACAAGGGGAAAAATACGCACAACAACAAGACACCTAAAAACAAGTGTTGCCATTTCTTGTGCAAATACACTTACAGTGGGGAGCAGAGATGAGTACATGTTCGTGTGTTGTTCACTTTTTATTACATTAAAAAAAACTAATAAAGAAAATTTAAAAATGTTTCTTGTCATTTATTTCAGGTTTAATGCTAAACAAAATTATTTATAATACAAAATAGAAAATTATAATTTTCGGCATATAAACAATTAGTACAAAAGATATGTGGAGTTAGATTTGCACAGTGGCTCGCAGCTTATTGGTCAAATATGGACCGATCATCCTGAATTTTGGTGTGACAGTTTAAATGTATATTCTGATTATGCTTGTGAAATTTGAATTTGATAGTAATTTTGATAAGAGATTTATGCGAATTTTAGTGTTTTCGTAAATGGACTTTATAAAGGGTCTATGGCCAAACATGGATCGAATTTCGTTTTGCGATTACTTTTTACTTATTTTGCCATATTTCGGGAAGCTTATTGTATGGGGGCTGTGAAATCATGGACCGATTCTTACTATTTTTCTCACACTTTCTTTTTTTATCATAAAAATAACGTGTACAAAATTTAATGGCAATATTTCCAATATATTTGAAAAAATTGCAAGAAAAATGTTTAAAAATTATTAAATTTTTATGGAGGTTGTTTTACATTTTGATCCATAACTCTTTTTCTACTATACCGATTTTGGTAATTTTCAATAGCAAACTGCCTAGGAGAACTGTAAACTTTGTTGATTTTGGTTGTGTCTTTTGGACGTGAGAGTGTTTTACACATACAGACGGTCATGGTTCAATCGACTTAGAATTCCATAAGGATTAATAATATTCTATATTGTTGGGTCTCGGATGAATATTTCTCACTGTTACACACGGAATGACAAACTTATATCTCATTCACCACTTATGGTGGTGGAGGGTATGATAACCTCGTTAATGACAAATGTAAAAAAAACACGACAACCATGAAGTGACAGAGTGACAAATTTATATACAGGTGTTAAATTACAATTTTGTATTTAAAAATTATATTAATTAATTTTTTTTTCAATACTTACTAGATAATACTTAAAATATTCAAAATAAAGAGAGAAAAAAATGCTTAAAATTCAAAAACTTTTCATTAGAAAATGTCTTGTTGTATCAACAGTTTAACGAGTTTTTTTTTATGTAAAAAAAATTTTGGCATCTTTGTTACAACCAACGAGAAACCGTTGTTTGTTGTATTTTTCTGTATGTATCTTAAAGATGCTTATTCTTGTCTTGTTATAGTTGTTGTAGCTTTAGCTGCCGTTATTATCTGGTTTTTAAAACCGCAAAACAAGTTCGAGTGACCTAAATACAGGTCAATACCAGGAAGATATTATAAACTATGATGAGCCTGCCTTCTTTCTCTTGTTTTTTTTTCATTTGTTTATTCGTTTAGCTTTTTTGTTTCTTTATGTTAATTCCCAACCAACAAACAACAGTCAGCAAGCAGCATCTTCAGTTGCAATATTTACTGCATTGCATCTTTGTACATGTGTATGTTGCAGCATCAAACACACTCATCATTATTATCTTTAAAGTATGTATTTCAAACTTTTGTTTGACTCTAACAGCGTTTGAACTCCTTTGTTTATCTATTGTATTACAAATGGTTTTCGGGTGAAATTTGTAGCGCAAAATTGTTAAGATTTTTATAAGCTGTAGAAATTAATGCAACAATTTGATTTGAAATGGTTGTTACAATTATGTACATATTAAGAATATATTCCGCTAAAAACTTCGTCAGCATTCGTGCTCTTTTCTTGTAAGTTGTATTAGTATTAGTTCATAATTTACAGTTTGTAGATAAGTGAGGACCCACCAATATCTTTGGTGGCAGAGAACCCCACTCAGGTTTAAGACGGCTGACAGTTTGGGGTTGGTAAATATGGAGCATTTTTCGAACAATGTGTTTTCTTTAGTGAACAATATTTAACAAGTAACAAAAGATCGAATATTTCCTTCAAAATATGATCGAAATATTATTTTAACTTAAGTGCGAAAAAGTCTGGGAGACTGGATCAATTGTTGATGGTAAATACAATTCTCGTACTAAAACAAATGTCCCTATTCAGATAGTACTAGTACGTGTGGGTGTTCTTAAAAGCCCAGTAAAATAATTTTGGAGTCGTGAACGAGAAAGACAAATTTTAAGAACCTCCCTGCATTGAAGATCCACGTATCCATGCTTACAATTGATACAAGAAATTAAAAGCCTAATGACCCTGATTACTGAATGGAGTTTGTTGAATGTATAATTTAAAATCAAAAAGTAGATACTGATTTTTCGAGTAAATATTTGGTAAGGATTTTGGACTCGAGACATCAGCATTAGAAAATAAAACTACTGAAGCAGTTATTGTTACTGGTGCTCGATATCGTGGCATGATCACGGAGATTGTTCTGCATAAATCGAATGGCTTGAATGTAGACGAAGTGGGGGTTCAACACGATTCAATTACTGCATGAGAGATTTCCTGGTCGTGTAGTCTGTCTTTTCGGTGATCAGAATTGATCTATGGCAATAAGCCCACAACCATCAGAGTTCGATACGGCCAGACAGCCAGACGTTTCAATTAAAATCATTTGTTTCCTTGCCAACTTGAGTCAATTGTATTAGAAGTAATCTATCAATAACATTTAATACTCTCATAATCACTACACAGTTATCATACACATTCACACCTATTATTCATCGAAAAAAAAAAAGAAAGGCGGTATATTATGATGTGACCAGAGTTGATTGTTGTCTATTCTGAAATTATTTGTTGTGACATATAATATAACATATAATAACAAGTATGCAAATAGTCCTTAAATTAAACTGTTCAGACCTTCCTTTAACAGATAATCGTCTGTCTTGTGGTGAGTAAAGATAATAATATAGCCGCAACAGTTTAATCATCAGTTTAATCACAACATTCTGAATTAACAAAAGTTCTTCTAATGTTGGAGATTTATAGAGTATACCACATATCCTGCTCGATCACGTTACCTGTAGCATGATTCCACGTGATCGTGTAAGGCCGCGTTTTCACTATGTTTTCACTATGTCATTTTTGTTGTCAAATTGTTGTCAATTGTATGAAAACGGGTTGTCATATGGCGTCATCTATGTTTGCAATCATGATTGCTTTCTTTTAATTTCCCATATGACAACCCGTTTTCATACAATTGCCAACAATTTAGACAATTTGACAACAAAAATGACATAGTGAAAACCAAGCGGGAATACAATTTCCTCAACCATCCAGTCATTATAAATAGGAAGATTGAAATCTGTTTTTGGGCCATATGAATATACATATAAAACTAGTAAGAAAGTCGATCAAGCCCGAACATATAATACCTGAGCGTGCGAGTAAAACCAGTTTTTCAGACATGTGAGCGCCCATAGTAGCTTGACTTCTGTGCATTTACAAATTATTTGCATCAAATATCGACACTTGTAAAGGATTTATGCATGTTAAAGTGATTTTCAGAAGAGAGTCTTATATGAGAGCTACGACTAATTAAAAAAATAAAATTTAACCAACTGATTTGTCTAAATATATATAAAACATTTTTGTGTTGAATATTATTTGGATGCCAAAATTTTAAATCGAAATATGCTCTTTCGGCAGTGGGTCTTATATGGGAGCTATGGTCAATTATGGATCGATAGGTATAAAATTTCTTAGTGTGATTAGACTTCATGTATAACTTCTTTGTGGTGAGATTTGTTTGGATACGTGCTGAAATCCTACATATATGACCGACAAAACCTATTTTGGGAGGACATTTGTAATGGGGGTTAGCTGAAATAATGGACCGATTGCAATTAAATTTAATCCCAACCGTCCTTGAGCCAAACGAATACTATGTAGCAATTTTTATTGAAATATCTTCAAAATTGCGACTTGTACTTTCCGCACAAGCTTTATATAGACAGCCCGACATCCAACCAGACTGGACGGAAGAACATCTTTTAATCGACTCAGTGGGTGTTAAAGAAATGTTTTTGAACGTTACAAACAGCAGCACAAATCCAATATACCTTCCCCACTATGGTGGTGTAGGATATACTGAAAATTAGGAAACAAAGCAAGATTCCCCATTGATTTACAGGAAAATAAAATATAATATTAAACAAATCCAGAAATATTGTCACTGAGTGCAATGACCACTACATTTCTTAAAAAAAATATTTGCTTAAAACCTAACTGTACTATTTTAAAATGTACATTAGAAAAGGAAATTAAATTTGCAATTATTTGCATTAGGGGAAACATTTATGTTTACCAAAAACTCACCTTAAGGAAATACTATTAGCATTTCCCTAGCATCCATCCTCTATTCAAAAACGACAAACAAACTGTCTACCTTTAACAGATCTAACGATCTCATTGTGAATATCATCTTTATCAATTTAACACATTGCGCAATCAAAACAAAAGTCATTAAGAAAACTTTTTAGGTATAATCATTTTTATTATGTAGATACAAACAACAAAGTGTTTTTGAACAATTTTCTTTTTGTGTGTGTTTTCTCTTTTAATTATTTACTCGTATCAAATTACCCACAAATTAATTTTTAAAGGTAAAACCGTCAATGCCAGCAGTCGGGGTTTTTTTGTTGTCTGTGCTCGAGTTTTTTTTGAAGTTGAAAATGAATCTTGAACAAATAACACGTGCCTTGGAAATTTCATATGTTCTAGTTTGGTTACGGTTAATAAATATTGAAAGATTTTCATTTCTTGTCTTGTCAATATTTTTGTGTTTTTGAATTTTTTTTGTTGTTTATTTTGAATTAAATGTTGTCGATAATGAAGGCATGTATTTTTTTCGAGAGAGATTGTATATTTTTTATTCCAGTTGGGAGGGGAACAATGATATTATTAAGGATATCAAATTATTTGAAAAGAAAAATGCTTAATGGGGAAAGTACGAGTATAGGTACAAGGTGTTATCTTTAGATTTGGTAAAAAAGTGAAAATTTATTAACAATAGATTAAACATTCATGTTCTTTTCCTTTCACTAACATCCGGTGTTGTAAGAATTTGAGATCTAGATGCGTTTTGTAAAAATTTGCCAAAATGTTTTCAAAGGAAAGTAAAACAGAGATCAGCGGAAAAAAGCATATGGTTTTCCAAGATGTTTTATAATTTAGAACAGTGTTAAAAAATCTTAAATCTGTTTTTCATTAGTTAAATAATAAGATGTTTTATCCAAACATGGGTACACAGAATTAGTGCTCTCTAAGCATTTGCTAATGCTGAAAGTTCTGAATTGCGTGAGCAAAACAAAGAAAAACTTTTCAGTGAAATTGCAATACTAATAATGATCCAAATATTTTTCAAGTAATTCACAGAAAAGTAAAACCAAAGACAAGAATCAGAAAGCTAAAAATAATGACATGGTTTAATCAGTGTTTAATTAATACGTAAAGGCTGAAGAGCTCAAAATGTATATATGTAGGTTCATCTGTTACCAGTCGCACAATTAACTATAGGTTTCAGTAAACTGGATTAAAAGTGCTTAGTCTGTGGAAAGTACACCTAATTCTGTTTTAACACGGTTTTAATTTCATATGGTTTGAAAATAAAAAAAATTTTTACTTGATTTTATTTAATTTAGCACGATTCAAAATCTGTTGGGCTGAAAGTTTTTGTGGTTAAATTTAATTTTTGCTAAATATGTTCATATCACAAATTTAGGGCAATTTCCTTTTTGTGGATACAAGCAAACTTATATATACGCATTCATTCAACAAGAAAAGAGCACCGTCGCTGAACATAATTTTTCGATAATAAATAAATTTGTAATTGATCATCAATTTTGCTAATTTTTGCCGAGCTGCCAAAAATAAAGTTGTTACAAAATCACCCTTTAATTTGTTTTCTGAATTAGAATTTGTCTATCCAACTGGGCCAGCAATGGCAACCACCTTTTACAAATTAAATCACATTGATCATATAATCAAAATAATGCTCTGGACATTACACTTTAGGCCGCAGAAAATACAATATAAAATGCGAGTACATATGCTAAATCTAGGGTTTTTCATTTCCCGGGAAATCGGAATTGAATTCTAAATTTATCGGGATCCCAGGAATTCCCGCTTCATAATAAAAATACTTTAAACTACAATATTTTTTCTATAAATAAAAGAAAATTTATTTAAAAATTTATTTTAATAAAACCGTATTTAAAGACAAAAAACAAAAACAAAACAAAAAAGAAAATTATATTTATTCACTTTTTTAAAAAGATATTAATGTATATAATTCTAATAACAAAAATTATAAATTTGTACCATTTTTAACTCAAGAGTATAAAAGGATTTTTTTGTAAGGAGATCATTAAAATGGAATAGAAGATAAAGCATTAGAAATCAGTTAATAATTCAAATGAGTTTTCAAAGCTGATAGTGCGTTTATCAATTTGTCAGAAAGTCGATTTCTTATTATGGTTACGCATTGTCCTGGTAGTAAAAATTATCTTTCACTTTCTACAGAGGAAGGTTTAATGGTTAACAGGGCCTGAAATAATTTTTCTACATTTTCTGTTTTTTACCAGCACTTTCGAAAAAGCTTAAATCTCTTCTTATAGAATTTAAATGAGTTTTTGTGTTTATTTTAGATTTATCGTTAACAATGCATTTTCGAAATTTGTATTTATTATAGCTTCCGGCTTCGGCCGCTAATTTTATTGGTTTTAAAATATTTAAAATATTTCTAACGTATTTACTCAACCAATTTCTAAATCGATCAAACTTTTCTTTGTTGAATTTTTCAATAACAAAATTTTCTCCATCATTGGAACCAAAGAGTTCCATCTGGTAACAATTTCTAGTCCAGGCATATTTCTTTATTGTATTCAGCCATTACATATTTTTGCAAAACACTATTTTTTATGACTTATTTTGAAAAATTTAATAATACGTCGTGTTTGGTCCAAAACTACTTTGTAATTGATACTTATTTCGAGAAACTGCCCCTGGTGTTCGTTTTGAAATTCATCATCAAAGTTTTCGTTGTCGCTGTCTTCCATACATATACTTTCATGTAAATGTACTGCATGGTTGAGACAAAATATTCCATCAACTGGACTTTCCTTTACAAATTTTTTTATAACATTTGGTCCATCAGTTGTTGTGGAAACTACGTGATTTTCAATATTTATATTGTACTCTTTTAATCTAGCTTCCATGAGGTTACGAATTTCTATGGCACCACTCTTTCCAGGTATATAAACCAACACCACATTGTTTTTTCTTTACCATATAAGCAGACATTTAAGTATCTTCTATTTTTATTACTGGTCCATTCATCCATTATTAGCGAAAATCTCAGTTTATTTTTTAGCTGTTCATTTCACTTTTCATCTCATTAAACTTTTTCATTATTAATATTTGTACATCGCGTTCACTTTTGGGCAAACAAAGGCCTCTTTGGCGTACAGACTCTTATAAAGGAACTTTTTCTTATGGAAAGATCGTACTAAGAGTTTCAAGATTGTAGTATTGTTGTTTGGACTTTTTGTAATTTTTCCGCTGGTTGCTCATTGGATTCGTCATTTCCTTTATGTTTTTTATGAACTCCTTTAAGATGACGAATCAAGCCGCTTGTATTTTTTCCTTTATATGAAATTATTTTGGCACACAGTGAGCATACCCAGGGTCCGAAGTGTTTTTCTTAAAATATTTCCATGTATAGGATTCGTTCATCTAAACAAAAATGGTCAAACATTATAAATACAACATCTCTAAATAGTAATTATTAAGGCTAAGATTTTCATGAACTAAAGAATCGAAAATATGCGCTTAAAATATGCACTAAAAAATCCAAAATATGCAGTAAAACTTGAAAAATTTCAATAAAAAAATGTATTGTTTTTTAATTTTATTAAAAACAAAAAAAATCAGTCTATTGTTATTTAAACGTAAATCTTTTAAAAACTAAAATATGTAACTAATTTAAATTTTTGTTTGTATAGAAAATGATCTCTCAACGTCAACCGAAATTATAGGAGCATAGTTGAAAGAATCCAATTCATTTGGAGAATATTCATTTTCTAATTCAGAGCCCACATTTGATTCCAGATCAAAAATCTTTGAAATTTGTTTAATTTTTTGAATTCCTTCTTTTGTTTTGCAAAACGCTTTGGATTTTTGTTTTAATTTGTTGGGCTTTTCTTCCGTCCACATTGTTAATTTTACTTTCTGCAATATAACCCCCTGGCCCACGACGTCGAACGATAACGTTCGCTTAGATAAGACTTAAGACACAAACTTGATGGTGGAATAAAAAACTTGATTGAGTAAAAAAAATAGATACGATAAAAAGTTTGTGTCTTAATACAAATGCTAATTGACTTTTGATGTTATTTAAATTTAATATTTCTTTTACTTTTTTAATTGCATACGAATCGGTATCAACAAGCTCGTCAATAACATTCTTAAATTGCTCAAAGTTGTTTGAATAGTATTCTACAGCATCTAGCCAGGTTCCCAATCTTCTGGCTGCGGTGGAAGGGTAACCAAGGGATACATTTCTTTAAAAATTGCAACTCGTGAAGGAGCCTTTAAAAATATTTTTTTTCCGTATGAAATAAATCAATACTATCGAATTTGCTTCTAATTTCCTCTGCAACGCAACATGTAACAGTTTTGGATAAAAGAAGTCAATTTTTCTCAAAAATACGTTGCAAAAAGTTAAAAATTTATGTTTTTATTTGAAAATTTAATGTGAATGTGTTAGTATGCGATATCAAGTTATGTAGTATATGCGTCTCCTTCTAATATAAAGTTGTATTTTAAGCAGAGCACTAAAATAATTTATTGATTTTTTTTTGTTTATTTGAAATTTTTTTTAAAAATCACTCAAAAATTCCAAAATATGCAAAAATATGTATTAATAAATTTAAAATATGCAAAAATATGCATTTTAAACCAAAATATGCAAAAATACGCAAAAACAAATCGATGTCATTTTAACGCAAACTTCTTGATTCTGAAAGATAATTGGTCGACATCGCTCATAGACTATGGACAAAAAACATTCATTTGCATGGAAATCGCAGCCCTAGTAATTATGTATAAAAATTTTAATAATTACCTTCAAATTGTTCATCGTGTATCGAAATTGTTCCACAAAAAAAAGAAACAGAAAAAGAAAGAAGAATAACTGCCAATGAACTAACAAGTGGTGTTATATCAAATATAAGTTACCATACTCTATTTAATAAAATTTACCATATAGTAGTTTAAAAAACTCCCGGGAATTCCCGTAACAATTTCCCGGGATTTCGGGAGAGAAAAAGTTGCGGGAATTCCCGTAAAAAACTCTAGTTAAATCTAATAAAACGAATTTATTTTATTATACTTTCAGCTAAACTTCACCATATGGTAAATTGTTGAAAATGTATTATTAATTTTCTATAAATTCATCTTAAAAGTATTTGTACGAGTACTCGTATGTAATTTGATTTTCTATTAGTTTACAATTCTAATTTAGCTTATCTAACGAATCATTCACTTTTAATGTGATAATAAATGCATGACAGCACCTACATACTCGTATATGTATTTATCTGTGAACGCACAGGACAGTCTGTGCGTCTTGTCTTTTCTACTGACAGACCGTTAGAAAAGTGATTGAGCATGATGCGATTTTGATACCAAATTCGGACTTTTTGAAATGTTTTGAATAAATTATATCCATTAAAAATACAAGATGCCTTAGATTTAATGAATTCTTATTTAAGAACTTGTGGCTGAATATTAGGCAACTAATGGGATATTGAAAGGGTGTTATAACAAAGAGTTTCAAAGAAACTGATATCATTAAATTTTAAACAACAAGGAATGTAGACTAACCAATTGTTTAAAAAACACTTTTTTTTTATTAAATGACACCGTCATTCCAATATTCGAGGCCGTTATAATGCTTTTCAATAATTTTTGAATTTAAATTTCCCATTAACACAGAAATCAACTCATATCCTGCCACAAATTTTGTTTCGGCTAAAATCATTATTTGTTCAGTTGCACGTTGTGTTGCCTGACATACAACAAGTAGTTCTTCATTGTGTTGCAACTTTACGGTCAATGTTCTAAGAAAGTGATTTAATTTCAAGACTTTACCGTGTATATAACATACGGCATGATTTCAATCACGTACACAATTTTTGTTTTGTGTTGATTTCGTTGTTTTTTTTATTGATTTATCTCGAAAGATTTTTAGTTCTTAAAAATTTGTTTATGTTACGCAAAAGTTGCATTCAACATTTGGTGCGAAATCATTGCATGTTTGTAAAATTACATGGCAGAATAATAATTCAAGTTTTACATAAAATTTCATTGAATGTAAAGGAATATAATTGATAGGCAATTGAATATCGTTGGCTTAGTGGGCAAATGTGTTAAGTTTATTTTAACAAATTTTACAGCAAACACCAAAAAGGTTTTAAAATTGGTTGGTGATTGGTTTACGTGGTAGTTCACTACGTGCGAACAGTTAAGTAGAGTCGAAGGGACCCCGATTTAAAAGACCACACCACTCGTCAGATTTAATGTCGTATACAACAAACTGTAGCGAATATGTGTGTACAAAAAAGTCGTGTCTTGCTAGACCCAACCTGTAGCTGTGAGATATCTCAGTAGGTCATTGAGTTTTGACCTGGCTACCTCACCAAGGTTGTTCAATGTATAGTTTCCCATGAATTTATGTCTCTTGACACTCAGGGCTGGGCATTCGCAGAGAAGGTAGAAAATCGTTTCCTCTTTTTCCCTATCCTTGCAACTACGACAATGGTCGTTAAAAGGGAGTCCCAGGCGATTTGCGTGCTTGCCTTGCAATCTTGAGATATCCTTCCTATTCCGGGTTATCAGTTGCATAGTACGTTTCTCGTTAAAAGATGGCCACATCAACTTGGCTATCCTACATGTGTCTAAATTACGCCATCTATACTCAGCCTTTGTAAGAAAATGTCTGAAGATGATACCGTTGATAGTCCCCAGTGGAATTGCTACTGAGACCACATCGGAGATATCTAAGGCAGATCTCGTTCGTCTGCCCGTTCATTGCCATAGTGGTTCCTATGCGCAGGCACCCAGACCAAGGTAATGTCAGATAGACGACCTAGACTTGACAGAGAATTCCTACATTGCCTAACTAGTGAAGATGAAATTGTGTAGGCATTAAGTGAGAGGAGTGCCGCCTGACTGTCGACAAAAAAGGTTTTAAAATACTTTGTTCTTTTATATTTTTAAAATTTGTTAATGCAGTTTTTTTCACTTATTCACCTAGGTTGTATATTCCACTACGAAGTGAAACTGAAATCGTTTTTAATTTCACATAGACTATTTCACGGCGTTCTAGAAAACGAAAGAAACTTTTATTCTACGATGAACCAAACTGATTGTGATATATTACTTTTCAAATCATTTTTACAAAATTTAGAACAAAAAACTTAATGAAAATTTGACTTCAACCTAATTTTACAAATGTAGAACCCAGGTGATTATGTATGATTGAGACATCGTCTCAAATAATCTCAGTTTAGAAGAAGTGCGTTGAATGCTTTTTCAATTGTTTATTTTGTAGTTTTAAGTGGACTTAGCACATTTTTATACCCACCACAAAAAAGATGGGGAGTATATTGCGTTTGTCATTCCGTTTGTAACAAATCGAAATAATGGTTGTAGAACCAAAAAGTCGATATATTCTGGGTCCTTATAAGATTATAATAAGATTTAGGCATGTCCGTCCGTCTGTCCATCTGTTGTTGAAATTTGAAATGAAATTTTTACCAAACATTTCTGGATCCTCCGAAATTTAAAATTTAATTCATAAAATATATAATATATTTTAAATAACTATACTAAAATTTCAACGGCTTAGGAAATAACTTTTTAACACACTCAAAGCGTTTATTGAGTCGTCGGAAAGTCTATTTCTTATTTTATTTAATTAAATTGCCCGCTTTACTGAAAAAACTCGTTTACTTTCTACCGAAGTTGGACGAATAGTTAAAAGTGCATTAGACAAGTATTCAATATTTTGAGTTCTTTGACCGCTTCCTTCAACAAATTTTAACTCCTTTTTTAAGTATAAGGAGCGAGTTGCCAGTTTTTGTATTTCCCGGCAAGAAATCCCGGGAAACGGGAAATCATAACAATTGAATAACAGTGTAGATTTACTTATTCTAATGTTTTTTTTTTGTATCCAAAATCTCAGTTTTCACAAAAAGTGTAGTTAGCACATATGTCCTCAAAGCTAACGATATATAATTTTAATTTTCAAAACGATTTTAAGAGAGACAAAATGTTTTGATAATTTGCTGCGCTAGATCGGTAGGTAATTCGATTATGCAACGTTTGCCAAATTTATAGCTCATTTTAAAGGTTTTCTTATTGTGATTTCAACAAAGTTTTTACTAACTAAATTAGTACAAATATGGTGGCGTTGGTCAAATATGGACCAATCCACGAAAAATACTATTTCTTTTCTTATTGCAGCTGTCAGCCGGCTAAAGGAAAATTGTCTTATAGTATTAAAAATGAAAACAAAAATTCTTTGCAGAATAATTAAGAACGTTTTAAAGTTGAATTTTATAAAAAAACAAGCCCGACCATATAATACCCTACACCCAGTATATGTTTAAAACATTGTTCAGAAATATGCGCTATATGGAGATTTTTGAATGGACTGATCATCTAAAAACTATAATGTAATGAATATAAATATTATGGATGTTAAATTTTATCTCGATATAAATACTTTTAAACGCTTTAAAGTGAATTACGGAGAGGGTTTTGACTAACTGTGGACCGACCATTATAAAATTAGGTGTCATCATTTCTGTATATATGAAATTTATTTTTGTTGAATTTTATTTGGATACCAACATTTTTAAGAGATTAATGGTCGTTAAAGTGATTTTCGGAAATGGGCTACGATTAATTATGGACCGATCATCACAACATTTTTAGATGCGAGTTGGCTTCAGTTACTACTCATTTGTGGTGAAATTCGTATGGATACTTGCATAATTGAAACATTTATGATCGTTAAACTACTATTTCGGAAGCGCATTTATATGGTGGCCAGGTAAAATAATGGACCGATTTCCAATAGTTTCAATCCCATCCGTCCTTGGGCCAAAAAAATATCACGTACCAAATTTTCTTGATATATCTTCAAAATTGCGACCTGTACTCTACGCACAAGCTTTACATTGACAGCCAGCCGGACGGACGGACATCGTTAAATTACCTCAGGAAGTGATTCTGAGTCGATCTGTATAACTTAAGGTGTGTGTTGGACCAATATTTATGGGCGTTACAAACATCAGCACAAATCCAATATACCCTTCCCAGTATTGTGGTGTAGAGTTTAAAAATAGCTTTATTTTGAATGACTCTGGTACAAAGTATTTTAAGTTTTGTTTCATACAAAATACTTCAAGTTACGTTAGTTAAGTTAGCTTTCCGAAAATCCACAAACAATAATTAGAAAAAATCGCAAATAACCAGATCAGTATATTTAATATTCATATGCGAATATGTCGTAAAAATAGGGTGTAAAATTGGAATAGTAATAAATTTTTTACATACTCAAGGTGCCCAGTTTGGGGACCTCTAGCACCTCGCCTGGTTGGCTTTATAAGGGCCAAATTCAAAACTTGAACTTGTCTCATATTTTTATGTCCACCACCAAAAAGATGAGGGGAGATGAGCTATATTAAGAGTTCCATTCCGTTTGTACAAATAACAAATATAGGTCGTAGAAATAAAAAGTTCTATATATTTATATTCTAAGACGATCTAGGCATGTCATCTGTCTGTCTGTTGAAGGTACTACAGAACGTAGAAAAAAAGACTTAGAACAATGAAATTTTTCAGAAACATTCTTTGTTGTATCGAAATATTAAATATTGAAAATGAGCAATATCGATCCAGTAGAATCCGAGTTATAGACCAAAGTTTTAGAGAAGTTCGATATTTTTCAGATATTTCATGAAATTTAGCACATTTGGGACAAGTCCCATTCAAAATGCTAAGAATCGTTGCACAATTTCATACAAATGTTTTCCCGGAATATGACTCTATGGTACTATGGTACATAAATACTACAAAAGCAGCACTTATACAAAATTCAGCAAAAATAAGTTTAATTATAAGGGAAATCATAAAACGATATTTTGCTTGCATCAGACCATATTTGATCAAAGCCCCCATATTTATTTTGGCCATGAGAGTGTTTTGCACAGACGGATATAGCTTAATCAACTTAGAATCAATAATATGTATATTAGGCCGGGCCAATTTGTATGGAGCCGAAAAAATCGATTAGAGCCGCCCCCTAGGATGATTCTATGGACAATTCTAAGCAACTTTGGTGAAGGAAGCATGGGTCTATCTCGATTTTCGAGTCACCCACTTTTAAAAAAATAATTTTTTTCCCTATAACATCATTTTGATTCGAAATTCGATTTTTTATTCATCGTTATATTATCTTTTTTTATGTGTATATGGGGGGTTTTTGGGGTCGAGAAATTCATTTTTGATCTTTATTTTTACCTATGAACACCACCAGAGGGCGTTTCATGCATATTTGTAACATTTTTTCAGTAAAATTGATATTTATTTTATTTTTTTCAACAGAAATTCAACTTAAAAAATAAGAACATGTGTAAAAAAAAAATTAATTTAGTGGAAGAAAAGCGGAATAAGTTATTTTTGAAAGTCTTTCTTGCTTTCAAGTCATTCATTTTTTGAAAAGTGGGAGACTCGAAAATCGAGATAGACCCATGGTTCCTTCACCAAAGTTGCTTAGAATTGTCCATAGAATCATCCTAGGGGGCGGCTCTAATCGACAAAAAATTTGGCCCGCCCTAATGTATATGCATATTTCTGTTGGGTATCACATGAATATTTCTCAATGTTACACACGGAATGACAAACATCCATCACTTGTGGTGCAGAAGGGTATAAAAAAATAATTTCCTTAATTCCACAAATTAGATTGCCATTTAAAAAAAGAAAGAGCAAACAGCAAACAAGTTCAAATAAAATCTGATATTTAAGTTGGCTTAAAAAAATAAATCTTCTTAAATGACGCATGTTATTTAAGCCTTATTTCTGTATAAAAACTGTTGTGTTGTGGTTTTTGTTGTTCTTAATAACGGTTAACCTACATTTTTTTTATTTATAAACCAAACTGGTGATAATCAGCAATACATACACGCACTTCGACAACGCTCCAGCGGTGGTAACAAGTTGTACATACGAATATGTATGTATGTGCAAGCGCGCATGTGCAAACACATTAAGTTTATTATTATTATTGTTGTTGTTGTTGCCGTTGTTGTGTTATTTAAAATGCGTCAGAATGCTCATACGCATTAAGTGGCTGCAGTTTGTATGTATTTTTATTTGAGCCACATTTTAATTCTGGATTTTTAAATGTTTGTGCTGTCCCAAAAATAATAAACTGCAACAACGATGACTGCAAACTTAAAAAAATTAAAACTTGTTGTTGTTGCTGTTGTCTGTCTTTATAGCCAAAGGTGCGTTTTCTGACAAAAATTTCAGTGTTCAGTGTTAATTTTTTAGCATTTTGTTTTAACATTGTTGCTGTCTGTTTTTCTTTCTGTTTGTCGTGTTTTCTTTTATTTATTTAAGTGCATTTTAATTGTTTTTCCTTGGAATTTTATGCTTCACACACTCACACACACACACTCATACTTACATTTCATTACAAATACATACTTTCAAACAATTTCAGACACTTGATTATCACATTGTAATCGTGCTTTGTTTTAACAAACTACCGGGTTTGTTTTTGTATTTTAACCATTCAACTCTTTAAGTATGACAATTAAATGTGTTTTTTTTTTATTTTTCTTCTTGTTTAGGCCCATGTTGTTGTCGGTGGGTCTCATTCAGCAAATACTTATGTATTTTTGTTTCAAACTTACAAAAATGCATTACAGACATGAATGAATGAAAGTTAAGCCAACATCAAGCACCGTGCACTAACTAGCATGCCAGGAATGCAAATAAATTAAAAACTTTGACTGTGGAAATTTCTATGCACAGGCTTGCAAACATTTTCTGGGTCAGTAATTAGAGGTCGCTTTGAATTTCAGGAGTATATTTTATCCTAACATTACCTGAATTTCGTTGTTTTTATAACCAATAGTAGTTATCTTTTATGTCTCTTGTAAAGATTTGTTTCTTTTGTGTTGAACTAGCATTCAGAAAACTATACAATACATTATTATACCGTGTATTGTTTACCAGTACAATAGGTTATGAAAAAGTTTTAGTGGGTGTCGATTTGAATCTTCCTAAAAAAAATATTGTGATAAGTGACAAATGAAAACTTCTGCAGGAAATTTGTTGTGATAAAATTTTATTCTGATTATTTTTATATCCACCATCAAGAAGATGAGGTTCTAACACATTGTAACACATCGTACAATCAAAAAGTATATACTCGTTTGTATGTAGGGGAGAGGGGGGAACGTTTGAATACGGGGCAGCTTTGAACAATGTTGATAAAATCTCAGTTTAACATTTTTCCTACCCTTAACCGAGTTTTTCACATGCCAACCTTGTTTTCTAGCAACGTCAACAACTTTTTCTAGTTTTTTCAGTCGTCGACCGAATGTAGTTGGGTGAACAAGTTTTCGCAGTGCCATTGTAAATTTTTTTATTTCTTTTTTTTTTTTTGTAAGAGTGTAAGAAGTATTCAGTGATCGTTTTCTTTCATGAAAGAAATTTATTGCATTCCAAAATTCATTTCAAACAAAATTAAGGTAAGTTATTTGATATTTATGTAAAAAAAATATTTATGGCATGCCAGTTCAGGTTTAAACAAAGAAAAAGGGGGCACCTTTGAACATGTTAATTTATCAACCGAAGTACCAAACATTGTTGATTCTCTCTTATTTTCTGAAAATGACGAATGTAGGAAATGAAGGAAGGAAAATGTAATGTCAACTGAAATCGCAAGGCATTTTCCGTCTTAATAATATAAAACTTATTTTTGATCTGAATTTTTTTTATTTTTTAATTGTTAATGTTTATGTTTTTGTTAACAAATAAATCGAATTTATTATATATATAACAAATATGTTTATGTTATTTTTGGACATAAGCGCTACAAGAAAAAACTGCCGTTTAAAGCTGCCCCGTATGGGAGGCACATTTGAACACAATGACTTCATCCATTAAAAAAATAAAAAAAAATATAAATCGAACTATAAATAAGTTACTTTTAGACTTAAACTAAAGTTTATTTCCATACATATTAGTTAAATTATGTAAAAAGTCAATAATTAAAAAATATATATTTTATGTGGCTTGAAAGCAAAAAGTGTTCAAAGGTGCCTCCCTCTCCACTACATAAGGGTGGCCCGTTTGTATGGAGAAAAAATAAGGTATCGATGTTCCCGACTAATATAAAAATTTGATTCATAACTTTTTTGTCCTGGGGTCAATATTTGGTGAACTGGATCAAAGGATAAAAATGTCCTTTTTAGAGGTTTTTGATTCTTTTTTCACATTTCTTCCAAAGGAACTATATGTAAATTTGGTATCATATCAAAGGTCTTTGAGAGGCACATTTAAATTAAAAAATTTTGAAAATTTCAGACAAAATTTCTTTTTTTTATTTTTTAATAGAATTTACTTAAATAAATAAATGGTTTTTTCCCGTTTTTGCTTGTTTTATTTGGTATTATCCAGCACTTGTAAAAATTAAAAAGAAACAAATGTTTTTGGTTTAAGGGAAAAAAAAAGAAAATCTTGCTAACAGCTTTTTTTACAAAAAGAAAAATGCTTTACATATTCCCCATATGAGTAAATATGTCAACAATAAAACTAATGTAAACAAGTTTACACTATTTCCAACAGGCAATTAAAGCCAAGCTCAATTATGCAGAAAAAATCGCAGTCAATAAAAAGTTCATTAAGTTATAAAACAATACGAGTACATATTACTTCATGAACTATAACATGCTCGAGCTATAACACAATTCATTCATTCATTCATTCATACATTTATTCAGCCATTCATGCACCCGGTAGTAAAACTAGCAAATTTTATATTAATAAATTTCACTCCAAACATACACGCTTATAAATATATGTATGTACATATACATATGTATGTACTAACATATGTATGTTACACATTTCACATTATATATAAAATCACACAAACATACACATGTCTTTATGATTGCTTTATCAAAATTTAATAATAAAAAAAAAGAAATTATATTTATGTATAAAAATGATTTCATAAATTTTTATACTCATTTCTACATACATTCCAGTACTTGGCTGTATATACTTACATATATTTTTTTTACTTGGGAGCACGTGTAGACCAATAGAGTTCTTTGAACTTTTTGATGTAATACCATTTACAAAGCAATACAAAATATTAAAAAAAATTAAAATTATAATAATAAAAACAGAAATCTATATCAAACATACATACATATAAAAAAAAACAAAGAAATCAGAAACAGAAAATCAGTGTAATAAAATTACGTTAAGAGATTAGTGTTTAATGTTAAGAGAATTTGTTGGTAAAGAAATCTCTTGAGTATTGAAAAGAGCAATATTAAATTGAAATCACCATCATCATCATATAATTTAATTATCTTGAGTTTTTTTTTTTAATAAATGTGATAATTATCAGCATTGTCAACTTTGAAATTTTAAAACGCACCAAAATGGAAAAAAAACGCGCCATAAAAAACGCACCAAGTTTAAAATTTCTTTTTTATGAAATTTGTTTATTGAATTAATATTACATTTTTTTTTTAATTTCATATATTCTTAATAAAACTTTTTAAAAAGAGATCAATGATTAATAGTAAAACCTTTGTTTTTAATAAACGAGCAATTAAAGATAAAAGAAGCATTTAACCGCTCAAAATTTAACTCACAATATGCTTTTCGGAACTAAAGCATTAATTGGTAAACAGGGCTAATTTCAGTACATATCTGGTACTGTTTTTAATTATTTTTGTTTTCTATTTTAAGTACTTCTATGTGAATTTTTTTCAATAAAATTTGTCAGAGTTCCACTGGGACTCTAACCCTGGTTGTTCGTCTACAGTTTAGTAGACCAAACCATCAGGCTACACAAGAATTTTTATATATATGTATTTATTAAAATGTCAATTTTATTTTCAAACAAAGATTTTCACCCTATTTACCTTTAGCAATAACCCTTAAGTGACGAAGTTTGATACATTTAATGAGGTCCTTTTTCATCGTATAGATTTCATGATAATCAATTATTAAAAATTAATAAAAAGAAAGATTTCTTTCATCACATATTCGGAAAAATTAGAAAACGCACCGAAATTCACAAAAAAGCGCACCGTGCACCAACTAAGGAATTTTTCGCACATAAAAAATTAAAAAAAAAAACGCTAAAAATGGTGCGAAACGCGCTAAGCTGACAACGCTGATAATTATAGAAAATAATTTTTTTTAAGAGTAAAATCTCCTGATCGTGCAATGTTGATAAACTGACTGTAGATGATTAAGGTGTGTAAGGTTTAAGCGTTAAGTTTGTAATGCCAATTTTACATTGACCTATTGAAGGCCAGATGTGTCTTGTTTGTATTCAAATTCGAAAATGTTCTTAAATTTAATTGAGGTTTTTAACTATATATGTATGTAGATTTATTTGCAATTTGTTTTCAACATATTAATAGTTATATGTATAAGTTTTAGCAATACATAATTGTTCAATTCACAAGTGATGTTGTAGTGTCGTACGCCTTCTGAACTTACAATAGTTGTACAAATATTGTTGGCAATTTCTATATACATAAATATTTTGTACAAAACCTACGACATTTTTAAATATACTTTTCGATTGTTGTATGACAGTTTAAGTATTGTCAAAAGTTCAAATATGTATCTCAACCAAACGGTAACACTGAAATCATAAACTGATTGACAAATTTAAAACAAGAAAATAAAATATAGGGTGTTTTTTTGAGAGGTATAGAACTTCGAATTGAAATAAAACACAAGAAAATCGTTTTAATGACCATCAATTTGGCTTTATTGGAAGGATAATTTTATGCCATTAATGTTTAAATATGATTTCAGGCATGTGGCCGCCGCGGCTGGCTTGAATAAAGCCAATTCTACAGGTCCAATTTTCAACCACTTTTTCGAGCATATGGGGCCGTATGTCGGCAATAACGCCACGAATGTTGGCTTCCAATTCCCCTAACGTTTCTGGTTTGTTGGCGTAGACGAGCGACTTCACATATCCCCAAAGAAAATAATCCAATGGTGTCAAATCACACGATCTTGGTGGCCAATTGACAGGTCCATTCCGCGAAATTATGCGCTCATCGAATGTTTCCTTCAATAAATCGATTGTGGCGTGCGCTGTGTGGCATGTAGCGCCGTCTTGTTGGAACCACAACTCATCCACATTCATGCCATCCAATTCGGGAACAAAATAGTCGGTTATCATGGCTCTATACCGGTCTCCATTAATTCGGGTCCTCTTCAACATTTTGCTCTACAGCGGCAATTGTTTCTTCGGTGCGCACTGTTCGACGTCTCTGCGAATGCGTATTATCACATAGAGTAAACGTAGTGCGAAAACGATCCATGGTTAACCGAATTAATTGCTCTGATGGACGATTATGTCGACCATAAAATGGACGGAGCTTGCGGTAAACTTCGCGAACTGAACCGTTATTTTCGAAATAAATATGCACGATTTGCAAGCGTTGTTCTTTTGTCAACTTGTTCATGATGAAATGGCAAACCAAACTGAACATAAATGACATTAGAGTTGCCAGATTTGACCACAAAATGCCAGTTTTATCTCTTTTCGAAAAACAAACCTGTAAAAAAAACACCCTCTATATAAAAAAAATGTAAATGCTTATCACAAAGTTATGCAAAGTTAACAAATTTAAAAAAAAATATATATTTTGCCATTTTTTGGCATAGAAAGGTACTTCTATTATTTTTACATTATTCAAGAAATTTCCTAACAGACTTATAACGTATCAATATATTTTTTGGAAAGCTAACTTTAAAGGAAGTAAAAAAAAATTAAAAAACTTTGTTATCGCATTCAAAAATTAGCTATTTTTATGTAAAATTCAACTTTAAAGCAAATGTTCACGAATCGCATAGTGAATAACCAAAAATAATAATCGATTTTATATGGACCAATGTGTTCTTAATTATTCTGCAAAGAGTTTCGATAAATTTTAAGATTTTTCATAATTTTTTTTTCGGATTTATACAAAATTGCCCGTATAAGGGCAAAATGTTATTAAAACATATTCCTAAATAAAACGTTTATTTCAGTTTAAATAATTTTAGTTTCCGAAAAACTCAAAATAACAGCATTTTGCCTTGTTTACCAAAAAAGTTTTTCGTGAATTTTTTATCTATCAAAAATATACACAATTTCCTATCCAGTAATATATAAAATAACTTCCATTGGTCAAGTTAATTTGCGAATAGTTAACAACTCCTGGTGAACCTGTCCCTAATTATTTTTTCTCTAATAACCTAAAACTAATTTGTATATATGATTGAAAATTCTGTTTGAGGAAAATATGTCAAGAATTCTGAGCTGTGCCAGGTATTTTTATGGTAACAGGATGAAAAACTTTACCATTAAAGCAGTAAAACAAAACTCTGGCAGCTTTATTCCAAAAACGAATATGTGATTTTCATTTTAGTTTATAAACAAAACAAATTGTTATTTTGAAACTCTCATCATGCTCATAATCATTGCAGCCTAGTATTTTGGTGCTGTTGTTGCTGATGTTGATGTTGATGATGCTCTTGTACGACTTGTTGCTGTTTGACGACAACTTTGCCAAGAGTTGTAAATGAAATTTACAAAACACAACACATACTTATGTATGTTTGTATGCATTTACTCTTTTACACAGTGCATATTCATTTGCTTCCCACTCTCAATAACAAATTTGTTGTTATTTTTTATTTAATATTATTGCTGTTTGTTGTATAAATGTTGCTGACAATGATGCGAACGGTTGGCTGGTTTGGTTTGGCTGGTTGGTTGCTAGTTGTACGTTTGCTTGCCTGGTTAATTTGTAACCAGTTGTCAATGTTTTCCATGTGGTTGTCGTATTTTGTTTAATACTTTATGTAGTTTCATCTATATGTACAATATATATTTTTCCTCCAGCAGCAGCAACAACAAAACATTTTTAGCGGCATTACTTTTTATATTTTTTTTCCATCATCGTCAACATCATGATCATCATCTTGGTCTCTTAGGTTTTCTTCTTTAACAACTTTTTCCAATGCTTCGTTGTTTATTGCTGCTGTTGTTATAGTTGTTGCTTTGTTGTCTTTCATGGAAGAAAAAAGTTCATTCAACCTCGCCCCAGTGAACTTAGCTGAGGTTATTTTTACACTATGCCCCTGTGTAAGAAAGCCCCCTCATCATCTTTATCAGTTTCTGTCTATATAAAATATTATTTAACACTGTTTCTTTCGAATGTTGAAGAAGAACATTACTTTTAAGTTTTAAACATGCATTTATAGTTCTTGCTCTAAAACTTGGTAATACATAAGTCGAAGGACTCTTAAGGATGTTTACAATAGCTTAATCTCGTCTTGAAAAGTCAAAGATTTATTCATCCAGAGAACAATTGCTTGACCGCAGCTGAATTTGGTTTGTCCCAATTTACACGAAGCAATTTTTATTGAAAAGATTGATACAATTTTTACTTGAAATTTCTTCAGTGTTCATACAGCACAATTCTTATTGCTTAAATCGCTTGTATTTTTATTTGGGAGTATACACACAATTGTATACACATATGTTACATGTCTTATCTTCCCCTCAACCCGATATCTAAAAGGTAATCAGCTTAGCTTAAAGAATTGTTGTCATATCAAAACATTTGTTCGCACAACTTTGTCTGAAATTAAATCTAATTTTCACACGAAAACACCGCCAGTTGCCAAAAAAAAAAACCTTACAAAGAAAACTATAAACATGAACATGAACATTGACACGTTTTCCCCACACAGAAGAACAAGAACAAATTTGTGTCCGTAATTCTGCTGACGTTTTGTTTTTGTGTACGCAAAATGGTGGCTCATCAAGACGTGGTGTAGAAGTCTTGTATAAAATTAAACTTAAAATTTCTGCAGGATCATTATGGTCAGTAATGACCGTTTGACAAATGTACAAGACAAATCGAGACATTTCATTTAAATCAAGTAATGTCAAAATGGCATAAGCATACCTTGAGCGTTTCACATATTTACCATCATTGGAATTGGTCCATATTTGCTACAACACTCTTACCCCCAGATTCTTTAAAGATATAGGTTAGACAACCCTCTTAGAAATCGTCTAAGAGGTATCACTGATATGGAAACAGTGTAAAATATACCACATCAACTATTTACTAAATGTGAAGAAAAGTTTCGAGAGAAAAAAAACTAGTAAATAACTTTGGAACACCAAGTCAGATTCATACCATAGATGTGGTAGGCAGACTAGCAGGCAAACCAGTCAGCTAGCAGCAGCATCAGCATCATTATGTTGCTGGCAGTTCGTTCATGTGCATACTAATACGATTCTTGGTTTTATGCAGTCGTTTCTACTTTAGGTGGCAACCGAACTAAATACACGTACACAGATCCATTTCAACACACAGATACTTTATTCTTTATACATAGATGCTCATATCTGCTTTATTGTATCTGAACATGTTTCTTTCTATGTATAGTGATAGTATTTAGTTTATTTTAGTAAATAGTTAAATATTTGTATGTTTTGGGAAATCGTGTTTTTATTTTAAATATTTTATCTTTTTTATGTTCAACATAGGAAATTGATTTTTGTTGTTGCTTTTGCTGGTGAAATTTTAAGAACAGATTTTCTCTGTCTATTTTTAAACAAAGTAATAATCTAAATTAATAATTTAACTGGGAATTTTTTTAGGAGCTTTGTGTACATGGGGCATAATTTGGCTAGTATGTTGATAAATGCAAAATAATTATGCTAATTAGGGACTTTAGGATGTGAGAATCATTCACTTACACATAAAATATAAAAGTAGCGTGTCATAATGTCCATTAGCTTTATGATACCCATGATTTCTATGATCACATTGTAACAAAGTCTTGTTTGTTTGGAATTCACCATGATATATTTCATATACACCAGAGTTTAAATACTGACCAAGACTGTTTACCTAAATTGCAGTTGCTAAATTGATGATTGAAACCTGACTATGTGACTTCTTGTATTAGGTGTCCGATTGTTCTAAGAAGTTTATTTTAATCAATCTTCAGTTACCCCACATTTCGAATATTTCAAATCTATTTTCGTTGACATATTTAACATACCATTTTATGAATCTTATTCGAAGACTGAGGTTTACTTCTCTACTTTATTATTTTTATTTGACCATCACAGTCCCAATTCTCGTGTAGAACATATCTGAGCAAAACTGCTTAATTTTTCTATCTATTAGTTGTTGAAGCAAAGATCGATTGGCATTTGAATAAGGTGTATTCAAACGACTGTTTGTAATAAATTTAGTTTATGTTCAAATTTAAATCAAAATTATTGCTCTGTTTTTTTTTTTACTGCTGAAGCAAGTCTTTGTCAAATAGCCATATTATCTGCCAGAATAATACACCTATTTCTGTTTTTATACGGTCTTTTTGTACACGGTTTCGATTTAATACGGTTTGAAAATAAAGAAATTTAAAATTTTTACACGATTTTACTCCATTTAGCTTGATTTATATAAAATCTTTTGAGCTTAAATTTTTTTGTTAAATTAAATTTTTTCGAAATATGTTTATATCACAAATTCAGCGGAATTTCCTTTTCAAGCAAATTTACTGGTCAGAACAATTGTAAATATGTAGCACAAATTTGGGGAAATACCCTTGTCATACATTATTTTACATTACTCTTAAGCTTAAAGTGCATACCTATCTTTTTATAGCCTCCACAACCATAAGTGGTGAATGAGGGTATATATAAGTTTGTCATAAAATATTCATCTGAGACCCAACAAGTCGATTGAGCCCTATCCGTCTGTATGTCTGTATGTGTAAAACACTCTTACGTCCAAAGGACACAACTGAAATCAACAAAGTATACAAAAAAACCGCTTATAGTTATTCTAAGCAGTTTGGTATTGAAAATCACCAAAATCGGTATAATCGGTATAAAACAAGAGACATGGATCAAAATGTAAGACAACCTCCATAAAAAATTTTTATTTTTAAAAATTTTTCTTGCTATATTTTAAAATATATTGCAGATAATACTATGAAATTTTGTATACGTTGCTTTTATGATAAAAGAAGAAAGTGTGCGAAAATTAGTAACAAAAATCTTTCCGTAAGATTGCTCAATCATACATCAATGCCTATAAATTTAAATATCAATACAAAATTCAGCGAAAATAAATTTAATGCTAAAAGAAATTGCAAAACGAAATTATTCTTAGTTCGGTCTATGTTTGACCATAGACCCCATATAAGGTCCACTTCCGAAATTCGTACAAATACGTACAACACTGATATAAATAATGTAAAACGGCTAAAATTTTACATAAATACTCTTTATAGGCAAATAAATTGTTGTACTAAATTTTATGGTGGTCGGCCCAGAACTGGTCATAGCTCCCATACAAGGACCACATCTGAAAAAGACATTTTTCCCTATATATATTGTATAAATATCGGTACCGACTTTGCACAGATCATTTACATATATACAAAAATCATCCCACAAAATTATCTGAATTTCGGCCCCTGTTTGGGCCTGTAATCTTTTTTACAGGCATTTTTTACTTTTTGAAATTAATAAAATTCGAAAATAATCAGTCGATTTTTATGGTCGATATCTCGTTTTGTTGCTATTATTTTTGGCTTTGTAATAGAATAATGAATCTGAACATTTTTTGCCGTTTTCTATTTTTCATGATTTTTTTAAAACAAAAATTTTTGCCATTTTTACGTAAAAAATATATTTTTTTCTTACATTTTTTATTATAACTCCGAAACTGTTGATCCGATTAAAGCAAAAGATATAGACGGATTAAAGGCTATGTAAATCTTAATTTTTCTGATTATATTTGAATAATATCCGATTAGCCGTTTTTGAGTTATCACTAATAATGTGAAAAAGCGTCTAAAAAAAATGCAATTTTACAAAAAAATTTAAAAAAAAAAATCTATCCATAGAATTTAAAAATTTTACCATTTTTGTACAAAGGTAGTCATGATACATCAAAATTGTATAGTGGTTTTAAAAGCATATGAAATTTTTTTATTTTGTTACGTTGTGTAATCCATATAGGTATAGGTAAATAAATGGTTGTACTAAATTTTATAGTGATCGGCCCATAATTGGTCATAGCTCCCATATAAGGACCACATTCAAAAAAGCCATTTATATTTATCGTATAAATATCGGTACCGACTCAAGACTTTGTACAGATCATTTACATATATGGTGAATTTCACGTCAAGTGACCCAATTTTAAAAATCGATGTCTTCCGATTTGGATGAAATTTGCATCAAGGTTAGAACTATTGGATAGTAGGCCAGAGACAAATTTTCAGCTCTATTAGTCCAGAAGTACCGGAGTTACAGGGGGTCATGTCATGATACATGTGCCAAATATTGAAAAATCCAATTCTTGAGTTAAAAAATAATTTTTTTGATAGATATCCGACTCGCAACCCATTAAGCGATTATAAAGGCCTTAAAGTAAATTGTATAAGCTTTCTTTTAAAAAAAGGCCCAAATTGAAAATAAATTAAAAAAAAAATTTTTTAATTAAATGAGAATTACTTCGATTAAAAAATTTTTAAATTTTTTTAAATTTTAAAAAAAAATTTTTAAAAATTAAAAAAAATGTTTTTGAAATGCTTGAAGAAATAGCTATCTACAGTCCTTTGGACAATTTTTGCTAGGACCAATAGATAAAAAATTAAACTCATTTAAAAAAAAAACCCTGTATGACCAAAACTGACCAAAATGTCCAACTTTGACCCCCTCTAACTTCGGCACTTCTGGACTGATAGAGCTGAAAATTTGTCGCTGGCCTAACAGTACTAACCTTAGTGCAAATTTCATCCAAATCGGAAGACATCGATTTTTAAGATTGGGTCACTTGACGTGAAATTCACCATATACAAAAATCATTCCACAATATTTTATGAATTTCGGTCCATTTTCAATCGTATTCCCCATATAAAGACCTCTTCCGAAAATCACTTCAATACTCATAAATCTCGTATCGATCCAAAATTTTACACGGGTCATTTACATACATGCCAAAACCAAACTGCTGAATTTTAAGAATATCGGTCCATATTTGACTATATACCCTATATAGGGTCCACTTCCGAAATCTACTTTAATACTAATATATATCTTATTATTATGTTGAAATTCGACGTGAAATTATTTGTATATGCACAGAAGCTACGCTCTTACTCGCATACTCGGTATAGGGCATTATATGTTTGGGCTTGACCGACTATACTTTCTTACTTGTTATGTCACATTTTTGCCCACTTATAACATTATACTGCAATTAAATATTGAAATATGCCCATCAATTCTGCAAACATTAAGCAATTATAGTCTGTCAAGCCCGACCCTCATCTAATAGATGAGCAAAAAGAGTTTATCAGAAGTGGAAGCTACGACCTTTTATCATATCAATACTTGTAAAAGTTTTATGCTTGTTTAACCCTGCAACTATGTTAGAAAAAAAATACACATGTTATGTTCGGGTCATATTTTGATCCTACATTTTTTGATTGAGAAAATTCAAATTTGTGCATTTCAAAAATATTTTTAAGGCTTGTGATCAATGCAATATATCGTCGTTAGAGGGATTGTGTGTCGGTGTGACGGACAAACACGTTTTTTTTGCAAGTTATGCAATGTTAAATACGATTTGGGTCATCAAAAGACCCTAAACGTAGTAGTAGAGTTAAGTGATTTTCAAAACTGGGTCTTATATGACAAGTATGACTAATTATGGACCAATCGTTATGAAATTTTATTAAACTTGTTTGTGTTGAATTTTATTCAGCTAACAAAATAATGTAGAAAATTTTGTTAAATAAACTGAGATCTTATGCTTTCTTCATATGTAATTGCAACAAATAAATCATTTTCGATTTACACCACTTTAATACAATGTACCTACATACTTATGTGCATCATTCTTCTCTATAATTTTTCAAATATGCACACGTCTTCTGAAAACAAAAATCGTTTTTATTTCATCTATTAAATAATTTCTTGCCACTTTGTTGGAATAATTGGAAATCTTATGGCTCAGCTTGGCTGTTGGTGCCAAGACAGCTGAATCCAACTTTGAACATTTAAATGTTCATACATACATACATTCCAAGTGTAAACAAACTTTTATCAAAAGGTTTTTGAACCCTACAGCTCAACTTCCTCACCTTATGGAGGAAATAAATGACTGTGTATGGCTGTGGCCGTATAAAGTCAAATACATTGGGGCTGATGATATTGTCGTTTGTAATGTTGGTACGGACTGCTGTTGCTGAAAGCAGCTTAAATCGAAAGTGAAAGTTTTGAAATGAAATTCAAAACAAACTAACATCACTAACAAACGACTTGGCGCTGTAAATAAATATTCACACATAAACTAAAATCCATTAACATTTTGCCAGGTAGTTTGTAACTATATTTTGTGAATGCAAAGTTTTGCTGTTGGCATGTCAACTATTTATTTTTGTTTTTGTTTTGTTTTTTTTTACAAGACTAGATGAATGCATGCATGTATGTATTATGTACGAGTATGTTGACTACTTTATAACCATGTTCATACCTTTAAAATTCTATTTACTGCCATGTTAAGATGAGATATTATTTTTATTTTTTCTTAATCTTTTTTTTTTTATTTCGTTTATTGCTGTTGTAAGTGTAGAATAGCTCATAAAAACTAAAGACAACATTTAAAATTATTACATACTTTTAAAGCCACCAAAAAATAACCAGAACAAGAACATCTGAAACAAAACCAAAAGAACAGACTTTATTGAGCATTTATTCTGTGAAATTGTTAAGGAAGAACAGCAGCTAAATCTAAAAATTGCACAATTAGATTTATGTTGAAAAAAATTACTTACTCTACGATTTTTCTAACTACTATCATGCACTCTATGATGTATTTTTTGTTAGCTTTTCTTCGTTAGAATTGTGTTTTTGTTATTGTTGTTTTTAAATTATAATCTTGGCGCTTAGCACGCGATCATCATCAGCATTTTTCCTTCAGTGCTGATATTATAAATCATTCGACATGCACTTCCATCATCCACTGTAGTTTGAAGGAATGGATTCATACTGGAAAGAATTTCTGAAAAAAAAAACCAATAAGAAACAATGCACCACCATTGCTCTAGACCTTTTAAAGGACTAAATTACACTAAATGGTTATTAATTTAGGCCTGTTTTCATATTTTTTTAATTTTATTTTTATTCAGTATTGTTTGACAATTCATAATAGAAACGATCGCACCGCAACAACGTCTCCAAATTATTCAGCTGTGAGAAATAATTTTAGGCACAGTAACTTTACTGAGAAATCATTTTAGTGAGCAACTAATTTTTCGTTCCAGTCCTGTTATCTGGTCGCCAAAGTCTTAATTCGTGTGATATCGGTAGCAATGCTGGAGAGACCTTCCGAATGGATTACCTACCGCGTAGTCACGACCATTATTTAATTAAATTTTTTTTTTTATAAAGTAATTGTCAAATATTATTCTTATCGTTTTATAAAAGCATTTACAGACTAAAGATTAAATAATATACCCAGAATACTGACATTTGCTACTAGATCATCCGGATGCCAGTTGAATATGTCTTAATTTATCCAATAATGTAATAACATTGAATGCACTCTTTCCCTCCACTGTTAAGTATCTCTGTGCTATCCGGATAATATTATAAATTTTTAATGCTTTATTTTTTGTTATTTAACTCTTTTTTTATATTTTTTGTCCGAGTCATTGTTTATATTATCACTTATTGTTTAAGTTCATTGTTGTTCTGCACTATATACAAGGATACATATGTACATTAGGGCGGCTCTTTTTGTTCAGAGGAAGCTTAACATGTTGATGTTCCCAATTAAAATTAAGGTTTAGTTGATTTAAGGAGACTAAGTGTGCTTTTGAAAATCTTGCTTGAATTTTCTAAACTAATTATTTTAATGAATTACAAGTGTGTTAAAATTTAAAAAACCTGTAAAATTTCTTTCAAAACGACATTTTTAGCATTTGATCTGGCTCATCAAATGCTGACGTCAGAACAAAATTAATCTTAGAAAGATTTAAATTTTTTTATTTCAATTTAGAAAATCAAAAATTTTTTTTCGGGGCCATCCTAATGTACATACTTCGTAGTACTTCATTTGTATGATGTTGTTCTTATTTGTTGTTGCTGTTGTTGTTTATAATCATATAAAGATAAATTTTATTCCTAAGAAATCATGGCACAACTAACTACATAACTAGTTACTTACACTATTTAACTTAAATTTTTAGTTCTTTTTATTGTTTGTTTATATGGTTGTTGATTTAAAAATTTATTCAGGGGACTCAATTAAATTGTAAATAGACTACCATGCCTCTAGCACAGGCTTTGTTTTAATAATAAATATTGTAATAAATGTTAAGAGCTTTTTTTAACTTTAGTAAAAACTGAATTAATTTTCGGAATATTTATAATGTTTTTATATGTAGTATAAAAACTTTTTAGTTGGTGTAGTGATTTTCCGATAAAAAAACCAATTTATTTTTCTCCTTCCCTTTAATCACTCTACAAACTGGGGATTTCTAAAAGCTTAATATTTGTATTATTAACTTTGAGTATTACTTTTCAACTTCTGGTAAGTCAATTAGTAATCACTTTTTCAATGTTTCAATGGAATATTAATTCAGTATATCAAATTAATATATTTATAGCAATCAAATTAATAATTTCCTTATCTACACTTCTGTGGGCGTTTACCATTTAATCTTATTTTTGTAGCATTCCACTAAAACCCTTAATAAAGATTATATAAATACATGTACATATGTATGTATGTATATAACAATGAAAACGCTTATTTTTTATCTTCGTAACTATTAGGGGTCAATGTACTAAAAGATTTTTAACCACTACAATAAGCATTTATCTTTTGTTTACAAGATTCTTTTTATTTACATTAACTATAAAACATTATAAATGCTAAACAAAGTTTAATGGTCGCAAGTGTATGTGAGTGATAAATAAACATATAATGACAAGTTCGAATTATGAGAACATTGGAAAATATTGGCTATTAGTAAGCGAATCATAATTAAACAGCGTCTAACAATTTGAACCCAATTTTAAACATGAGAATTTGTATTGACTTAATTCATAAAATAAAGCAATGGTCACATAAAATTCGGTCACACTATATACCTGTTGGCAATACTTTTATGTTTTTATACCCACCAGCATCGTTTGTAGCACATCGAAATATTACTCGTAAAACCAAATATTATATATATTCTGGATCCTTATGAAATTCTAAGGCGAACGAGCAATGTCGGTAGGTATAATGTAGATACGATAGAGTCTAAAAGAAAAATCTTAGGAGGATGAAATTTTCCCACAATATTCTTTGTTAATCAAGACTGTTTGGTATTGAAAATGGGCCACATCAATTTAGTAGAACCAAAACTATGGCCCACATTTGAAAAAACCTCGATATTTTTCAAAAATGTTTTCATATTCTCTTTAAATGTATTTGAAGCAAATAAAATTCGACGAACCAAATTTTATGACGATCAGTCCATAATTGGTCGAAGCTCGCAAAAACCACTAAAGTAGTCACAAATCTCTTATAGAAATCATTATCAATTTGAAATTCAACATTTATAATCATCATATGTATATTGTGAATATTGAAAAAATATTTGCTCATAGCTCCCATATAAAGTCCTCTTCCGAAAATCAATTAAATACAATTTATAATTTAAATATACAGCCATGTCACAGAATTTAATTCCGTTCGGAGGTGGAATTAATGCTGTGTTTTTCTTCTATAGAAAAAGTGTAAGGAAATTTTTTTCGGAATGAAACCACTTTTATTTTGCTATGGGGAATTGTAATTTTAAGCATTTCTAGGTTTCATTCCGAAAAAAATTTTCCTTGTACTTTTTCTATAGAAGCAAAATACGGAATTAATACCACTTCCGAACGGAATTAAATTCTGTGACATGGCTAATAATTTACCTTTCTGTGAACTTTTTCTAAGTGAAGGGCTCTTCTTAATTTCCATATTCTTAACTGCTTTACTTTAACTTTGTTTTACCAATAGCCTATTATTATTCAGTTGGACGAAACTGGAGACAATTAGGACAATTTTTCGATATCAATCCATTGCAGCTTTTGCATTGATAGAACTTTAAACCTGATCGGTTATTAAACATTATAGTGTAATCAAGTTAAAATTGTGTACATGGAATTGGACGATTGGTCTTAGCTCCCATATAGGGACCACATCTGAAAATCACTAAAGTACGCAAACATTTCATATAAAAATCGTCAGCAAGTTGAAATTCGACATCGATAATCCCAATCTTATAAAAACCAGTCCATTATTGGCCATAGCTCCCAAAATATAATATCAAAATATATAAAAAACTTTATTTACTATATATTATTATACGTATTTTGACCTTGTTAACATTTAAGTGGTAAAAATCCACTAATAATGTGATTTTGTTTTTAAAATTAGCTACTATTATTCTCTCCAAAAATTAAATCAGTCAGAATATATTTGTAAGAATGTAAAGCTTGTCATGTCCGACCACATAATACCCCACATCAAGTATATAAAATACGTGCTAAATGAAAGCTATAAACTATTATGGACCGATCATCATAAAATTTAGCAGCATGACTTCTGTGCATATCCAAACGTTTCTTTTATATAATAATAGTTGTTGAGCTGCTATATGAGTTGCTCTTCATACCACAACTGTAACTTGCTTACCAAACCCTTGCATTTTTACCAAATTTATAAATTTTTGTTTACTCGTTTCACTGCAACATAAAATGTAGATCCCGATGGCTAATTAAGGTTCAGTTTTACTTATGTTTTATCAGCTATAATAAGGCAGTTGTTGAACGTCACTGGCAACACCATTTTGAATTAAACTTATGCCCCTATTGCGGTTCACAACTTTTTTAATAATTTGGTCGTCTTTCATAAATCGGTATTGCCATTCACAACTTAAATGTAGTAGAGTTAATGTAGAGTTAAAGTCGGGTTGACTGACAGACGACCAAACTTAGTTGAGTTGAGAACGGCAATAGGGGCATTAAATTTGGATATTTAATTGCACTGTAGGTTTGAAATCCCACCTTCACACATACAGTGAGGAGCACAAATGAGTACATGTGCACTTGTTATTGCAAAGAATAAAATTGTTTGACTCTTGTGACCACTGAATGACTTTATTTAAGCTGTTTAGCTATTACTCGCATAAAATGGATACTTATTGTCCTCAATGTCTTATATTTGTAATACAATTTGATTTGTGTTGAATAATTTGCAAAAAGTGTTTACCACATACAATTAAATTAATATCAAACCAATTTTTTTTTAATCAAAAACAAGTTATCTAGGCCACGTAAACAAACACCATACAAATCTAACAGTAAACTTTGATATTTTTATATTATTTTTTTTTTATTTTTATTTTTATTTATTTATTTATTTCCAATTCTATACACAAAGACTTAAAGTCTCTTATTGCCGTATAGAACATTGTTTTAGCAGAAACATTAAAAAAAAGAAATTATAATTCTTAAAGATAAAATTTTTAAACTAATTAATTTATAAATTTATAAAAGAAAACAAAAAAGAAAAAGAAAAGTGTTTAGTTAACAAATTAACATGTAAAAAAATTAATAATGCATTTTTTAAATCTCAATGCGTTACTTATTATTTGTATGTTGTGCGGGAGTAGATTCCAAAGCCGGATTGCATTAAGAAAAAATTGCCAATCAGAAGTTAAACAATGATGTCTAAACAATAAGATTCGCTTTCCTCTATTAGAACTCAATAGGGTTAAGCGGTTATAGAGATGTTGTGGTTGTTGGGTATACACGATTTTGTGCATGAACAGGAGTACTCTTGTTTTGAGTATGGCATCAAACTGAATACCATATAGTTTTGCCGTAAAAGGCGAAACAGAATCAAACCTTTTCACGCCATATACATAGCGCACAATACTTTTGTAAACTGAGTTTAGTTTTCCTGTACTTGCGGTATCGCATTTGGCAAATAATTCTCATCCATACATCAGAATTGGCAATAAATAGGTTTTTGCAAGAAGTACTCTTATTTTGACAGGTGTGCAATACTGCGTTTGCCAGAGAGTTCTAAGCATGGAATACGTACGGCCACATGCATAATTAATATGATTGCTCCATGTCAGGTTCTTATTAAAAATAATTCCAAGATTTTTGTGCAAATATTTCAATAGACATACTTGTACAAAACTTAGAACAAGCTATTTTTGTACTAATTGCTTATTTCCCGAAAATTATTATTTTCTATTTTGTTTTGTAAATTATTTTGTTTAGCAATTAATCTGAAATAAATGACAAGAAGTAGTTTTAAATTTGTTTTATTTAATATTTATTGTAATGTGGACAAGGCACAAACATGTTCTCATTTGTGCTTCCCACTGTAAATATATATATGTATATAGATCTAGATAGCAAAGTGAATCCATCTGCCCATATGTATCTTAAGGTTAACATATCGAAAAACCCTGATATTTTGAAAATTGATATTATAATAGATTTGCAAGAAATCAGGGTCGTACGTAATGTTGATTTCATGAGACATACGGGAAGATGGATTCACTTCCCTATCTAGAAGGATTTAGATAAAAAGTATTTTTATTATAGGGTCCTATAACCTACAAACATCTAACATATTCGTAGTTTATCTGGGAGCTTCTAAAATACATATGTAACAATCTTTTTTTTTACCATATTATTTTTTAAGTGTTAGTTACGCAAATGTAATAATGATATGCGTGCTTGGTTATTTCATCTAACACAAATCCATTATTAATACATATCATATATAAAAATATATTGTATTATGGCACACAGCTTAAGGGCTTAAAAATGTGGCTGCTGACTAAAGAACATCATTGTTGTATTAAATATTTATTTAATAGTAAAGTTTAAAAATTTGTTCGCTGTTAATTTGCTGCTATTACGTTGAAACGTTTCTCTGTAATGTACGAAACTAGTCAATTATGCCAGTAAAAGTATATGATTAATTAAATTGAAGTTGGAAGCAATAATTTACTTTTGAAATATTTAAATAAAAGAAAATGCCTAGAATTATTGTAATCATCTTGATGGACAAACATTAAATTTTACACAGTACGTTTACTAAGGTTGTCTGTTTTTATTAATTATTGCCATGATTTGCAAAAGAGATACAACAGACAACAAGTCTTGAGGGTAATTATGTACATTGAAGTGTCGTATAGTCAGTAGAATTTTAATATGCTGACAGTAAAACAGTGATTTGCAGGGAGTTTAGGCAAATGTGCTGATAACATGTGGAGAGTTCTGATGCTGAAAGCTTGAAAAGAAAAGTTTCTTCCTTGCTTTGTAAATTACAATTATATATATTAAGAAAAATTATTATTTTTAGTTGAACTGTTAATTTTTAAATTTTTGATAATTTTTAGTTAGGCTTGAGTTCATTAAATTATATTATATTTTCTTTGATCTCTTAAATCCCTTTGCGCTAAAATGTCTTTACACACCACTGTTTCCCTTGAACAATGTTGCAAATGCTGCATTAAATATGTTTATCAATTTTATGCCATATCTCTTATTGTGCCGTTTTATTTTTGTACGATTTTTTTTTGTAAACTCGTAATTTTTATTTTATTTATCTGTCGCTAAATACAATTTGTCGTTAAGATCTTTTTCATAAATTAGGAAGGAAACCATTCAGTAAAATAAAAGAGCAAAAAAATTCGAAATGAATGAATTGATTGTCAAATAAAAAGTCGTCGCAGTTTGCAATAAAAAACAAAAACTAAACATGTTTGTTGTACTCGTACAATTACATGCACTAGCAATTATAATTTGTTGTTGTTGTTGTCATACTGCATTTCCTCATTTACCGATGAAATGAGCGTTGACATGCGATTTTGCGTTTTTTTTTTTTGTACCATGTCACAAACAAAATGAAACAAGTGGGCAGTTTGTTGTGAATCTTCATTATCCGGAAATGTGTGATAAATTAATTAGAATCTGTTCTGTCTGCTGTTATTGATGCTAAAAATTTTCGCATAGAACGATGCATTAGAACTGTACTATGAGTACGTGTGGGTATCTGTGTGTAAACATTTCGAATTCATTCATAAAATTTCTAATTTAACTACTATACTTTAAGTTATATAATGAAATGTACTGTTTTGTGTTGAAATTATTTTCTTAACATATGTAAATGATTATTTTGTTAGCAAAAATACTGAAACTTTTTGTTGTATCCATTAAAAACGAAAATTTATAAAATCAACTGCAAAATAAATTGCAATAAAATAAGAATTCAAAACTATTGTTCAAATCGCAAGTGATGTTGTATGTTGTACATTGTATAATACGACTAAAGGTCGTGATACACTATCCTACACAATCGTGCGATTCATTCACTGGAAAATCTTACCATTTTCTATCACACTCAAAAGAGAATTGCATCAAAGTATGTCATAGGTGCCACACTATTACACAAAAAAGATGCATAAACATATGTTTTTGCTAATGTAAACAAACGCATTTTTCCGCCTTTTAAATTAACTTATATTCATATTATTTTGTTGTTATATGTGAAAATAATATATTGTATAAACTATAGCTATAGAAATGGCTATCTAAAGTCCTTTGGACAATTTTTGCTAGGACCAATAGGTGAAAAGTTACACTCATTTAAAAAATAAACCCTGTATGACCAAAATGTCCAAATTTGACCTCCTCTAACTTCGGCACTTCTGAACTGATAGAGCTGAAAATTTGCGTCTGGCCTACTATACAATAGTACTAACCTTGGTGCAAATTTCATTCAAATCGGAAGACATCGATTTTTAAAATTGGGTCACTTGACGTGAAATTCACAAATTATTCGGCTAATTTTATCATAATCGGTTAGCCATAGTTGTCATATTAAAAAAATTAACTTATAGTACGTCAGTAATTGCAGATTTGTTTCTATAGATATGAGCCTTAACATAGCCTTACAAAAAATAGTCTAAAGGCGTTAAGCCGCACGATTTAAAAAATCATACCAACGTATAAGTAATATGTTTTATAACTAATAATACTCATACGACACTCTCTGTGTCGATTTAACGATGTCAGTTTTAAAAATATTTCATTCAAATATTTCATTCAAAGCACAATTACTATTGAAACTGATTAAATTCGGACCACCCTTTTATCTAGCCGCCATAGAAATGTTTTACTTAAATAGGATTATTGACGTAATATTACTGTTTTTGTTCATATACCCGGTGTAGGGTATTATATGGATGGATAACTTGTCTTATAAGAACTAATTTTTTACAGTTTTTCTTTTGACGTAATCCTCTTAATTTCATGAATTACTTCTGTTTATTATTTAAACCTGAATTATTGTATTAATATAATTTCAACTTAGTTTAAAAAAGGCCTAACTTAATTTTTTTAAAATATCAATTAAAAAATGCCTATCTCAGATAACTTCATTAAAGCAAAAATAAAAAATTTTAATAGTATTATTGTTATATCTAAAATTTTACGGATTTTATTAAGTTTTCTCCTTCGTCTGTAAAGTAACAAAAAATCGAGTTAGGTCTTCTTTATATTAAGCCATCGATATGTAAAAATGTCATAGATATTATACAAAATATTTATATAAAGATTACCGGGCTTGACCGACCATATGTTCTTAATTGTTTTTCAATTCATACAATTTGCAAATAAGAACCAATTTGGTTAAACAATTCATAATAAATGAATAAAGCTTTCACGACAAAGGCCAGTCTTGCAGCGTTTTTTAATAAACTTAGTATTGATGGTAGATAAAGAGAACTGGAATGCTAGAAACTTATCGAGAGTTACAGAATGCTAAAAATAACTAAGAGTGCAATATAAGTAAATACATATACATGTGTATACATGTTTTATTATTCTCCAGTTTCCTTACGACAACCAATAGAAACTAAATATGTATTAAATTTGACCATACCCTCAAACTCCTAATTATATATTTACCTACATAAACATGCAACCATATACTACAATAATATACTAAATACGAAATACCAACAATATGTATTTGAAAAAAAAACAAATAACAAATCTAGCTAAAATCTAAACACTCTCACACCACTGCACCTGGGGAAAATAAAAAAATTCTCTAAATTGAGCTGAAACAACGCAAAAAAGGAAGCAAACAATCACAAATATATGAAAAATCTTCATCTAACACAACTATGTATTCAATAACAAAACACTCTCTCACAAAAAATAGTAAAATGGAAAAAGCTTATGTTTTTATTAAAAACATTGTAGTTGTTTTAATACGTCTGTATTTGAGGGTGTGTGTGTGTGTGTGTTTAGGTATGTATGGACAGTGTTGGAGAGAACAATAGGGACGATCACTTTCTTCTATATGAAATTTTGTAAACTTTTCCATAAGAATGATATTTTACTGACATCTGTAACAGTGTTATTATTTGAAATTGGGCTTAATTGTCTTTTTTAACTTTTCCGATTGTGGCAACAACTTAATATTTATAGCTTACACCTTCATGGTGGAGAGGATATATTGATTTGTAACAACAAACATTTTCTGAGTAGATTTCCGTCCGTCTGGCTGGATGGATGCCTGCCCATGTAAACATTGTGCGCAGAGTACAGGTCTTAGATTTTAAACTATTTGAATACAGTTTGGTACATTATACTTTTACAGCCCATGGACGGATGGTTGAATTTGGGCCTTTATTTCATCTAGCCCCCATATAAAAGTCCTTTTGTAAAATGAGGTGATAAATATCTGTTTATAAAGGTAGCCAAACAAATTTTGCCTTAAATAAGATTTTTACAAAAATAAACAATCAGCCATGTCACAAGGACAAATTTTTCGGAATGAAACCACTTGTAATTTGCGATGTGGAATTATAATTTTAAGCATTTCTAGGTTTCATTTCAAAAACATTTTCGATGTACTTTTTCTATAGAAGAAAAATACAGAATTAATTTCACTTCCGAACGGAATTAAATTCTGTAATATTTGTTTTTTTTAGAATTTTTAAAGAATTCTGTTTTTTCTTAATGAAAAATTGTTGAACTTTTGATTTTTATTATTAGAGAAAATTTTTTCTTTGGGCTTGAGTTCATTAATTTAATAATTCAAAGAATACCTTTGTAAAAAATATTACATTACAATGGTATTATGTATTTGAAATATTAAATTAATGATAAAAATTTTTCTCTAATAAAAAAATGTATCGAAACAAAATTTATTACAAATATGATTCGTTTGTATTCAAGTTATTTGTCTTAAATTTATGATGTCCGGTGCATAACAAGTCGCAGCTCTCATATAAGGCTCGGTTCCGAAAATCACTTTAACGACAATAAAGGATTAAAAGTTTCATATATTCAAAAGTCATAGCAGCTTATTTTATAACAATTGGTTCATAATTAGTAATGGCTTCAAACTAAAATCCTCTTCTGAACATCACTTTAACAAATCTTTTACAAGTGTTGATGTCGGAACAAAAATTTAATGCAATTAATTTTTATATGCACCGAAGTCATGCTGCTAAATTTTATGATAATTTTCCATAACCATATAGAGCTTCCATTTTCGAAAAGCTCGTTATTATCTGGTCTCATTTGAACAACTATATACTAACTGTACTCCAATATTTTAAAACATTAGCTGTCGTCTTCATAAAAAATAAAGTAGGTTTGAAGTGTGCTTTTAGACAAAATTTTCATACAAAATTTTCTTAAAGTAAAATTTGAAGTCTGCTTTAATTTTTTATGAATTAGACCGTAAAGCTCTTTAAGTACAAGTATGTATAAGAAAATATTGAAATTTCTGGCTGTCACTATTAGTTTTTCCAACACTGTATACAATTACATATACATATATTTATGTGTCTTGTATGTAGAGTATCAGTTTGATGCGAATATGTTGGCATCTTGTTAAACATCCTGCGGACCTATTCATATTTCATATACTTATGTGTATACATGTGTAAGTTAACTTGTGTACGTATGAATGTATGTTTGTATGTATGTATACACAAGTATGTATACGTATTTGCATGTAAGTGTGTATTTGAATGAATTTATTAGCATTTTTTATACATATGTATATATTGTGTAAATGATACTTACACTATATTACTTTTGTGTAATGATACCTACAATATGTTTACATATGTATGTATGGCATACATATATGTAGAGTCATATTTCCCCCATTTAAACAAATCCAAATATAATATCAATACATGTACATTGTACAATATATATATACTTAAACAATAAATACACTTTATTGTAAATGCACACATAATTGTAAGTGCAAGTATACTAAGTAACTAAAGGATTTTCTTGTATTGAGGCTTAGTTGTGTGTGTTTATAGGTACGATTTACAAATAAGCAAAAGGCAAATGACTGCCTCTATATTAAAACGCCATGTTTATCTGGCGTTTGCACTACGGGTCGAATATATGCTTTGGACTTTGGAGAATATATTAATTTTTCTTATTTATACCCTACGCCACCATAATGGGAAAAAACCCAAAAATATAAGTCAAAAAGCTTACAGTATACTGAGTCGATTTAACCATGTCTGTCCGTTTGGCTGGTAATCGTAATTCATGTAAAACTTGTGAGCAAAGTACAGGTATATTGAAGATATTTTAATTAGTATTTGTATTTAGTATTTGATTTCAACCAATCGCCTTTGGGTCAATAAAATCAAATACTAAATTCTATCAAAATAATATCGCAAAGTCCGGTATATTGAAGATATTTTCATAGAATTTAGTTTTTCATTTGTTTTCACCCAAAGACGATTGGTATTGCAATTGATTGAAAAAGATCCATTCGACTCATTCGGATCGATCGTTCGAACGTAATAAATGTTGACCGCGGCTAAGCATCAAATGGTTCACATACAGGCTACAATTTTAGCATACTCTCTCCAATATATCGGCCAAGTCCAGCTCTTCCATTTTGTTAAAAAAAAAATTTCGTAATTCACTGTAACGCTGGCGCTTGTTATTCACAGTAACGTTCCTGCTTTCGTGGCCAATAATGCCACCGGCCCATAATCCACACCAAAAAGGCATTTTTCAGGCTGTTCTTCACACCAAATATGACACTTCGCTGAACACAATTTTTCGAGAATGAATTTTGATAATAAAATTCAATAATCTGCAAGCGTTGCTTGTTTGTAAGTCGATTCATGGTTTAAGTATTGACCAAACTAAACATGTTTAACAGTAACATGATACAGGAAAACAGCTGAGCTGCCTAAAACAATCTTGCCAAAAAGAAAGTTGTTAAAAAATCACCTTTTATGTGCAGTGAAAACTCTACTAACGGACACCTTCCCGGGCAATTTTTCTAGTCCTTTTGTTTTACAAGAATTTTGAGAACAGATTACTCTCTTTTAGACGGACACTCCACTGGCAAGCGTTGCTTGTTTGTAAGTCGATTCATGGGTTAATTATTGACGAAACTAAACATGTTTAACAGTAACATGATACAGGAAAACAGCTGAGCTGCCTAAAACAATCTTGCCAAAAAGAAAGTTGTTAAAAAATCACCTTTTATGTGCAGTGAAAACTCTACTAACGGACACCTTCCCGAGCAATTTTTCTAGTCCTTTTTTTTTACACGAATTTTGAGAACAGATTACTCTCTTTTAGACGGACACTCCACTGGCCGGACGTGGACGGACTAAATTCAAAAATGTTCACCGATAAAAAAAATAAACAGAAGCTATGTATAGACGGTCATCAGATATTACAACGTTGTCATATCTATCAATGTGCTAGCAATGTACTGGCATTGAAAAATTGTTAGCAAAAGGCAAATTGTCAGTTCAGACAACTGTAAGAAAACTAACAATTTCATTGACACACAATTGTCACACAATGAATTTATCTGTCAACTGAAATTGTTTTTCCAAAATGTTATTAATGCACACTTGTTTATTTATTTATGTATATGCAGAGTTGCATTTCGAAATAATTTCTATGACAATGCTGCCATTGGCAGATGCATAAACTTTGCACATATGACAAGGAAAAGTGTTTGACAATTGTCTTTAAACGATGACAAAAATTGTGTGTTTACACGATTGTTAGATGTCTGACAATATTTTTGTCTTGCGATGTACTGAAAATTCTTTTTCTTACAACGTTGGAAGACAAAAATTTTAAGTTCACACGGTTGTTAGATATTTTCTTAACATTTTTCGGACAACGTTGTAATATCTGACGACCGTCTATACATAGATATAGCCCACATCAACACATTTATGCATTTAAAATTGTGTGATTTCCTTTTTAGTATCATTGGCAAATTGTTGTGTAGTTTTTATACCCTACACCACCATAGTGGGGAGGGTATATTGGATTTGTGCTGATGTTTGTAACGCCCAGAAATATTGGTCTAACACCCACCTTAAAGTATACCGATCGACTGCGCTTATGCGCAGAGTACAGGTCGCAATTTTGAAGATATTCCCATAAAATTTGGTACTTGAAAATTGTTTCGGCCTAAGGATGGATGTGACTGAAACTGATTTAAATCGGTCCATTATTTCACCTGGCCCTAATACAAATATCCTCCCGAAATTTCATCACAAATGAGTGTTAAATGAAGCCAAATCAGATCTACAAAGTTCTGACATTTTTAAAGTGTACTATCCCGTGAACGGACACCTGCTGTTAACGGTCAAATCTGCTGCGACGACTGCTGTCCGCCTAAGGAAGATTTCATTGCATATGCACACACAAATTATGTCCTCTTATTTTATGATGATCGGTTCATAATTAGTCATAGTGCTCATATTAGGGACACTTCCGAAAATCAGTTTTACACACAAAAATGTCATACAATTTTTGATATACAAATGCAATTCAACACAAATTCTCTTTATATATACATACATATGTATGTATCCCATTATAATTTAACACATAAGTTCTACATAAACACAAATCATGACTGCTAATTTTGTGACGTTCGATGCATAATTAGTAGGCCGGGTCGATTTGTGTGGAGGCAAAAAACTCGCCCATGGCTCAGTGAAAATCGTATTCTAGGGATCAAAATAAGAAACTTTGCCGAAGGAACCATACCTCTAAAACGAATTCTACTACACCCCAACTGTTGACTTTTGTCCCGTAGGGTCAAGTTTTGAAAAATCCCACTTTGACCCATTTAGAGTGCCCCAATCGAGTCCAAATGTATGACCGACCCCCACTAACTTTGGAGGGCCGATCCAGTGGCACACCCCCTGGAACTCCCCTGAGGGGTTCCCCATACAAACATTTAAAAAAATCACCATTTTGGCACTTTATTTTATTTATTTTTTATTTATTTTATTTATTTTTATTATTTTATTTATTTTTTCTCTTTAGAAATGTATTTAGTCAGAACATATGTAAATGAAAAAATTAATTTAACTTACTAATAGAAAAGAAAATAAAAAAAATTACTGTTTGAAGTCTTTTTTGCTTTCAAGTCTGGGCAATTTCGCACGGCTCTCTAATGTCGTCGCCATAACAGCCTCTACATTTTCCGGTATAACTCGCTTGGAAACGCTAGCTAGCAATTGTTAAATCGGCCCGCCCTAATAAATAGTCATAGCTTCCATACACTATGTAGGGTATTATACGGTCCCGTTTGAACGACTATACTTTCTTACTTGTTTTTGAATGGCTGCAGTTACCCATTGTGAAGCAGGAGTGTAAAATGTAACAATATATATTTACCGTATAACGTAGCATACATACATTCTTTACATACATACATATGTATAGACATATATACATACTACCACTGTCATAAACTGACTTAAATATGTAAGCATTGTTAATACATAAGTATGTTAAATTGAGTACATGATACTTTATGTATAACATGTAACAGCATGTAAATACATGTACATGTATTTATTTGAATTATTTCAGCCCTCTTGGAATACAACAAATATAATTTCAACTAAACCCAACTGTAAGGAGTCCAGGAGTTATTAAAAAAAATTTTGTAAATTCTGTTTTTAATTGCACGTTAAAAGCAGTTTGTTCAAAACCATGTAATTGTATTTACAATAAATTAATTTGCATTTGCATTATTATTATTTACATTTTGTATAATATTTAAATTAGTTTTTTTTTATAAAATTTATAAAGAGTCCTTTATAAATTTTTTGTTACTGATTTTTATAGCAGAAAAAACGTGGAGTTTCTTAAACTGTTTCCCTGTTATTTTATCCTTTAAATTTAACTTTTGAAAATGTTTAAGCATGAAAACCAAAAAAACAAAAAACTTTTAAATATGTTTTCTTTAAACACCAGCAAAAATGCAATTTTCTTTTTATTTTATATTTTTGATTTGTTGAATAAAATTTTAAAAAATTGTTCTTTGAAAAAAAAAATCCTTAAAGTGGTGAACTTAAGTGAATATGAGAGTTTATATAATATGTCTGTAAGTAATTGCTTAAACAAGTGTGAAAGTTTCTTTTCATTTGATTCTCCATAGCAACTTGTAGACATCAAGGCTTTAGAAAATTTCATTTAACAGGATTCCAGGTGATGTTGACAGATGTTGCTGTATGGGAATTTCGTTGTTTTTTTTTCCTAACTATTGGAAACGAAATAAGTGTGCCAAAAATTTGCCCAGCTTGTATGCTACGGAATTAGGTAAAACTGGCTTGATTTACAAATACTTGGTATTTATGCATTATAGTATTTACAGCATTACATTTACACACTAGGTATTACATGGCGTTACAATATCCAATACAATTTTTGTAAATTGCATAAATCAGTCTTTAAGTTTGAGGCATGTGTAAAAATATATAAATATATAAAATTGTACACCCAACCAAGTACATTATATTCCTTTTGTTGCCCTCCTCTTTAACGCCCTTGAGATAGTTACATTTAACCTAATTCCAAGTCCTTTAACACAAATACCGAATTTTCTCTATATACGAACACCACATTTCTGTAATATTTAGTGTGCCAGCAACAATGTTGTAAATGTTACAAAACATTGTAGTAGAAAATGTCTGTAAATCTCATTAGGGCAACAGAAAACCTCAGTTGGGCTCCAAAAAAAAGCCCAACACAAGTACAAAGTGCATTGTAAATATGGACAACAAAAGTGGTCTAGTCAAAATTAAAAATACATATACATACATACAAATTTAAGTATCTGTATATGTTGCCAGTTATGTCATGTTTCTAATGGGCGCTAGGACGAGATATTTAGGTAAAATAAACTACAGCAACAAGAAAATAAATATAAACGCGTAGCACACAATCCTCGACTGGCATGACATTATAAATAGATAATAAATAGATATTGTTTGCGCAGGACCTTTTTGCATTTGTCTATTCTGTGTTAATACTTACATGTACTTAGGGAATAGTATGTATGAGGCACTCACAAATTGCAAAAAAAAAAGTAAGAAAGTATAGTCGGCCAAGCCCTATAATATAATACCCTACACCGGGTATAAGAGCAGAAACAGTTTTTCAGAAATGGCCGCTATATGGGAGCTGTGATTCATGACTACTGTGCATATACAATACTCGTATATCTTGATATCAACACTTTTTAAAGATTTATAAATTTTGAAGTGATTTTCCAAAGAGGGTCTTATATGGGAACTATGATCGTTATAAAATTAGGTAAAGTTATATTTATGTATGTATATAGCCTCTATTTGTGTGCAATTTTATTTGGAAACTATGGTCAATTATTGATCAATCTGCACAAAATGTTTAGATGTCATTAGGTTTTGTATATAACTTATTTGTGCCAAAATAATTGATTAGATACTTGTCTGAAACAAACATTTACGACCGATAAAGTCCTATTTCGGGGGAGATTTATATGAGATTAAATAATTGACCAATTTCAAGCAATCTTCCTTGGACCAAACAAAATTACATACTAAATTCTATAGAAACTTCTTCTACATAGATATCCACCAGGACGGACGGACATCGTTATACCGACTCAGAAAGAAAGAACAACAAGTAAGAAAGTATAGTCGGTCAAGCCCGACCATATAATACCCTACACCCAGTATATGTATAAAACAGTTTTTCAGAAATGGGCGTTATATAGGAGCTATAACCCATTGTGGACCGATCATCCAAAAATTTAGTGTCATGATGCCTGTGAATATAAGTATTATTATATGTGTTAAACTTTATCTCGATATAAATACTTTTAAACGATTTATGGAGCTTAAAGTGAATTGAGAAGAGGGTCTTATATGGGAGTTTCGACTAATTATGGTCCGGTCATAATAAAATTTTACGGCATTATTTTTAGACATATGAAATATATTTTCGTTCAATATTATTTGGTTATCAACATTTTTGAGAGAGTTATTCTCTTTAAAGTGATTTTCGGAAGTGGGTCTTTTATGGGAGCTACAACTAATTATGGACTGATGATAATAAAATCGGACCGTATTATTCGTATATTTATGAAATGTATTTGCGGTAAATTTTATTTGGATACCAAGTTGAAGTTATTCCCTTTAAAGTGAATTTCGGAAGTGGGACTTATATGGGAGCTACGACTAATTATGGACCGATCTGCACAAAATTTGTAGATGTGATTTGGTTTCATTTACCACTCATTTGTGATGAAATTTGTTTGGATAGTAGCATAATTCAAACATTTATGATCGGTAAACCCCAATTTCGGGAGGACTTTTGTATGGGGGCCAGGTGATATAATGGACCGATTTCTACCAGTTTCAAACCCATCTGTCTTTGGGCCGAAAAAAATATGACTTACCAAATTTTATCAAAATATATGTAAAATTGCGACCTGTACTCTGCGCACAAGCTTTACATGGACAGCCAGCCAGACGGACGGACGGACATCGTTAAATCGATAAACTTTAAGATGGTGTTTGACCAATATTTCTGGGCGTTATAAACATTAGCACAAATCCAATATACCTTTCCCACTATGGTGGTGTAGGGTATAAACACAATATTCTTCAGCAGATAACTGTAATGGTCTCAGAACTTTAATAATGTATGTAATACAACTTTCAATTTGAGATATATAACACTGGATGAAATATATCCTGGCCATGACGGATTGTCGCCAAGAATATTCATAAAATATGCTCAGGAAATATCGCCATATTTACTTAACATTTTGAACAAAATTATTTTAACTTCAGAATATCCCGAAGTATTGAAAATAGCTAAAATTGTGCCAATACCAAAGATAGCAAGTGTTTGTAAGGAAGAAATGTATAGACCAATAGCTGTATTTATATTGGAAAATATAATACATAAACAACTTTTATTCTATTTAGAAAATAATCACATATTATATAAATGTCAATATGGCTTCAGGAAAGGTAGCGACACTGAGAATGCTGTAACAAGTTTTGTAAATTTCATATGTCAAGGATTAGATCAAGGTTATAGGGTTATAGTGGAGTATGTGCAGTTTTCTATGATTTTTCAAAAGCATTTGACCTTGTGGATCATGATATCATGTTTGAAAAACTAAATTTGTTTAAAAGTTATTTATCAAACAGAAAACAATATGTGGAGTTAAGTAACAAACGAAGTTAAGTTATATTGGGGACATAAAGCATGGTGTACCACTAGGCAGAGTGTTGGGTTCATTGTTATTTTCTATTTAGATAAATGACATTGTGAATCCTGACTTCTATGATAAAGTGTACTTATATGCGGATGATATTTCCCTATTTATCCATATAAACATGAGACGGCGTTAAAAGCTCGCATGCAAAGAGACGCTGGCATGATTTTCAAATATGCAAAAATAAATAAATTAATTGTAAATCCATTAAAAAAAAAAGTTATAAGAAGCAGGCCTCAGGTGAATACTTATATTGACTCTTTTAGTTTTATGGTAAATGGTTAAGGAGTGTTTGAGTATAGTTCGGTAAGATACTTGGGCATAGTTTTGCAGAGTAACTTGAGACGGAACCTACAGATTGAAGAAGTTAAAGCAAAAATTACCAGAGCACTCATATAAAGCAGACTTTCGAAAATCTCTTAAATGTGCATAAATCTCCTGACAAGCGTATTATATGGTCGGGCTTGATCGACTATAGTTTCTTACTTGTTTTTAATGAAAGCTCTTTGGGAGTGTAAATCAAAATTTTATATCAGTGACAGTCTTTACATTGGCTGTTGTTTATATTGCAAAATTCTTGCAAAAGGGGCTCTTGCATATAATTCCTCTAAATAGGGGGTGGATTCGTTAACAACGCATGAAATATTTAACCCATTTTCTTTAGTCACATTGTTTGCTAACTTTTCTGATCTCCCATCAAATGAATCTAACGATACTGTTTTTCTCTATGGTATTTTAACGCCCACGCAAAATGTTCAAATTTTTACAATTGTTATTTTTAGCTTGTAATTGACATGGATAAAAATTCCAGAAGTAGTATGACGTTTTTTCTTTTTGTTATTTTAATTATTACCATATCGTTGTCCAGATACTGATAAAATATTCAACAATTAGTACATGCTCGCGTTAATAATGGAAAACGAGAGTTTTTTCCCTCACAAAAATCTTATCAATATCGTAACTATACTGGGAGCTCAAATAAGTAAAGTAAGTAGTGGTATGGGGAATTCACTAACAAAAATACGTAGATACCAGATAAAAGTTTATAGTAAATGTGGAGAAAATACAACAAAAAACATAAATCAAGAGAAATTTTATATAAATATAGGTGGAGAGGGTGTTGTGGGAACAGCTTTATGCGCCTAAACGAAACACAATGTTTTATGAACTTGTGTTAAATAATATCCTTTCATCATATATTTAAAGCGCAGAATCTAAACTAAGTATTTACTGGTTGCGCTACTGCAAGGATATCATTATAAGTTTGGTGTTGTGTTGGTAATGTTATGAAGAATGGTAAAATGTATTTAAGTCTTACAGTTATCTCTTAACTATGGAGGTAAAATGTTTTAACATTAACATGGCATTTTACCCCTTTAAATTTTACAAGAAATTTTGTGTAAAAAAAACATTTAACCAAAAAATAATATAAAAAAAATATTGAATTAAGAAACAACGCGTACTTTTGCAGCTAATCAAAAAACTTTAAAGTCTGTGTCAAATTTAGCAACACCACCTTTGTTGTTAAAGTTTATAACAATGACGATTCCTTATATCTTATCTAGAATTTAGCTTAACACAAATAAACACCCCAGCTATACAAGTAAAATATTTTTTATGATAATAATTATTTTAACAGACAGTATAACTTTAGGTTAAGAAGTAACTAGACTGGGTGATAATGGGCGTTAATTTCTTTTTATGAATTCCTTCATCAAAAACTGAATTTAGCCAAAACGTGATGTATATAGTATATCAAAAATATAAGCGTCAAGTTGTACCTGCAAATGAAGTCATTATAGTTTGTCATTAACAGGTGTTTTGTCGACAAATTCAGATATTCGAAATAATGAAATCTCGTCTTCGCTACCTTGGGAAATCCTTTCAAACTACCAATTTCAGAATATCCAAAGTCCGGATATTATCTCTAATCTCTATTTTAGAAGCTGTTTATTTCGCAAATGTTTTGTTTTATAATAAATTCTAAGTAGTTACAAAATGAATTATCTTCACTAGGCTAAAGTTTGTTGAAATTTTTAAAAATATAAGCATCAAAATTGACCTTATGACCTACTATAATCTGTCCAGATATTATTTTAACACTCTATGAAGTAAGTTAATATAAACCTTTATTTTAAATCACAATGCCTTCTCAATTAAATTACACTAAATTCTTGTATTACGGATTATCATAAATAAGATTTTTATTTACCAAATGTTTTTAGTTCTTATTGTTTTGAAGTCATATTTCAAACACATCTCGAACTATTTGTTTCATAACGTGAATAAATACGATATATCGTATATATTTAGCAATTTAGAATATTACAATATACAATAAATATATGAGATTCGTTTAGACATATTTTGAATTTTAAATAAAACACTTAAAATACGCTGTAAGTTGTGCATTCGCAAGGTGCAATTGTCGATTCGTTTTTCCAGCATTGCTACCGGTAATTCGCGAACTATGACTTGTTTTAACATAAGGGTCAATTAAAAAAAAAAAAAAACGTACACAATGAGTTTTGTTTTGCTTATTTTTAAAGTGTTTTCAATTCGCCTGTAAGAGTGGCCAATTTATGTAGAAATTGATGAAGAATCCGGTGGTACTTTTTTTGAATTTTTTTAGATTTCTATCTTGAGCGTCACACACCAAATATGTATAAAAAATCGCTAAAAAAAAATATTTCAAATTCAAGCTTACTACGATGTTCTCTTGTTTCTCAAGATTGACTTTTGCGAAAATCACCCTTCCGATTATAAACACAAAATCACGATTCACCTTGATTTTTCATTTTTTTTAAAGTGACTAGTTATTTTAAAAATTTTTAAATGAAAATATGTAAATTTTTGTTAAAAACAACTTGAATTTAGAGGTTACTTGCAAAGTAATTAGCTTGTAACTGCAATTATAAGCGTTTTAAGGAAAAAAAAACTAAGTGTGACGCTCAAGATATTTTGTAACGATCAAGAGATTTTGTTGCACGTAAACAAGAAATAATACCAAATCTAAAGTTTAACGAAAAAAAGTTTATTCTTTTACAAAAAGTAAATAAAAAAACAAAAATTCTTCCAAAAACAAAAATTTTCATACAAAACTAAACATGTACATATTCTTTGATGTCTTTAACAAAAATGAAAAAAAGGAAGTATTTCTTGAAGAAACTTATACACATATGTAAATATTTGACACAAAACAATAACTTAACTTAATTTAATTTATAAATTTTCAATCGAATTCTTATTCTTAATCTGTATAAACTTTATGAAATGACAAGCGGCTTTGTTTTTTTTTCATTCTCATTAATTTTTACCACTTTCGAATTAAGTTTGTGGCAAAAACAGAATCAGTCAGTAACAATAAATATTAAACTCAAATATACCACGATTATACCTTTCTTTCTTCTTTATTTTATATTCGTCAATACGCGCTTTATCGAGCTTTTTCAGCCGCCGTTAATTTTGTTGTTTTACTCTTGAAAATTAAAAAATAAAATCAAAATTAAGCATTTTAAGGTATGAAGCAATATATATCAAAAGTGATGCTCATGAAATGTTTGCCTATTTTGGGTTTTTTTCTGAGGCAATTTATTTCTCAAATTCAGAAATTATAAAAAATTAATTTGAACCATGTAAACAATGATTGTCAACTTCAATTTTTTACATTTAATATATTCACTTTTAAAAAAAATTAGAGTGACGCTCATGAAATTTTATCGCGCCCTTACCATGGTGTTCACAAAAACTACGCAAATGCACACTTTTTTAATAAATTTTTTTTCGCTTTTTCACTTTTGTATTAATTAAAGTTTGTACTTTCCTTACGTTATTTACTTTATTTAAATGCAAATTGAAAACTAGTAATATTACTTGATTTATAAAAAAAGTGACGCTCAATGCAAATTGTGGGGACAACCTTTCTTTGCAATGCATGATTTACATGATTGCATATTTACTTTTTTCTTGATTTTATTTTATTTTGTTTACTAAAAATTCTAATGAGGGACACATGCTTTTGTATGGAAGCAGTCAGAGGGAGAAACAAAACACTATTCTGAATAAACAAAAAAAAAAAACAAACATAAAAATTTGAGAATTACGTTTTTTTTGTTACACTGATTACTCTCACATTATTGTTTCTTTTTTTGTTTTTGTTTTTTTTACCTAAAATAGTAGTGTAAAGTGCGGGGACACAACAATTGCGTTTTTTGTTTTAAATTTACCCATAAGCATTGCTACCGGTATCTCGTGAATAACAACTTTTGACTTTATCATAAAAACCTAGAGATGTGAAGTTTAAAGTTCAAGGCGGTCAGTTGACAGATGGAAACCGCGAAATTAGCTGCTTACCAAAATAATGTTTCAATAATGCCATTAGTTATTTTACACGTTTCTCAATGAATGCTGATTTTCAAAAAATAATTGTTAGAAATCACCATTTATAAAGGGTGAGTTTTTAGCAACTTTCTTTTTGACAAGACTGTTTTTGCTCAGCTGTGTTCGTGTAACATGTTTAATTATTATAATTTAACCGTGAATCGGCTTATAAACGAACAACACTTAGACCTGTTTCACACTCATCAGTTCTGACTCATCAAGTCAAGTATTTTTCAATGGGAGGGAAAGAGAAAATTATCTTTTATCTTTTTCTTTCTCATTGAAAAATACTTGGCTTGACAGTCAGAACTGAACTGATGAGTGTGAAACAGGACTTAAAGATTATTCTAGTTGAATGGATTTGGTGTGAAAAGGAGCCAGAATCATTGCAAGAACTGCAAACTTATCCCGAAAAAAGCACTGTTGTAGATTATGGGCCGGTGGCATCATTACTATGAATGGGAAGCGCTACCGTGCGATGATTACAAATTTGGAGAATAGAAGAGCTGGACTTGGCTGACATGTGGTTTCAACAAGCCACTGTTCGAGGAACAGTTTATTTCATGATTGGAGCCGGTCAACTAGTCTCCTAGATCGTGCGGTTTACCGCCTTTAGCCTATTTTTTTGCGTGGCTATGTTGAGGCTCATATCTATAGAGACAATTGAAGAATTTATTCCTGAGATACCGGCCGATATGTTGGAGAGATGCCAAAATCGACGTATGCAACAACATTTGCATGAAGTCATCATTAAACATTGAATTATATAGATCGTTCTATCGACTCAAATAAAGATTTCATACATTCCTCCAAATTGTATGTTTTTTTTTTCTTTTTATTTGTTAATCAAACTCGAAAGTTCTTAAAAATCACTCTTTATATGGACTTTCCTAATTGTCCGCAGCTTCAGGCAATTGAACAGTGTTGGGATATTGTCAAAGGAAAGTTAAAGTGGAGTGATACTGTAGCAATAAATAATAAATTAATTTTAAGGCTTTTGAAATTCGTCTTAAACCTGCAAAATAATGTCTCTAGTATGTATGTTTTTATTTTTAAATTAAAAGTTTGTTACCAGTGTTGCCATATTAGTGAAAATAGGGGATTGTTTTAGGATTGCAGATCTCGGGATTTGGTAATGATGAACAAATATTATTGGGACCTTTTTAAGGATTACCATTCATTTTGATGTAATTTGTATTTCTTTTAAAATGACGAGGTTTAATAACCAGATTATAAGGTTTCATATCATGCTGCATTAATCTCAAATTTGTTGTATTCAGCAACAAATAACACTTGCGTTGACCGTATCTTTTCACTAAAACAATAATTCACAATAAAAAATATATATAAATTGTTAGAAGTTTTTTTTTCATATTAAAGACAAACTTTATATAACAAATTGTTAATTGAGTATTTTTTGGGATATAAAAACGCAAATTAAGGATGAGTATTAGTAAAATACGGGCAACACTGTTTGTGACCATTTTAAAAAACTCCCTGCTGTTCGTCAGGTCTCTACATGCAATACACTCGTATTCTGGGCTCCTGTTTAGAATCGACGTCGTGAGTTGACTGTTTTCCCATTAAAATACAAAATTTATGACTTTTGGCATTGCTATTGTTTTTCTCATACTTTATATCTTTGTGGACTTCTTGTGCTGTAAAAGTTTTCATATTTGTAAATGACACTTTTATTACCGTTACACGAAGACACTCCCTCACTCCTGACATAAGCAACAAAGACAAGTTTATTTGTTGTTTTTTTTTAACAACTTTTACTCTACCTTATAAAAGTTATTCTAAACATCTAATCTATATTATTACTGTATAAATAAACAGTTTGAATTACTTTATTTAGTTTATTTATTTTCTAATCCTGAGTGAGTTTAGTTTAACAAATTTCTCAGCGAGTATCTTTTAATTAGGTGAACAGCAAATGCCACTGGCTTTTTATGATAAAAGTCTTTTTTGTGCGCACTGAGAAATTCCTATTGAAAAGCACATGTATGCTCCTTTAAACCCACTCAATTGTTTTGGCTTATGCTCTACAGTATATTTGATATTTGTTAAAGAATATCCTTTCGTTTATGTTGTGCTCCCGTTCGTTTTTTACGAAAGTGGAAATTTTCTAATATAATCAGTATACATGGTGTTGTCAAGGCCAAATGAACATTTTTTTGGATGGATTTTATATATACAAATAATATCCACCCTTGTTTGCGATTTAAAAGAAATAATGTTTTTAAATTAACTATTCTGTATTTGGTTTTTGTTATTTTTGTATCCACTTACTGCTTATTGTACTCGTAGTGTAGTTTGGAGTTTTTGTTTTTGGCTGTTGGCGGTTGGATTGCTTAGTTGCTTTTGAAAAAACTTACAATTTTGGTGGGCTTTACTTCCATTAGGCTGCTGTTGGCCTAGTAGAAAACATGAAAAGATTGATGACTTGACATTTTAATGACGTTTTTATAGACCATTAAACTGTCAGACAATAATAGCAGTTTCAACAGGCTGTAAATCTATATATTTTTCTAATGTTTAACCCATTGTTGGCCCTTGTTTTAAGCACGCTATTTATGCAATAAAATAAACACAACTTTGGTAATACTTGCCAGTACTCATAAGTTACAGTAGGCGAAATATATAAGCAGGATGTACAGCTATTTGCTATTATTTGACACTTAAGGACTAACAGGAGTATTATTTTAAAGAACAAAGATCAGATATATTTATAAAGTACGGAATTCATACAGATTGAATTATCTCTTAATTAAAGGGTTAATAATTTTTGTTATTTAGCAACAAAGTTTTTGTTTTTTGCTACAAACAAAGCTTTATACGAGGGAAGTACCGCTGAACCACAACAATTGCTCACCTAAGCTTATGTGTTCCATCAGTTTGAGTGTGCAATTAACACTGAAGACAAATATCGCCCAGGCCAGCCAAAAGAGTTTGTTGTCAACTCAACAGGAGCTTGCAAAATCGTTTAGAGCTACTTAAGCCGCAATTTCAAAATGTATGCGAGCAGCAGGATTCATTCAAAAGCAGGGAAATTGGGTACCATATGAATTGAAGCTGAAACACCATGAAAGACGATTTTGCATGTCCGTAATGCTGCTTGGAAGCTATTTTGCACTGAATCATTACTTGTGATCAGGGCCAGATGAATTTTGGAAAAAATCATCAAAATCTCGATAAAATAGAAAAAAATTGTCATTGCGAATTTTTAAAATCGTCAAAAAAATTGGATAAATAAATTGTCACTATTTCTAAAAATATTTTTAAGTTTTTATTTAAACGAAAACATAAAAAACCAAGTTTCTCTTGTGCAATACATATCAAAATACATAGATTTTAACTTTTTAAATAAGAAATCACAAAAAATACAATATTAAACACAACTTGTGTAATATTTTTGTAATATCTTACAGTATTTTATAAATAAATATTTTTTCTCTAAGGAATAATATCAGAATTTTTTTTTTAAAGAGAAGTAACACTCAGGCAATTAATATGCCTATATATAATTGCGTTACTTTCTTTGGAAAGGGGACTGGTTGAAGAAGTAAAGGTGGTGCAAGAAGAAAGCTTTTTATACCACAACTCCGCAATTGCGCATTATGTTTGTTTTTAGTGCAGAATTAAGCTACAGAACCCTCATATAATTCAAATTCAGGTTAAATAACTTTTGAGCAAAGAATCAAATTCATCTACAGGTTTTTATTTTCAAAGAATTCCGTATTTTTGTTTTATATATGTATATAAATTTATTTGGCTGAATATTCTTTCGGCGTTTTTTTAAATATGAAAAGTTTTTGTGAAATTTCCCCGTTGAAATTATTTCCTCTAAAAGTTTCAGCTAATGAAATTCCGAATTTAAAATTGCTTTATATATTTACCAATAAAATAAGTAATTTCTACTATCCTGACTGATAATATTATATGGAATAATTATACCTAAACTCAACAATTAGCTTTAATTAAGTAAACATCATTAGCATTTAGTTTTGTTCTTGAAATATGGTTGTTGTTAAAAAAAAAATGCGAGATTTTGGTAACAAAAACATTAATAAAACAAACAAATGATAGAAAATTTAAAAAAATTCAGAAAATCGTTACTTACAATGAAAAAATCGTCAAATCGTCACTTTGCTATTTTTGAAACAAAAAAATGGTCAAAATGACGATAAATCTGGCAGCTATGCTTGTGATGAGAAATTGATTCATTACGATAACGCAAAGCGAAAGAGATCGTCTATAAAGAACGGCCAGCGAGCCGAATCGTCTCCTAAGCCAACTTTCGAAGGCGCAAAGGTAATAATCTGTATTTGGTGACACTAAAATGTTCATATGTATTATGATCTGCTGAAATCTGGAGAAAACATCTCAGGGAACCTGTACCAAATGCAACTGACTCGCTGGAAACGAACAATGGTTGCAAAATGCCCAAAATATGCGGTCAGATATGAAACCGTAATATTCCATCATGACAATACTCGGAAACATGTTGCAATACTTTGTTTTAATAGAATTCTAGAACTCTGGGATACGCTTCACTTTAGAACAGGGTATCCGAAATTGTCTTGTTTCTTTCTTGTATTCAAAAGTTTAGCAGTTCTTTTGGCTCGATAATAGCTAACATTGGCCAAGACTTTTAATGAATTAATATTGTACAGATGTTTTACAAATAAAACCTAAAAATTATTTAGACAATTTTTTCCCACGGACATCTATTAAAATTATCCATTAATAAAATCTGCGACTGTAATGTTTCACCCTCAAGTTCCATTGAGCACATACTTCTAACATGCCCAAAATTTAGGAGGCAACGCGATCTGACCTTTAGGAATATAACAAACCTCATATCATTACTTGGCATCCCTAACAAAAACAACCTCCTCCATATCATATCATTTTTAAAAGAAATTCATATATACCAATTAATATAAAAAAAAATAATAAAAAATAAAAGAAATGTAATCTTGCAAAATTGTTAAAAATTAATATTGAGCCTAAGACCAAGTTGTCGTGGCCTTTTGTATTCCATTAGTTTGTAATTTATAATTATCTCCTAATGTTTAAAATAAATAAATAAATAAATATTTAGACAATTTTTTTCCATTTGTTTTATTTGTTTATTTCACATATTTCTCACAGAACGTTGATTTTCGTAATGCAGCTGAATAGTTTGGAGATTTTGTTGTTGCCATGTGAACATTTTTCACGATTATTTGTCAAACAAGATGAAATAAGAATAAAATGACAATATAACACCAGTCAGGCTTGATCTGTTAAAAGAACAAATCAAAAATACTTTTCGATATACCTTAATTTTTTGCTATACAAATATATACGTATGCATTCAAATTTCGACATCGCTATAAACTTAATCTAAACTCATAAAAAAGTTTCTTTTTTTTTTAAAACACAAAAAAAAAAACAAAAATAAACTTCTTAAAATAGCAAACAACATCTTCTGTTTTTAGATATGAAAACCTGTTAAAAAAATTCTTTATCTATTTTTTTTTTATTAAAAATAAAAACTTTTTGCTTAAAAAATGTTTTGCACAGAATGATAAAACTTTTATAAAATTATCAAGGAAGGTAACATGAAAAAAAAACCAACAAAAACTTCACCCACTGTTAATGATGAACGCCTTGCATAAAAAAGTCTTCTTGTGACACTTTATGACGCCATTTTTTTATTTCACACACATAGGCGCGGAAAGAGAACTTTTTAATGTACATACATACATATATTAGTGTAAAAAACATATAAAATAATAATTTAAGTAGAACACATAAACATTGCAGAAAAAACTTTGAAATAACATGCATTTACTGAATAACATAATTTTAAATGAATAATAAACATTGCCCTCTACATTACACAGAATTAATACAGTCTTCTTTAGTATCTCAGAAATAAGTAGTTATTTATTAGACATGCAATCTATTTAACTAGCATAAATGTCTTAAAGATGTTCCATATAAATGCAAATGATACAAAGATAGGATGATCGCCTCATAATTAGTCATAACTACCACATAAAAAAAACACTTAAATTAACAGGTCATACTTTCCATATAACTGCCACTTCTAAAAACACTTTAATATGACCTTACAGTCAATGTGTTACTACAGACGATACATTTAATACAATTTTGAAACACGTACCATTATTTTTCTTCATCTAAGGCCGCGTTTTCACTATGTCATTTTTGTTGTCAAATTGTCCAAATTGTTGGCAATTGCATGAAAACGGGTTGTCATATGGCGTCATCTATGGCGTGATCTATGATTGCAAACATAGATGACGCCATATGACAACCCGTTTTCATACAATTACCAACAATTTGGACAATTTGACAACAAAAATGACATAGTGAAAACCAAGCATAAGAATTGTGATGCAGTTTTCTTTCCAAATGGGATATGGCTAGTCTTTCCAGTTTTTTCGGAGGTCTGCTTCCTTCGAAATATTAGCACACAGCTGCAGACGATTGGGTCGTTAATCAAGGATCAAGTTTTGATCTGGTAACAACAGATCTGGTAACAACAAATTACACAGTGCAACAAACATTATCCATAACAAAACCTTCAAGGGTTTTTGTAGTGCAGTGAGATATTTTTTTGTACGCATTTGAAGTTAATAATTTTGGAATGCTGTCTAACATGGAATGATCATTGATAATTTGGTAAATTAATACTTATTTATTTTAATTATCCTGGAAAGGTGTGGTTGTTATGGATAATGTAAACTTGCACTTGCAATTGGTCTCATCCCTTTCCAGTTCGGAAACTTTGATTTTGTGTCACTGTGTTGTGGTCTGCTAACGACTAATTGCGTGAAAAACTATAGGTACGGTACATTTTATGAATTCTTCAGCACTAGTCGGCTAACTATGAAAAAATGTTTGCCTTCCAACGTTGTAAGAAAAAGCATTTTCAGTACATTGGAAGACAAAAATATTGTCAGACATCTAACAATCGTGTAAACACACAATTTTATCATTGTCATTGTTTTAAGACAATTGACAAACACTTTTCATTGTCATATGTGCAAAGTTTATGCATCTGCCAATGGCAGCATTGTCATAGAAATTATTTCTAAATGCAACTCTGTATTGTACATAAATAATAAACAAACAAGTGTGCATTGATAAAATTTTTTAAAAAAAAGTGTAAGAAAATTAAAGAATTATATTAAAGTGTGCATTAATAAAATTTTTGAACACACACACAGAGCTGCAAAACGAATTTAACAATGCCACACAACAATCTGACAACCGTGTAAACTGACAAATTCATTGTGTGACAATTGTGTGCAAATGAAATTGTTAGTTTTCTTACAGTCGTCTAAACTGAGAATTTACCTTTTGCAAAAAATGTCTCAATGTCAGTACATTGATAGCACATTGCTAGATATAACAACGTTGTAATATATGACCATCGTGGACACATTTGCTTTATATACATAAAAATACTTAAAAAGGGGAATCGGGTCATCTGTTCCATTAATGATGAAACAATTTATTAGCACACAATTTTCAATAGCAATTAAGATATTATACATTATTGCCAAAGACGTGAAAATAACAAAGACTATTCCAATTTTAAATGTAAGTTTATTCATTTTCAAAAATATGCACGACTAACAAGCTCAAATATACGTTTAGCAAGGGAAAATTAATAAAACAAATTTAAAAGTTATCATCAACCAGCGATTTAAAAACTGAATGTCTACATTGCGTTGTTCAAAAATTTATTTTTCGAAATATGTAGTTAATGAATTTGTTTTGAAAAAAATACTGTCCCATAAAAGAATTTGAGTTGTATGAATGTTTTTTTTCTCCTACGGAATAAATTGCCACTTTACACAAAAAAACATGATACGTTTGTGCGCTATTCTTAAAACAGATTATCAAAATGTTAAATGATAAATTAAATAAAGATCAATAATATCCCGGGCAGCGCCGGGTTACAAAATGCTAGTATGAAATACTTTCATAACAATTTTTCTATTTCTTGTTTGTGCAACTTATGAATTGTAATCAGAGATACTTTAACAATTTATGGGACGATTGATAAACAGGCTATTATATCCAAAAGTATGAAACATTATTGGTATTTGCTGGCTGCCTGGTCATGAAATGTTCCTTATAGTGACGTATAACAAACAATGTTTTCCAAAACTTTTATAAAACACTGTACATATTTAAAAAAAAACATAAAATAATCTACAACTGGTTTCAATCATTTAGGAATTTCAAAGACAAATTAAAATCAATTGTGGCGCTTTCAAGTGAATCTTTATAGCAGGAATCGAGAAAAACTAACAAGTTCCTACAAATTACATGAGCAACTTAATTGAAATCAATTGTAAAAAAAAGACAAAAACTAAATACAATTATTGAATTCCTTTTACGGAACTAACGAATTTCTGTTGAACAGGTCAACATCATATTTGGCAAGTAATACCGGAAGTGAATTTAATTTATATTACAAATAAACAACAACATAATGGCGTTTCCTTTCAGGATAAAAACAAATAAAAAAAATTAACAAAACAACTAAAAGGAAAATATTCATATGCACCAACTACAAACTACTGGAAATATGCACACAACTGAAAAAGCCCCAACCAGCCAATCGATATTTGGGGCTGAGGATTAGTAAGAAAAAAAAAAACAGCCGTCAGCACTTGTACACTTACATATACATGCACATACATATGGCTTTTATTGGACTTATTTCCGGTATTCGTTTTGTAAAAATATTCGCAACACTTTCTGTAACAAACGTTGGCCTACAAATCCTGTGAGCCTAATAAAAAACTGTTTTGTATGTTGATGTCTAGTCATTTATTTTCAAATTACTCAAACGTTATGTATTATTATCATCATTATTATATCCTTACAAGATTTTTTGCTATTACAATAATTTTATTTATGCTTTATTAACAATGTAGTTAACAATATTTCTCTTTATATTTTTGTTTGTTTTTATAATTCAAATAAAAACACCTTCATTCTAGCATAGTTTTGGGGAAAAAATGCTAAAAATGTTTGGAATTTGTAACTATTGGAATGTGAAAAATTTGCGTGCGTGTTTCCTTTGCTGTTGGCCCAATGTCGGTATTCTCCAAAAATTCTAACCGCTTTTTTTGACACCAAATTGATACTTTAAAAATTTTGTGTGGGGCTTAATTTTTTTTAAATATAATATTCCCAACCCCAACACAACCCCAGCGGTTTTAACCCTTAACCGTTTGGCTTGGAATATTAAGGGGTTGCAAGCTTTTTAGTTTATTTTGTCGATAAAAAGTCATTAATGTAACTTTTGAAACGTTCTAAGAATTCTTTGCTCCCAACTATTTGAATTAGTAGGGGTAACTTTTTGTTAAAATTACGTATTTTTGCCATTTCCCGATTTTGGTGGTGGTTTTTTACAACATCTATTTATTTAGGTCTCTGGAGAGAAGGAAATTTGTGTAAAATATAGTATAAATGCCGGCAATATTTAGTCACATAAAAAAAATCTAATTTTGTTTTATTAATTTATGAAATATTAAAGGGTTATTCTAAGTATTAATATTTAAAAACAGAATCAAAGTCGGTTGTTTTTTTGTGGTTTGAACACTGATTGACTTGCTTTATACCTTGTTCAGATATGCACCTTAATTGCGATAATCGCAATAAACGCCATTATTGAACTCAATATTCCATATAAAATCTCAATTAATTAATAAGTACGAAATTGTTATAATATTGAGTAAGATTTCGAATGCAACACTGTTCACAACTGTGTTTACTGAACAAAATTGTATAAAATGACAAATGTCAACAAAAGAAATCATTAAAAAATCAATGTAAATGTCAGTTTGTTTGCATAGAAACACAACAACCATATAAAGTATTTTTTGTAATGTTTTCCAGCTGTCAAATGATTATTGAGTAAGCTGAAAATTGCGTATGCCTGAACACTTAAAATAATATTGTCAATTAACCGAATATTGACTCAATTAAGTTTCATAGCTGAACACGCTATTAAGCTGTTTAGATATAAATCAAGTAGAATAGCCACTTTTTGTCATTGCTAGAATATTTCATTACCTTACAATTTACACTCCCTTATGTAACTATGAAAGAATTGCAATCCCATCAAATCCTATCCCATGTATAGTTAATCTCTGTGAATGTAAAATATGTAATGTCATGTAAATTTGCCTGATTTTTAACAGGCATGCACGTTCTTAACTTTTCAAATAGTACACATATTTACTTACAACATTCCATATTTTAGGAAACAGACAGCTAGCAGCAGGGCTAGCAAATATGTAAAAAAATCACCCTTATTTATATGTGGGTGGCAAATGCGCATGTTTTGCGTTTTTTTTCCTTTTTAATTCACTGAAATTCTTGACATTCTTTAGGTATCCAACAAATATTTTTTTCAAAATATTTCTAATGCCACTGAAGGCCTGTAAGAAAAGATGGGCTCCTGATTGTTTCTAATAACAAAATTCCTAATACGAATTGTGATTAGAAATTTCTAACGCGAGTTTATTTGTCATTAGAAATTTGCAAATAAAACATATGATGGAATGTGTAATATAAACAAAAAAATATATAAAAGTTTGGAAAATGGGAATTTGCTATTAATATACATATGTATATGTATATGTATATAAATACTATTAAAATAAGGGTAGCTGTTCTTAAACATACCGGAAATTAATGTGTGTGTGTGTGTGTGAGTGTTGTGCATGTTTTAAACAATTTGTTTGCATGTGTGTTTTCGTAGGGAACATATATATATATATATTCACGTCCCGTAGGACTTTATTTGGAAATCATGGTAATTGTGGTTGATTGCTTGAAATCCTGTTGGCCTATTCGATACAGGTAAATTATGCAATCTTTATCAAAATACCTTTATCTTATATTGATTCACTAAACACCTAAAGTCATTTTATGTAAAATGCTCAGGCGTAAAAGATAGTTTTTCTTTTCATGTTATATACATACATACATATGTATAAATATCTTAAAATTTATTTTGATGTAAATCTTATTTAAAGGATTGCCTTGTCATAGCCACCGTCACCAGTTACTTAAGCTTGAAGGTTTGTTTATGCCTAAATAGCACTTCTATTTAAATGTGACATACTGTTGTATTACTACAACAATAAGTGTGGAATTTAAATTTTTATGTTTTTGTATTTTTATATTATTTTATAGCAGGAGTTCAGCACGTCAACATTTATTCACAAATTATGACATGGTCAACAGAACTTTATGAAAGGCTGTTGAAATTAAACTTTTTCCAATGCATTTATTTTGTCTATAATATTTTAATGTATTTATTTTGCTATCTGATTATTATTTTTTACATTGCTCAGGTTTTTTAACTAACTTTACATACAGTGGCTCACAGCTTATTTTATTTAGTGCATTTTATGTTTTTAAAAGTTCATAAAAAGAAAACTAACTGAAACTTTAAAAATAAATTGGTATAATTTAAATGAAAAATTATTATAGTTTAAGAGTATGATCACACATGGCAAATATTTACTCAAAAAAACGTAACCACTTGATTTAGCACAAATTTGTTTGACGTTGTTTAATCTTACAAGAGTTTTGCAAGATCAAACAGCGTTAATTTAAATAAAACTGCATATTTGTTGTGTCTTGCCCTAAATAAACGAAGTTTTTTTAATAAATGCTCTTCCATGTTTATTCACGTCACAGCTTTTTTTTTTTGCAGGCACGTATAGTTTCGAAAACTTTAAATTTAAACTGGCAATTACACGATTTAATATTTTCGACAAGTCCGATAGTAGCGCTTTTCTAAATCTTTTTTGTTAGAAATTTTCTACTACCATAAATGACCATAAATTTTCGATAACATAAAGGTCTGGCGACTGTGGTGGCTGTGTCAACAAATTTGCCACTTTCAAAAAATCAAAATAAATCAAAATCTGATCGGTTACACTTATTTGTATTGAATTTTATTTGGAGACCAAAATTTTTAACACGTTTAAGCTCGATTTTGATCGATAAAGTCCTATATCTTGAGAACATTTGTATGGGGGCAATGTGGAATAATAGACCGATTTCAAACACTTTCATAACCAATGATCCTTGGACCGCAAAGTATTCACAACTAAATTTAATCGAAATATCTTCCAAATTGCGACCATTATTTTGTGCACAAAGTTGATGTACAGCCAAATAACCAGCTAGACGTTCAGACGGACATCGCTAAATAGACTCAAGACGTGATTCTAAGTCAACCACTGTACTTTAAGGTGGACGTTACAAACATCAGCACAAACTCAGTGTATCCTTTCTACTAAGGCATAACACGTTTTACACTGTGGATGACAAATGAGTACATGTACAAACATGCACTTTTAATACAATAAAAATAAAAAGAATGTTTAAAAATATTTCTTGTCACTTATTTCAGGTTTAATGCTAAATAAAATAATTTACAATACAAAATGGAAAATAATTATTTTCGAAAATAAGCAATTTAGTACTAAATATTGCACAAGTGTGTCTCTTGAAATATTTGCACAAAAATATCAAAGTTTATTGTTAGATTTGTTTGGTGTTTGCTTTGTTTATGACTTTAAAAAAACATTAGTTTGATATGAATTTATTGACATGTGGTAAACACTTTTTGCAAATTATTCAACACAAATAGTTAGCCCTGGTTAGAGATTTCACAGAGAGATAAATGGAATAATGAGGAAAGAAGACTCTCTGCGTATTATGCAAACTCATATTCCCGATTTTGTAAATAAGAGCAGCTATCCTTTGAACGAGTACACTTTCTGAGTCGATTTAACGACGTCCGTCCGTCCGTCTGGCTAGCTGTCCATGTAAAGCTTGTGCGCAGAGTACGGGTCGCAATTTAGAAGATACTTCGATAAAATTTGATACGTTATATTTTTTCAGCCCAAGGATGGGATTAAAACTGGTGGAAATCGGTCCAATATTTCACCTGGCCCTCATACAAATGTCCTTCCGAAATTTGGGGTTTACTGATCATAAATATTTCAATTATGCAAGTATCCAAACAAACTTCATCACAAATGAGTGGTAAATAAAGCCAAATCACGTCCACGAATTTTGTGCAGATCGATTCATAATTACTCGTAGCTCCCATATAAGGCCCACTTCCGAAAATCACTTTAAAGAGAATAACTTCATCAAAAATGTTGGTATCCAAATAAAATTTACCGCAAATACATTTCATAAATATACAAATAATACGGTCCGATTTTATTATGATCGGTCCATAATTAGTCGTAGCTCCCATAAACGACCCACTTCCGAAAATCACTTTAAAGAGAATAACTCTCTCAAAAATGTTGGTATCCAAATAATGTTGAACGAAAATATATTTAATTTGTTTTTGTGACCAATGTTTATAGTTATTATAATTGTTAAGGAGTTTCCTTCAGGCTAATTTGGTCAAATGTTTGTTTCCAAACGTAAATAAAAAACTTGTTCGATTCTTATTTTTATTTTATTTTATTTTCCCAACGTTTCGTTAGTTTTATTCTAACTTCTTCAGGGGTCTCGTTCTAAATAATAGCTTTAATGTTTATTATTATTGTATATTAATTTTTATTATTAATTAGTTACTTATAACTAAAAAACGGGACATCACGAACAGAATTTTGGTATAAATAATCAAATAATTAATAAAAATATAATTTACAATACACGAACACAAAACTTAAGTCAAGTTTAACTTAAAGCTAATATCACAGAACTATATTTCATATGTCTAAAAATAATACGGTACATTTTTATTGTGATCGGTCCATAATTAGTCAAAACTCCTATATAAGACCATCTCCGTAATTCACTTTAAGCTCCATAAATCGTTTCAAAGTATTTTATATCGAGATAAAGTTTAACATACATAATATTTATATTTACATACATCATGACACTAAATTTTTGGATGATCGGTCCACAATGGGTTATATCTTCCATTTAACGCCCATTTCTGAAAAACTGTTTTATACATATACCGGGTGTAGGGTATTATATGGTCGAGCTTGACCGATTATACTTTTTTACTTGTTTTAACATAAAGTTTTTTTTTTAATATTTCATCTAATATGATATTTAGAAATGTAATTTGCAGCTACACTGATTATTATAATATATTTTATTTTAACATACTATACATATGTATCCACATTCATTTACTACCCCTACTTCAAGTATAAACTTTCTGCTTTTCGATGTGCGAAAGAAAGTCTGTGCTCTATCATAAACTATAAATAGAACTACAACTAGTTACTAAAACTATAAATAGTGTTTCAAAACTAATATATTACCATAACTAAGTATTAGGCAAGCAGCAATTTTAGTTCGTTTCGTGCAACTATCATAAAACTATCAAATATTTTCTAATACAACCCATACCACGAAATCAACAACAACAAAGACAGAAGATTGTCACCATACAAATACATTAACCGCATATGCATATACATATGTACATATATGTATATTAATAGACACATAAATATTAGCGTGTATACAACCACGTTTATACTTTACATGGTGGAGAATATTTTATTATTATTTCACTATTTTATTTTGTTGGATTTTTCCCTCTCACCCCCTCCCATATGTACAAATTATATATGAACATATGTATGTAGATACATGTATATAATTTCATATATAACTAAATATAATTCTTATACATACTCGTATATGGAAATACCCATTCAAAAGTGAAAGCACTATGCGCGCGTTTATACTTGGGGGTCATTTACTACTCCATATATACACGCATGGGACACTCAGATCTGTTGGTCGTATACAAACACTTGCATATGTGTTCTAGTTAGTAATTGTCTTTTTCATCCTTGTGTGAAAACATTTTCATACACACAGCGTTGTCAGTTTAGGGGATTTATCTCCAAATTGAGGATTTTTTGGCGTGATTTGGGATAAAAATTTCATTTTGGGATCCGGGGATTTGTTGGGGATGACAACACAATTTTAAGGGATTTTTGGGGATATTTTTTAAAAGTGATGGTAACAAGAATGATTTTGAAGCTAAAAAATGTGCGTCTAGCAAGTATAAAAATGTGTGTTATTATTTCTAGTGTATGGTTTCTAATAAAACAGAAGTATGTAAATATTTTAAAAAAAAGTATATTTTTTACTGTTTAAAATGGCTGCAAATACTAATTTTATTAACAAAAATCATAATGCTTCTTGGGAATGCAAAGATTGCGCAAAAGGTTTGAAATATACATATACGAGTAACAAAATGCAATATGAATTATTGGAAGCACTTCTCAGAATAAACACATACTTTAAAAATAATTAAATTTGTTTTGAGAAATTTAATCCATCTGCTGAAATGCTAAAGCTTTTTAATACAAGCAATATGTACAACAAAATTTCTGAGGCTGATGAATCAGAAGATTTTCATTCTGAAGATTTTGAAATGCTAAACTCTGGTAAATAATTTTTTATACTTCTATATTTAAATTATGTGTAATTTTTTCTTTACAACATTTATAATTACAAATCTAATTGGTTTGAATATTAATATATGTATTTATGTAGCTATCGATAAAAATTAATTTTTATTATTATTTTTATATTATTTTTAAATAAAAAAAAATTTTGAAACAAAAAAAATCAGTTTGGGGATTTTTGGGACTGACAAATCTCAAATTGGGGATAAGCTCTAAAAAAATACTGGCAGCACTGCATACACAAGCTCCATGCAATATGCGAAAGCCCTGAAAAAAAACTTATTTGTTTTGAATTTTGTTTGGCTAACAACATTTGTAAGACATTGATGCTTGCCAAGGCGATTTTCGGAAGTAGGTCTTACGAGTATATGGGAGCTATGCCTTAATATGGAACACTCTTCATAAATAAGACAACATTTATTATTCTAGTTTATGTATCCTTTTTTATTAATATTTTAGTAATTGTTCAATCTTAAGGTCTTAATTTTAATGTTTTTTTTTTTCAATATATTGCTACCAGGGTTGTCAGATTTTTTTGAGCTTCGTCGCCAAAACGGATGTAAAAAATCGCCAAAATTCGCCAAAATCCGATTTTGTTCAGTTTTTAATTTTTTTATTATTTAAAAGAAATAAATTTTGTTTACACAAAAAAACCTAGTTCAATTTTTAAGTAAAAAATCGCCAAAAATTGAGAAAAAAACAAAAAAATCGCCAAAAATAATTTTTTTTTAGTTTTTGTTACATTTTTTTATTTAATTCATTAATTGTTACTTATTAAACAATATTTTAGTAAAACATATACACACTTATATCCGTTTTTGTATTTTTTACTATTTAAAAAATTTTAAAACTTTGTTAAAAGAGAGTTTTAAATTACATAAAAATGGAGATCATATTTAAAAAAAAAGTAAAATTAAGTAGATAAGTCTAAAGTTCGTAAACTTCATCCTCAGCGATTTCATTACTAGAGTCTTGACTTTCATACATAGTTGAGTTGAATTTTTTTATCATTTCATTAGTCGGTGTAAACGAATTGCAGCATAATTTGTTTACGTTCATATGATTAATTATTCTCAATAGAGCGTCTAAAAGCTCATATTGAATTTTGTACTTAGTCGAGTTTCTGTACAATTCATTATTGAAAAGACCCTTTAAACGCAGACATTACTGGTTGGAACTATCAATATAGTAAGAACGGCCAAAGATATTTCCTTAAAATGGTACGTACCTGCTGTATCGTGATAATCAAACACTTTTGGCCAAAATTCAAGTAAATTTGTGGGAATTTCGTTATTTTAAAATAATTATTTCAATTTATAAACGGAAGTTTTTCCTATTGAGTTTCATGCACGCCTATTGCTACATTTGGATCCATAAATGGTCTTAATGTTTCTTGAACAACGCCAAATTTAGTTTGAGATAATGTATTCGCACACTTTGAAATAGAAAATTGTCCAAAAGCTTTAAAAAAGTTCATACTTTCTGGTAACCTGCTTATCATCTCTTTTAAAAGTTTTTTTAAATACACAAAACAGTTTTCTTTAAGTACGATTATTTCTACTTCGATCAATTTCGCATTTCTTAATTCTGTTTCAAACTCTGCTCCAAAATCAATTGCATTTAGAGGCAAAAATGAATTTGAAAAATCAATAGCTGCATGTAAATCATTGAAAAATTTTTCATTGTTTTCAGTATTATATAAAACAGAAGGTTTGAAAACTTTTGTTGAAAACATAAGAAGTGTACAATACATTTTTTCATGCATGCTTCCTACATCCATGCTGTAAGATTGAAATTCCAAATTCAGATGATTCATTTCGTTGACAATTGGGGATTTATAAAAACCAAAAAATACGATTTTTTTCATCACATAATTTATTATAGATGTTTTGGTGAAAATCGCCAAGAAAATCGCCAGTAATATCAAAAATCGCCAAAAAGTCGCCATGTCGCCAAACGGAAAATCTCGACGCCAAACACGTTTCAAAATCGCCACGTTTGGCGAGAAATCGCCATATCTGACAGCCCTGATTGCTACGTCTTTGTGTAGCATCTTAAGGAATAAATATTTATTTTATCAAAAAAAAAGACCTTAAGCTTGAACAATTATTAAAATATTATTTAAGACATCTTTGCATTTATTTCCAACAGCAAAATGATAAAAAGCACTTTATTTGAAAAATTTTAATTTGATAGCTTAGAAAATATGAAAAAAGTATCAGTGAAATTTAAAGGATTTGTCAAGCAATTCACAAAAAAACAAAGTAAAACCTCTATTGAGCCAACGGAGTGTTATAATCATGTTGCGTCTGCCAAGAAACATCTACACCTGGAAAATATGGAAAATGTTCTTCGGTCATATGAAATGCAAGTAAACTTGTTTGGTTCTGCTGACGAAGGCCACAAAACACAGATTGTTCAACGAAATAAAAACGTGAAGCATGGAGAAGGTTCGTTAATGATATGGATTGTTTTTCTTCGTCTGATGTCGGTCCAATTAAATTGATATATTGAAAAATGTGCGCTGTGGATTACGTAGAAATATTGCAAATGCTACGCTACTAAGCCAGAGAAAAAAATTACCTACAAACTGATAAATTTATAATTTCAGTTCGATATCATTATTTACAAGTTATTTACTATGGGCCGATCATACCAAAATTCATTGCAATGCTTTATATATTGTGTGTATAACTTAAAAATTCGGGATTCATAATAGATGGCGTATCTTTTAAACCGATTTTGTCTTTATGTCATTTATTCTCACTTGGTTTTTTTTGCTTCGAAAAATTTTACTTTTCTTTTTTAGTTTAAAAAAAGTGCAACTGAAGCACACCGAAGCTTATGGTGAATGTGTTCCATCTGAAGACAAAGCTCGCCTATTTCAGCCAAACAGGTTTAGGGACCAAGAATTTGAGGCATGAAAATTGTTGTCAAACTCAAAAAGAACTTGCAAAAAATCATTGCAAACTACACAAGCATCCCTTTCAAAGCATTTGTAAGCAGCAGGATTCATCCAAAAGCAGAGAAATTTGACACCATATGAATGAAGCCGAGAGCTTGAAAGGCTTAAACGCTATAAAAGGCACCGCATCATTATTTGCGATGAAAAAATGGATTCATAACGATAACCCCAAGTATAAGAAATCGTATTTAAAGCCCGGCCAATAAGACGAATCGACACCAAAGTCATGTATCCATGACGCTAAGATAATACTCTGTATTTGGTAGGACCAATAGGTTCCTATCTATTATAAGCTGCTGAAGTCTGACCAGACCATCACAAGAAACCTGGGGCCAAATTACCGCATTCGTGATCGAATGAGCTATCGTATCGAATAATGATTTCGATATCGAAATTACTATAAAATGTACTAAAAATCTAGATCGATATCGTATGCCATAATCTCAAATAAGAAAATTACGATCAATTTTACTCGATATCGTATGCGGTAATTTGACCCCAGTATCGAATGCAGCTGATTTTTTTGACCGAAAAAAGCGTAATATGTACTCGTATTCCATCATGACAACTCTCTGCCACATGTTAAAAACTACTGTTAAAAACTCTTTACCAGAAGTGGTTGGAAAGTTGTGCTTCACCCGGTTTATAGTCTATAACTTGCCCCGCCCGACTATTATTTATTTCAATCGATGCCAAACGCTCTCTCAGGGATACGTTTCACTTTAGAACAAGGTATTTGAAATTGGCTTGATTCGTTCTTGTCCTTGAAAGTTCAGTAAATAGGAAAAGGTACTCGTAATAGCTAAATTTTAATAAATTTGTGAATGTGAATTATTAATTATTACAACTTGATAGTGATATTTATAAGAGGTTTGTGTTATTTTAAGTGATATTAGGAAGTGGACTTTATATATAAAATGCATTATTTGTTTCAACTTGATAATGATGATATTTTATTGTCGTCAACATTTAAATGCATGAATCTAGGTGAAATTTACCACTAAAGTTAACCAAATCAGGATAATCAAATAAATGTTTTCATACAGAATCTAGCTCTAAGAAATCTGTTAAAGTATTATATTGGTGGTGTTTATATAAGAATATACACAGCTTTGCATAACTATAAATACATAAAAGTTTTCTCAATTTTCTATGTTAAAGAAAAAGTAAAGCAGTATCGAGCCATAACCGCCGAAAAAATGTATCCCACAAACTCAAAATTTTACAGGGGAAGGTTTTTTTTAAATAAAATCAGTTTGAATAAAGCCATTATTTTAAAATTTATAATGTAAATATTGTTTTGTGTAATACATTTAATTTTAATAATTTTAAATGATGTTGAACTATCGATTTCGATTAAAAAACAACAATCGATTATGGTGTGGGATACATTATTTTGGCGGTTATGGCTCGGTATGTGAACGACCAAAAAAATAAATATTATTAAACAGGAAAAAAATCAAAATTTTTTTCTTTTACCACTTGAAAATATATATTTATTTATAAAGAAATTAATTAGTGTTTCATAACTATAAATACACTGAAATTAAAATACATTCAAATACCAACACTCATAAAAAATTAAAACTGTAATAATGTGTTCGGCCTCCTTTTTTTGAACCAACTCAAAAATTCACCAGATTTATTCTTATATCTTGGGATATAGATCTCAAAAAAAAAACGGTCACACTTGAAAAATAGTTGCCAAAAAAGACGTAACAACTAAATAAAATATATTTGAACTCATTTATTTATTTAAAAAAAACTTTTCTTATTTATGCCAAAGCACAACAAATATTTAGTTTTAATTTATTTGATGCTGTTTGATCTTGCAAAAGTTTTGTAAGAGTAAACAACTTCAAATAAATTTGTGTTAAAATAAGTGATTACGTTTTTTTTTTAGTAAATATTTGCAATGTGTATGATCACCCTAATACTATGTTTCCACGACGACTTGAATCACCTGCTTCGCCTTCTGAATCATGTTTATGAATCATGCTGTTTACATGACTAATAAACTTGATTCGATTTGACAGTTGTTTTTAATAAACAAACAGAATAAAAAAAACAGAATTTACAATTTGTGGAAAATATTTTTTTTTAATGGACAAAAAAACTGAGTGAAAATTAGTTAGCTTATTTGAAGAAAAAAACATACATTCGTACGTATTTACTTTCTTTACTTCCAGTAACAAGAAAATAATTTGCTTTGTTTACAATAATATAAAATTTTTACAGCTAGTGCAGATAAACTTGCGATAAAAATTAGAGAAGAGTGCATTTTTTCTACTTGATTCGCTCTTAAAATTTTGTATGGTGAAGCAAGTTGTTTCGCACATGATTGGGGTGTGAAGCATGAATAGAGAGCGAAGCATGTACCGTGGAAACATAGTATAAGCATCTAGAACTGCTTCTTTTAGATGATACAAGCTTTTATATTGTCGGTTTTCAGCATTAATCGATGGCTTAATATTCCCCAAATGTTCTCAATGCGGTTCTAATTTGAAAAACATGCGGACCCTTCAAGTGAATTAATATGGTTCGAAAAAAATCATCCAATTGTTAGATGACTTACATACTATTTTCTAATAATGACACTAATTTTTCAGAAATAATTCATTTTGTTGCTTAGAAATGCCAAATGAAGCATACTGTCTTCACAAAAAGCTCTCCAAATCGTCAAGAAACCGTGCTTTCTTGCGTAGGTCTCTTTAAAGCTGTCTGGAAAAAAAAGATTGAATTGTTTCTCATCATAAAAAATCACCTTAAACAAATATATGTCTAAATAGTGCAACTATTAATAAAAATTATCGGCGAATTAAATTAGCGAATTAAAGTCTAACAGTTTTGTGGCGAATTAAAATAGCCTTCCTTGATACAGAAAACGCTTGTGTCAAGTAATAGCGTGGAATTTTTTTAGCAGTCTACTTATGGTGTATTTGGACTCATTTATCTTACATTCAATAATAGTCTGATCAAGTCTTTTTAATGTGTTGCTGGCACATTTTAATATTGTGCGATTGTCCCCTTCTGAAAGCTTCTTTTCGTTGAAAAGTTTGTTACTTCAACATGTGACCGGCTTGACTAAAACATGTCAAGCTACTTTTTATATAATACTGGAAAGCCAATTTGAGCGGCATGCGGCCGGCATCAGCTGTTCTTTTTGCCGCTTATACTTTTTGTAGGTAGGCAAATGTGCACGGCGTATTTAAAGCGGCAAATGTCAAAAAATGAAATTGATTAGTTTTTTACATAAATAAATTCTTAAATAAACGTTTTTTTTAGTGTGTACACTGTACATGGTGTAAAAAGTATTAGAAAACTAAACTTATATATCACATATTACAGTATAATCTCGATAATCCGGACAATTAAAAACCATGTGGTGTCCGAAATATCGGAATGTCCGAATTAGAGAGACAAGAGAAATAATTTAAGAAACCTATTGAAAACATAAGAAAACCTTTATTTATTAAAATAAATTTATTTCAAAATGAAATCTTTACAAAATGGTATCTTTACAATTCTTTCATACATATCACATGCAGCGAAAATAGTTGGAGATTTTCATCTGGTGAAGTTTGGATTAATTTTTCTTTTTATATGCAATATTTCTGAGTCTTATAAGTTTTGAAATATACCCAGCTGGAGCTCATGCTCTTCGCAATATTTTATACAAATATTAAGGGCAGATATGGCTTGCGAATGCTGTGTTTTTGAAACATTATTGTCATATTCTTCATTAAATGATTCAACCTCATCATCTTCTGTGATTTCAACTTTATCATTACGCGAATCGTTAACCTCATTGAAATTGTAGATATCAGGTGCTAGATCAACAAGTAAATCAATTACTTCGGCGTTATCGCTGCGTTTTAGTCTTGTTAGAGGAACTTCATCCTCTGAGACCCATTCTTCATCATAAAGAATTTTATTGAAATATGTTTTTGAGAATATTTTCGTCAGATTTATCCCAAGCATTGCAAATCAGAAAGACGACGTCTTTCAATGAAAAGGTCTTAAGAGCGTTCATTAAATTTTCCCGACAAAAAGCTTTTAAGATACTTTATTTTTAAAATTCGAATAGCGTTTTGTTCCAGTGGCTGCATCAGTGCTGTGCAGTTATGTGGAAAAAACATACTTGTTTAAATCTGCTAGTGTCTTTGGATGGCATGTTGCGTTGTCTACCAGCAAAAGTGCTCAGTAGATAAATTATTCTCTTTGAGATACCTTTTTAACTAATGTTAAAAATTTTTCAGAAATAAAACTAATGTTACTCAGTTGAATAAATGCTGTCCGAATTATTGAGGGAGAAAAAAATGATGATGTCCGGATTATAGAGTCTATTATGGTAAAAAATTAAGTGTCCGGATTAGCAGGTGTCCGAAATATCGAAATTGTACTGTATATGCATGTGTATGGCAACATCGTAAAAAATGTTACTATAGTTATGAAACACTAATAAAATATTAATGCACAATTTCTCTCTGAAATTAATGAAATGTACACGTTTTAAAAAACTGTTTGTAACGTTACAACAAATAGCAAACATCAGGAGTAATTACAGTAATGCCGCACAGTGTTTTTTTATAAAAATATAAAATCAGCTGCAATTTTAGTTTTTATACGCTAAACAGCTCGTGCTATTTGCTGCAAATGCCACAATAACTATTTAAAATAATGAACAAAGTAAAAACATGTTGAACTGCTGACACGATCCTCAAGCCATATGACAGCTTTAAACCCTCTAAATTCAAAACAAACAAAATAATATGAGTACAGATAATGAATGAATATTCTAAATATTGTTAAATGGCTACAAATTATATTCACCATTTACTAAGTACTTAATCGGCATAAAGAAATCAAGAGTTTGTCTTAAAAAAACTCACAAAATCTTAACAAAAAACAAGCTGACGCGCCTTTCTTCCGTTGTTTTTTTTTTTTTTTGTTGTTGATTGATATGAATATTTTTTATGTAGCTTCTAATCTTTGTTTTTTTTTTAAGAAATATAAAAAATGTAAGGGAATACCTTACGCTGATTAAGGTCTTTTTCACCTTTCAAAGAAAGTGAAAATGTGTGGCAGACTCCAGTTTTTTTGTTTTGTTTTGTTAAACTAATCTTTACGTTTTTAGGCACCCTTAAATGATTGTTCAACATCTTGTGTAACATCAGTTGGAGTATCTTAGACAAAACAATATACAAACCAAAAAAAAAACTGCAGAAAAAATTCATAAAAAATCTAATGAATGAAATAGAACGCATGCCACAAGATGTTGAAAGTGAAAGGATCTTGTAGTTTTCTTTTGTACGCTCTTTATTGAGGTTTAACTTTTTTATGCATACTCGTATATGTATGTGCATATGGTGATATTATCGCGTAAATGTTTTTTGTTTATTATTTTATGAAAAAAAAAAAAATAAGATTGTTTTGATGGTAACTACTGAAAGTGAGGGTGCCTTATTTTTTTGCGCATATGCATGGTTTTTTAAGGACTTCCTTGTTTTGTGTTAATGTGATGGCATGTGGTGGTTTTTTGTTGGTATTTTGTCCCCCACAGAATGTTGTGGTTAACCTCAGAAAACAAATAAAATAAAAAATAAACTAGGAGGACATGTTAATGGACTCTTTTGTATTGTCTATTCTATTGGTTATTTTTTTTTAATTTTTTGAAAAAACTGAAAAATTCAGCTTGTTTGATTTTCGGTTTGTTAAGGAGGTCTTTTTTAAAAGCCGGATGTTTTTTAATTTAATGTTTAAGTTAAATCAACATTTAGTCAAATTTAAAAGAAAATATGTTTTAAAATTTAAAACAAAAAAGTTTCAATAAAAGATCCTTAAATACATTTTAAAAGAAAGTCTGTTAGTAGCCATTTGTCAATTGCTGTATGGTTTTATTGGAACAAATTTGTGGTGGTTTAAAATCGGCCACCTAAAGAAAAATTTCTCACATAAGAAAAAATAAAACAAAAATAACTAAAATTTCGAAAATTTATTCAAATTACATACTAGAAAGTTATATTAAAAACGGCTGCTATTCTCAAGCCGTCAAAAAATGTATCAGCAATACTGCTCTGCCGGCTTTGATTGTAGCCCAAATGGGTTTTACATTCTAAATTCTCTTTTTAGGCCTCATTTTTGCACCTTCAAAGTAAATCATTGTATTTAATATCTAGTCAGTTCACATGCGGTGTCTAGTTATTATAGTCACCAGCACAGAGATATTCCAACTAGAATTCTATATTTTGATATGGTCAAAGATGCGTGGCTTTCTCCTAGTGTCCCATCTTATATAAGTAAACTCTTTAAGCCTTCGGAGAACTCGTCCATTTTATGGTCGACATAATCGTCCATCAGAGCAATTAATTCGGTTAACCATGGATCGTTTTCGCACTACGTTTACTCTATGTGATAATACGCATCCGCAGAGACGTAGAACAGTGCGCACCGAAAAAACAATTGCCGCTGTAGAGCAAAGTGTTGAAGAGGACCCGAATGAATCGATTCGCCACCGTGCACAGCAATTGAAAGTTTGTCCATCAACTTTATGGAAGATTTTGCGCAAAGATCTTGGCTTGCGACCTTACAAGATCCAGCTTGTGCAAGAATTAAAGCCGCGAGACCATGCAATGCGTCGTGATTTTGGTGTATGGGCCGAAAATGAGATTGATCTCGATGCTGATTTTCATCGCAAAATTTTGTTCAGTGATGAGCCTCATTTTTGGTTGAATGGCTACGTCAACAAGCAAAATTGCCGCATTTGGAGCGAAGAGAATCCACATGAGACCCTTGAGGCGCCATTACATCCACAAAAACTGACTGTTTGGTGTGCTCTATTCGCTGGTGGAGTCATTAGGCCATACTTCTTCCGAAATAATGCTGGAGAGGCAGTTACCGTTAATGGAGACCGGTGTAGAGCCATGATAACCGACTATTTTGGTCCCGAATTGGATGGCATGAATGTGGATGAGTTGTGGTTCCAACAAGACGGCGCTGCATGCCACACAGCGCACGCCACAATCGATTTATTGAAGGAAACTTTCGATGAGCGCATAATTTCGCGGAATGGACCTGTCAATTGGCCACCAAGATCGTGTGATTTGACACCATTGGATTATTTTCTTTGGGGATATGTGAAGTCGCTCGTCTACGCCAACAAACCAGAAACGTTAGGGGAATTGGAAGCCAACGTTCGTGGCGTTATTGCCGACATACGGCCCCATATGCTCGAAAAAATGGTTGAAAATTGGACCTGTAGAATTGGCTTTATTCGAGCCAGCCGCGGCGGCCACATGCCTGAAATCATATTTAAACATTAATGGCATAAAATTATCCTTCCAATAAAGCCAAATTGATAGTCATTAAAACGATTTTCTTTTGTTTTATTTCAATTCGAAGTTCTATACCTCTAAAAAAACACCCTGTAGAAAATCCAATAGTATTTTGTGTAAAAACTAAATCTAACACATGCAAGGGTTTTGTGTATTCCAAAGCGATTATCAGTAGTTTTAGGTAGATTATTTCCTTCAGAGTAGGTCTTCAAATAATAGCCTCACAAACAAATCCGACAAAACTATAGACTTAGCGATCAATTGTTGACCCTTGCCGAATACTTTCCGAAGTTTCCCTGTTGTTGTTCGAAACTACATATGTTTCGAAATTCAGCTATCCTTTACTTCCTCTTTAAGATAACCAGTTACGTTTTGCTGGGATTTATGAGAGATAGAAATGTAGAGAGTCCTTTAATAATTGTCACAAAAATGTCGTGCTTTACTATGTACATAAAAACCCATTCCTAACACAAGAATATTCTCTTCTATAAAAAAGAGGCTCTATGATGTAATTATTTTCTTTGGAGTAAAGTTCAATGTAAAGTTGTGCCCGGTCGTTCATTTCAGTGACCGGTCATTTTCGTTCATTTATCCGGGACTGATTCGTTCATTCAATTCGTTCAATCGTTCACTTTGAACGAATGAATACAACACTTATTGAATGTGATTTTCTTCTTGTCTTTTGATAAACAGCAGCTGAACGAAATTGATCCGTACACTATTGAACGAAAACCGTTCAGTTAAATGACCGGCTCATTCCGTTCAATGAAGTGATCCGTTCATTTTGACCCGTTCGTTCAATGTCGGAGAAGGAACATTGCCAACTTAGTATTAAAAAAACACTTTTCTCTAAAAAAGGCTGTTTTTTAGATGCATAGAACTTTGAAATAAAATAAAGCAAAGATGATTTTTTTAAATTAACATGAAATGTAAAGGTCCAATTTTCGATCAACAATATCGCGACGAATGTTATCCTTCAAGTGGTCAATCGTTTCGGACTTATCGGCGTAAACTAGCAACTTCACATATACCCACAGAAAATAAATCGCAATATTTTGGAGGCCAATTCACGGGTCCGAAACGTGAAATTATGCGGTTACCAAACGTTTCCTTCTATACATCAATTGTGACATGTAGCGCCATCTTGTTGAAACCACAATTTCTGCACATAATGATTGTTCAATTGATGAACGAAAAATTCAGTAAACATGGATCTATAGTAGTCACCATTGACTTTAACGATCTGGCCAGGTTCGTTTTTAAAAAAGTACGAACCAATTATTCCACCAGCTCATAAAGCAAATTTCGCAAATGAAAATCGGGATCAACCGCAGTCTTGTTTTGGGCCCATTCACCGAATCTACGCCTTTCGTGTGGCTTCCACTCTTGCACGAGCTGGATTTTGTAAACACGAAATCCAAGATTCCACTGTACGATGTCTCTATGGGCGAGTGTTATAAGTTTGAGTGATCGATGAGAAAACGTTACATAGTTAATCGAATTGTTCTGATGGACGATAAAATGGAAGTAGTGCGCGATACGTATTTCGAACAGAACAATTTTTTTTTTTTTTTAGTACATTTAATTTATTTATTGGATCTTCAGAAATGAAATGACAATAAGTTTTCGAATCTTAATACTAAAAGAAAATAATAAGTCCAGCCAGTGCTAGACAAAATATTATGATACTACAAAAAATTTATAACCACTGATCCAGTCATCTGTTTTGCGCTTGAGTTAAAGCAAGGGTATCCCTCCTTCTCAACCGAACATGGCCAGTAAAGTTAAGGATGTCTCGTGCAAGTGGGTTTGGATGGTGTTCAAGTTTGCTGACATATTTTGAGGCGTGTTTTGTAAATTCGACTTTCACCAAAGGAATGCCTAGATCTTTGTGGATTCGAGAATTTTTAACATACCATGGAGCTGCAGTAATTGTACGTAGAATCTTATTTTGACCCCTTTGAATTTTTTCAATGTTGGATGCTGAGGCAGTACCCCATAATTGAATTCCATAACACCAGATTGGCTTTAGAATTGCATTGTACAACAAAAGTTTGCAATCCAACTTTAATGTAGAATTTCTGCCGATTAGCCAATTAATTTGCACTGCTTTTAATCTCATCTGGGTAAGTTTTGCGTCGATATGAGACTTCCAAGTTAAACGACGATCGAGGTGGATTCCGAGGTATTTGACTTCATTGTGTTGCGGGATAATTTGATTATTTATTCTGATGAAAGAGCAGGTATCTTTTCGCAATGTGAAAGTTATATGAATACATTTCTATTCGTTAACCCTGATTTTCCAAAGCTCAAGCCAATTCTCTAGCTTATAATCATATTTCTGCAAGTTCTGTGATGCTATTTGATGGTCCTTATGAACGCTAATAAAGGCTGTATCGTCTGCAATAGTTGAAGTATGTATTATGGGGTCTAACGGCATATCGGATGCATAAATCAAATATAAAGTTGGACCCAGTATGCTACCCTGGGGTACTCCTGCTTCAATTGGCTGAGCGGGGCTTAAAAAATCGCCTTCTTTGATTGTAAATTTGCGACCATATAAATAACTTTTCATAAGTTTGTGGGTGTTAGCAGGCAGAGTTAATTTAATTTTATGCATTAAACCTTCATGCCAGACTTTGTCGAACGCTTGCGACACATCAATGAAAAGGGCGGAGCAGTATTTTTTCTCTTCAAACGACTGTCTTATCACATTTAACAATCTGTGTGTTTGTTCGATGGAACTGTGTTTAGCTCTGAACCCGAATTGGTGATTTGGGATACATTGAGTGTCGTTCAGAATTGGAATCAACTTAGCCAATAACAATTTTTCAAACAGTTTTGAAATTGTCGGCAGTAGACTAATTGGCCTATATGACTCTACTTTAGTGGGGTCCTTCCCTGGCTTAGGAATCATGGTAATCATAGATACCTTCCAATCTGCAGGATAGTATTCTAGGCGTAAAATAGCATTAAAAATAAATAGGATAATTCTTTTAGCTACACGAGGTAACTCCACAAGCATTTTGTTGCTGATTTTATCCATACCTGGAGCTTTTTTAAGATTCAGAGTACCAATAGCGCTTTGAACATCATTAAAGCTAAGTCTTAGAGGTACAGGAGGTCTAATAACGAGTGGAGGCAAATCAGATGCATTATTTGAGTTGTTTATAGTAAACACATTTCTCAAATGGTTAACAAATAAAATCCCCTTCTCGGAATCATTTCTAGCCCAGTCACCAGTCGGATTTCGTAGAGGAGGCTTTCCTCTAACTGGTCTTTTTAAACCTCGTGCCGCCTTCCATAACGAATAGTCAGATTGTGGGGTACTATCAAGTCCCTCCAAGTAAGATTTAAGTGAACCCATTCTTTGGGTTTCTAAGAAATTTCTTAGTGTATCTCTGCATACCCGTAGCCTAGCTTTCAGTTCAGGAGACCTGTGAATTTACCACTCTCTTCTCACTCTTCTTTTTTCTGACAGGAGATGATCGAGTTCAGCGAAATATGTTCTATTTGTCCCACTTCTGCACTCAACGTCGTATGTGGAGGCGTGATGTACAGCTCTTCCTATGTCCTCAGTAAACTTGTAAATCGACCCATCAATATCCTCGGTAGTTCTCAACACAACATTTTCCGTGCAGTGGGAACTTAAATACTTTTTATACTTTATCCAACTTACTCTGGTTTTAGATATGTCCCGAAATGGAGAGCCATTCCCTTGAAGGAAACGCATTGAAATAATAGAAGGAGAGTGATCTGAAGACAAGTCTAATGAAGGCTTCACTTGTATCGATTCTATAGGGATATTTTTCACTACTCCGAAGTCAATAACATCGGGAATCTTCCGTCGGTCCGTCGGCCAGTAGGTGGGATGACCGCTTGAGAGTACATCTAATCCCATTTTTGCAATGGTGTTGAAGAGTTCACGACCCTTCGGGGTCACCAGACGTCAACCCCAAAAAGTGTGTTTGGCGTTAAAGTCACCAGCAACTAAAAATCTAGCTCCAAGGGAATTGAAGAAACTGTAGTATTGGTGTTCTTTTATTGAAAATCGAGGTGGCGAATAAATTGATGATAAAACAAAATTGTATTGACTGAATTCAATGCAAATGTTTGTTGCTTGTAGGTAATCCTCACATATGTTGTTCATTAAATAATGTTTTATTCTGTTCTTTATAAGAATTGCCGAACCTCCACATGCTCTTCCGCGTGGATCTTTAGTATCATATAACACGTAGCCATTAATTTTGAAGTACGCTGTCGCCGTCAAGTGAGTTTCAGAAATCATCATGACATCAATCTGCTTATCCATCAGGAAGTGTTCCAGTTCGTTTTTATGTTGGCGGAGGCCGTTCGCATTCCAAAAACAAATTTTTAAACAAATCATTTCTTTAAAATGGCTTGTAAGATAGTGGATTGCATTTTCAGCATTTCCTGCATCATGGATGTCATAGTGTAACAGAACAATGATTTTCAAAATAAATTTGCAAAATTTAGAAGTGTTGTTCAGGCGTCAGTCTATTCTATGTTAAAATGTCAAACTAAACATCAATCACTTGACAGCTGACCAAATGGCGACCAGTTAAAAAAGTTTTGCCAACTTAATGCTATATACATCTAAAATAAACACGCTTTTTAACCACTTGCGGGACTGTCTGAGCTGATATCTCTGTTCCCGCATTTCAGAACAAAAACAGTTCTCTTATCTTGTTCGCTTATATTAGACATTCTCGATTTTCGGCGCTCTTAAATTGTTAAAATTTGTTCTCGGTCTTTTAAAAATGAAGCATTGCACATATATTCAAAATTTGATGGAAGTTGCAGATATTATTTGAAATGTGGAAAAACCTTTTCCGTTGGATTCCTCAGCTATTGAACTGTTAAGCGCCATTTCAGTAAATTATATAACTAGTATATTGCAATGAAATAATAAAATAAAAAAATGTTTGTATATAAAAAAAAAATATAAAAAAAATATTTTGCCGAAACCCGGGATCGAACCGGGGACCTTTAGATCTTCAGTCTAACGCTCTCCCAACTGAGCTATTTCGGCACATAACGGTCAAATGCTTAAAGCCCTCTCTAACACAAACATTAATTCTAATAATAAAATCGTTCGTTGCGTAGTTTTAGCGATAAAATTAATACTTCTTATGGTTTTGAATAATTTAACTACATATGTATTTATACTGCTAAACAAACATCCAAAGTTGTTTGCTCCAAAAGTATTCTATGTGCATGTCTTTTACAATTTAAATTAATTTACTAAACCAAATTTAATAGTTTTTTATATTTTTCCTTAAAATATTAATATGAAAGATGATTTTACATTCTAATAAATATTATAAAAAAAATATAATATATATTTTCTTCTAGTTTTTTTTTACAAAACACTTTAAAGAAGAAAAAATGTATGCCGAAACCCGGGATCGAACCGGGGACCTTTAGATCTTCAGTCTAACGCTCTCCCAACTGAGCTATTTCGGCAGATTCTTAATAAAGTAATCAAACTTTTTTATAAACTTAGTATGTATATGTATTTTACTTAACAAAAAAGTGTTTTTGCATTTTGGTACATATTCTAAAAATTATATAATTTCTAAATTGTATTTCCTTGTTATACTACAAAGAAGTAGCTTAGACCAATAAATATCCAACTTTTTATACAACCTCATCAGTCTTTAGTATTGAATTGTTTGTTTGTAAATTGTTTTATTGAAACATAATTTATAATATATATAATTTATATATTCATTCCCTCCCTTTCACACAAAGTATTAAAAATTATTATATGTATATGCCGAAACCCGTGATTGAACGGGGACCTTTCTTTATATCTTTAGTCTAAATGAGCTAGTTCGGCATATGCTGAATTTATATTTTATGTTTTTATAACTACCTATATACTCGTATATACATAGATATTCCTTTCCGTTTTTATATAAACAGATATTTATGTCTTTAACCATCTATTGGAGCTGGTAAGACTACTGAAAACTTATGTTAAATTATTTAATCAACTATTATAAAATTTTTGTTCTTTTGAAAATACATATTAAAATAATAAAAATAGTCTTGCCGAAACCCGGGATCGAACCGGGGACCTTTAGATCTTCAGTCTAACGCTCTCCCAACTGAGCTATTTCGGCAGATCGATATCGAACTTTTTAATATATAACAAAATAAATATATAAATAAAAAATGGTTTGAAACACACACAGGTAAAAAAATCGGTCAAGCTCAACCATATAATAACCCCACACGAGAATATGAGCAAAAATAAATTTCTTTTAAAATGTTTAAAGCCGCGTTAAGTTACAATTAATGGCATTATTTCAGAAATAATGAAGACCTAAAGTTCGTTTTAGGGATTTGACTTTATAAAGTCCTATTTCGGGATGATATTTGTTTGGAGACTATTTTGAATAGACCTTAATAAATTTTAATAAAATACCTTCTAAATTGCTACCTGTACATTACGCACAATTTTTGCATGGATAGCTAGTCGGACATCTTTAAAACGCCTTAGAAAGTGACTCTAAATTGCTTGCATTTAAGAGTAAAGTGGGTTTTATACAAATATTTTTGTACAATCACCAGAGTAAATACGTTATACTAATCTAAACTATTGCTAGGCTACCTACATATAAAATAATATATATAAACAATTTGAAAACAAAAAATATTGAATTTTGCCGAAACCCGGGATTGAACCGGGGACCTTTAGATCTTCAGTCTAACGCTCTCCCAACTGAGCTATTTCGGCATATATATTTTTAGAACAAACTTTTGTGTGTTATAAATACAATTGTACTTATATGTACCTAATTTTTGTTATTTTTTTTGCTGAATTCTGTATGGATATTGCTTTTCAATAGAAATTTATATGTATACTAGCTAAACCCGGTGTGCTTTGCTACCCCCCCCCCCCTCGTCATAAAATAAAACGTATTTATATATTTACAAACATTAATTTATTTAATTTTAATGTATTTATTGCAATGCTTTAGGCGAGACCATGTCCCTTTGTCCACTTACATAGCCAAGAATTTATTATTTCGTAAGAATATTCTGTTGTGAAAATTTAATGACGATCGGTCCAGTAGTTAAGACTATATTACGATGTTTAATTTTTCTAAAAAGGGGCGTGGTCCCACTCACTTTTCTCCTGGTACGAATTCCTAATTATGCCCCAATACCATATGTACCAAATATCACCGACGTACGTCAAAAAATGCCCAAAATATGGCGGGTTAAATTTGTGGGTTATATGGGCGGTGCTACCCCCGTTTGTACATTCAAAACTTCATATAGCCTATTATTCCTTCCAGACACACATGCTGTACAAATTTCAGGCAGATTGGTCCAAGGGTTTGGCCTCCTATTAAGCACAAACATACAGACACACATTCATTTATATAGATTAAAAGCAATATAATTTAAGGTGAAATGGGGCGAAAAATGGGGATTTGGTAATAAAAAAATATATGTAGTTAAAAAGTATATAAAACTTTAGGTAAATACATATTACGAAAAAAGTATTTTGTATAGCAAACATTGTTAGTGGTATAAGTAAGTATCTGAATTAAAAAAAGGGGGCGATGAAGTAGGCGTGGTTCATAGTTATATGGCGACAATATAGAGCAATATACTACCAAATAAAAAAAATACGTTGGAATGAACAAATTTGTATAGAGAACAAAAAGTATAAAACTTTCAAAAATTTGGCGTGAAAAGGGGCGTGAAAGGGGCGTGGCTTAAGAAATCTTTATTTTTACCTCGCCTGGAGTATATAATGTGTATACAATTTGAAGTAAATCTGTTAAAAACTATATGGGAGTAATTACATAATTTTTAAAAAGTGGGCGTAAAAATGGGCGTGGTCAAAAAAAGTACCCTATTAATTATACCAGAGTCCCAGTTAAATGCAGTAAAAATTTCAAAAATATCGGTCCAGAGGTTTGGTCTCCAATTACAATATTTTAAAAAAGTGGGCGTAAAAGTGGGCGTGGTAAAAAAAAGTACCCTATTAGTCCTTCCAGAGTCACAGTAACATGCTGTGAAAATTTCATCAAAATCGGCTCAGCCGTTTTGGAGTCTATACGTTACATACATACATACATACATACATACATACATACATACATACATTGAATTTTATATATATAGATATCAATTCTGGTCCACGATTTCTTATAGCCCCCATACAAATGTCTATACTATATCTGGTAGAGTCCTAAAGGTAAATAACAATATTCAATATCGATCAAAATCGCCGTTAAAATTCAATGAAATTTTCGTTCGAAAATTTATCTCCACTACACTTTTTAAATATTGTGCTGATATCAGTTTATTAATAAACAGAATCGGTTAATCAAGTTCTGATGAACTCTACGAAGCTTAGTTAGTAGAAGAAGGAGAATATGGAAAAAATTTAAATTAAATTTTAAAGTAAACATTTATAAAAGTTTGATAACAATGGGAAATACCTGAAGTATTTAGATATTTTAAAAGAAAACGTAAAATGTAGTTATATTTCAGTTGTTAGTGAGTTAGGTTTCTTTAAAACTCCTAATATATAGGTACTTTCAATTCCCCCTCCAGCCTTAAAAACTAACAAAACTAATAATTTATGTATGCACATATTTCGCTTTCCTTACAAAACCAACTTAATGGAAATTCTAAAATGTTCATAAAACACATGCTCTTAATTGTTTTAATTGATACCTACCGTCATACTTTTCTGCAATTTACTCACGTGTCAATGGTAAATCTGGTCAACTGTCAACTATAATCCCATACAAATTTAAATAGATGACAAGAAACACATGGCCAATATTAATGGGCCTTAACGCAAAATGACCATTTAAGCATTCAAACAAATGGCCAATACAAAGAAAACTCCTACAAATACTTAATACAAGTAATAATCAATTCCAGCAGACAGAGAATGGGCAAGAAAAGGTAAATCTAAATCGTTCGTATCTTTTATAATGCCAATGTTGTAGTGGTAATGCTGACATATTTTCATAAAGCATGAGTGTGTTGCACATTTTCTAAATAATGCGCAAACAATACAAAACTAAAATACTAAATTATGCATAAAAAAAGAATATACAATTCAAATGGGAACATCAATGGATAGATAGATGAATGGTTGACAGACAGTCAGACCGTATATACTATAGGTCTTATTCGATTGCTTGCCAAACAAAAAGACAGAAAGGAAGAGAAAAGAAAAGAAAAAGACACAATAATTCATAAAATGCATTTTGAAGACCATGCGACCATAACGTTTAATCAACCATTCATACAAGTTACAATTGTTCACCTAGCTATTGACAATTGTCCACGTTAATACCTTATTGTTGTCAATTTGAACAACAACAATATCCGTTGTTGTAAATTGTTGTTGTTTGTCCCATTGAACTATTTTTCTCCCTCCATTGTTCTGCGAGTCTCCTTTGGCCAGGAGGTAAAATAATGCCATTTCAATTCTTGCGCTTTACGTAGCGAGTGTTTTTAATTTGCTGCCTACCAATTCAAGGTGTGCCCTGTCCAGGCGCCCTTCTTAGAGTTTTTATTTAATTAGATACTTTGCTACAAGGAAATCGATTTTGAATTAAAGAATAATCTCCTAAAGGTGCAAAAGGTGTGAAAGGATTAAACGGTAGTCCATCATCAAATTGTGGTCAGTAGAAATATATTATATACATACATATGTACATATATTATTTACTGTTTTGCAAGCAAATAGCATACAAATCAAGATGTTTTGCTAGATAATAGGAATTCGGAAATATGTTTTGGGATTGGTCTATTTATTCAAAACTAATGAAAGTTTTAAATTGCTTGATTAGTTATTTATAAGCCGAAATAGCTCAGTTGGGAGAGCGTTAGACTGAAGATCTAAAGGTCCCCGGTTCAATCCCGGGTTTCGGCAACAATTGACTTTTATGCACATACGAATATATGTATATAAAACGGGTCCAGAACAGGGTAAGGTGTCCCCCAGAGTTGTCCACTGGTTTTTAGATTACACAATAATGTGTAATCTCTATCTCTCGAATGATACCAATTCCAATTTTCCTTGAACTTACTGATCGAAAAAATCATTGACTTGAAAAGTTTCTTAGCAACGTTATTTGAGTTTTTTTTTAGTTTTGTCAGCCATGCCACTCACAGAACTCAATTCCGAGCGAAAGTGGTTTTGATTCCGTAAATTGAGTCTTTAGAAAATGAAATACGATTTTTTTCGGAATGAAACCACTTTAGATTTTTAAAGTGGAATTGTAATTTTTTATGATTGTATACTGAAAAAAAACTATACTGTTAATTTAAAATGACAATTAAATAATTATTTTTTTTTATATTTTCATTGTTTTTTTTTTAATTATCTCATTCATACATATTTAAATAAAATGTTAAAAATTTCAAAGTTGGAGTCAGCAACAAAAAAACTTTTGTCAAAAACTTTTTTTTTTTTTTTTTTTTTTTAATTTTTTTTTTTTTTTATTTACAAGTTTTTTTTTTTTTTTGCTGTTTATATGCCTCAGCGTCTAATGACATTATTGAGGCGAGTTGGCATTTACTTATTCAAATTTTATAAACTTACAAAAATTAAAAATATTGACAGAGTATCAGATACATACATCCCTTAAATTTCTCCTTCGTAGCTCTTCAACTGCGTTTAATTTAAAACGCAACAATTGAAATTCCGGACTTTTTAAAAAATTTTGTTCACTTTTATTTAAAATTTCTATGTAGCGCTCTTTTTGTTCCCTTTTGTTATACTTTTTATTATAAAAATCATATGTTTTTTGTTTTGGTTAAGATGTTATGACACTTGCTATTTTTTGTGTTTTTCCAATATTGGAGAACAGTACAAATATATTTGCATAGGAAAACTGACTAAGTGTAAAATCTTGAAATGGTAAACAAATATACGTGTGTTATCGATAAATAATCCCAGACTATCAAAAAAAAAAATACAAAAATGTTTAACTTAAAATTGACATTTCGAGATTAAATGTTAGCACTGTTGCCTATTTTTTTAGTTTTTGATCGAAAGTAGCGGTTTTAATTTTTTTTTTGCGATTTTTAGCTTTTTTTTGCTTTTTTTGACGGGTTTTTGTGGGAATAAAACGTGGGCAATATTGTTTGTTTTGTTTACATTTTATTTTATTGTATTTCTTATTCTTTCTCGCATTTGTTGTTTCATTCAATCAATCCTAAAATAATCCAATACAAAAAATAGCACACAACGTTACAATATTTAAGATAAAAACCGAGATTTAAATTTTTTTGGGAATAAACAAAATCGATCGGCAAAGTAAAAACGATCGGTTTGCAAATACGGAATTGAAATCATTCCAATCTAATTATGTAACATGCCTGTTTATTTACTTTGACAATTGCTAATTTACTTATGGGACACTTTTATACAGTGGAATCATTTTGCAATCAATTGGAATGACAATTTTCGACATTCCCACGACAGCCGGTTCTACGCACCGCAATGACCCGAGATCACTTGGCCAAGGGCAACAGCAATTACTGCTTTTTAACTTTTGCAAATTAACTTTTTTGAATGTGTAATTGATTCTTCTCGGATTTTAACATATTTACTTCAAATCGAATACACATGTTATCAGAAATATGCAGCCTGTGTTTAGGAAATTACTAATTTAAGAAGCAGTGAAGTGCAACATTTATTTATTAGTCTATACTTTCTTCAAAATGTAGCAATCATAATATTTTGTCTAGCACTGGCTGGACTTATTATTTTCTTTTAGTATTAAGATTCGATTTCAACCTTTGATCAGCTCATTACAAGCCGAAATAGCTCAGTTGGGAGAGCGTTAGACTGAAGATCTAAAGGTCCCCGGTTCAATCCCGGGTTTCGGCATAGAACACGTTTTTTAATAGTCTAAATTTAGTACTGATTATTTTGGCAAGCATACTTAACTAAAGATTTAGATACATATATTCATTACGTTTATACATACATATTTAAATACAAATTTGTTTAAATTATTAAATCGAGCCTATCGATACCATATAGAGCCCAAAAAGTTTTGCGAGGACTAAATATTATTTCCACAGAATATAGCGCCTTAAGTTCGGTTTATTGAACAATTCTACTGGTTTTTAATAGTGAAATTTTCACATCCTATTATTTTATTATTTTTATAACAGCTGAAATTACAAAAGGGATCATGGGTCATTATAGAAGATTAAAATAATATGTACGAAATGCAAACGTAAAAATCCTATGCCGAAACCCGGGATTCACCGGGGACCTTTAGATCTTCAGTCTAACGCTCTCCCAACTGAGCTATTTCGGCGTATAAATATTCAGTAAGAAAATACTCCAAATAATCCTAGTGCGTTGGCAAAAAAATTAAAATTTTCCAAATGTAAATTAAAATGCATCTTCACCAGTTTTTAAGGAAATGTGTTAAGTTTAAGTTTTAGCACAATTAATAATATAGAAATTTGCCGAAACCCGGGATTGAACCGGGGACCTTTAGATCTTCAGTCTAACGCTCTCCCAACTGAGCTATTTCGGCGTATAAAAATTCATTAACAACATTTTCCAAATAAAGCTAGTGTGTTGGCAAGAAAATTAATATTTTCCAAATGTATTTTAAAATAAATTTATGGCAAAAGCGTTCTAGGGTCAATAACCTTTATTGGAATTAAAATGCAATTAAGATGCAATAATTCTTTTCTATATTTTGATGAAAAAAGTCTATAAGTTGCCGAAACCCGGGATTGAACCGGGGACCTTTAGATCTTCAGTCTAACGCTCTCCCAACTGAGCTATTTCGGCTTATAAAATTTGTGACAAGCAATAAAAGTTGCCTAAAATTTAAAAAACATTTTCATTAAAATTGTATTCTTGGCGTGTTCATATTTCCCGGAATCCGGAAATTTGACATCGTATGTGCATTGTTTAAGTTTAGAATTTGTTCCATATCATTTTAAGAAATTGGGCATCTTAGTTAAAATGCATCTTCACCAGTTTTTAGGGAAATGTGTTAAGTTTAAGTTTTAGCACAATTAATAATATAGAAATTTGCCGAAACCCGGGATTGAACCGGGGACCTTTAGATCTTCAGTCTAACGCTCTCCCAACTGAGCTATTTCGGCTTATAAAATTTGTGACAAGCAATAAAAGTTGCCTAAAATTTAAAAAACATTTTCATTAAAATTGTATTCTTGGCGTGTTCATATTTCCCGGAATCCGGAAATTTGACATCGTATGTGCATTGTTTAAGTTTAGAATTTGTTGCATATCATTTTAAGAAATTCGGCATTTTAGTTAAAATGCATCTTCACCAGTTTTTAAGGAAATGTTAATAAGTTTAAGTTTTAGCACAATTAATAATATAGAAATTTGCCGAAACCCGGGATTGAACCGGGACCTTTAGATCTTCAGTCTAACGCTCTCCCAACTGAGCTATTTCGGCTTATAAAATTTGTGACATGCAATAAAAGTTGCCTAAAATTTAAAAAACATTTTCATTAAAATTGTATTCTTGGCGTGTTCATATTTCCCGGAATCCGGAAATTTGACATCGTATGTGCATTGTTTAAGTTTAGAATTTGTTGCATATCATTTTAAGAAATTCGGCATTTTAGTTAAAATGCATCTTCACCAGTTTTTAAGGAAATGTTAATAAGTTTAAGTGTTTATCACAATTAATAATATAGAAATTTGCCGAAACCCGGGATTGAACCGGGGATCTTCAGTCTAACGCTCTCCCAACTGAGCTATTTCGGCGTATAAAAATTCATTAACATTTTCAAAATAAACCTAGTGTGTTGGCAAGAAAATTAATATTTTCCAAATGTATTTTAAAATAAATTTATGGTAAAAGCGTTCTAGGGTCAATAACCTTTATTGGAATTAAAATGCAATTAAGATGCAATAATTCTTTTCTATATTTTGATTAAAAAAGTCTATAAGTTGCCGAAACCCGGGATTGAACCGGGGACCTTTAGATCTTCAGTCTAACGCTCTCCCAACTGAGCTATTTCGGCGTATATAAAATCCATTAACAACATTTTCCAAATAAAGCTAGTGTGTTGACAAGAAAATTAAAATTTTCCAAATGTATTTTAAAATAAATTTATGGTAAAAGCGTTCTAGGGTCAATAACCTTTATTGGAATTAAAATGCAATTAAGATGCAATCATTTTTTTCTATATTTTGATTAAAAAAGTCTATAAGTTGCCGAAACCCGGGATTGAACCGGGGACCTTTAGATCTTCAGTCTAACGCTCTCCCAACTGAGCTATTTCGGCTTATACAATTTGGGACAAGCAATAAAAGTTGCCAACAATTTAAAGAACATTTTCATTAAAATTCTATTTTTAACGTGTTCATATTTCCCGGAATCCGGAAATTTGACATCGTAAGTGCATTGTTTAAGTGTAAAATCTGATCCATACATTATTTTCCATATCATTTTAAGAAATTCGGCATCTTAGTTAAAATGCATCTTCACCAGTTTTTAAGTAAATGTGTTAATAAGTTTAAGTGTTTAGCACAATTAATAATATAGAAATTTGCCGAAACCCGGGATTGAACCGGGGACCTTTAGATCTTCAGTCTAACGCTCTCCCAACTGAGCTATTTCGGCGTATAAAAATTCATTAACATTTTCAAAATAAACCTAGTGTGTTGGCAAGAAAATTAATATTTTCCAAATGTATTTTAAAATAAATTTATGGTAAAAGCGTTCTAGGGTCAATAACCTTTATTGGAATTAAAATGCAATTAAGATGCAATAATTCTTTTCTATATTTTGATGAAAAAAGTCTATAAGTTGCCGAAACCCGGGATTGAACCGGGGACCTTTAGATCTTCAGTCTAACGCTCTCCCAACTGAGCTATTTCGGCTTATACAATTTGGGACAAGCAATAAAAGTTGCCAAAAATTTAAAGAACATTTTCATTAAAATTATATTTTTAGCGTGTTCATATTTCCCGGAATCCGGAAATTTGACATCGTAAGTGCATTGTTTAAGTTTAAAATCTGATCCATACATTATTTTCCATATCATTTTAAGAAATTCGGCATCTTAGTTAAAATGCATCTTCACCAGTTTTTAAGTAAATGTGTTAATAAGTTTAAGTGTTTAGCACAATTAATAATATAGAAATTTGCCGAAACCCGGGATTGAACCGGGGACCTTTAGATCTTCAGTCTAACGCTCTCCCAACTGAGCTATTTCGGCGTATAAAAATTCATTAACATTTTTAAAATAAACCTAGTGTGTTGACAAGAAAATTAATATTTTCCAAATGTATTTTAAAATAAATTTATGGTAAAAGCGTTCTAGGGTCAATAACCTTTATTGGAATTAAAATGCAATTAAGATGCAATCATTTTTTTCTATATTTTGATTAAAAAAGTCTATAAGTTGCCGAAACCCGGGATTGAACCGGGGACCTTTAGATCTTCAGTCTAACGCTCTCCCAACTGAGCTATTTCGGCTTATACAATTTGGGACAAGCAATAAAAGTTGCCAACAATTTAAAGAACATTTTCATTAAAATTCTATTTTTAACGTGTTCATATTTCCCGGAATCCGGAAATTTGACATCGTAAGTGCATTGTTTAAGTGTAAAATCTGATCCATACATTATTTTCCATATCATTTTAAGAAATTCGGCATCTTAGTTAAAATGCATCTTCACCAGTTTTTAAGTAAATGTGTTAATAAGTTTAAGTGTTTAGCACAATTAATAATATAGAAATTTGCCGAAACCCGGGATTGAACCGGGGACCTTTAGATCTTCAGTCTAACGCTCTCCCAACTGAGCTATTTCGGCGTATAAAAATTCATTAACATTTTCAAAATAAACCTAGTGTGTTGGCAAGAAAATTAATATTTTCCAAATGTATTTTAAAATAAATTTATGGTAAAAGCGTTCTAGGGTCAATAACCTTTATTGGAATTAAAATGCAATTAAGATGCAATAATTCTTTTCTATATTTTGATGAAAAAAGTCTATAAGTTGCCGAAACCCGGGATTGAACCGGGGACCTTTAGATCTTCAGTCTAACGCTCTCCCAACTGAGCTATTTCGGCTTATACAATTTGGGACAAGCAATAAAAGTTGCCAAAAATTTAAAGAACATTTTCATTAAAATTATATTTTTAGCGTGTTCATATTTCCCGGAATCCGGAAATTTGACATCGTAAGTGCATTGTTTAAGTTTAAAATCTGATCCATACATTATTTTCCATATCATTTTAAGAAATTCGGCATCTTAGTTAAAATGCATCTTCACCAGTTTTTAAGTAAATGTGTTAATAAGTTTAAGTGTTTAGCACAATTAATAATATAGAAATTTGCCGAAACCCGGGATTGAACCGGGGACCTTTAGATCTTCAGTCTAACGCTCTCCCAACTGAGCTATTTCGGCGTATAAAAATTCATTAACATTTTTAAAATAAACCTAGTGTGTTGACAAGAAAATTAATATTTTCCAAATGTATTTTAAAATAAATTTATGGTAAAAGCGTTCTAGGGTCAATAACCTTTATTGGAATTAAAATGCAATTAAGATGCAATCATTTTTTTCTATATTTTGATTAAAAAAGTCTATAAGTTGCCGAAACCCGGGATTGAACCGGGGACCTTTAGATCTTCAGTCTAACGCTCTCCCAACTGAGCTATTTCGGCTTATACAATTTGGGACAAGCAATAAAAGTTGCCAACAATTTAAAGAACATTTTCATTAAAATTCTATTTTTAACGTGTTCATATTTCCCGGAATCCGGAAATTTGACATCGTAAGTGCATTGTTTAAGTGTAAAATCTGATCCATACATTATTATTTTCCATATCATTTTAAGAAATTCGGCATCTTAGTTAAAATGCATCTTCACCAGTTTTTAAGTAAATGTGTTAATAAGTTTAAGTGTTTATTTAGCACAATTAATAATATAGAAATTTGCCGAAACCCGGGATTGAACCGGGGACCTTTAGATCTTCAGTCTAACGCTCTCCCAACTGAGCTATTTCGGCTTATACAATTTGGGACAAGCAATAAAAGTTGCCTAAAATTTAAAGAACATTTTTATTAAAATTGTATTTTTAGCGTGTTCATATTTTCCGGAATCCGGAAATTTGACATCGTAAGTGCATTGTTTAAGTTTAAAATCTGATCCATACATTATTTTCCATATCATTTTAAGAAATTCGGCATCTTAGTTAAAATGCATCTTCACCAGTTTTTAAGTTTTAAGTTTAAGTGTTTTGCTGCACAATTAATAATATAGAAATTTGCCGAAACCCGGGATTGAACCGGGGACCTTTAGATCTTCAGTCTAACGCTCTCCCAACTGAGCTATTTCGGCTTATACAATTGAGGACAAGCAATGAAAGTTGCCAAAAATTTGTATTTTTGGCGTGTTCATATTTCCCGGAATCCCGGAATTGTTTAAGTTTAAAATCTGATCCATACATTATTATTTTCCATATCATTTTAAGAAATTGGGCATCTTATTTAAAATGCATCTTCACCAGTTTTTAAGGAAATGTGTTAATAAGTTTAATATTAATAATATAAAAATTTGCCGAAACCCGGGATTGAACCGGGGACCTTTAGATCTTCAGTCTAACGCTCTCCCAACTGAGCTATTTCGGCATATAAGTAATTGTTTAAAAGAATTAAAACTTACAACATTTTAAAGTCGATTTATATTAAAAAATTTGACAGAACTGCTTTAAATTTTCACCTGAATACTTTTTTATTCAATTTTAAGAAACACAGGTTTTAAAAGGTCAAATTTTCGATAAGAATTTGTACAATTTCCTCTAAATGTTTAATATAGTATATTTAAATATATATTTTTAGTAAATAAACATTTTTAGTAATAGACATAGATAAGATAATTTGAACATCTAAAATTTTTCAAAATTATAAATAACATTTATCATTCTGAAATTGCATTCTATTATCTAAACTATATTGAAACACAATTAAATTTTCGAAAAAGGAAAATTTCAAAATTGATTATTTGTTGGTTATTACATTATGTGACTAGTTTCTTGATTTATTTATATAAATATTGTTTTTAAATAAACAAAAAGTGCTGTTAGTTGCCCTTTTATGGGTTTTTAATTTAGGTGGAATCAAATGGAAAAATTACTAATAACTCTCCCTTCAATGCTCAAAATAGGCACATATCGAAACTTGCAAAGAAATTACTACATAAGTATGTATGTTCAATAAAGCAAAATCCAGGTATCTCCAACAATGACCAACATCGGATAATTATATAAAAAATGACAGCAGAAACGTTTACTGTCACTATTTAGTAAAGTTATAGCTCGATTTATAGCTCCCTGTCATTATGCTGCAATGGATTGATATCGAAGAAATCAGGTCGATGAGAAAGAAAAATAAACATCTACGTGCAACTAATTAAGGACACGATACTAACATGTGAGCTTGAAGCAAATAATACAAAAGGTTTTACGATATTCTCAAAATTTGTGGTAGTTTAGTCAATTTTACTTTTCACTCAACTTAATATTTATGAATCTGTGAGTCATATTTTAAGGACGTACCATAAATTTTATAAAAAACGTATTTATTTAAAAATAAATCAAAATTTTGTTGCAAATCCTTAGAGCTTACTTTGGTTTTTACAACTTGCCATAAGTTCTAAATCAGGTTGAAATCAGGACTGCATGAAGGCCAGTCAAGCACAGTAACCGTATTGTAAAAAAAAACATTGCCTGGCGTGATGAGCTGTATGCTCCGGATCATTATCTTGTTAAAATATCCATATTATTGGCATGTTCTTATCAACATACGGTATCATTGTACCGCTTAGAATTCTTGCATACTGAAACGCAGCCATATTTCCCTCAATTTTGTGCAGCGGCGCTATACCACGTGACGACATAGCACCCCCAAAGCATTATACTACGTCCTCGATCAAAATGGCGCGGTTGTACTTTGAATCAAATTCTTTCAATTTTGGTCGGAGAGCATATTTTTTCCATCTGGTGACACCCTATTAATTTTTGTTTCGTCCCAAAATAATGTTTTTTGTTCATTCTATATCCGTTCATTGCAGGTACTTCTTTGGCGAATTGAAGTCTCTTCTTTCGGTTACGTTCAGACAATAATAGCTTCTTTCGTGAAATTCTGCCAAACAATCAAACTTCTCGCAATCAAACCTTTTACTCTATCTACAGACGGTTTCGCCTCATTTTGGCTAAAGAGCAATCCGAATCTCATTTGCTGATTTATGCGGATTTTTTTTCGTCTCGCGCTCAATCAGTGCATATTCACGAACTGTCGTAATATGGCTTCCTTTTATACGGGCCACCTTTTCTGTAGTCGAATGCTTTCTGAAATATTTCACCACTTGAAAAACAACTGCATTTTGAATCATTCAAGGCTGTTGCGATTTCCCGATAAGGATTTGCTTTTACCCATGTGAAGCAAGTATAAGAACTTTGCATGTGCTGAAAAACACTCTGTGTAAGCATAATTTAATCTTTTAATTTAATCTAACTTTTAAAAATTACCTGAATTTGAAAATGTTAATAAATTCTAGTGATAAATTAAAATAATTTAGTGCACTATCAAATTATTAAAAACACTACAAAGAAAAACAAGTGGTAAATTTTAGCGTTTTATTTAACAAATATTACCTTTAACATAACGATTTAAATATTGAATACTACTATCCTTAATTAGTTAAACGCAGCTGTACTTACTCTTCTAATTGCCCCAACTTCAACTTTCTTCTTTAATATTAATTATTGCAAACATAAATAATAAAAAAATTAAGCCAGCGGATTTTATGTGAACAATGCTTTACATCTACATTTCATATCAATAAAAATGTTTCAGTAAATGAATGCAAATAAACCAATGTAAACATGTCGAATCAGAGAGGAGTAGCAGAGAGTAAACCAAGAGAACTATTCTCTTGTTCCTTGATTGAATAGCCAAAAATAACAAAAACAATGCTGTAATTCAGATCACCGTTATATATTGATTTTCTTTTGTTCTTTTTTTACATTTCATTAAATAGTTGCAATTTAGTTTTTTTCTTTAACGGGTTGTTTTAAATTAATTTATGAAAATAAAATATTATTGTGAAAATAATTATAAATAAATTAAAATAATGTGTAAATAAATACAAAATAAGATGGGTTTTTTTAAAACTCGACTTTAAAAATAGTATTAAATAATTAAGGAGAGTAATTGTTTGTTTTTATGAAAGTTCACTAAATGCTTGTAAATTTTGTATGTAAAATAATTGTTGTTTAATGTTAATAAAAAATTTAGTTTAGTTTAAATTCATTTGTTAATACACCAAAATTAACTATGTATCTGTATAAATTTAGTAAATAACAAACACAATTGTTTAAAATTGTCTATAAAGAAGTGGTGCTAAAGTGAAAATGTGTTTTTAAAAATCGGTTTTATTACTATTCCTTAATATGTAAATTTAATATTTAACAGAGATTAGCGAGCACAAGCTTCTAAGGCTACCGGCTCTAAATCTGTCTTAAAAAGTTCTATGTCACCTAAAATTAAAAATTATTTTAAAAAGTTTATTACTCGTAAATATAAAAATCTGAAAAAAGTGAAAAAATTAAAATTTTATTATTCTAATAAAAGAAAAATGCATACATTGTGTGCATTCATTGTTTGAATATTTTAATTACACATGGGCAATTAAAATTCTTACAGGTAATTTTTTTCCTTATGAAATGTATGTATGATAAATTTTAATAATAATAGTTATTTGTAAAGTATATACATATGTAACAATTATAAAAGTTCAAGTTTAAAACAAATCAGGATCCCTGAATAGTTTAAATTTTAATAATTGTTTTACAATTATAAACACCTGTGGATGTGTTGAATACTGATTTCACAATATAAACTATTTCGGATATACCATTTAAAATTTTGATCAATTGGTACTTAATAAAGACAGTAATTTACACAACCAGTCTTTGATTTAAATTGATATAATATTAGTGATACAATATTAGTTAGACTTTTTTATCTCAAATTCCTGATATCAGGTTAGTTTTTGTATGCGAAAATTCTTTGGATACGTTTGTAAATGAAACATTAATATTCGATCAAGTCGTATTTCTGGAGGGCATTTGTATGGGGGCTACGAGAAATAATGGACAGATGATTTCAGTTAAATTCTGAGTCGATCGGCATACTTTAATGTGGTCGTTAGGCGTTACGTTACGGCCCTACTGTGGCGGTGTAGGGTAATAAAAATCAGTATATGCCGAAACCCGGGATTGAACCGGGGACCTTTAGATCTTCAGTCTAACGCTCTCCCAACTGAGCTATTTCGGCTTATAATTAGTTGTTCTAACGAAATAAAACTTACAACCTTTTAAAATCAATTTATATTAAAATTTAATACGTTTAAAGTTTATTTTAAGAAACACAGGTTTTAAAAGGTCATATTTTCGATAAGAATTTTAGGAAGTTGGTTTTTTTTGCAAATTCAATAGAAAATATATAAAGGCCCAACTATAATGTGCATATGCTAGCTTAAGCAACCCTGCGAATACATATAAATTGTATGTGGCAAACTATAATGTACTTAACGAAACTTTTCGTTAAGTTTTTCAACTGTCATTTGCTTAAGCAAAAAGCGAAACTGATCGCACATTCTGTACGGAATCAGCTGTTTGTTGTTGTTTGTGTTTTGAACAAAATGGAAGAAAATATATTTATTTTAAATTTAATAGAAAATGCGGAAACAAATAAGTGCCTTTACAAAAAAAGAGGCCCTTTTTATTTTAACAAAAATGCCTTTCTGTCGCGGTTTATTTCTCTGACAGAACAAGAGCGTCTTCTTCTTTTACAGTGTAGTTCACATATGTATTTCTTTTAAGTGCGCAGGCCTTCAAGCACTAACTTTAATATTTTTATATTATTTAAATTTTTAAGTTTTTTCTCCATTTTTGCAACCACAATACGAAAATTAACAAAACATATGTAAACGTTTATTATTATTTACAATTTAGTGCTGCCACAGCTGTACATTTTAGTATTTTTGCCGAAAAATTAAAAAAAAGGAAAAATTATGCGTTTCGGGTACGAAGTTTTCTTTTAATTATAAAATAATATAATAATATTTATAAAATATAGTCATTTAATGGCTTTTTGTTAAAATAAAAACATTTTTTTTAAACATAAATGAGCAACTGTGGACAAAAAGTTTCAAAGTCATTGTAGCCACCTGAAAGTTAACTCTGAACTGGTTATGCATTTGACAGCCTTTTCGTTAACTTTTGCAATTTGCTTAAGCTTGCTTATGCATATTATAGTTGGGCCTTAAGAGTTTATAAGATTTCATTTTTAATAGGCAAATTGTTTGTGAAGACCCAATTTCAAGTAAACATATTTTCAATTTGTGGTAAGCTAACTATTCCAATAAAATTATAGAAGCGAGGAAGCGAGAAGCAGGCCTTTTATTTTAGATCTTCGGTCTAACGCTCCCCCAACCCATGTATTTCAAATTAAGCAAGGACCTCATATGTTCTTAAACATATGTATGTATACATAAATAATTATTTTTCAGGTGCATATTTTTCTGAATAATAACAAGATTTAAAAGGTTCGTGTTCGTTAAGGTTTTGTACAATTATATATGTATACTTTTAAAATCGATGTCTTCCGATTTGAATGAAATTTGCGCCAAGGTTAGCACTATTGGATAGTAGGCCAGACACATTAAAAAAATGTTTTTTGGATGATTGAATAAATAGCTATCTAAAGTCCTTTCGATAATTTTTGCTGGGACCAATAGGTGAAAAGTTACACTCATTTTAAAAACAACCCTGTTTGAACAAAATGTCCAACTTTGACCCCCTCTAACTCCGGCAGTTCTTGATTGATAGAGCTGAAAATTTGTGTACTATCCAAAAGTACTAACCTTGGTGCAAATTTCATTCAAATCAGAAGACATCGATTTTAAAAGTTGGGTCACTTGATACGAAATTGCCCATATGCTTATTTTTTTATCTTATTTTTCCCATCTTAAAACTCGACATCAATATGAAATTCATATTATATGTATAAATTCTAAAATCCTTGACTCGTTTTGTTGAAAGTACATAAAAAAAATTAGTTTTTGCCGAAACCCGGGATTGAACCGGGGACCTTTAGATCTTCAGTCTAACGCTCTCCCAACTGAGCTATTTCGGCCCATAGATACAGGTAAAAGAAATATAAAGAAATTCACAAGTGGTTTTATGTGTCATTTTAGAGAAATATTTGAAATAATTTTGCGGTAAAAATATAAATAAAAAACCCGGGATTGAACCGAATTTTAATTTAATAACGATCAATATTGCATGTACATTTTTAGAATGGCAATGCATCTAATATTTAGGAGTATTATATCCAAAGTTTAAGTGTCATTTCACAATTATGAGAAATCTCTTTCAAATAAAAAGTTAGATTTATGCCGAAACCCGGGATTGAACCGGGGACCTTTAGATCTTCAGTCTAACGCTCTCCCAACTGAGCTATTTCGGCTTATAAAATTTAGGAAAAGCAATAAAAGTTGCCAAAAATTTAAAGACTATTTTCAGTAAAATTGTATTTTTGGCATGTTCATATTTCCCGAAATCCAGAAATTTGACATCGTATGTGTACGGTGCTAACGAATCCAGTGACGATCATATAATAAGCTACTTGTTTGCTGATTTTTTTTCCACCACTTACTCTGATTCCAAATATGATTTAAATGAATTACCACATCCGATTGCGGGCCATCAAACGATACACTTTTCTCCAATCCACACAAATCAGATGTTAGACTCCTTAAAATCTGTTAAGTCTTCATACCATATGAGTCCTGATGGTGTTCCTAGTTGTGTTCTGAAGAATTGCGCACATGCATGGATTTTAGTAAAGCTTTTGATAAAGTCAATCATAAATTACTTCTGATAAATCTTCATGCTATGAGACTTACACACGGTAGTTTAAATTGGATTAAATCATAGTTAACAAACCGAAAACAAAATGTTGTTTTCAATAACACTACATCAAAAAACATTATTGTAAGTTCTGGAGTGCCCCAAGGCAGACACATTGGTCCAATTTTATTTTCTTTATTCTTCAATGATTTGCCGTGCGTAATTAAATATTGTATACTAGCAAAACCCGGTGTGCTTCGCTAACCCCCACCCCCTCGTTATAAAATAAAATAAAACGTATATATATTTACAAACATTTATTTATTTAATTTTAATGTATTTATTGCAATGCTTTAGGTTTAGTTTGCCCATCAGGAGCATACATACATATACACAGGATATTAACCTTAAGCTTTGTTAACAGTCATCGCAAACGCTAACCGAACAGGAAAAAATTGTTTAAAATCGAATGGTAAATCTGTTGGTAGCTTTGGAATGCGTAACAAAAGTACATCTGTACCATTATATTTTCCTGTTATAATGCTCGCTTCTACTAAATTATTTCTCAGTTCTTTTTACTGCAAGTCGAGTGCCATTGCAAAGCCGTGGTGATCGCTATTACGCAGTAAAATAATTGGCACTCCAATTTTAAGTTGTAGCACATGTGGTGGAAAGCCTGGCACATCGAGTGAATTTAAGAACTCAACAGGATAATTAACGGCCTTACGGGTTGCTTGATTGATTTGACCGCATTTCAAAGTGATATCCATCTTCTCCATATGGAAAAATAATAGGATACTGAAGCGCGTCATATGAGCGATGCATTTCAGTGGGCGAGGCCATGCCCCTTTGTCCACTTACATAGTCAAGAATTTAATTTTTCGTAAGAATATGCTATTGTGAAAATTTAATGACGATGGGTCCAGTAGTTAAGACTATATTACGATTTTTAATTTTCCTAAAAAGGGGCGTGGTCCCACCTTTTTTTCTCCTGGTACGTATTCCTAATTATGAAAATACCATATGTACCATATGTATGCAACCTGATTTGGATGAACCATTTCAATGGTGCGTGCTTAATTCAATGGAACTGAATCTGAAAAAATGCAAACATATGCCTTTTTCAAGAAATGATAACGCTTTATTTAATTTTACATTGGGCAGACATCAACTTGGTCCTAAATTAAATTTCAAAAAACACATTTATATGATGGTAAACAAAGCTCGTGGTGTGTTCGCTTTTATAAAACGATAGGCTAAGGATTTTACTGAACCAATCATTACTAAACGGTTATACAGATCTTTAGTCAGACCAATCTTGGAATATGGATCGGTTATTTGGGATCCGGATGCGGATTATTTCAAAAACATTATAGAATCAGTGCAAAAAGAGTTTCTTCTTTTTTGTTTGGGTAATTCAAAATGGAATCCTAACGCCATTATTCCTCCTTATACTACACGGCTTGCATTAATAAAATTACCAACGTTGGAGAGCAGAATAACTATGCTTAGCGTTTCATTTATATTTAACCTAATAAATGTATGCAGTCTGTTCCGACTTCCTACTCAGCAACATAAACTTTTAACTCGTTTCTACATTCCAATTTATATTCAAATTAATCAAACAAATTATGCTAATTCTGATTCTTTAAGAAAATTGTGTAAACATTATAATGATTCTATTTTCTAATTGATTTTTCTGTTAATGTTAATGCCATTAAACGTAATATAACTTTGTACCTTAATCAGTGTAATTAAATGGCTGTCTAAATCTTTTGTTACTCTGTATATTATATAAATTATTTATAATTGGTTTGTAAGGATTTATTCCTTAGACCTAAACTAAATAAATAAAAAAATAAATGTGCATTGTTTAAGTTAAATCTGGTCCATTTATTATGTTTCATATCATTTTAAGAAATTGGGCATCTTACTTAAATTCATCTCCACCAGTTTTTAAAGGAATATGTTAATAAGTTTAAATGTTTATCACAATTAATAATATAGAAATTTGCCGAAACCCGGGATTGAACCGGGGACCTTTAGATCTTCAGTCTAACGCTCTCCCAACTGAGCTATTTCGGCATATATAATATAGGACAAGCACCATAAACTACCCAGAATTTAAGGAAAGTATTTATTAAAAATGTATTTTGTAGCTAAAAATTTAAACGATTTTTAATGATCAATGTTATGATAAGGAATTAAATATCTTAGACGAGAAATTGCCAACATAGCCATACATTTCAGTCTAATTCTGAAATATTATGAATATTGGAATATAAAACTCAAAGACTGTCATCGATTAATTTGTGTCCTAAAGATCTGATCAGATCTGCAAGCATAAATATACTTGTTTTGCACTACCGTTAATATTATCTAATAGTGCTTATCTCTTTGCAGAGTTTATGGTGGTGTCATTAAATTGAAAGTGTATAAAAAGCTAATTATTGCCGAAACCCGGGATTGAACCGGGGACCTTTAGATCTTCAGTCTAACGCTCTCCCAACTGAGCTATTTCGGCTTATAAAATTTAGGACAAGCAATAAAAGTTCCCAAAAATTTAAAGAACATTTTGATTAAAATGGTATTTTTGCCGTGTTCATATTTCCCGGAATCCGGAAATTTGACATCAAATGTGCGTTGTTTAAGTTTAAAATATGATCCGTACATTATGTTCCATATCATTTTAAGAAATTAGGAATGTTCGTTAAATTCATATCCAGTTTTTAAGGAAATGTGTTAATAAGTTTAAGTGTTTAAGCACAATCAGATCTGATCATGTCTAAATGCATAAATTTACTTAGTTTTGCACTACCTCCTAATCTCGTTGTCGAGCTTATGTTGATGTCATTATTCCGGAAAGTGTATAAAAAGAAGCTAATTTTTTGCCGAAACCCGGGATTGAACCGGGGACCTTTAGATCTTCAGTCTAACGCTCTCCCAACTGAGCTATTTCGGCCCAAGTTGCCAATAATTTAAAGATAATTTATACATTTTAAAAATTGGAGATCTTAGTTAAATGCATCTCCAGTTTTCAAAGAAATGTGTTAATAAGATAAAGGGCCATGCGTCTAATGTTCTTAATAGTAAAAGGTAATTTTAATTAAAGTGGTTTGTGTTTGTGAAAAAATATAAATCACGTCTGCTTTCCAAATTATTTATTGGCAAAACAAAATTAAAATTAATTTATTTAGTAGTATTTTGTTGAACTGTTAATATTTCAATTTTTGATATTTTCTATTATTTAGGCTTAAGTTCATTGAATTTAATTTTCATTAAATTATTTTTACTGAAGAAGGAATTGTTTAACAACTTGAAAAATTTTTATTTTTGATAATTTTTCTGACTAGGATTCGAACCTGGGTTGTTGGTTGAATTTACATATGTTTCGAGAAACACCACTTTCTCTCATCAGAATTCTTTAAAAAAAAAAAAAAAAAATTTTCAAGTTGTTAAACAATTCCTTCTTCAGTAAAAATAATTTAATGAAAATTAAATTCAATGAACTTAAGCCTAACTAATAGAAAATATCAAAAATTGAAAAATTAATTTATTTTTCATGAAGCTGACATTTTTCCCAGAACATATGGCAACTTCAAATACATAAACCTCACTATAAAATTTAATGGCAAGATGATCTTCCCTTTAGTTATCGATCGGTTTTAGATTAAAGTAAACTTATAATAACTGTATTTGGTTATCTGTCTTATCTGTCGATAACATCACGTATTATATAATGATTTTTATTGATATAAATTTTCTATAGGTATTGAAATCATGGGAACATATCTTCAGAAGTACTTTATAGTTCTTAGATTTAAATCCCGCATCGAAAAAGTTTGAAGCGCAGTATAGATACAAAAAAAAATTAATATGGCCGATTAGACGAATGTGAAGGACGAATAAGAATGAAATAAATTGATTTCAGTGAAATGACATTTTTTATATCCGAAAATATTTCTATAGAAAAACTCACTTGTATTTTTTTATACTCGTACATTCAAGGAAGTAAACAAATTTAAATGATCAATTATAAGAAACTTTTCTAAATCAATAAAACCTCAATTAATAACTGCTCTATTACAAGACTTCCAACTTGTTTATTTTAATCTAAAAGCGGAAAAATAAACAAACACACAAAAAAAACAAGACAGGAACATTTAAATTCATTCAAAATGAGACTAAGAATATGCCCATAGAAGAGTTTTTTCCAACATTCTGTATGTGGCCAACTTGCACTCGTATTTACTGCATGAATGCAGACGTCAGTCAGTATCGATAGCGAAACAGGCGAAAACCAAATGTAGGAAATTATACACAGTCCCATAATCGTACTTATGAATGTGGTCAAAATCTCAATGTAGTCAGACAAACAAATGAACCAACCAACCATTTCGTGAACAGAAAATACTTGAATAATCAATAACAAAACTATGGACAAATATAAATAAAATTAAATAAATAAAATTAAATAAAAAAAAAAACAAATGGAAAACCAGAAATGAAACTTCAATACTCGTGTAGAGAGTACATTCGATCAGAGTGCTGATCTTCTGTGCCTGTGTAACAGTGATGAATATTTGTTGGTACAATTTTAATTTTAGCAGCTACAATTAAGAACCTACCTCACTCGCGTACTTAACAATTCGAGTTATTGTATGGGGTACCAATAGATTGTTTGCAATGGGGAACTGGGACAAATGAAAACGCTTAAACTGATAATATTCATTATATTGTATGAGGAATTTACATTTTCTTGAAATTATCATATTTGTTGCAAAAGGAAATTTGATTTGTATAAGTGTTGATCGACCTTTTTTGTTTGCTATTAATAGTTTATATAGTTTCCTATAAGCAGGCTTTCAAGGTCATTAATTTAATGTAAATGAAAGATTATTTATTTCATTTTCAATTAAATCCGACGTTTCGTTGGTATTCTTTCCAACTTCTTCAGGGATTTGAGTTTTTTATTAAAATAATAATCTTTTTTGTCAGTCTTTACATCAATTTAGGATTTATATCACAGTAGTTTTTTGTATATGTGGACAACACAACACAAAACTTAAAATATTTAAAAAATGAATGTAAATTAAAATATATAAATATCACAGAAAATTTGTCGTTTTTTCTTGGTCACAGTTGTTATTTGATTTGTTGATGGACAAAATTTAACTCATTTAATTTCAAAATAGGTTCTTCTGGTATTTTATAAAGGTGTTAAAGTCAATGGCAAACTTTTGTTTACATACTTGACAGGGGTATAGAAACCTCTTAGGGACGTTCATATGTATTTCTTTAAACTCAGAATAAAGACGTTCTAAGCTAACTAGGCTTTAACATTTGTTGAACATTTTATTTAAGTAAACATTTGTGACCGATTATGGCCAATAGGTTTTAGGTTATTGAAAATAATAAATAAATTAACAAACTTTAATTATATTAAATAAAATGCAAACCAAACAGTTTCAAGTTGAAAACAAACAAAAAAAGTACTTTTCCATTTACTTATTTAGTATCTACTGAATGTGTGCATGAAATTGAACTGATCCGGACTGCATGTATGACTAGTAGAACTGTGTAAAATGATCTTCTCGTTTGTTTAGTAGTCAGTTGTGACTAAACGAGCAATGGATCTGAGTTGTGGTAGTGGAGGAACAAATACTTACACCAAACAGCAACAATAACAACAAAATAATATAAAACACAACACAGCATAGCATAGATAAAGTTAAAAGCCAATGTTTGTTTGGTAAGACTCGTTGTACTACCGTGATCACGGTTTGTGGCTGCTTAAAAGCTGTTTTCTGCTGCTTAGATAGACAACTATCGCTGTCTGTCTCAGCTGCTGTTAATGTTGTTGTAGATGTAGTTGATGATGATGATGATGATGGTGCTATACGGTCATTGCCCTCTTGTGACGTCACCGGTTCAATGGCAAATTGTGACCCAGATTGTCTGAGCTGCACGATTCACTGATTGTTGTTTTTATTTTTGTTTATTTCGTGTTTTTTTTTTTTTTCATTTTGTTAACAAAAGCAGCCAACAAATACAATTGCACGAGAGACCATTAAACCAAAGAGAGTTTTTGTTACATGTAAGAGATATACATATTTACTTAAGAGCAAGAATTTTAAACTAAATTGGCCTTAACCGGCTTAAATGCTCTTAAGTGCTTTTTTACATTTGATGTCTTATTTATAAATTTCCCTTCGAACGGAGGAGGCCGGAAACCAACTTGAAAGAATTTTACAAATTATTTGTATCGAGTCCCAATTTGAGCTGAGCATATTTATTTTTTATTTCATTTTATTCTCCAACAATAATTATGTTGATGCGGCATTGCCATTTTTGCTACTTCTTTTGCTGGGCCTAGCCCAGACCAGCCTAACATGGTCTGGCTTAGCTTGTCTTCTCGTCTTTTTTTTTTTAATTATTATTACATTGTTGCCATAGTTGGTGACTGACTATAAATTGCTATTAAACTGGCTAATGAACTTCTAATGGTCTTGTATACATTTCGTTGTGTTATATTGACCAAATTTAGCTTTATTGTTGTTTGGTGTTTTTTTTTTGTGGTAGCTTGTTGCTCTTTCATAGTTTTTTTTTTCTTTTTTTTTTGAATTGATTATGATTTGTGATATTATTAAAAATTGTGATTAAACGTTTTTATATCTTGATTTATGTTCAATTATCATTTATTTGGTCATGGTTATAATTTGATATTTTTGGCTGGTAACTCATTTAGATATGGTTAATTACTTGGATAGAGTAAAATAGTTGCGGTGAGAAAGAAGTTTTATTTGAAATATAGGGTGTTTTTTAGATTTTTAGAATTTTAAGTTGACAACACTTTTTCAACTGGCGGCCTATTTTGTCAGCTATCAATTGATTTATGTTTGAAGTCTACGCGAAAAGCCCCAAACGATTGTTCACTTGGGGATAACATTCGCCACGTTATTGCCGTTATACGGCCACAAGTGTTGGAAAAAATCATCGAAAATTCTTGGAATAAAGTAAATTTCAAAGCAAATTTTCAAAATAAATTGTCAATTTAATTTTTATTTTATTTCAAAGTTCTACACACTTAAACACAAAACCATGATTTTCAAAATAAATTTGCACAATTTAGAAGCATTGTTCAGGCGTCAGTCTTCTAATCTTGAAATGCCAAACCAAGCGAAACATAAATTACTTGACAGCTGACAAAATGGCCGCTAGTTAAAAAAGAGTTGCCAACTTAAAGTTCTATACATCTAAAAAAACACCCTACATATATAGAAGAAAAAATCAAGAGAAAGACGAGAAAGACAGAAAAAAAACTCTGTTAGCAAGTATGTAATTCAGTTGTCAAAAACTCAATTTTTAAGTTAACTTAACTTTTTCCACCCTTTAAACTCTAAAGTTTACTCTATCTAATTGTTTTCTGATGACATCGCATAAAAAGCTGTCATTTGGGGTAAAATCTCTTTAATTTGAATTTACGAAGCCATTTTTCTATGCCGAGAAGTCAGACCTTTAAGATTGGTTAGGACATGTTGTGGCGCAACATACTTATATAATACAAGTCCAGAATGCAAATGAGAAAGTATCAGTTTCAGTTTATAATTCAATGTCTCTCTAATCGATAGGTGATATTCACAATTTTACGAAAGATACATAGAATACACCATTAATTTATTCAAAGTTCAGGAAAATCCCGGCGGTGACTATTGTCTAAATTTATCTTTCTTTTGTATTACTTTTTAGTATTACTAATTAACCATCTTTATCAAAAATTCATAAAGTCCTCATTGAAATGTTTTTTTTAGTTATTATAAGTAACAGAGAACATTTTGTTACGAAAACGGGGGTTTTTTGCCTTTCCAAGATGAAGCACTAGATTCTCCAGCGTGAACAAACGTTCGTTCGTTTTTCTGTGGCTTTGGTTTTTAAAGCAATTAATTTTACTGCAATTCATTTCATTTTCCGGTCGAGAAACCAATAATGAAACAGCTTTTCCGTCGGAGCATAATCACCATTCTTTAGAGATAGACAGTTTTATGATCCATGATTGATAGCTGGATATATAGTCATTTTCTTAGATAATATAATATCATTCGAAAGACCTCAGTTTCTTCTTTCCAAATCTAGAAAGAAATTGAAAATAGGACCATTATCAACAATATTACAGGCTTATAAGTGCACAAAGGTACAAAAACCGGTTTTTTAATTGTAAAATCGGATTTTGGAGGTGTCCGGCATATTTCACTATTGGAATCTTCTTTTGCTCGACAAGCCCTACAAGAAAAATAATATCGGGTCCCAGGTATTTTGGACTGTCGCACCGTGTTTGAGGCTAACGAGTTCTTTAAGAAGAGATACATTTTTTAAACAGAAATCAGGAATTATGCTATTAACAGTTCGGTTCAGATTCGATCGTCTGCTTCCAAAGCAGTTTTGTATTTTTATTGAGATATTCAAATGCAACACTTTACTCGTAGGTTGGATGCTCTGTAATTCTTATAACTATTGTTATTAGATCACTCTGTGGTCAATTCTTTAACTGAATTTTACCACTTTTGGCCCAAGTAATACAAGCAGGAAGTAATACGAGTAACACACCAAAGAAATCATGTTCAAAAACTTACTTAAGTGTAGTTATTACCAAAAACAAACAAAAAAGTTAATCTTTTATCCACAAACACTCATATGTACGAGTATGTAAAAGCGTACAAGGAAACACACAAAGAAAAAACTACCTAAATACAGATAGATCGTGTAACCAGTGTTGCATGTAATTTGTTATTTTATTTTATTGTTATTATACGAAATGCATGCGAGGCACAAAAGACATTATCTGTATTTTATTATATGGTGCATGACTTCTTCTCATGCTGCAAAAGTTCTAAAGAACAAAATAATAAAAAACACTGCAACTGCAAAATAACTTAAACTCGTACATACTGGTACATACAAATAAAATGAAATGAAATAAAATAAAATAAAATCATGACAAATTTTTTGAAATAATAATTCTTGTTAAAGACCAAAATTTCATCGGCTCATGAATTTTTGAATTGTTTTTATTTTTATTGTTGCCTTCGCATGGTGTATCTTTGTTGTGTGTGCTCTCATGTCCCATGTTTAGTTACAATGTTGTACGCAAGAAAAATTGTCATGGAGTGACATGTAGTGGAGCAGAGCAGAAGAGTCTTGTCAATAACATTTAAATTGTTATGAATTGTTCAGAAGAAAGTCTCCACCCCTCAATTGATTATTGCTGTTTACTTCGTTTACTTTGCAATCATGTTCAGCTTTTCACCAACTGTTTTACATCGGTTTTATATCTACCTACATATCTTCTTTATTGAGTTCTTAGCCAAGTTTATGGTGTGTCAATACTTGTAGATAGCCGGTTTGTTGGATGAATGTCCATATTTTACTGTCGATCATATTTGCATTTAATTTTATTATTTCTTGACTTAATCCTTGTGTTTTTGTTTCCCTTTTGTTTTATGTTTGAGTGAACTCCTGTTTCAACTAAGTAGTTCGTTGTTTTAAGTCTTAAATTCTATTAGTTTCAAAGACATTTAAAATTATTAAGTAAAGAAACAAAAAAATGCTGCTTCTCTTTCTGCGTAAGGTCATAAGATCTTCTCTTCATGTGGTTTCTATCTTAAGAATAGACTTACAGAACGGCTTTGAAATATATATTCTAATATTAATAACTGATATTTGTTCAGGAAAAACACTCTGCCGAAGTATTGATCTAAAATGCTTGCATTCAATTGTATATTCTGTTACGGACGGAACGAGAAAGAGTATGTCTCAGACCATCGTATAGAATTCACTGAATATTTTTATATACATATTCGATAATTGCGATATGTATCTCAATACAGCTTTTAATGCACTTCCATAAATTGTTTACCTACAATGGTTACGATAAGCTATCATAATGCCAGCAGATAATGACCGATCGTAACAGCTATCAATATGAATATCGTTTTTCTATATATAATTATATAATTTCATATCATATTAACATAATTTTCCTGGAATTCCTCTTTGTCTAGTAAAAGTTTAGAATGGTCTACGGAAGTAGCAACACATTCAAACCAAGTATCTTTTTCAGTCAGGTCAACATCTCTGCCGGAAAGATACTACTTATGATCTGATAGTCTGAGTGATATGCTTTAAGTAAATTCACTTAGAAAAATGACCTAACTTTAGTGACAGTTCGCAACCGATTGTTTAAAATATTTGCAAAGTATATCCTAATACGAAGGCGGTTCGGAAACTTTCAATATAATCTCCTGAAACTTCAAAAAAATTAGTCCAACGCTTATCTAGTAATTCTATCCCTTGATTAAAATAGTTTTCCTCAAGGCCTTCGAAATAGTGGTTTAGAACTGTAATTGCATCTTCATTCCAGGTAAAACACTTGTCAACTGGGAATTTTCTTACATTTGGTAACAGGTAAAAGTCACTGTGAGCTAAATCAGGAGAATAAGGTGTGTGTTTGTTCAAACACTCTTGTGAGCTGGTGCGTTGAATTAATGAAAAGTTAATTTTTTTTGTGTTGTAAGCCAGGACGTTTTTCTCGAATTTTTAAATTTAATTGATCCAAAATATTGCAAAGTAATCAGAATTTATTGTTTTACCCATTTGCAGATAGTTAATCAATAAAATACGTTTGAAGTCCTAAAAAACCGATGCCATAACTAATGACACCATGAATTTCTATTTTTTTCGATTGTAAAAAATCGCGTATGCGTCTTTTATGAACACATGTTTCTATATGAAGGAGTTGGGATGCGTTTTTTTTTTTGAACATCTATTTCTATATGAAGAAGTTGCCAGACCGAAAATAAATTTAACATGTGTTCATAGCAAAGATGGAAGTCTCCAAAACACTTAACTTTTTTCTGTTTATACCGAACCGCCCTCGTAGTCTTACAAATTATCCAGGAGTCCTCAGGTATAATCACACGATAATGTTGATTTAGATTCTGCGGGAAATTGTGGTCAATAGTAACCGCAGTAAAAATTTGTTGTCCCAATATGTTATACACAGAAAACGGATCTCAGAGTTCCTTACAATCGTCATATCAATCATATTCCAATGCTGCAAATGAGTAAAAGTTTTTTTTAACAGAAACCTCCTGCATTCTTATTGATTAGTAATTAAATAATTCGATTGTCTGAATAGATTTCTTCGGTTCTAGTAACTGTAAGCCAGATCTCAAAGATGAATTTCTATTGAAACAAACAAAGAATTGAACGAAAAGTTCAAACTTGAAAATTTAGAAATGACGACCGAAAATTATACGATTGTCACAAACAAACATAAAACAGACAATTGGACGATCAACCGTTCTACAATGCCAGTGGAATCTACTTAGTGGCAATCATTTCAGTTCTTTTTACAAAGAGCCAATAAACAGTTTTATCACTAGAAATGTACGAATAGTTTTCTTCAAATTTTCTGAATGTTAGATAATATTACAATATTTCAAATTAACCATATTGATTATGTACCCACAATGACTACATAAATATTTAAATTTAATGAAATTAAGTGTTTAAATTACTTCTGAATACAATCTTATCAATTTAAGTTCACTTCTCTAGAATATAAATACCAAGAATAATTAAAACTTCCTCCAGCTAAGTTTAAACCAGGTCACCCACCGATCATGCCAACAACAACCTTTACTATAAATTAGATCTTTTTAAAACAGATTGCATAGAGAACAAATTCAACTGCACTAAGGCCCAATAAAACAGTGCGTATTTAAGTGTAGTTTTAGTTAATTTTCATAAAAACTTAAGTTGCATTTAAATACAGATTCATTTTTTCAGTCATACTTAATTGCTGTTATGATTTTGTGGTAAAAATATGGTAGCACTTTGAAATGTTAACAAAATTATCGATATATTTCAGAAAACAGCTGATTTTTTTAATAAAATTTTGTGTTTACTTGTTGTATTGTTTTGTGTGTTTTATTGTATTGTGTGTTTTATATATTAAATTTGGTGGCATAAATATGGATAAAAGAAGTCCCAACTTTTGACTTCTTGTTGGACACTGTTAAAAAATACAGCAGCATGATTGAAAAGAAAAAAAAAAAACAAAAACAAATGTCAAAACCATATGTTCAATGTTTAAAACTTAAGTTGCACTTAAATGAGCATCGTTGGCCATTTAAGTAGCATTTAAGTTTTCAGTGAAAAACAAAATTTTGTACTTAAATGCACTTTAAAAATAAATGGCACTTAAATACGCACTGTTTTATTGGGCCTAAGTTCTTTTCATGCACTTACAAATAACAATCCAAAGATTGAGTATTCTCTTCATCAAGTAGTTCTCTTACTTTTACCATTGAATCAGCTGATTAAATATATGGGATTCTCTTGAAATTGGAAAAAAATTCTTTGAATAAAAATAAACACAATTTTAAGTAAATAAATGCGGTTAAAACAAGTTTGTGCGGTGAGTACGTGTATTTATTACTCACAAACAAAACGAACAAAATATATCAAAATAAACTTCACATAAAAATACCAACAACAATAAAAAAAAAACTTAAATTTACTCTACAAACATTTATTACCAGTGAGGCCAACTAACTGTTTGTAATTTTTGTTAATATTGTTATTTGTAATTTCCTACCAATCAACCTTTATGTCTCACATAATATCAATATTAAACCTTTATCCATTATTAACACTTTTACGATTCTTAGATCACACAAAGTTTAAGCATACATTTCAGGAGATACGGAATGTCATTTCTTCTTGATTTTTCCCATATATCTTTTTTGATTTTTGGTTTATTTCCCGCTATTTTCTTTTTCAGGATTCCCCAAAGTTGGTTATACCGGCGATCAAATTCTTTATTTTGTTGGCTTCGCACGAAGCATTTATTTTTATACCCTCCACCACCATAATTGGTGAATGAAGGTATATTACGTTTGTCATTCCATGTGAAACTTTGTTAATATTCATCTGAGCCCAACAAATTATATATCGTTGGTCTCATGTAGAAAGTCCCTAACTCGCTATTTTTTCGAAATTTGTTTTTTTTGCGATTCCAATGCATTTAACGCAAATACACCTTCTCACAAAAACTTATTGCAATAGTGTAAAAAATAACGCTTTTATAAGCAGTTGTACAAAAAAAGTTACATGTTGAATATTACAGTTTCTATTATGATTTTACCTTCTCCTGTAGAGTTTCAAATATGCGAGTTAGGGCCTTTCTACATGAGACCATCGATATGTATGTATATTCTTGAGCCTAATTAATTTCTAAGTCGATTGTGCTATGTCCGTCTGTGTAAAACACTCTCACGTCCAAGATACACAACTTAACTGAACGAAATTTTCAGAAAAATATTTTGCAGGTATTGAAAATCAGCAAAATCGGTATAGTAAAACCAGAGTTATGGAGACAACCTCAATAAAAAATTTGATATTTTTAAAAAATGTTCTTGCAATTTTTTAAATATATTGCAGACGTTCTCTTTATGTTATAAGACGAAACCGTCAGGAAAATAGTAAGAATCGGTCCATGATTTCTTATAATATGACTGAATGATACATAAATGTCTATAAAATTAGAATATCAATACAAAATTAGGCAAAAATAAGTTTCATGCAAAAAGAAATTGCAAAACGAAATTTTGTTTAGATCGGTCCATGTTTTACCATAGACCCCATATAAAGTCCACTTCCAAAAATCACTTAAATACGTATAAAACTGGGATAATTATTGTTACCAGGTTAAAATTTGACATAGACAATCCTTATAGGTAAATAAATTCTTGTACTAAATTTTATATCGGTCGGCCCATAATTGGGCATAGCTCTCATATAAGGACCACATCCGAAAACGATATTAATCTTTATTTATTTCTTATAACTATCGGTACCTACTCAAAACTTTGTATAGATCATTTACATATACACAAAAATCATTCCACAATATTTGACCGTATCCGCCAAATAAAGCCCTCTCCCGAAAACCACTACAACACTCATGAATCTTTTATAAATAACGGTACCGATTCAAAATTTACATACATGCAAAAATCGAACTGCTGGTTTTTGAGAATATCGTTCCATATTTGAATATCCCCCTTATAAGCACCACTACCGAAATTCACTGTAATACTTAAATCTCAATCTAATATGCATAAAATTCACTGTTAAGAAGATCGGCCCATGATTTGTCATATAAAGACCATTTCCGAAAAACAATTTCACCCACATAACTGTCTAATAAATATCGATATCGAACCAAATTTTATACAGATCAGAAATTTTAATCCAGAAATCCTACTAATATCGATTATACGGGAATTATGCTACTGGATTTTGTAGCTGTCAGTCAATAATTGGCAATAGCTCGGTATTTACGTATTAAACGCTTCCTGCCTCTTATCAATGGTTTTATTTTTCTGTGAAATGATCGAAAAACCTTTATTTTTGAAACTTTAATAATTTCGTTTTAAAATAAATACAGTCCTTACAAGATCTATTAATAGTTTTTTGACTAAAAACATTTAAAAACAAAAGCGAACATAGAAAAATGATTTTAACTACTGATTCTATTATTTTCCTGTTGAATTTATAGATTCATTGAAAACTTATCAGTATAAATTCACCATAAGATAAGATTTGACAGTAAAAATTAATAAAGTTATTTGTTTTTAAATTTTTCCTTTTCCCACCAATGAAAATTCAGTAGCCGTTCTTATTATTTTTTCCAACAGGTGTATTTATGAACAATATAAATTCAGACCATAAACACCAATAAAACTCTTTAACAAAAATGAGGGTATTTTCAAAAAAAAAAAAAAAACGCCAAATCTAACACAAAATACGCCAATTTGGCAATAGTCTTTATAACACTCGTATATTCAGGCGTATTCGTAAGCCTACAATCAAGTACGTCACATCAACAACAAAATGCAATTGATGCCAACCAACAACAAATAAAATTCAACTCAAATCTGAGCCAACAACAAAACAATACAATAACAACGATTTTAACAAAAGAGACTTAAAGCCAAAGAGCAGGGATTGCTTGGGTTCGGTTTAGTATGGTGGCATGGCTGGAAAATGTCTTGTGGTGCCTGGGTATGGGTATGACCAAAGTCGAAGATACAGTGTGCAGCAACAACAACCATAAGAGCAACACTAATGCAGCAACAACTACAACAACATCATGCAACATGCTTTAATGCATTGAAGTCTACAAGAATAATGCGGAAGTGATATTGCATCCGTAATCATGTAACCAAACATGTGACTTTGTTTTGTTTTTTTGCTTTATTCACTCTGTTGTTGTATTTCGTTTACTACAACGTTATTGTTGTTGTTGTTAGTTACTGCTGCCGTTTGTTTGTGTGTTAGTTTCTTCTTCTTTTACTTTTTGTTTTTATTTTGTTATTTCAATTGTGAGCGTGCGAGCTTAACAAAGTTCTCACACGTTCAGATTTAAAGTGACTAAACTGGTTCAAAATAAATATTGTTGGTTATGAATATGTACGTACGATCGAGTCCATATGTGTATGTATGTTGGTATGTATGTATGAATGTTTGATGTACGTGCGAGGGTAATTTTAAAAATTAATGTATCTGCAATTGTGCAATAACCAGATCATGATTCTTGTTAATAATCTACTTTATCGGACTCTTTCCGAAATATAAAATATTTTTATATAGCCTTATTCAGTTCTTAGTTCAATTCGTTCGTAGTTGTTCTTATGTTGCTACACTTTTAACCAGGGACCGTAACTGTTATGACTTTTATCGAAAAAGTCAAGAAAATCAAAATAGGCACAAATTTAAAAGTCATACAAAAATTTGCATGTACATCATCATCATAATGATAAGAACCAAAATTTTCTACGATCATTTTTATGTGTGCTTTTTTGATGTAAATTTTTAAAAATAACAGTTATTTTCTGTCCCTGCTTTTATCCCATCATTGGCATCTTGGTCTGGCCAGTCCACAACGTAAATATGTTATTGTTTGTCTGGTAATGCACGATCATGCAAAAAATAATTCGATATTTTGAATTTTAAATAAAACGAGGCTTTTCCAAGTATGGCATTAGTTAATCTACAATGCAATTTTTATTTAATTTAAGGAATTACCATATAAATAAACAATTTATATTTCAAATAACTGCTGAAAAAGAAGACGCTAAAGAGATAATGATGGCACATATTTGATATTATGCATCTGACTTGCAGATGAGTTCTTATGGGAAAGTACCAAAAGATGAGGTAAATAAAACTTTAATTGTCGAAGCACCTATTATAACTGGCCCAGCTCGATAGTCCCTACGGATCTATATATAATTTTGAATGATATACAGAATGTAAACCAAATGGTTTTGTGTCATATGTATGTGGCCCAAAGAATTACGAACGATAAAGTTCAATTCCGTGAGGATATTTGTATCGGAGCTAAGTGAAATAATGGGCCGAAGAAAACGTCCCTGAGCTGAAAAACGAACGGACACTAACACTGTCTTACACAATACATATAGGAAAATATATTTCAATATCGTCTGCCAAGACCAAGAAGTCAACTTGGAGCGTAGGAGGGTTAAAGGTAGACAACAGATTGTGATTTAATTTTAGTGAGCCGTTGTAAGGATCATTGGCTTAGAATTATCAAACCATCCTCGTAAATTTGTGTATGATGCCATGTAGGAATAGTTTTTTGTTTGTGTTATATTTGATTTGATTCGTAAAAGAAAACGATATTTATGTTTGTTTCTGTACTTGTAAGTTAAAAGAAAATTTAATGTAATAAATCTTATATTAAACTACATATGTAATAAATGTTTGCTTAGTTAAGTTGCATCGAATTAAACAATACCCTACCAAATTCAAAGTTGTGTGAAAACGTACATACATATGTTATAGGAATAATTTATTCAGGTGATGGGTATCGATTTTAAGTTGATCCATTGGGTTTTAAAGAAAGAACGGTTTCTTCATTTTCAAAAACGCATAAAAGAAAAACGAAAAACTGTGTTAATTCTTACTGTCAAACTACTGATGATCTTATGGTAAATCCATACTGATAAGCTTTCTATTACTATGTATATATAATCAACATAAGTTAATTTCCTAAATTGTATGGATAGTGTTAATTTGCTCGATAAAACCACATATCTATATTCGCTTATGTTTAACCTGTTGTCAATTCTGAACACCGAACTCATGTTAAATATGGCTGCGATGTTTAAACAGGTGCATTCAGAATATAGAGTAGCAAGAAACCCATAGGTATAGATTTACTACGCACAAAACATAAAGATGTTCGTTACCTAAAGTGTTGATACGTGAAAATGTTTTTTCACTGTCTCGGATTTTATTATTGATATTTACAAGGTATTCGATACAGGGTGCCATGATTGACTTTTATAAAAACGTATTGGCTTATACTAGTTTATCTTATTTATCTGTTTATCAGTTGTGGCACAACTACATATATACGTTGTAGATAAGATCTCATTAAACGAGTTCACTAATTATTCCGGTATACTGAAGGGCTTTCTTTCTGCCACTTTTGTATTCTGAATTAAATTCTATGTAAAACATTAATATACATACATTATAGTATGTATGTATATTAATTTGCAGTTCAAAGGTTTTCAATAGCTTTTTGTTTGTTACATAAAAATTTAATAATTTATGTCACCGGATTTTTTGTGAACAATATTTTTAATAAGTTGACATTACTTCTTAAATAATTTATTCTAATATTCGATTTCTTTCTTTACAGGTAAGTCTATAAACATTCCAAGTCCTTTTCTATAGGTAAGCTATAAATTAAAAACAATGTCTTTAAAATATACTTGAATCTGGTTTCCCAATTACTTTATACGCCGTTATTTAGAGTTTTAAAACCGTTCTTAAGGTACGGTCACATTTGGCAAATATTTACTTAAAAAAGCGTAAAAGCGTTTTAGCACAAATTTGTTTGACGTTGTTTACTCTTAGAAGAGTTTTGCAATCAAGCATGCAATCATCAAATAAATTAAAACTAAATATTTTTTGTGCTTTGGCCTAAATTAAAAACGTTTTTTGAATAAATAAACGAGTTTAAATAAATGTTATTTAGGGGTTATTTCACAATGGACCGTATTGGTCTCTGGGTGATGGTGTGGGGACAACCTCACACCGGCCTTCTAACCTAACCTAGGGGTTACGTCTTTACGGAAAATATTTGCCAAATGTGACCACCTTTAGACTTCTACATTAATATTTTTGTTATTTTTCAAAATGTTTTTTTGTAAAACTAAATGTTATTGCAGATAAATGCAAAACAATTAAATTTTTGATCAATATTTCTATGGGAAAAATCATTTTAGGTACGATTAGAAAAAAGTTTTAAACTTTTAATGTAAAATCAAAATATATGTTATACTGTGAGCGTCAAAATAAAGTCAACATTAAAAAAACTTAATTATATTAATAAAAATAATATTATATTAGAAACTTGTATTGCATTTTTAAATAGTTATTTAAGTATCATTGAATTCACAATTGTTAAAATAAACACATTGTTACGCGTCAAAATTAAATAAACAGTGGTCATCATACTTATGCCAAAATACCCTGTCAATCCAAAAGTTTAGGTAGTAGCAATTCTTTTAATTCTTCTTTGTTTGAAAGTATACAAGCCGTTCAAAATAGTTGCAAGTTTCATAATTCATCATTAACCTTTATGTCAACAGCTGAAAAATTATACTTACGTCAACAGCAAGCATACCCGGGTATGCAAGCACATTTTATATGGGAATTCACACATTTCTAAATATGTTTCTGTTTTATATGTTTTATTTGGATTTTGTTTGTGTTTTTCCCCTACTTTGAATTGTTTTTATTCATGCATATACTTAAATTTTGTCTTCGTCTTCATGTATGAATATTTACAATTAGGGACAAACACTTGTTAGTTGCTCAATTCTATGAACATGAAAAGCCAACAAGGAATGAAAAAATGACCACATTTATGATCTGATTTGTCCAATTTTATTCAAACATCAGAATATAGTAGAAAACACTTCTAGTGAGGATATCATGAAATTTCAGATAGATATAATGGCCACTTTCAGAGATACAGAGTTTTTAAAATTCAAAACATACCCGGGTATGTAGCTGTTGACATAAAGGTTAAAAGAGATTAAGGTGTGAAGTTAATTAGTAAAAAAAAATTTACACTAGGAAGACAAACTTCTATAAAGAACCGTAAAAAATTTGCCTGGTGTAAAACGGTGACTGCGTCGTACAAAAAGTGAAGTAAGAGCTATTATAAGAGAACTGACAACAATCCCAATATCAAGTGCTGGAAAAATAGTTGAAAATGTAAACTTCTGGAAAACCTGTAAGCGCGAGTACGATTAGAAGATCATTGCATCGAAATGGCCTACATGGTAGAGTGCCAATTAAGAAGCCCTTTATATCAAAGAACAACCAATACAAACATTTCACAAATAAATATATAAGCGAGCCTCAAATTATTTGGATTACTATTCTTTTCACCGATGAAAGTAAGTTCGAAATATTTGGAGTTATGGCAAAAAAAAAATATGGCGGAGCAAGAACGAAGAAGAATATGTTATCTAGACGCTAAAATATGGCGGCGGCTCAGTAATGGTCTGGGGTTGTATGGCGGCATAAGAAACTACAATGAAAACGTTAGATTATCTCGACATTGTAAAAAACAATATAGAGCCTAGTATAGAGAAATTAGAACTAGAGCGCATTATTGGATTTTCCAACAGGACAATGATCCTAAATATACCTCCACAATTATAATAAAAATTTTTAGATTGGTTGCTCAATTATTGTCCAAAAACTTTAGATCATCCGTCGCAGTCCCCAGACCTCAATCCAATTGAACACTTGTGGGAATACCTGGGCATAAAGATTATCAGCTATGATAAAGTCAAAAGGATTACAAACTAAATATTAAAAACAATGCATTATATAATTTCAATATATTTTTTCATTATACTTTGATGCAAAAAATATAGTATTTTTCCGTTAAAATTCAATTATTTTTTATTTTCCTTATTTGTTTTAGTTTTTGTTAATAAAGTCACTAATGAATTATTCAATATATTTTGTTTTAAATTAGTAATTAGCTGTTTACTTTATATTGACGCTCACAGTATCTTATATTGCCTACTAAACTTTCATTCAACAAAGTTTCATTCCTCAAGTTCTTGATATTTGTGAGAATGATATGAAATAATTATTTCTGGATTAATAATTATTAATTATTAGTTAATTATAATTTATGCACATTCATATGTATGTATGTATGTATGTAAAAAATTGTGTGAAATGAGTGAAATAATATTGTATCGGGGTTTTCAATAAGATCGCTACAAAAGTTTTTTTTAAATAAAACAAAAACGGTTTTGGATATCAATGAAATCCTTTATTCCTGTGAAAGTACTTTCGATGTCATTATGTATGGAACTCGATTTCTTTTGCATGACCACCACGGGCACGCTTGCAGAAGTCCAGACGCTGAACCCAATTTTCGACGGTTTTCAAGCATAAATCGACCGATACTGCTGCAATTTCACGTTCGATATTCGTACGAAATCGGATCGCTGAAAAGCCGAATCATTTTCAAGTGGTTGCTCAGCCCAAATCACGAATATACGACGCTTCTGGTGGTCAAGCGGCTTCAGTTCTTGCGTCAAGTTGATCTTGTAAGGAGGTAGGCCAAGATCTTTTCGCAAAATTCACCACAACGACGTCACAGAGATGCTCAACGCTTGAGAACGACGTGTGAGAGACACATTTGGACTTTCTTCAACTGAAGCCTCAGCGGCAGCAATATTCTTGACACTACGGGCACTTCTTTGTCTCACTGGCACGGGAACATTTTGTACTGTGCCTGTGGATTCAAATATTTCCACTAAACGCTCAATTGTTGATCTGGTTGGACGATTATGACGCCCAGAAATTGTACGTAGCGCTCTTAACGTTGAGGCCACTGACTCCGAATTTCGGTAGTAAATTTTAATAATTTCGACTCGTTGTTGGCTCGTATATCTATCCATCATGAAATGGCAAAATATGGCATCGTTTGCTGTCCCTATCGGTCTACTTTTGTAGCGTCCCTGTTGAAAAACGCTTTATGTACATAAAAATATTTATCTTCATAAAAATATTCACCTAAAATTACAATACATACATATGTACATAATTCACATTTTAAAGTTTCTTTCACCTCAAAACAAATTATCGCATTGGACTTACAAAATATTTACCATAAATACATTAAGTATAATTATGTATGTATTTGTATTCCCTTTAAAAGACAGGGATCAGCCAATTTTTTTCTTTTGAAAGTCTTACACATCAAAAACAATAAAAACACTTCAAATTTAACAAAAATACATTAAAGTACTTGTACGAGTATACTTTTCACAAACACAAAAACCCCGCGGTTATAAATAGCTGTCCAAAAACTACCGAAAAGTAACAAAAAAAAAAACCAAGGAAAATATTCATACTTCATTACAAGGGACAAATAACGAAAACAATATATAAAAAAATGTCTTCCATCGTTTTAAAATCAAAAAAGACGAAAAAAAATCTTTAAAAATGTACCTGAGTTTATTTTGGACTTTAGTGATTTAAGAAGGTACTTTGGTTGATTGGATGAATGATCATCATCATTTCATTGCTCATTACATATGCACACAATGAAAGAACCAAAGAAGAAAATGAGGTTAATAAATAAAAGAAAACAAAAAAATAGCATTAAGCTGCAAATGGAAATGAAAGAACGGTAGAGAGAAGCACAAAACAGGAGTTAGAGGGCAGGTGGGAAAGAGAAAGCATTTTTTCGATTTACAGATGTGGCTACAATAATGTTTAATTTTCCTGTTACTACTGTCATTTACAGCCATGTTGATTTTAAGATTGTAAAAATTAATAAAGCTATGTATACAGCTAGTTAATCAAGTCAATAAAGTTCGTTTGAAATCATAACACCTGTCTGCGCCATTGTAATGGTTTCAGCTCTGTCTACATTACTGGGGTCCAGTTTAGTGAATGGCCTCTTAGTAACACTAGATGCCAATAATTTACAGCAAACACATAATAAATTACACCTTGCTGAAACAAATGCAAAGTTCATTAAATATCCAAGACAACACTAGATAAAGTGTTAATTGAAGACTCATCGTGTGTGTATCACATGCATAAATATGTGAATAAGAAAAAACTCTTGAGATAAAAACTTGGGACTAAAATCTTCAAATTTATTTGAAATTTATATGGGTATATAAATTTGAACGAATATAGAGCACCACAGCCTTCATGTATGGGACACTAACCCCACTGTTCATATGTATAATTAACTTCCTGCTGAAATCTTTCCTGTTACTTATTATTTAGGAAAGGAGTCTAAATCTAATATCCAAGGTTGATAAAACAAATGCTAAAAGGACCTGTTGATAGGTCTCTTTAGGATATCGTGGGAAGATTCATTCAAACGACGAGATCACACAATTGAAGGCATGCCATGGCAGGTATGTGCCGGATCAATTTTATAGCAGATAGTAATTGACAGCTTTAAAAAACATCCTTGAAAACTGTTAATTCCATAGAATATTCCAATGAGTTTCATTCGCGGAAAACAAGAGACATTCTAGCATAAGTGTAATTAGGGTGTAGCAATACTTTTCAGATCCATAACACATATACATAGGTACGTAGAATAAAGTCATGGTCACTATGTATTTATTGGCACAATAAAAGAACAAGAACACATGAAGAACACCACTGCTTAAAATTTGTAGAAATCTAACTGTTACTAGTATAGAGAGACACATTATTTTGAACAAAAGCAAGTGAAGTATTATCAAATCACAAGACATCGTAAAAATAAAAATTGAATTAAAAGTCTGACAAACTAATAAAATTGGGCGCAATAAACATAAATTATAATAAAAAGATGTTTGAGTCTTTCACCGAAAGTTGATTGCCAACGAGCCCCAAATTTTTTGGAATAATATTATTTTCACCGATGTAAAATATGTTTGAGATATTTGAAGTCAAAAACCTCCCATATTTGGGATTAAGATTATTTTTACATTTAAAAAAAAATGTAGCCCCTAGTGTAAAGAAATTAGCTAGTTCTAACTGGATTTTTCAAGAGAACATAAGCATACCTCCAAAATTATGAGAGAGTGGTTGTTCAATATTTGTCCAAAAACTATAGACCATCCTCCGCAGTCCCCAGACCTCAATAATCAATTGAGCACCCGTGGGAACATCTAGACAAAAAAAAAATTACACAAAGAAATATTTTTTATAATAAATACTCAAACATCCTTTACCCAAATTCGCTTGCAAATTTCGTTGAATTACATATCTTCAAATCTTGTAAATAATAAATAAATAATTTAATAAATAAATGTAAACAATTTCAGGTTTTCAGATTTCTCTTTGCATGAAACTTATTTTTGCTGAATTTTCTATGGATTCTGCTTTTCTATAGACATTTATGTTCCCTAAAGCTATATTCCGGGAAGACATTTGTGTGGGGCCTTAGAGAAATCGAGGACAGATTTTTATCATTTGCAATAGGACAAGCCCATAATAAAGTCTATAATAAAAATAAAATGTACAACATTTTATGATATTATCTGCATTATATTTAAATAAAATAGCAAAAAATATCTATTAAATAACGAGGTTGTCTGAAACTTTGGTCTAGAACTCGGATCCTATTCGACTGATTTTGTCCATTTTCAATACAAAATATTTCGGTGGAACAAAGAATGTTCTGCAAAATTTTCATTGTTGTCCGAAGCTCTATCGTGCCTTCAACAGACGGACAATGACCCAGAATATATAAACTTTTTGGTTCTACAACTAATTTTTCGATTCGTCATTACAAACGCAATGACTAACTCAATATACTCTTGGTGGTAAGTATAATAATGTTTGTTCCAGAATGCATTATTGATTAAAGACTGTGTTGCCAGAAAATTAATTTCAAAATATGCTAAAACTTAAAAATCTAAGTGCTAAAATGTTCTACAGAAGAAAAAATAAGTGTTAAATTTTTTCAATGTAACAATACAATATTTATTTCAAATGTTACAAATATAAATTATAGTTTTTTCTAATTTTGTTCATAACAATTGTTGACTTGTTTTAATAGATTATATTTCATATATTAATTAAAAAATTTCCGTGGTTCATTTACTTACCACACCGAAAGAAATTTAGTTGAAATATTAGTAAAAGTTATTTTTTATTTCTCCAAGAGTATTTTTTGGAGTAAAATATTAAAAATTTTTTCGAGAAAAAAATTTTTTTATCAAGCAAATTATGCTAAAAAGCATTTAGCATAATTTTTAAAAATTTCAATGCATTTTCGAGAAACAAAGTGGTAAATCTAGCACTGAAAGTGCTAAAATGGCAACACTGATTAAAGAAAATAATTTCGATGTCGAAATTATAATATCTATTTAATGCTCGGATGCCATAATCTCAAATAAGAACATTACGATCAATATTACTCGATCACGAATGAGTTATTCGGCTTCATGTTTCAGAAGCAATCCAATGAAGGCTAATTACTAAAAAATGTGCCAATTGGCAATAATTATGTAATCTTTACCTAGTTTCCAAACTAGCACAATTTTTCTTTCAGATTTAAGAAATCCATATTCCAAATCGCTAATATTTTGTTATTGTTAAGTACTTCAATATCTTCTCGCTTTAACTTTCTCTTGACAATATTTTAATATTGTTTAATTGGATGAAGCTGGGGCATTTAGGAGCGCTTTACATATTTCTCTAGCAAGTCGATCCTATTATAGCAATCCATTGCAGCTTTTTCAAAATGACAGGGAGCTAAATCGATCCAAAACTTTACTGAAGATTAGTGACGTCTAATTAGAGACACAAAACGTTTCTGTAGGCATTCTTTTATGTAAATATCCACAACTGTAACTATTGTCTTTTGGCAAAATTTATTCATGTTTGTAAAGCGTGATCCATTTCGAGGTTCCTTACTTTTTGAAGGAAAAAACACAGAAAATTCAAATTTAATGGGGAATGTTTATTATTATTTGAAAGAACATTTTTTGGCATTTATTTTTTGATTAAGATTATGTCTATCAAATGTTGGCCGTTGCTACGTTGCAGATGGTCTATCCGTTGAGTCCAATTTTCGATGACTCATTCGAGCATTTCGACTGGTAACTGGCAAATGACACGCGTGATGTTTTTTTCCCCACAAGAAAAAGTCTAACGGTGTGATATCACACGATCATGGTGGCCAATCGGCCAGCCCAAAAAGTGGAATTATGTGCTCACCGAAGTGTGAGTGTGGTGCCGTCTTGCTGAAACCAAATGTCGCCGAGATCACGAATTTCAATTTCAGGCATCAAATAGTCGGTTATCATGACACAATAACGGTCACTATTGACGGTTACGTTCGCACCGGCATCAGAAATATGGATCGATGATTCCATCACTATATTTTCTTCACAACGTGGTCTATTCGGTCGAATATTATCCAGGCGTATGTGTTTCCATTATGAAATGCCAAACAAAAATAACATGACAGCATGCCACGACTCACACATGATCTGTCAAAAAAGGGCTATTGAAAAAAGTATGTCTACTTGAATCACTCTATATATACCTTCGTATGTATGCATATATAGTTTAGCTCGACTTCCGAAAAACTCATTAACCTACATAAGCATTCATATCAAACAGAAATTTTACACATATAAGTTATAAGTCTTTAAAAATTATACTATTGGCTTTTGTGAAAATTAGCCATAGCTCGCAAACATGGTTTACTTCCAAGAATTTTGTGGTATACACAGGTGACAATTTAGATTTAGCGTAGGGATTTTTGGTACATAATTTTTTGAATGTTAAAATACATCGCTTTGTGTCATCATACATAGTAAGCCATTTTGTTAAAACTTTGTCTTAAAGAATATGTAAATACATGTATTATAGCAACACAAATGTAGGACTTTGATTTTCCATTGATCGTACATTGCACTCGTACAAGTATGTGAATAATGCTTTAGGTATAAAAATTACGGAGACACTCAACTCATGACATTTGTTAATAATTTTTACTACTATACATAAAATACATTAATCAATGCTATTAGTTCACCACAACTGTGCATCATCACCAAAAACCAACTGAGAACCAACACTAACTTTATTGAACCCAGGGCTGGCACCACCACGAGTCATTTGGAAAAATTTCAATGTATTGCTACATCAAAATTTGGTATTCCAGATGAAATAGTTAAATATATGACTTAAATTACTATTTTCGTAGTAGTGCAAGCCATTTTATTAAATTTCATAAACATTTTGAAACTGATATCCATATGATTTTTATATGTGCATCCAAAAAAATGGTTGTTATCAAGACAAAAAATTATCGAATGAATTATCGAGCAATGAGAGACTCGGAAATATTAATTTAAATTAAATGATTTTGAGGCTGTATCCAAAAACTAAAGCGTAAAATTTAGTTAATCGGGATTTCAAAACCGTAAAAAGTCAACCCTTTTATTCCTTCAATATATTCACAAAAAAATAAATTTAGTAATTTTGGAAATGCAATCGATGGATGCACGAATATAAGTATATTTAAAGCATAGGTCGGCATCCTATAGCACAATAGTGCAGAGAGCACTTCACACATACACTTAATCTCTTTCATTCAGTCGTCATTGAGACATCAATGTGTGCACATGCGGCGGATGCTTTTACATTTTTTTCAGAAATTCTTCCCAACAAACATTACAAATTAATAATGAACCACGAAAAATATTTTATGATTGATAATGCATTTGGTAACATGCATGTAATCAGCTTTTGAAGTATTAGAAGTTCCGTTTATATATCAATCTCGTTGTTAATTTCTTATATGTTACGGAAAATACATTGTGAGTGTATGTTTCCTATCTAAGTTTTTTTGTATAATTTATATAATTATGTTTATGTTTGCTGGGTAGTTTTCTCACACACACAACCTCATTTTACGCTTTGCCTACCTCTGATTTAAAGTAATACAGACAAATCCCGAATGAAGATAATTTACAGGAAACATATTATTACGAAACAAGCTCTGTTGCTTTGACTTTCCAAAAAGTAGAGAATTAATTTTCTCGTTTTCAGATGCATTAAAATAAAATTGGTTTGATAAACACTTTTTAATTGTGAACAAACGTTTTATCAGGTTGCATTTTCCAATAGGGACCAGTTTTGTCGCATTTAGACTACCACCAGAAGTTAGATTGTGATTATTTGGAGAATACTTTTTATCACTTGCAATCAATCCACCTTAATTGAGGTTTTTGCATTATAATGGCTTTAATTGAAATATTGTATGTTTTTCCTTTTTCTCGAAAATCAATACCAAAGCTTCATTTCCATTAGAGCTCGACGATTTTTGAAGACAATCTTCTTATAATTTTAACAATTTTGCCTTTCGCTATATCGAGTATAAAGTTGTTTACACATTCGTTATATACTCGTAGGGGAATGTTGTTGTATCGTATTTTCGTTAAAGTCAGTTTGTGGATAAGTTTTATTATTATTTAACAAAGAATAAAAATGTTCCGTGGAGGTACATTTTATTTATATAGTTGATACAAAATCCAAATAGCCATTTTCCATACCTGATTGAACCTAATAAAATTTAAAATTTACAAAACTTAACTTAATGTAATCAAAATTTTTAGGAGAGGAGGAGGTTGGTGGATAAATGGTCAGCTTTTTGTTGGTTGTTTCAGCTAAACGAAAAAAACAAACAATGTTTCCCATAAATTTTCGTTTTTGGGGCTTTTGTTTTCGATGGTCGAGAACATATTCTCTTTAAAGTTGCAACAAATATTACAAATTTCATGGTTACGACGATTATGGTACATGCTGTAATGCAGTCAGTGCTCGGTTTGTATTTTTGTAGCTTTTTTTTTTTTGTTTGTTCTTTGACGTCGTTGTAGTCGTCGTATACGCACAATTTTATTTTTATGTAAACTTGATAAACTTCCTTCTCGGTTGTGGTTTCTTGATACTTTAAGTTACATATGTACATATGTGGTGGTGGTTCTATATACATATGTACATATGTCTGTATGTAGATATTTATATGAATTGTATTTATTTTTTCGGGAGGTTATTGGCCTTCAGAAATGTTTAAAAGAAGTAAAGAAAATAACTAAATGTTATAAATATATTTTACATACAATATCCAATATATTTTTTTAAGTGTTTTTATTGTTGGTGTTTAAGTCACAATGTCCGTCAGTCAGTTGTAAATTGTCGACCGTCGTATTGTTTATTAATTCATAAATTTGAGTTTGTGTACAAGTGCGAGAGCAAGTAAGTACTTGTTGTATGAACTTTCGGCAGCAATAAAGTATTAAATACTTTTATTATTTGTTTAATTTTTTCTTATTTGTCGCCATCGTCTTTGATGTTTGTTTCAATATTTATTTAGAATTAATATATGTCGGCATAGGGTGTTTTTTTTATGTATAGAACTTTAATTTGGCAACACTTCTTCTAAAAGGCGGCCATTTTGTCAGCTGTCAAGTGATTTATGATGTTTGGTTTGGCATTTGAACATGAATAGACGAATTTTATTTAAATATATTAAATAAATGGAATAAAACAAAGATGTCTGTTTTTTTAACAAACACAAACTGCGAAGCTTTTTTTCTTGTCTGCAGAAAACACCCAGAGTCTTTGGCTGGAATCGGACCCGCAACCCTCTGACTGATATTTCGGCACACTATCGCCTAGTATATCGTATGCTAAAGATAAGCCTTGGGCATTATAATTTAAATATGACTTCTGGCATATGACTGGTTCGGACATAGTCTAATCTGCAGGTCCAGTTTTTGATGACATTTCCAACGCGACGAACGTTGTCCTCCAAGCGGTCAATCATTTCGGACTTATCGGTGTAGACTAGTTACATCAAGCATAAATTACTTGACAGCCGACAAAATGACCTCCAGTTAAAAAAGTGTTGCTAACTTAAAGTTCTATACATCTAAAAAAAACACCCTATATATTAATAAAAAAATAGTGGATTAGATTTGATCTTGTGTAGACTTATGTAGATTAGAATTTAAGTATAACATTCAATTTCTTAATTTTATGCTTGAATAGATGGTCTCATGATAAACTTTTCTCATATTCAAATCTAGAATGATTGGGCCTGTTCATTTGCTTTATAGTTTTGTTATGTTTACTAACAATACAAAAAGTAAACATAATGTTGGAAAATAGTAAAACTAGTAAGCAAACGAACAGACCGATTGTAATTATAACCAAGCAAGGTACTTTTTGCTTACTTGTAGACATTTTTAGACTTATCACTATTAAGGGTGGTCCATTTAAGCTCGTTTTTCATTTGTTTATTCCTTATCAGGCGTGACTGACATCAGTATTTAGTATTGCTAAACTATTTATCATGGAAAGGCTTACAACGCAGCTGTATTACGAAAATCAAAGTTATGTGCATCATCGATGTTTATTAGTTTCGCCTTCCACACCGGTCAAGTGTCCGCCTAGAACGTATGATATCACACCTTTGGATTTCGTTGGACTAATTTGGAGTAAAAGTTCCTCGTTGATACGATTTATTGATTCAACACTTGGAAGCTAACATTACTTGTGCAATTCGTTAGATACCATTAATGGAAATATTTTTAAAAAGTAAAGTAAAGACATGCAGTTCTTTTTTAAGTTTCGTAAAAATTTTAGGTATTTTAAACAAAACCATTTAATCTACTAAGGCCCAATAAAACAGTGCGTATTTAAGTGTAGTTTTAGTTAATTTTCATAAAAACTTAAGTTGCATTTAAATACAGATTCATTTTTTCAGTCATACTTAATTGCTGTTATGATTTTGTGGTAAAAATATGGTAGCACTTTGAAATGTCAACAAAATTATCGATATATTTCAGAAAACAGCTGATTTTTTTAATAAAATTTGCCAACAATTTTGTGTTTCGGTTTTTGTGTTTACTTGTTGTATTGTTTTGTGTGTTTTATTGTTTTGTGTGTTTTATATATTAAATTTGGTGGCATAAATATGGATAAAAGAAGTCCCAACTTTTGACTTCTTGTTGGACGCTGTTAAAAAATACAGCAGCATGATTGAAAAGAAAAAAAAAACAAAAACAAATGTCAAAACCATATGTTCAATGTTTAAAACTTAAGTTGCACTTAAATGAACATCGTTGGCCATTTAAGTAGCATTTAAGTTTTCAGTGAAAGACAAAATTTTGTTCTTAAATGCAATTTAAAAATAAATGGCACTTAAATACGCACTGTTTTATTGGGCCTTAAAGGCATAGATGGGTAAAAGCCATTTCTGTTAAACCAATAAGACCAATTAACCCATATTTAAGATACTTTTTGTTCAAAAAATCTTAAATTTTATTTCATTATCATAATAATGTTTCTGTTTTTAATAACGCTCCGAAGAGTTGCATTCTGTATTGTTATTAAACATTTAAATAAAATTTAAATAAAATACATATACAAGAATATAACAATTTTTAATAAAAAAATTCTTCTCACGTGTTCTAATGAAATCGACTTGTGCCTCTCTTAACGCCCTCCCTCCCTTACCAACAACAAAGAAAATCACAAAACCCAGCTGAAACAACTAAACGAAAGAGTTAAAAAATAAAACACCGAAACATTTTTATGCATTCTTAGACAAAGTGTCAATGATCTCGTGCTCCACCGACTACCAGCAACAACCACATTAATAAACAGCAACAAATTTACGAAATATAATAACTACCAACAACACCAACAACGCTGAAAATAAAGAAACTTAAAATCAAAACTATAAACATAGATCACATTTGTACATTTATACCAAACAAAAACAACAATAATTTTACTCAAAGGTATCTATACATGACGAAAAGTTCAGTAACCCTTTTTTGAAAGTTTTTTTCCTACAATAATTCATCATCAAATGCTGGAAGTATAGATAGAGTTGCTTTTTTCGGATGGTCATAGATGTACTGCTCGTACATGCCGATGTAGCTGAATGTAACTTTAACCCTTAAGTGAGCGTAAAGCTACAAGCTTACAATTATACAGGTCTTAAAACTTTTGAACATGGAGCTCAGTTCAAAATCGTTGGGGGTATTTCCAGTAAATATTACTAAATTACTAAACTTATTGATTGTGACTGGACCTCATGAAAGTCTAGGTGTGTGAACACGCTTTTATATTGCGGACGAAAACGGTTGTGTCATTCCGACTTTGGAATATCGTGTATATCTTAGAATGAAGGACCTAATTACTTCGAATCGCTAAATCTGCTTAATCGTTCCAAAACTTTACTGTTTTTTTTTTTTACAAAAATCATGCATTATTGTTCTCATCTTACACCACCATAGTGAGAAGGGTAATTGGCATTTGTGCTAATGTTTGTAACGATTAAGAATTACTTTCTGAGTCAATTCAAATATGTAAACTTTGTGCGCAGAGCACAGGTCACAATTTTGAAGATATTATGTTAAAATTTATGATGTGAATGTCTTTCGGCCCAAAGGCTTTTTTATTGGCATTGCTTGAAATCTGTCCATTTTTGACCTAAACCTAATTCAAACGTCCTCCCGAAATATTACTTTATAGGTCACAAATACACGTGTCCAAACATATTCTGTGTTCTTATTTGTTGAATTTTGTGCTAACACAGCGTCCTATTAAGGTTTGCTTTACTTCTTTAACTTGAAAGTGCATCTGAAGCACAGCAACTGCACGCCGAAGCTTATGGTGAATGTATTTCATCGGTTGCTATGTGCGAGAGATAATTTGTGCGGTTCAGCTAGCCGAAAAAGTCTGAAGACCTGGAATTGGAGGCATTGCTCCATTAACATTGTTGTCAAACTCAACAAGAGCTTGAAAAATCATTGTGAGCTAATCAAGTAATTTCAAAACGTTTGCGAGTATCAGGATTCATCCAAAAATAGGGAATTTGGATACTAAATAAATTTAAACCGAAAAACATTGATCGAAATGTTGCTTAAACGCTTGCGATGAAAAATGCAAGCATTACGATAACTCGAAGCTTTAGAGATCGTATATGAAGATCGGTCAACGAGTCAAATTGACACCAAAGCCAGATATCAAAGCCGGAAAGCTAATACTCTCTATTTGGTAAGACCAAAATGGTCTTATCTACATATTATGATCTGTTTAAATCGAGATAAAGTTTAACATGCTGATTCACTTGAAACGAAACGGCGGCTAAACGACCAGAATATAGACTACACTAGGTCACATGTTGCAATACCTGTTGAAAACTTTTCTCAAAGAAGCGGTTGGTAAGTTTTGCTTCACCCGCCTTATAGTTCATGCCTTGTCCAGTCAGACTACTATTTGTTTCTATCGATGCAGAATGCTCCCTCCGGGATACGCTTTAAATTGGTAACCGAAATTGGCTTCATATTTTTCTGACCTTAAAAGTTGAAAAGTTTTTTTGGCGCAGAATCCATATGTTGCAAGAAAGGTGTCCAATATTTTGAATAAATTTATTTTAGACCAATGTTTAAAAATAAAAGCTAAAAATTAAAAAAAAATCAGGCAGTTATTTCCCTTTCTTTTAATTAAAAAAACTCTAAAGCATCCCCTATATGTCAAAGTTAAAGAAAATTTCATGAACTTTGAATTATTAAAAAGTTTTATCCAGTCCTTATCTATGGAAATATTGAAAAGCAGTCCCAATTCCTAAGACCCCTTAAACTGTGGAGAATTTAAGAATTAACTATATGTCGTTTTTGATGCTGTGTCAGAGCATTGAATATTGCTCCAATTCATAATGCTTCAATATATTGATGGTACTGATGTAATTTATGGCAGTCAGTACACTTAAGGGACAGATTCCCTAAGACATTTTTATTGGTTGGAATAACATATGTCATGACATGTATGTACATATAAACTAAATTCTAAATGATTTGATTCTAGTTATTTATCTCTTGCATAATTAATCGAATCCTGTTTGTTGATATTGCAAACTGAACTATAAAATTGTATTGTATTAATCGTGGAGTACTGCATAGTCATTTGTACGGTACCGCAATTATTTGTATTTTATAAAGGTATGGTCACACAACTCAAATAAAATAAGACTAAATATTTGTTGTGTCTTGTCGAAGTTTTTTTTAATAAACAGCGAGTTCAAAAATATTTTATTTAGTGATTACGTCTCTTTCGACAAATATTTGCTTTGATAAATTGGTGATAGACATTTCGATGTGAATCGATGAGAATATATATGTACGAGTATGTTTACAATAAATTTAGGAAATACGAAATTTTAAAATTTAAATTATTTTTCCATTAAAGGGTTAACAACTACATATTTACATTTTCTATTTTATCTATTTTTCATGGGTCTTCATGTGTTAAAGTGATTGAATATAAACATATAGAGAACAACAAAAAACAGCACTATCATTTACAAAACTGCAAATAAAACATTAGGAAAAAGATAAATTAATATGGTCAGCATGTCATGGATTTGGCTTTCTTTTAATTCCCTCTTTTTTAATGGATGATTTCATTTTTTTTCCACATAAAAAAATTTTGAAGTTCATTAGGATTTGTTGGTAAACTTTCACGCAAATGGTACATTCAACCCAAACTTTGCTTAAAACTTCAAACAAAAATAAAACTTTAATAATATATGATCGTTATTTAAGCAATAGTAAAAACAGTAGCAAATTGTATATAATGCCATTAAGCTGATAGACACTGACTTGATAATACCCTATAGTAAAGTAAATGCATAATAGTTGTGTGCTTTACTATAAATTCAGTAACAACCAGCAAATTGCTAGTTTTAAAATTTTCGATTGGTTAAATATAAATTATATATTAAACTGTTGCAAATTACATATGTCAAAACTATGCTGACAACTAATATTACCGCCCTAACTGTAGTTCACTTAAGCTAAATTTAATTTCTAGACAAAAATTCACAGCTGATTTACATTAAGTTGTTAAGGTAAAAAAAAGGGTTCAAATACCTCTAAAGCAAATGCAAACAGAAATAAAACCTAATATTTATTATGACTTCCAAAGTATTAAGCACATAAATAAGAATAGAACACAATTAACCCCAAATATGTTTAATAATAAAACTAATTTTGACCATATTAGAGGTGTGAATTTGTTAAAAAAAAACTTATTATTGCATAAATTATTTGATTATTAATAGTGATAAATAATATACATACTATGAAAAGAATTTTGATACAATAAAATAATTTATTTAAATAAAATAGAAAATGATAATATGATCGTTTGAGTCAGACCATATTGTTTCATCGTCCATCAGCTGTTTCTATACCCTACATCAGTAGTTACTGATAGTTTAATGTATTTCGGCTTCATGTAGAAACTATGTCAACTCAATTTTAGGCTATATTGTACTTAATAAAGATAAAGCATTGTTCACACAAAATCCGGTAGCTTTAATGTTTTAATATTAATTAAACAATAAAAGCGTTTTCCTCACACCGCTACAATGTTTCCAAATTATTCAGCTGTATTATTGTTTTATTGAGAAATCAATTTGGTGTGCAGCTAATTTTTACGTTGCGGGCTCGTGATCTGGTGGCCCAGATCGTGTGATTTCACACTTTCACATTTTCTCTTTGGGTTTATGTGCAGTCCAAGTCGTTATTCGCGAGTTACCGTTAGCAATGCTGGAAGAAGTCGTAATTCGCAAGATATTGGTAGCAATACAGAAAAAATTGATCGAAGAGAGTTTCAGAAATTATTATTATAACATTTGAATGAAATTATTTTTTAAAAGCAAATATCAAAGATTGTTCTTTTAGGCAATAATACAGATTCTGACATCCATTTCTATTATAAGAGTTTTATTTATCTAAATGATTCACGCTATATAAATAACCAATGTCACGGTTGAAGAGGTGACAAAAGCAAGTTACTTTGTCAAACCATTATCAAATTTGTCCATCCATCCCGTCGTTTTGATGCAATATAAAATGTTGAACTCGGTAACAGTTTAAGTTAATTTTAAACATACTGTGAGCGTCAAAATAAAATCTACACAACATATTATTAAAAGAAAAGCTTAATTATATGAATATAAATAATATTAAATTAGAAAATTATATAGCATTATTATATGGTTATTTAAGTAGATTTGAATTCACAAAAAATAAAAACAAAAGCTTATTCAAATTCAATTGATTTATTGTAAAAATATACCATATTTATGCGTCAAATTAAGTCAACAAAAAAACCCTGTCATTCCAAAAGTAGTGACAATTCTTTTAATTTTTTTTTTGTTGGAAAGTATAACGTTCGAAATAATTGAAAGTTTCATAATATATCATTAAAAGAGATTAAGTTGCGACGTTAAGAAATAAAAAATTTACATAGAACAGATAAATCCCTGCGTTAAATATGTAGTTAAAATCGTTGAAAGAGACGACAGTGCAATAAAAAGAATTTTAGACAAGTATACTTAACACAATACAGTAGAAAATTGGCCTGGTGCCAAACGACCAAAGCGTCTTACAAAAACTAAAGTAGGAACTGTAGTTAGAGCTCTGTAAAAATAGCTGAAAATGCTACGAAGACTTCTGAAAACCCTGTAAGCGCGATTACGATTGAAAGACCTTTTCATCAAAATGGCCTACATGGTAGAGTGCCACTTAAGAAGCCTTTTATAGCAAAGAACAACCACTCCAAGCGTTTGAATATCGCAAAAAATATATAAACGAGCCTCAAATTTTTATATTATAATAATACTAGCTGAACTCGGTGCGCTTCGCTACCCCCCTTTGAGGTAAAGCCTTTTGCCTGCATGGTCGAAAAATATTATCATATAATAAGTAGTCCTGAGTCAAAGCTGTACCTACGCTGTGAAGATTTAAGATCGGTTAACAGGTCCAGCTTCCAATATATCGCAATAAAAGGGGCGTGCTCCTCCCACTTTTTATTTGGTACGTATTTCTATTTATGCCAATACCATATATATGTAGCAAATACTGCCACTGTTGGTCAAAAAATGCCCAAGATATGACGATTTTAAATATTGGGTTATATGGGCGAGGCCACATCCCTTTATCCACTCACAACTTAATATAGTCAAGAATTTATTATTTCGTAAGAATATCCTATTGTGAAAATTTAATGACGATCGACCCAGTAGTTAAGACTATAATACGACTTTTAATTTTTCCAAAAAGGGGCGTGGTCCCACCCACCTTTCTCCTGGTACGTATTTCTAATTATGTCAATACCATATGTAGGTACCAAATATCATCGAAATAGGTCAAAAAATGCCAAAATATGGCGATTTTAATTTTTGGGTTGTATGGGTCGTACCACTCCCGTTTGTCCAATCAACACTTCATATAGCCTATTATTCCTTCCAGAGTCACAGTAACATGCTGTGAAAATTTCAGTTAGATCGGTACAAGGGTTTAGCCTCCTATTAAACACAAACATACAGACAGACAGACATTCATTTTTATATATGTATATAGATAGATAATATTATTTTCACCGATGAAAGTAAGTTTGAGATATTTGGAGTGAGGCCCTTCCCCCCAAAACGAAATATGGTGAACCAAGAGCGAAGCACGAAGTAATAAATATTTTACCAAGACAGTAAAACATGACGGCTGCTCAGTAATAGTCTGGGGTTGTATGGCTGCATCAGGATCGGTAATCTTACATTTATAGAATCTACAATGAAAAAGGAAGATTATCTTGACATTTTAAAAAACATCATATACATTGTTGTGTATAGAAATAAGAACTAGCGACCCTAAGCATATCTCCAGAATTATGAAAGAGTGCTTGTTCAGTCAATGTCCAAAAACTTTAGATCATCGTCCGCAGTCCCTACAGCTCAATCCAATTGAGCACCTGTGGGTATATCTGGATAAAAAAATTTGGCAAATAAAGATTTCTTGTAAGGATAACCTAAAGGCAGTAATACAGGATTAATGGAAGAAATTTTCGCCTGATTTCACTAAAAACCAAGTTGATTATATGTCTAGAAGATTGTCAGCTATGATAAGGACAAAAGAATTACAAACAAAATATTAAATACAATGTTTTACTTAATTTTATTCTTATATTTTGACGCGAAAAATCTGGTACTTTTCCGTTAAAATTTAATTATTTTTTATGTTCCTTATTTTACTTAGTTACTTATGACTTTTGCAATATATTTTGTTTTAAATTTGTACTTGTAGTATTTATAATAAAACATTTTTTAAATAATATTAGCTGTTGTCTTTATATTGACGCTCACAATATATTTCAATATCTATAACAAGGCAGTTGTCAAATTTTGTTAAAGCTTTTTTTCTAAAGAATGAGGCCCCGTTTTATAACAACATCATTCTTTCACTTCACACAGAATCCAAATGTATGTATTCTTCTTGCGGACTTACACTGGAGTTGTAATTTATTGCGAGTTCTGGGTCCAATAGACCCGAATTTTGTTTGGTAAGAAGAAACACAGTCAAATACATTCAATTGAAATTCAATTGTCACAACTAAATTGTACTCATGATGTAGGAGCATTATCGTTAATTTATGACAGTGACTATTTCAATTGAGAACAAAAATGAAGCGACTTTTTTTTAAACAATTGTAACAAGCCTATTTTAAAATACAACAACCAATGATTTAACAAGCCCTTCGTAAATGTGTCAAGCATTGCCTTTTCATTTCTTCAAACAACCAAAAGATACTCATTTAATGTCATTTAAAATTATCAATAAACATTAAAACAGAAGCTAGAAACAAACTTTGAAAACGAAAACGTCCGATTGAAGAAAGAGAAAGATTGAGTTCAACGACATTTTATCAACAACTAAAACAATAAAAAAACAATTAGCAGAAAACAAAAATTACAATTTCATCATATTAAACAAAAACGAAATACAAACACCGATAAGAATAAGTATTTACAACAAGCAAACCTTAAAATAAAAAGTAACAAATCAAAGAGTGAGAAGAGAGCTACATAGCTATAGTCCGAAGAAAACCGTAAAATGTGTGAAAATCACGTTCATACACGAACAATGACAATGCGATATCATTGAAATACAAACTCTAACTCAGAAAAAACTATCACGATAAAGACATTCATTCAAACACTCGCTCAGGCTGCCAGTCACTTGACAACAAAATTAAAATCTTCTATCTACAATTGAAATGGGGCCATTGTATTGAAATTAAATTGACGAGGAGAACTAGAAGACAGTACGATTAAAGAAAATTGAATAGATCATTGTAATAATTGTTAAAAAAAATAACTATTATTGTTAAATAAATGTACAACAAGATTTATTTAAGAGTTGTATTAGAAGCCGTGTTGTCACCCAGAAATCTTCGAATGATGATTGATTCCTAAATTACACATACCTATTTGTTCAATTTACAACTGATGTTGTAGTGTCGTAGGAATTGTACGTGGTCTGAGATTGCAAGTGTTGTACAAAGTGTTGTTGTTGGTAATTGCTATTTTTAATTTCGTACAACACCTACGATGTTTTTACATACATGTATGTTATTCGAATGTTGTATGGAAAAGTAAGCGTGTTGTATATACAACATACAACATCACTTAAGAATTGAACAACTTCTTTTATATTTTAAAAGTTTTAAACACCAAGAACAATAAAACTATGTATAGAGTCTTAAAGAATACTAATTCACTACAGATTAAACAAATTATTGCTAATAAATGATGAAAAAATTATTAAAATACACCAATACCTCGCTTTGCGCCGTTTCGTTTTGTGTTTTTTTCGCTGCTTAATTAGTACTAATATTCACTGTGCGTCGTTGGATTTTCGAGGTTGCGTTGTTTTGGGTTTGAGTCTTTAATTTTTTTTTTAAATTTTCGCAAAATCTGCAACATTATTTGATGCTAAGATGATTACCCGTACAAGAAGTACTTTGATGATCGCAATGGAGTCCTTGCTTTCTATTTGGATTGAAAATTAAGATGTGCAGAGAATAACATTTCAGACAAAAGCAAAAAGCTTATTTGATGATATAAAAAGTAAAGCATTATTCAAGGATAATGCTAGTGGTGGTAATACAGACAATTGCTACAAGAAAATTTATTTTACGTTCAAAAAAAGCTGTTCAGCAAACATTGGACCAATTTTTGTTTAAGAAAGCCGACGACTTATTATTTTCGTAACCCTATCTTCGATCTTTATATGGTTTGCTATAGAAAATCTAAATTCACTTTGCGTCGCGTTCTTTATTTTGTAAAGTAACCCCGACGCAAAGTGAGGTGTTGGTGTATTGAAATGCTCTTTCGAAGGCAATTTGAACAAATAAAAGTTTATGGTTTCATATTTGAAACCAATCTATGTATATATATATATATATAAAATACAATGTTTGTATGTTTGTTCTCTATAGACTCTAAAACTATCCAACCGATTTGGCCCAAACTGGTTTCATTTGAAAGGTTATAGTTCAGATTAGGTTTACGGCTATATATATTTCAAGTAGGCGTGGCCCCTCCAACATAAATTGAATAACATCATATATCTTGACTATTGTGATAGCAAGAGTTTTGAAACATTGCAGTATCCCATATGTTACTGATTTGAATAATCATGAAGAAATGGGCGGAATCGGACCTGTGGGAGTAGCAGCTCCCATACATAGTAAATATTTAATATCATATATCTACAGTTCTATAATAGCCAGAGTCTTAGAAATTTGTGTACGTTGATTATATTATGAATAGTCATGGGAAAATTGGGCGGGATCATACCAGTGGGCGTGGCAGCTCCCATACAAAGTAAATATTTAGCTCATATACAAAATTAATATTAATATTAAATATCTAGGGTTCTATATCTATATTTTTAAAACTGAATGTTTGTATGTATGTCCTTTATAGACTCCTAAACGTGAATCTGATCATGTGATGATCTTCGGCAAAGTTGTTCTGCATGAGACCGGGAAGGTTTCTGAGTTGATACGACCACGCCTACTCTAACGTCTCTCTAACTTTTTTTAATTGATTAATTGCTTCTGCATGGGTTTTAACAAATTTACTTTATACAAATTGTATCTTATTGAAGGCGAGGCAAAAATAAAAATTGCATATGCCACGCCCACTTTCACGCCCCATCACATTTGGTCATGTGATGATCTTCGGAAAAGTTATTGTGCATGAGTCCGGGAAGGTTTCTCAGTTGGTACGAACACGCCTACTCTAACGCCCACTTTTTTTAATTGATTAATTGCTTCTGCATGGGTTTTTACAAATTTACTTTATACAAATTGTATCCACATCTTACTGTAGGCGATGTAAAAATAAAAATTTTATGTGCCACGCCCACTTTCACGCCCCATCACAAAAAATTTATGTTTGTATGTATGTCCTTTATAGAATTGTAAACAATTCATTTGGTCATGTGATGATCTTCGGCAAAGTTATTGTGCATGAGTCCGGGAAGGTTTCTCAGTTTGTACGAACACGCCTACTCTAACGTCTCTCTAACTTTTTTTAATTGATTAATTGCTTCTGCATGGGTTTTTACAAATTTACTTTATACAAATTGTATCTTACTGAAGGCGAGGTAAAAATGACACGCCCCTTTCACGCCCCATCACATTTGGTCATGTGATGATCTTCGGCAAAGTTATTGTGCATGAGTCCGGGAAGATTTCTCAGTTGGTATGAACACGCCTACTCTAACGCCCACTTTTTTAAATTGATTAATTTCTTCTGCATGGGTTTTTACAGATTTACTTCAAACAATTTGTATACACATCTTACTGAAGGCGAAGTAAAAATAAAATTTTATGTGCCAAAGCTTCTTATTTCTTTCGACTACTCCTGCTTTTTTAAATTGTGTAATTGATTCTGCTCGGATTTTAACATATTTACTTTAATTCGAATACACATGTTACTCTAGGTGAGGTAAAAATTAAGATTCATACTCCACGCCCCCTTTCACGCCCCATCTGTTGCAGGACAACGCCTGCCGGGAAGGGCAAACCGCCGAACCGATCTTACTAAAAATTTGATGGAATATAACTAAGACTCCGGCATGACTAAGAATACTTCTTTCGACTGCCTACTTTTTTCAAAATGAGAAAAATCAATAAAATTACTCAAAATGAATTGAATATTTTTGTAATGTCTTTCTTTCAGGGTACAGCTAGTTTGTGTTATATTTTGTATTCATAACGAATGTTGATATTTGACTTTGGTGTCGATTCGGCTGGTTTCCGGATTTCCAATACGATATCTTATGTTTCGTGTTATCGTAATAGATCCGTTTTTCATCGCAAGTAATGATTCGTTGCTTGTTGATTTCCTTTTATGCTGCTTAAGTCTTTCGAACAAGCAAGATCGTATTTATAGGTATATCGGCTTCAATTCGTATGGTGCCAAATTTCCTGCTGCTCTCAAATGTTTTGAAATTGCTGTTTGAGTAGCTCCAAATGACTTTACAAGCACTTGCTAGGTTTGTGAACAATTTTCAGAAAGTAATGCCTCTAATTCTTAATTTTCAAACTTTTTTGGCTGGTCTTTGTCTTCAGTGTCAATATCACTACTATTGAACCTTACAAACCATCTCTCGCACATTGAAAACGACAGAACTTATTCACCATACGCTTCGATGAGCAATCGGTGTGCTGCAGTGGCACTTTTTTTAATTAAAGAAGTAAAGCAAAACTTCTCGCATATGACGATTTGTTGTCACAAAACTCGACATTATCGAAGCAAATGTAACGTCGCGACGTCTGTTATGAATACCGCATTTTTAAGAAATTTACAAACATTTTAAATATTCATTTGGCGCTTATACATTTTAAAACATCTAAAATATTTATATTTTTAGAAAAACTACATTATTGTACATTATTAAAATAATTATGATTTAGTTTTTCAATTAACTGCCTAAATTTTTGGAAAATTAAACTCGTGATGAGCCATTTTGAACATACATACACAGTGAAAAAGTAAAAATATTTGGATGGTTTTAAATCAAGCAAATTTTCAGACTCATTTCTACTTATTGGCGTTGTTCACAACAACAGCAACTAGGATCAACCTTACATTATTTTCGGATGTAGTGCATATATGTAATATACATATGTACAAGTATAGTTATATTGTACATATAAACATATTATAATCAATAAATGTTAATGTAATTTTATCATTTTATTCGCTTAAAAAAATTTTTATAATTTTCAACATAAACAAATTTCTATGACTTTCTTCTCAACCAGGGATTCCCGAAATCTAGCCTGCTCTTTAAGTTCTTTTTATTTAATTTGTTTTCAAATAAAAGAGTCTATCTATTTATAGCAATCTAAACTCTTTACAATTGTGCTCAAAACCCTAGAAAAAAAGAAAGAAAGACACATAAAATCAAAACCAAAATAAACACAAATCCCATAAACACGGAAATGCATTATGATGCATGCTCACTGAATCACTAGCAGCACAAAAAATAAATAAAGTTTAAAAGAAAATACAACAAAAAATTGTTAAAACACATACTAATGTAAATCATTAAAAAAAACACTGCAGCAGCACAGTGTCTTTTAAAATGTAAAGAAAAGAAAAGAATACCAAGAGATTTCCCAGCAATGTATCACATGCAATAAAGATGATCCTCTCTACTTGATACTGAAAGAACGTACATACTATAAAGACGACAACCCAACAAGAATGGCAGCAGGCAGGCGGAAAAAAGCCATTGAGGCAGTCAGCCAGTCAGACGGGCCAGCAAGAAGGCATCCATCCTAAGGCGGCATAAAATTACAGTGTACTCAATGTATATAAGATCAACCTATAGCCAAAACGACTTACATGCCTAACCATTCAAGATGACTGACGGACGAATTGTCTAACTGGCTGTGTGTTGCTTTTGTTGGCTGACTGCCTCAATGGCTGGTTTGGTTTAGTTCGTTCGTTGTTTGGTTGGTCGATTGCCTGGTGTTAGCTGATGTCTCTAATACCACCAGTCATACCTTATACTCGTATTTATACAAAAGAACAAAAAATACAAAAAACATCATCCATCCATTCCATTCCATCAACCCAAAACAAAACCATGCACTTCTTTTTTTTCGTACGTTCGGCATTACAACGAAAAATCCAGGAAAAAATTAAACTTACAGCAAACACACACACGTACATATGTACATATGTATGTATTTACAATCTATACAGATGTGCCTGTTCCCTAAAGTAAGTACATGTACGATATTGTGGATCATCATAATCATGATGATCGTCGTCGCCGTTGTCGTCGTCATTACCATGGCTTTTCTTGTTGTATTATTGTAATATTTTCTCATCTTTTACCTCTTCTACCAACATCTTTTCTTTATTTTTTCAACTCGAACGCTGTCGTCGACGCAAGCCCAGTCGTTTGCTTGTAGTGGTATTGTGTATATTTAGAAACAACCAATCCAACCATACCAAAGTTAACGAACAAACGGTCAATGACCGTACAAATAGTGACCCACTAACATCCGCGAGTGCGTTCACCTTAAAAAATTCATGTGACGTATAAATAAAAATATGTACACATGTATGTACTTATGTATGTATGTAAGTACGTATGTATCGATTGGATGGATGGATGTGGATGTCTGTTTGTATGATCGTAAACGTACGAAATAACAAAGTTAACAATAACAAACCAACCAACTATTTAACCAGCCAACCAGTTAAGAAAACAACCAACCTGCATCACCTTAATACATTATCTCTTTGTATAGCTATTACTCGCACTCTCGATAGCATTAAGCTGTCTCTCTTAATTTGCTTAGGAAGATCTTCCGGGGAGGCTTGGTTTTATTTACCTTCTTTTTGTTGTCATTCTTAAAGCTTAAATTAGCTGCAAAAGAGTATTTAAGAGCATAAAGTTGTGTGATTTTTTTTTTGTTTGTTTTGGTTTGAGGTTTGTTACTGTTTGAAGGTTGGAAAGCATTTTATTTTTTGGTAATTTGTTGTAATGAGGTTATTACAAGTTTCTAACCGGATTTTTGAGAGTGACGTTAAGTTAATAATTTCGTTCTTAAGTATATCAATGATCAAAAAGTATGCTTATGTATACTGAAATGTTTAATTGTGGGTAGTTTAGCCCTTGGATTAGTTTCAGTAAAATTGTTTAATGTTTTTGTGAAATTTTAATGAAAACTATTACTGTTCCCATGATCTTATTTGTATCTTATCAAACGTACTTAGAGCTGGAGGTCCACAACTCGCGTTTTGGCGTCAACGCGTTTTATGCTTTCTAAACTTTATTAAGCGTCAAGTATTTCAAGTTACATGCGAAGATTTTTCGCGTCAATCATTTGTGTTTTATATACATACATATGTATGTATATGTATGTACTTTCGGATGTGATGCCGTAAGACCAGCTAATTTTGTTTTTATATGATGTTTTTTATCGGTTTGTTTGTCAATATAATATAAAAAATGTTTTTTCAACTGTCATTTTAAATTTAAAATAAATTTGCTTTGCATTTGTCAATGTCAGCTGTTCACTGAAGTAAACGAACTTTTCGCGTTTCAAGCGTCAACACGTCCTACGCTTTTGAGTGTGTAACTTAAAACATGCAACTACATTGATTGTATTTTTTTGACAGTTGCTTAGAACGCGTGAAACGCGTAGACGCTTGGTGTGAACCTCCAGCTTTAGTGTTCAAGTTCGTGGATTGTATAAAATGAATCTCTAAAGAGTTTTCATCAGGTTTAGAGCGTAATAATTTTTTCCAAAAACTTCTGATAAGGACATTTTTTAATGTATTCATTAATAGACGACATAAAACTGGTTAAATAGGAAATGAGCGATGTTTATTTGTCCTTTCAAAGATAAGAGTTGATTATTCTTTATTCCATAAGAAAATAAGTTTTATTATTGGTTTCTCTACCAAAGCAAAAACACATTGCAGTTAATTGAAGTGCTTTAAAACCCAAAAAAAAATGGCAAAACAAAATTTCTAAAAGATTCAGGAGAAATGTTATAAACCCGAGGTGATTCTGTGGAACCCTTAAAAAAATATTGAAAACAATTTATTGTACTAAATTAACTTCAAATTTTATTCTCAATGCGCACGAAACTGGTCTACATTGAAAAATTCGAAGGATGGAATAACAATTTTACAAATTCAAAACCGCTCTCTTGGCAAAGCAAAGTTTCGTAATGATAGTGTTGCCTGTATTTTTGGAATCGAAATTCCTCCCAGTGATGTTCTAATTAATCCTTGATAATGTCCCAAGGCACTCTCCAAAGAAGAATTAGTAAAAAATTAGCAACAGATGTACAAATTTGGAAAATAGTCATGCTAATCATTCTAATGGCACACCGCTTGAAACTTATTCAAAAAAGATATCTCGATATAACGAATTTTCCTATTTAACTGACAACAAATTATTCGTTATTGCCTGTATTTGTAATTTGTAATAAAAATTTGGTTCAATTAATTTGGCCAGACCAAAGTTAATTATAAACCTGTTAGACTTTATTAAAACGTAAATATATGATTGCCAACTATTAAAGTACAATATTTAAAAACCAGTTTCTACCAAAAATGCGATGGCGCCGTTTAAATTTATATTTATAAAATCACAAATGAAATCAAAAACAAGTATGAAAGTTTAGTCGGTCAAGCCCGACCATATAACAACCTACACCCAATATAGCCTGATATCAGAAATCACCACTATATGCGAGCTATGACTTATTATTGACCGATCATCTAAAAATTTTGTGCCATAATTTCTGAGCAAGTCAATATTGTGTTCAATTTTAAACCGTTATAATTACTTTTAAAAGATTTATGCAAGTTAAAATGATTTTCAAAAGTGGGTCTTACATGACAGCTTTGACTTATTATGGACCAACCATTATAAAATTAGGTGACATGATGTCTGTATATATGAAACTTATTTGTTTTGAATTTTATTTGGTTACCAACATTTTGGTTAAAGTGAGTTTCGGAAGTGGGCCTTATATGGGAGCACTGACTAATTATGGACCGATCATCATAAAATTGGGCCGTATGATTTGTGTATACATATATGAAACATATTTGTTTGGAATATTATTTGTATATCAACATTTTTAATAGAGCTATGTGATTTTCGCAATTGGGCAATATATGGGAGCTATGGTCAATTAAAAACCGATATGCGGTGGGATTTTAATTTATATATACCGACTTCAACCAAATTCAATCCATATCATTCGTGGGCTGATAAAATCCAATGTACCAAATTTTGTCGAAAAATCTTCAAATAGAACAGGTCGCAGTTCTACAAGCTTTACATGGACAACCATTGATTCTAAGTCGATCTGTATACTTTAACCCTCCGCTGGTTGAGAAGGTTCCTGGGGTCCTTTTTTATTTTCAAACTGAAATTACTCCTTGATGGTATGGGAAGTATACCCAACACCCACATGTATTCCAAATCGTCTGAAAAAAGTTCAAGACGATCCGACCAATTTCTTTTTTAATTTCTATTGAGATTTAAAGTTGTTTAATACGGGAACATGTGAAAAGGTCCGCTGGGTCCTTCTACTTGTTTTATTGTTTGAACACATCATAAATGTATTCTTTGACTTTTAGTTACTTTTTGTTACTTATATAACAAATTGCATTTACATCATTATACATGTATAGTTAGCAAATAATAATAAAGCAAAACCAAAAAATGGCGTTTTCATATAAAATTCTATACAAATAGAAATAGGTCCCTGAGGATCTTGCACTTTGTATAAATGCAACGGATGACTTACTCATCGGAGGGTTAAGATGAATGTTGGACTAATATTTTGGGCGTTACGAACATCAGCACAAATCGAAATTACCCTTCCCACTATGCTGGTGTAGGGTATATATTTTATATACATATATGTATACATTGTATATTTTTCCAACAACTCAATTTTGTCATGAGTTGCTTTAAAATAAAAACACAACGTATACAAAGTTAAATACTTGTTCGAGTATAATATTATAATGTGTGTCATCTGGAGTCAAAGTAGGGGTAGGCAGTATTAAGCTCCCATAGCTGCCACAAACGTATAAATTAAAAATCGTAACTGGCATACGATAAATCTTACAAAAATAACAACAAAACAACAGCAACTACAATAACAACACACTAAATACCATAAACATACATTTAATTGAATTAAAAAATATATTAAGGAAAAAAGTATAATCGTGCATACTGCACAAAGATGGAAGGTATCCCAACTGATTTATTCTAATGCAAAAAAAGAATCATTATTTAAAGCATAAACTTAATGCTGAAAATATTTTAAATCTTATAATGAATTCTTTAAACTCTATGGAAGACATGATAAATTCATTTGCCCTGATTGGCCTACTTTCCCTCATGAAAGCAGCAACATACAAATCTTTCAAACATCACATACTCCTGATTGTTTTTGGGAGAATAAATAAGTAAGTATGTAAGTACTCTGTATATCACACACCAAGTGATGATGACAACAGGCGGCAGCATCAGCAACAACAACAAACAATAAAAAGAGCTATTGCCTTTTACCGGCAACATATCATCCATCGTCAGCACAATCATAGTACTCATCCATATAACAAACAATCGTACACAACATGCAACAAATACTTGCAACAATAACATCTACACGAAAACAAACACTCATGTGTCACTGCAATGAAATACTCGTAAAATATACAACAAACATTAACATCAAAAAAAAAAAAAAACACAAATAAAAAAATCGGTGAAAAAATAAGAAGCCAATTTTCTGTTTTATTTTTAGTTTCAGTTTTTTTTTTTATTTTCCCAAGAAGTTACCGCCAGTCAGAGACTTAATGCATTGATACACAATGAAGAAGAGATCTGAAGAACTTCATTGCTAAATAAGTTCTCCCAAGGAAGATATGCAACGTTATGGCTTTTATGTAGAGTTGTTAGGGAATTAATTCTTCTACATTTAGAAAATCTATATCTATATATCAAGCTATCCAAAATTTCTTAATATATTTTTGATCTCTGAAGAAGGAGTTTGTTTTTTTTTTGGTTTTTTGACGAGATCAAGAAACACATTCCAGTCAAAGGAATTACTTAAAATTCTAATGCCATAGAAATACAAAACTGTTTTATAATGGATGGTTGCTATCATATATTCCGAGAAGATACAGTGTTAGACTTGTTAAAGACTCAGATGAGAAGTTATCATCCTGAGGAGACTTAGAAATTATAGTAGAGCTTAATCTAACTTTCTGCATTGAAGGAAACAAATATTAGTTGGGCGGCGCAAGGTCTTGAGTAGGTGAGGGAAAACTTTCCAACCACTTATTTCTAAATATTTTTTTTAGTGGGCATTGCAATCGTGGCCGAGCGTTGTCATGATAAAATAGTACGCTTTCATCTGGCCGCATATTCTGAGCTTTATTCGACCAATGCTCGCTTTAAACGAATCAGTTGCATTCGGTAAAGGTTCCTTGTGATATTCTAGTCAGATTTCAGTAGCTCATAATACACCCACCAAATACACAGCATTACCTTAGCGCTATGGATATTTGGCTTTGCAGTCCATTCGGTTGGTTGGCCGGGTTTCAGATTATCGTAATAGATCCCTTTTTCATCGCAAGTAATGATTTGGTGCAAAAATGATTTCCTTTTCTAGCGTTTCAGCAGCATTTGGGACATGTCTAATCGAGTTTCAAGATCTCCCAGTTTCAATTTATATGGTACTTATTTCCCTACTTTTCGCAAAGGTTTTTAAATTGCTGCTTAAGTTGCTCTAAATGATTTTGAAAGCTCTTGTTGAGTTTGACAACAATCTTCATGAATGCCTCCAATTCATGGTCTCAAACTTTGTTTTATTCTCCTAGGTGATCTTTGTCTTCCGTTGCAAAACCATCAATTCTGAACCTTACAAACGTTGAACCTCCCACACGGTGTGGTGTGTACTTCAGCGGTATTTTTTCAAATTAAGGAGGTAAAGCAAAACTTCCCGCATATGATACAATTTGAATTTTCGAAGCAAAAGCAAAACATTGTTATTTACATCATTGATATTTCTTTTATTTCGGCTCGAGTTCATTAAATTTAATTTTTCATTAAATTATTTTTATTGAAGGTAGGAATTGTTACATAAAAATTACTATTAAAATTTATTGATAATTTTTCTTGGCTTAGGATTCGAACCTGGGTTGTTGGTTAAAGGACTGATGTTTGACTGTAGGCTAGCGAGCGCCGCAGTGGTGCAGAGGGTGAGAACGTAAAGAATTCTGATGAGAGAAAGTGGTGTTTCTCGAAACATATGTAAATTCAACAAACAACCCAGGTTCGAATCCTAAGCCCAGAAAAATTATCAATAAATTTTAATAATAATTTTTATGTAACAATTCCTACCTTCAATAAAAATAATTTAATGAAAAATTAAATTTAATGAACTCGAGCCGAAATAAAAGAAATATCAATGATTTAAAATTAACAGTTTAAAATAAAAATAATAATTGTTCTTAACATTGTTATTTACATTATAATTTTCAATAATTTGAAATAATTTACAGATATTTATGTATCCTTTAAAATTAAATAAAAGTTACTAAAAACAAAACCGCTTTCGTCTGTTATGAATCCCGCATTTTTAAGGGGAAAGGGAACTATCACCAAACTTATCACGCGATAGTTCCAAAGTGGTAGGGATCGGTTCCAGTTCTAACACTTTATATGAAGGGGACCTGTCACTTTAACATGGGGATGTCCTAGGAGGGGGTTAATTGACACCTTATTGACATAATATCATAATATCCAAAACTGAACAGGTTCATTTGCGTTCATTATGTGACCCATCAAAATGAGCCGAAAAGATGTGTTTTTACCACTTTCTAGAACAACATCATGCCATATAAAGACATTGAACATAACACCCACAAAACCCAGTGACAGGACTAATTTTGTGTCAGTTACCTTTCCTCAGTAGTAACTACACTTCAAACACATTAACACCAGTTAAGTGATATGTCTTGTTTTCACTTATCATAATTCGTTTCTTTTTGAAATAATATTGTATTCACTGGTCACAGGACAAATGCTTCTAGAACAATTGACACAAATTTCCCGCAGGGTACACCCAATACATGCATATTTATAAAACAAAGAAAATATTCTTTAAATTTACTGGCTACAAATATTAAACTACTACAAGGATAGTTAAACTTTGTTTGTATGACTTTGCCAAGTAAGTATCCAGTTTATATAGTATGTACATATTTATTCCTAATACGATTTTAAGAATGCATACGAGTACGAGCAGTGTGAGTAAAACGAGTTGAAGTTGAATATATGTACAATTTGTTGGTAATCTGGCGCTGATGAAGATGTCTAAGGAGATAAGATTATCACACATGAAAATAAATTTAATATGAATTATACAGATACATTTATATGTTCATACATATACTTTTATATTCTTACAAACTTACTACATATGTATAAGTATTTTGTAGTTTTATTTAATAAGAACCTTTTTTTCTCCATTTACATTAGTGAGGTGTATTTGGCGTTGGTTTGATTATTAAGACGATTTTTTTTATCTTGAAATCATTTAAAATTTCATGTTTTTTGAAGAAAATCATGATTTTTTTGTAAGCAAGGCAATCATCAACTCATTTTTAACCATTTATAAATTGATGTGGTTGATTTTTAAAAGTATATCTGACATAGATACAGTGTTGGACATATAATTAGAAACAATGTTTTGATATAATAAAATCGCTGTGTAGTTTCTTTAAAGACCTACACTGTTAATTGTTTTTACCGTTATTCAGGAATTCATTGTTGTTGATGCCCAACACGTTGAGTTCTAATTTAAATTAAGAATATATAAAAATATTATTTTTACAATTGTTTTGTTTTTGCTGGCCCAACTTTTTAACTTTGCTAAATATTAATGACAATGTCGGCTATTGCACAAAAGTTTTCTTGCTCAAAAATATGGTATTTGGTGAAATTCACTTGTACAAAAATACAGAGAGGGCACGAAATACCACTTTAGCATTGTACAAAAACCTCATGTCTCAAAAAGAAAATATCATGAAGCGGTTTGCTAGAGAAATTCACAGAAAATATCCACGTTACTGGAATAGAGTTCTCTGGAGCGACGAATCTAAGTTTAACTTGTTCCAATGTAATGGAAAATCGTATGTTATACGTCCTCCAAATAAAGCCTTAGACCCCAGGTGCACTGTTAAAACAGTAAAACACGGTGGCGAGTCTTTTATGTTCTGTGGTGACTTTTCTTGGTGTGGTGTGGGTCCAATAGCACGAGTGCAAGGAATAATGGATCAGCATCAATATAAAAACATTTTGGAAAATGTAGTGGAACCGTATTGCTTTAAGAATATGCCCGTCCAATACATTTTCCAGCATGATAATGACCCAAAGCACACTTCACGGTTAGTGAAGTGTTGGCGTTGGGATCAAAATATTGATTTTCTTGACTGGCCAGCTCAAAGTCATAAACTTATGGGCAACTGTAAAAAGAGATTTAAAGGAAAAAAGCCACAAAATATTGATGAAATTGTTTCATTTGGTGCAACAAAGCTGGAAAAACATATCTCTGCAAACATGCCAGCTTTTAATTAAGAGTTTACCAAAAACACTGGCGAATGCTGTCAAAAACAGGGGTTATCAAACAAAATATTAAAGGATAAGTGCGTTTTGTTAAACCTCACTAAGGTTTTTTTCATATATTATTATTTTTTTCTAATTACATATGTGACCAACTTGATATTGCGTTTTTTTTTGGTGTTTAACCCATTAACGCCCAAAAGGCAACTGTAGGTGAAAAAATGTTTTTGTTGTTATTTATTAATTCAATGTCAACTAAATAAATAGAATAATAAAAAAAACTTAAAAATTTGTATTCACTTTTTGGAAAACTGGGTGTCCTCATATGGGGACATTGGGCGTACTAAGTATGAAAATGCCCAAAACAGTTTTTTCAACGCAAAGCGTTTTTGTACATAATACACATCTCCAGCGACATTTACTATGACAAACAACACATCGCAATTTGTTTACAATCCGTTACGGATTACGACCGTTGTTTTTGAGATTAGGACCAACTATAGTGGATGATATTTGACGCCATTTTAATGCTTTGGGCTGCAAATAGGACCGCGCAATACTCCGTCTGAATGATAGTTGGTCCATCAGAGTGGCATTTTCAGCTTTACATAGTATTACGTGCAATCGCCAAGCGTTACTTACTGCCAAATCTAAAATATATTCAAATATTAGCCACCACTATTTTTGCCTCTCATGATTTTCGACTATGTTTTCGACTTGGTTTTCGCCTACCAAATCAAGAACACTGGTCAAATATGTTTTCAAACAAAGCTCAAGGGCTGTGGGCGTTCACATTTTTAACGAAATCATCAACTCTACTACTTATTGCATCATTCCTATTATATGTTGTGCTATAAGTTGGTTCTTCACGTCTCCATCTAGGATTTTGTTGGTTATTTTGATTCTCTTTTCTTAGAAAACTTACGAGGAGCTCATCATCACTATCACTCCAATCTGACGTAGAATTATCATTTTGTTGTTTCACAGCAACTTCTATTTCTCCCGGTACATAATTTGTCATATTTGTACAAAGTAAATCTTGTTCATCACCTTTATCGACATCACTTACAGCAGCAGCATCTGGTGGCATGACTAAAATATCATATGTATCATCATCATCATTTTCCATTATGTAATTAACAGCATCTTCAAGTCGTAAAAAGCTGTTCCGACCTCTAAAAAGATGTGTGTGCGTCATATTGAAGAAGATCAAAAAGCCTGTGAAATTGTAGAATTTATTAATACTTTCGCCCGTTGTCCCCAATTGGGGACAGTCGAATAAAACTATCCCTTCTAAATCACTTTTTTACTTTTTTGTCAAACAAATGGAATTTAAAGATTGTTAACACTCTAAACAAAATATTTTGTCGATAAAAACGAATTTTTAAATCAATAGTATTGAAAAAAAACTGGAAGATGATCAACAAAATACACCCGAACAAAATACAATATTAGAAATACTAAATACTGCAAATACTTCTTATTTTATAGTACGTGTCTCTGATTATAAGTTCAACTAAGCCTAAAGAAGCGGTATATATGTTTTAATTAACTAAAATATCGGTTTAAGTTAGAGTTTCCAGCTTTTGAACATGTGTACTCATATGGGGACAGTGGGCGGTAATGGGTTAAATTAATTTTCCTTAAAATAGTATTGATGCTGTGCATTTTTTTATTTTAATTTATATTTAAATTAATATTCTGTTACTTTACTATTTTTAGTTATTAGTTTTAATATGTTGAACTAAATTTTTAAAATATATGAACAAATATATTTAGTGAAAAGTCGTTTCTAATTATAAGTCCACCGCCGTATGTGTAGTATTCTGTAAGTTATCTGGGGGTTGCGAAAAACTAATTTCAACCTTATATTCGGAAAGTTGCAAATCCAAGAATATATGAAAAATTTACACATTCTTTAGTTGCCAAACTTTGTTGGCCATCTTAATTCGGCTTTACAATTAATGAAATTTTATTTTAAGAATGCAAATAAACGCTTAAATATCTCTTCTGTAGACAACACTAACCTTAATGCAAAATGTAATATGTATAAAATTCGTATGAGGCAAACAGAAAGTATATGAAACATTTCCGCGTTTGAAATGAAATATACAACACTTTAAAAATAAAAAAAATATTATTGTTACTATTTGTTGTTGTTTGATTTTGAATTCTGTTGATTTCAACTTATTTCAATAAAACAAAAAAAAAATAAATAAAACAAATAAACACAATTGAGATCCATGTTTTTGATGCAGCTTCTCCAGATACGTATAATAATATTGTACATACTCATACAGCATCATCTGTGCTACTATTTTTTCAAAACAAATGAACATTAAATCCATATGTAGCGTTTGGCTTTTTTTTTGTATTTCAACTTTAAAGTAGAAAAAATGATGTAAACCATAAAACAAAAGTGCAACAACATACATACATGCACTTTGAATCTGATTATCTGTTTTGTTTTCGTTTTTTGTTACATTTATTTGAGAGGTTTTGGCATAAAAACCAGGAACAGCAATTGCACAGATATCTCTGCTTTGGGTTGTTACGAAATATTTCTAGAGATTTCTCATATTAAAGTAATGTTTGTCAATGGAATGGTTATTATTTTATTACCAGGGCAACCAAAAATTTGCCCTAGAAAAAGTGTTTTTGCGAAAATGGAAAATAAGCTACTGAAATTTAAAAATATGCACTTTGTTTTTGTTTGAAATCCAAATCGATTTTAATCACTTCATTTTGAAAATGTTTAAGCCTGTTTTATAATGCTATACGTATCTATAAGTGACCACCAGTTATTCTGCTTTTTCAATTAAAACAAATAAGAAAGCACCTATAGTCCGTTAAGCCCAACCAAGTATATGAACAAAATCCGTTTTCTTTGAAAATTTTCGAAAGTGGGTTTAATATGGGTGCTATGACTAATTATGGAGTGAGCGTTCTAAAATTAGATAGCGTGATTCTATACATAATAAAATTGTTGGTGCTTACTTTTATTTGGATACCATAATTTTTAAGAAATTATTGATCATTGCTAGCTATGCTCTATTCGCATCTTTCTGGCAACATATGGATTCCGCGGCAAAAGAACTGCTCATCTTTTAAAACCAATAATAAAATAAGAAAATTTTGGAAACCCTGTTCTAAAGTGCAGCGTATTCCAGAGTGAGCTTTCTGCTTTGATCGAAACAAATAGTAGTCAGACGTGGCAAAGTCTGGACTATAAGGCGGGTGACACAAAACTTCCCAACCACTTCTTTCTAAATATTTTTAACAGGTATTACAACATGGCCGCATATTCTGGCAGTTTTTCGGCCAATGCTTTCTTCAAACGAATCTATATAGGTTTCCTGTGATGATCTCACCAGATTTCAGGAGCTCAAAATAAATATGACCCCTTTTGGTCCCACCAAATACAGAGTATTACACCATGGATATTTGGCTTTTGTGTCGATCTCTTAACCTTTTGATTATTTTAAAGGATCCATTTTTCAACGAAAGTAACGATTTGGTGCAAAAATTATTCCCTTTTATATCGTTTAAGCAGTATTTCAGACATGTCAAACCGTCTTCCAAAGTATCTGGGATGAATCCGGCTGCCATATATCATATGTTGCAATCGATAGAACACCATAAGCTTCGGTGATCAATCGGCATGCTTTAGCGAAACTTTTTTTAAATTAAAGAATTGAAGCTATGTTGGCACAAAATTCAACAATTTAGAAACAAAATCCAAACTTTGTTGGTTATACTATAATGTTCAATAACTAAGTGCGAACAAGTAAATTTCTATAAAGGCTAAGTGAAAAAAATTTGTGGAAAAATTCTTAAAATTTTTTGAAACGTTTAAAAGAAATATGACAATTCTCGTATTCTATTTCTCAAAAACGGTGAGTTAAATAGATGATATTTACAGAGTGATAGTGGACAATGAAGATTGCTGATGACGCCCTTGGCCGGGTAGAAAATGCATTCCAATTTGCCAATTGTTCCAGTACTTTACAATAGTATTCTTGATTATTCGAACTATTAGCCTAAATAAAACTTTTCTCTTAAAAATAATTTCATTTTGCAATTTCTTTTAGCATGAAACTTATTTTCGCTGAATATTGTATTGATATTTAAATTTATAGGCATTTATGTATGATTGAGCAATATTTCGGGAAGATTTTTGTATGGGGGCTATGAGAAATGATGGACCGATTCTTACTGTTTTCCTCACACTTTCTTCGTTTATAATAAAAATAACATATGCAAAATTTCATGGTATTATCTGCAATATATTTAAAAATATTGCAATATAATTAATAAGAAATATAAAATTTTTATGAAGGTTGCCTCACATTTTGGCCCATAACTTTGCTGTTGCTACACGGATTTTGCTGATTTTTAATACCAAAGGTACCTGCAAAACAAGAAATATTTTTAAGGAAATTTCGTTTAGTAAAGTTGTGTAGTTTGGACGTGAGAGTGTTTTACACAGACGGACATGGCTCAATAGACTTAGAATTCCATAAGGATCAAGAAAATATATACTTTGTGGGGTCTCAGATGAATATTAACAAAGTTTCACACGGAATGACAAACGTAATATACCCTCATTCACCACTGTGGTGGTGGAGCGTATAAAAATAAAAAATATATAAATCGCAATGAATAATAACACATTACTATATAATTAATATATTCTATATATTACTTTAACACTTTTCTATTAGCAAAACAGAGTTTTATTTTAACACCACGAAACTATTTTTATTTTAAAGCAAATTATTTGTAAACAACAAACATTTGTTATATTTTTGCCAACGTCGTTGAAAATGTTTCAAACACTGAAATTTCACAGCGGCTTTGAGTTGTATATTATGATAGTTTCGACATAATATCTTTTCCACTTTTCGGGAAACGATGGAATATTTTGTGTCACATCTTTTGGACGCGAGAACATGAGTACAGGATCAACAATTGTAGGTTGCGAAAAAAATATGTTTTTTCTAAATTACTTCATCGAAAAAAACATGTTGTGTACAAACTATTGTCTACCACTGTATAATTGCTATTTCGGGAAGACATTTGTTTGGTGTGATTAGGTGAAATAATGAATCGAATTCAACTACTAATTGCAATACGGTTTGTTTTTGAAATAATGCATATACAAAATTTTATAATATCTTCAAATATTCGACCTCAGAGATCTTAAAAATATTAACTCGAATAAATCCATGGAAAAAAATCTGACCAGCCGTTTAGAAAATCAAATTTATTTCCAATAAAATCGATTCTGCCACACTGTGCAGTGTGTAGTTAATAATTTAATATTTAGATCGTCTACACTTTGTTTTTTCTAATTTTATTTTATTTATTTTTTTTTTGTCAAAAGTATGTAGATATTATTACTTTGTCATTATTTCATCCTTTTTTCATTGCAATTCTTTTACAGAAAGCGAATTTTACAGTAAAATATTTCCTTGTTTTGAGGCACCCCGTTTTGCAGACCTTAAAACCCCCAATTTTCATTAGAACTGTGACACCCCCCGTTTAGACACTTTCACATAAATAATTTCAATATTAATTTTTTTTTTGTCATTTAAACTGCAACCATACATTTTTCCTTGAAGTCATAAAACATATTGTCTGATGTCATAAAATGAAAAAGGATAAAGAAAATCATAATTTTATGCAACTTTAAATATATTTTAGCAAAATATTAAATCACACCTTGTTCTCTCACTCACTAGTACTTATCTTATCTCACAGAACCATCTTAAAAGCAGACAAAAAGAAAAAAAGTAATAAAACAACAATAACCAAACACGCAGTATGACTTAAAGTGACAACGATTGTGTGGTCATCATAATATTCTCTTCGTTTGAGATTGTTTGTAGCCAAAGGTGTCATAATATTTATTACAGTTATAAGAAAACTACCATGAACTGATAAGTAATAACGAATTTTGGGTGACCCTTATTGGTTGCACATTGCCGACACTGCTCTAAACATAGAGCCGAACATAGTTACAAACGTGTTAACACTTAAGCAAAATACAAAATGACAATGAAAATATGGACCACCTTTAAATATTGAAGAAAGAAATAAGAAAATTACAAAGTAAAACTCATATACCGCCAACAAATGGCATACCTATGGAAAGTCAAACCAACCTTCTTAGCATGTGGGCATGTTGTCATACTTATTTCTACGATTATACGAATCTTGTTGCAAAGCCACCAATAACATTAAATAAAGATACGATAGCAATAACCTTTAAAACAACCAGATTCAACTTCAATTTCAATGCAACTTCATTGCTATGGCCTAGGTATGCCGCTGTTTCTTAAAGAATGCAATCATTTTGAAGGTTAGTTACTAAATAAAGTACACTTCAGGTACATAAATATTTAACTAGTTTAAAATTCCAATATCAAATTGTTTGGAATTTTAGGAATAAAAATTAAAAGTGTTAGATTTATTTAATTAAATTATTTTATTATAAAATTTGTATAGTCTTAAGGTACAGTCACACTTGGCATATAATTACTTAAAAAAGCGTAACCACTTATTTTAGCACACATTTTTTCGACGTTGTTTACTCTTACAAGAGTTTTGCAAGATCAAACAGCATCAAATAAAATAAAACTAAATATTTGTTGTATGTTGTTCTAAATAAGTTTTTTTTTTAATAAATAAAAAACTCAAATATATTTTATATAGTGGTTACGTCTTTTTCGGCAAATATTTGCAAGTCTGCAGACGTCCGCTTTTTTCACAAAATGTTTAACAACATTTTCACTTACATATGTATCTAGTCTGTCACAGCAAATTTCATATTTCAGAGCATCGATTATTTGTGATTTGTTCATGTAAGTCCGGTAATTAAAATGGCCCAAAAGAGATGGGCCAACTCGATTAAATCACAAGACCGAGGCGGCCAATCGACATTGCAAAATAGTGAAATTAATCGAACGAAAAATGTTCCATGTAACGAAAATATTGTCTCAGCTCATCAATTTGGCTTCCATGAACGTCACGAAAAAATTTATCAAATTCGTCGTTTAGGAGAGATAAAAAATCTTTTGAATTTAAGCAATATTTTTGGATATTGCTCAAGCCCTTGGCACAAAGGCCTGGTATATATAAAATAAAATGTTTGCTGCCACCATGTAAAATATTCAGGTATGTGATGTAAAACGATAACGATAACGAGTGAGTTTTAGAAGTTAATTTTTTCGTAATATTTCTGTATTAAAACAGTTTTATCCCACAAAATATAAAGATAATTTGCTATTAAAGAGAATCTTAAAACAAAAATTTTAAAAATTTAATTACAAATACTTTAAAATGGACTTCAAAAACTCACTAGTTATCGTTATCGTTTTCCATCACATACCTGATTGTCTCAGTTCATCAATTTGGCTTCCATGAACGCCACGAAAAAATTTATCAAATTCGTCGTTTAGGAGAGATAAAAAATCTTTTGAATTTAAGCAATATTTTTGGATATTGCTCAAGCCCTTGGCACAAAGGTCTAGTATATATAAAATAAAATGTTTGCTGCCACCATGTACCTATAAACTATTGGAGTCTTATCTGTTGGACCGCTTATTTACAGTGTGATAAATTAACTATATCAACATTTGCAGTTAGTTACTACTGTCATTATTAGCTCGCACGAAAACCCACATCTAGTATCTAGGCAACTGGATAGCTACCTTATAGGTATGGAGAAATGGTTGAAAAACTGGCGAATACGGGTGAATTAGTAAAAAAGCAAATATGTTACATTCAGGCTAAGGAGAGTAAATTGTTTACCTATCACACTTAACAATGTTAATAGTACCTCAGACAGCCTTTGTTACATACCTACGATAGACGACTTACTTGGCATCGTCATATAGAAACCAAGAGACTTCACATAAAAGTTAAGCCCTAGTTAGTCAGTGATCAATCAAAATAAAGTATAAAAGCAATCCTGTATAAAAGCTTTCTAAAACAAAATTGGACATATAGAATCTAATTGTGGGTAACAGCGAGTAATATGTACCAATACTGATCTTATGCAGAGGGCCCAATCAAAAATGCTTAGGATCATTAAGAATGCACCGTAGTATATAGGAAACGAGAACATCCACATGAACTTGGAGGTACCACTAGTAAGGGATGAGTTTAAAACGTTCATGGTAAATATGTATTAAAACTACAATGCCACCCTAATCCACCTGCGCAAAGCCATAGGCAATCGTGACGAGAGCAATTAGTTTTAATTTAAGTAATACGATTTTAATAATTATTATTAGGCCTAATGAATAAGGCGGCTTCAATAAATAAATAAAACGTTTTGTTTGACTGGTTGTGTCTGATATCAAACATTAACCAATTTAGGCCCCATAAAATCGGTTATCTGAATATGGTTAAAATTCACACCATTCATTAATTAAGCTGTGAAAAGAAGAAAGCTGAATTCTTGACGTATTATCATTTGAAAGTCAATTTAATTCAAAACCTTAAACATATTTAACTCTTTCTATGTGTAATCTATAATAATAAACCCAATTTTTTTTTAAAGCTGAAAAATCACTATCAGAGTGAATATTTAAAAAAGGAACTCTTTAATATTTAATTAATGATAAGTCCAAAACTTGATTGAAACCCTGTAGTAAAATGGTTAAATCTATCATATTTTAGTCAAATACTCAGTATCTGATTCATATATTCAGTTTATTTGAATATTCAGCAAATTATTGGCAAGAATTCGCTTTTTTCACGAAATCTGCATTATTCAAAATAAACATTTCATCAATTTGAAATTTTGAAAATTATAAAAAACAACGATTTAAATTGTAACTGTACAACCCTGTAACATTGTAATGACTTGCAATTACTGAATAACTTACTTTGAAATGAGAACTAATTATCATCTTCATTACTTATACTTATGCTTGGTTTTCACTATGTCAGTTTTGTTGTCAAATTTTCTAAATTGTTATGAAATTACCAACAATTTGGACAATTTGACAACAAAACTGACATAGTGAAAACCAAGCATTATACGAGTTAATTTTTGAAATTAAGTAACATTTTTTGTTAAAATTCATTCAACCTTTGAGTGATGAAATTGTGAATTTAAATCTAATCCAAAATCTTTTTTCATTAATAATTTTTGGTTTTCAATGACAAATGTTCAACAAATGTTAAATTCCCGGTACTAGTACCAGCAGCTAACATACAGGCCCAACCCATGACACTGCCACCACCATGCTTCACTGTTGCCTTTAGGTTTTCTTTGTTGAGTTTTGTATTTGCAACATTGTTTGCCCTGGTCAGCTTCAACTTCGGACGCCAGTTGTAAAGCTGATGACATTGGATTTGCCCTTATTTTTCTTAGAATGTATCGCTCATCACGGTCATTAAACATTTTATTTGGTGCCTTTGCTATGCACCCGATTTTAATGGATCTCTTTAATGTTAACCATTTCTGGTTGTACGTGGACTCCTTTGAACTATTTTAAATTGAAACTTGACGTTAGTTAGTTTTAGTTTTCTTTTTATAGAGCTTTGAAAACAGCATGTTTTTGTTTGTCTGTGCATGCACGGTCATGTAAAATAATTCGTTATATTATAGAAGACGAGGTGTACAATGTACATAATTATGTCAGTAATTAAGCTGTATTCATAGTGAAGAAGATGCAATTTTTATTTAGTTAAAAATGATTACTTCAAGTGAAAATATCTCAAGATCAGAACACAAAAATTATCTTATACAATACCTACAGGTATTGTATTGTACATATCGGAACCCACCCATTTCGGAAAATCACTAAAAATATCTAATAAATATTTCGAAACAAAATTTTAAACAGTTCACTTGTATGTATTCAAAAATCATTATATTGCATTTTGTGATGATCAGTCTATAATTGGCGATAGTATAAGACACATTTTTGAAAATATGTAACTATAACACCCCCAAAACTTTATTGAAACGAAATTCAATCTACCTATAAATGGAAATCAAGGCAGAAATCTATCATTATCTATTTGTACCTGCAAAAGATAGACGGACATATTTTGTAAAAAATGCGTTTTCAAATAAGGACCTTAATTATTAGTTATGGTTAATTATAAGCTGATATTCTAATACATATAGCATTCATTTAAACCCCTGACTTAAACAAGTACTAACGCTTTCAAAACTGATAGATAACTAATATAAATAAACATATTTATATTTATATGTATGTATGTATAAAATATTTTACTTTGTGCCATTTAAAGAGAAAGAAATATGAAGACGAAGTAACAACAACAGCAACCAAATAAAATTACACTATGGATTGTTTTCAAAAGGTATCATGTGGTGAAAGTAAAAAATCCATAATTTTCACATTTCATAAAACAGCCATAAACCATAAAAATGGCAAACAAAATTTTCAACTACGAGTAACTGCAATTACTGCTGCTAGTGTTTGTTGCAATTGCAACTTTGCGATTGTTGTTATTGTTGGTGGGTACCTTGGCTTCAGCATTGAATTTTTGGTTTCGTTAAAGTGTCAGTTGGGGTGTGTTTGGTTGTAAGTGTGTATGAGTATAAGTGCATTTGTGTTAAAATGCGAGGTTAATGTCAAAAACGATCGTGCGGCGACAGTGATAGCGCGAGTGGGTTTTTAGTTTTTTTTTAAGTTTTGTTGTTGCAGTTTTCGTGAAAAGCAAATAGAAAATTTTCCTCAGCAACCAAAACAAAAAGATAGTATTGTAATATTTTTGTGTTTTCGTTTTTGTTGGCTTTTTCTTCCAAAATCATGAAAATAACCTCAAACATTTTCCAAAAGTTTAAAGAAAAGGCCAAACAAGTTTTTAAAAATGGCAATAAAGGCGACGCCATATGGATGGTTGCAAAAGCGTACAGTGCACTGTGAGTAAAGAGTAGGATTTTTTTGTCATAAAGACAATTTTCTATTCATATTTTGAAATTTAACTGATTTCCTTAATCTAGATACCCATATTAAAAAAAAGTTATAAAATATAAATTTGGGTGGCAACCCTTTCTTGCTGGCATGCTTTTAAGTCAGCTGATTAAATATCACTTTGTTTTGGTACAACTGGCGGTAAACATCAGCTGAGTTGGAGTGCTTGTGAAAGTTGAAGTTGAATAAAATTAAAAAGTGTTGTTGTGGAAAATATTAGTGGAGGTATGTAAAATTATTACCTGCTATTAATTTGGTCATTATTATGTGTTGTTGTCCAATTGTGCATTTATATTTGTGTTTCGTGGATTATAATTTTTGAAGAGAAAACCAGTGCAAAAACTTGCAAATGGCAACTTAGTAATTAAATTGTGCAGATCAATAAATAACTAACCATTATTGCTCCAATTAAATCGGTTTTTTAATGTAAATATTTCTTTGCTCATGCAGGCAAATCGGCCAGATCAGCTATATAGCAGCTTTATGAAATTGTGCACCAAATCATATGAAACTTGGTAGGTCATCTTGGGAGCATAAAAAATGTACACGAACCAAATTTCAATCAATAGCTTTAAAATTAGAGTTTATGGCAAAATAAACGGCAAAAAACATAGTGCAATGTAAGGAATTATAGTTGAAATTATTACTTTTAAATTCCATTTGTAAAATTAAGAAGTGATTACTTTTTTAAGAAATTACTCTTTTGATAAAATGCGTAGCCCTTACCTTTTTATTTGCAATAAATTCGCATTATATTAAATTTTTGTGTTTCTATAGTTTTTAAAGCCATTTCAATACCTAGAATGTGTTTTATAATTAATAATGTATATGTGTACAGTGCGTCACACAACTATGTTGCCTACCTATTTTTAAGAGAAATTTCTTTTTCATTGATAGTAGACATTGTGTAAATAGGGAAAATACCAAAAAATTTATTAATTTGCATCACAAATAACATGTCATAAAAGTAATTTGAATTTGGCAATCCCAGTTAATTTTGTTGGGTTTTTTGGTGTTTTTCTTAATTGATCCTGGAATTTTTTAATGTTTTTTTTTTTAAAGATACGTGACACTTATTATTCAATTGTTATTACGAGGGCGGTTCGGAAAATTCTTATCCTAGAACAGAAAGTGCGGTATGAAAACATGTTAAATTTCTTTTCGATCTGGCAACTCCTTCATATAGAAACAGGTGTTCAAAAAAGACGCATTCGCGATTTTTTTACAATGGAAAAATTTTAAATTCGTGGTGTCATTAAATATTTAAATAAAATTAGTTTATCGGGACAAGAAATTCATAATGATATGGTCTTTCATATGCAACAGTAAAAAAATGGGTTGATGAATTTAATCGTGGTCGTACAAGCATTGAGGATTAACCACGTAGTGGACGTCCAAAAACAACTACAACAACAGAAATTGTAGCCAAATTGCATGATATAGTATTAAGTGATCGACGAATAAAAGTGCGTAAAACGGGCATCCCAAATGATCGAGTCCATTTAATTTTGCATGAAGAACTACAGATGAAAAAGCTTTTAAAAGTATTTATATTGAGATGAAGTTTAACACTGAAATCATAACACTAAATTTGTGGACGATCGGTCCATAATAGGTTTATCTCCGATTTCTGAAAAACTGTTTATACAAAAACTGAGTGTATGGTATTATATGGTCGGGCTTGACGGACTAAACTTTTTTACTTGTTATTCTCGGAAATGTTTTATTATTTTTCTTTCGGCATGTTTTACACAAATATCTTTACAACCGAGGGCAATAATAAAAACACAATTGAAATATGTATAACACTTATCTTTTTAACAAAATAAATAATAAAAAATTCCATGAAAAAATTAATGAATTAAAAAAACAAAATACTTTTGAGACCTTCAAATTATGATGCAAATTATTAAAATGCAATGCAATGAATATTTTTTTTAATATTTTTGGGGTTTCCTATTCCACCTATACATAATATCTACTATAAATTGCAAAAAAAAAAAATATTTTTTTCCTTGATTTTTATGAAAAAGAAATGTCTCCTAAAAATAGTTTTGCGATACACTGTATGTCAAAATATAGTACTTCAATAGAGTTTTTTTTTAATTCTTCGTATTTCTAATGAATATTTATTTTTAGAAATTCGCAATAAGTATGTATGTGCATATTAGCTTTAATTATAAACAAAGTTATTATTGTCACTGCCTGGAATTTCCAACAAAAATATTCATCAACAAGATTATTGGGCTAGGTACAAGGTTTCCATACTACAAAAACGTCTGTGAGCCTTAAATTATAGCAATTCCCTAGCAAGGGCAATTTTTTCAAGTAGTTTTAAGTAGACAATTTGATCTCTTCGCCTATTCTAGGAACATGTCATTCCTAATATACTAAGGACCACCTGTTATTATTCGTCAGAGTCTTGACAGTTTTTTTTTGAAGCCGTTTGGGCCGTTCCCATTAGTTAGATGCTATATAGCCATCTAGCTATAACAGCTTTATACAAAAGGACCAGGTATAGGACTGACCGTAAACTAATGAGCCAAAGTATATGTGCAGACTCGTTTTATTTGTGTTAGCTTAGTTTATATATCGGGGGCTGATGTTAGACGGCGATTAAGAAGAATATCTTACACGATTATGTTCGGATAACTATCCCTTCTTAAGGTGAATGTAACGTACACACATCCGTAGCATTTACTTATATTCTCCATTTGCGTAGTCATTTTTCGTATTCATTGATATGAAATGGAAGATTTTCGAATGCTACCGATGGAGTTTTGTAAAGCAAAAACATAACCAACAATATTGCATTAGCACTTCTTCCAGATAAGATGCTGGAAAAATTATTATTGTATTATTTAAAATTTCCTAGCAATATATCTTTAGGTCTCACATAATATTAATATTTAATTGAAGCATCATGCATTTTTAACACTCCTTTGCACCACGATTCATAGAAAGTTTTAAACATTTTTCGAATGACATGGAAATTCATTTCTTCTTGATTTTTTCCCACATATCGATTTTGTTTTTAGGTTTATATCCCGCTACTTTTTTTACATCTCCCCAGACTTAAACTCAATAGAGCTGAAGTTGGGAGTTTATGACGGCCACTGCATAAAAAGAACTTTGTTTCGACGTGTTCTTGGGATAAATGATAAATGCTTAATTAATTGAACTGACTCCAAATGATGGTAAATAACCCCATATCATTAACAATTAACCTTCCATCATGCTTCAGGGATTTTTGGGTATAACTGGGATCAAATTCTTGATTTTGTGGCCATCGAACGAAGGTCTTGCCAAACAAATTTATCTTTGTTTCATCTGACGAAAGCACATTTTCCCAATTTTCCCGTAGATATAGTGTTTCTTAGCGAAACACAACCAATTTTTAACATCCTGTTTTCTCAATAAAGGTACTTTCCTTGGACTACGGGCTCATAATCCAGCTACCTGAAGCATATTTCTTGTACGACTAGTAACAGATGCACATATATCAATTTTGAGTTTATCAGATGACAAAAATGGGTTTATTTTACTTTTACGTATTACGTTGTTTTTCGCTCTCTGCCTCTTGTCATTGGTTTTACCTTTCTGTGAATTGCTTGAATCATCTTAACTTTTGGTCTAAAAACTTTGGTAACAGCGATATTATGTATAGCAATAATTAGTAATTAAAAACAAACTTTAAATGGCAAATAAATGAAGAGAGTTCAATATAAAACATCCAAGCTATTCGTCATAGCATTACTGAGTGTTCAATTCAGCTCCTTGTTAAGGTAATCGACATGTCTTTAATACACATTTCCACGAAAGGTTTAATATCTTAATGCTAGTTCTTTAGAAGATTCTTATACGTATCTAAAATTAAAATAGAAAATCTTGAATAATCAACGATAAGAAAATTTTCACTTTCGTTTTCTAAGTGTAAATAGTTAGGAGTATTGTACAACATTGTATGCACCCAATCGCCTTAAGAGGCGATTTATTTTTTTGTTTTTAAAATACCACCTAGTAAATGTCAGTAAATAAGAAACCATTGTGTATCATGCACTCATCCAGATGCAACACTCAAATATTTAATGTTTAAGACCTCAAAGAAAGTCATTTGTAATATAATTTGTATTATTTTTTGTTGCCGTACATTTTAAATGAAAATATCATAATTTATCTTTTACTTTTCTCATATCTTTATACATAGATGCATTCATGAACAAAACAATTTATTTAATATTTTTTTTATTTATAACTTTTTAAATCATAAATGTAGTATTTAAAAGAAATACTCGTACTTGTACATCCATACTTGCACATATTTATTTGCTAAAGTAACGTGAGCTGAATTTTATTATTTCAATTGAATTCAACTAATAATAAAAAGGAACACAGGATTTCAAAAAGGTGAAAGTGTTTTCCCGTGACCCTGAACAATACCATTATGTTTTGTTGTTCATTGTTATCTCAACTTATTAACTGTTGAGAGTCATCTCAACTCTTACAATTGTAATAGGATTCGTTTCGTGTGGTGGTAAAATGTTTGCTGTTCAATTGGCGCCTAATTTACCAGGGCTCAGCTCATTTCCTTTTGTTTCATATTTAATATTTATGAGTTTATGCAGAATTTCTAGTATTTTTATATGTTTTCATATTTTTATCTTTATTATGTGTTAAGGCATCTTAATTTTTCGTATTTTTTGTCTTTTGATATTCAACTTTCTCAGGTTGCTGTGTGGGCATTTTTCCTTATGGGATTCTTCGATTTTTTTTTTGTCGTTTATGAATGAATTCATGTTTAATTTTTTATGAAATATTATCCTTGTTTTGAGTTTGTCCTACACTGAGTACGCGGTTAATGTTGATAGGATACATTGAGATGGATCTTATTAAATTAAAAGATTATTTTCGAGTATTAGGAAATTTTCAAATCGAATTATTGTAAAATCTCACTCTTATAAATATGACTGCCTGTTTCTGCATTCATGTTGTTAAAGCTAATCCTTTGGAACGAAGCTTTTATTTTGTTTTCGAACATACATATGTATGCATATAGTTTGCATAGATTATAATATATAGACCGTTAAAATTTTAAACACTATTAAATTTATGAATGCTTTTTTAATAAAACAATTTTTTTGTGTTATTTTCATATAAAGACAATTCTGAAGAAAAGCATATGCCAGAGACTCTATATGGGGGGTGAGTCAAAATTTTGCAACCACTTTTTTTAACTAGTTTTAACCAGCATGTTGGATATGCATAATCTTCTATCACGGCATGAATTCATATGGTACCCAAACAATTTTCATGTAGTAATGCCTCCAATTACTGGTCTTTAAATCTTTTTGGCTGGCTGGCAATTTCTTCCTACAGCATTTAAAAAGTTTAGCGGACATCATAATAAATTCTCATTAGAAATTTCTTTGCAGACTATTGTCACACGATCGTCTTATTATTATTCAGTATTGTTTTGATAAACCATTTCAAAAACTCACAAAGCAAAAACGTCTACTAATTATTCAACTGGAAGGTTAATGTGTATTTCAATTCGAAAGCAAAAGCCAGACGTACTGTTTTTAGCAGTACGCGTACTGTTTTTTCCAAATGTACTGTTTTATGCACAATACTCAAAACAGTACGCAAATGTACTGTTTTTACACGTTGTACTGTTTTTTCTACTGTTTTTTCCTTAAAAGCTTATTTATATTAAAATTGAAAAAAATATTGATAAAAAAAATTTTGTTCAGGATTTATTTATCGGGGTTTAATCTACTTTAAAGTTGATTAGGAGATCAGTGTTAATGGCTCTAAAGCATTGGTGTTCAAAAAAATTTGTTTGTCTATATGAAATGAATACAACAACAATTGTTTCATGAAATGGAAATCATTGCTCTAAAGGCATTTCTAACCATTAAACATTGTAGATTAACATGAAGAATATTAAAAAAACAAATTGGATTTCATAAATATATCGTTGTTTATACAACGTATTTAAATACATTTTTCGAAAAGCTGATGGCACATTTATAGTGGGTTAAGATAAAATGTTACTTGGATTTTTTTCAATAAATGATACTTCTTGATTTTTAAATAATAAATGTCTACACCATGTAAATTGGAACAGCATTATTTTTACTAAAAAATATTGAAAAAGGAGTAACATTGAGTTGACATTAAATTTAAAGTTGACTTTTGTAATGTAAATTAATACATATACAGATTGATTTACAAAAACTAATAAATTTAAAACTTTGTATTACAAGCAAAGCAAAAATATTGTAATCAAAAAGGACTTTGATGATATAAAAGATACAATATGTCTTCTTCAAAAACGTTCATAATATATGTTATGATCTCATATTTTTAAGTATTTTTAACAATTTTTTTGTTGCTTATTAAATTAATATTACAAAAATGTTATGTGCATATAAAGTACTTTTTCACGCGTACTTTACACTACAATCTTCCATAAAAAACTAAATTTATAGACGCTCTCTTTATTAATTTTTATTACTCGTCCAACAAAGTGAGTAAAATAATGTTTGTTGTTGTAGTGACGATATACAGGAATCAGCGATGCCAACTTAGTCCTTTTCGGGCTAGATTTAGCCCAAATTTAGTCATTTAAAATGCGAAAAAGCGCTAAAAAAAAAGAAAATTGGATGCGGATTTATATAGATTTTTTCCATTTAGCACTTTTTTCAAAAATGCTTAGGCGTTTTGAGTCTTAAAAGTTGGCATCACTGACAGGAATAATGCAAAACCATTCGTGTTTGCTATTAAAATCATAATTTGTTTACATTCTTTTGAAATGCAATTTTGAATATGTATTAAACGCATTCTAGAAGGCCTTCTGAGAGTGCAATTAGCATCGTTGTCAACTTTGAAATTTCAAAACGCACCAAAATGGAGAAAACATCGTTTTTGTTTCAAATATTTATTGAATTTATTTGAAATTTAATAATATCATAAATTCTATAAAACGATTATTAGTAAAAGTGATAATAGTAAAAGCCTTTTTTTAATAAATGAGCTAATAAAGATAAAATAAGCATTTAACCACTAAAAATTTAACTCACAATATGATATTCGGAACTAAAGTACTAATTCTACTTAATTAAACAATGAGTTTTAAAGAATTTGATTTCAATTATCATAGATTCGTATTTAAAATACATTTTTTTCATCGTATAGATGAGTTATGAGTTATTAAAAAACTGCATTTAAAAATTAGCAAAAATAAAGATTTCATCACATTTTTGAAAAAATTAAAAACGTACCGAAATACACAAAAAAATGTTTGCAGTGTTAAATGAAATGGTACTCAAACAGGTGTATTTTATTGTAGAAAGATTTTTTTCTCACACTGAAACAAAAAGTTGTGTTGAATTTGCTTTGGTGCCACCAAAAATTAAAAAGCGCACCAAAATTTAAAAAAAGCGCACCACGCACCAACTAAAGAATTTTTCGCACCAAAAATTTAAAAAAGCACCAAAAATGGTGCGAAACGCACCAAGTTGGTAACGCTGGAAATTAGTATCAAATCTTTTAGAATGTGTGCATATGGAAGCACTTCAATTTCTCCCGTTGGGTACATACATCCCAGCATATCATTTTAGGAGCGCTCCGAAAAAGTAGTCAGAAAAGAGTCCAACTAAAGAGCATTTTCGGAGCGAAAGAAAAATTTGCTTGTTACTGTCCTGAGTCGTCACGCAGTATGACTCAGAAATTCCACTTAATTATGTGTGTACCAAAGCGTTGTTCTCCTGCTATTTGTGCTTTGAACAAAAAAAAAACATAGCTGTAATGACCCTCTTTTCTGAAGGTTTTCGGAGCAATTATGATTGTTTTTTGGGCTCATAAAGAGCGTTAACGCTCCGAAAAAGGTGTCAGAAAATACTCTTTACGGACTCATATGGCTTGCTGGGATATGTATGTATGTATGTATGTACATACAATGTAAATAAAATATTTAAAAAATGTTCGCATGTGTATTTTCTAAACCAGAATAATCATGTTTTGAGTTATTTTCTACGTGAGACTTTTTATGCGGTTCCTAATCATCATGTCCTTAATAAGTCATAACGTGTTTATGTCCGAAAATCTTGACATTTAAACATTTCAGACTATTTTCTAAAACTTTAATTATATTTTCCTATCTACTATAAGTATATAGCGCAGTATAGAATCCCTTAGGATCTACAAAAAATTCTTTCATACACAAGTGTTATAATATCCTTGACTTTAACACTTAATTTTCCAGTTCGCAAAATTCTTTCAACCCAAAAAATCTTCAACAGAACATATGGCACAGCTTCCCAAAACTATGAATAAAACAAACAACAATAACGACCTCCCGAAAATATTGCCTAAATTTCAACAATTGACTGCACAATTTAAGCATAATGGCCAACACAGACATTCATAGGAGTACATACAAACAAACACTCATGCACAGCATCATTGGTTAAATGATGAGAAAATTGCCAAAAAATTTGCTGTTAACAGGAGAATATCAAGTAACGAAAAAGTTCGAATGCACACAGACATTAAGGCAGGTGTTTTGTACAAAATCAAACTTTTGCCTGAACTCATTCATAAACCAAAGACGAACAAGAAAAGCAACTTGTATGCAAATAAAAACACACGTACAAATATTAAACAATATACATATGTACCTAAATATGTAAAATAAAAATTTTATGAAAATAATCAGACTAAAATTTGAATATTCACACGCTTCTCAATAGATACTAAACGAAACACAACCAACCGAACAAACAAATAAAAACTCAATCGTTCGTTGTTCACTCACAACACCGTTCAATTGTCAACAATGTTTATTTTATGTACCTACATATAAAATATTCTCGACTTTTTCTATATTTGCACTCTTTTATACATAAAAATACTTGCTGATACTTAGATATTTTGTTTGAATTAAAAAGAACTTAACTTTTCCTTGTATTAATAGAACGAATGAACGAATTACTTACTTATCTGTAGTAAAGATTTGTGTTGAGTAGATTATCTGCCCGTTGTATGAGGGTAGCGTGGCCGAGCGGTCTAAGGCGCTGGTTTAAGGCACCAGTCTCCTCGGAGGCGTGGGTTCGAATCCCACCGCTGCCAAGTGCTTTTTTTATTTGCTTGTTTTTTTTTCAATAATATTTTGTTATTTATTGTTAAATTTATATAATTAAGTATAAATAGTGTTTTCTTATCTTATGTATGTGATCAATTGTTGCTGAAATAAACATGGCTCTTGTTCAATTAAATTCCATTTTGTTTATCAATTGATGACCCTTGATTGCCCTTTAAAAATATCTGCTAACATTTCAACTACGTAATAGGTACATATATCCATATGTATTTTTTTAGTAGCGTAGTTTTTTTTAATGTTTGTTGTGGGATTTTTAAATTGCGTATTAGAGCGTTTTTATTAAAAGTTTTGTGGAATATTGAGTTTATAAATAAACAGGTAACATGCTAATAATTAAATTTATATTTAAATATATACATATATGTATGTATTAATGTATAAATATATATATATATATATTTGCTAATTTTATGTGTTAAATAGCTTATTGATTACTTAAAATCAATCTTCCAAACATTTAAATATGCCCAGTGGTAGTAATTTGGTTCACGAGCGAACGATTCAAGATATCTTAATAGCATAGTCAGAGTTAAAGTACTCTTTAGTTGTTTTTTATTTACATTCGCTCTTAGTTGAAATGGGAGTAAATGTGCTTCATAGTTAGTAGTTTCCAATTTACAGGAAGCAATTTTTTAAACTTAGCTGATTAACTTTTAGAAAACGTAGTGAGGGGAAGATAAGACGAATAGAACCTTGATTGTACTAACAATTCATGTTACTCTCTTGTTTGTATATTCTCAAATAAAAATACTAGCGATTTAAGCAATAAAATTGAGCTGTGTGAACACGGAAGAAATTTCAATTTAATTTCAATATTTTCAATAAAAATTGCTTACTGTAAATTGGGACTAGTTTCGGTAACAGAATTTAAAAAAAAATCATAAAAAATTTATTTTAAATAAAATGCGTTTTTATAGATGTATAAAATTTTAAATTGACATGAAATTAACTTTATTTGAAAGATAATCTTTTGACATTATAATTTAAATATGAATTTTGGCATATAACTGGCTGGGACGTAGTCTCTACTGAAGGTCCAATTTTCCATGACTTTTTCCAACAACGTGCGAATGTTGTCCTCCAATCGTTTTGGGCTTAACGACTTCAAACATAAATCACTTGACAGCTGACAAAATTGCTGCCAGTTAAAAAGTGTTGCAAACTTAAATTTCTATACATCTAAAAAAAACACCCTATATATAGATATTTTTTAAAAAAAGTGTTGTTCACATAAAATCCAACACACTGCAGAAAACCTGGTGGCAATACTTTCATTTTTTTACTGATTTCTTTTTAATCATAAATACCGTTATTCTTACAATAAATTTAGTCAGTTGTAATATAAACATATGTACGAGTGCTGGGCAATTAAAAATCAAAATAAAAAGAAAATCCTGCACAACTTCCTTTAAAATTTTACATTGTCGGGTTCAAAGATTGCATAAAACCTTCAGCTTCCAAAATATACTGTAAATGATTTTATATTTTCTTCATATTCATAAACCTATAAAAGTTAATTACACTTGAGGAACTCAGTCCTCTCGATTTAGTTTCTCAGAGATTCAGACCATTCGAATTCTAAAGAAAATTCCAGGTTTGGAAAGTGTTTGTCTCTAATTCTACTAAAAGCTAGACATGCAATGTTCTAGCGTTTCGTACTCTTCTTCACGCGCTCTATTTATCATGTAGGTGGTTATGCTCTTACGGACCAGATATGACATTAACTTTGTGTAACCAGTTAACTAACTCAGCATTGACTAACTTTCCAAGTGTAGACAAAGAGGTGTAGAATCTCCTTTGTCTTCATTTAATTTGCGTTTCGCCAAATAATATCTATCATTCTATCAGTTTGTGACAGGCTTATTTGCTGCTCATTTTTTAAATGCTTTCTTAAACATTGGCAAGGTTTTGACATTTTCCATCCCATCTTGAATAGTTTGTGTGTCTTCTCCACTAGGGCCATTTTGATTCAAGATGTACGCAGTTTAAGTAAGAATTTATCTCTTATTTGCATTATGAAATATTTTGATATGTAACACTCTCGTTTCTTAGGTTTTTTGATAACTGCTTGACTATCCGTAAAAATACGAGTTGGAGTTTTGTTATCAATTCAACACAACCATTTAATACCGTCCGTAATCGCTATTATCTTAGCCAGAAAAACAGTATTGTGATCTAGGAGATGATAGTATTTACCTATATTTCCACTACATTTTTACATTCGTAGAAGCCCATTCCCATTCGATCGCCAATTTTTTAACCATCTCATTATTATCGATAATGATAATATAACAAATGGCATTCAAGTATTGAATTCTTTCCGCTATCATTATAATTCAAGTCACAGGTACAGGTTAATTATCAGAATTTCTCTTAAATATATATAGTTACATGGCTTATTTATTTATTTATTATTTAAATTTTTTTTTTAAATTTAAGTTTCGAAAATGGCAGGAAATACGTGTCTGCTCTGCCATAAGTGGTAGTGGTTAAATTTTATTCAAGAAATCATATCTACGAAAAATAAATTCAATTTGGAGATAATATTTTGGAAATTGTTTTAACAACACAAATGTTTTCCAACCGATTATTGGTCTATATTGAAATAAAGCGTTTTGCAACAGGGAAGATACAAAAGTAGACCGATAACGATGCCATATTTTTTGTCGCTCTTTTGACATTTCTCTTCAGTAAGGTTTGCCATTTCATGATGGAAAGATAGACGACCCAACAACGAGTCGAAATTTGGAGTCAGTGGCCTCAACGTTAAGAGCGCTACATCCAGTTTATGCTCGTCATAATCGTCCTACCAGATCAATAATTGCGCATCTAATGGAAAAATGTGTCAGTGAGACAAAGAAGTGCCCGTAGTGGCGAGAATATAGCTGCCGCTAAGGCTTCAGTTGAAGAAAGCCCAAATGTGTCTCTCACACGTCTGTGACGTCGTTGTGGCGAATTTTGCGAAAAAATATTGGCCTACATTCTTACAAGATCAAATTGACGCAATAACTGAAGCCGCTTGACCACCAGAAGCGTCATATGTTCGTGAATTGGGCTGAGCAACAACTTGAAAATGATTCGGATTTTCATTGAAAATTCGTCTTCAACGATAAGGCTCATTTCTGTCTGAATGGCTTCGTCAATAAGCAAAATATGCGTTATTGGTCAGACAGCATGTGTCATCATTGCATCCCGGAAAAATTTCGGTTTCGTGCGGTTTATGGGCCGGCGGCGTCATTGGGCCGTACTTCTTCCGTGATGTTAAAGAACGGCACGTTACTGTGAATTGCTACCGTTCAATGATAACAGAATATTTTTGGTCCCAATTGGATGATATGGACTTGGAGGACATGTGGTTCCAATAGGTCGGCGCCACAAACCACACAGCGAATGTTACAATCAATTTATTGAAAACCAAGTTTGGAAAACGTGTTATCTCACGAAATGATCCAGTCGATTGGCCGCCTCAGTCGTGCAATTTGCCGCCCTTATACTATTTCCTGTGGGGCTACGCCAAGTCTATGGTCTATGCCAACAAGCCAGCGACGATTGATGAACTTCGTACGAATATCGAACTTGAAATTGTAGCAGTATCGGCCGATTTATGCTTGAAACCCCTCGAAAATTGGGTTCAGCGTCTGGAATTCTGCAAGCGTGCCCGTGGTGGCCATGCAAAAGAAATCGAGTTCCATACATAATGGCATCGAACGTACTTTCACAGGAATAAAGAATTTCATTGATATCCAAAACCGTTTTTGTTTTATTAAAAAAAACTTTTGTAGGAGCTCTTATTGAAAAACCCGATATATATGTATGTATTAATATTGAGCCCGCTATACGAATATTCGATATCCGTATACTTTCAAAGAACGTATCCTATTCGTAAATGGGGGGATTACTGTACATATAAACGAAAATATTATAAAAAACTGAAGAATTGAAGGGTATCCCATGTATTGTCCAGACTTTAACTAGATAGCAAACAAATTTTGTTGGAATTGTTGGTTTCGCATAGATTTCACTTGAAATTGCAGTATATGTACATATTTTGTTTTTATAAATATTGACTGGTTGTCCAATTTTTATTGTTGTTGGCAATGGTGTTGCTGGTATTGCTGTTATTTTTTGTCGTTTTCATCCTAAGTTGCAGCAACAACTGCCACAGAAGTTGTTGTTATTACTTATTGCAGCTTCTGCATTAATTAAGTTTGGCCATTGAGCTAAAATTTTTCTAGCTTGCTGTAATAGACAATGCATTTGTTAAATAAAGTTAAAAAAGTTGTTCGTTCATATGTACGTAAAAACTGAAAACACGAAAAGAGCAAAACAACGAAACAACAAACTAAGAAATAAACCTGGTTACGAAACCCTGAAGAAAAAAACTTCCGCATTCATTTAAGATCATTTCTGTCGTTTGTTGCAATTGCTGCAGCTCTAGCTGCAACAGCAAGAGTTGCAGTTGCTGTTATTTTGTTTTTACTATATTGCAGCCTTTACTGCCTGCTGGTCTTGCTACATATGTATATGTTTATCTGTCTGACAAACTGACTGCCACATTTATTTTCAATTTCAGCTTTGGTTTGTTTATTTATTTTTTTTTGTTTTTCAAATAGTTCATGTTAAAACTAGGAAAATTCATATTATATCGCCTGCATATTAGACAAACATCGGTATTTTAAATGCAACTACTTAGTCATGTGATTTGTCAAAACCTGGCCTTAATGGTACAGACAGAGCAGAGATATTGTACATATGTACATATGTATGTTAAATGTATAAAATCATAAATTTGACAGTGAAATTTTGGAGTTTTGTTTTATTTATGAATTTTAAAATATTATTGTTATAGAAATACCTAATACAAATCGGCTGCGTTAGTAATTTTTGTTTTCATACAAGCTTAATAATGCATTAAGTATACAAAATATCGAGAAACGTGTTTCGGAATCAGAATAAATATTTACAAATATTTACTCAAAAAAGCGCAACCACTTGTTTTAGCACAAATTTGTTTGACGTTGTTTACTCTTACAAGGGTTTTGCAAGATCAAACAGCATAAACTAAATAAAACTAAATATTTGTTGTGTCTTGTTCTAAATAAATTATAAAAAACTCAAATATATTTTATTAAGTAAATACATCTGTTTCGGCAAATATTTGCCAAGTGTGGTTAAAGCCATTATATATTTCTTCTAGTTAGTCACACTGTAAAACCTGAAAACCCCTGGGGCCAAATTACCGCATTCGTGATCGAATTAGCTATCGTATCGAAAAATGATTTCGATATCGAAATTATGATAAAATGTACTAAATTTCTTGCTCGATATCGTATGCCATAATCTCAAAGAAGAAAATTACGATCAATTTTACTAGATATCGAATGCGGTAATTTGGCCCCTGACTAAATTTAAAATGACTTGTTTAGTGAAACGATTATTATAAATTATTGTTATTTTTTCTTTAGTTTGTACTTTTATCCACGGTTGGCTACCGATTCTGAGCTGAAAAACAGTAACCGTATTTTTGCTTTTTCTCGGTTGTGATATTTTACGGTATCTTTGGTAACGATAGCTAACCTTGCTTTTATCTTTAACACTAATTTAGATTTGGACGGCTATTAATCTGCATCAGAGAAGGAAAAGTTTATACAATCGTACTTTTTATAAAAAAAAATCCAGTATTTTCTATTGAAAATTTGTAAATTTGAGTATAACTAAATATTTTACAGAAAATTGTTTGTATAACAGTATTTTTCAGAAAAAATTTTCTGTATTTGAGAATAACATAAAATATAAATTTTGTGTATAACAGATCCATCTCTGATCTGTAAAACAAACTATAAAGTTTTAAATATATGGTATTTAAAAAGTGTTTCTAAAACAAGTTTAACTTTAGCTAAAGAATAAAAGAGTTTAGTGGAATTAAAATTTTGCAGTTGGCAGTTTAGAATTCTGAATAATCAGTTTAGCCTTTATTTTAAATTACAAACAAGATGCAATCTACCATTGACTCTACTAATTAAACATCAATTGCTACCTTGTACAATTTGGTTCTATATTCACATTTATTTACTAGGGCGGTTCGGAAACTTCTTAGCCTAGAACAGAAAGCGCGGTATAAACAGAAACAAGTTAAGTTTTTTTTTTTTTTTTTTTTTTTTTTTTTTTGCATATTCTTTTTTATTGTATCTTCATTTAAAATGAACTAACAATAGGTATTCAAATCCTAAAACTAAAGTTAATTAAGATAAGTCCAGCCAATGCTAGACAAAATCTAGTTTTCAAATTCGATAGGATATAATGAGCAACTTGTATTTATTCATCTGAGAGCGGTGGTGTCCCTCCTTCTCAAACGGCTATGACCGGGATGTTGTAAGATGTCTCGAGCGAGGGGATTTGGATGAGTTTCCAGCTTACCCAAATAATGGGCCACGTGTTTAGTTATTTCCCATTTGACAAGTGGAACATCAAGATCGTTGTGTATGTTGTTGTTTTTAATATACCAAGGAGCGGTAGTTATCATTCGTAGAATTTTGTTTTGACGGCGTTGAATTTTCTCAATATTGGAGTTGGAGGCAGTGCCCCATAACTGGATACCATAGCACCAAATTGGCTTTAAGATTGAGTTGTAGAGTAGAAGCTTACAGTCGAGCCGAAGGACGGAGTTTTTGCCGATGAGCCAATGAATTTGGGCTGCTTTCAGTTTCATTTGAGTCAGCTTAGCATCTATATGTGGTTTCCATGTGAGGCGACGGTCCAGATGAATACCAAGATATTTCACGTGTGAGTTTTGAGGCACTATATGGTCATTAATACGAATAGGGGGACATGATTCCCTACGTAGAGTAAATGTTACGTGGGTGCATTTCTGTTCATTTATTTTTATTCCCCATTGTTTTGCCCATTTCTCCACTTGCGTTACGTGGTGCTGTAATTTAATCGAGGCATCTTTTGGATCTTTGTGAGTACTGAAAAATGCCGTATCATCAGCAAATGTTGACGTGTGAATTTCATTGTTTGTTGGCATGTCTGCTGTGTACAGCAAATAGAGAATTGGTCCTAAGATACTACCTTGAGGGACGCCAGCACCTATAGGTTGAGGATGGCTTAAATAATCACCTTCTTTAATCATAAACTGACGGTCGATTAAGTATTTCCATAGTAGGTGTTGAAGATTCACCGGCAAGTTCTGCTTTAATTTAGATATCAGGCCTTCATGCCATACTTTGTCGAAAGCTTGAGAGACGTCAATAAAGAGTGCCGAACAGTATTTTTTTTTCCTCAAAGGTTTTTCTTATGACTTGTACCAATCTATGTGTTTGTTCTATTGTACTGTGTTGACGTCTGAAGCCAAACTGGTGATTGGGAATGCAGTTGTTTTCATTCAAGATCGGAGTCAGCTTGGTTATAAGCAATTTCTCGAATAATTTGGACATAGTTGGTAATAGACTTATTGGCCTATACGACTCAACTTTGCAAGGATCTTTTCCCGGCTTAGGAATCATCTTTACTAAAGCGATTTTCCAAACCGGAGGGTAGTACTCAAGCCGTAAGATGGCATTAAAAATAAAGAGGATTAATCTTTTTGCAATGCGAGGCAGCTCAAAAATCATTTTATTGCTGATTTTATCAAACCCAGGTGCTTTTTTAACATTTAAATTATCAATAGCCTCAACAACCTCCAGATATTGAAATCTTATTTGTACAGGTGGTCTGGCAACAACAGGCGGTAGTTCGCTAATGTCAGTATCCGTATTGGGAGTGAATACATTTTTTAAATGACTTACGAAAAGGTTGCCTTTTTCTTCGTTATTTCGTGCCCAAGATCCGTTCAAAGTACGCAGTGGAGGTTTTGCGATTACGGGTTTTCTTAGATTTCGGACTGCACGCCATAATGAATAATTTGACTGGGAAGTTGCGTCTAGACCTTCCAGATGTTGTTTGAGAGACTCTGCTTTTTGCGCTTCTAGCAAGATCCTAAGATTTTTGGTACATTCTCTCAACCTAGTTTTAAGTTGGGGCGATCTGTGTTGTTGCCACTCTCTTCGGACTCTCCTTTTTTCAGACAATAGTTGCTCAACATCTGCAGAAAAAACTCTGTTGTACCTATTCGGGCGGTAAGTGGAAGAAGCATGTTCTGCGGCTTTCTCGACATGTTCATTAAGACTTTTTATACAAGCATCGATGTCTTCAGCAGTTTTTAACGGGAGTTTCTCTGTGCAGTGAGTGCTGATGTATTTTTTGTATTTTAGCCAATTCAGACGTTTGACAAGAAGTAAGGCATCAGTTACGATTTGCTGAGGACTTCTGATGGTGATTACAGTGGGTGAGTGATCTGAAGAAAGATCCAGTGAAGCCTCGACTTCAATGAGTTCCGGGGATACCCCTTTCGCCACGCCGAAATCGATAACGTCAGGAATTTTTTGCTGGTCAGTTGGCCAATAAGTTGGTTGACCAGTTGAAATCACATTCAGTCCCATTTCAGACAGGGAGTCGTACAAGATACGACCTTTAGGGCTAACGAGTCGTGAGCCCCAGAATGTATGCTTAGCATTGTAGTCGCCAGCCGCTATGAAACGGCTACCTAGTGATTTGTAAAAATCTCTGTACTGATCTTTTGTTATTGAAAATCTGGGCGGACAGTAAACTGACGAAATCACGAGGTTTTGACAAAAGTTCTCAATACAGATGTTTGTTGCTTGAAGATAACACTCTGAAAGACCACCCAATGAATGGTGTTTGATTCGCGATTTGACCAATATTGCCGAGCCACCACATGATCTATCTCTGGGGTCCTTGGTGTCGTAGAATGTATAACCACTTATTTTAAAAATGCTTCTCGACGTCATATGAGTCTCGGAAATCAGCATTACATCAATTTTCTTATTAAAAAGAAAATATTCAAGTTCATTTTTGTGTTGGCGTATGCCGTTTGCGTTCCAGAAACATATTTTGAGACAGTTCATGGTCTATTAAGTATGGCCTGCAGTAGCGTGGACTGCATTTTTTGCATCTCCTGCATCATACTTGTCATGCTTGTCATGAAGTGGTTCATGGATTGCACCAGATTCTCCATTATACCTTCAAGACGGCTAAAATTGTGGCTGTTTGTATCATTTATTGGTGATTCATTTTGCACTGTTGGTTGGTTAGATCTTAGCACGTTGGCATATGAAAATTGGCTAGTGGATGCTTGTGCTACGGGGGGAATAATTGTAATAGGTACTTTTGTCGTCTGAGTAGGGTTAGAAGCGGGTTTGTTGATCAAGGAGCGTTTAACGACCTCGAAAACAGGGCAACCCCTGTAGTTGGCAGTGTGGTTTCCACCGCAATTGCTGCATCTTTTTACCCTGGAATCATCCTTAGGTTTATCGCACTTTGAGGTGTCATGAAGATCCCCACAAACAACACAAACAGTAGGCAACTTACAATAAGATTTAGTGTGACTATATTCTTGGCAGTTCGAACACTGTACTGGGCCAGATCGCTTATGAGGTTCTTCCACTGTAACTCTTCGGTGCATTATGAATTTCAAGTCATATATAGGATGTGTTTCATTTTTCTTTAGCTTAACATCACCAGGTTCTAACTCCACTCTAAATAATGGTTGAGGGATCCTATCTCTGTTTCTTATATTTGATACGGCCTTGATTTTAAAGCCTTTGTCGGCCAAACTGCTCTTGATCTCGTCAGGATCAACAAAAGAATCAATTCCCTTAATTACGACTTGCAGACCTTTGGCGCTTTTAAGTTGATACGTGTAAAAATTCTTTTTGCGTTTTTCAAATTCCGAAACTATTCTCCGATAGTCGTTTTCATTATTAACCTGAATCTTTGTTTCATTAATATTGCCACGCTTAATTGGAGTCACATAAAAAGAATTTTCACCAATTAATGAAACTAATATTTTTATAAGTTCGTTTGAGTTTTTTTCTCTTAAATATATTGGAGGTGGTTTTACTGGCTTATTCACAGCGTTAGGGACATCATTTTTGTCTTGGAGGATGGCAAAACGATTTTGCGAGCGTGGCTCTTCAGCATTCTTTGATAATTTTGCGGCTGGTGTAATTTCGGCAGATTTTGGGCTTCTGCCTCTCTTCGATACTGTTATATAACGGTCCATTCCTACCTGTGTTTTTTGTTTTTCTTCAACAGCAACTATAGGAGCGGTCTTATTTGTAGGACTTAATGTGCCTTTTGCAGCTGTTGACGTCTCTCCAATATTTGATAACGAGGACCGTGAAGAAGACGGTCCTTCAGTGATTTTTCTATTTAAATTAAATATGCTTTGGGCTAAGTTTGTGCCTTGTTCAACACATTTATTCAAGTTTGGTGCACTTGCACTTAAATTCAGATTTGTGCTTATTTTTGGTTTCACAGTTAAGTAGTTTTTATTAAATTCGGGATTTTTAATGTTCTCATTACTAACACTTGCCGAGCTCAACACGAAATAAGCATTTCGGCTCTGAGGTCCACTCGCACTGTTAGAATTGTTACTCATTCACTGTCTCACTGTATTTAATTTTCTAGTTTTCAAATAATTAAAAATAAATTATTACAATTTATTAATATTTATTGCACCTAGTGCAATTATTTGACTTTGTAAAGTTTTTCACCTATTACGAGTTTTTTTCACTTTTTTATTTAATTTAACTTTTTATACTTTTTCACCTATTACGATTTTTTCACCGAAAATTCAGCCGCACTAAAAGTAACACGTCCGAACAGTTCGATGTATCAAGCACAACAAAAAATGAACAAGTTAAGTGTTTTGGAAACTTCTGTTTTTGCTATGAACACATGTTAAATTTCTTTTCGATCTGGCAACTCCTTTATATAGAAACAGGTGTTTCAAAAAAGACGCATCCGCGATTTTTTTTACAATGGAAAAATTAGAAATTCGTGGTATCATTAAATATTTAAATAAAAAAAGTTTATTGGGACAAGAAATGCTGAATTTAATCGTGGTCGTACAAGCATTGAGGATGAACCACGTAGTGGACGCCCAAAAACAGCTACAACAACAGAAATTGCAGCCAAAGTTCATGATATGGTATTAAATGATCGACAATTAAAAGTGCGTGAAATAGTTAATATCATGGGTATCTCAAATGATCGAGACCATTTAATTTGGCATGAAGAACTACAGATGAAAAAGCTTTCAGAAAGATGAGTGCCGCATTTGTTAACAGTCGACCAAAAACACATAAGAATGAAAATTTCACAAACTTGTTTGTATCGTTTTAAGAAAAAATAAAATGGATTTTAAGCGTCGTTTCATAACTGTGAATGAGACATGAATCCACCACTATACTCTGGAGACAAAAGAACAATCCAAGCAATAGACTGAAGCTGGAGGAAGTGTTCCGAAGAAGGCAAAAATAATTCAATTAGCTGGTAAGTTTATGATTGATTATCTGCAAAAGGGTAAAACAATAAACTCAGAGGATTATTGTAACATTTTTAATCAATTAAATGTAAAAATTCGAAAAAAACGTTCTGGCTTACAACACAAAAAAATAACTCTTCATCAAGACAACGCACCAGCGCACAAGAGTGTGTTAATAATGGCTAAAATCAACGAATTATTGTACGAGTTGCTTGAACACCCACCTTATTCTCCTGATTTAGATTCCAGTGAATTTTACCTGTTCCCAAATCTAAAAAAAATCCTAGCTGGCAAGCGTTTTATCTCAAATGAAGATGCAATTACAGTTCTAAACCAATATTTTGAAGGCCTTGATGAAAACTATTTTAATCAAAGATAGAATTGCTAGATAAGCATTGGACTAAGTGTTTTGAAGTCTCAGGAGATTATAATAAAAAATAAAATTGTTTTTGAACTATTTGTTATTTTTATTATTTATTTATACTAACTATTCTCTTTCTGTGCTAGGCTAAGAAGTTTTCGAACCGCCCTCGTAGCTTAATGTGAGAAATAAAAATGTTTTTCTCATAAAAGAAACAAAAAAGGCTTTATTTATATCCTAATATTTAGTAGGATTCCCCTTGTTTTTAATGTACATTTTCTGGGCATACAATCCACCAGAACTATACAGACCTCTTTTGAAATTGCGTTTCAAGCATTTTGGCCAAATTTTTGGGTCTTACTGCCGTTATATGTTGCACCACATCATTCCATAGGTTCAACACATCAATCTTATTCTGTTCGTTGTCGTGCATAAAACGCCACCTAAGTGGCATAGTGTCCTCAGCGTATGGAATCATTGTAAAGGGTGTTTTTTTGAGAGGTATAGAACTTCGAATTGAAATAAAACACAAGAAAATCGTTTTAATGACCATTAATTATTGGAAGGATAATTTTATGCCATTAATGTTTAAATATGATTTCAGGCATGTGGCCGCCGCGGCTGGCTCGAATAAAGCCAATTCTACAGGTCCAATTTTCGATTTGCACGATTTGCAAGCGTTGTTCTTTTGTCAACCTGTTCATGATGAAATGGCAAACCAAACTGAACATAAATGACATTAGAGTTGCCAGATTTGACCACAAAATGCCAGTTTTATCTCTTTTCGAAAAACAAACCCGTAAAAAAAACACCCTATACTTAAAAGTATACTTTTATAAGCATACTGATTCATTTGATCTTATGTATAAGACCAACACCAGAAAACTCTGCCTACATCATCGCATTCCCACCACCGTGCCTAATGATCTTACAAATATACTTTGGGTTGTGCTACATTGTTGGAGGACGCAATAGATTCGAATCAGAAAACTCTGACTACACCATCGCATTCCCACCATCGTGCTTTATGATCTTACAAGTATACTTTGGGTTGCGCTACATTGTTGGAGGACACCATACGTGTCTCTCCGATCCGAACCTACAAAGTTTTGACTCATCTCTCCAGAGTCTGTTTTTCCAGAAAATTATTGATTTTTCTAAATGCTAATGGGCGAAAGATATCCAGGACTGTAAGTTCTTTTTTGAAACACATGGCTTAATGCATCCATGCAAGTTTTTTTCATTGAGTCTTTTTCTTATAGCTCTAGAGGTGACATCAATACCGAATTTTGTTAAAACATCTCTTTTAAGTATGCTCTGTTAACTTTACGGGTTGTGTTTCTATGTCTTGGAGCTTGAGTAACATTTGTATATGTCCCTTAGGTCAAATGCGTCATCTTCCTTAAGCAAATTAAAATACTTTCAATTTCGCCAATGGTGCTACATCTAGAGTTCATCTGGTGAATGATCTTACGCCGTTCCTCTGTGCAAGACTTTTTTCCAGCCATATCTAAAAATATTTAAAGAAAATAAAAAACACAATTTTAAAAATATCTGCTTATAATAGCTTAGTTCATAAGTCTGACTCTACTTAACCGAGTTTGTCCATTTTCAATACCTAAAATTTCTGATCAACAAATAATATTTGGGACGCATTTTGTATGCATACCTTCTTTCCTTGGCACTAAGCCCTATAGTTAAACCTCAAACGGTGCACCATTTATTTCTCACACACTGCTTGTTGTTACGTGCATATATTTGAAAGTAGAATTTAATTATTATTATTTAATTACAATTCCAGGAGGATATTTATATGAGATGTAGTGTCAATTATGAATCAATACTCACCACATTTTACTTCGATTCTGATTAGAATACTAAACGGCTGTTGTAAGTTCATTATCTGAAGCTATAACATATAATATTTACATACATAACTTTCACACCTACTATTGCATGTAAAGTTTTAAGAATTTTCAAATAACATGTTATTTGAAATGAATGACAGCGAGACCGAGACCGTTTGTAACCTAATTAAATAGGCAATCGAAATACTACATACGAACACATACAATTGATTGATTAATAGGTCAGAAACCGTTATTAGGCCAAAATAAAATGACCACAAACATTGCCACTACAATTTAAATGTTCAATATTAAATAAATGTGCAGCAAACAAGTATTTATGTACGTGAATGAGTTTAAGTCTCAAACTTTTTATTAATTTTAATGCAAATTGCATTATCATAGCGACTCTCCCTAATAATAGCAACAGCAAGTTGGAAACAAATTATACCTTAACAAAAAAAAAAAAACATTAAATATTGAATGGAAGTCTCCTCTTTAGCCACCACACTAGACCACGTACTAATATGAACATGTCGAGAACACAACAATTACAATTTTTTTCTTAATAGTTTGCACGAAAAAGTGCATTATGTACAAATACATAGGTACAGTATTGGAAAAAATAATAAAAACGGTTTTTTTATATTAATGTCTAATTTTATATGTACATATTGCACCCTAAATACAAAAGGGCCACAACTCAAAATTTTCCAAAACTGACTTTTTCCATAAATTAATTCAGAGTGCACATCTCTAACTACTGCAAAAATTTATTTCACATCACTATCTTCTTTAACTGGAGAAATGCAATTATGTCTATTTGTATATTACATACCTGTATTGCTTGTGCACGATTGTATTTTGAGTTGTGACCCTTAAGTATTTAGGGTGCGATATGTACGATTATATTGTTAGTTTTTCGCGGAAAGGTGTTACAAAAGATTAAGGATCATAAAACAAAGTGGTGCAGATGAACTCTAGTGGGAGCACCATTGCCGAGATTTCAAGTATTTTAATTTGCTCAAGGACGATGCTATACAACCAATTACACCATATTCGAACATATGGGCCATATAAAAATGTTACACAGGCTCCAAGACTTACACTGAACCAAAAGTGTACATAAAAACAAGGAAAAAGTTCATTGTTTCAATGAATTTATTCCTTAATTTTGAGCTAAGACACAGTTACATTAAATCAATGAACTGCAGTTCATTAAAATTTTTACAGTTCTTAACTTCAAGGTATATACATACATACATATATATAAGATCATGAACTTGTTAATTGAGCTCGTAACAAATATTTAATGAATTAGTACATTAAGTCAGTGAACTTTTTTCCTTGAATTAAATGAACTTTTACGATTTTTCAACGTATCATTCATTCAACGTATTTTGGGAAAATATTAATAAATCCAATTTAATGAACCTTATTCATTGATTTTATGAAAAATACTTTTTTCAGTGTAGAAAAGCAATCTTTAAATGCAATTATTTCACATTCTGAGAACAATATGCCACATGTGTGGCGTTTTATGCACAACAACAATCCAAAACACACCTCACTCATAGTAAGCAGTTTCTTGCCAACCATTGAAATGCAACAAATTAATAAAACAAAAAGTGGAGTGACATGATCTTAGGGTGACATGTAACACATTGAAAAATAAAAGATTTCCAAAAAAAAAAAAAAACGAACAACAGAAAATATTTGCTTTAATTAGCGACAGATACCAAGTCCACCTTAAGTCTCACATAATAAATATTTAGTTGAACCTTCAGTCATCTACGATTCATAAATTCCACATACATACTTAGATCGCATCTATGATTCATAGATCCCAAAAGTTTTGAAAGTATTTCGGAGATATTCCATTCATTCTTGGTTTGTTTGTTTTTTTAAGGACACCCTAAAGGTTGTTAATAGGGTTTAAGTAAGGTAATTGTGATGGCCACTCTATAACATGGACATTATTTTGCTTTAACCAGAAATTAACTAATTTGGATGTGTCATGAATTCCCATAGGAGCGGTATTTCTTCTCTGGCATAAGGCATTATTTAATTTTACAATATTTCGCACATGTTTTCATCTCTTCAATAAATTCGATATTGATGGGTCGATTGGCAAGTTTACTGAGGACATACGAAGAGCTGTAATTTCACGCCTCCACATACGACGTTGAGTGCAGAAGTGGGACAAATAGAACTTATTTCGCTGAACTCGATCATCTCCTGTCAGAAAAAAGAAGAGTTAGAAGAGAGTGGCAAATTCACAGGTCTCCTGAACTGAAAGCTAGGCTACGGGTATGCAGAGATATACTAAGACAATTCTTAGAAACCCAAAGAACGGCCTCACTTAGATCTTACTTGGAAGGTCTTGATAGTACCCCACAATCTGACTACTCGTTATGGAGGGCGGCAAGAGGTTTAAAAAGACCAGTGAGAGGAAAACCTCCTTTGCGAAATCCGACTGGTGACTGGGCTAGAAATGATTCCGAGAAAGGGACATTATTTGTTAACCATTTGAGAAATGTGTTTACTATAAACAACTCAAATAATAACGAATCTGATTTGCCACCACTTGTTATAAGGCCTCCTGTACCCCTAAGACTAAACTTTCGTGATGTCCAAAACGCTATTGGTACTCTGAACCTTAGAAAGGCTCCAGGTATGGATAAAATCAGCAATAAAATGCTTGTGGAGTTACCTCGTGTAGCAAGAAGAATTATCCTCTTTATCTTCAACGCTATTTTACGCCTAGAATACTATCCTGCAGATTGGAAGGTGTCTATGATCACTATGATTCCTAAGTCAGGGAAGGACCACACCAAAGTGGAGTCATATAGGCCAATTAGCCTACTGCCGACAATTTCTAAACTGTTCGAAAAATTGTTAATGACTAAGTTGACTCCAATTCTGAATTACACTGAATGTATTCCAAATCATCAATTCGGATTCAGAGCTAAACACAGTACCATCGAACAAACTCACAGATTGGTAAATGTGATAAGAGGGTCGTTTGAAGATAAAAAATACTGCTCCGCCCTTTTCATTGATGTGTCCCAAGCGTTCGACAAAGTTTGGCATGACGGTTTAATGCACAAAATAAAATTAACTCTGCCTGCTAACACCCATAAACTCATGGAAAGTTATTTATACGGTCGCAAATTTAAAATCAAAGAAGGCAATTTTTTAAGTACCGCTCAGCCAATTGAATCAGGTGTGCCACAGGGTGGCATACTGGGCCCTACTTTATATTTGATTTATGCCTCCGACATGCCGTCAGACCCCAAAATCCACACGTCAACTTTTGCAGACGATACAGCCTTTGTCAGCGTCCATAAGGACCACCAAGTTGCATCACAGAATTTGCAGAATTATGTTTATAAACTAGAGAATTGGCTAGAGCTTTGGAAAATCAGGGTAAATGAACAAAAATGTATTCATATCACTTTCACATTGCGAAAAGATACCTGCTCGTCCATCAGAATAAATAATCAAATTATTCCTCAACATAATGAAGTCAAATACCTCGGCATTCACCTCGACCGCCGTTTAACTTGGAAGTCTCATATTGAAGCGAAACTTACACAAATGAGATTAAAAGCAGTGCAACTTAATTGGTTAATCGGCAGAAACTCTACATTGAAATTGGATTGCAAACTTTTGTTGTACAATGCAATTCTAAAGCCAATCTGGTGTTATGGAATTCAATTATGGGGTACTGCCTCAGCATCAAACATTGAAAAAATTCAAAGGGGTCAAAATAAAATTCTACGTATAATCACTGCAGCTCCATGGTATGTTAAAAATTCTCGAATCCACAAAGATCTAGGCGTGCCATTAGTAAAAGTCGAATTTACAAAATATGCGTCAAAGTATGTCAGCAAACTTGAACACCATCCAAACCCACTTGCACGAGACATCCTTAACTTTAGTGGCCACAATCGGTTGAGAAGGAGGGATACCCTTGCTTTAACTCAAGCGCAAAACAGATGACTGGATCAGTGGATGTAAATTTGTTGTAGTATCATAATATTTTGTCTAGCACTGGCTGGACTTATTATTTTCTTTTTAGTATTAAGATTTGAATACTTATTGTTATTTCATATATGAAGATTCAATAAATAATTAAATGCAAAAAAAAAAAAAAAAAAAAAAAAAAAAAAAAAAATAAATTCGAACGACACCAGACAGTTGTTTGGGGGTCAAATTCTTAATTTTCTGTCCTTCGAATGAAGGTTTCATTTCATCTGATCATATTACATTTCCACAATTTTCCCGGTGCAGATGTTTCTTAGTAAAACAACCAAATTTTAACATTCTGTTTGCTCAATAAAGGCAACTTTCGCGGTCTATGGGCATTTAATCCAGCTTCCCGAAACCTATTTATAATTGTGCGTCTAGGTAGAAATATTAACCTAAATCAATTTTGAACTCTTCACATGGACCAAAATGGGGTTTCTCTTGCTTTTATTTTTTATGCATTAAACACTTTTCAAATCGTGTCGTTGTTTTTCGTGTTTCATAAAAAGCTTATCAGTACAGATCCAACACAAGATCGTCAGTAGTTTTACAGTAAGTATTAACAAAGTTCTTCGCTTAATTGAAAATGCAGAAGTCGTACTTATTATTTTTCCCAACACTCTATGTAGTATGTATGTATGTATATAGTGTGTATGTAACTGCAATTTATAGGCTCTATAACTATTTCTTTAAACGTTTTTATATTTTGTAGTTTTTTTTACAATGCAAAATAAATATGAAAGAACAAAAAGTACAAATAAGAATAGATAACAACAAGAACAACATCAACAACAAAAACAATAATAATAAAACTGTTCTTATGCCAAACTGAACAAACGAGCAAATAAACTGAAAAATCCAACCAACCAACCAACCAGCCGATGATGCAGACGATGAAGATGATGATGACGATGGCAATACAAATGGCCCTGTTTACCGTTAGGTTTAAGTTTAAAAAACTCGGTCAAGAGTGTCTCATTCCTGCTGTGATTGCATAATATCCCGTTGGTCGGTGTTTGTTTTTTATTTGTTCTTTTAATTCTGTTCTGTTGGTGCTGTTATTATTGCTGTTGCAGTTACGTTAAATGATTCTTGTTGTAAGTATGTATGTATGTATGTATGTAGTCTTCTACATTGCTGTTACTTTTGCTGTTCTGGTAGCTGTTTCTGCTTCTATTCTGTTATTCGTATTTAGTTGTTATTGTTTCCAGTTATAACTACATATTGTGTTAAACCGTCAGTCCTACAAATATAACGATACCAAGAGTATACAATACAGCTATAACAGAATATAGACTGGAATAGCGGCATAACTAGAAAACCGTCATAACTTCAAATTTCCGATTTTTTTTTTAAGGAATACTAATAAATATTTGTCTGTTTTCGTAAAATGATTCAAGCAAAGCTTAATTGTGTAACATTGTATTTGGTGGTTCTTGTTGCCACCGGACATTTTTTGTTCATACTTAAATTATTGTTAAAATATGTACCTACAAACCTAGATATAATAAACGCCTTTTAAACTAGTTAAAGATCAGATTTGATTCAAATTTATTGCAAATATGTTTACATTACCAAAAAGATGGGCTATATATTAAGTTTATCATTTCGTTTGTAACATTTCGAAATATTGGTCGTAGAAAGTTTATAGTTCTGGGTCCTTATGAAATCCTAAGACCATCTAGCAATGTCCATCCGACCGTCTGTTCAGACACGATAGAGTTTAGGAGAATGTAAATTTTTTCCAAACATTCTTTGTTAATTAGATCTGATTGAAATTGATACGATATTTTTCAAAAATGTTTTTTTATTGTCTTTAAATTTGCAAATATTATCATGCAATTTTGCACATATGTATTATATTTATTATAAAATAATAACTATCTCCCAACGCCCACACAAATGTCTGTGTACTGAATGTACATATGTAGTAGAAATCCGTCCATAGTTTATATAAATTCGACTTCCGAAAATCACTTAAATACGCCTAAATCTGTTCTAAAAATAGTTATCAGATTAAGATTCGAGATAAACAATCCTCATATACATAAAAATCGACGTATCGAATTTAATTATGATTGACTGATAATTTGTCATAGTTTCCATATAAGAACTTCGTCCGCAAATCACTAAAATACGCATAAATCGCATATAAAGTTGAAATTTACCATCAATAATCTTCAAAGACATAAAAATCAAATTACGAGGGCGGTTCGAAAACGTATTAGCCTAGAACAGAAAGCGCGGTATAAACAGAAAAAAGTTAAGTGTTTTGGAAACTTCCGTCTTTGCTATGAACACATGTTAAATTTCTTTTCGACCCGGCAACTCCTTCATATAGAAACAGGTGTTCAAAAAAGTTGCATCCGCGATTTTTTTACAATGAAAAAATTAGAAATTCGTGGTGTCATTAAATATTTAAAAAAAAAAGTTTATTGGGACAAGAAATTCATAATGATATGATCTTTCATATGCAAAAGTAAAAATTAATTAAAAATTAATTAATCGTGGTCGTCTTAAATGATTGACGAATAAAAGTGCGTGAAATAGCTAATATCATGGACATCTCAAATGATCGAGTCCATTTAATTTGGCATGAAGAACTACAGATGAAAAAGCTATTTGCAAGATGGGTGCCGCATTTGTTAACAGTCGACCAAAAACGCATAAGATTGAATCGAATGAAAGATCGTTTTAAGAAAAAATAAAATGGATTTTAAGCGTCGTTTCATAACTGTGAATGAGACATGAATCCACCACTGTACTCCAGAGACAAAAGAACAATCCAAGCAATAGACTGAAGCTGGAGGAAGTGTCCCGGAGGTGGCAAAAACAATTCAATTAGCTGGTAAGGTTATGGCAACGTTTTTTTTTTTGGGACTTCAAAGGTATTTTATTGATTGACTATCTGCAAAAGGGTTAAACAATAAACTCAGAGTACTGTTGTAACATTTTGGATCAATTAAATGTAAAAATTCGAGAAAAACGTTCTGGCTTACAACATAAAAAAATAACTCTTTATCAAGACAACGCACCAGCGCACAAGAGTGTTTTAATAATGGCTAAAATCAACGAATTAATGTACGAGTTGCTTGACCACCCACCTTATTCTCCTGATTTAGATTCCAGTGACTTTTAGCTGTTCCCAAATCCAAAAAAATCTTAGCTGGTAAGCGTTTTACCTCAAATGAAGATGCAATTACAGTTCTAAACCACTTTATGAAGGCCTTGAGGTTTAAGAAGATTATATTGAAAAATAATAATGTTTTTGAAAAACTAACTATTCTCTTTCTGTGCTAGGCTACGAATTTTCTGAACCGCCTCGTAATGGATTTTGTGAATAGCGATGCGTATTTGATCATACCTTCTATAAAAAGCTGACTTCAGAAAAATATTAATATATTCCTTAAACGGCAAAATTGTGGTCATAGAGTAAAATCGATACTTAAAGCATACAAAATACATATGTATAGTATATTTGTATATTTAAATAAAAGTCATATTTTTGAATTACGGCTATCTTATCACAACGGGCAATATAAAAGCACAATTTTCACTGCATTGCATACTTACGGGTATTGTGAATATTCTGTAGGTATGTACATATGTCGTTTACTTATTTGTCTTTCACTTGATGTTCTCCCAGTACTCCCTGAATAGGGGAAGTATGCTAAATAAAAAAAATTAATATTATATCGTTATAAATACATACATATGTCATACAAGATCGATTTTTAGTAAAAATTATTAGTTCATAAATAAGTTTTATGTTCATAAAATATGATGTAAACATCGAAGAATATGTTCTAAAAACCAAAAAATATGCTTTTGAATTTAAAACAAAGTCAACGCATTCAAATGAAGGGTAAACTCGGCTCACTACCGCATTGTATGTCCAGCAATAACACACTAATGTATTACCCTAAAATTGGTCGCATCTATTCCAAATCGCCTGAAATCTGTTGTAGATAATAAAGGCTAACACCACAAATATTAAATCGTGTAATTGCCAATTTTAATTTCAAGTTTTCTAAACCCATATGTGCCTGCATAAAAAAAGCTGTAACGTAAAAAAACAAGCATTTTTTAGGTTTAATATACAGGTATTAAAATGTACATAACATTTTTTCATTTAAATTACACTAATTTCTTTTTTAAGTTTGTGTTGGTTTTCTTTTTATGGAGCTTTGAAAAAAATGCACTGCATAAAATAACCTGTGAGCCACTGTATATATTAATATTGACACAGTTACAGCGAATTTTGATTTTAAATATACAGTAATCGGTAGATTCTAGATCGATATATTTTAGCTCATTTTCTAAGGTGTCATTCCCAATGAAAGTTCAATTTCGACTGTATGTAGCCATAAATTACCATCAGTCCTCTTTTGCATATGGGCATATCCGAAAAAATGTCAACCAAGAAAAAAATTTTAAAGTTGATCAAAAATTGTTCTTGATTATACAGAATAATAGACTATATTGTACTCTTACAAATATACTCATAAAATATTTTTCTGGCAATCCATATTACGAAAATCAGGAGTTAAACTTCAGCAACCTTACATCTTTAATATTTGACCAAAATATGCATGTTTTTTTGCCTGCTGTTAAACAAGCTTTATCCAAAACACGGCTGCTCTATCTTTGAAAAAGTTTTTTTTCTATTAATTTCCTGCAACTTTATGAAAGAAACGCTTTAAATGCTCTATTTAAACATACCAAATAAAACTGAGTAAAGTTACGTCCACGCTTTGTAACGTCCGCAACGGAAAATAAAGGTTTTCATATATAACGAAGAAACTAAAATTTTTTTTGACACCACATTAATATTCCAAACAAAACTAAAACTGTTCTTTAAAGTAGGAAAAAAAATTCTAAAATATACAAAAGTATGTTTCATTTTTTTAATGTCAAATCTTGTAGCGTCCGCAACGGGATCGATCTGTCCTAAAATGAAGTTCTTCTAAAAGTTGTTTTGTTTATACAAATCAATAATTAAAACCACATACATCAATAATTATTAACACGTAAGGATGGATGATGTAGAAAACTACAAAAAAATAATTTGAGAACACAGTAAGAAAATTGTCATCTTTTGTATTTCTCTTATCATTATTTCAATGTAATTTGGCAATTTTCGCTTATTTTACATCTTTCTTTAACAACTGCTGGCTCTAATGTCGACCGTCAAACGGTGAATTTTTCTCTTTAGATCTCTAAAAGAGTTATTGCTAACCTACGTGGACAGACGTACATGATCCGATATTAGTTTCAGATCATTTGAACTGCGTGAAAGACCAAAATTGGGATTAGTAAGTCGGGTAAAAATGAGTACAAGTACAGAAAGATCAAACAAATTTCGAACCAATTTAAGAAACGATATAAATAGCTTGCTGAAGCACAGATTAAAAGATGCTGAAAGAAAGCGAGCTTATTGGAAAAAAATTAAAGATATCACGAAAGGAATTTCTTCGCTACTTCTCATGGCAAAGGTGCAGAGACGGAGTAGGCGTTATCGTGAAACGTAAAGTTTGGCAGTTAGTAAGAGCTCAAAATCTTATTTTGAAGGATGCACACGATTTCTACAGACTGGCGAAAAGTAATATAGATGGGGTTAAAGCAAACGATATAAAAACCACAACTCAATATCTAGGTGAGAAATGGCTAAATATAAAAAATATTACTGGCGTAAAATCTCATCATTACTTTTCTTCGCTTAATGAAAATTATATCGAAATGGCTCGCACTGCAGTATCTCCTAAACATAAACTACAAATTTAAAAAGGAAAATAAAATTTATATTTTTTGAAAATAAACACGAAAATATTTTTTTATTTATATGAGTAGGACAGTGGTCAAAAATGTAACGTCCGCAACAAATGTAAGACAAAATTTTGAATAAACTAACAATTATTTGTTTGCCTCGAAAGTGGGTTTGATATGCTTAAACATTCCTCTTTCTTTAATGTATTTGGAATTTTTTTATTTATACTGTAAAATTCGCTAAAATTTATGAAAATGTGCATTGAGCTACACAACGACTTCTGTATTGTATAACGTCCGCAACGGCAATTTAAGTACAATTATATCGTAACTGATAAAACTCATAAAATTTTTGTAATTGCCATTTGAAAGTACTCTCAAAGACCAACGTACCACTGTAGGTTACTTAAGAATATAATGCTCAGAGCGCCAACAGTATTCAAAAATATGCGTACGAACGTAACGTCCGCAACGCAGGATTAGCCCATATGTACCTACATACCATACATACATACATACATACATATATGCACTAACTGCAAACTTGAAAAAGAAACACGGTGTCGCATATTAAAAAGTGCTTTCTTTATTTCTGTTCCTTCATTGCTCTTGTATTTTGTTATAGTTTTACATGTCTTATATTTTGTTAATATTTTTTTGTTTTTCTTCTTGGGCTTATGTAATTTATTTGAAACTTAACATTATTTACAATGTATGTATTTATTTGACATAGATGGCAACAGACAATAACAAAAACAAAAAATATCCATAATCACCCATAGAAAACAAAATCACATAAAAAGACCTCGACTACAACATTGCGGTCACTAGTTTAAAATATTCGGACTTTGTTCGACTAGATAACAACAACAACAACTTACCGTTATTATTTCAGAAAATAAATCTTCAGATTTCAAATATGTAGTTTGGTTTATTTACTTGTTGCATAAATTTCCACAAAGTGTCAATGACTTTAATCAAGTGAAGTGTGTGTTCAGTTTTTCAGTGCATAATGTACAACGCATAATCGGACAAGAGTTTGTTTGACTGATCTAAATATACTCTGAACAACGACAAAATGTACTTAAGGTATTGTTTTTTAGAATAATAATTAATAATATAAATATAATAATAATAACAAAAACAAAAACATTTCTAACTATACTTTTTACAAAATTAAAACAACTCAATTTCTTGTGTTCAACGAATAATAGGACAAAGTTAAGTAGAAATGATTAAAATACAAAAATCTAACATTTAATGCCGTTATTTTTCAAATACTATCAGGTATGTGATGGAAATCGATCGGTTTTAAAATAAAATCGAAAATAAACAAGTAAGAAAGTATAGTCGGTCAAGCCCGACCATATAATACCCTACACCCAGTATATGTATAAAACAGTTTTTTCGAAATGGGCGTTATATAAGAGATATAACCTATTGTGGACCGATCAGCCAAAAATTTAGTGTCATGATGTCTATAAATATAAATATATACATATATGTATATTAGGGTGGCCCCAAAATAAAGTTGCGGATGTTCGCGACTAATATGAAAACTTGATTCATTTTAAGACTACGTTTCTTAATTTTTTTGTCCTGTGGTCAATATTTGGTAAGCTGGATCAAAGGATAAAAAGGTCCTTTTTAGAGGTTTTTTGATTTTTTTCACATTCCTTCCATAGGAACTATATGTAAATTTGGTATCATATGAAAGGTCCTTGAGAGGCGCATTCATATGTATATGTAAATTAAAATAAATTTGCGAAATAATAAGAATTCGAATTTAGGAAAAACACGATCCATTGATAAGTTTGTTGGGTTTTTGCTGTAGTTAATGCTTTTTAACGTAATTATTTTTCAAATTAATTTTTACATTTACCAAAAAATGCAGCAATTTTTAGAAGTGCGGTCAAATTTTTAACATGAAAAGATTTGGCGCCACTTGGATTTACCCGTAAAAATGTAAATTCAACTCTCTTCATATTTCGAACGTGTTACTCACTTCTGTCACAGCAATATTCCGCGTTCTGGAGCAGTGTAGCGTAACATTGTTTATTAACGTGTATTTCGCATGTGTTTACTACACAAATGTCAAAACAGAACTTACATTAGGGGCCTTGCAAAATTTATAGCATTTTCTGATAGGAGGATTACTTTTGCGCCACCTTGTGTACAATGACCGCCCTGACCTCAATGTAATTGGGCATCTTTAGAAGCTATTGTCCAGAAGAGTGTATCAAAATAAGTTCAACACATTAGGTCAACTAAGGAAGCTTTGTTAGAATTTTAGAACTCCCAAATGCATTCCCAATCGCTTAAAGAGCATTTTGGACAGTAAAGGATATGCCACAATGTGTTAAATATTAGATTTTTGTATTTTAATCATTTTTACTTCGCTTTGTCCGATTATTAGTTGAGCAAAAGAAATTAAGTTGTTTTAATTTGTTCTCTTAAAAAGTTTTCAGTTATCGTTAGAATTTAGACGGTTATTGAGAGTATAGTGTAAATAAAATCTAAACAAAACAATACCTTAGGTATATTTTGTCTTTGTTCAAATCACATTTAGATCAGTCAAACTATTGTCCGATTATGCGTAGCAGCCACTGTGTGTACAAAGTATCAAATACATATGTACATACATACAACTGAATATATTATTATCAGGGGTGTCATAGAAACCAATATTGTCAGAATTGGTTTTAAAACCGACAAGAAAAAATGCTTTAATAAATTAATATGGTTGTTTAGTAACCGTAACAAACTAACTTTTAATCAGTATCGTGCAAACATGGCGTAACGATATTTACAACATGTTTTTGAGTTTTGTGGATATTCATTTTTATCTTTGGATAATATAGTTGTAGGCAACGGCACAGCCGCCAAAACTTTAAGCATAAATATAGGCTGTTTTCATAAACGCAGTATGCAATGCAACATTTCATTGCATAGAGTTCATAATAGCATTTAAAAATATAATTTAAAAATGTTTGTTTTAAGATTCTCTTTAATATATTTTATGTGATAAAAGTTTTTAAATTATGTTCTAAATGCTATTATGAACTCTATGCAATGAAAACAGCTATATATATGTACATATATGCATATCTCGACCAGGAATAAGGTCGAGATGTCTTCTTGTCAACTTGTCGAGCTATGAAATTAAATCGCTGATGTGTACTCAACATACCTTGGCCGCGATATCGCATTTGATAAACGAATTAGCTTTGAAAAATACAGAACTGTGGTGATCTTCTATTATAACTTGCAGAATATAATGTTCTGGCACACTCATTTGGTTGTTGGCAGGAATACGATTAGGCTTCTTAGGGTTATAATTACTGGACATATGTCGAAACGTATGGGTTATCCACGTAGCTATCAGTATAGAAATTGTTTAAATTTAAGAGAATAAATTGAGCGGGACTTCCCCGCTTCACAGGAGCGTTTACTAAGAAATGTAGGCAATGGCCTGTCATTATCTGATCTGTCTGTAGATCTCTAGCGAAGCCTATTGCTTTAAATTCTGACACAAGTTTTTTTAACTTGCAGATTTGAAATTGAAACCACAGTGTATTCACGTGATAGTTTTATTACAAAAATCAGCATTTTGTACGAAATGTGTGAAAAAACTAAATTAAAAAAATTTCTACATGAATCGCTACGTTAAGGACTTGGGAATGTGAAGTTACGTTGAGCTTTACTACCTTTGTCTGCCCTGTTGTATATTCCATTTTTTTTTTGGTAATACTTGAATAGTAAATATTTCGTAAAAATAGTGAAATTCAATTTACAGTAAATTTATCTAGAATTTAAGCCATTTATGTATGATAAAACAAAAATATTCCTTTGTTGTGATGAATTATATTTTAATATTTTTTATAAGCATAATACTACAATAGATTACACAGTGATACAAAATTGAATGAAATAGAAAAACCTGGGACCCGATATTATTTTTCTTGTAGGCCTTATCGAGCAAAACAAGATTCCAATAGTGAAATATGCCGGACACCTCCAAAATCCGGTTTTACGGTTAAAAACTTAAACCAAAGTTGAAAATTTTTTGAAAAATCTACAAAATTGACCATCTTCAGGGGTTATTTAAAATAAAAAAAATTTTTTGTTTTTCATTTATTTATTTTAAATAACCCCTGAAGATGGTCAACAAAGTTGACCGAAATATTGGGAATAAAATAAAATAAAAATTTTTAAAACAAAATATTTTTATATTTTTCATTTAAAAATTTGTTATCTTATGACCTTATGCCGAACAAAATTTACAAACAACAAAACTAAAGGTCAACAATTTACGACTTTATACAAATCTACAAAATTTGTGTTTGCTCCACAATAACACCAAAATGTCTCAAGTTTTTTTAGATAAATTATATACCATTCCAAAGATCTCAGTTTATATGTAAGTGCGCAAAGGTACAAAAACCGGGTTTTTAATCGTAAAACCGGATTGGAATCTTCTTTTACTCGACAAGCCCTACAAGAAAAATAATATCGGGTCCCAGGTTTTTTGGACTGTCGCACCGTGTTATATATTAAGCAAATAAAATAAAAAAGAACGTAAAATAAAATAAAACAAATAAACTGACTGGCGAAAATCACTTTGTTTAATTGCACATAATGTAATTATCGCCTTAAGACAAATGAGTCTTGGCCAAAGCAACAATAGGTGCAGCAGTTGGCATTTTGGGATATTCTCCAGCACTAGCAGCAATATCCAAATGGGTGTATTTCAAAGGTTTCGCCGAATTCAAACCATGATTCTGCAAACCAGTAGTTTGGATAAGGAATGCAGCTGGTACTTGATGGCCCCTGGGCGTACGAGAAGATGAAGCATTATTGCACTGAACAATATCTTCACCAATGACTTTAGCGGAATTGAAATCAAAATCATCTTGACGTAAAACTGAGACTTCAAATGGTTCACCAAAAGATGTGCCAATTTCTTGCAGTTTTCGAGCATGATCGGCAGCACGTGCTACAATATTATCAATAATGATGGAGTAACCCTCTCCAGCCGCCAAACAGGCGTGACCGGTTAAAGTGGCCACAGTGAAAAGATGTGGATCGGGCAATTGTTCAGATACAGCGATTTCTTTCATGCGACACAAGGCATCTGCCATGCACATGCGGCCTTCAGCATCAGTGTTGCCAACACGTACACGAACACCAGCACGTGATGTTATGATCTCATCAGCCACATACGACTCCTCGCCCACCGAGTTGCGCACCAAGCACAAAGCAGCAATTACATGAATATCGGAGGGTTTTTGTTCATTAACAATCTTAAAAAGGAGCAAAGATTTTATTATTTTATTAATATAATTATGATTATTTGTTGATTTTACCTGCATAAAACCAGCCACAGCTGCAGCACCACACTTGTCTCTAGACATGCCAGCCATAATGCCACCAGCTTTAATATCAGCACCGCCAGTATCATAAGTAACACCTTTGCCTACTAACATCAAAGTTTTCTTTGCTTTTTGGGGTGGTTTATATTCTAAGAAAATAATGCGACCTTGATGACGCTTCACTTGATTAGCAGCACGATTAACGGCCGCAAACAGAGGATACTCCTTGCCAATGACACAGGGATCGCTAATAACTGTTACCTTTAGACCATTGAATATTTTTGAAATGTATTCTTCAACGCGTGGTGGTGCCATACGTTCGGGATCACCAACCCCTGGAATCCAAGAATTTTTATGAAATTTAATATGGCATACTTTTAGGAGGAAATATTTTTTAAATGTTTTAGTTCGATTGCAAGAGAACTGGATTTTTTAAACAATATACATATGTCGTATAATTTCAGTTTTCTATATAATGTATACCATGGTGTAACTATACAAGGTGAGTGCAGTAGCCCAGCTGACTGACTTTGTTTACAATTTACTTATGCCAAAAGTAATATTTTTTCAAGTATTTTTGACAGTAGTACATTATTTTACACAAACAAAATGCCTGTTGTTTCTGTTTTGTGTTGTATTTGTTGTCGATTTGCACTCACCTTGTATAGTTGCTCCATGATGTATACTATATGCGTTCGTTATATAGGTATTTTTACAAATAATTTAACAATTTAAAGGGAAACAAAGGATACATATAAAAATCATATTAATAAAAAAATACCGTTTTATTATCAATTAAACTGTTCACAAAAGAGAGTTAATTCTATTTCCGATCAGGAGCATGTGCTATTATTTAAATACAAATCTTTTTAAATACCTATTTAAATACAAGTATTTTTTTATACTTCAGAGGATTCGTTTCATATCTCTATAACGCAATTGGAAGAAACTGAACCTGAAAACTTTTTAATTTTTATAAGCAAGTTATGTATAGAAAATATGTTTGTAGGTTTAAGGATTTTATAGTTTTTAGAATTTCAATCAGAGTGAGTTTTCTATACAAACGTAAAAAGATATTGTCAAATCAAAAAGATGGGATATATTACGTTTGTCATTCCGTTTGTAACACATCGAAATAATGGTCGTAGAGCCAAATAGTCTATATATTCTAGCTCCTTGTCAGATTCTAAGACAAACTAGCCATCCGTCTGTTGAAGGCACGATAGAGCTTCGAAAAAAATGACATAGAACAATCAAATTTTTACCAAACATTATTTGATCCACCGAAATTTTTGGTATTGAATATGGGCCTCGATATTTTCCAGGTATTTTTTGCTATTTTCTTCAAATATAATGCAGATAATATCATGCAATTTCCACCCTTTTTATTAAAGGCCAAGTCCTGTTGAAAATAGTAAGAATCGGTCACACGATTTCTCATAGCCCCCATGCATATGTCTTCCCGTAATATAGCTTTATTTTACATAAATATAAATAGAATAGCCGTATCCATGCAAAAATCTGAAACAATAAGTTTCATACAAAAATGCGCATAAATCTTTTATAAAAATCACAATCAAGTTGAAATTCAACAAAAATAATAAAGTCCAGTTCCGAATATCACTTAAATTCGCATAAATCCCTTATAAAAACCACCACTATTAAGATGGAATTCAACACAAATAGTCCATACATATGCAAAAAACGTCACTCTCAATATGATGATCGATCCATATTTGACTGTAGCCCCCATATAGAGTCCACTGAAATGCGCATAAATCTCTTATAAGCACCCTGCTGGTGCTAAATTCGACGCAAATAGTCCATACATATATAGAAATATTCATACACAATTTTATGATGATCAGTCTATATATGACCGTAGTCCCCATATAAAATTCACTACGAAAAATTACTAAATGCGCAAAAATCTCTTATAAAAGTCATTATTACGTTGAAACTCAACACAAATAATTCGCATATACATATACATATGTAAATCATCGTACAGAATTTCATGATAAGAGTACAGAATCTCGAAATTTCATTCAACCTGCATAAACATTCATATCGAATATATATATATATAAGTATATATTTATAAGTATTTAAAAATGATCCTATTGACTTTTGTGAAAGTTAGTCCATAATTGGCCACTTACAAGAATAAACACAGAGTATACAGCGGTGACAATTTTGACGTTTCAGAAAGCCAAAATCAGTTTCCTAGGGCTCTTTGGTACTTGAGATGAAATTCAACAAAATAAACCTAAAATAAATAGAAATTACGGTATATTATTTTATGAAGTTCGCCCCATAATAGGTGATATGGTGGTTGGCATATAGTTTATAGAAACTCTTACTTGTTTTTTATTTAAAATATAAAAGAATATTAAATAATTCGAAAATATAAAATATTCGAAGTGTTTACTAACATGATTTTTTTCTACATTAATACTAATTGTTAGTCAAATCGGCTAACATGAATATAACTCCGATTGCTTTGTTAGCTTCACATGAAATAATTTTAATATTTTTTTAATATGATAACTTATTTTGTCCAGTGTCTAAAAAAACAGTAATATGAAAGTTTTCCAAAATAATTTAATTTTTGCATTTATTTCATTAAAAGTGCTCTTCTAGAAATTACACGCAAAAATAAAAACAGTGTTAGTCAAAATGACTTACATTAGTGCTGCAGGGTTAAAATATGGATTTTCTTTGTGTTATATAAAAACAAGCAATTTTATTTAAGCTTATTTCAATTATTCTTGTATTAAAAATTATGTATGTTATTTGCGGTTTGTAAAATTAGAAATTTTCAAATTATATCTGAAAATTTTTAAACGACTTAGCAGATCTGTACAAAATATATTGGCTTGGTCCTTTTAGAAGTTTTTTACAATAAATTACACATACTTAGCTCAGTCAATTTTCGTAAACATTTTTGTTGTCAATTTAAAATTCTCAGAAGTACAAATATAGCTTTGTCTGGCTAAACTTACCAATATCACGAGCCACAAATCTGCCAGATTCCAAAATCAATGCCTCTTTGAAAATTTCTTCAGCCTTGGGATTGGACATCATTACGGACAAATTGGTAATACGTTGACGTTTTTCTGGCAAATCTTCACGTAATTGTATGGGCTACAAAAAAAAAAAAAAAAAATCAATTAAAATTCCAACACATGCATCACTTTCAAACAATGTTATTCTACTTACCACATAAAGTTCCTCCAAAGCACCCAGAACAGTACATAATTCAGAATTCAAGAAATTATTATTTTCGGGTATAAACAGAAGAGGAGCCTTAAAGCCGGCCCTAATGGCTCTTTGTAGAGATTTAGCGGCAGCCTGCTGATAACATCTCACATCATGGTAATCGCTTAATTCGGGCACCGGTGAGTAGACCACTGGTAAATCTAATTTCTTTGATTTAAAACATGAGACCACCGAATCGAAAGCCTTATCAAATGAACGAAATTCATTGAATTGCTCTTTCAATTCGCTGGGTATTTGACGATCAATAATGCATAAAACATCACAACCAGATTTCTGTATCATTTTTGCCAGTTGGACGGTACATGGCATTAATCTAAAAACAACAACAATAAAATAAATATTATATAATGTTTAGTTAAATTTCCTTTATAGGCAGCAACAAGTACAACACTTGTTTCTATTTAATCTAGACCATATATTATTTACTGTTACGATGCTGTAAACAACATGTGTTTGGAAACTATTTGGATTATATCGATATTTGTATTTGTTTTAAATGCTTTGTATATTTTGTTTACTGATGATAAGTAAAGGTTTTTTTTAACTTCAATGGTTAATATGTATGTTTGACAAGTTATCAACGTATTTATCAATAATTTATAAATATCTACGTTAAAAGACGTAATCGAAGTATGTTAAGTGTTGCGACTGGGTTTAAAAATATAAATTTATGATTTGTGGGCGATTTATTTAGTAGATTAAAAGGAGGCGTTTTCTGAGTGTATATTATGTGGTATGGTGGTGTTGTTAAGCACTGAAAACCAAAGCAAAAGTTTTATTAATCTAAACATTACTTTTTGAGTAGTAGTATTATACATGATAAGAATATTTTATGTTTGTGTATAATAAACAAACAAAACTCAATGGAGTATGAGCGTGAATAAGGAATTTGAATTTTTAAGAAGAAGAAAAACGGACTTCAAGTAAACACTGCAAGTGGACTTTTAGATTTGACGTTTTCATATCAGTCACTGCCTTTTTTGAACGGCTTCAAATATACATATCTCACAATCTTTTAAAATTATTGTAGATTCATTAGAAGTCTTAAGATTTTTAAAATTGCAGTTTCGTCGTTTTCTAAAATTTTTCTATTATGTATATAAGGATTATTAACCTTATATTGTAGATTATCTGTTTTCATCAAAATTAACAAAATGAATGTAAAAATCATTCATTATTTAGAAAAGGTTGTCATATCGGAGGATACGAAATATTCAGCTACGTGCTAAGAATCGATTTCGGAAACAAACCGCTTTAAAAACTAAAAAAATATGTGGTAAACACTTTTTGCAAATTATCCAAGACAAATTATATTAAGCTGTCAAGAGCAATTGAGGAAAATATTCTAGTAATGACGCAAGTAATAGCTAAACATCTTGAAGTAAGTTCAAAAAATACGTTCTATTGTTCCCAAACCACAAATCAGAGATAAAAAAAAGCTACTAACGAATACGGACGCACGTCTAATGATAACACAAACCAAATGAGACAATTATTTAACACCAAAAAATGCTTCTACTAAATCAATAAGCAATAGGCAAACCCTTTAGACGATGGACAGAAAGACGAGCCCTTCAATATATTATTTACATCTCAGAAGCAAAAAAAAAAAAAATAAAACCTGCATTGTTGATATAAAATGTTAAGGCACGGTTAAATTCTGCCAGAGAGCATAGAAATGGGACAGCAGATGTTTGGAAATGTGTAATATGGTCAGATGAATTTAATACAAAATCAATCTGAAGGTAAACAATAATGCTAATGCTGAACAGCCCAAAAAAAGAACATTGAAACACAGTGGGAGGAACGTCATGATATGGGGTTGCTTCACATGGTGGTAGCACCTCTGTGCTCGTATTTTGAAAACTCATATTTTCGATTTTGTAGATAATAGAGTCTATTATGTGGATGAAGTAACTTTTCAGCTGAATTTAGACCCCAAGCACACTTTCAAAATCGTAAAAGAAAAAAGTTACACATTTGTACTCCCCACTGTTGTGTTAGGCTAAGAATGGCCATCTTTTATTATATACAGGGTGGGCCAACTTGGACTGACTGATTTGAAATGCTTATAACTTTTGCATTTTTAATTTAATACTCAATTGAACATCTCCAGAACATCGCTACGACGTATTCTAAAAGTTGATCTGAAGATGTTTCCATATAAAATTCAATTGGCCCAAGAATTATTGCCGAGGGATGCACCACAACGGCTACAATATGCCAATAGAGTTCAAATCATTCAGTCAAACTTGGCCCACCCTGTACAATAGTGATGTTGACACAAAATAACAATATGTAAATAGAGGTTACAAGTTATATGACAGTAATGCCATATCTTATAATGTTATGTTATGTTAATGGTTAATGTTAATTTAATTAGTGATCACAAAAACGAATCTAAGAGAATGTGCGTTTAAATTGAATTGAAGTTAATCAGTCCAAAAATAATTATAAGTTTCTAGTCTTAACGTTTATTGCAATATTTTGTGGAGTTAATTTTTTATGAATATGTTCTTAAATACATATCATTATCTTTATAGGGTTTTAACTTAAATACTTATCAAGAAATAAGATAACATATTAAAATTACAGTCAATATAAGAATAAAACAATTTAGAATGCTATATTCGGTTGTATATGAATTGTAACTTGATTTTTTATTTTGGTTTTCATTTCAATAATAGTGATTATCGGCAGTGGTTATGTTCCATTATGTACTGATGGCCAAAAAATGTATTATTATTTTATGTATGTAACATTAATGTACCACATATGTAGCATTATTCCGGGAAAAGAAAACATGGACCGATTCTTACCATTTTCAACAAGAATTGCAGGAAAAACGTATACGAAATTTAATGGTGTTATCTGCAATACCTTAGCTTGCAAATGAAACACGAATAATGCTTAGAAAACATTTGAAATTTAAATTGAAATCACACACGCACCATTCTTAACACTTTAGCATAAACGAAACAGATATTATTATAGATAGATATGTATTATATTATTAAATGGTGATGCGAATTAACTTATTATTATTTGAATACACATTTATATTTTACTTTGCTTTGTACATACAAAATAGAGTTTAATAAACAATTAAATTCGATTAGTGTTTAGTTACTTATAACTAATCATCACCAAATATTTAGTGCTGCACTAGTTTATCTAGAACTATTTGTTCAATTTCTACTCCCAATTAATCCTTAGATAAATTTTGAATTTATGTTTTTAATTAAATAAAAAAAGGTTTTTTTCTGTAATAAACTACAAAATGTATGTCAGTACGGGTTAGTGATCTTTTTAGGAAAAACATTGTGTACAATGTTATTGAATCACGTTTCCATATTTTTTTGTCAGTTACAACAATATGCATGTATATAGGTGTATGTGCGAGTATATTTACTTCATTCTTATAATTTACTGGTGTCCCAGTAAAATAAATTGAGTTTTATTGAATTTAATATGACAGCATAAAAAAATAATATCACATTTCCGTGTACAATGTCAAGGCCATTTTTGTTTACTTTTGTTTTGCAAAAAATTAACAATAAAAACTTTAAATTGTTATAAAAAATGTGTAGATGAACATATTTGAATTAAATTCAATTGTAGATGAACATATTTGAATTAAATTCAATTGTTTATAAGGAGTTAAATTTTAATAAGAAACAAAGAACAATAGTATAGTCGAGTAGAACATTAAAAATTATTAATAAAAAATATGATAATTTTTTCGGATCGTTAAAAAAGTTCACGCAGGGATCGGGTTGAAGTTTGAAAAGAACCATTTTTATCTTACGGAAATTTTAAAAAATGTACACCTGATATTTCTATGTCTTACTATACGTATCACTTAAATGCTATTTTTGAATTTATTCACTGCTTTAGATTTAAAAATTTTTCAACGGTTTACAATTCATCGCGGTTCAAAATTCATTATATGTAAAAAACTGTGTAAAATACCTTATATTTAAAGCGATATAAAAATATAAGCAATGATCCGAATTTCATAGATTGTACCATCACTAAATGCCTAGATTATGATTATGATGAGAAGTTTTCAAAAATACACCATTTCCAATCAAAATTCATGCAAAATTAAAAACAATCACATAATAAACGAAAAAGTTGTAAAACTTTTTATTTTAAATGTCCACAAAAATTCTAAAGTCTGATCAAAGTCTTTAAATAAATTTCAAGATAGTGTTAAAATTTAGAGAAATATTCCTGATGTCGACAAACCATTATATAAATTTAGCAAAATACCAATATAAATACATGAATGTTGTATAAATACAAAAAAAAAATAAATTATTAAAAATGTTTCTAAACAAATTTCTTCGGAGGTTTTAGAAATTTACTTCCCTGAGTAAGTTTTTTTTCGCAAAATGATGGGAGACAGGTATTTTCATTACTAAAACATTTGTGAACACTACGTGGTACTATTCGGTTATATGTAACCCTATTGTACATGTATATACATATAGAACAAATAAAATATTGCAACTAAGCACTTTTAAGTTTCCATTTGAAATAAATTAAAACTCTTATTTTTTTAATATAAATTTGGTTGCCGGAGAATTAACCCCTCAAATTGCCAGGTTGTTCCACGATCGATTCATGTAAGTCCCAAGTCGACCTATACCTTCCTATAGGAAGCTGAAACGCTTTAAAGCTTCTATTAACCCATTTTTTGCCACTGGTCGATTTTTCGACCACCTATTTCATTGTCGTTTATTGCCAAAGTTAACTATGATTTTTTAGATCGGTTTTCAGAAATATTAAATTTATAATGGTGTTTAAAATATTTGCATTGAATTGATTTTCTGAAGAATTTACAAAAACTTTTGGCATAACGGTAAAAAAAGCATATTTTTCACATTTTTTTCAAATTTAAAAATATATGAAAAATTAAAAAATTTTGTTTTTTATTTTTCATTTTTTTTAAAGCCTAAATAATATATTTTAAGAATCGAAGAAAACTAATTTGTGAATTATAAGATTTCTCACTTTTAAATTCCCACAAACTTTAGTGGTCGAAAAATCGACCACTGGCCGTAAGTCATACAGTCGCATTCAGAAAACTTTTTAAATTTTAATGTTTTTATTTTATACCAGGCAATAGTTTTCTATGTGTCACCCGGAAGTTTACGCTTACTAACTATTTAATTGTGTTTTTTAATCAGGGGAATTCCCGAATATTTTGATTTTCTTTTGTTATTGAAATATTTTAGGTAAAATATCAGTATGTACATGACAGTGAAAGTAAATAGTTTTTTTGTTGATCAGTATGCCGATTCATAAATCAGTAAACATATCGGAAATTATTAGTTTTTTAAACGAGCTAGATTCAGATGACGAACAAGATGCAGCTATTGCGGCAGCCAAAGATGTGGATATAGTTTATATACCACCACCAAATATGGGCTCCTCAATATCGTTATTATACAATAATGTTACGAAAAGGAAAGACCCAAAAAAAATCGGATTATGGTACACCTAAATGGCGATAAGGACTTTGGTATTGGGGCTCAAACTGTTCTGGATTTATTGGCTAACGTATCAGACCCCGATTGTCATATAATTTTTTTTGACAATTCATCCTTATCACCTTATGTGTCTGTTGAATGAGTGAAAATTTTATGCTACCGATATAATTCGAGAAAACAGAATGTCAAAAATTCCGTTAAAAAAAAGCAAGCGCGGAGAATTTGATCAGTTGCTCGATGATTAGCAAGAAATAATATTAGTGCGTTGGAACGACAATTCGGTTGTTAATGATATCACGAATAATTCCACAGTTGAACCAATGGCAAATGCTAAATGGTATTGCCGAAAACAAAAGAAGATCCAAAAGTAATCAAAGAGTATAACAACGGAATGGGAGGTGTTGACCTCCATGACAATGCCGTGGCCAATTATCGCATCTGCATTAAGGGTAAGAAGTGATGGTGGCTAATATGGACTTATGCTTTAGGTAACGCAATGGTATGGAATGGCATGGAAGATTCACTGTATATTGACAAAGCTCCAAAAGGCAAAACTACTTTCACACATTGATTTTCATTCCGAAGTAACAACACATTTGCTAAAATATGACATGGAGATCAATAGTGAGGATATAAATTCATTTCCAAATGATTCCAGGACCAACAAAAATGTACACTCAATTATTAGAAGTCCTGAAGATAAATATCGGCGCTGCAAATTGTGCAAAAAACATAAAGATTTATAAGAAAAATTTATGAAATAATTTTTTTATTTATTTAACATTAATAAAGCCTAAGGAAATGTTTCTTTTTACAAAAATATCATATATTTTATTATAACTGCTTTTGGCCAGTGGTCGATTTTTCGACCAGTCCATATTTAGAAAACTACATATCGGGAAGGAAAATTTTGTGCAAAATATCCTTAATTGGAGTCTCTAAAGCAACCCTCTGCCAGCGTTTAAAAAATTCCTGCGCTTTAGGGTAGCGGCCAATAATGGGTTAAAAAAAATTATATCATGTGACTAATGGACGCCCTGATTGACCTTAAGCGATAATGACAATGACACGCAAGATCTTTCTCCACCCAGAAATGAATTACGATTCTAAACTGTTTTTGTTTATTGGATGCATATTAGTCTTTTGTTTTGTGCTGCACAGCATTGTTTAAAGTCATTTAACTTTTAAATTTACAATACAAATGTGTATGTTATCAGGAAACTTTTAATAAGATAATGCACATTATAGTTCTAAACACATTGTATTAAGTATTTCATTGTATAAAACATATAGTATTGTTGATATTGTTAAACATACATTGGTGTGAGAATAAATTTTATTTAGTTTTATTAGGTTTCTTCTAAAAAAAATTAAATTGGTATAGATATGCACTGTCTACAATTACCCTAGAATTTACTAAAACTCATAATACAATATATTCATATGTTTATGATGCATTTTAATAAATAGTAAACTTAATTTAATGATCTCCATCTGTTTATTAAAATCGACTTTTCAAATTCCCAATTGAATTACGGACTTTTTGGTCTCATTTAAGTTAATATATACTTAATATGCATACATACATTCAAAAAACAATAATGCAAAAAATGAACTGGAAATTCAAGAAAACATTACACAGAAATAACAAACATTTTTCTTTAATTGTAAAATATTATACTTATACTTCAAAAAGCTACAAAAACCCACCCGAATCCGCTTGCTAGAATTTTAGCTCAGAGCCAGACGGAGTCGAGGCTTCGTAGAGCTTAACAGCCAATACGAAATTAATGATCTGTTAGAGAGTAATTAGATTTATTTTAGTTTTAAGATTTGATTTGAATACTTTTTGTTAGGACTAAGGAAATAAGGCAGATTCAATAAATAATAAAAAAAAGTAAAAATAAAAAAGACTTCTTTACCCTTGCAAAAATGAAATTGCGTCTAATTGATTGTATGCCTGAAAAGGTTATCAAAAACCTGTGGATTGCAAAAAAAATACCCAAAATTATGTAGGTATCTATATGTATGTATATATGAAATGGTCCATGTATGTAATGGCATCACGTGAGAACGGCTGGAGCGATTTGGCTGATTTTTTTTATTCGATTCGAAATTCTCAGGTGATGGTTTGTAAAGATTTTTTTTGTGAGTCCAGTCAACTTTAATAAAAAATGCCCCTTATTCTTATTCTATATCTACATATATACATATGTATGTAAATATATAAAAATTAAATGACATTTTGAAGAAACTTTTTAAGCAATAAATTGATAGAAATATTTGTTATATTTTCTTTTACTAAAATGTTTGTGTCTTAATTTTTAATTCTATATGAAATACATACAAATATTTAGTAAATACCGAGCAAAGCCGGGGCGGTCAGCTAGTTTCCAATAAGTTAATAAGAAGCTTTACTTAAAATCACAAAATTTTCAAATTCAAATTATTTTATACAATTTTATACAATACTGTTTTAAAGGATTGATAAGTTTTAAACATAAAAATAATGGGAAAAATTGTAGGTACCTATGTATGTATTAGGGAAGCCAATCCCGAAAATTTTTATTTTATTTATGTATTTTGCAAATGCAAAACGAAGCATGAAATAGGAAAAATTAAAGTCAATGATTTGAAATTTAGCCTAACGTCTTACGAATGGACATCCACAGCAAACAAACAATATATAAATATCATTTTGCGTTCGTGCGACAAATTTTTTAATCTTGGGCTGGTCATAATAAAAAGAGCTGCGACTGCTGTTGTTTGCATACAGTATTTGGAGCAGCGTTTAAGTGAATTTGGTGTGTCACTGTCAAATGATATAGTCAGCTTCACAACAGACGGGGCTTCTACAATGCGAAAAATTTTTAAAATAATTGCACCGAAACAACAATTATGCTTAGCCCATGGTGTACACCTCGCATTGTTAGATGTATTATATAAATCACAAGATTTTAATGATGAAGATGAATTATCATCATCGGAAGATGAATTATCATCATCGGAAGATGAATTATTATCATTCTTTTGCATTTTTATTAAGAGAGAGTAAAAGAGATCTAACTGACAGATTTAATCAGTGTTGCCAGTGAAATTTCGAGAAAGATATATTTTAGTTTCCAAAAAGATACATTTTTCCCCGAAAAAATACATTTTGAAAAAAAATTTTAAATCCATTTTTAACGTTTAACATTTATTAACATAGCATTTTTATTTCATATTTCATGAATATTGTAAAGAAAATGGTATATAAATTAATTTTTATATTTATTTAAGTCATAAATATTAGGTATCTATGTAATTTTTAAAAATACAGTAAGCAAACTTTAAAATTAATTATATGTAACTATTTGGATGTTATCAAAACAAATTCATTTTTGTAAAAATTAATATACGAGTTAAGGCGTTTATAAATTTTATAAATTTCCTGAAAATGAAATATATGTTCATATTTCCTCAGAACAACTTCGCACTACTAGTAATTTAGGTGGATCGTATGTTGAAACATCCTTAATGTTTTCTTTCACCATCATTAAAGCTGCTATTGTATTAGTATTGATTCGGTTACGATGATCAGTCTTAATAAGTTTTAGTTGTCTAAAAATTCTCTTCACACATGCATTCGAAAATGGAAGTACAAATGATAAACAAACTACTTTTTTCAAATTTTTAAACATCGGCTCATTAACAACATTTTTTAAATTAAACTCTTTTTCCCAATACTCATCATCGGCCATGTCGAAGCTCCTCGTGATTGAGGAGAGCAGTTAAATCCTTTTCTTAAAAGATTGAGCTTCCTTTAGTTAAACATATTTATAATATTAAATATTTCATCGGTAAATACGAATTTTAAATTGATTTGTTTTAAAACTTCAATATAAAATAATTGGCAATCGCAAAATGGTATTGTTAGAGACGGACAGTTCAGTATTTTATATTTGCACATTTTGCGTCCAGATTCAAAAGATACGAAAAATGGCAAGATTATACATGGTACCTGAAGTCATCAAAAGATACGAAAAATGTATCTTTCGTATCCTAATGGCATCACTGGATTTAATATTAAATCACTAATTGCAAAGGTCAGAAACACCTCAAAATTGTTTAGAAAGTCACCAACAAAAAATTAAATTTTACAAAAGTATGTCAAAGAAATAAAAGGGAACAAATTAAAATTAATTTTGGATTGCCAAACCTGCTGGAACACACTATTTGATATGTGTCAACGGTTTTTGGAACTGGAAATTCCAATAAAAAAAGCTTTAATTGATTAAAGAACGATCATTAATATTCTATTATTTTTAAATTTATAAATATAGAAATTAAAAGCCAAATGACATATAATTTTTGTCAACCTAATTATTTATACATATACGTATGTATGTATGTACAGTGTAAAAAACTATGTAATGTAATTTTGTTTTTAAAATTATTAAAGATTTATAAACTTTTAATAAATGAAAAAACTATAGGTTTGAGACAATTTTTTGTTTTTAAACAAATTAATATTAAATATATGTTACTTTTTTGTTTCTTTATTACTTTAATTCAATGAACCAATTTTTTTGTTATATTGTTATTTAAATTTATGAATTAATACATAGTTTTTTCATTAATATTGTAATTTTTTTAATATGGAACAAAAATCCCGATTTCGGGATCCCGGGATTCATTTATGAAATCCCGAATTCTCCGTTTCCCGTTTGGCATCCCTAGTATGTATATGCTAATGAGAAAATCAGCTATATAGGCTGCTTTCATAAACGGAGTATGCAATGCAACATTTCATTGCATAGAGTTCACAATAGCATTTAGAATATAATTTAATAACTTTTATCACATAAAATATAAAGATATTGGACTATTAAAGAGAATCTTAAAACAAAAATTTTTAAATTATATTTCTAAATGCTATTATGAACTCTATGCAATGAAATGTTGCATTGCATACTGCGTTTATGAAAACAGCCATATTTATATATTTTGCCATTGAGAACCTTAACAAATAATGAATGTTTAAACAATTTTATGGCAATTGTAACAGGATAAAAAGAATGTCTCAAAAAATTGTCGAACTCTAATAGAAATGGCTTTAATATTGAATTGTTTTAAAAATCAAAGCCATAGAAATATAAAAAGGCTTCAACCAATAGACTTCTAAAAGAATCAGGATAGAAGTTATCATACTGAGGTAAGTTACCTCAGTTGTCGAGCACTCCAAAAAATCACAATCTAACTTCCAATGATATTTTAAATGCGACAAAACTTGTCTCTATTGGAAAATGCTACCAGATTAAGATTAAGGAAAAAAATTTATTGTAACACTTTTATTTTAATGCATCTGAAACAAAGAAAATTAAACATCTTCTACTTGGAGAGGCAAAGAAACAGTGGTGGCTTTGTAATAAAATGTTTCCTGTAAATTACCTTCATTCAAATAAATTATATTTAGAATATTTTTTTTTGTTATATTTGGATTCGCCTGTATTTGTTTAAATATATAAGCACATAGTTAGACAGCTACTACTGAATCTTTACAAATATTATTTTCGTTTATTAACACGATCATTTACAACATTATTATTTATGAAATATGGGTACTTACGAAAAGTTAACCTTAGATTTATTATTTTAATAATATGTAACTATATACATACATACATTGTATATTGAAGAAATATAAATGTTAACTTCTTAAGTTTGTTGCAATCCTAATTAACTAAATATTAAACTTTAGTTTTTGTATTCAGCCTCAAAATCATTTAATGTGAATTAAAATTTCAGAGGACAAAAAATTGTCGGGATAACCGTCTTTTAGATGCATATTTAAAGATCATATTGATATCAGTTCCAAAATTTTAATCAAATTTAATAAAATCATCTCGTCGGCTTGCCCTATTACACAAATGGTAATCTAAATCAAAAAGCATTTTGAAATTGTACCAAATGACTCGTGGTAGTACCACGGTACCAACTGCGTTTAAAATGTATAAAAAAAAAGTGCAATTATACCGTGTTTGGCCAACACTGCGTTAATTTCTTTAACCTTACGATAAATCACGCTAAGTTCAGTTAAGCTATGTGCCCACGATCGTTAGATATTACAACGTTGTCCGAAAAATGTTCAGAAAATGTAATTTAATTCTTTAATTTTCTTCTACTTTTTTCAAAAATTTTATCATTGCTTGTTTGTTTATTTATGTATACACAGAGTTGCATTTAGAAACAATTTCTATGACAATGCTGCCATTGAAAGATGCATAAACTTTGCACATATGACAATGAAAATTGTTTGACAATTGTTTAAAAATAATGACAAAATTGTGTGTTTACACGATTGTTAGATGTCTGACATTATTTTTGTCTTCCAATGTACTGAATATGCTTTTTCTTACAACGTTGGAAGGCAAACATTTTAAGTTTACACGGTTGTTAGACATTTTCTGAACATTTTTCGGACAACGTTGTAATATCTGACTATCGTGGACACATAGCTTTACATAATTTCTGAACGGTAAATATACGGCACATTATTAATAGTAACCGTAATTCATACTCATGTAGAAATAGAGCAGTAAGTTTTTTTTATAAAAATATACCTACTTTTTAGAAGAAAAACATATTTTTTCCATTTTCCCCTTAATTTATATTTCAACTTATGGTATTTAAAAAGGAAAAATCATGCATTTAAGTGCTAAATGAAATTAACTTTACAAAATAATTATCAAATGTTAAACTTTCATTACTTTTTTGTTCATTACCTATACTTGTTACAATCATACACACATTATAACCGATCATTTAGAAAATTGATAGAAAAAATATTGTTATTTCCCTACGAGTGTCTGGGATAAATAAATAAAATTAAGTAGGTATTTTTATAATTTTAAACAAAGAAATTATTTACTTTCCATAAGTATGAAGTATAATATAACAACAGAAATATTTTCACTTACTTATCAAGTCCCATGTTTGTTGCTTTTGCGGATGTTGATGATGATATTTAGAAAATTTTCTTCTGCTCCTTAACTGTAGATATGAACTTTTTTCGTCTGTCTTTTATCAAACAGCTGATGACGACTTCAATTAATAAGAGACACAATATAGCAACAAGAATAGGTATATTCTGTAAGAAAAATGCCAATCGCTTTGAAGTCTGACAAACAACTAAAATAAATAATTTAAAAAATTAACTTTTTAACACAAGTTCCACAAACAGCAGTTAATAAATTGCAAGCCGAACAAACGAAAGAAAACTACATACACACAACCATATACAATCAGTCAGTCAGTTACTCATTCATACTCATGGTGAAATAATTATACTGGGAGGTGTTTAAGAGCCAGCTGGCTTTTTTAATCATGTTTGTTATGCTTGTATTTATACATTTTTTGCTTTCAAAAATAAACAAAAAAAACTTTTATACAAATGATATCCTATTAACTTCTATACCTAAAAATGCAAAAATATTGGCCCGCTCTCTTATAGTTTACGAGTTATTCACCCTTAAAATGTTGATATATAACTGTAAATATCAATTTAGGTTTAGAAAAAAAAAATAAGATTGTCAAAAATTAAAGAAATACAAACTATTTTTTATAATTAATTAAATGAGAATTTTTCCTCTTGCGCGTATTAATAACAGAAATATACAAAAATAAATAGTAGTGTATACAATTTAACTTGAAGTGAACTTCGATTAAAAATTTTTATAAAAAATTTTTTATATTTTCGAAATTTCACGTGAAACAATAGTAAACTATATGTGTCCGGATTGTCGAAGTTGCACTGTATAAAGAAATATAAACTATTTTTTATAATATATGAGAATTTTTCCTCTTGCGAGTATTATTTTATTGTAAAAAAATTTTTTAAAAAAATTAAAAAAAAACCTTCGAATAAATAAAAATTTTTTAAAAATATTTTTTATAATTATTTTCGAAATTTCACGTGAAACAATAGTAAACACATGGTGAAAATAAAAAATTGTAGGTATGTATTAATTTTTCTGCAATAGCCAGTTGTTTTGACTTTAAAAACATAAAAGTTATTCCATCATGTTCATACCGTTTGTTGTGTATGAATGAGGCTGGTCACATGCATTTAGCTGCCAGATTTTACGGTTTATCGTCATTTGGCGATTTTAGGTGCTAAAAATAACACCAGTGAAGAGTACCTACATATAAAAAATTAAGGTTCAAAATAATCAATTTAAACAAGTTTTCTTTACTGACAAAGAGTAAATTTAACCTTCATGGGTCAGATAGAAAGCAGTACGTTTGGCGTAAGCCAAATACTGAGTTTTTGCCTAATAACATTCGGGCTACAATCAAGCACGGGGCAGGGTCTGTAATGGTGTGGTGATGTGTTTCCAGTGCAGGAGTAGGGAATATTCATTTTATAGAGGGTAAAATGAACTGATTCCAATATTTGGACATATTGAAGCAAAATGTAAAACAGAGTGCTGAAAAATTAAACATATTGGACACATTTGCTTTTTATCAGGCTAACGATCCGAAGCACATTTTACACGTTGCGAAGATGTGGCTAATTCATAATTGCCCAAAATTACTGCAAACACCCGCACAGTCCCCAAATCTCAACATTATTGAGCATGTATGGGAAGAACTTGCCCGAAAGCTCTATAAATCTACTTTCAAGGCATTAGACCAGTTGAAAGAGGGAATACGACGTGAATGGAACAATATAAGTCCAGAGTTTTGCGCTAATCTCATGCAGTCGATGTCCCGACGTTTAGAAGCAGTAATAAAAGCAAAAGGTTTTGCTCCCTAGTTCTAAAACTGTATATTTCATTTGACTGTCCAATTATGCGTTTGACGTTAAATTTGTTATTTTAGTTTTCTTTTCTTATTTTAAAAATCGTTTTGAATAAAACATGCTAAGTATTATACATTGTTTTAAAGGTTTTTTAATAATCTACAATATAGCACCAATTTTTTTAGAATTATTTTTATTAAAGTAAAAAAAATCGACATTTCAATATTATCATGCCAAGTGTCCAATTATGCGTTTGAACCACTGTATGTATGTATGTATGTAATTTATCTGGCACAAACAAAATGCCTTTTGTTTCTATATTGTGCATACATATGGATGTATGCACATACTAACTACAAACAAGTGCATTTTTATGGGAAATGATATTAAACACCAACAAATCTATTAAACAAATACTACAAGTCAATGCAATAAATGAATAATCAATTAATTTCTTTGTTACTACTTACATGAATCGAAGCTAAACTTTGCAATCAAAGTTTTCTTTCTTTTTGTATGAATTGGCCAAGAAAACAAACACGTTTTCGTTCAGTGCCGTATCATACATAATCTATGTATACAATGAATGTTTGTTGTGTAGCAAATAGTAGAGGTAAAAGAAATATTTTGCCGCTTCATTGCGATAAAAACAAAAATCAGCCGGATTTTGCGTATTAATTTATAAACAAAAGAGAATATAGAAAAATTACGAAAAACAGAGATGTTATACTTGTTTACTTTTTTTCTACGAATATAATTGAGGTTATGTTTGGTAAACTGTTATACAAAATGTTATTAATATAGTCTACTATATAGGAAGGAGATCAAGTAACAGTAATTATCATTGTTAAAATAACACAAAATCAAATATTAAATAGAAAAATAATATATTACGATTAATTTAATACCGCTTTGCGTATAGACTGTACCCTTCAATGAATGACTTATTATAAAATTATGTAAACAAATTGTATGTACATATTCCAGAAATATAAGAGATACTGGACTGTTCTGAAAATAACTCTGGTTTGGAAGTAAACCAGTTTTTTTTTTGTAAATTTTAAATTTATGCTAACAATAACAGAACTTATAAGTTCTGTAGAAGTGTTTGCTTGTGATTTTGAAATCACACCAAAAAAATTTTAAATGTGTGATTTACACAACAGAAACAAATTACGCGTGTGATTAAAAAATGGTTAGAACTGACTGATTTCATTTTAATCAAGTTGATATGTAGGATGTTTTAATGGTAATCAAGCTGATGTGCTAGATTTATACCACAAATAAGGAATGTCGTAAAAAACTTCTACACAATTTTAAGTTGAAATTGAGAAAATACAAATTGCAATTCAGAAAAGCATATTAATATTGAGAAAAAAAAAACAATTTAAATTAAAAATTTTTAGAATTCCAATATAATATTGAGAAAACCTTAAAATCTCAATTGCAATTTTTATATTCTCAATTTCAATTTGTGTTTTCTTAATATTAATTTCAATTTCCCAATTCAAACAGTTTTTTTTTTTATTAATTTGCTCATTTCTAAATTTCAATATTAATTTGGATTCTTTTAATTTTAACTTCAAAAATTATAGCATTAATAAGCGATCAATTATGACATTTTAAATATACATATTTAATTTATGTTATAATTTTTATATAAAAAACAAATTTTTTCAATCCTTAATTTACAAATTATCGTAACGTTTGTCATTCATACATTTATTGTCCATTAATATACTTTTGTATATCCAATATTAATTCAGGGAAATTTTTGGCATCAAATAACAACACCTTTCTATAGGGAGTTAATGTTGCGTCACCTTCTAACCAATCACCGGACATGCCCATGTCACATTCATCAGATACAGAATACTCAAATGAACTAACTGCTTTTTCTGCCAACAATTCCTCCTCGGCATTTGTATAGGTATCTTCCTTTGGTTTACCCCTCTTGGCTTCCTTGCGATAGAACTTAACAATCATAAGGAAATAAACAAAATTATAAGGCATTCCCTTTTGCTTAGCGGTAGTAATTTCTTTATAAAGATTTTCCATCAAGGGCACAGATATTTGTGGTGGTATATTGATGAAACGTTCATTGATCAAATAACCAATTGGTCTGGCCTCATTGCCCAAAACATCACGGAAATGTTTCAAAACTGCATCCGTAGCATGTTTCTCTGCCTTTTGTATCACAAAAGAACGGAATTGTTCAATACAAGGAACATCTTTTTTAGCAGTAATATTCAAAACGGTTGTAATACCAAAGATTGTGCCATCTTCGCACATATCATCGTCGGCATCGCTTTCGGCGCCATCCGCTTCGCATTGGCATATAACGCTGCCCACGAAATTTTGAGCTATTTAGAAAATTTATTAATTGTTAAACAAATTCATACGCTTTTTAATTGTTTTATTTTACCAATTATCAAATCAGCCATTTGCATGCAATTAATATGGGCTTTTAGAAATACTCTTTGCAGCAATTGGGAAATACCATGACAATCTGGATCAATGGGTGCACGACCTTCAAAATCAACTACAACTTCCTAGTTTTAAATTAAAAACTATTATATATGTATGTATATTAGGCCGTGCCAATTTGTATGGAGCCGAAAAAATCGATTAGAGCCGCCCCCTAGGATGATTCTATGGGCAATTCTAAGCAACTTTGGTGAAGGAACCATGGGTCTATCTCGATTTTCGAGTCTCCCACTTTTTCCCCCCCCCTATAACATCATTTTGATTCGAAATTCGATTTTTTATTCATTATATTATCTTTTTTATGTGTATATGGGGGTTTTTGGGGTCGAGAAATTCATTTTTGATCTTTATTTTTACCTATGAACACCACCAGAGGGCGTTTCATGCATATTTGTAATATTTTTCTATTTTCCGAGAAAAAGTGGGAGACTCCAAAATCGAGATAGACCCATGGTTCCTTCACCAAAGTTGCTTAGAATTGTCCATAGAATCATCCTAGGGGGCGGCTCTAATCGACAAAAAATTTGGCCCGCCCTAATGTATATGCATACATTTCATAAATATAAAATTGTATTTAAAACTTACTTCATCACCAGTATAAGCATCTGGGTGGGGACCATCATCTTCGTCATCACTTGAGGTTTCTGAATTAGAATCACTGGGATCTTCTTCCATAGCATTTAAATTTTTTCTTTTATTTGCTGACATTTTGTTTAAATTAAACTATAAGAAAATATAAAAACCGTAATTTTTATGTTTTCTACGAACACGTTTTGTTTGTAAACAGCTGTAATTGTTTTGTTCTCTTACGTCATTGGCACATGTTGCACTTACTGTATTTGTTGCCAGCCTTAAAATACTTGTATACAGTCGTGGCAAAAGAAATTGTTAAGGAAAACAATTTGTGAACTTATTAAAATCGTGACAACAGCATGTATTTGTTTACAGATGATATCCCATTAACTTCTGTACGTAAATATGCCAAAGTGTTTGCCCGTTCTCTTATGGTTTATGAGTATTTATCTTTTAAGTTTTGATATACAATTGTAAATATCTCCTATACCAATACGATACATCTGGTCAATATGGATATCATTCGAACTTACTCGGAAAGTGGTTTCGATTGATATAATATGACGTAAACCTTTAATCCAAGAGCTGAATATGTGTTTTTCTTTTAATTTTGAGTTTTTTCAGAAAAGTGCTGATATCTCGAAAATTAACCCATTTAATGATCATTTATGTTATATTCATTTTTTAAGATTTCATTTGATAAATGTATACTATTTAGTCCTAGAACCTTAAATGTCGTAGTTATGTGAGGTTAAAATGATAAATTTTGAAAAATACATAATTTGTAAACAATTTGCCCTAAATCTTATAAGGCTTTAATAGGAATTTAAACAATATGGGTATCATTTGAAAGTCCTCAGAAAGGCATTTTGACTGATATATAATATGGCGTTATCTATTGACCCATTGTGAACCTATAACTGTAATTATGTTTTTTTACAAAAATGTTGATATCTCGAAAATAAATTCATATAATGATAATTTATGGCCAAAAATTTTCGTTTTTTTTTAAATAGAAGTTAATAAGATATCAACTGTAAAGAAAAAATGCTAAAATACAAGCTCTTGTCACGATCTTGATTTATACCCAAATTAATATCATGTTCTGAACATCATGACAGGTCAAATTTATAACAGTATTTAATATGTAATTATAAATGGCCAATAGTGTCTGTTACAGAAAACAACTCTGATGTAACTGTTCTACAACTTCTCTCTCATGTTTATTAACCATCTGTTCAATTTGACATTTCTCAAATATAATTGTTGTCACAAATAGAAAACATTGTTTTATACAGGATTTTGGAATAAATAAAAATAAAGCATTGTTTGTGACTGGGAAAAAAATGCACACAGATTTATCACCACATTTGCATACTACACATTGCAATCAATTAATCAATGATTTAAAGCAGTGCCACGAAGAGGTATGTAATCAAACTTCGGAACACACAATTTTGTTTATATAACCACGATATTAATAGAAAATATTTTTGCCAGAATAAATTCGCCAAATTTATAGGAATTTGCAACACATTCGATTCGGCTGTGGTTAAGTGTTTAAAACAGGAACGTATTGCTAGATCTGCTGCCAACAGAGCGAAAGCCCGCGAAAGACAAGCTGAAATTAAAAATCGCATAAATCAAAACCAATAAGCGCTAACAAAATGCAAATTGATCCTTTAGCTGAGTTCTATTTCGAAGCGGAACCACAGACCATATGTGGTCAAGAAGTTAAACCCATAACCGATGAATTCATAGATAATTTTCCATCTGTTGTTGATCGTTTCTTTACGCGTTACTATTTCATTAAGAAAGGTGCCGATCAGGCCCCATACAAAGTTCTATTTCACTCTAATCGCATTTGCTTAATATGCCTGGCTCCCGAACATCCAGCCCTACAGTGTGGCATTGCCAGTATTAACTTCGATATTGGTCAAATGGATCGTAGTAAAAATACCGTTAAGGGTAAAGGTAAAAAAGGTGGTATGATTTTACAAGCTGATTCTACGCTAGCTTTATTGGCTGCTAAAACTGGTGAGGTATATAAAGTTCCTAGTTGTGTGCGTAGTAAATTAGTTGAAGTAAACACAGAAGTATCAGAACATCCAGAATTATTGGCCAACTTACCAGAAGGAGAAGGATATTTTGCTATACTTTTACCCAAGCCAGAACATTGTGAAGAAATTAAAGCCAGTCTGATGACTCAGGAGCAATATGACGAATACAAAGAGGCATTGATAGCAAATAAGGAATCGGAATGACAATTCTAACAACATGCAATGAATTTTTTTAGCTCTTACTGTATTACAATTAATACATTTATTATGTTCGTAAAATAGGTTTGTTAAGACTGTTGTAATAAAATTAAATTTCAGTGTTTTTTTAATTTTTTTCTTTAATAATTTTTACAATAACTCCCAATTTACACGAAGCAATTTATATTGAAAATATTGATACAATTTTTTCCTTGAAATTTCTTCAGTGTTCACACAGCTCTCATATAAAAATACGAGTTATTTAAACAATTATCAGCCCAATCATGAATAAAAAATCCGCGAGAGTTTTTTCCCTTTTTATTTTTTTAACATTGAATTTGAATAGGAAAAATGGGAAAAAGGAAAAAAACTCCCGCGGAATTTTTATTCATGATTGGGCTGTATATTGTGCTGTGTGAGCACCAAAGAAATTTCGAAGAAAGTCATTGTATATTCAGCCTTATTATGAGTGTCGTTTTCTTTTTACTACAACGACTCTTTCGTAATAGATTAAAGATAAAATTAAATTTGTTTCTTTAATCTATTACGAAACAGTCGTTGTCGTAAAAAGAAATCGACACTCATAATAATGCTGATTATTTTTGAGTTAACAATCTCAGGAAATTCCATATGACCGATCTTCTAAATAAAACTAAGAGAGCCGTCCTCTAAAATAACTGACATACTTAACTACCGTATAGCCACCATAATTTTCTACGAAAACGGAGATGTCCTCTGGGGGGTTACTCTCTATTGCGATGCGAAAGCAAATTCGATGCATAAGAATATCAATTTGTACGCTTATTAATAGCTGAACGGTGGTTTCATCTATACATCTCTTATCCCTTAGGAGAGTTCCATGCCCAAAATTTTGAAAGATTCACTAGAAACTCACATTAGATCGAAAATCATAAAAAATATCTAATATTTTCCCGAACATTCTTTAGAAATATTATCGATATTTATAACACTCAACATTCATATGTACATTAGGGCTATAACCAATTTTTTGGCATAGTACCACGAGATGCGCCATGATGTTTTATTAATGAAAAGCATTATCTTGCATCATTTTAAGAAAAAAAACTTCACCCACCAAACGCATTTTGTAAATCAATACAAAAAAAAATTAAAAAAAATTAAAATTTAAGTAATTTTATTTCATATCATAACGAGTTATTAAACTTCATATACAATTGTTATATTAAAAATAAAACACAACAATATCATAGCATCCATTTAATTACTATTGTAGGATAAAAATTTTAAGTTTAAAGTACGTGTAGATTTGCAAAATGGGTATATATCCTGGACAATTTTTATTGCACGTTCTGCACAAATATTGCTCCTTTGCTGATTTTATGCAATCTGAGCTTTTATGAATCATTTCAATGTTTTGCTTACAATTCAAAACACAGTTATAATTTTTGATTTGTTATTGCTAACGGCATTTAGAAAGTGATTGAGAAAATGACAAGCAATTAGGAGAGCGCAAACACTGCAAGCAATATTATTAGCACATGCTGATGATTGAAAACAAAACAAAAACAGTGAGTTCATACATATAGGAAAAAAGTGAAACTCGAAAACGCGTCGGAGAAGCTAAAATTTCCATTAAAAGTAAAATGAAGTTTGACAAAATTGTTTTTTGTTTCCATATGCATATTCTAAACTTCATCGCTGTTGGTGGGTGAACTTTTTTGACGCTAGCGCAAACGTAAAAACATATTTCTTCATAGTTTTTAATGGCCTATTGGACTATAGTATGCCAATTTTGAAATTCGCAAAAATTGTTAAAAAGTTATAGCCCTAATGTACATACTTGAATTTGGAAATTGCCTATTCAGAATATTAATCAGTTTAGGTGAAATCTGTTTAGATTTTTTTTAGAAAAATTTCTTATTCTTTGCAAATCTTTTTAATACATATTTTTAAATTTTATTGTTCTATTTACGTAGATATTGTTGTTGTTTCAAATTTGAATTAGATTTATAACAAGTTCGAGTGCTATATTCGGCTGTGCCGAATCTTAAATACCCTCCACCTAAACGTACTAAGAAATGGAAAAACTACACTGGTTATAAGACTAGAATATTCTTATTCTGTGCTTTCTATTCAGGCTTAGTGTAAATTTTATTAGTATTTGATATATTGTTTGAACGACAATTTTACGACCAACATAATTTATGTTAAATATTTTGAAATTTTATCTAATTTCGACCATTTATGGTTGAATTTCATCTCAATAGCGTTATTTACAAGAGTTGTATGGTTGGTTGTTATGTTCGGAAGTGGACTTAATTCAGGAGCTGTTATTGACTGACGACTACAAAATCCAGTAGCTTAATTGCCGTATAACCGATACTAATATATGGGTTTATTTGTTTTTTGGAAATACTTCTTATATGCAACTATGACAAATTATGGGCCGATCTTCTTAAATTTTGGAACAGTTATTTTCATGCATATGAGGATATTTCATGTCGAATTTCAACATAATCACCCCTATTCTGAGTTTCGATTACTTCTCCGCATTCAGTTACGCTACGATCGAAAATTGGTATTCCAAACTGAATCGAAAGAACAAGAAGAAGACAACAATGTTTACAAAACCAATTTGTTACTATGAAATGTGGAATAGAAACAAAGAAATGAGCAAGTTTGTTACTATTTTAATAAACAAAAGTCACAACAAACTATAAAAATAGGAAAATTAATAAGGAAATAATAAAAATAAAATAATACAAAAGACTTGTGAATTAATAATAAGAAAAAGATAATCATTTTTGTTTGCAAAATATTTAAGTGCTAAGAATCCTGTCACCACCTCCGGGGTATTTTTAATTTTTGTATTTGAAGGAGAAATGGAATCCATAGCAGTGGCTTTATTGGTGGAAGAGGAGAACAACGTGACTCAGAACACAGAGGTAAGGCTTGAAAATAAAATACCTGAACTTCCTCCTTAGATCGTTTATGGTAGCCGCAGGAATATCCTGTTTTGTTGACATTAAACTTGCCAGCTTTTCGTATTGCTCTGATGTCGTTGTATTTGACCTGGAATACTAAATAAATAGGCTGCTTTCCTGTTTGTAGTAACAGTAATTCAAAACTCCTTCATTCTACCATTACACATTTGTTTAACCATGTTCTTTGTTGCTGCATATCACCTCTTGATTGGCCGTACAAAAAAAAAATTATATAAATCACTTTTTAAACATTTTATACTTACATTTTTATTTATTTATTCATTTATTTGTAATATTAAGCCTTATCGGACAAAATAAAAAAATATTACATAGTAATAAAAAACTACCTGAAATTTTAATTAAATTAAACACTTTTTAAGTTTATAAAAAGAGCAATCGAAAAAATTCCGTTGCTAAAATATAAGCGTAGAAAAACGTAACTACGATCGTAATTCAGAATACCTATAGTCGAAAGAAACGTAGCGGAATCGAAACTCTGAATACCAAATTTGCCAAACGGAGAAAATTTCGATTCGAATCGAAAGTCAGAATAGGGGTGAATAACGGTATATTTAAGATATATATTAGTATTAACGTGGATTTCGGAAGTGGACCTTATGTGGGGCATATTGTCAAATATGGACCGATATTCTCAAAATCCAGCAGTTTGATTTAGGCATGTATGTAAATGATCCGTGTAAAATTTTGGATTGGTACCCTTATTTATAAGAGATTTATGAGTATTAAAGTGATTTTCGGAAGAGGGCTTTGTATGGGACATACAATTACAAATAGACCGAAATTCAAAAAATTTTGTAGGATAATTTTTGCATATATGTAAATGATCTGTGCAAAGTTTTGAGTCGATACCGATATTTATACAATATATATAGGGATAAATGTCTTTTTCAGATGTGGTACTTGTATGGGAGCTATGACCAATTCTGGCCCGACCACCATAAAATTTAGTACAACAATTTATTTGCCTATAAAGATTATTTATGTAAAATTTTAGACGTTTACTATTATTTATATCTATTTTATATGTATTTAAGTGAATTTTGGAAGTGGACTTTATATGGGGTCTATGGTCAAACATGGACCAACTAAAAAAAAAAATCTTAGAATTTTGTCTTGATATTCCAATTTTATAGGCATTTATGTATAATTGAGCAATATTTCGGGAAGATTTTTGTATGGTGGCTATGAGAAATCATGGACCGATTCTTACTATTTTCCGCACACTTTCTTTTATTAAAAAAAAAAAAAACAACGTGTACAAAATTTCATGGTATTATGAACAAATGGACAAAGAATATCAAATTTTTATGGAGGTTGTATTACATATTGGTCCATAACTCTGGTTGGTCTAAACCGATTTTGCTGATTTTCAATACCAAAGTTACCCGCAAAATAAGAAATATTTTTCTGGAAATTTCGTTTAGACGGACAGACAGACGTACATGGTTAAATCGACTTATAATTTCATAAGAAGCAAGAAATATATACTTTGTTGGGTCTCAGATGAATATTAAAAAAGTTTCACACGGAATGACAAACGTAATATACCCTCATTCACCACTCTTGGTGGTGGAGGGTATAAAAATAACAAGATCACGTTTATGTAAATAAGACCTAATTGTTTAACAAAAAATTAAAAATCTTTTAGAAAGTTGAAAATATGAAATGAAATTTGGAACAATCTGATAACAATCATCTTAAAGTTGTATAAAAATGTAAACAACCAAATTTGGGCGTTCGAATTAGAGCACTTGAGATACTGTGAGCTTCAAAATAAAGTCAAAACCACATATTATTAAAAGAAAAGCTTAATTATATTAATATAAATAATATTATATCATAAAATTATATTGTATTTTTATATAGTTATTTAAGTAGAATTGAATTCACAAAAAACAGAAACAAAAGCATATACAAAATTAATTTTTACGCGTCAAAAAAAGTCCGCTTTCACACTCTTCAATTCTGACTCTTCAAGGCAAGTATTTTTGGTTGAGAAGGGCAAAGAGAATAAAAGGTTTTCAATTTTCATATTTCCTTTTGTTTTTTTATTTCAAGCATATAAAAAGTACGAAAATTGAATTGACGCATGTGAATAAGATGACGAATTCAAAAGAGAATTGAATAAAAACTGGTCAGCTAAAACTGAAGTGTGTGAAACAGGAGTAAAGTAAACAGTGGCATCAACTTTAGGCAAAACTCCTGTCATTCCAAAAGTATTGGCAATTATTAATTTGTTTGTTTAAAAGTATAACGGTAAAATGTATTTATTTTTTATTATCATTACATTATCGGTAAGATAATGTTGGTCCAAAGTAAATAGACATTAAGTTGTGACGTTAAATAGTGAAAAATTTACAATGGGAAGACAAACATCAATTTGAGACTCGTCAAATCATAATAGACTTACATAAAAAATGTAAATTCCTACGTAAATTAGACAAAATCGTTGGAAGGCATCACTGTACAAAAAGAAATTAATGGCAAGTATACCAAACACAATACCGTAGAAAATTTGCCAAAGCATCTTACAAAAACTGAAGTAAGAGTATAGTTAGAGAAGTAAGAGCAAACCCATTAAAAATAAAAAGATAATGTAAAAATAACAGATAATGTTACAAACATTTCTGGAAAACCTGTAAGCGCAAGTGCGATTAGAAGATCTTTACATCAAAATGGCCTACATGGTAGATTGCCACGTAACAAGCCCTTTATATCAAAGAACAACCAAACGTTTGAATTTTGCCAAAAAAAATATATAAACGAGATTCAAATTTTTTAGAATAATATTCTGTTCACCGATAAACGTAAATTTTGGATATTTGGAGTCAAAAAAAAAAAAAACCCAAAAATATGGCGAACCAAGAACGAAGCCTTAAGCAATAAATATGTATGTTACCAAATTGCTGAAACATGGCGGCGGCTCTGTAATGGTCTGGGGTTGTAATGCGGCATCAGTGGTCGGTAATCTTACATTTATAGAATCTACAATGAAAAAGGAAGATTATCTCGACATTTTAAAAAGCAATGTGGACCCGAGTGAAGAGAAATTAAAACTAGCGCAGAACTGGATTTTCCAACAGTACAATGATCCTCACCACACCACCAAAATTGTGAAAGAGTGATTGGTCAATCATTGTCCAAAAACTTTAGATCATCCTCCGCAGTCTCCAGACATCAATCCAATTAAGCACCTGGAGAATATCTGGACAGAAAAGAAATATTTCTTGCAAAGATAACCTTAAGGCACTAACATACAATAAATGGAACAAAATTTCGAGTGATTTTACTAAAGAACTCGTTGGTTCTATGTTTAGAAGATTGTCAGCTGTGATAAAGACAATGTTTTACATAATTTTAATATATGACCCTGTTTACTTGTTTTGACGCGAACAATCTGGTACCTTTCACTTTAAAACTGAATTATTTTTTATGTTCTTCATTTTTCTAGTTTTTGCTAATGAGTTATATTTTGCTTAAATTACTTATGAATTATGTAATATATTTTGTTTTAAATTTGTACTTGTAGTAAATAAAATAAAACATTTCTTTAATAAATGTTAGGTGTTTACTTTATATTGACGTTCACAGTATAATATGTCGATATGTATCCCTACATTAATTCTAATGTTCATACATACTTGGATAGAAGGGTAGTGCATAAAGTGCACTTCCACACGGAGACCTTGTGGTCCATTGTACATACATACTAAGTTAGCGAAAATGAACTTTTAATTTAGTTATTCTGAACGCGAAAAGATGTTTGATAAAAATTAGTATGAGATAATTTTTATATTATATGTATAATACGATTTTTTTACACAGTCGAAAAAAATAATTGTAAACTTTTTTATTTAAATTTCTAACATTATTCTTAATATTATAGGGTGTCGATTGAGTCTTAAAACAAAATCATAAAAATTTCCCCCTCATATCAATCGATAACAGCATTTATAACCATTTGTGGGTATTAAGTTAATATTTTTTTTAACGCACAATTCCTACGTGCTAATTTTATTTAATGAGATTATAGTAAAATGAATGTATAAGATGAGTTGGCAGTAAATTGGCAATATAGCAAGCAGCAGCTAGACAGAAAACACGTTTAATTGTGGTTTTATTTATTTATTTTTTTTAGAAAACTTGTTTACAATTTATGTATATTGGAATAGACATTTTCATTTCAATTTATTTTAATTTAAGTAGTAGATGTGAGTAACATTGATCTTGAAATTGTATGTATGTATAATGTTTTTACTTTTCATTGGCAGTGTGTTTCGGTAATTTAAATGCTTCTATAAGGGACCGATATAAAAACAAACATAAATTATTTAAATATAAATTGTATACCTGTTGTATTCCAGAAATATGAGTTATTTTGAAATTTAAAAATTGACAGCTGTCATTTTTCTACATACGTGCACAGTTTATAAGTGAAGTAAGATAAATATTCTATAATCACATACATACATATGTTTTTATTATTAAGAAAACACAATTAATAAGCCGATAAATATAACAACTCATTTTGTTATACTCTGTGTAGAAATTAGAATTTAATACACTTTACATACTTATTTGTTCCGGTTCCTGATCAAAATAAATTGTTTAAATTAAACTTTCATTTAATTCATTATGTGTAATAAAAGTTAATTTTGTAATTTTGTGCGTGTACGAAAAATTCTAATATGTGACAATCTATTAAATAGTTTATTATTACATTGATCTTTCTTTAGATTAGAATAGTCAAAACTTTAGGCATTCGGGGAAATGTTAGTTTTACTGCTTTTAAATTATATGAGAAATATTGACATCTAATTTTTAGGAATCATTTCGAGAGGATTTAATAACCTTTTCTCAATAAAAAGGCACATCAACCTTTCTGAAGATTAGAATAGTCAATATTCAAGACTTTCGGGGAAATGTTAGTTTTACTGCTTTTAAATTATGTATATAAGAAGTATTGATTATCTATTTAGGAATCATTTCAAGGGGATTTCATAATGATAGAAGTAAAAAATGGCACTTTAATGAATTATTTCTTAAGCAAATGTGTATATGGGTTTCATAAGGAAAGTTCTTCAACTGTTTCTAAAAAACTTGTTGCAAACCTGATAACTATTAGTAAAATCGAAACGACACAAACAAAAGTGTTAATTGAAGAGTACTTACATATTAGTTTCAGACCCATCGATCGAGAACAAAATATATATAGTGGCATGTTCGAACAAATTTTTTATAGTTTTAATTTTGGCTTTTTGTAATATCAAATAATTCTAATCAACAAAGAATATTTGGGGGAAATCGTACCTTCCACATATTGATAGACAGATATACGGAGAAACATATGTAGCTAGATCGTATATTATGGAGCGATCGTATTAAAATAATGAACAGAGATATCTAGGTATTTAAGGCTTATTTTGGTTGAGTTTCATGTCAATAACCATATTTATAAGAGTTTTATGGGTATTATAGTTATTCTCGGAAGTAGACTTTATATAGGAGCGATGCGATGGCCAATTATGGACTGATCTTCATAAAATTCAATACATAGCCACCCCTATCGTGAATAAAAATTCCACATGAAATTTGTTCGCTTTTCTTTTTTTTAACATTGAATTTTAATAGGAAAAATGTGAAAAGGGAACAAATTTCAGGCGGAATTTTTATTCACGATAGGGTTGAGTATGATTTTATATACATAAGCTGATCTGTGCACAATGTTATTTTGATATCGATATTTAAGTGATTTTCCGAATTTAACTTATAACCACGAAAAATATGGTCTTGTGACTTCTCTTTTAAAGAAACATATTTTAGTTAAATTTTTTATAAATATTTTATAAGCATATTGATCCATTCGTGCGACTATTTTACGTATATATAAAACAATATCTCATTCCCACCACCATGCATGTTTGGAGGACGCCATCCGTATCTTTTTCCATCAGATCCGAACTTACAAAATATTGATTCATTGCTCCAAGGGATATTCTTTTAGAACATTTTTGGTTTTCTAAATGTTCATGGGCAAAGGAAATTTGGGATTGTAAATTCTTCTTTGAAACATGTTTCATATTATAATTCTAGAGGAAAGATCACTCAGAATTGCGTTGGTGCTCTTAAATAGGACAGTCACTGACTGATTCTTTGTAAATTAATGAGTTATATTTAGGTGTTGTTTTTCTGTGCAACATCTTTATAAAATCCATAGGTCATAAGTAAAAAATCTAAAATACTTGTAACCTCTCTGGTAAATAACCTTACGATGTACTTCTGCACACCACTTTGTTTTAGCTATCACCAAATAGTGTTTTATGACCCTTAACCTTTTTTCATAAAATATTTTCAGAACTTATTAATTCCTAAAAACTTACCGCGAAAAACTAACAAAATATATAAATTTACTTTTACGTTCTAAAATATTGCCCAGATCAAATTATCTATTACAATTAACTACAAATAGAAGAAAGTATTAAGAAAGAAAGGACAACGTCCCGTGTACAACATAGGGTACACCAAAGGACAAAACTTGCAGTGAATAATTCAAATCATATAAAAGAAAAATAATTTTCAAAACTACGTATATAAAATGTGATAACCTCATGTCCACCACTGAATGTGTCAACCATTTATGGCTCGATTTGCATATGGATTTGTAGGTTAAAAACTATTCCAAAAAGCATTCAAAAATGAAAATTGTTATACGTATCAAACTTACATATATCTTTATATCTTAAAAAGATTATATGTAATTATAAAATCCAAAAATATACTTCAAATAAATCAATATTATAATTCAATAGTTCTATTCACAATCTTGTGTATTTGAGATTAAAAATATGTGCTACCAACTTTGAATGATCTTTTTAATTTATTTTGCACTGCTTATTGCAAGATACAAAATTAACAGCTGATTTTATAAATCAAACATATTCTCAAAAATAAATAAAAAATTTTTCCTATAAAAGCTTTAAAGAACAGTTGGCGGACTTTTTAATATTAAAAATAACATACTCAATAATATTTTCATAAATTAAATACATTTTATTGATATATAATTATTGTTAGTCAGCTGTTCATTTGCAATTAGGTGTTGCAGACTCAGAGCAAATAAAAACTATTGGTTTTAAGTGTTGCATATAAATTTAAGTCTAGCATGTGGATTGCTGAATATTTTGTTTGTGTACAGCAAAAATATGCTAAACCTTTTGGCAAATGCAATGATGCAATACTATTTGCACAACACTGCGAATAGAACTAATATTACTATCATCTTGCAGTAAGTTTCCTTAGTATTTGTTTAGTTTGTTTATTTATTCTATAACATTTTCTTGTAATCAGTCTACAACTACATATTTTTATAATACTTTTAAGTATAAAGTTATACATTTTTTAGTTAAAAATGCAGAGTTTTAACGGATTATATTTGGGGCATACCGAACAAAAATAAGTACTTTTTCTAGTAGGTTTGTAAGTAGTCTGGTCGAAAAGTTCCTATTATTTTTTTAACTTAATTTGTAAATGAATTTTTCGTTGGGTAGCTAATATTATTAACTTTATTATTTCAGTTATAATATTCAGATGAACCATTATTTAAAATGTTGAGTTTGTTACTTGAAATTATGTTTCCAAATAACAACACACATTAAATTTTTGCTTAAAAGCAAAACATTATTTTGAAATTCTTTAAAAATCATAAACACATTAAAAAACCTATCCAAGAAATATTAATTATAAATTTCTGTTAGAAACTTGAACTAAAGTTCAATGTTAAATTAGTTTTGTATTATTCAATGCTAATTTAATTTTTCCCGATTTATTCTGCAACTATGTATTTCATTACTTTCAGCAAAAATTGGTTAATTAAACATATTGTGTAAACATCAAAATTTTCCGTAAATTTTAAAATATTTCTTTCCAAGAAATAATTAATGCGTTTATTCTTTAATACTTGGGAATTTTATTTTAACATTTTTAGATTTTTATTAATAAATTAATAATAAATAGATTTGTTACTACTGTCTTAATTTATAATTGTGGTTAGTTGACTTAGCTGTTTTTATACCCTACACCATAGTATAGTGGGTATCAGAATCATTTTATGAGGCGATTTAACAATGTCCGTCTGTCCGTCTTGTACGCAGAGTACAGGTTGCAATTTTTTTACGGGCCAAGGACGCTTGAGATTAAAACTGGTTGAAATTGGTCCATTATTTCACCTAGCCCCCATACAAAAGTCCTCCCAAAATAGGGGTTTATCGGTCATAAATGTTTGATTTATGCACGTATTCCAACAAATTTCTCCACAAACAAATTGTACTTGAAGCCTATTCTAATCAACAAATTTTGTGCAGATCGATCCATAATTGACCATAGCTACCATATAAGGTCCGCTGCCAAAAATCACTTTATATACAAAAAACATTTGGCTCAATTTTGAGTTAATTGGTCCGTAATTAGTCATAGGTTCCATATAAGATCCACTTTCCAAAATCAGTTTATTAACCATAAATCTCCTAATAATGGTAGTATCCACATAAAATTGAACACACATAAGTTTTATATGACATTTAATTTTATAACGGTCGGCCCATAATTAGTCACAGCTCCCATAAAAGATTCCCTTTGAAAATCACTTTAACATACTTATATAAATCTTTTATAACAGTTTATATCGAGATGAAATTTAACACAAAGAATATTTATAGTTTATGCACAGAAGTCATGCCACTACATTTTTGGATGATCGGCCCATAATAGGTCATAGCTCCTATATAGAGCCCATTTTTGAAAATCTGTTTTTACACATACTAGTATACTGGGTGTAGGGTATTATTTAATCGGGCTTGACCGACCATACGTTCTTACTTGTTAGTTATACGATTTTATTAAAACAACTACATCGATTCTCTTCATTTAAAATAAATATGTAAAAAACATTTTAAACAAATATCAAGTATTAAACAGCATCTTCATTTAAAATCAAGTTTATGTTAATAAAAACAAAATACAAATTAAAACAGTAAAACAAATTTATAAACAAACATTAACCCATTTGGAGAAATATATTTGAATTTATTTAAACATTTTTCAGATTTTAAATCTTCACTGTCTAATATACAAAACAACACGTACCTAATGTTACAGCAACAATATTATTAACAAATGTTAAGTAATATTTCTCATTTCATTAGTTCCATTTAAGAAACTATCTTTGTTCAAGTTTAAGTTTTAACCTAGACTTCATTCCATGTTAATTACCTTAATCAATAACAATAATAGTCAAGTTCAAATGATACAACAATTGGCAAAAATTATCTCACTTGAGTTTTTGTATTTTTTTTTTAGTTTTAAGACAAGCCAATGACTAGTCAAAAATGGGTTAAATTATAATTAACTCAAACCCGTTACTTACGGTCTGATGAGAGATGAATAAGTTTGAGATTTTTATTTTAGTCAAAACAGACAAAAATATTAAATAAGTTTAGTCAACAAAACGCAATAAACGGGAACGAACACACATTACTAATAAACGTTAACTAAACTTAAAGAATAAAGAATTTTATTAAAAAAAAAACAATCAAATATTTAATTGTAATCAAAATAAAATAAAAAAATATTTAAAACTAACACAATGTTTAAATATTTAATAATGGTAATAGTTATTTCATTATAAATAAAAGTGCTCGAATTTAGCCCTTTAAAACAAAAAACAAAAAACAAAAGACTTAAGACACCAACTTTGTAAGCCTTTGTAAACTATTCAGACGAAAACTTACTCATGAAGTGACTCTTTATTGTAATTTTCGACAAAACTCGTTTAATTGTTCAAATATTCGAACAGCGTAGCATTTTATTAAACAAAAAAATATGCATACATAAGTATTTACATGTGTAAAAAATTAATAAATTAATAAATTATGTGAATTCGCTGGATATTTAATAACGTTGTGGGGTTTTTTCTTGTTCTTTTTTTCAATTTCATTTCAGTTAACTTTTTGTGTAATGGCACAAAGAATCAATGGGAAATCTTTATTCGATTATAAGTAAGTTGAAGAAATGAAATTAATCCTTTTGTCTTTGTTGGTAAATATTATTAAAACGGGTTTTTAAGAATACAACTCTTGCTAGTCTTGAATCAATTTTTAAAGGAAGCGATATGGGGTCTTTGTCGTTCATTGTAACTTTAAGATGGTATAAATGTTTATAAATTTTGAAATAGTTTGCAAATAAGTCACCTATATAGCCCTTAAAACTTCCCTCGCTATATATATTTTCCAGTAAATTTTAGAACGTTGATCTGACAAATTTCCATAAATTAGAAAGCATGATACTAATTATTAAGCACTGAAATAACTAGTGGGTGTTGAAATGTTTAAATTGGCTAGAACATAACACAATTGTAGAAATAAAAGCAAAAAATCTTATTTTTCAACTATCTTGTACTTTTGAAATTAACATTAAGTAATTAAGAAGATAAAGGAACGGTCACTCTTGGGGAAAAATACCTAACCTCTAAATAATATAAATTTAAACTAGTTTATTTATTTGCAAAAAAAAAATTATTTAAGAAAGACACAACAAATATTTAGTTTTATTTTATTTGATCTTGCAAAACTCTTGTAAGAGTAAACCACGTCAAACAAATTTGTGATAAAACGAGTGGTCACGCATTTTTGAGTAAATATTTGCCTTATGGCTAGCATTCAGGTATCTTTACTCTCTTAAATTGCGTCAATATGTCTCATGTTTTGTTTCAATATTCTTGAATATGTTTTTCTTTTTGGATTTACTTCAACTTAAGACATATTTTTATTAAGCTTACAAATTGAATTTGGTTGATTTATTTCAATTTAGTAGATCTTTAACGCCTGTAATGGAACGTTAATTTTTTGTAAGAGCATCAACAAATTGCTAGTTTTATTAAATTTTTGATTTCTCTGTTGACACTTACAGGAAGAAGCTATTTCAGACCTTCTGTCAGAATAGCTCTTGTTTAAAGTTGCTGATAAAGGGTTTTTACAGTCTTTGGTGAGCAAGTAGTGATCGGTGACTTTATTAGGTTGGTATGAGCTTGTTTAACTGTGTGTTATATTACAATATGCTAAATTGGCGTTAATTTAGTTAAGTATAAATACATATGGTGTTTTTAACTAGTGAGACTTATAATTGTATGTGACTTCTGATTTCATTATAATCTCTAAGAGAATAATCTAGGGATTTTAAATTCATGTGTGTGTGATTTGTTCTAGAATTTTAATTGAGTATTTTTTCTTAGTATTCAATTGTATGCTAGACATATTTTCTTCATGTTGTAATTCATAGTTTTGTAGTATGTCGCAATTTACACCAAGCAATTCTTCAAGCTAAGATTATCTTTTAGTCGCCGGAGTAAGGAGAAGATAGGCGAGTATCTAGAGTGATTCGCCTTCTATACAAAAACAAATTTTGTCAGTCATCCCCTAGGATTAAAGATAATGTAAAAGCAATTCCAGAATTTTTTTGCCACGCCTACAAATATCGCCCTTTTAGTATTTTGTTCACTGTGTCGCTATTTTTAGTCTGATCATAACATTTTGTATACCGGTGTTCATGGCTCTGTAAGGGCTACATTTCTGTCCTTAATTATTTTTTTAGCATTATTGTGGCTATGAACTAAGTTTTTCAGTACTCACTTCATTGTACTTTCAATTCATTTTACTCTCTTATTCGTAAATGTCAAAAAGCACAACTATTAAATAAATATGCGAGCAATTTAAGCAATAAGAACTGTGCTGTGAACACCGAAGAAATTTCAAGGAATAATTTGTATCAATCTATTTATTTCGTGTAAGTTGGCAGTATGATTTTAGGATTTGAGTGCAAAATATTTAAATTTTTCTGGTAATTGCAGGTGTACGTATACTTAATTATGTTTGCTATAATTTGCTAGTACTGATTTTTTGCTCTTATTTACAACCATGTTTTATTTAAACTAATGATTTTTATGAATCTTGTTTATTGCTATGCTTAATTTTTTTCATTTTTTTGTTGTTCTATGCATTTTTAGTGTCTTAATTATTAATTTTTTTTTATCAGATCGTTTTAATTTAATGTTAGCTAATTTTAATTTTTTCTATTGTTTTTTAGTTTAATTTTTATTATTATGTTGTATGTAATCTTTTGTGAGTAGTATGATTGGAGCCGATTACGCTAGAATTCTTTAACTGAATGAATTAAATAAAGAGAAATAAAATGTTTGCCATTCAGGATCATTTATGTTTTCACTTCATCATACGAAACATTTGTACAATATAAATTTATTCAAAGTATTGGCCATTGTTAGCTATAACCTTTGATGGCCAAGAACGAATGAAGGCAATTTTGGATACCCTGTTCTAAAGTGAAGCGTATCCCAGAGAGAGCGTTCTACGGGGCAGGGTCTGAACAACAAGTCAGCTGCCCAACTATTTAATTCTAAATAGTTAACAGTTATTACAACGTGTGGTCGAGCGTTGTCGTGCTGCAATATTATGGTTTTATATCTGGCCGCATATTCTGTTCGTTTTTCAGCCAATGCTCGCTTGAAACCAATCAGTTGTATTCGGTACAGGTTGCCTGTAATGATTATAACAGCTCCTAATAGATAGGACCCTTTGGGACCCACCAAATACAGAGCGCCATGGATTCGGCTCTTTGGCCGATCTTCATAGACGCTCTCATATGTTTCGGGTTATTATAATGGATCCATTTTTCATTGCAAGTAATCATTCGGTGCGAAAATGATTTCCAAATGATTTCCATTGCAGACGTACAGATCTTGCTGCCCGCAAAGTTTTTTAAATTGCTGCTTCGGTAGCTCCCAATGTTGAGTTTGACAACAAATTTCAAGGAAATTCTTGCTTGCAATTCTGGTTGTACAAACTTTTTCGGTTGGCCTGGGCGATTTTTGTTGCAAGCTATTGATGAGTTTGACAACAATCTTTGTGAAATAATAATAAGTCTTTAAACTTTTTTGGTTGGCTAGGCGATCTTTGTTTTCTGTGGCAAAAAAAGCACTTCTGAAATGCACAAACCTTCTCTCGTACGTTGAAAGTGATGAAATATATTCACCATAAGCTTTGGTGAGCAATCGGTATGCTTCAGCGGTATTTTTTTGTTAAATTAAATAAGTAAAGCGAATCTTCCCGCATATGACACATTGTTGGCATAAAATTGCACATTTTTAAACAAAAAAACTTTTTACAATAAATAAATGACTGATATAAAGCCTTCATATAAGTTACTAAAGTTAAAAACCGCACTCAAAAGATACGCCATCTATTATGAAAGTATACACCCAATATGTATTTATGATAATTCGAATTTTCCAAATACAAATATTAAGACTAGCTTTATATAATGATACAGTAAGCACGCAAGACAAAAGGTTGAAAACAACAACTGAAAATATGCATACGACTTCACACTTTTAAAAATATTTTAGTATAAATCCCAAATATGATTTGGTTGCTGACGAATCTACCAGTTATTCGAATTTTTGGCCCAGTTCTGAATTTTATGTTTCACCACTAACACGTTATAAACATCACACTAGAGGTAGAGGACATGGGAAAGGCCATGGAAAACGAAAACACGAGCTGCCACTACATGTCTTTGATCTTTCGGATGGTTACCATTATCCTGATTCATCCGAAGAGTTTAGTGGTGAAGTACATTATTCACAACATCCTCATCATCCCCATGGTATACCTCCTGGTCATGCAAAGAAGCAGGGTCATCCACATGGTCCACCACATGGCCATCCTTATGGTAAATAAAACTGTTTTTATATTCGTATACTTAAGTAATTTTTCAAAATCAAAATTATTATTTCAAGAACCTCCCCGACGTTTTCCTCCACCACCAGTTTATGACGAAGATTTTATTAATCCCTGGGCAGTGCCAGCTACAACACCCAAACCTTTTATTGTACAACAACCTCCCATAATAACACCGCGACCATTCATTGTTCAACAGCCACCCATAACTACACCTGCCATTTATGTGGCTCCTATATTGACTACCAGAAGACCCACAATTGCTACCACCCCAGCAACACCCTCTTCAACAGCAGCAGATGATGAATTAACTTATGATATTGATGTACGCTTCGGTCGTGATTAATTGCATTTTATTAACAATATTATTCTTATTATTTGAATGTGTATAAATAAGTATTTAAAAGATTTATTAAATAACCGAATGAATTTATTATCTTTATTCAATTGTGATAGCAATATTTAAATATTAATATAAAATAAAAACTTACAAAGCAGCATCGATTTATATAAAACATGTTTAATACTTTTAAACAATAAACGACGAAATGAAAGTGCATCATGTATTTATACATAGTTATAGATACGGAATTTGTAATGTGAAAGAAAAGGAATTGTTTATACTTTATTCATCAGTACAAAAGTCTTTATGAATAGAATATTTCATATTTCTAAATGAATGGAATTGGAATAGAATGGATTAGAAGCGAAGTGTGAATAATTTATAGAATTAACTCAGATTTAATTCAAGCGAAAACCACTTCTTTTTATTAATTAAATACAAATGAATCAAAGTGATTCAGTCATAGAAGGAAAACTTTTCAAATGGTTATGATCGGCCCAAGTATCTGAATAAATATGTATAAACACAAGATAAATTACCTTATTTCATTATTTCATAAAGGGTGACTCTTAAGCAATTTTCTTTTTAGCAAGACTGTTTTTGGCAGCTCAGCTGTTTTCGTGTAATATGTCATTTAACCATGAATCGAACATCGCTTGCAGATTATTAAATGGAGCGTGCACTTTTTATCGGAAAATTGTGTTCAGCGACGACAAGCAAAATTGTCGTATTTGATGTAAAAAACAGCCAGAAGCATTGCAAATACACCTAATTTTGTTCTTACACGGTAATTGGTTGCTAGAAATCTCGTGTAAAAAAAGATATTGATCGTATTCATAATAGATGATTGGTGCCTTAAATCTAAAACCTATTGAAATTAGTGAAAAACAAGGATTTTTTGGGAACAACTATTCAAGTTTATAATATTAAATCACATACATATACAAGGTGGCGCAAAAGTAATCCTCCTATCAGAAAATGCTATACATTTTGCGAGGCCCCTAATGTCAGTTATGTCAGCAATATTCCGCGTTCTGGAGCAGCGTAGCGTAACATTGGTTATTAACGTGTATTTCGCATGTGTTTACTACACAAATGTCAAAACAGAACTTACATTAGGGGTCTCGCAAAATTTATAGCATTTTCTGATAGGAGGATTACTTTTGCGCCACCTTGTATGTATGCAGGTACAATGTGTTTTTACACAAGCATAGTTATTAAAGAAGAAAAGTTATGCACTCTAAGCACTCTAAAAGTAAAAGCTCAATTTACAATCTTGTGAAAAATCTTGAAAAAAAATCACAACAAGAATAAACTTTGTTTATTTCCAAACCGTGTTAAATCAAAACCGTGTAAAAACAGAATTAGGTGTACTGGTATTTTTTCCCGAAACATGCACTGTTTGGTGTGGATTAAGGGCAGGTGGCATCATGGGACCATACTTTTTCAAAGATGACGAAGGCAGGAACTTGACTCTTGGTGATAACAATTTTTTTTTGCTCATAATACAAGAGTAGGACTTGGCAGACATGTAATTCCAACAATACAATTAAAAGGTGATTTCGGTTAATAGTGTTTTTCACGTTTAGGGCCGGAAAATTGGAGAGCAGGTTTGGCTGACATGTGATTCCACCAAAACAACTAAAAGGTGATTTCGGTTAACAGTGTTTTTCACGTTTGGGGCCGGAAAATTGGCCGCCTTGTTCATGCGATTTAATGCCTTTATGGGACTATGTTAAGGCTTATATCTATCGAGATAAGCCCGCAACGGTTGAAGCACTGGAAGCTAATATTGAAGAATTTATTGGTGATATTCCGGCTGATATGTTGGAGAGAGTATGCCAAAATTGGACCCATCGTATGTACCATTTAAGGCGAAGTTGCGGTAAAATTTTACATGAAATCATCTTTAAACATTGAATTATACAGATCGTTCTCAATCGTATCAAATATAGTTCTCATACATTTCCCTAAATTGTATGTGCTTTTTTTTAATCAAATCCGAAAGCCCTTAAAAATCAGTTTTTAATTGATTATAACTCTTACATAAGTTCATAATCTTTAAAAGCTCCGATATAAAAACTGCACCCTGAAATAAATATTGGAATTTATTTTTCAGATATTTTTAAGCAGAAAATATGTAAACTTAAACCATACATATGTAAGGTTTTATTATTCTATATGAATATTATTCAATTATGAAATTGCCCTTTCAATTTCATAAATGAGTTACGACTCTGGACTTTAATAATTATTATATAACTTTGTTGGTACATTTTATACAATTTAGTACATTTTATACAATTTAAAATAAGTTAATACTAATATGTTTTCTTTTTATTGGACCATTAAAGAAGTATAAAAAACACAATGACTCTTTAGTAATTGGGTTATCGTACTGATTGGTGAAAATGTTCCTGCCCACTTAGTGTACAATGTAAAAATAAAACTGTTAAAGTGAAATGCAAAAATAAAAAAAAAACAATACAAACATAATATAATATTTATAAATTAATGAAAAAAAAAAACAAATACAAATCCAGTTTATTTAATATCAAGTTCTAGAATAAAATACTTCTTAAATGTTAAAATCACAACAATAAGGTAAACAATACCAAAACATACGCAGGGTGCTTTTAAATGACTATTATACTTTTTGAGTACAAATTCTAAAGGAATCGGAAGCGCTTAAAACCAACTGGGAACAAAGAAATACTTTTTCTGGAAATCCCTTGAATGAATATGCACGTACATATTATGTTACTTACTGCCTAACTATAATAACAGACATTGAAAAGAGTTGATTCGAGGCAATTTTGTATTTAAAGTAAAATTTATGTTTATTATAAATCTATCAAACTTTACCTTACTAACAGTTGTTAAATAAATATACAATTTACATACATTTATTTATACAATAAAAAAAGTTAAACTCATTATATTATTATTCAATAATATTACATGAATTATATTAATTTAATTAGAAACCACTGAATGTATTGGCCCATAATCATAGTCATAGAAAAAGCATAACTTAAGCAAAAGCATGCTTTTGTTTTAAATTCAGAACAAAATTTAAATGTTTTTGTTGTTTAAAAGTCTACTTTTACTTAAAGTATGCTTTTTCTATGACTATGATTATGAGCCATTGTATTTATTGGATTTAATTGGTTTCTTTTAGAATATCATTTAGTACTCATTTCACTTACAAGATTAGGGAAAGGTGGTGGTCAATGACACTTCTTAAGCAGAGTCTTCTCCACTCGTACCAATAGTACGAGTCAATATCTTCTAAGTCAAAATAGATCATCGAAATAGATCGCCAACACGATTTAATAAAATACGAAGTGCTTAGCTATCTTCCTCATTCTATGTAAAAAATCTGTGATTTTCAGGTAGAAATCATTGAACACAATACCGAATTACTGCAAAGGCCGTTTAATCCTAGACTGTCCAGTTCTAGGCTTCAAAAGTAATTAAGTAGTGAACAACAATCCTTGTCCTCCAATGATCCTTAACTTGAAGATAGAGAACATTGGCATTCCCTTAAATGTCCCGTACCCTAGGAACAAAAGCTCCTTGCTTCTTAGAAACGAGTTTTTTAATGTTTGTGATGGCAAAGCTACCATCAGCATAGATGTTCAGGGTAGTTTTTGAGACAACATTTTATCACAGTCATTGTGTTACTGTTAATATTCAGAGATTATGATCTACATAACCCACACTACCACCAGAAATACCATTTCGCCAAGTATACCGTAATTGTACGAGAGTTGTAGAGAGATGCCCTACAATGGAGTCGAATTGGAGTTTCTCTCTCCGAACAGACATGATCTGTGCCTTATCTAACTATGAGGATTTAGCTTACACCATACCATCTCAAAAAACAAGATTAAACTGAACTGATAATATTTACATATATTTTTATTATATTTTTGATTCTACAAAATACGTTTTGAGAGGTTTAAAATTTACTGAAGACTTCAAGCACCAATTTGCAAAATGTTACCAGAATTTCTGTACATTGAGTGTTTTCAAAACGGAATAATTGACAAATTTATGCTCTCAAAAACGCACGATTTTGTACATTAAAGTAGGTATGTTTCCTCGAAAGTAAAAAGATTAAATAATGTAATAAAGTAGATGATATTTAATGTTTCACTCAAAAGATTTCTTTCACGATTTCCAATGAAATACAAAGTCAATTGGATGTATGTATACAAAACCTTTAATTCGACTGAGAAAGAGTGTTTTAAACCGAAAGCATTTTCGTTTTCGTTTGACTTCGAGAAATTGTTCGTATATAATTGGAGTTAATGATACCCAAAAAAAATTTTATTGTTTAGAAAGTAAACAAAAGCATTCGTTTGATATCGATCGATTGGTTTTTAATGTTCTCAAATAAAGTAACATTTTTGTTGATTATGCATAGATTAGATCTGGTACCGCATCCGGTACAGCTTTCTAATTTTCATAATTTAATTCGGTTGGTTTTTAATGCTCTTAAATAAAGTAAAATTAATATTCTTCACAATTTGAAAACACAATTTTTGCTGATTATGCTTAACTTAAATTGTTTGTTTATCTCAAGCTTCGATTAAACTGTTATAAAGACTTTTGGATTCGGTATCGTGTCCGGTACAGTTTTTTGAAGGTCATAAGAGAACTTTTTTCAAAGTTCTAAAAATTTTAATATATGTAAACGATTTTGTTTACTTAAACCTGGGCCCTCTTCCACAAACAATTTATTAAGTTTTCTCTTCGCTCTAATCAAGTAGATTTTTTTTTTGCAAAGAGTTAATTGTTTTTGTTTAACAATATCTCATTTTACACTAATAAATTTTTTTGCAGATACTTTGCTCTCTTTGTTAAGACTTTGCGCCATAAAAGTATTTGCGCTCTCCTGCTAAGTGAGTGTGCATAGTGTTCCACAAAGCTTTTAAACATCTTTGTATTTCTGTCTTATCACTTTTCTTTTTGTAAAAAACTTGCCGCTGAATAAAATTGGTATAAAACTTACAGTGTTACATTTTATTAAAGAACAAAAATATATTTTATTTGCTAGATTTCAGAACAAACAACTTAAAAAATTATTGTAAATATTTAGACACATTAATGTTTAAATTTCTTTAAAAAGGCCCCAAAACTATCGTCAATTATGCGCCGTGTTTTTTTGTGGCAATCCTCTTCAGTAGGATGTATGTATTTCGGCGTAATGATGGTATTAAATAGTTTTTCACTCCAGAAATGGACTCCATCCATTGTTAAATCTTTGACTTACAGCCGAATTCCGTAACACGCTTGCAGTTCCTCTGTAAAAGGTTTAGTCTGGCCCGCATATCATCATATCATACAAACGGGTGGTTTCATACCACTCCATATATCCTTCCTTGTGTAATATAGGTGCTTCTGTTTTAATAATTGTGTAATCCACGCAACCACAAACACAATGAAATCCACCCATCATAAAAAAAAAATTCAGCAATACCACTCATGTCATCGAGCCGCCGCATTGTGTCTTCTTATAATCAGGTCTTCACTGTCGTTGAACAAAAACTCATGTCTTAACAGTTTGAAAACTTCACTAGTTATAGGAATATGAATTTGTAAATGGATCGTTTACCTTGCAAATTTTTGACAAACTTATCAAAATTTGCTTTGCAAAAATAGAATTTACAGTTTTTGTGGAACGAAACAGTATAATTATTTGCCAAAGCTTTGCAAATTACTCTTTTCAATATTAATTTTGCACTCTGCACAAAAGAACGATATAAAACAGAAATTGCTAAGAGAATATAAAAATTTCAAAAACTTTGCAAATTACACTTATAATCACTTCTCAAATAGTATACTAATTCTGAGTAACATAAAGTTTAGCAAATTGACGAATAATTGTATAGTGCAAAGTGAAAAGTTGTGAAGTTGTTTTAAAGAATAGGGCCCTGGTAAATATGTCATGTTGGTATTAAGACAAGTGTATGAGCATGTCACAAAGGTTTTTGTAGAACATTAGAACAATATAAGCCAGATGCACTCCGACAAACCTGAAATTGCCAACTGGTATATAGTCCCAATTTGGAGTTAGCTTGCATTTAATTACACATTAATTATTTAATTATGAAACAAACAAATTTCCTTAACAAATTAACTCTTTGAATTTCTGCCAACTGATTATAAACAAAGTGACTAAAATAAAGAATCACTTAATAAGCGTATAAAATTTGTAACGTATATAGCACGCACCCACTTTGTTTTAATTTTTTTACGTTACTTTTTTTCATAAACAGTCATATAAAAGCCTGGGTTTTATAATAACTAAAGTTATTTGAAACCAAACATTCAGTGAAAGAAGATCGCTAATAGTCGACATGGGTAAGAAAACCAAAACCTAAAAAGAAATTGTGTTTCTTTAATGAAATTAAAAGAAAACAATATTACAAAAAAAAAAAGAAGAAACAAAACATACAATGTGTTTTATTACTGAAACAAACAGTGGTTATTGAACTTTATGTTTTTAATTCAAAGAAATAAAGTGCTTCACAAAATTATGCATACTTATGAGTGCTACGAATAAATAACAATTTATACACAGAAATACGTATGTAAATATTTATTTTACTCCTTAAAAACACCGAAAATGCAATAAAATGTTTGACAACATGACAGAAAAAAATCAAGAAGAAAATTATTAAAAAGCCGCAAAGACAAAGAAAAAAACCTAAATTTACGTTTTCGAAATTTTAAAATAATAAATATTTTGGGTCGCCAAAAAAAAAATCAAATTGTTTTTTTTGTGTTTGTGTTAATAACTAACTGGATTTAATATTCTAGTAACGTTTTTATTTTTTTTTTCAAATAATTCGGTTGTATTGTTGTTATTTTTTGTTTATTTTGTATAACGATTTCTTCCCACTTTTGGCAACGTCAAAGCCACATTTATACTTACATATACTTACTTAGTTACGTTGAAATGTATGCATGCCGTCCAAACGCACTATGGGGTTTGTGAACTGTGAACAAAAAAAAAACAAAAACTAAAAGTGTTAATAAAATACAATTTTATAACAAATACAATACTGTAAATTTATAAAGACAACAATTTGTTTTTCAAAATTAAATCTAATGTTCTTCCGCCTTAAACTGTGATATGAACAAAGAGGATTAAGCTGTAGTTGCAAAACAATATTTTGAAATAAGCAGTTAACATTTTCTTCTTTAGTTACAAATATGTACATATGTGTTCCAAGTGTGTAAACTATTATTTTTTAGAGTGTGCCAAAATATGTTGGTTTTTAGTGACTTAAACTAATTATCAGCTGTACTATTACTTTTCTTTGATTAGTTGTTACTATTTACATACTTGTATTTAGTTCTAAAATTAGCAAGTGCCGACAAAGTTCAATGTCATCGCGTCCCAAACCAAAAGATTCTTCTCAGTAACGATATTTCCAAAATTCGCGATGGCGGTGCGAATGTCAGAATATGGCACGATAGTTTTTGAGATGATATTTTATCACAACCATTATGTGACTTCCGTAATTGCCTGAAAAGCACTACATAATTCGTGGTACAGTTTAAGTATTCAGACATTATTTCATCGAGTATACCGGGATTGAATCAGATTTGTAGAATTGAAGGTTCTGTCTCCAAAAAGATATCCACTATCCCCTTTGATGAGATCCAATACTAAAATATCTTTGACAGTCTCACAAAACTAGATTTAACTTAACTGATAAGATGAACACATTAATTTTATTATTTCTTTGATCTGTTATTTTCCTAAATTAATTAAAATTTTAAAATCATTACATATTCTTTTAATTTGTTTAATACAATTTTTTAGCCTGTTATCTTTCTAAATTAAATTAAAATTTTGCAATTGTTACAGATTAAACGCCAATTCTTTAGATCAGCTTAATAATCAATTATTCTGTAATCATTAATTTATTACTGCAATAATCACATATTCAAATAAATAGGAGTGTAGGTTATTTTAAACAACATAAATATACGAGGGCGGTTCGAAGCCTTCTTCGCCTAGAACAAAAAGCTCGATATAAACAGAAAAAAGTTAGGTGTTTTGGAAACTTCCATCTGGCAACTCCTTCATTTAGAAACAGGTGTTCAAAAAAGACGCATCCAGGAATTTTTTTACAATAAAAAAATGTGAAATTCGTGGTGTCTTTAAATATTTAAATAAAAAAGGTAAAAAATTGGGTTGCTGAATTTAATCGTGGTCGTACAAGCATTGAGGATGAACCACGTAAGGGACGTCCAAAAACAGTAATAACAAAAGAAATTGTAGCCAAAGTTCATGATATGGTATTAAATGATCGACGAATAAAAGTGCGTGAAATAGCTAATATCATAGGCATCTCAAATGATCGAGACCATTTAATTTGGCATGAAGAACTACAGATGAAAAAGCTTTCAGAAAGATGAGTGCCAAATTTGTTAACAGTCGACCAAAAACACATAAGAATGAAAATTTCCCAAACTTGTTTGGATCGTTTTATAACTGTGGATGAGACATGGATCCCTCACTATACTCTGGAGACAAAAGAACAATCCAAGCAATAGACTGAAGCTGGAGGAAGTGTTCCGAAGAAGGCAAAATGAATTCAATTAGCTGGTAAGGTTATGGCAACGTTTTTATTGATTGATTATCTCCAAAAGGGTAAAACAATAAACTCAGAGGATTATTGTATCATTTTTAATAAATTAAATGTAAAAATTCGAAAAAAAACGTCCTGGCTTACAACACAAAAAAAAATAACTCTTCATCAAGACAACGCACCAGCGCACAATAGTGTTTTAAAATCAACGAATTAATGTACGAGTTGTTTGACTACCCACCTTATTCTCCTGATTTAGCTTCCAGTGACTTTTACCTGTTCCCAAATCTAAAAAAATGCCAAGTGGACAAGTGTTTTACCTGAAATGAAGATGCAATTACAGTAGTAACCCACTATTTAGAGGGCCTTGAGGAAAACTATTTTAATCAAGGAATATAATTGCTAGATAAGTGTTGGACTAAGTGTATTGCAGTTTCAGGAGATTATAATGAAAAATAAAAATGTTATTGAAACACTAACTATTCTCTTTCTGTGGTAGGCTAAGATGTTCCGAACCGCCCTCGTATTTCCAACTTTAAATGAGATGCAACTATAGGGTGTTTTTTTTAGATGTATAGAACTTCAAGTTGGCAACACTTTTTTAACTGCCGGCCATTTTGTCAGCTGTGAAGTGATTTGGCTTGGCATTTTAACATGAATAGACTAACGGCTAAACAACGCTTTCCAAATGTATTTCAAAATTTTCTAATTTTGTTTCAGAAATTTCCAATTGTATTAGAAATTTATATTTTCAAAATCTCGAATTATTTAAATTAATTATTTAAAAAAGTTGTAATTATAGTTATCTCGCGGTTTTCATTGCTAGCATGTAAAAAAACATGTTCTAAAAATTATCGACTTAATGTGTTAGAGAGTACATTAGAATAATATTATTAAGTTAAGCACAACAAGATTCCACGAAAAGTACTCATACGTATGTAAATATTAAATACATTGTGATGCATTTCCTATTAAATACACATTTAAATAATTAAACTTTTTATAAACGCTCACTTTAGCTAAAAGCCTTATTACACTTATACCTCTGCTGCTGCTGGGCATAGTTCTGACGGCGGTACCTACAAAAGCCTCTAATCAGCCATCACGCATTGTATGCTACTTTAGTAACTGGGCTGTTTATCGTCCAGGTCTGGGACGTTATGGCATCGAAGATATACCCACTGATCTTTGTACACATCTTGTATATTCATTTATCGGAGTCGATGATAAATCTTGGGAAATACTTGTAATTGATCCGGCATTAGATATAGAAGATAATGGATTCCGGAATTTTACACAATTGCGTAAGACACAGCCCAATCTAAAATTACAAATTGCTGTAGGTGGTTGGGCTGAAGGTGGTTCGAAGTATTCACAAATGGTGGCGGTACGAGAACATCGTCTTAAATTTATACGCAGTATTGTTAACTTTATGAAGAAATATGATTTTGATGGTTTCGATTTGGATTGGGAGTATCCTGGAGCCACAGATCGTGGTGGTACTTATGGTGATAAGGACAAGTTCTTGTACTATGTACAAGAATTACGACGTGCTTTTGAGAGAGAAGGTAAGGGTTGGGAGATAACAATGGCTGTGCCAGTGGCGAAATTCCGTTTGCAAGAGGGTTATCATGTGCCTGAACTATGCGAGTAAGTTGGAAATTGTATTCATCATGGGTAAGAATCTAAAATAATATTGAATTGTATCCTTAGAAATTTGGATGCCATACATGCCATGACCTATGATTTACGTGGTAATTGGGTTGGTTTTGCTGACAGTCACAGTCCTCTCTACAAACGTAAACATGATCAATATGCTTACGAAAAACTGAATGTTAACGATGGGTTGGCTTTGTGGGAAGAAATGGGTTGTCCAGCTAATAAACTTGTTGTGGGCGTACCATTATATGGTAGAACCTATACCTTGAGTAGTTCCAATAAAAACTACAACATGGGCACTTATATTAACAAAGAAGCAGGAGGTGGTGCACCAGGCCCCTATACAAACGCTAGCGGCTTTTTGGCTTATTATGAAATCTGTACTGAAGTGAAAGATAAAGCAAATGGCTGGACTGTTGAGTGGGATGAAGAAGGCAAAGTACCATATACATATCGTGATACCCAATGGGTGGGTTATGAAAATGAGCAATCAGTGCAAATCAAAATGGACTTCATTAAGATGAAGGGCTATGCTGGGGCTATGGTCTGGGCCATTGATATGGATGATTTCCATGGTTTCTGTGGTCGCGAAAATGCACTTATGCACATTATACACGATAGCATGAGAAACTATCATGTGCCTGAACCAACACGAGAGACTACACCTAGGGTAAGTTGTCAGTTGTTATGTGAATTATTTTGAAAATGTGTACGACAAAAAATAGCAACAGTAGCAGATGCCAAATGATAAAATATTCATACATACTTGATATAAATATAAATATGTTTATGTTGTATGAATACACATACAGTGCAAAGCAAAACTGTCCGAATGTTTTGCATACAGGAAGGTGCTTTTGGATGCACTCATGCAGTCTATGCCAATAGTATTCTTTTCTATCAGACTGGTGTTGGTTGACTTTCGTTTCGTCGCTCCAAATAACTCGTTTTCAGTCATCTATTGTCCAATTTTTGTGGGTTTTACAAAAATTAAGGTGTTTTTTCATATTTCTATCGGAAAGTGCTGGTTATTTCTTTTTCACACTGGCTACTAAATCAATTCTATATAATGTGCGTCTAATAAATGACATCGTTACCAATACTTTTTGCAACATTTTTCTATATCTTGATTTCCTTATTATGTAGCAAACATTCAATCTGCCGGGCATCACTATCAGAAAGCAGTCTTGGTCGACTCCCTTGCTTATTATTGCAAGTTACATTACGTCGTTTTTTATATCATTTACCGTGGATTTATTTAAATTAAAATCTTCAGCAATTTTACGGCATGAATAATTATTTTGCAACAAATTTATCACAGTTTTCTCATTTGGCGTTTGTCTCATTTTTAAAGATCTTTTAATTTTTTATTTAAAAATCAAGTTAATCACCTCACAGTTCTAACAATAGCGCACAAATAGAGCAATAAAAGCCTGATAACGAGATCGCAATAAACAGAGAAATATTTCTTGTACTGTGCAAAAGTGTCCGAATAGTGAATTTTTTGTTTTTTTTTAATTTTTTTTTATTTTTTTGAAGCAATTTATGTGAGTTTTTGTGCTTTATAATTTAGAATAAGGTTCAACCTATATATGTGTTGTTTTCATTACCTTACTTCCTTAACAAAACATCCGAACAGTTTTGCTTCCAACTGTATATGTAGGCACATTAGGAGGTCTTTATTTGCCAGGAATAATAATAATAATAATCGATGTTTACAAACAATATAAAAGTTTGTTGGTTATGCTGTTTTTATTGACATTAATTTTATAGTTCCGAGTCGAGGCGAGCCACCCTAATGTACAAATTAATGATTGTTTTTATAGTTTTCTAGTATATTTATTTTCATTGTTTTTTGCTTTTCAGCCAGAATGGGCTAAACCGCCAGCAACGCCACCAAACCCTGATGAGGGCAGTCTGGTTATTTTAGAAACAACAACTAAAAAACCTAAACCCGTGACAACAAAAAGACCCTCAATATCAACAACTGCTGCAACAACAAAGGTAACCAAATGTATATAAATACAAATTCATAGAATATCTTTTCATTTAAAAAGTACCAAAGTACAAAATTGTATTAAAGTAAAACTGAATTATTGCAACTATATTGAACATGATAGAAACATTTAAAGAAATAATTTCAAATTGCTTCTACCGCAAGGAAACTGACAGAGAACTGTCTATGTGTCTAATTCTAATAATTTATATGAAAAAACATGTCACTTTAACATGACGCTGGCCTAGGATAGACCAGAAATAAATTCATATCTATGTATTAATACAGAGTAACAGCTGAGACAAATAAAGTGAATAAATTAATAATAATACCCATGAAAAACTATATTAGTTCTAGAACTCATGCATATAACCAGTACACGTTCTAGTTTGGAATTCGGAACAAGTTCTACGGAATCGTTACGAATTCCTTCCTTGAAACGGTTCTGGAAGCAGTGTTTTAACCAATGATATTTCTGATTGAATTTTGTCACCCTCGGAACTAGTTCTACTCCTTCATAAGAATGGTTATAGCAAAGGTTTTTATTCGAAATTGTCATACTTGGAACTAGTCAATTTTTGTTTTTTTTTTGTTACATTACAAAAAACAGTCTTTTAAAATACAGGCTAATGATTATTGGATCTATTCCTTTTTTAAATTTCCATGATGAGATCTTGTGAAAAAATATTTATTCTTTTTTTAAATTTCCATCTTGTGAAAAAATATTGATATGAATATTTTTCGGTGAATACAATTTAATTTTTTTTAATAATTAAATTTAAATTTGTCCAAAATAGAATTAAAGGTTTTTCTAATGGTTGTAGTTATAACTAAGGTTGTTTCGGAACAAGTTTGATTTCTATAGAATTTGTAGTTTCAATATCACTGTTCTATGGATGTTATTAAAAAATCTTAAGTGGTTCTGGTTATAATAGTTCTGGAACTGGTGATTTTGGAATAAATTCTAAAAATGTTACTGTGTATTTTTTTTTTAAATAATTAATTTTAAAACCATTGATAACGACGATTTATCAATAACTTTTACCACAAATAAACAAGTTACGTTAAACATATATCCTGTTTTCAAGTCACGAGACAGTGGGTAAAAGTTGAATGTTAAATAATTACTTTCATCTGATAAATAGGACTTCTATTACCTATTTTTGAGAAGCTGAATCAGTTGATAGACAAATATATTGGCACAAATATGTTGGCCAAACTTTTAGGAAGGTTTTTATATCCAACACCACCATAAGTAGAGGTCGCAATTTTGAAAATATTTCCATGAAATTTGGCATATGGTATTTCGGCCCAATGACAGTTGGAATGGAAATTTGTTGAGATTGGTCCTTTATTTCACATACTCCCTATGTAAATGTCCTTCCGAAATAGGCGCATATCGGTCATAAAAGTTTGATTTATGCACGTATGCAAACAAATTTCTCCACAATTAAGTTGGGCCTAATCACACCTATACATATTTTGCATCTCGGTTCAAAATTGCCCACTTCCGAAATTAACTTTAACCACCATAAATCTTTTAAAAATTTTGATATCCAAATAAAATTTAACACAAATAAGTTGCATATATACCGAAGTCAAGACACCTAATTTTACAACGATCGGTCATAAGGTCCAATTCTAAAAATTAGCTTAACATGTATAAATCTCTTAAAAGTGTTTATATAGGTATACAACATACATATAAAATTTAAACTAAATGTTTGAATAATCGGTCCGTAATAGATAATAGCTCCCATATAACGCCCATTTCTGTTGTGTAGGGTATTATATTATATGAACATTTCGACTTTACCTATGTATATAATAAACCCATTATAGTCGATAATTCATTACAGCCAAGTTGGTTAGTCCCAATTTACACGAAGCACTTTTTGTAGAAAATATTGATACAATTATTTCCTTGAAATTTCTTCGGTTTTTACACAGCACAATATAATTGCTTAAATCATTCGTATTTTTATTTGAGTAAGAGTAGACGAAGAATGATAAAATAAAGATTACGCCATGCGCATGATTTCCCGTTATGTGACGTAGAAGGGCCATTCTAAGGGTTACCAATAATGTTTCATGTTTTAGAATTAAAATTTCTTGCGAAAATCTTCCCCTTACCACGATGTCTAAGAGATAATCAGCTAAGCTTACAGAATTGCTTCGTGTAAATTGGGACTTACAATCGAGTTTTACTGTATGTACATTTATCATTTTTGATTGTGATGTTGCTGCTTGCAACGAAACCAAAAACATTAGTCAACATTTTTTAATATCAATATAATAGCACTCTAATTTATTTTGTATTCAATGTTCTTGCCAAAAGTATACCCTATATAAGACGCTAAAAGATGCTTTAAGAAACATTTTATTTTTAATTTTACTCTTTTATTATTTATTGAAAATGCCTTATTTCCTTAAGCCTAACAATTGGCTGTTAAGCTCTACGAAGCCTCGACTCCAGTGATGCCAACTTTTGAGACTGAAAACGCGTAAACATTTTTGAAAAAAGGGCTAAATGGAAAAAAATCCATATAAAGCCACATGAAATTTTCTTTTTTTCGGGCTTTTTCGCATTTTAAGTGACTAAAATCGGGCTAAATCTAGCCCGAAAAGGGCTAAGTTGGCATCGCTGCTCGACTCCGTCTGGCTCTGAGGTAGAATTCTAGCAAGCGGATTCGGGTGGGTTTGTAGCTTTTTGATGTAGTTCTTAAGAAACATGTGTCTTAAATACTCAAATATTCAAAATATATTAAAAAAATGAATCTTAATAGTAACTATAAATAACTAATATCGTATCTGTATGTGATAAAAATTAGCTTTTTTAATATAATGCGGCTGATTCCATCTGAATGGAAAACTTTAATCTGTCTTGAAAACTTATATGAAAGTCCAGCAGGTTTTAAATAAGATGTGTATATATGGGCCACCTTAAAATAAATATTTCGATCTCTTAAGATTTTAAGTTTCTCTCTGAAACATGGATACATACAGAGTCTAAAGTTCATGGGGGCCTATAAGTATACCCTACATATGTAATAGAAAATCTAATTTTTTTTTTACTTTTTTTATGACTAGACTGAATGAATCGCTGAACTTAATTTGTGTATTAATGTTTTTAATAAGGTTGACAATAGTGTATAATTAAAACCATATAAACGTACGGCAAATAAACTGTATAAATTTAATAAAATTTTACAGTTTGATTAATTTATTCTTTTTTTACAAAAAAAAGAACACAAATTATAAAACTAATTTGCGATATAAGCGACATAACCTAAAAATTTACAGTTTAGAATAAAATGTTTGCTTTTAAGGTTTTAAGTTGTTCTATTTATATTTTATATACTTTGTGCGAATTCAGTTATTTTAATTAATCCTAAAGTAGTATATTTTTAATTTTAATTAAGAACAAAATTTGTCCTTCAAAATGTAAAATTTTAGTTTATGACTGTTTGCCACAAATGGACGTTATATAGGTATACTCGTACACACTAACAAAACGTATAATTTTAACTTGTCGATGTCGTATAATCTGTCTAATTTTAAACATCTTTATAACATGCAAATACTAAATATATTATCGATGTATGTATAGTTAATTATTCAAACAATTAATTAAACATTATTAAATTATAATTACTATAGAAGCCAATGAAAGTCACTAAAAAACCTTCAACTACCGCAAAACCAGTCACGGAGAGTGTATCTTCACAACAACCTATAACTGAAGAACCAGAAGTTGTACAACAACCTATGGAACACTCTGATATTGATTGTTCACATAGAGATTTTGTACCACATCAGGACTGTAGAAAGGTAAATGCTTATGGTTTTTATATAAATTATATTCAAAAATATTTTTTTTGTAAAAAATTTTCAGTACTATCGCTGCGTTCATGGACAACCCGTTGAGTTCGAATGTAAAGAAGGTTTGGCTTTCCATACCGTCTCAAATGTTTGCGATTGGGCTGAAAATAGTGATCGTTACTATTGCACCCGCTTAAAGAAGAAAGACATGGGCAATAATGCTTAGGGCATTATTAGTTTGCATTTAAGTTTTAAGTTACACATTTACGAGTAATATTTACAAGTATTTTAGATGAATAAACGATTTTTATAGTGAATATACATGCATTTGTTATTAATTATATTTATATTTGTAATTGATAATATTTACATTTGTAGTGGTGTGGGTTACCATCATAGTGGTAAGAATATGATGGGTGTTTTCTCGCTATGTTGATGTAGGGTAGAGTTTGTAAAGCCCAAAAATATTAGTCTAACACCGTCTTAAAGCATACTTATCAAAAAAGTGATTTTGGGTCTATTAAACTATATCCGTCCGTCTGTTTGGCTAGCTGGTTTTCCATGTAAACCTTGTGCGCAAAGTACAAGCTTGAAAATATTTCGTTAATATTATGCATGTAAATTTTGTTTGGACCAAGGACCACATGTGGTCAAATAAGCGCCCATGCTTATGTTCTTTTCCAAAATTGCACTCTATCGGCCATAAATTTTGTGCAGATCGGTCAATAATTGACGACCAGAAATCATATAAAATTTAACCAAATAAGTTTCATTAATACTAATGTCATTTCACAATTTCCACGTGAATCCCGAGAAGATAAATTCATCAGCTGTTAATCGACAAACTATGAAACAAAGACCTGTATGTCGGATAACTACTTGTTACTGCAGATAACAATATCTCTCAAACTACAGTTTTCTAATAAAAACAAATAAATGTTTCGGCTCTCGATTTATACAAATTCTTCTCATAGTTTTCTATATTTTGTTAAAATCGTGTGGCAGAATAACTAACGCTATTTTTATAGCCTTCAACACCATAGTGGAAATACTATATTAGATTTGTGCTGATGTTTGTAACGCTCAAAGATATTAGTCTAACACCCACCTTAAAGTAAACCGATCGACTCTGAATCACTTTCTGAGTCTATTCGTCCGTCTGGCTGATTGTCCATTTAAACCTTTTTCGCAAAGTACAAGACGCAATTTTTAAGATATTTCGATAAAACTTGGTACAAAAATATTAAAATAGGTAAATTTTTTCAACTAGACCCCATACAATCGATCATACATGCTTGATATATAATCGTATTCAAAAAAATGTCACAAATAAGTTGTAGATGAAGTCTAATCACATTTAAAAATTTTGTGCAGATTGGCCCATAATTGACCATAGCTTCCATATATCGTCCACTTCCGAAAATCCCTTTAACGAGCATAACTCTCTAAAAATGTTGGTATCCACATAAAATTCAACATAAATAAGTTTAATAATAAACAGAAATCATCATACCTAATTTTATGATGGTTAGTCCATAATTATTCGAAGCTCCCATATATGTAAGACCCCCTTCGAAAATCACTTTCACATGTATAAATCTTTTAAAAGTATTTATATCGAGATGAAATTTAACAGAAGTCATGCCACTAAATATTTGGATAATCGGCCCATAATAGATCATGGCTCCCATATAGCGCTCATTTCTGAAAAATTGTTAATGCCCATATAGTGGGCTATATGGACTGTACTTTCCTACTTGTTTTATATACATTAGGGCGATAACTTTTTAACACTATTTGCGACTATCAAAAATGGCATAGTATAGTCGAGTAGAACAGTAAAAGTATTAATAAAAAATATGATAATATTTTCGGATTGTTAAAAAAGTTCATGGAGCGATCGGGTTGAAGTTTGAAAAGAACCATTTTGATCTTACGAAAATTTAAAAAAATATACGTATCACTTAAATGCTATTTTGGAATTTATTCACTGCTTTAGATTAAAAAATTTTCCTACGGTTTACAATTTATGACAGTTCAAAATTCGTTATATGTAAAAACTTTAGTAAAATACCTTACGATATTAAAAACAAGTAAGAAAGTATAGTCGGTCAAGCCCGACCATATAATACCCTACACCCAGTATATGTATAAAACAGTTTTTCAGAAATGGGCGTTATATGGGAAATATAACCTATTGTGGACCGATCATCCAAAAATTTAGTGTCATGATGTCTGTGAATATAAATATTATATGTGTTAAACTTTATCTCGATATAAATACTTTGAAAAGATTTATAGAGCTTAAAGTGAATTACGGAAAGGGTCTTATATGGGAGTTTCGCCTACTTATGGACCGACCATTATAAAATTGTACCGTATTATTTGCATACATATGAAATATATTTTTGTTCAATATTATTTGGATACCAACATTTTTGAGAGAGTTATACTCTTTAAAGTGATTTTCGGAAGTGGGCCTTATATGGGAGCTACGAGTAATTATGGACCAATCTGCACAAAATTTGTAGATGTGATTTGACTTCATTTATCACTAATTTTTGATGAAATTTGTGTGGATACTTACATAATTCAAACAATTTCGGGAGGACATTTGTATGGGGGCAAGGTGAAATAATGGACCGATTTCCATCCTTGGGTCGAAAAAATATTATGTACCAAATTTTATCGAAATATCTTTAAAAGAGAGTGATTCTGAGTCGATCGGTATACTTTAAGGTGGGTGTTGGACCAATTTTTCTGAGCGTTACAAACATCAGCACAAATTCAATATACCCTCCTCATTATGGTGGTGTAGGGTATAAATATAAGCAATGATCCGAGTTTCATAGATTGTAAAATCACTAAATGTCAAGATAATAGTATTTAAAAGCAGTTTTCAAAAATACACCATTTCCAATTCATGCAAAATTAAAAAAAAAATCACAAAATAAACCAAAAGTAAAACTTTTTATTTTAAAAACTTTTATTTAGAAAGCATGGAAATTGGTGTAAATCATCGCGAACATTAAACTTTAAGTTTATTAATACATGAATATTGTATAAATACAAAATCACTCCTATGGTACTATGCCAAAAATTTGGTTATTGCCCTAATATACATATACACACATATGTATGTATGTATATTAAAAACCAATTTTACAAGAAAAACATAAGTAAACTTATATTTAAAATATAAGAAGAGATGTTTGTTATGGGCGCTCCGGGTAAATATCTACGTAGATATACATACATACATATACATATGTATATTCATCTCTCAATGTCATGTAGGGTATAATCCCTTCGAAATTTATGCACATCATTCACAAATTGTACGAGTATTATAATAAATAGTATGTACATATGTATGTATACGTATGAAAAGATTTCGACAAAAAATAAGCAAGAAAACATTCTTAAAATTCATTCGAGCAAAAAGAAAATGTCAGACATCAAGGTTTTCTTTTTATCTACAAAAATGAAATCAGAAAAATATGTTCATATTTTGTTTTTCAACGAAGCCAAATGGGACTGGTTTTTTAAAACCCGCGATTCGGAATTTCATAAATGAATCCCAAAACAAATACTTCATCTCTTGAGGTTGGTGGAAATTTCCATCATAACATTGAATGCATTCTTTTATTTCTATTTAGTTTTAAACTAATGATCTAACATTGCATGATGATGGAAATTTCCATAATATTGTTTTTTGCTAAATTTATATTATTAACTATCCTGATCCGGCAAACGTTGTTGTGCAAACGTTGTTCAGCTTTGGGGTATGTTTTATTTAAATCTGTAATTTAAATGAATGGTATTTTAGGTGTTTTATTTACATTGTGATAAATGGATATTTAGTTAAATAATTAACTAAATTAAATACATAAATACTTCTTTTCTATGGCTTGCTTTTGACATTTGTTGTTTTGTTGTCTGGAGCGTAAACAAATAATGCCAATGGTGTTCCGACACGGGACCAGGCGCCAGCCATACATATATTTGTTGACCATGGGAGAACAATGCATTTTAAAGACAACAAAAGAATATGTAGCTCCTATTGTTAGTTATCGTGGAAAGGGAAAATATTAACAAAAGTTAATATTTTTATTTTTACAAAATTTTTAAATTTTGAATTCCTTTTGAAACATTTTTTTATTTTTCTTACCCTATTTTGCGTGGACATTCAAACTTGTACATAGAGTTTAATTTTTTTTTCCCTAAAAATTTAAAAGTGGATTACTACGAACAATTTAAAAAAAAATTGTAGATAAATTAAAAAAGTCGGCGTAAAAATGGCTGTGGTCGGTTTTTTTTCCATAAAAACCTAAGACGGGTTATGACGAACATTAAAATGAAAAAAATAGCCAAATCGGGGCGGCCGCTCTCAAATTGCAAATTGCCTTAATTCAAAACTTCTTCTCGACCACCAAACAACAAATAATAAGTATTATAGGTATGCCGATAAAGTGGACATAAAAATGGAGGTGGTCAATTAAACTTGAACTTTTCCAATGTTTCTTTCCATATAAGACAACCGTTCTCAAGTTATGCGCTTAGCAACAGACAGCATTTTATTTTTATTTATATAGATATACAGACATGTTCTGAAATCACGGTGATTTTAAATCACGAACGATTTTGAAATCACTGGAGGAATATTTTGGTGTTCTGAAAATCACGAGATTTTTAATTTTTAGTAGTGATTTTGATTGTTCTAAATCACGAGCGAACAACTAATTTTCTTTGTATACAATAAATTGTATATTACAATTTAACTTATCAAATTACACATATATTTATTGACTTTTTTTCATTTTAATGTATAATTTAATTTAATAAATCAGTCATCTGCCAAACGACTTTAAAACTTTGTTACTCTGGCAACTAAAATGACGTACATATTATTTGATCAACAATATCAGCTGACTACTAAAAAGTAAATCACGAAAAATATAAACAAAACTAAAAAAATGGTCCGCAAAAAATACAACGTCTTACTAAATTTGTAAATTTTAAGTTTTTTCTGTGTAAAATATTTAGTTTTATTTTAAAAACAAATAAAGAACAAACTCTAATGGCCGAATTCTCGGTCATTAGTTAACCATTGGTAAACTAAAATACTAACTATTGTTTAACTATTACTTGGTATTCTTATGGCAAACTAAGCATTGCGAATAAAGAATCACTAGTTAAGCCTTTGCCATTAGCTATCTAAAGACTGTGAATTTCGCCATAAGTGTTTTAAAATCATTAGGCTGTTAGTTGACCGGTTTTAAATCACGAGAATTCAATCATTTTTGTGCACAGAACACCTTTTCAGTGATTTCAAATCACTTTACGAAAAAGTGATTTTCAGAACATGTCTGATATACTAAGATTTTTTTTAACCATTTTTCCTTTATTTATTTATTTATTTAATTAAGTCTATGGATACAATCCTTACAGACTAAATATTAATCAACAATTTTCTTAATATAACTCAAATTACACATTCAAACTTAATATAATATTGCGTTTAATAACATCAATATTTAAAGAAAAATCTATAAAGTTAAACATTTCATTAAAACAACAACATAATTTCCTAAACTGTTTCGAGTAGAATTGGAACCTGGTGATCTCAAACTAAAGAAAGGTGAAACACATCCAATTTATGACCTCAGGTATTTATTGCACCGAAAAATAACGGTAGAAGAACCATACAAACGATCTGGCCCCGTCCAATGTGTAAACTGCCAGGAATATGGTCATACCAAGGCATACTGCTACTTACCCCCTGTTTGCGTAGTATGTGGTGAACTACACGGTACAGTCCTTTGCAATAAGTCTAAAACCGACCCCAACGTTAAAAAATGTAGCAACTGTGGCGGTAATCACACGGCCAATTGTAGAGGATGCCCTGTATATGCTTTCGTCAAGCAGTCGGGTGGACCGAAAACTAATCCCCCACAAATACAGGTAATAAATCAAGAAACTACTAATAACATTCAGGCTCCGCAGCCTAATAATAACAGAACCTCTTATGCTAACGTCCTAAAATCAAATCATGTGCCAATACAAAGTGCTTCGACAAGTAATGATGAAACTTCAGTTTCTAATTTAAGTCGGCTAGAAAAAACCATGGAAACATTAGTGCAAACAGTAAATAATTTTACAAACACAATGGGTAATATGATGCAGGAAATTCTTAGAATGCAATCGATGTTATTGCAAGCTATACTTAACAAGCCATGAACTGTTTAAAAATTTGTTTTTGGAACGCAAACGGCATCCGCCAACATAAAAATGAATTAGAATACTTTCTTAAAAATAATCAAATTGATGTCATGATGGTTTCTGAAACTCATTTGACCTCAAGAAATACGTTTAAAATAAATGGTTATATATTATATGATACCAAGGACCCCCGTGATAGAGCTTGTGGAGGTTCTGCCATTTTGATAAAAACCAGAGTCAAACACTACCTAATGTGTGATTATCGTGAAGATTATCTCCAAGCAACTAACATTTGCGTTGAAGAATTAAATAGTAACCTAGTAATTTCATCGTTATACTCCCCACCTAGATATTCCATAAAAGAAAGCCAATATGAAAAATATTATAAATCATTAGGATCCTGTTTCCTGGCCGCTGGCGATTATAACGCTAAACATACCTTCTGGGGGTCACGACTTATAACACCAAAGGGTCGTGTTTTATTTAATACAATTTCTAAAATGGATTTGAATGTAGTAGCGAGCGGACAACCAACATATTGGCCTGCTGATCAGCAAAAAATTCCAGATGTCATCGATTTCGGCGTGGTTAAAAACATCCCTATAGAAACGATTCATGTTGAAGCTTCCTTAGAATTATCTTCCGACCACACACCAACAATTGTTACTATAATGAACCCCAAAAGAACTGTATCTCCGACTGGTTACTTAGCGACGTCAGCTACACAAATTAATTGGTTAAAATATAAAAAATATCTCAGTACCCATTGCATGGAAAATATTCCGCTTAGTACACCGGAGAATGTAGATCGTTCTATTATAAATTTTGACAGTATTCTAAAGCTAGCTGTTCAACATTCTAGTATTGCCCCCAAAAAAACAAAAAACACTAAAATCTATTCTACAGATGTCGAGCGTCTTCTGTCTGAAAAAAGAAGAGCTCGAAGAGAATGGCAATTGCACAGATCCCCGCAACTTAAGAACTTACTAAAAGAGTGCACAAAAAGGCTAAAAAAGTTACTGCAGACTCAGAAAACGGCTTCTCTGGAAAAATATCTTAAGGAACTTGATGCAACTCCGCAATCAGACTATTCATTATGGCGTGCAGCTAGAAATCTCAAAAGGCCAGTTGTCTCTAAGCCACCATTAAGAAACTTGAACGGAAATTGGGCAAGAAATGATAATGAAAAAGGAAATCTGTTTGTTAATCATTTAAAAAACGCATTTACCCCAAATATATCTTACGATATTGCGGTCGAGTTACCACCTATTGCTGCTAGAGAAGCTGTTCCCCTAAGATTTGAGATAAAAGAAATCGAAAAGGCTATTTGTGATTTAAACCCCAAGAAAGCCCCTGGTTTTGATAAGATCAGCAACAAAATGCTTTTGGAGCTACCCAGCACAGCAAAGAAAATTCTTCTTTTAATTTTTAATGCTATCTTACGCCTTGAATACTATCCTCAAAAGTGGAAGGTTTCCTTAGTCACCATGATACCTAAACCAGGAAAGGATCACACAAAAGTTGAATCATATAGGCCTATAAGCTTACTTTCTAATATATCAAAGCTGTTTGAGAAGCTGTTCGTATCAAAATTAACTCCAATTTTAAATGAAAACAGATGTATTCCAAACCACCAATTCGGATTTAGAAGAGAACACAGCACAATTGAACAAACCCATCGAATAGTAAACGCCATAAGAAAAGCCTTTGAAGAAAGAAAATATTGTTCCGCTCTCTTCATCGATGTTTCTCAAGCTTTTGATAAAGTCTGGCATGAAGGCTTATTACATAAATTGAAGCACAATTTACCAGCAAACGCACACAAGCTGTTAGAAAGCTACTTAATCGGTCGTCAATTTATTATTAAAGAAGGAAATTTCTTAAGTACACCTCAGCCTATTTGCGCTGGAGTCCCACAAGGCAGCATCCTGGGCCCTCTATTATACTTAATTTATACTTCGGACATGCCAACAAACAACTACACACAAACTTCAACATTTGCGGACGACACAGCTTTTCTAAGCGTGCACGAAAACCGTCATGAAGCATCACGTTACTTACAGAATCATATATTTCAACTAGAAGTTTGGTTAAAACAATGGAGGATAAAGGTCAATGAGCAAAAATGCGTACATATAACATTCACCTTGCGTCGGGAATCATGCCCCCCTATTAAAATCAATAACCAAACAATACCTCAAAATTCGCATGTAAAATATCTCGGTATACATTTAGATCGCCGTTTAACGTGGAAAAGCCATATAGAAGCGAAATTAACTCAAATGAAACTAAAAGCCACCCAAATTCATTGGCTTATTGGAAGAAACTCTGTCCTTAGTCTCGACTGCAAACTTCTACTTTACAATTCCATCTTAAAGCCAATCTGGTGCTATGGTATCCAGTTATGGGGCACTGCCTCGGCCTCTAATATCGAAAAAATTCAAAGGCGCCAAAATAAACTTCTTCGAATGATTACAGCTGCCCCTTGGTATGTTAAAAACTCAAATATTCACAAGGATCTCAATGTTCCTTTAGTTAAAACTATGATTACGAAATATGCTGTAAAATACTTAAAAAGGCTCGAATTGCATCCGAACGCACTAGCTCGAAATATTTTAAATGATAGCGGCCACACTCGCTTAAGGAGAAGAGATACTGCAGCACTTATCCATTTAGATGAGCGATAAACACCTATATATGTGAAGAGAAACAGCGATAATCAAAAATTATGTCTGGCTTTGGCAGGACATCAAAATAATGTATTAGGTTAAGATTTGATAAATTATTGTTAGTTCATATTTAATATATGAAGATTCAATAAATATAATAAAAAAAAAAAAAAAAAAAAAAAAAAAAAAAAAAAAAAAAAAAAAAAAAAATAATTTCCTAAACGGATCTGCCATCTCATAGTTTGTTCGAAAAGTTTTAACATATAGTGGGTTATTGAATCGTAATGTGCGTTGAGGAACATTCAATGATATTTTACTTAATAGAAAATTTGATGAAACATTACCATTTAAAAGATTTACAAGAAATGAAACGTTAAGCATAATTCTTCGGCTTTTTAATGTTGGTAGTCGAATCAAAGCAAGTCGTGATGAATATGATGGAAGCGCAGAGTATCCTCGATAAACATCTCTTAAACAAAAAATTAAAAACTGTTTCTGAACAGATTCGATAAGATTAATGTGAACGTTATAGTAGGGGTCCCATTCAATTGAGCCATACTCTAAAATCGGTCTTACAAGTGACGTGAATAATCTTTTAGTGATAAAGGGGTCCTTAAATTCTTTTGCCCATCGTTTGATGAAAGCCCAGATACCTCGAGCTTTATTAACAGCCATCGTAATATGTTGTACAAAGTTTAATTTTCCGTCCAACAAAACACCAAGATCCATAATAACGCTTACTGACTCCAGTTTATGACCACTGATATAATAGTGACCAACAGCGTCACGCCTTCTCGAAAAAGTCATGTGCTTGCATTTTTTGAGATTAAGTTCCATTAAATTAATGTAACACCAATTATAAAAATTATCCAAGTCCTTTTGGAGATAACTGTGATCAGGTGAATGCTTGAAGCTTAAAAATATTTTAACATCGTCTGCGAACATCAGTATATTAGAATAATTTATTGCCTCAGGCAAATCGTTGATGAAAAGTAAAAATAAAATTGGGCCCAGGTGACTTCCCTGCGGAACGCCGGATTTTACCAAAATATTTCTAGAATTTGCAGATTTAAATTTAACGGACTGTGTTCTGCATAACAGATATGACCTTAACCAGCTTAAATAAGTATTATCGAAACCCATTTGATCCAATTTTTTAAGCAGAAGTTTGTGATTAACTTTATCAAAGGCTTTACTGAAGTCAGTATAAATGACATCCGTTTGTTGACCACTAGTAAATCCTTCATTAACCAAAGTAGTTAATTGTAGAATGTTAGTCATAGCTGAAGATCCTTTACGAAAACCGTGTTGACAGGGTGTAAGTAAGGGAGATACTTGATGAACGAGAGAGTCAGTAATACATTTTTCAAATAGCTTTGGAATAGCGTTCAATTTAGCTATGCCTCTATAATTTATTATATTTGACTTATTGCCAGATTTGAATAAAGGAATAAGAAACGATTCATTCCAGATTTTAGGGAAATAGCCATATTTTAATGAAGTATTAAATATAATTACTAAAGGTGTTGCAATAGCTATTGCACAATTTCTCAAAAGACAACTAGGTATGCCATCTGGACCACACGACATTGAGGATTTGAAGTTTTTTAAACATTTTATTATGTGTGTAGTGTCAAGTAATGGGATTGATATTGTTTGAATAGAGTGAACATTAAATGGATAGGGTTCATTATCGTCGAATTCGGCGTTAGAGTAAGTAGCGGCAAAAAATTCAGCGAATAAATTGCTAATCTCTGACTCATTGCTTGACTCTGTACTTAAATATTTCATAAATGTGGGGGTGCCACAATTCTTCCTTCTTGAGTTAACAAACGTAAAGAACGATCTCGGATTATGTTTAAAACTATGTTTCATTTTGGCTAAGTAGTAATTTTGGCTAAGTAGTAATTTGGAACATTGATTTATTTTACCAATAAAGGAAAAAATCATGCAAAAAGGGTTAAATCAATTAAAGCTTTTTATATAGGAATGTCCAAGTTCCAAAAATTTAAATTTTTGCTGATGATTTTGTAAACAATCCCGGGATTTGGGATTTGTTAAATCGTATCGGGTTTTTCGGGATTGGCAACCCTAATATGTATGCGTATATACATAAATAATATTTTCTGCCTTATGCCACATTAATAATGTATTTAATTATACATATAAACAATAAAAGTTCTTTTAACACTATTTTAAAGCAAATCATCATAAACCTTTTGAATGTTAACCACATACAAAACAAAATAAACTTTTTTCTTAATTTCAAAAAAATAAAAATATCATTAATTGTGTTTAATTTTGAAATTTTGCAAATGTTGCTGAAATTAGCTCTCTATTTGTATGTTCTGATTTTCGCACTCATCGGTGCAATTGCCGGACTACTCATAGCCCCTACAACAGCTGTTGTTGTTTTTTCATATTTTTTAAGTATTTAGTTTCGATATTTGTTTTTTTCGGCTCTTTCTTTTAATTTGATTTTATTCAGTTGCAAATATAATATTGAAAAAAAAAACGTATATTTTTCGTTTCTTTGCCAAAAATTTAAATTCATTTTTTGTCAATATTTTTGTTGATTTAATGTTATGTTTCATATGCAAAGAAATTAAATCATTTGTGGCAAAAAACAAATCATTTGGTACTACAGCTTAAAAATATTATTTTTTTTTAATTTGCTTTAAGTTTTTCTGCTTTTAAATCTTAAAGATTAATGTTCATTAGTTGTTGGTTTTTATTTGATTAAAAATATTAAAATTTCGAAAAAAAAAACTTTTTTTGTTTCGCTTAATTTTTTTTATAGTCGATCAAGAAAAAAAACACGTCAAACAATTGGCAATGGTCATCATAATTAATACTCGTATTCGTGCCCGAAGTCGTACACAGCCAAAATCAAATGCCTCTTTGCCTTTAAAATTCACGTAGTTTTTCTTTTTAGCGGACAATACGTTACGCTGAGTCTACACACTAGATGAAAAAAACCAAGAACATTTTTATATATAATTTTCTAAATATAAAATTTGAGCAACAAGTGTACGACGACGACAATATCTGCAAAAGATGTGTAGGCAACGAACGAACGCATTGCTAAAAGCCAAATAAAAGTATTCGTTATAGATTGTTTTAGAGTGAAATACAAATTTTTGATTTTAAGTTAATTTTGCACAATCGATCTAATGTTGGAATTTGTATTTATTAACTTTTACCATCACAGAGAGAGAAAATTAACAGTTTGTCCATATTATATAAATAGGACATTTCAGTACAATTGACCCAATTTCAGCAATACAACGTATAGTTAAAGCTTTATAACTCGAAGAAACTTGATCAAGCAATATACTAAACCTAGGCTCAATAATGCAGTCATACAATACATCAATCAATAAATAAATTATATGCATGTTATGAACCGATGCTTTTGTAATTTGATAGTGCAATTAGTTACATATATGAAAATAAGTTGTGCAAATTTAAATATAAAAGTTAGGTTGTAAGAGCAAATAAACACAGTTTTTCTAAAATTTTAAAAAATAAAAAAAAATACTTGTCTTCGATTTTTATACCCTACAGCACCATAGTGAAGAGGGTGTTATGCTTTTGTGCTGGTGTTTGTAATGTCTAAAAATATTAGTCTAACAACCACCTTATAGTATTCCCTACTCAGGTCGCAATTTGGAAGATACTTCTATAAATTAAATTTTGTATATGTGATTTTTCGGCCCAAGATTATTTTATCAAAGCCCCATATAAATGTGCTCCTGAAATAGGGTTTATTGGTCATAAATGTTTAATTTATGCACATATCAAAACAAATTTCGCCACAAATAAGTTCTACATGAAGCCTAATAAATTTTGTGCAGATCATTCTATAATTAATCATAGCTACCCTATATGGCCCACTTTGGAAAATCTTTTTAAGAAGCATAACTGCTAGTTAATATCCAAATAATATTTAATACAAATATGTTTCATATATAAACATATATAAACAAATCATTCATTATATAAGGTCTACTCTCGAAAATCACTTAAACAATCATAAATCTCTTACAATTGTGGGTATCCAAATTAAATTCAATACAAATAAGTTTGATATATGTATATGTATAAAGAAGTCATGACACATAACTTATAACGATAGGGTAACAATTAATAAGAGCCTCTTCTCTTTAATATATATAAATCCCTTAAAAGTTGATATCGAGGTAAAATTTAATGCAAATAATTTGTAAATGCTCTCCCATTTCTGAAAAACAGTTTTTACTCACATATTCGGTGTAGGGTATTATATGGTTGGGCTTGACCGACTATCTTACTTGTCTTTTTATGCAGTGGCCAGCAACCTCAATCCGATTGAGAATTTGTGAAGAGACAGTTGGGACAATACTGATTAACTTCAACCCATTTCAACGAGCTTTGGCAGAGGGTTCATTGCGAATGAAAGAGTATTCCAAATGAATTAATTGACAAATTAGTGGAGAGTATGTCAAACGTGTTAGAAGTGTTTTTTGAAATTACGAGCTTTGGACTAAATATATTGAAAATACTAAAGTTTTGTAAAGTTTTTAGAACTTGATATACTTTTAGTTTTGATTCATAAATTATTTTGTTCAATATTAAACATAAAATAAATTACAAAAAATATTTTAAAATTTTCTTTATAACTTTTATTTTTATGCAATAACTAGTGCACAAAGCACTAACATGTACTCATTTGTGCTCCCCACTGTATAAATACAATTCTTGACACCTAGTTTTATGAATATAGGCCAATAATTAGTCATAGCTCTCATATAAGGATCATTTCTGAAAATCTCTTTAACAGCTTCAAAATTTTGTCCATTTATATGAATTAATATCACAACTGGTCATACTATGAAATTCCCAGGACACTTCCAAAAATATATATTTATATATATAGGATGTTTTTTTTTAGATATTTATAACTTTAGGTTGGCAACACTTTCTTGTCAGCTGTCAAGTGATTTATGTTTAGTTTAGTTTGTCATTTCAACATGAATAGACTGACTTCTGAACAACGCTTCCAAATTGTGCAAATTTATTTTGAAAATCATGGTTCTGTGTTTTTTTTTAGATGTATAGAACTATGAAATGGAATAAAACAAAGACGGTTTTTTTTAAATTGACATGCAATTTTCTTTATTCGAAAGATAATCTTCTGGCATTATAATTTAAATATGGCTTGAACGTAGTCTTATCTGGAGGTCCAAATATCGATAACTTTTTCTAATATTTGTGACCGTATATCCGCAATAACGTGGCGAATATTGTCCTCTAAGTGGTCAATCGTTTGGGGCTTATCGGCTTAGATTAGCGACTTCAAACATAAATTACTTGAAAGCTGACAAGACAAAATGGTAGCCAGTTAAAAAAGTGTTGCCAACTTAAAGTTCTACACATCTAAAAACACTCTATTTAATATTTAAGCTAAGCTGATTGATTACCTTTTAGACATCTGGGCGAGGGGAAGGTAAGACGCTAGTACATACTTGACTGCACTTTTTACTTTATTTTTACTTTCTTATTCGTATTACATATGTATGTGCATATAAATGTGTGTATACTCTCAAATAAAAATGGAGGCTATTTGAGCAATAAAGGTATGGTCATACAAGGCAAAAAAGCGTAACCACTTGTTTTAGCATAAATTTGATGGACGGTGTTTACTCTTGCAAGAGTTTTGCAAGATCAAACAGCATCAAATAAAATAAGATTGAATATTTGTCGTGTCAAAGTTTTTTTTTAATAAATTAACAAGAAAAAAATATTTTATTTAGTGGTTACGTAATTTTCGGCAATTATTTTCCAAGTGTGACCGTACCTTAAGAATTGTGCTGTGTGAACACTGAAGAAATTTCAAAGAAAAAATTGTATCAATCTTTTCAATAAGAATTACTTCGTGTAAATTGGAACTAAGCACTGCTAATATTAGTGGTAAATGGACTCTAGGTTTGAACGCTATGGTTTATATACCTACATATGTATATGAAATATATTGCATATACCTATATATTTACATTTTCTTTTCTAAAACTTTCTATGTACGTGCCTTAAAAAAAAAAACTGTATCACTCATAAACCCAAATATAAAATGACAAATTTCATGCCATCATTACCCCAGCGTCTGTGTGTGTCCACATACATATATGTACTATATAAATGTGTATGATAATTTTTGAGTGCAATATACTCTCTACCTAAAAAAAACTCACTCAAAAGCGAAGCAAAAATGTCTTTAACTAAAAACGAAAATTATTTTTATGTGAAAATTATTTCGGTATTAAAAAAACGCAAATAATTTTCGCGGTCACAAGGTAAATTTGTGGGATCTCCTTGTTGTGTTACGAATTGGTTTTGGACCGGGAGAGATCGACTCGTATACTCGTACTCGTACATATTTATTTTGTGAAAATAATAAATTATTAGTGTTATTTTTAAAAAGAAATCTTATTCATATATTTTTCACACAAAAAAATATACATATACATAAAATTAAAAAAAATAAAATAAAAATTTTGAAAAAACCAAAATATTATAAAAAAGATATTTTGAAATAATATAAAAAATGTTCATTCATTAAAAAATAAAATTTTGGCAATAACAGTCGTTGAAAAGGGACACCAAAGGATTACCCATGAAAACGATTGTTGAGCTGAAATTTAAAAAAAAATATATAGAATAAAATATATTTAAAAAACGACAATATTTAACGAAAAAAAATATATATTTTTAAACGAAACAATTAACGAAGTGAATAAATAATTTAAAAAGAAAATTTCCGTTTAAAAAATTCAAAATAATTTTTAGTGATTTATTAAATAAATAATATTTTCAGTTGTTTTTTCAAGTTAATTTTAAAATATTTTTTAATTAAAAATAAAATAAATTAATCCCAGTGATTTGAAGAAAATCAATTATTTAGTCTTTTGTTAATATTAAATAAAATTATATTTTATTTTTTAGTGCATTTTTAACGTTTAATAAATATTTTTAATTTTGTTTTCTAAATGCAGAATACGAGAATTGCAATAATAAAATAATTTTAAATACATATTTTTATATAAAATATTAAATAATTTATGAGGTCACTTAAAGTAATTACAATTAATTCAACAACAACTGACTGCTAGGATACTGGAATTTATACTGTAAATTGATATGGGGCGGATTACGTTTTGGTTCCTACTGGGACTAACATTATTTGCCGTCTCTTCTACTGGTATGTGTTTTGAAATCTTAGCTATAAATATATCAAACAAAAAGACTAAAACTATCTATTAGATTATTAAACAGCCTTTTTTATAAATTATTATATAATATTTGGTTCTCGCAAAATGATCAGCATCTGAAAACAGACATCTTGAACGAAATGATGACACAAAAGTTGTCAGAACCCTTGTGTGTGCTTTTTACCAACAAAAACATTTTCATAAAATATTCTTCTAATGAAAGCCAAAAATTATTATGCAATTTTCTTTTTATTTTATTTTTTTTTTTGATTTTTTTTCTCTACATTATTCTAAGAATAACAAGAACAAAATCGTATTGAAATTTCTAAATTTCTAGCCAAAAATTAATATTTGAAAATATTCGTTGTGTGTGTTTTTTATTTTTATTTAATTTTCCACTCATGTACGATCGCTGTCAAAAGAGTGTCTGTGTTAATATCTTGAAATATTTAAATGTGTGTTTCTAAAGAAGAAAAGTGAAATAGAAAACACTATCCCCCGATGCGCCGAAAAGTTCAACAAAAAGAAAACATAATAACAGCACTTTGCGTATTGCGAAAATATTGAGAAACGTGAAAGAATAATAAAATCTGTGGCAAAAAGGGAATCCAAACGACAATATCCCCATGAAAACATTCGCAAACATCAGATAACGCTTTGGCTAGAGAAATAACAACATACAGATGTGTACAAAATATTAGTGGATTTTGAAAAAATATTGCTAGGTGTGCGATTTTCATCAAAAATAAATTAAATTGTTATTTATTTGCGCGTAATATGGATTATGGATTTTGAAAACATTTAATACCTACAATGCGTTTTTTTTCTTTTGTTACCTTAAATCTCATATATTTTCTCCTACATTACCGCACGACTTTAGGAGTCAATAACTTAACCTCGGTATTGACATTACATCATTTTGTTTACTAAGCTAACAATTTAATGATCGCACAAGAATTTTTAGAAAATTATGAAGAAATTTTTGGATATGAAAATTAATACGTTTTCCCCACACATGTGAACATGAACTAATTTGTGTGTGTGCACACGATGACTTGCAAGACGTGTACTCGTAGTAAACGTTGACAGAATTACTGACACAAAAATAATCATGTTCTTTTCTACATGCGAGTATATGTGGGAAAAAAGTGTCGACTATCATGTTCATAGTTTTCTTTGTAATTATTAAAAATGGCGGCCTTTTCGTATGAAAATGTAATTTGATGGCAGACATAGTTAGTATCATAGTTGTATGTTTATTGTATTAGTATGTTTGTTGTGTTATCCCGGTCTTAATATGCCATCAATATATTCCCTCTAGGAACAATTTCTTGTCCGCACATGACATGTCTAGTATGGACAAATTTGATTGAGCGCCATTCAAAAAAAATTCCATTGTGTGCGTAATTCTGGCGAAGTTTTGTTCATGTTGACGCAAAACGATGAATTCTGAAGACGTGTAGTAAACATTGTCAGAATTACTGACATATTACTTTCTTTGTAGGAAAACGTGTTTTCGCTGATGTTTACTATTTTCTTTGTAATTTTTGAAAATGGCGGCACTTTTGATAAACATAGTTATGTCAACAAATGTTCTGACAATGTTGTTTGACAAGAGTTGTTCTTCGCATAAACAAATGAATGGCTTGTCACGACGATGTTTTCTAGACTTTAGTATGTTTGTTGTGTTAGCCCCGGTCTGCGAATATATTCTTGTCTGCACATGTATTCGTCTTGTGTGGACAAATCTGGTCGATATTTTATTCTGCCATCCCATGTAAATTTCGCACAAAAAATCAACCATTTTAGAAAATTACAAAGAAAGGTATGAATTTAAACATCAAATTGTTTACCCCATACAGAAGAACATGAACAAATTTATGTTTGTGTGCGAACAAAATGAATTGTCAGAGATAATAAATCGTCATAATTACAATCTTAAAATTGTGAGAAATATTAGCAGTACTTATAAAACTATATTTTTTTGATTACTTTAGGATTTAAACTAAAAGTGTATTTTTAAATTTTCTTCTTCGGCCCTGATCCATTCGATTGGACTTGCATATCTTCAACGTATACCGAAAAGCGGCTTTGCATAATAATTTGTCTCTTAACTGCCGGTTTTAAAACTGACGAATTTATATTTAGCTTTGATACTTGTAAGAAACCGACTTTTATTACTGTATAACAAATTTTGCAGTCTTAGAATACAAAACACTATTAATAGTGAAACAAATTAAAAATGTTTAAAAATGCAGAACTTCTTCTATTTGACTATGCGAGAAAAATCGTGATTTCTCTCCGAATGAAATTGATATCGAATCTTTTTCCGTATATTTTTGAACAGGAATTCAACATGGGCATATAAAAAAATTAAAGCAAGATATACTAAATGCATGCAAAAATCAGTAGTCAATATTGTAAAATACTTTTTTGCAATGTTATAGCAAGAAAATTCTGAACTGCTACCGAAACTAATTCCAAGTACATATAAAAATTTCGAATAAAAAACATTAATTTAAGAACCTATTATAGAATCATTCTAAAGAAGGGGTGTTAATTATTTATCGCTTCCGTAGAACTTTTTTCGAAGACCACAATTTGTAACGCTAATCTAGAACGAGTACTGACTATATGCATACTCGTACGTTCTAGAACTAGTTGTGGAACTAATAAAGTTTCTTATTTTAAATAAGATATAATAAAATCTGAGATAGTATTTCATAATTATTATCTTCTTAACTTTTTTAATTCAAATTTTTTTTAGAGTTTTATAATTCTCCTTTCTTCCTTATAATTCTTGAATAATTAACTGAGAGATTTGTCAAGCTCGTAAGGTCTTCAGGGAATGAGGGGTGGGATCAGCAAGCTCTGAAAAGTGCTAAGGAAGATTGACAGATAAAAGGTTTCGAATCAACAGATTCTGAATTCCGCCTAATCAAATCAATTGCTTCTTGCGTATTGGGCAAACATATTTGTTTGTTTTTATGAATTAAAATTATGTTAGTGTTTTAAAGTTTGAAATACGCTATCCGATAAAAACTATTGTTTATTTTCGAAATACTTAAGAAAAATAGCTTTTATTGCAAGCGATAAAACGATTTGAAATCGTGATGATTATTCAGTATTCAATATTGGTGTTTGAGTAAAACTTTTGTTTGATATGTTGTTTCACAGTAAACATTTTATACACAAATGCAATTATTGATTTGAATTCATAATATGATTGAAATTCATACAGCTTATTTGAAAATTCATTCCAGATATGAAAAATTTAGATTTTCTACAATTCTTCATACACATTTTGTAGGCATGGTTTTGACAAAATGATACAGAGAGCAATATATTACTATAATTTTCCCCAGCACTGTTAATATAGCAAAAATGTAAGAAAATGACACAAATCAAATTTGTTTTTACTTGTCAGTTGTAGTCTGTTAAATATAGAAATGTACAAAAAATAAAGAACAAAATGGTTTTAAAAGATTCACTCGTAGATACCTAAAGTACATTTTTTGAAATTTTGTTTTTTTTTTATGAAAATTCTAGAATACTTTGAAAAATTTAATAAAAAAAATAATTTAATGCTTAATCTCTGTGAAAATATTTGTTTTTTTTTTGTATTTTTTATTTCAACACTTTATGTTTATTGATGCCGATTGGCCAATATGTAGTCGTATGATAATTGTTTCGTACATTTGTTTTAGTGTAACCGCTGGGAAATGCTGAATTTTATAAGACGCCAATTTATCATTTATACTGTTGAAATCTTTTAAATAAACATTATTTTTTTCATTCGTAATATTTTATTTAAATGCGAATACACAAGTATTTAATTTAATAAACAATTTCTGCATTGCTGTAATTTTTTTTTTGTTTTAGTGCATATTTAATTATTTATTTATATACATATGTAAAGTGCAAATTTCTTGTTTTTCGTTTAAAGAAATTTATTCAAACTTAGAATTTTTTTTTGGGATTCTATATCAAATTTCAGTTAGATTAGAAATTTAAATATTAGAAATTATTCGGTTTATTATGAAATTATAATTGTTTGAACATATTTAAATATTAGCTTAAAAATCAGTAATAGTATTAAATTTTTCTAGCTGTAGTTTTTTTTACTAACTACTATATTTGTTCTATGGAGTGAGTGCAGTAGCACAGCTGACTGACTTTGTTTACAATTTACTTATGTCAAAAGTAATGATTTTCAAGTGCTTTTGACAGTAGCATATTATTTGGCACAAACAAAATGCCTGTTGTTTCTGTATTGTGTTATATTTGTTGCTGACTTGCACTCACCTTGTATAATTACAGCATGATTTGTTTATAAACATCTTTTTAAGTAGGTGTTTTTATATGGAAACAATTTGTTTGTTTTTATATTCAAATTTATTTGTTTTATAATTTAAAATAAACGTCAGTGCTTTCTAATAGTTTTTATAATTGTCTAACAATTAAAGATATATACATATGTATGTATGTATTTTAAAACTCTTATTCTTAATTAATTTTGTATATTATTAAAGTTTTATAAATAATAAATAAACATTTCATTATCAATAATGGGGCATTGAAATACATATATGAGTACATATGTCTATAGATCTGCTTCAAATCAACTGTTTGTAGAAAATACAAATATTAGAGTAAACATTGATATTTATCATTGACTTTTCTTTACATATTTCTTTAAATTTAAATTATTATTCTAAACATATGATAATGTGAATAAAATGGTGGCTTATATAATAATAAATATAAGTCTATGGACATTATGACACACCAAAAAGTATCATAGAGTCCATGGTTTAAGGTTTGTAATTAGATCTGTTTGAAATTAACCAGATGAAAGTGACATTAAGTCCATGGTCATTATAAAACTAATAGATGTTGTTTACATATGGCAGCTTTGATTTTCCAGAAAAATCGTTCGAAAAAAAATTTTCTCCGGACAAACATTTTCAGAACAAATAGATGGATCCACTTTTAGGAGAGTGCGACAGAATATTCGGTTTCGTATTAGGGCGATGTTTAGCCTAATCCTTAATGTATTAAAAGTATAGATTATTGAATTTTAAATATGTATAATTAATAGAATACAAAAACTTATATTTTATTGTAAAAATTCTAAACATTTTGTAAACACTGTTTCTGTCAAAAAAAAAAACTTTTCATTTAAAGAGGAAAAAACAATATTAATGGTGTATACAATGTAAAGGTAAAGTGGGTGCTGCAGGACACCTAAAAATTAGCTAAACTTAAAATAATACATATATTTTTTGAAAATTAATAGTGCATTTGAATAGTTTCGTTTTAGGCTATGTTGGCTGAATATTAAGTTCGATTCGGTTCAGTCTGAAAAACCCGATTTCGATCGCACAAGTTTGTTGATGGAGTTATAATTCACATAGTTCATATAGTTGTGTTCAGCAGTGTTACAGTTATATTAATCAATCTTTCTGCTAGTTGAAAACAAAAAGAAAAGTCATCCCAATTCACCCTCAAAGAGAAACAAGGAGTTAGGACCAAATATGAAACCAACTTAACTGTATATGGTAAAATTGTTTCCTAACGTGAAATAAATACTGATAAAATTGAAGGTCTTTAAGCGTTTGTGTGTAGGATATTACAAATAAAACAGTTTGTGTAACCATGAACAAATCAAAAATGGACAATTAAAATAAAATTAAATAGAAAAAAAGCACTAAATCCATAAATTTAAATATTTCAGTTATTTATATTATCAGTTTTATTATTATCAGAAATGGCCAAGCCAAGTCAATCACACAATTTTCTCTAAACGTACTGAAGGTCATCCAAAGTATTTGCTATTTTAATAATTAGTTTAATCACTGAGATTGGGTGATTTAGGGACAATGGAAATCAAATTTTGGGCATGTTACTGTTATTAAAGTTTGCCATAGTGTCATGTCGGAAAGTCAATAACACTGTGCTAGTTGAAACAAGTTAAAGTGCAACATTCGGCTGTGCCGAATCTTAAATACCCTCCAGTTAAACGTAATAAGCAGGGCACGGAAGTTAATGCACTAAAAATCGCGTTTTATATACATAAAACATGCACTATAAATCCAAAAATATGCAATAAAAAATTAAAAAATATGCATTTAACATTGATTTATTTCACCATTTATTTAACTTAAAAGTACAAAAAAAAACATAACAAACATTAGATTCAGTCTTATTGGTTTTTATATTTTACAAAACGTGTAAAAACAGTATAAAAAAAGTAATATAACTTAAGATAAAGATTTATTTATATATATGAATAAGTTTTTTTTTAAGTTATCAAAAGTAAAACTCATTATATTTGTTTGTTTTTTGAATTAAACTCCTGCAGTTTGCTAAGTGTAAAAATAGCAATCAAAGAAATATTAAAAATGAAAACGGTTTTTTATGAAAAAAAGTTTACGATAAAAAGAAATAAAACAAAGAAAAAATCATTTTATTTTAAAAAATATGTATGTAGAAAAACATGCGGTTTTAGCAAAATATGCAAAAACATGCATTTCAAGCAAAATATGCAAAAATATGCACTAAAAAATCGATGCCATTTTACAGCAAATTTATTGATTCGTAAAGATATTTACTTTATGTTTGTCTCAGGCTAACGACAACAAACATGTATTTACATAAAGTCCCTCGCCCTGGTAATAAGAAATACAAAAACTACACTGGTTATGGGACTAGAATATCCTTATTCTGTATTTTTTATTCAGTTTTAGTGCAAATTTAATTATCATTTTATATATGTATTGTTTGAAACACGATTTTACGACCAACATAATTACCAATTCTTACCATAATTTGTCTGATGTTCATAATAATCTTGAGTGTAATTTAACAGAGTATAAAAAAGGATAAGATATAAGGTGAGGCTTTTTTGTTTGAGTAATTTACAAAAGATTTATGGGTCGCATTGAAGAAATGGGCTAATTATGGACTGATAGTTTCTAAACCCAGTATCCACTAATTTGATTTCTATGTATTTTAGGATTATATTGGTTGAATTTCATCTCAATAGCATTATTTATAAGATTTGTATGTATGGTTGGTTGTTATGCTCAGGATCTATTATTAGCTAAAAAATCCAGTAGCTTAATTGCCGTATAACCGATACTAATATGATTTCTGGATTAAAATTTCTGATCCATATAAAAGTTGGCTCGATATCGATATTATTATTATTAGACATTTTTGTGGGTTTATTTGTTATATATAATTTGGCAGCTATGACAAATTATGGGCCGATCTTCTTAAATTTTGGAACAGTTATTTTCATGCATATGAGGATATTTCACGTCGAATTTCAACATAATAACGGTAATGGGCCTTATGTGGGGAATATAGTCAAATATGGACCGATATTCTCAAAATCCAGCAGTTGGCTTTAGGCATGTATGTAAATGATCCTTCTAAAATTTTGGATTGGTACCCTTATTTATAAGAGATTTATTAGTATTAAAGTGATTTTCGGAAGAGGGCTTTATATGGTGCATACAATTAAAAATAGACCGAAATTCACAAAATTTTGTAGAATGATTTTTGTATATATGTAAATGATGTGTGCAAAATTTTGAGTCGGTACCGATATTTATACAATATATATAGGGATAAATGTCTTTTTCAGATGTGTTACTTGTATGGGAGCTATGACCAATTCTGGGCCGACCACCATAAAATTTAGTACAACAATTTATTTGCCTATAAAAATTACTTATGTAAAATTTTAGCCGTTTATCATTATTTATATCTATTTTATACGTATTTAAGTGAATTTTGGAAGTGGACTTTATATGGGGTCTATGGTCAAACATGGACCGAACTAAAAAAAAATTCGTTTTGCGATTTCTTTTTGCATAAAACTTATTTTTGCTGAATTTTGTCTTGATATTCAAATTTTATAGGCATTTATGTATAATTGAGCAATATTTCGGGAATATCAAAGACCGATTCTTACTATTTTCCGCACACATTCTTCTTTTTTCATAAAAACAACGTATTCAAAATTTCATGGTATTATCTGCAATATATTTCAAAATATTGCAATAAAATGGACAAAAAATATCAAATTTTTATGGAGGTTGTTTCACATATTGGTCCATAACTCTGGTTGGCCTAAACCGATTTTGCTGATTTTAAATATCAAACTTCTCGAAAGCATGTCTGATAGAATTATTGAAGATTTGGATACCGAAGCTATGTGGGGACTTCAGAAAATTGATTTCAACACTCAGACAGACAGACGGACGGACGTGGCTTAATAGACTCCGCTATCTATAAGGATCCAGAATATATATATGTACTTTATAGGGTCGGAAAATTATATTGTGGAAATTACAAACGGAATGACAAACTTATATATACCCTTCTCATGAAGGTGAAGGGTATAAAAAACGACAAGTGATGCTAACCGTTTTTTTTAGGTTAGCTCTAGTTTTTAAGATATAAAAAATGGAGGAGGTTGCGCAATAACTATAAAAAAATAATTCTTCTTAAAGATAATTTTGTTGCCGAATTTCGATTTTTTAATTCAATAAACTAAAGAGTATTTGAGTTACGTGAATATTTATTGCGCAATGTTTTAAATAACGCTATATCTCAAAAAATGGATTCAGCGTACTCGATTTAGCTTTACCCACTGGATGCCCCGTTTGTTGGTAAAAAAATGGCAAAATGAGCACAGTGTTATTATTAACACAGTTGTTTAAATAAATGATCTTTTGAAGGGCCCAATGGTTATATCGTCTTTCAATTTACTGCCAATAAAGCCACCAAAATAGCTTACGAACAATATCAAACCCGAAATTTCTAACATTGCCGCGATATATTTGAAGGAGGGATGTAAAATTTAATCCCAGCAAACAGGGTTTGGAGATTGAATTACAGGAATAAATTTTAAGTCCGTTTTCTTATTTATTATTATGTGTTTTATTTATGTCTTTATCTGTACACCAATATCTCACTTTACGTCGTTTAGTTTTGCGTTTTTTCCACTAATTTTCACTGTGCGTCGTTAGATTTTCGAGGTTGCGTTGTTTTTGCAGAGAATACCATTAAGTAAAATGATATTTCAGACAAAAGCAAAAAGCTTATTTGATGATATAAAAAGTAAAAGTATCCTTGAATAAGGATTATTCATTGCTACAAGGAAATTTATTTTACGTTGCAAAAAGCTGTTTAGCAAACATTGGAGCAATTTTTTTTTCAAAGAAAGCGGACGACTTAGTATTTTTTTAACCCTGGAACCTATTTTCGATCTTCACATGGTTTGCTATAGAAAATATTAAATCACTTTGCGTCGTTTTTTTTTTTTTGGAACGTAACCCCGACGCAAAGTGAGGTATTGGTGTACTGAATAAAAAATTACCTATTACCTACGTGGACTAACATACAGAAAAATGAGTTTTCTCTTTATTTTAACACGGCGATATTATTGAAGACTAGTACTTAACACAAATGCTTACAAATAGTTCGTTAAATAAGTCACTACCACTTAAATATTCTATTGCTATGAATTCTATTAAATTGTCTCTAAATTTATATTGTTCTGCATTTATTTTCTATGATATTAAAGAAACAAATTCAATGGTAAAAAAATAAAATATAGACTATGAATTTATCATAGTCAAAGTAAGTTGGCCAGTATTTTAAAGCCTTTACCAAGTTTTTGCAATTTTTAAGCATCATGTTTCAAATATGATTAATATAGGTTTCGAAATCTTTGTTTTTTTTTCAAATAAATACTCAGAGTACTAATAAAAATAGAAATTTTTAAAAATCTTAAACTACGCACTTTGACGGATTTCAAAAAAATGACAAAAATTTAAAATTATTTTTACATTTAAAAATAAACCTTTTCCGTGTTAAATAAATAATAAAATTGCCATCACAACCATTTGAATTATTTCTTCAAGAAACTTTTAACATGCCCTGTATTTAAGCAGGGTGATTGGTTACTAGTTACTAAAGACTCTAAAATACATTTATACTTAAAACCATGGACTATATTATCACAAATTTTCAAAAATTTTCAAATTCTTCTCTCACCAAAATAATAATGCTCATACTAATAATACGCTTTTCACTCAAATATTTGTTCGTGTTAAAAACACTCAAAGAGTAATAATCAAAAATCAAGAGAAATAAAATTATTTATATTTGGCTATGCAAATATTCATTAAGGTTTTCAAATCATCACAAGCATATAATTAATTATGAGCAAATGTTGTAAACAATTATTAAAAATATTTGATGTTTATTATAAAATATTAATTTTTCATATTAAATTTGTTACAATATGATAATAATGACGTAATTAAAATAAAAACAAAATAATTATAAATTTAAAATTATTGTGATATAGCCATGAAAAAGTTTAAACAAAAAAATTATAATATGTGACCTTAACAAATATTGTTAAATAAAATAAATAAAAAAATTAAAAACTATATTCATGAATTTAGAACAAAAATAAGTAAAAGTCTATGAATACGAAAGAACATTGAACAAAAAAATGTGTAGGAAGTAAAAGTGGCATTTAGCCAACTGTGAAAGATGGTTGTTTTTTTAATAAATGGAAATTTATAAACAAAATTTTTAAAGAAAAATTTTATTTCTACACACTCACATACTCATACGTAAACACAAACATACATATGCATATGCATATATGTAGGTACTATATTATAACTTAGTTATAAATAAAAATTATATATTAGTAATTAAAAAAATTAATGTCAAGTTGGCAACAGAAATAAACAATCAAATCAATGCAAGAGTATAATGGTATATATTTAGTTTCTATGGTCCACCTTTATCAGGGTTTTTAGTGCATTTACACCTACGCCATAAACTAGTTATAAGTTGTTAATGGTGATAAACTAGTTTGAGAAACTTGTTTATCCATACAAATCAAAAACAGGTTTTGTAACTAGCTTTTGAGATAAACTAGTTACAAACAACCAGTTTCTGCTAATGCAACTCTGTTTTTTCAACATTTTTCTGGCAACGCTGGACACATTTGACATTCAGCCGACAGCGAATATCGTTAAAAATGTTACTGAATTGCAAATTCGATAAATTTTCGTTATATTTATTTTAACGATACGATTATCGTTAAAAAAGTTAGTGAATCGCAGTACAGTAATAGTTTGCTGTATTTGCTTTACATGTGGTCTGCGCTATCTAATGATCGGCGGAATTTTTATGAACTCAAACATTTTCTTCTTTTCAGAAAGATAACTCTGGATATGTTGCAATTCCATTAGAACTTAAAACTGCGCGAATTTTTTAGTATTTAGCTTTTATTTTGAAACATTTGTACATACAATATAAATTTATTTAAAGTATTATTAGCTATGACCTTCTCATCTTTCCATCTTTCTGGCAATATATGGATTACGCACCGAAAGATATGCTAATCTTTTGAGAACGAATCAAGCCAATTTCTGCATCAAACCAATTTCGTACTGCATCGATCGAAACAAATAGTAGTTGGACGGCTCAAGGTCTGGACTATAAGGCGGGTGATGCAAAACTTCCCAACCACATCTTTTTAAATAGCTTTTAACATGTATTGATAGAATATTACGCTTTCATGTTCTATTCTGGTCGTTCTATTGCTCGCTTCAAACGAATTAGTTGCAAATGCCACAAATTCTTGGTGCTGAAACTTTAATGACTGGCCTGGGCGATCTTTGTCATCTCGGTCAAATTCACAAATCATCTCTCGCACATTGATACCGATGAAACACATTCATTATAAGCTTCGGTCAGCGGCCCGTTTTTTAAATTTAACCCTTATGTGACTGACAAGGTTTTGAAATTATCTTTTTTTTTAAATTGGCAACTTCTGGAAATTTCTTGAGAGCTCAAAACTTTTGATATTTTACGAATTTTCAGAGCTTTGAAAAAAATAAATAATACAAATAAAAAAAATCACCCAGTTCAATTCAATTCTGCTGATTGTTACATTACGTCCTTTTGTAGACACGGCCATAAAACTACACAAGTGTATTTAAATGTTTGTAACATTTATATTTTGTTGCAAACTGGATTGTTTTTCATAAGACTTGTATGAAGGTACCCGGGTACCTTATCGTACAAAATATGGAGTTTTTTTTTTGTCAATCACATAAGGGTTAAAGAAATAAATCAAAACTTTCAGCACATGACGCTTTACTATGTTTACACTATAATATTCAATGACAGATATGTATGTAGCCTTCAAAATTACATGTAAGTTACTAAAGACAAAAACCGCGTTCAAAATAGAGCTGCAAAACTATCGATAGTCGCCCCACTCGATAGTTTCGATAGTCGATAGTGGTCGCATTCGATAGTTTCGATAGTTTGTCATAAAACTATCGATACTATCGATAGTATCGAATTTGAAAAACTGTATGCAAAAACAATTGTTAAATTTAAATTTGCTTAAAGATATAAAACCAGCAATCGTTTTTGCATACGGCTGTTAACCTTCGATCAAAATTAAAGAATATAAACTCACATGTAATTGAACAATTTTCAATCTTCAATTAATACAAAAAATAGAATGGCTAATTTAATATGAAGGCCAATGAGTGAAAAAAGTTTTAAACTTTTACTTACTTACAAAAAACCAAAGCGTCACCAGCAAATTGCAAAAATAAAGCAAAGTCGGTTGGATCACATTGTGTTTTATCCGCCGTTAAAATATTTTTATCCGCAGATGCCTTGCGATATATGTAAGTAGCCAGTTTTGATCATATTTTTCTTGAATATATCACTTACACTAGTTAACACTTGTTGAACTAATTTATTTTATTAACGCCTTATATTGAAAAAAAAGTTAAAATTTCAATCTTATTGGCTAATTTCATATTTAAGTTTTAAAAATATTCACCGGCGCCGAAATGTTTTGCCAAAAAATTAATTTAAAATATGCCGCCGACCAATTCTTGTCAGCTACGCTGTTTTTTTAATAATGACAATTTTTGTCGATAGTATCGCTATCGGAAAAAAACAATCGATAGTACACCAAAAATGAAACTATCAATACTATCGATAGTACCATCGATAGTTTTGCAGCTCTAGTTCAAAAGATACACTTTCTATTAGAATTCCCACATCTTAAAGTTATACGCATTTCCAAACTTGAGGGCTAAAAACAGCATACAAATAATATAACCATATATGTGAAATTTAATATGTACTCGTATTTAATAATTAAAAAACGGGAAAATATTAAATTGTTTTCTTTGTAAACTTTACAGTTGTTATGGCATCGGTTAACATTATCCGATTTGACACAAATTTTCAGAGTTAGATTATTATACCCGCTCTCTTAAAACTTCTCAAAAACATAACCTAATCTACATGAAATGTTGTCTAACTCTTTTCCCGATAACATTTCAGAGCACGTCTCAGCTTAATGTTGTTGACTTTTTCTCAATTCCATCTTGTATTTTAGTGTTGGTCTTGGGTCCGTTTTTCTGTATACATAGTTCTCAAATATTTTAATGTACCATCTTAATAAATTACCATCTGTGTAAGCTTGTTTTTAAATGTTTAAATATTTAAATAAGACTTAAATTACCGCTACCGTAATAACATCAAATACCGTTACTGAAATAATCCAAATTGGTGTTAGAAAGTAGTTATATATCTATATTGTATCTTATTGGGATAAAGGGCTCAAATTCTCTTTAGATGACTTGTAATTCAGTAAATATAAGTATAACCAGTTTTTGAGGTTCGGTCAATAATAAATGGAAACTCTCATATAACACTTACTCACGAAAATATGCTTTTTGATGAGAAAATTTTGCAAAAATAAATTTTGTTTAGATGAAAATCACACTAGTAAATTTTGTGACAATTGGTTCATAATTAAGCAAAGCAAAATTATGAGATATAATCCCCATAAAAATCAGCATATGCACATAGGTATACTTACGTTTCGTATTCCCTAAAATCATAACAAAGTTTCGTAAGAATCGATCCAAATTTGTACATAGCTTTTATATAAGAGCACGCACAAAATTCATTTTATTTTGATAATTCCGGAAAACCGATTTATTTTACTTGAGTTATTTCGGCTTTTTAAGACAATAAAAATAAACGAATTTAAAAAAAACATCCAAATATTAGTCGTCCATTTTTTTAAGATATTGATCACATGTTGACAATGTTTTAAGAAAGTTGTTTGGAGACATAATGTCATCTTAAATGACAAAGTTGATACATAATAAGTACAAATTTATATACATATGTACTATATATAATATGTCCATATACTTATAAAAATGTACTAATTTTATGATTTAAATTTAATATTAACTTTACTTAAATGTTTTATTGTTTTTGTTTAATTGAATTTATTTTATTCTGTTTATTTTATGCTAGATGTGTATGCTAGCTCTGATGTTGGACCCACTGAATCCGAATGTCGTCCTTACATTGAAAAGGCTATTAACGAATTAAAGACAGGTGATGAAAAAGGTAACTAATGTCAGTCATACGTTTATACTTGTATACTTAAATGTATGTATTTAAAATCATATACCTACGAGTATATGTATAATCATAGCAAAACACTGAATTATTAGTTAAAAATTGTTTCCATATTCAAAAATATTGTACATACATAAATTTGGCAAATATTCAAATATTCATATCATTTTCTATCAATGCTAAACATTATATGTACATATTTAATGAATACTAACGCAAGTTGTTTATTTAATAAATATATTTTTTGTTTGCTATTTTAATGTCAAAGTTGTTAATAAGTTTAATAAGCTTTAAAGCAAATACCATCGTTATATTATATTAAAATGGCGATTTCCGATAGGCGCCATTTTGTGTCAATAAGTGTATATGGCATTTTATATGACAACAATGCTTGATAAATGCTATGTGATATATTGTTTAACTTTGCAAATAGATTTTTTCTTAAAAATGTCTTTTTAATTCATAGAAGAAACTGTTCGTAGTCCATATACGACTTCCGGTAAAGAAAAAACGACTATAGATACCGACAAACATGATATTGACGATGACGGAGCGTCCGGCGAAATGCTGGGAGATCAACCTGTTCATGATGAAAAAGAAACTGTTGAAATTGCTGATGTAAATTCCACTGAAGAGCCAACTGCTGATGTGGATGGCGATGGCATCCCTAATGAAAAAGACATTGACATCGATGGTGATGTTATACCCAATGAAGAAGATGAAGATATGGACGGCGATGGTGTACCAAATGTCGAAGATGATGATATTGATGGGGATGTGATTCCTAATGAAAAAGATCTTGACATTGATGGTGATGGAGTTTTGAACATTCACGATACCGATTTGGATGGTGATGGTGTGCCAAATGCTATTGATGCTGACTTGGATGGTGATGGTGTGCCCAATATTATCGATGGAGATATCGATGGTGATGGTCTTCATAATGTCAGTGATAATGATTTAGATGGCGATGGCATTCCTAATAGCGAAGATGATGATATGGATGGTGATGGTATCCCTAATGATCAGGATGATGACATTGATGGTGACGGCATTCCTAATGACCAGGACAATGATATTGATGGTGATGGCATACCAAATAGTGAAGATGATGATATGGATGGTGATGGTATCCCTAATGATCAGGATGATGACATTGATGGTGACGGCATTCCTAATAACCAGGACAATGATATTGATGGTGATGGCATACCAAATAGTGAAGATGATGATATTGATGGCGATGGTATCCCTAATGATCAGGATGATGACATTGATGGTGACGGCATTCCTAATGACCAGGACAATGATATTGATGGTGATGGCATACCAAATAGTGAAGATGATGATATTGATGGCGATGGTATTCCAAATCATGAAGATGATGATATGGATGGTGACGGTATTTTGAATATTGACGATAATGATATGGATGGTGATGGCATTCCCAACACCGAAGATGATGATATGGATGGTGATGGTATTCCCAATAATGAAGATGATGACATTGATGGTGATGGCATCCCCAATGATCAGGACGGTGATATTGATGGTGATGGCATCCCCAATGATCAGGACGGTGACATTGATGGTGATGGTATTCCCAATGCTGAAGACAATGACATTGATGGTGATGGCATTCCTAATGATCAAGATAGTGATATCGATGGTGATGGTATTCCCAATAATGAAGATGATGATATCGATGGCGATGGTATTCCTAATGACAAGGACGACGATATTGATGGTGATGGCTTGCTCAATGAGGATGAACCTAAAACTTTAGATGTCGATAAAGATGGTATCAGCAATGATGATGACAGTGATATTGACGGGGATATTTTGCCGAATGAATTGGATTCAGATATGGATGGTGATGGAGTGCCTAATACTCATGATAAAGATATAGATGGAGATGGTGTTCCAAATGTTCATGACGATGACGAACATGAAGCATCTGATATTCAACCAGGTGCAGTACCCGTTAAAGAAGAAGATGCTGTTAAGCGTTCAAAGCGTTCTGTAGAAACAGTTGGTGACATGGACAATGATGGCATTCCCGATGATCAAGATACAGATAAGGATGGTGATGGAATTCCAAATGATGAGGATGATGATATCGATGGTGATGGAATACCTAATCACGAAGATAATGATATTGATGGCGATGGTATTCTTAATGAAAACGATGCTGATCGCGATGGTGATGGCTTGCTAAATGAACACGATGATAGTGATGGTGAGTCAGATGATAAGGCAACCAAACAGCAAGCCGATGAAGATGATATTAAACCTGAAGACGAATTGTTATGGGTAAGATTTATTTTATGTTTATAATATTATTGCTAAGTATATTTAATCTGGAATACAATAAGTAATTTCCTTAGAACATTTCTCTGCGTCTAGGAAGCTTTGTTAGCTAATTTTTAGCTTCTGGAATGCTTAAAAGTTATTTTAAATATATATATCGAAAAAGTTATAGTCTACAGTTATTTCTCAAATATGAGGCATACAAAATGTATCTATAAATATATTAAATTAAGTGTGGCTACCATAACATACATACATATGAATGTACATATGTATATCAATTATAACAATTAAACTGTTTTGTATATGCATATTTGTTTAGCCAGCAAAACTATTGATTTCGTTCTAAAAATGTAGGATAAAAAAACAAGAATGTTAAAATATTTCTTGATTAGTAAATTTGACTTGACGGAAAATCCAAAGTTCATCAGTCGGCTCTGATGAAAAATAAATTAATGTTCTTAAGATTTAATGAATCTTTATGAGAAGAATTGTTATCTTGAAAAGTCTTCAGAGATTTGATAATAACTATCACAAAAATGCACTTTCGATAATAATGCTTTATTAGGCTTCACCAAAGCATATCGATCTAGATGGCGATGGCATTCCAAATGAAGAAGATGAGGATATTGATGGAGATGCTAAACCTAATGAACAAGACGATGATATGGATGGGGACGGCATTCTAAATATACATGATGATGATATCGATGGCGATGTCATACCAAATGAAAAAGATCCCGACATGGATGGAGATGGTGTACTAAATATTCATGATACAGACTTAGATGGCGATGGTATTGAAAATATTGTAGATGATGATATAGATGGAGATGGCGTAAAAAATATTCATGACGCTGACATCGATGGTGATGGTGTGCACAATGTTCATGACGACGATTTAGATGGTGATGGTGTGTATAATGTTCATGACGACGATTTAGATGGTGATGGTATTCATAATGAAAAAGATGATGATATCGATGGTGATGGCATACCAAATCACAAGGATACAGATATAGACAGTGATGGTATATCGAACCATGAAGACAATGATATTGATGGTGATGGTATTCTTAACGAAAATGATCATGATCATCATAAATCGGAGGTATTTTATGCGAAAAAGTTTTCAGATATTTTTGATTTTCAAATTCAGTAAATATTATAAATATGTTTAAACAACTCCATAAGTGGTGAATTTGCAAAGAATCTTAAATATCTGACGTCTTTTTTGTTTAAATATGCTCAAAACCCGTCACGGAAATATTTAATATTCACAAAATATAACTTTATTAGGCCGTACATAAGATCATCGATGTAGATGGTGATGGAATACCAAATGAAGAGGACGATGATATAGATGGTGATAATAAACCGAACGAACAAGACGAAGATATGGATGGTGACGGTATTTTAAATATTAATGATGATGACATAGACGGCGATATTATACCAAATGTGAAAGATCTAGACATGGATGGTGATGGCATTTTAAACATACATGATTCCGATATAGACGGTGATGGAATAGCTAATACCGCTGACGATGATATAGATGGAGATGGTGTAAAGAATATTCATGATGATGATATCGATGGTGATGGTGTCCATAATATCCATGATAATGATTTGGATGGTGATGGCATTCCAAATGAGCATGACGAAGATATTGATGGTGATGGCATTCCAAATCATAAGGACCCAGATATAGATGTTGATGGAATTTCAAATCACGAAGATTATGATGTAGATGGCGATGGAATTCCCAATGAAAAAGATCACAATGAATCGAAATCGAAGGTATTTTAATCAGAAAACTTCCTCAGAATCTTAGGTTTTTTAATAAATCCAAAGAACGCATAGTTTCAAATTTAATATTTATGAGAAAAATCTAAAGAATCTGGGGTACTTTCTGCTTAAAAATTTTTATGTTTTCAAAATATTCCTTTATTAGGCAATGCCTAAAAAGATCGATTTGGACGGTGATGGCATTCCTAACGAGGATGATGATGATATCGATGGTGATGTTATTCCAAACGAACAAGATGAGGACATGGATGGTGATGGGATTTTAAATGTACATGATGATGATATTGATGGTGATGTAATACCAAATGAAAACGATTCGGATATGGACGGAGATGGTGTTTTAAATATTTACGATAGCGATTTAGATGGTGATGGAGTTGCAAATATTGTAGATGAGGATATAGATGGAGATGGAATTAAAAATATCTATGACTCGGACATCGATGGTGATGGAGTACATAATGTGAATGACACTGATTTAGATGGTGATGGTATTTTAAATGAGCATGATGAAGACATTGATGGGGATGGCGTACCTAATAAAAAGGATACTGACATAGATAGTGATGGTATTTCCAATTTAAAAGATCACGATGTTGATGGTGATGGCATTCCTAATGACAAAGATGATGATAAACACAAGGTGGAGGTATTTTATTCAGAAAAATTCCTCAGAATCTTCGGATTTTCTATAACAAAAAGGTATGCAAAGTGTAAGTTCGAATTATTGTCATATTGACTTCTCTGTAGAAAATCCTTAGAATCTGGGGAATTTTCTGTTTAAAAACTCTTTAATTTTTGAGTAAATATAGTTGATATGTCCCTAACCTTACTTTATTAGACCTTGCCTAAGGAAATCGATTTGGATGGTGACGGCATTCCCAATGAACGAGATGCCGATATTGATGGCGATGTTATTCCTAATGATCAGGATGATGATATAGATGGTGATGGAATTCTCAATATCCATGATGATGATATTGATGGTGATGTTATTCCAAATGAACATGATTCAGATATGGATGGTGACGGCATTTTAAATACCGAAGATATTGATTTAGATGGTGATGGTGTGGCAAATGTTATCGATGATGACATAGATGGCGATGGTGTCAAAAATATACATGATTCAGATATTGATGGAGATGGTGTGCATAATGTTCATGATAACGACTTTGATGGCGATGGTATTCCAAACGATGAGGACGATGACATCGATGGCGATGGCACACTGAACAGTAAGGATAATGATATCGATGGGGATGGTATTTCCAATATCGAAGACAGTGATATTGACGGTGATGGTATTCCTAATCTCAGAGAGGCTGTTAGGTCCAAACGGGAGGTATTATATTTGGGAAAAGTCCCCAGAATCTTTGGAATTTCTTTCCGCAACCACGTCCCGAGACACGTAACTATGATGCTGAAAGAGATTTGAAGAAAAGTAACTATTAGACGAAATCTCAAAGAATCAGGGGTCTTTTCCATAAAAACATTCTGACGGTTGTTAATTTGTTGGGTAAAAATAGTTCATATTTCCATAATATTAATTTAATAGGCTTTGCCTAAGGTAATAATTGATTTGGATGGTGACGGGATCCCTAACGAACAGGATGAAGATATTGATGGTGATACAAAACCCAATGAACAGGACGATGATATTGATGGAGATGGTATTCTAAATATACATGACGATGACATTGATGGTGATGTTATACCAAACGAAAAAGATCTTGATATGGATGGCGATGGGATTTTAAATATTCATGATTCTGATTTAGACGGTGATGGTGTGGCCAATGTGAATGACGACGATTTAGATGGGGATGGTGTAAAAAATATTCACGACCACGACATTGATGGTGATGGTGTGCACAATATCAATGACACTGATTTAGATGGTGATGGTATTCTTAATTATCAAGATGCTGATATTGATGGCGATGGTATTCTTAATTCTAAAGATAACGATATTGATAGTGATAATATTTCAAATCATGAAGATGATGATATTGATGGTGATGGTATTCCGAATCATCAAGATAATATTAAACATGAATATGAGGTACTTTATTCATGAAAGGTCCTTAAAATCTTTGGATTTTCTTAAAATATTTGTTTGCGTAGTTTGTAGTCTTCTCTATAAAAAAAGATATCGAAATAGAAGCTCTTTTTTTATAGTAAATAGACTTTCGTATAGAAAAACAAAGAATCTAGGGTCTTTTCGGCTTAAACCAATTTCTCATGATCCCTTTCCTATCGGATATAAAGAGTTCATGATTTCATGTTTCATATCAGGCACCGCCTAAGCATATTGATCTAGATGGAGATGGTATTCCAAATGAACAGGACGAAGATATCGATGGAGATGTTATACCAAATGAACAGGATGAAGATATGGATGGTGATGGTATTTTAAATATTCACGATGATGATATTGATGGAGATGTGATACCAAACGAAAAAGATGCGGATATGGATGGCGACGGTGTTTTGAATATTCATGACAGTGACTTAGACGGAGACGGCATAGCAAATCTTATTGACGACGATATCGATGGCGATGGTGTGAAAAATGTCCATGATGCCGATATTGATGGAGATGGCGTTCACAATGTACATGATAACGATTTAGATGGCGATGGCATTCCAAATGATCAGGATGATGATATCGACGGTGATGGCATTCCAAATCATAAAGATAATGATATTGATGGTGATGGCAAAGACAATCATGAAGATGATGATGTTGATGGCGATGGCATTTTAAATCACGATGATGACGGATCGGAGGTAGTTTACAATTCAAATGTTCTCATGTCTTTGAATATTGGATTACCAAAATAAACTTAAACTTGTAGAAAATTCCAATATCACAGATACTGAGAATATTTGTCAAAAGCCTCAAGATTCGTTGGGAATAATAGTATGTTTTCATAATGTTACTTTATTAGGCATTGCCTAAACGAGTAGATATAGATGGCGACGGTATTCCAAATGAAGAAGATGATGATATAGATGGCGATGTAATCATCAATGAAGAAGATGAAGATATGGATGGAGACGGTATCTTAAATATTCACGACAAAGATATGGATGGTGATGTTATTCCAAATGAAAGAGATCCAGATATGGATGGCGATGGCATATTAAATATCCATGATACCGATTTAGATGGTGACGGTGTACTAAATGTCGATGACCACGACATCGATGGCGATGGAGTACCAAATACCGAAGACCATGATATTGATGGCGATGGAGTCCACAACATTCATGACAATGATTTAGATGGAGATGGTATACCCAATGATAAAGATGATGATATTGACGGTGATGGTATTCCAAATCATAGAGATAAAGATATTGACGGTGACGGTATTCCTAATGACAAGGATAATGATATTGATGGTGACGGTATATCAAATAACGCCGACAGCGATATTGATGGCGATGGCATTCCAAATCACCAGGATGATGATAAACATGAGTCGGAGGTATTTTAATCAGGAAAAGTCCTCAGTAACTTTGGTCTGCGTTTCACTCGGTCCGAATTCAGAAATTAAAAATAGTTCATATTACACATTGATATTAGTTTAAAAAGAAAATGAACCAAAGAGTCTGGGGTCTTTTCTGTTTAAAAGAAATTCTTACGATTCGAAATGTTGTCGGTAAAAATAGTTCATATTTTCATAATGTTACTTTGTTAGGACTTGCCTCAAGTCGTCGATTTAGATGGTGATGGCATTCCTAATGAGCAAGATAATGACATCGATGGTGATGTCATCCCCAATGAAGACGATGAAGACATGGATGGTGATGGTATTTTAAATATCCATGATGATGACATTGATGGCGATGTTATACCGAATGAAAATGATCCAGATATGGATGGTGATGGTGTTCTAAATATACACGACACCGACTTAGATGGGGATGGTGTTGCGAATATTATTGACGATGATTTAGATGGTGATGGTGTCCCAAATGTCATTGATCATGATATCGATGGTGATGGTGTGCACAATATTAACGATAGTGATTTAGATGGCGATGGTGTGTTAAATATTGATGATGCCGATTTAGATGGCGATGGTGTACCAAATGTTGTCGATACAGATCTAGATGGCGACGGTGTATTGAATGTTGCCGACGCTGACTTAGATGGTGATGGCTTGCTGAATGTAGCCGACACCGATATCGACGGTGATGGCGTTCATAACGTGAATGATAACGATTTAGATGGAGATGGCATTCCCAATGAACATGATGATGATGTCGATGGTGACGGCACAGTCAATGCCGAAGATGATGATATCGATGGCGATGGTATACCAAATGCTGAAGATGACCTCATCAATATCTACGAATTTGAGGTATTTTCTTCTGGAAAAGCCCCTCCTTTATTAAACTATTGGAAAATGTTTACAATTTTCTTTCATATAATTCTCTCATAATCCGTTGACTTTTTTTTTTTTTTTAACCAGGATCTCATAAACTAAGTTATTTTTTATAGCAAATAGCCATTTCAGTAGAGGTCTTTTATTTTTGTTACTCTCTCTTAATAATTCATATTTTGAAATCTTTTCATACAGAAACAAAAGTTTTTAGAAGTTGTACTAACAAAGGTGACATATCTACGGCACTGTAATAATTACCCTATTAAAACGAATAATATTGGTAATTTCTCAATCGATCCTTCCCTCATTTCCTTGAAATCAAACCTCCGTTTCGTTATTTATTTGTTCAGTTTCTAAATATTATTGCTATATTCCATTTAACACTATTTATTTATCATAAATATCTGAAAATTTTAGGAAGGTGAAATCCCCGAAAACCGCAGAAGTCGTAATCATATCTACGAATTGTTGCAACTTGATGACGAATCCAATGCCCGTGAAAATGCTATCGATAATGTGGCTGAAATTATTTTACGTGACATTAAACGCACCTATGAAAACGCTATCAAGCCTTTGGAATCTTTGTATAAATACCGTGATTTGAGCAATCGTCACTTTGGTGATCCTGAGATTTTCTCCAAGCCCTTGGTATTGTTTATGGGTCCTTACTCTGGTGGTAAATCATCTATAATTAATTACTTGACTGACAATGAATACACAGCCAGTTCTCTAAGAACCGGTAAGTTAAATATGTGATGTAAAGCATAATTATTAATGTGTTCATAATTACGCAACAGGGGCTGAACCTTCTCCTGCTTATTTCAACATTTTGATGTGGGGCAATGAGACCGAAGTGTTGGATGGCACTCAACTGGCAGCTGACTATACTTTCTCTGGATTGCAAAAATTCGGACAAGGTTTAGAAGATCGCTTGCGCGGCTTGAAAATGCCAAACAAATTATTAGAAAAGGTAATTACAAATGCAAATATGTTAATGATAATACGTGGAATTCAAATTGTATTTTTTTTCAAGGTCAACATCGTAGAAATTCCCGGTATTTTGGAAGTACGTAAACAGGTTTCACGTTTGTTCCCCTTCAATGATGCTTGCCAGTGGTTTATTGATCGCGCTGATATTATTTTCTTGGTCTATGACCCAGCCAAACTTGATGTTGGCCCAGAGACTGAAGCCATTTTGGATCAATTGAAGGGTCGTGAATATCAAACACGTATAATTTTGAACAAGGCCGATACTGTAAAACCTGAGGAATTATTGCGCGTACAAAGTGCTTTAATTTGGAATATTTCTCCCTTGATGTCCTCTGCTCAACCACCATTGGTATACACAACCTCTTTGTGGTCTCATCCCTATCAGGAGGGTTCACCAGCTCGTCTATTGTTGGCCCAAGAAAGAGCTTTTCTGAGAGACTTGCGTACCGCTGTCGATAAGAGGATTGAAAATAAAATTGCCAGTGCGCGTCGTTTTGCTGTAAGTATTCTAGAATCATCCGTATTTAGTAAATATCTTATAATATTTATTTTTATCTTGCTCTTGATCAGGTTCGCGTCCGCAATCATGCTAAAATGGTTGATTGCTACCTCAATACTTTCTACAATCACAAGACTTTGTTCGGCAACAAGAAACGTATTGCCGATAACATTATTGAAAATCCCCAAAACTATCATATCTACGAAGGTTTGTCTACTCTTACAAATATCTCACGTTACGATTTGCCAGATCCTGAGGTCTATCGCGACTTCTTCCGTTTGAATCCCTTGTATGAATTCAAGAAGTTAGCCGAGACCTGCTCCTACTTCCGCGGCTGTCCTATTGCCAAGCTTGATGTGGCCATTTCTTACGATTTACCTGATTTGTCTGGCAAATACAAGAAAATGGTCGAATCTGCTTTAGTAAGAGTTGAAAATAAGGAATCATCTGCACCAGTTCATGATGAGAAAAACAAAAAGACCAAAAGTTGAGTTGAACATCTTTAAATTAGATCAATTTAAACTCAAAAGCCATTAATGAATGAAACAATAAAGCGCTCTTTAACGAAAGACAACTGGAGACAAAATAATTTGAAATTTGAAGTTAATGGTTCAACTATACAAGACGAAAGAGCGCCTTCAAATAAAAACCTTTTATTATTTTAAGAGAGTGAGAGAGTAATTAGACAAAAACGATAATATAATATTTTTTGAAAAACCTTAAATATCATCCAAAATCAAACAAAAGAGAGAGAGAGACATTGGTCGCCTTCAGCAACTAGTTAATGATTTGTAACCGCTTGTTAATCGAATCAATAATCATGTTTGCTGAACTTGACCAGTAGAGAGTTTTCAAAAATCTAAATTATAAAACATCGTAATACCTTTCAGAAAAGAAAATAATAATCACAAAAAAATAATAACAATTTGAAATAATTAAATAATAAACATACACAGAAAATAGCAAAACGAATTAGCACTAACCCCCAAATTTAATTTAAAAAAGCGAGAGAGCGATATATTAAGTTCTACAATAATTAACAAATAGGTCCGATTTAAAAATCTTCTTCACCTATCCATTTTAAACACCACTAACTATTATGACGATAAAATTGTTTCTATTAATTGCTAAATCAAAAACATCGTACACGATCTATCATTACGATAACATTGGATTTTCAAAAATTTACTGCAACTACAATATTATATTTATTTTAAAGCATTTAATTTATTTGTAAATTTTTGTTGTCTGTGCACACTTATCAAATCACCTACCAAATTCCCAACCCGTTCCTATCCAATGCTTGAACTACATACTTATATGTTTTCATATTTATTCATGTCCCAGACTAAATGTCCGCATCTTACTACAATTCTATTTCCGTTTCTTTATCACTTTGTTACTGTCCTTTTCCCTTAATAGTAAATAAGCTGTAATTGTATAATTAATTCAAAAACAGTGAAGACGTTCTGACAAATTAAGAAAATCTATGTTAAAATTATAATTTAGTATATCAAATTTTTTAGGTAGTTTTTTTTTTTGTGTAGGAAATGTAAAAGTAAACACATTTTCTAGATAAAACAAAGTAAATGAAAATTGTAAGGATTTGTAATGCAAATTTAAGTAAATAAAATAAAAAAACTCTAACGAATCGAATTTCAATACAAGTAGAATACGCTAAAAAGGTAAGTGACTCTGATTTCAAATTCCGTAACAAACTGCTTCTCAATATATTATGTAAAATGTACGGTACGGTATTTAATCTATAAAAAGTTAAAGGTATGCTACTTCATTGAATATCTTAGACATTAAAAGACAGATGTATAATATTTCTACATTTACTTAAAGAAAACTTTCGGTTCTGTGTGGAATCGGTTGTAAGATTGAGGAGTTTCAACAAAATGATTAACCTACATATTTGCATAAAACTTGAATATATCATAGTCTAAAAAATTGATGTATAATGTTTAGTTAGACAAGACATTAAGGCATTTTGCGGTCTATCTGTATGGATAATGACAAAGCAGTCGGTTGCACAGAGTAGCAAGTTTTGCTTTTCGCAACTATTCGAAACTATAATAGATACCTTGAAATCTTGGCTGTTTTCATAAACGCATAATAGAATATAGAATATAATTTAAAATCTTTTATCACATAAAATATAAAGATATACTTACTATTAAAGAGAATCTTAAAACAAAAATTTTTAAATTATATTTCTAAATGCTATTATGAACTCTATGCAATGAAATATTGCATTACATACTGCGTTTATGAAAACAGCCCTTTTAAGGATTCTACAATAGACGATGCGCTATATTATAAATGAATTTTCAACGGCCCACTGCCACGCCTACTTTATTAAAAATTTAAATATATATTATAAACTTGATTATCGTAAGAACTAAAACTCAGATCTTTGAAACTGATGCAGATTATAAAAGCGCAATTTCAATTCTCTCATTATGCAAAATTTCAAAGGAATCGGTTGTAGGGTATAGAAACTGTAGACTATAAAAAACTGAGCAAAAATTATGAAAATGTTTGTCAAGTAATAGGAGAACAAAATCTTATAGCAGGTGAATGTTTGTTTTCAATTTTAGTATTTTTGCAATAACTTGGAAACTATAAGAGATACTTGGATGAAGTTTTTTCAGTAATATAGAGTGGGATTTGCGCTACTTCATTAATGAATTTCCAACGGCCCACTGCCACGCCTACTTTATTAAAAATTGAAATATATATTATAAACTTGATTATCGTAAGAACTAAAACTCAGATCTTTGAAACTGATGCATATTATGAAAGCGCATTTTCAATTCTCTTATTATGCAAAATTTCAAAGGAATCGGTTGTAGGGTATAGAAACTGTAGACTATAAAAAACTGAGCAAAAATTTTGAAAATTTTTGTCAAGTAATAGGAGAACAAAATCTTATAGCAGGTGGATGTTTGTTTTCAATTTTAGTATTTTTGCAATAACTTGGAAACTATAAGAGATACTTGGATGAAATCTTTTCAATAATATAGAGTGGGATTTGCGCTACTTTATGAATAAATTTTCAACGGCCCACTGTCACGCCTACTTTATTAAAAATTTAAATATATAATGTAAACTTGTTTATCGTAAGAACTAAAACTCAGATCTTTGAAACTGATGCAGATTATGAAAGCGCATTTTCAATTCTCTCATTATGCAAAATTTCAAAGGAATCGGTTGTAGGGTATAGAAACGTAGACTATAAAAAACTGAGCAAAAATTATGAAAATTTTTGTCAAGTAATAGGAGAACAAAATCTTATAGCAGGTGGATGTTTGTTTTCAATTTTAGTATTTTTGCAATAACTTGGAAACTATAAGAGATACTTGGATGAAATCTTTTCAATAATAAAGAGTGGGATTTGCGCTACTTTATGAATAAATTTTCAACGGCCCACTGCCACGCCTATTTTATTAAAAATTAAAATATATATTATAAACTTGATTATCGTAAGAACTAAAACTCAGATCTTTGAAACTGATGCATATTATGAAAGCGCAATTTCAATTCTCTCATTATGCAAAATTTCAAAGGAATCGGTTGTAGGGTATAGAAACTGTAATAAAAAGAGTTTTAGTACTTTGTAGACTATAAAAAACTGAGCAAAAATTATGAAAATTTTTGTCAAGTAATAGGAGAACAAAATCTTATAGCAGGTGGATGTTTGTTTTCAATTTTAGTATTTTTGCAATAACTTGGAAACTATAAGAGATACTTGGATGAAATCTTTTCAATAATAAAGAGTGGGATTTGCGCTACTTTATGAATAAATTTTCAACGGCCCACTGCCACGCCTATTTTATTAAAAATTAAAATATATATTATAAACTTGATTATCGTAAGAACTAAAACTCAGATCTTTGAAACTGATGCAGATTATGAAAGCGCAATTTCAATTCTCTCATTATGCAAAATTTCAAAGGAATCGGTTGTAGGGTATAGAAACTGTAATAAAAAGAGTTTTAGTACTTTGTAGACTATAAAAAACTGAGCAAAAATTATGAAAATTTTTGTCAAGTAATAGGAGAACAAAATCTTATAGCAGGTGGATGTTTGTTTTCAATTTTAGTATTTTTGCAATAACTTGGAAACTATAAGAGATACTTGGATGAAATCTTTTCAATAATAAAGAGTGGGATTTGCGCTACTTTATGAATAAATTTTCAACGGCCCACTGCCACGCCTATTTTATTAAAAATTAAAATATATATTATAAACTTGATTATCGTAAGAACTAAAACTCAGATCTTTGAAACTGATGCAGATTATGAAAGCGCAATTTCAATTCTCTCATTATGCAAAATTTCAAAGGAATCGGTTGTAGGGTATAGAAACTGTAATAAAAAGAGTTTTAGTACTTTGTAGACTATAAAAAACTGAGCAAAAATTATGAAAATTTTTGTCAAGTAATAGGAGAACAAAATCTTATAGCAGGTGGATGTTTGTTTTCAATTTTAGTATTTTTGCAATAACTTGGAAACTATAAGAGATACTTGGATCAAATCTTTTCAATAATAAAGAGTGGGATTTGCGCTACTTTATGAATAAATTTTCAACGGCCCACTGCCACGCCTATTTTATTAAAAATTAAAATATATATTATAAACTTGATTATCGTAAGAACTAAAACTCAGATCTTTGAAACTGATGCAGATTATGAAAGCGCAATTTCAATTCTCTCATTATGCAAAATTTCAAAGGAATCGGTTGTAGGGTATAGAAACTGTAATAAAAAGAGTTTTAGTACTTTGTAGACTATAAAAAACTGAGCAAAAATTATGAAAATTTTTGTCAAGTAATAGGAGAACAAAATCTTATAGCAGGTGGATGTTTGTTTTCAATTTTAGTATTTTTGCAATAACTTGGAAACTATAAGAGATACTTGGATGAAATCTTTTCAATAATAAAGAGTGGGATTTGCGCTACTTTATGAATAAATTTTCAACGGCCCACTGCCACGCCTATTTTATTAAAAATTAAAATATATATTATAAACTTGATTATCGTAAGAACTAAAACTCAGATCTTTGAAACTGATGCATATTATGAAAGCGCAATTTCAATTCTCTCATTATGCAAAATTTCAAAGGAATCGGTTGTAGGGTATAGAAACTGTAATAAAAAGAGTTTTAGTACTTTGTAGACTATAAAAAACTGAGCAAAAATTATGAAAATTTTTGTCAAGTAATAGGAGAACAAAATCTTATAGCAGGTGGATGTTTGTTTTCAATTTTAGTATTTTTGCAATAACTTGGAAACTATAAGAGATACTTGGATGAAATCTTTTCAATAATAAAGAGTGGGATTTGCGCTACTTTATGAATAAATTTTCAACGGCCCACTGCCACGCCTATTTTATTAAAAATTAAAATATATATTATAAACTTGATTATCGTAAGAACTAAAACTCAGATCTTTGAAACTGATGCAGATTATGAAAGCGCAATTTCAATTCTCTCATTATGCAAAATTTCAAAGGAATCGGTTGTAGGGTATAGAAACTGTAATAAAAAGAGTTTTAGTACTTTGTAGACTATACAAAACTGAGCAAAAATTATGAAAATTTTTGTCAAGTAATAGGAGAACAAAATCTTATAGCAGGTGGATGTTTGTTTTCAATTTTAGTATTTTTGCAATAACTTGGAAACTATAAGAGATACTTGGATGAAATCTTTTAAATAATATAGAGTGGGATTTGCGCTACTTCATTAATGAATTTCCAACGGCCCACTGCCACGCCTACTTTATTAAAAATTGAAATATATATTATAAACTTGATTATCGTAAGAACTAAAACTCAGATCTTTGAAACTGATGCATATTATGAAAGCGCATTTTCAATTCTCTTATTATGCAAAATTTCAAAGGAATCGGTTGTAGGGTATAGAAACTGTAGACTATAAAAAACTGAGCAAAAATTATGAAAATTTTTGTCAAGTAATAGGAGAACAAAATCTTATAGCAGGTGGATGTTTGTTTTCAATTTTAGTATTTTTGCAATAACTTGGAAACTATAAGAGATACTTGGATGAAATCTTTTCAATAATATAGAGTGGGATTTGCGCTACTTTATGAATAAATTTTCAACGGCCCACTGTCACGCCTACTTTATTAAAAATTTAAATTTATAATGTAAACTTGTTTATCGTAAGAACTAAAACTCAGATCTTTGAAACTGATGCAGATTATGAAAGCGCATTTTCAATTCTCTCATTATGCAAAATTTCAAAGGAATCGGTTGTAGGGTATAGAAACGTAGACTATAAAAAACTGAGCAAAAATTATGAAAATTTTTGTCAAGTAATAGGAGAACAAAATCTTATAGCAGGTGGATGTTTGTTTTCAATTTTAGTATTTTTGCAATAACTTGGAAACTATAAGAGATACTTGGATGAAATCTTTTCAATAATAAAGAGTGGGAATTGTGCTACTTTATGAATAAATTTTCAACGGCCCACTGTCACGCCTACTTTATTAAAAATTTAAATATATAATGTAAACTTGTTTATCGTAAGAACTAAAACTCAGATCTTTGAAACTGATGCAGATTATGAAAGCGCATTTTCAATTCTCTCATTATGCAAAATTTCAAAGGAATCGGTTGTAGGGTATAAAACTGTAGACTATAAAAAACTGAGCAAAAATTATAAAAATTTTTGTCAAGTAATAGGAGAACAAAATCTTATAGCAGGTGGATGTTTGTTTTCAATTTTAGTATTTTTGCAATAACTTGGAAACTATAAGAGATACTTGGATGAAATCTTTTCAATAATAAAGAGTGGGATTTGCGCTACTTTATGAATAAATTTTCAACGGCCCACTGCCATGCCTATTTTATTAAAAATTGAAATATATATTATAAACTTGATTATCGTAAGAACTAAAACTCAGATCTTTGAAACTGATGCAGATTATGAAAGCGCAATTTCAATTCTCTCATTATGCAAAATTTCAAAGGAAGCGGTTGTAGGGTATAGAAACTGTAATAAAAACAGTTTTAGTACTTTGTAGACTATAAAAAACTGAGCAAAAATTATGAAAATTTTTGTCAAGTAATAGGAGAACAAAATCTTATAGCAGGTGGATGTTTGTTTTCAATTTTAGTATTTTTGCAATAACTTGGAAACTATAAGAGATACTTGGATGAAATCTTTTCAATAATAAAGAGTGGGATTTGCGCTACTTTATGAATAAATTTTCAACGGCCCACTGCCACGCCTATTTTATTAAAAATTGAAATATATATTATAAACTTGATTATCGTAAGAACTAAAACTCAGATCTTTGAAACTGATGCATATTATGAAAGCGCAATTTCAATTCTCTCATTATGCAAAATTTCAAAGGAATCGGTTGTAGGGTATAGAAACTGTAGACTATAAAAAACTGAGCAAAAATTATGAAAATTTTTGTCAAGTAATAGGAGAACAAAATCTTATAGCAGGTGGATGTTTGTTTTCAATTTTAATATTTTTGCAATAACTTGGAAACTATAAGAGATACTTGGATGAAATCTTTTCAATAATAAAGAGTGGGATTTGCGCTACTTTATGAATAAATTCTCAACGGCCCACTGCCACGCCTATTTTATTAAAAATTAAAATATATATTATAAACTTGATTATCGTAAGAACTAAAACTCAGATCTTTGAAACTGATGCATATTATGAAAGCGCATTTTCAATTCTCTTATTATGCAAAATTTCAAAGGAATCGGTTGTAGGGTATAGAAACTGTAGACTATAAAAAACTGAGCAAAAATTATGAAAATTTTTGTCAAGTAATAGGAGAACAAAATCTTATAGCAGGTGGATGTTTGTTTTCAATTTTAGTATTTTTGCAATAACTTGGAAACTATAAGAGATACTTGGATGAAATCTTTTCAATAATATAGAGTGGGATTTGCGCTACTTTATGAATAAATTTTCAACGGCCCACTGTCACGCCTACTTTATTAAAAATTTAAATATATAATGTAAACTTGTTTATCGTAAGAACTAAAACTCAGATCTTTGAAACTGATGCAGATTATGAAAGCGCATTTTCAATTCTCTCATTATGCAAAATTTCAAAGGAATCGGTTGTAGGGTATAGAAACGTAGACTATAAAAAACTGAGCAAAAATTATGAAAATTTTTGTCAAGTAATAGGAGAACAAAATCTTATAGCAGGTGGATGTTTGTTTTCAATTTTAGTATTTTTGCAATAACTTGGAAACTATAAGAGATACTTGGATGAAATCTTTTCAATAATAAAGAGTGGGAATTGTGCTACTTTATGAATAAATTTTCAACGGCCCATTGTCACGCCTACTTTATTAAAAATTTAAATATATAATGTAAACTTGTTTATCGTAAGAACTAAAACTCAGATCTTTGAAACTGATGCAGATTATGAAAGCGCATTTTCAATTCTCTCATTATGCAAAATTTCAAAGGAATCGGTTGTAGGGTATAAAACTGTAGACTATAAAAAACTGAGCAAAAATTATAAAAATGTTTGTCAAGTAATAGGAGAACAAAATCTTATAGCAGGTGGATGTTTGTTTTCAATTTTAGTATTTTTGCAATAACTTGGAAACTATAAGAGATACTTGGATGAAATCTTTTCAATAATAAAGAGTGGGATTTGCGCTACTTTATGAATAAATTTTCAACGGCCCACTGCCATGCCTATTTTATTAAAAATTGAAATATATATTATAAACTTGATTATCGTAAGAACTAAAACTCAGATCTTTGAAACTGATGCAGATTATGAAAGCGCAATTTCAATTCTCTCATTATGCAAAATTTCAAAGGAAGCGGTTGTAGGGTATAGAAACTGTAATAAAAAGAGTTTTAGTACTTTGTAGACTATAAAAAACTGAGCAAAAATTATGAAAATTTTTGTCAAGTAATAGGAGAACAAAATCTTATAGCAGGTGGATGTTTGTTTTCAATTTTAGTATTTTTGCAATAACTTGGAAACTATAAGAGATACTTGGATGAAATCTTTTCAATAATAAAGAGTGGGATTTGCGCTACTTTATGAATAAATTTTCAACGGCCCACTGCCACGCCTATTTTATTAAAAATTAAAATATATATTATAAACTTGATTATCGTAAGAACTAAAACTCAGATCTTTGAAACTGATGCATATTATGAAAGCGCAATTTCAATTCTCTCATTATGCAAAATTTCAAAGGAATCGGTTGTAGGGTATAGAAACTGTAATAAAAAGAGTTTTAGTACTTTGTAGACTATAAAAAACTGAGCAAAAATTATGAAAATTTTTGTCAAGTAATAGGAGAACAAAATCTTATAGCAGGTGGATGTTTGTTTTCAATTTTAGTATTTTTGCAATAACTTGGAAACTATAAGAGATACTTGGATCAAATCTTTTCAATAATAAAGAGTGGGATTTGCGCTACTTTATGAATAAATTTTCAACGGCCCACTGCCACGCCTATTTTATTAAAAATTAAAATATATATTATAAACTTGATTATCGTAAGAACTAAAACTCAGATCTTTGAAACTGATGCATATTATGAAAGCGCAATTTTAATTCTCTCATTATGCAAAATTTCAAAGGAATCGGTTGTAGGGTATAGAAACTGTAATAAAAAGAGTTTTAGTACTTTGTAGACTATAAAAAACTGAGCAAAAATTATGAAAATTTTTGTCAAGTAATAGGAGAACAAAATCTTATAGCAGGTGGATGTTTGTTTTCAATTTTAGTATTTTTGCAATAACTTGGAAACTATAAGAGATACTTGGATCAAATCTTTTCAATAATAAAGAGTGGGATTTGCGCTACTTTATGAATAAATTTTCAACGGCCCACTGCCACGCCTATTTTATTAAAAATTAAAATATATATTATAAACTTGATTATCGTAAGAACTAAAACTCAGATCTTTGAAACTGATGCATATTATGAAAGCGCAATTTCAATTCTCTCATTATGCAAAATTTCAAAGGAATCGGTTGTAGGGTATAGAAACTGTAATAAAAAGAGTTTTAGTACTTTGTAGACTATAAAAAACTGAGCAAAAATTATGAAAATTTTTGTCAAGTAATAGGAGAACAAAATCTTATAGCAGGTGGATGTTTGTTTTCAATTTTAGTATTTTTGCAATAACTTGGAAACTATAAGAGATACTTGGATCAAATCTTTTCAATAATAAAGAGTGGGATTTGCGCTACTTTATGAATAAATTTTCAACGGCCCACTGCCACGCCTATTTTATTAAAAATTAAAATATATATTATAAACTTGATTATCGTAAGAACTAAAACTCAGATCTTTGAAACTGATGCATATTATGAAAGCGCAATTTCAATTCTCTCATTATGCAAAATTTCAAAGGAATCGGTTGTAGGGTATAGAAACTGTAATAAAAAGAGTTTTAGTACTTTGTAGACTATAAAAAACTGAGCAAAAATTATGAAAATTTTTGTCAAGTAATAGGAGAACAAAATCTTATAGCAGGTGGATGTTTGTTTTCAATTTTAGTATTTTTGCAATAACTTGGAAACTATAAGAGATACTTGGATGAAATCTTTTCAATAATAAAGAGTGGGATTTGCGCTACTTTATGAATAAATTTTCAACGCCCCCTACGGCAACGCCTATTTTTTTAATAAAAATTGAAATATATATTATAAACTTGATTATCGTAAGAACTAAAACTCAGATATTTGAAACTGATGCAGATTATGAAAGCGCAATTTCAATGCTCTCATTATGCAAAATTTCAAAGGAATCGGTTGTAGGGTATAGAAACTGTAATAAAAAGAGTTTTAGTACTTTGTAGACTATAAAAAACTGAGCAACAATTATGAAAATGTTTGTCAAGTAATAGGAGAACAAAATCTTATAGCAGGTGGATGTTTGTTTTCAATTTTAGTATTTTTGCAATAACTTTTTTTTTTTGTGAAATATTTTGAAGATTTTAGAATCTTGTTGATGAATTGCGACAAACTTAGTTTGGCTGTCTGCGTAGTGAAAAAAGTAAGCAACTAAAATTATAAAAAAATGAGTACAAAATCTTATAATTAGTATATTTTAATTATATTAATATCTTTGAAATTATTTAAGAATTGGATACAATTTTTTGGGCAATTTACAGGCTTCATTTCAATAAGTTTTAGACTGACCTTTTTGCATGTCTGCTTTTATTTTCGTTCATACTTGAATTATAATAAGACAAATTTATTGATTATGGTTTAATTTTAACTATATTTTATTGAATAACATTTCTTGCTTACAGTTTTTAATGATAACTTTACAGTGATTAAGTTTTCTTTCATTTGTATAATGTTTATGACCATTTTATTGGACACACACTCTTTTATATACATATATGTATTTATATGTATATTAACATATAATTATGATATTCTCAATGTACAATATTAGTAATAAATATTTATTTTTATTTTTATTAAGTAATATTCAATTAATATTGATTTAGCAGTGTTATAATTAACAATATTAATTTTTTTTAGTTTATGTTTGTCATATTAATATACTATTAATAGACTATGTAAAATGTTTAAATTATAATGAAATTATGTGTATGTATATGCAATTAACCCATATTAAAAATAAATACTAATATATGCATGCATGTATGCATAAAAAATAAAAAATAAGGCAAATGGAATCGTGTGTGACAGTTGGAATAAAAATAAAATAAAAAAAAAAACATGATGCTCATGGCTGTAAAGAATTAAATAAAGTTTTTATGCAAAATCGTTAAGTTAAATTAAATTAATTAACAAATTATAAAATATTGTTTATATAGCACCGTTCTGCATAAAATAAAGTACGTTGAATATTTAACAATTTAGTTATGTCATATAAAACATTTTCTTAAAATTAATGCTGCATTTTTAAAATAATTTGTTTGTACATAAGTATATTTTGCAACTAATAATTTTATTTGTTATTTGTTCTTAAACTTTTAAATCTTAAATTGAATTAAATTATGCAATAATAAAAATTAAACGGTTAGTAGACGAATTTAATTGAATTGTTAAATCGTTGTTTTTCTTCTTTACTATGATTTGAGAAAGATGTTCCCATTTACATGGTATAAATTAATGTTTTATTTAACTTGTATGGTTAAAATATTAGATTTTAATTGCAGGCCTAATTGACTTAATATTATTATATGTATGTTTTTGTTTTAATGCAATTTTGTTAGTAATATTTAACATTTGTTTTTATGTGTTTTTCGTTTCATTTTGTTTGTTTATTTAAATATATTAAATTCATCTTTTGTCTGTTTCATCCTACTTTACATTCTTAAAATATTTCTATATATTTTGTTTGTTTGTAATACATGATAGGTACGTGAAAATTGCTGTTAAATGACCGTTTAGTTTATTTGAATTTCTTTCGTTCTATGAACTTTTGTTTTAGTTTTCTGTTTTAAAGCATTAATTATATGCATATTGCCCCATTAATAACAATATTAACTATAACATACTTAGTCCAATTCAACGAATGGAATATTATTCATATTCATTTTTATGGAGATATACATATATGTATATGTAAACGTTTGGAATAATTAACACAAAAATTAAAAAAAAAAAAAGTTTGAAATGAAAAATATTCAAGCTTTAGAATTTATATTTCCTTTTTACCAAGACCATTTTGAATGAAAATTTTCTGTTTTTACACGGTAATTGGTTCCGGGAAACTCCGTGTAAAAAAGACATTGCTCGTATGCAAAATAGTTGATACGTTCCTTAACTCTAATATTAAATCATGTGTTTTACACAAGCATAGTTATTAAAGAAAAAAAAAGACATGCACTCTAAAAACAGAAAGTAATGTAAAAAAATGTATGACAAGTTGATTCGGGGATTCCCCCAAATTTGTAATATTTACAGTTGCTATGATCACTAAATTTGCTTGTATCCACAAAAAAGGAATTCCCCTACATTTGTGATGTGAACATATTTTGCAAAAATTAAATTTAACCAAAAAAAAATTCCAAGCCCAAAAGATTTTGAATGGAATAAAATCGTGTAAAAAAATTTTAAAATTTGTTTATTTTCAAACCGTGTGAAAACAGAATTAGGTGTACACTTAGGTCTGTTTTTATGCGGTTTATTTTTATGCGGATTTGAAGTTATGCGGTTTTAAAATCGACTTTTTTTGTATGTATTATTGTTTTCATTGAGTTTTCAGAATTATTTTGTTGGCATCACTACTGTATAGTAATTTTCAAAATTTGAAAGAAAATTATGAAAAGCCAGAAAGTGATTGTGACGAAGACATTATAGCACCACTTAATGTTCAAACGGTTGCAAAAATTCTTCAGACAGCTAATGAGGTACAAAATCAAATCCTTCTGAACGAACCAGAAGCCTTTAAACTCAATAGATAAATTTGTAATCTTATGTCAGGATATCGCCAACAACACAATCAGTTAAAAAAAATACAACTCAAAAATTAATGACAAATTATTTTTAAAAAAACAGATCAAAATATTCTAAATAAAGATTGTATGCATTATCAAGTAGTGATTCCGATATATGGTAAGACATTACATATTACATTTAAGTATCAAATTTTAAATTCTATAAATGATTTTTTTTTTGGTTTTTAGTTCGTACATTTTTAACTTTTATAAACCTGTTTAAGCAGATAAATGTAATAAAATTGACTGTTTTCCCCCTTTTTATGTAATTTTTATAATAAATAAATGAATTGTTTTCGGTTATTTTTTTATCTTGTGACTTTTTTATGCGATTTTGGTCTAACTTTTACACCTAAATTTGAAGTTATGCGGTTTTTCAACTTTTTTGAACGAATCATCCATTTTGTGTGAAAATCAGCCTTTTTTTATGCGGATTTTCTTTATGCGGTTTTCTTTGGAACGCATCTACCGCATATTTCATATTTCATATGACTTGAAACTGATTTTTGATATAAAAGATGGTCTAAAGGTAACGTTATTTAAAAGTTTTAAACTCAATTCAAGTGTACATGATTTTGGGATATTTCATATGACTTGAAACTGATTTTTGATATAAAAGATGGTCTAAAGGTAACGTTATTTAAAAGTTTTAAACTCAATTCAAGACTAAAAGAATACTAGAATTTTATTTTATTTAACATTTAAAATATAATAACAAATATAATGTTTGTGTGTTTAATTGTAAAACGAAGCAGAATGCTTTTTCGAAACGTGTATAAAATAGTATTGAAGAACTTCAGTGTAGAGATAATGGAAAATATTACGTTACTAAAATATTCCACACAAATGAAACACTAAGGGATGATTTTTTGTAGCAAACTGAAATTCATAATTTTGTTTGTACATTTAAAAACTTTCTAAAGTTTGAGTTTAGCAATAATTCGCATTTAACTGCAAATAACTAATTATTTACGTTAGAAATTCGTTTCTTTTTGAAACCTATTGCTTTTGTTTCTAAATGTTTCTTTCATTCATTCCATTTATATGTAAATCAAATTATTGTTTCCAATTTATATGTAGTTATTTTTCATTTGAATATGCTAATTAAAGAAAAATGTATGTAAGTATGTATAATAATTTCTAAATACTAAAATGTTTAACAATTTCGTTATTACTTATGTCAATCATATGTCATACGGTTTAATATGTATGTATGTATGTATATTTACTTTAAGTATTTAATTCTTCAAGAAGTTATTATATTTTATGTGTAATTTTATGTTTTGAAAATATGAATGTAGTGATATGTTGAAGTTTGATTTCATTTCATGTAATGCGTTTACTTTTACTTTTGCTTTTTCATTTAATATTTATATTTATAAACATACATATATGTAAATATGTGCATATATGTATGTATTTCTTTGTTTTATATAATTTGTTTAATAGACTATAATTTAGTTTCAATATAATTAACAATTCTAACAATTCTTGTCCATAGTTTTCAAAACAAAATGAATTAAATTAAATTAACGTTTCTTTTTAAAAAAATCTTGTTTTTCTGGAAACAATCTATCAGTCAATTAAGCTTTTTATTGTTTTACACCATTTTTGTTCATATAAATATGTATATGCATATGTTATTCTTTTAAATTGATTTTAACAAATTCAGGAAGTATTTTTTAGTCTAAGTTTTTGTTTTTCAAAATTCAAAATTTGTTTTGTTTAGTTTTCAGTATTTCGTATTGTATCATTTGTTTGGCGATACATACTTAAGATAAATGCATTAGATATTGTAGTTTTGTTAATTTTGCATTGACATAAAATAAATTGTTGCGTTTTTTGTTTCTGTTTAAATATTTATGTAACTGTTTGTGTTGTTTGTTGAGGAAAATGTTGAAATTTATGAATAATAATTATTGCGTTGCTGGTGTATCGGCAGTGGTTGGCTGGGGGACTCTGATTTGCGTTCATTGTCATCCTCATCGCCATTTGGTGAAATGCCATAGTCATCCTCATCATCGTAATCGTCATCATTATCATCTCCATTACCAACTCTAGACATCGCCTTTTCTGTTCAGATGAAAATTAAAGTAATTATTTAGTATAATGTTTTCATAAAAAAAAACTGTCAAAGGGCATTATTAAGACAAATAGTTCCCGTAACCACGTAAAGTGTTTTAAAAGTAGTACAATATCTATGGGTTTTTTTTTTTAATTTGTGTACTTACACCTTTGTATTTGGTACTGTGTTGTTCTTGGTGACTGTTTTGTTGGATGTTATTAGATATTTGTTTAAGGTGCAAGTATATTTTTTGTTTAATTTATTTACATGTTTGCAAAAGAGCTAAATTTGAATTTCAAATCAAGTTAATTGCTATTTTACAGATCTCTGAAGAACTACAGTTGAACCAACCAATCAATATAAGTACATATATGTAACTAAAAGGTAAACAAAGTCTCATTCAATTTAAATTTTTATTTCAGAAATGAACAATTGCAAATCAGATTTTCCATTTGAATTTTATAAAACCACAAATTAGTTTTGCCCTCCAATTCACAAAACACAATTGAATTTGAGAAATAAGCAAATGAAATTGGTAATTGAGAAATTGGGCATTGAGTGTTAGAAATAAAAATTTGTAGCCAAAAATTGTTGCTCAAAAATAAAATGCCATTTAAACTGAATATTGTTTCCGATGCTAAGTGATGTTTGACTTATTAAAGGAATAATATTTAAATGCTGTAGGCAAAAACTGGACAATGTTGTTTTCTATTTAGACGAGATACCTCGAAATCTTCAATCCATATTTCAGATATGTAATAAATATTAGATTTTATGCTCCTTGTCTGAAATCTGTAAGATAATACAGAAAGCAATTTTTTTGAATTTCATAGCAATTACACTATTCTATTGTAAAAGTATAGTCGTATAGTATAGTAAGTATAGTCGGTCAAGTCCGACCATATAACAACCTACACCCAGTATATGTGCAAAAACAGTTTTTCTAAAATGGGCACTATATGGGAGCTATGACCTTTTATCGTCCTTTCAAATATAGCAGCATGACTTCTGTGCACATAAATATTTTTTGTGTTAAATTTTATCTCAATATAAAAACACTATTAAAAGAATTATACATTTTAAAGTGTTTTCAGCGGGAGTGCTTATACCGAAGCTTTGACTAATTATGTACTGACCGTTATAAAATTAGGTGTCATGATTTCTATTGAATTTTATCAAGATACTGATATTTTTAAGAGATTTATCATCGTTAAAGTGATTTTCAGATGTGGACCTTATATGGCAGCTATGACTAACTATGGATCGACCGATCATCATAAAATTATGCTGAATGATTTGTGTATATATAAATAATATTTGTGTTGAATACAAACATTTTTAAGAGAGTTGTGCTCTTTAAAGTGATTTTCGGAAGTGATCCTTGTATTGGAGCTATGGTCAATTATAGGCGCATCGGTACAAAATTTGTAGATGTGATTACGCTTCATGTACAACTTCTTATTTGTGGCGAAATTTATATATTTACGTGCATAAATCAAATAAATTTATGGCCGATAAATCCCTATTTCGGTAGAACATTTGTATAAGAGCTGGGAGAAATAAAGGACCGATTTCAACCAATTTCAATCCCAACCGTCCTTGGGCCGAAACAATTTCATGTACTAAATCTTACCGAAATATCTTTAAAATTGCGACCTGTACTTTGCGCACAAGTTTTATATGGACAGCCACCCAACAGCAAGATGGACGGAAATCGGGTAATTGACTCAGGAAGTGATTCTGAAACGATCGGTGTACTTTAAATTTAATTTATTATTTTAATCTTTTCAAATGAAACATTTTATTATCAACTGAATTTCGATATATATATTGTATATATAAAATATAAAAATAAAAAATCTCATTTTCAATTTTGGTTTTTTAAATTCGAAATGGAAAACCTGATTTTTTTTGGTCTTTTCTGAAATTCAATTGGAAAGTTTTATATTAAATTGTTCTTTTCTGAAATTTAATATAAAAATCAGATTTCCAAGTGTTCGTTTTCTGAGTTGTATTATTTATCAATTTGATTTCCAATTGTTCTTTTCTGAAATTGAACTGAAAAATCTCAGCTTTAATTGTTCTTTACAGAATTCTAAATGGAAAATATTATTTTCATTGGTTACTTTCCCAATATGAAATGGATATTTGTGGTTTTAAATTTTAAACGTTGTTGTAGATAATGAGAACATTTTATAAACGAATTTCGGAATCACTTTATTGTACAGAACAGATGCTCGAAGTGTTTATGACATTACTAGATCTGAGCATGATATTTAAGGATCTGAATTGGTAATTATTTTTAAATTTGTTTCTAAAATTTAATAACAATTTGTGTAGCATCTCATAAGTAATAGAGATTGAAATTTGTAATAATTCTAAAATAAACCTATTCATTTTTAGCTTAGAAACATAATACCTTTAATAGAAACTCACAAAAGAAATAATAAAAGTCAATATTTTTGCAAACACTTTTTCCTCCTACTTACTTAAGTGATTAGATTTGGACACAGTTTAATCATATTAGTTTTCTGATGTTTTTAAACATAATCGTTGAATATGAGAAAGTATTAAAGGCGGAAATGGATTTATGACAAACAGTAAATATTTAAGGCATCGATTGTATTGACTTTAAGTTGTATTATTGGCTCAAAATTGTGCATTTATAAGAATCTAAAGGGTGCCTACATTGGATTAGAAAACACAACATAAATTTAATGTGCATTCAATTTGTTTACAACAACCAGTGGCTTACTTTTTAGTGAATAATTCTCCAAATAATTATCAAATACAGTGCACTCACGATAATATGAACTAATGAAAACAAAGTCAGTTCAAATTTTTGGGATTGTTCATGTTTACAAATGCCACAAAATTTTAATAAAACCATTAGACCGATGATGGGTAATTTCTTATCCCTTATACACATAAAACATTTATACAATGATTTTTCCATTTTTCGATACTCCGACGGGCGTATAGTTTTGAAATTTCGTTTTTATTCTTTTTTCTTTCAGATACTGTGGACTTTGTCACTCCATATTTCTTTGCTAAATTAGTGACACTTGCAATATTTGGTGAGCTGGATCAAAGGATAAAAATGTCCTTTTCAGAGGTTTTTTGATTTTTTTCACATTTCTTCCAAAGGAACTATATGTAAATTTGGTATCATATGAAAAGTGTTTGAGAGACGCATTCAATGGGTCATCAAAAATTAAAAAAAATTTAAATTCAAAAATTTTTAAAATTTCAGATAAATTTTTTTTTTATTTTTTCATAGAATTTACTTAAATAAATAGTTGAAATTTCTTGATTATAAACATCATGCAATTTAACCCAATTGGTTTTTCCCGATACCTTATTTTTTCTCCATACAAACGGGGCCACCCTAATAATGTACATGTAATAACTAACTAAAAAGTGCACTTGTTTGTTTGACCATTGACATTTGGCATTCAAATGTTAATAGCTCAAGATTTCCGCTTATTTTTATGTACATAATGTAACTGAAATCCGTTTCAAAAGAATAAAAAAATAAATGTTCATATTTTAAAGCTTTTGTACAAAGTTCATATTTTGGAGTAGTCAATGGCAGAGAAAAAGTGTTCATATTTTCGGGAGTGCACTGTAGTTTTAAATCTTGAATACTGCTGTAAATATACAATATACATATTATAAAAATTCTTTGTATTTTTGTAGTTAACAAAACAACATTTAGATTTATGTACATTTGTGTATTGTAAATTCCTGGTAAATGGTGTAACATTTAATATAACCAAGTGCGTATTACCTACATTGCAAAAACGCAGCAGCTGCAGCTGAGTGCTAATGTTGCATGAATGTTCTCTAAGGGAAAATGAGCTAAAAATGTGTCTAAACTGGCTGTGTGTTAATTTAAAGTGTTAAATGATTTTTATGAGCAATATAATATAATTTTTAGAAATTTTCGAAATTAATGTAAAGCTAATTTTGTTGAAGCAAATTAATTGAATTTTAACAATTAAACGTATCTATTACATTCGTATAAAGTTATTAAATATAAGCAAACAAATAATACACATTTATAATAATAATAATAATACACTCAAGTAAATACATATGTATGTATAATTAAGAAAAAGTAATAGAAAATTTATTTATACAAACCTGGTACTATTTTAGCGAGCTGTTAAAAAACCATTTCAAGTTCTGTTTTTGTTCTTTTTTTGCAAACCAAACTTTCCTGCTTTGTATGTAGTTGTACATTATGATTTGGTTGTGGTAATACTTTTTAAAATATTGATTTTGTAAGTTGATAGTTGGGTATAGTAGTAGAAGTTGGTGGTAGTAGTAGAGTAGAGTAGTAGTAGTAGTAGTAGAGTTTATTATATTTTTGTATGTATTTTTATGTAGTATATGGCATATGACTTAATTTTCATTTGTAATTACATATTTATATGTTTAGTTTTGTTTTTCTTTTAATGGTGAACATGCGTTTGCGTGTCAATTGTACATCATGTTGCAGGAGCAGAATTATGGCAATTGTTGTTTTTAGCTGTTTTGTTTCAAATTTGTAATTTGTTTAGTTTTATTTTTAAAGGAAAGTTAGTTATTTTTTTTTTGTCAATTCTTTTTGTTATTGTTGGTTTTGGTAATTTAGCAAAATGTTTTGTTAATGTACATATACATATGTTAATGTTATATAATATGTAACAAGAACGAACACATGAACAATAAACAAAATGTGGCCAACTAGCCCAGCATTTACTTTTATGAAATTTATGAACTTTAGGCTTTTTTTTTTTGACAATGTTCACATAACAAACAAATAAAAACATAAACAATTAATTGAATATTAAACTCAACATTTGAACAAAAACATAATAAAAACGAAAACAATTTTTGTTTTTTCAAAAACTTTTCATACATAAATGTATAAATGGAATTTGTTTTTTTTTTTTGTTAACTAGGATTAATTCAAACAAACAGCAATTATTTGGGATTAGTTTGACTATGGGGATTGCCTAAAAATAAAAAAGAAAATAAATGCAAAATAAAAAAAAACAAAAATATATAAAAGAAAAATATAAAACACACACAAGCACTATTTAACAAATCAAAATAAATCGTATGTTATTCATTATAAACGAAATAATATTTAAATTAAAAACATGTTGCTACTAGAAAACTTTGTAAATTAAATTAGTTGGTAGTAATTAAAATTGTTTTTACCAAAACATTTTGATTTCATTCATTAAGAGAAGGTGAAACTTATTGTGAGTGCCTTAAACTATATACAGACGGTTGTCGGATCCTACAATATTGTCAGAAAATGTCTAACAACCGCGTGAACTTAAAATTTTTGTCTTCCTACGTTGCCGGAAAAAGCATTGTCAGTGCATTGCAAGACAAAAATATTGGCAAACATCTCACAATCGTGTTGTTGTTGTTGTTGTTGTTGTAACAGTTAGACTAAATAAGTTTTAATCAGGGTCCAGACCAAGTAATTGAGCTATTTCTACTGGGTTGGTCCATAAAACCATTAGACAAAGTGAAGTTTGGTTGGCTGGGCAATTGAAGATGTGGTGGGTGTCATTAGGACCTTTGCCACATGCTGAGCATAAGTTTGGGACGGCACGGTCTATGCGGGAGCAAAAGGCGTTAATCCTATTGCTCCATCCCGATCTCAGTTGTGCCAGAACTACTCTTGTTTTTCGGTTTCTGCAATGGGCGGTGGACGACCTCGAAGTACGATATTCATGTGGTATCCTGTGACCGTGGTATTGATGCCCAATGGTGTGAACACATTTCGTACACATTTGATTGCCAGATGTGCGGAGTTTATGTATTTGACTATGGCACCATTGCCAGAGAAATATTATGAGAGCAATTGTCCCGTTATTTTTTCCAGTTTATTTTCCTTGCCAAACACACTGAGAGCAAAAGCGTTCAAAAAATTGTTCCATGACAATATTTAAATATGTTCCATCTAATATACACACTTACACATACACAAAGCTCTGGTAATGTTTGACAACAAATCTGCCAATTTTTGCCATACAACAATCTAACAACAGTGTAACTCACAATTTCTGTTGACAGATAAATTTATCGTGTGGCAATTGCCTGCCAATGAAATTGTAAGATTTTCTTAAAATCTTCTGAACTTTTTGCTAATAATATTTCATTGTCAGTAGATTTCCAGATTTGAAAACATTGTAAGATCTAATAACAGTCTGTACATAGAATTAGTATATTAGCAAAATGGCCTCAATTATTTTTAAGTTTCTTTTTTTAACAAATTATATATTAATAAAGTTTCTTTTCAGTACATATTTGTTCTATAAGCGAAAGTTTTGCAAAACTGCAATAATTTACAACAGAACAAAACCACAACCACAACAAACAAATGTGCGATTGCTATGAATATTTGTAGGTACATAACTGGAATCCCTTTGGATTTGTTGGATTGCTTTTTAATATGTTTGTTTAAAAATCATAAATTTGTCTTGTTTGTTTTCATCAGAGATTTTGGTAAAAACAATTAATATAATTATGTTTATACAAAAATAAATCAAATACATATATTAATAAAATATTCAAATCGGATTTCAAAATAAAAATAAGCTAATAAAATAAAAAATACATATTGTTTTAAAAGGGTCAAAGTTATAACAAATGCTTAAAGAAACGAATGTGGTGAATAATGTTAAAGGAAACGCAATTTTAGTATTTTAAACATTGTACACAACTCTTTATAAATTATTTCTACATTTCCAAACGTTTAGTTTTATAAAATATCATACTGGATTATTATTATATTTTAAATAAATTTTACGCTCTTGTTATAAAATTAGACCCTTATAAGTTATACTTAAATTTAAGTAAATTTTCGGCTTCTGTTAAAAAATAGACCCTTATAAATCATACATAAATATAAAAATAAAACTATCAGCCATGTCATAGAAATTGATTCCGTTCGGAAGTGCAATTAATTCCGTATTTTGCTTCTATAGAAAAAACAAGACGAACAATTTCTTCGGATTGAAACCACTTTTAATTTGCTATGTGGAATAGTAATTTTAAGAATTTTTAGGTTTCATTCCGAAAACAATTTTCGTTTTACTTTTTCTATAGTAACAAAAAACGAAATTAATTCCACTTTTGAGAGAAATTAAATTCTGTAACATGGCTGTATATGTTTCATTTATTTTTGGAGAAAGTTGCACTAAAAATAAAACAAATTGTATGGCTTTTTTTAATATATATAAAAATATAATTTATATTAAATAACTTTTTTCGGTTTTTTTTTGTTAATTATACAACTTAAAACTGTTTATAATTAATCTTAATGATTGAATGTTAGTGAAAATAAATAAATAATTCCGAATGATGATGATGATGATGTGCAACTATGAGATTTGATAATGTTCTAAGTAGAGTTAGTTGAATAATGAGCAGATTTTTTTTATTTAAAATTACGGTGCAAGGGGAAATTTTCGCTATGATTTCTGGTAGTGATGGTGGTTGTGGATGTTATTAACTGATGATGACTTTTGCAAATGATGCCAAAGTGATGATTAGTGAATTTGTACGTGATTTACTTTTATTGTTGTTGTTGTTATTCGAAATAATTATAATTTATTGATACTGTTTGTTAAGTTTAAGACGTAAGACACTTTATTGTTTTATTTTTTAATTATTCTTAAGTGTAAACAATTTTTTTATTAATTTAATCATCTAGAAAATTAGATACGAAAAGAAAATAGTATTTGTTTTAGTTTAGAAATAGCAAATAGTTTATAAAGTTACAAAGAAATGAAATGATTTAACAAAGAAATTAAAATATATAAAGAAAATATATACGTAAATATGTTGTAAAGAAACACCGATTTGAAAATGAATACAATTTGTAAAATATAAATTTAAATATAAAAGAACATTCATTATACAAAAAATTATTTTTTTAAAAACATTTATAACGCAAAATTGTAATTTAAACGTAAAACAATGTATACTTGTAAATGAAAAAAAAACAAATTCAAATATAAGTATATGTATTTTTAAACACAAATTCAACAAAATATTAAAAGTGCTTTAGTGTCTTTTTTTTTTGCATTTTTCATGATTTTTAGCTTAATTTAGCATAACATGCTTTTTAATAGGTTTGCTTAAATTTCACTTACCAGCTACAATTTTGCTCATTTGCATAACTTGCTGTGCTAAAATTTGATTCAATTGTAAAAGATGTTCTCTTTGCTTCTTTTCTTCATTTATTTTGCTGGGTGGTAAAGTGGCAGTTGTCTCCTACATTTGTATAAGGAAAGGAAATAATTAAATAAATGAATAAAGTGAAATTGTTTAACTCTGTACTATTAAAAATAATGAAAATTAATGCTAAACAACGATACATCCAGCAGCACACAATAGCTGCAAATTAAATGAGGTTTAAAAAAGAATTTAAAGGTTTACGAATTGTTTGAAAGTCTACTGGGGATATCTGAGATCATGAATAGGTGTTTGGAATCGAATATATCGAATAGTTCGAATATTTCTTTCATTCATTACTAGTGATAAAACTATATAAAGGTTATCGTTTGTAATTTCTGCAATATTAATTTGCGACACTAAAAAAGTATTTGTATAAATATATTCTGGATCCATATATTGTGAGCGCTAAAATAAACCGATTGTTCAAATAAAGAAATTGAAAATCGGATCATTATCAACAAAATATCAGGCTTATAAGTGCGCAAAGGTACAAAAACCGGCTTTAAGCCGTAAATCCGGATTTTGGAGGTGTCCGGCATATTTTACTATTGGAATCTTGTTTTACTCAACAAGCCCTACAAGGAAAATAATATCCGGTCCCAGGTTTTTCTATTTCGTTAAATTTTGTATCACTGTGTTAATTGATTAATAAAATTTTTATAAAATGTTGAAAAGTTTATTTTCATTAAAGTTAAATAACTCAGTCAATTATTTATCTACATATTTTTAAACCCAAATATGCGTTGTAAAAATGTATGCATGGGTTTTGCTAATTTAAAATTAAAAAATCTAAAGCATCATTATTAAAATGTACGAAATGTTGATTTCAACATGTACACTATTAAATCAACTCTTTTATCTATAACCCAACAGACCAAAAAATAAGTAAAGCATAATAGTTCTTTAGAAGAAGCTTTTTTTTTAAAAAATACTAAAGTTTTCTTTAATCATGCTTGAGAAACTATTATCCTTCACAATATGTTTTTAAACATAGTATATAATAAATATTATAAAAATAAGTAAAATATAATAGTACTTTAGAAGAAGCTATTTAAAAAAAATACTAAAGTTTTTTTAAATCATGTTTGAGAAACTATTATCCTTCACAATATGATTTTAAACATAGTATATAATAAATAGTATACAATAAATATATATTAAACATGCTTGTCATATTTTGTCATTGTTAATTTTGATTTAAAATAAAAAATTATATTTGTAAAAATGTTTTGTTTATCCAAAAAGTTTTGATTTTTTATGGAAAAAGTTACCCTCTGGCCAACGATATCGAACGATAACGTTCGCTTAGATAAGACTTAAGAGACAAACTTGATTGTGGAATAAACAAACTTGATTGAGTAAAAAATAGATACGATAAAAAGTTTGTGTCTTAAGTCTTATCTAAGCGAACGTTATCGTTGGCCAAGGGGTAACTTTTTCCTTTTTTAACTATGAATGCCATTAAAGGTTTTTTTTTAAAACTTATTTTTTTAAGGAGAAAGACTTGTCATCGGTAGCCAAAGCTCCGAGTTTTCTTATTTGCAAGCTTAACCAAATTCTACAATTGTAGGCATAAGCTAATTCTACAATTATTGGAAAAAGCTTATTCTACAATTGTAGGTATAAGCTTATCTTTATTTAGTTTAATAAAATATTATTTGGAGAAGCTTTTTCTAAAATTGAGAATATAAGCTTTATAAATAATTATTTCAGTACTATTATCACGAGGGTTCCTTTTTGATTATTCTACAATAATTTAAAAGTGTTTTTCTATAGTTTCTCAAGTTTTTTAAAGCTTAAGGCAAGCTTTATTATAATATTTTTCTAAAGGGTTTTGGTCTATTGGGAAGGATTCGGAATATAGATGTATAAACCGTTAGATAAAACCGTTAAAGGTTTCATAAGTATCGAAAATTGCATATTACAATATGATAAAAATTCTGTGCAACTGTGTTTATTGCATATTAATCTATGTATTCATAATTCTTTGAATAAAAAACAGTATTTAACTTACATTTGCAGTGCTTATGGGTGCTTCGGACAACATCTTTTTAATTGATTCAACTTTTTCTTGACGTCTCTTTTTCTCCTCGGGTGATAATTCGGGTGTCTAATGTTTGTTAAAGTGATTTTATGAGAATTTTTGATATAAATTTTTAGTTAAAATTTTGTTAGGCCTATTTAAATTTTTTGTATCAATCAAATTACCGTTTCGGGTATGTAACGTTCGGGTATAACAATTTTATTAGGTGCCAATAACAAGTTATCAATTGTATTTTCAGATATTTTATCGCCATTTCTTAAAGCCGAACGTACAACATCGGGGGCATTCATACGCGGACGTAAAGCGACTTCCATATCTAAATCATCGCGTGCACGCCAATTGGTGTTCTAATAAAAGCATACAAACATTTTGTAAATTAAATGAGTTCATATACATACATACATACTTATATTTTTAGTTTTAACTTACATTTCTATTCATATCGTTTTCGGTTAGACCATTTTCTATGGTCTTAACTGGCACCACATTATTGGGAGCGGTATAGTGACGTCTCTTTTCTTTGGGCACTGCTCTTCTATGTTTGTGCTGTGAGGGCACTTTATCCTGTACCTTTTCAGTATCTTCTGATGCTGATCCTGCGGACATTTCATTCATTATTTGTCTAGCGGCTTCACTTTGAAATGAGGGTGTTAAATCGCTGAGACTTTTGTTGAGACTTTGCACAGAATCGGTCTTTTGACGCAAAGCACTTTGAGACGAATGACGTGAATGAGATGAATGATTATGATGAGAATGAGAATTATGGTGCTTTTGTTGTTGCATTTGTTTTGCAAAATAAGCATTGGCTAATGGATTTAAATGTTCACGAGGCTGACATTTACCATGACCATTTGTTAATTGATGCTGATGATTATGCTGCGAAGTTTGCTGTTGTTGTTGATGATGTGAGGAAGAAGAATAATTACTATTTTTATCGTAAGCATTAGAAGCACCATTATGACCATAATAATCGTTATAGCTAGGAGCAGTAGAAGATAAGGAGGTGCTTGCGCTGTTATGATTACTACTACTACCATGCTTATGCCTGTGATGATGTCTTGATGATGATTTTGGTGGTTCACTATTTGTTCTTGGTAATGATTTCGATCTTTCAGTTGTTTGATATTCTTTAGCATGATAATTACCACCCATACCCACTACGCTACCACCATTCATAAGATTATATTGTTCTTCCTCGGCCACTTGATCAAGGTTTTGTGTAGAATTACTTAGACCAGAACGTTCGCTGCGATCTCGATGTCTTCTTTCAGATTCTCTCTTAACTATACGCACTGTTTTGATTTCCTGTTTTTCCTGTTGTGTTAAATTTGCAAATGGATTTGTTTCCAAGAAACCATCACTATCCACACCACTTGTCTCTAAATTATCGCTGGAATCGTTATAACGATAAGAAGAAGAAGAACCCATTCTTCTTTGTGTTTCGTTGGTCATACTGTCGCCTGTATTGTAGTCACTTAATTTACTTGATGTAGAAGAACAGTTTAATAAGTTGCCACTGGTATTGTTGGAACTAGTGTCTACATACAGAGGTGTTGATAGGTTCATGGTGGAATCACTAAGAGTACGATTTACACACATCATAGTGTCCAAATCAGTTTCTATCCAACATCCAGAATTGGTTCTTTTCTTAATACTGCCATTATTGCTACTGGTTTCACCATTTCTTAAACTGCCATGTTCTTTGTTACCAATCTCTTGATACAGTCTATTCGAATTCTCCGTCAATTGTTTAACGGCCGAGCTGAGTTCCTGCCGCTGTCTTTGCATATCTCCCACTAGAGTCTGTACTCTTTTCAGTTCTGATTCTAACATAGCTGTAGTGTTGCTGGTGTATGTATCGGAGACTTGTAGAGCACTTTGACTTCCTCTTGTTGCTTGCAGTTTTTGACGTAATACTAAGAGTTCTTGCTCTAAACGAGCGTTTCCTGCCACAGTTTGCTCCAGTTTCTATACAGGTTAATAACGAATTTGTTAAAGAAAGTTAATAAGTTAATAAGTCAATAGTAAATAGATTGGCATGCTGTAGAGACAACTAAAAGCATGATATTTTTATGAGTTTCATGAATAGTCAGAATGTCGTCTATTTTTGCAGTTACTTTTGGAAGTTCAAGTTTAAAAGTTATGAATTAATTTCTTAGTTATGTTTAAAGAAATAAACATTAAAACGATATAAACAGTTTAATAATTTCTTCTGAAATTAAAGGTCCAAATAAAATTACAATGGCCAAGATTGTGCTCAGCGTTATATTTTAATTTCCTTCATGTTACCTTTACAATTTCTTATCTGAGTTAAATTTTAAAACTCAGCATAAGATCATCTGATTCGCTCGATCTTTCTCTTTACAGCAGAAAAGCTTTTTTGTATCAGTTCAGTTGTGCAAAGTTAATTTTAGGAAACTGACAATATGACTGCAGGAATTTGTACTACATATTTTACTTAAAAGATTGCAATACAGTCGTTGTGTTACACATGGAATGATCAAAATACATACATTTATGTGAAAGTGCACTTTGTTTTTTTTTTTGATTGGGGCAGATGTTCTTTTAAATGGATATCATATTTCATTAAATAATAAAATAAAGTCCATTAAAAAAGACATCTGAGTCGAAACAGAGTACGCAGTCTTACAATGTACTTTTACACTATTATGTCTGTCCATTTTTAGGAGATTTTTGTCTTTCATTCATAAAATTGTAAAAATCAAGTAATTTTTTTTTTGGAAATTTGTAAAAGAAATTTGTTCCCTTTTATTTTTTTAACATTGAATTTAAATAGGAAAAATGTGAAAAGTGAACAAATTTCATGTGGAATTTTTATTCACGATAGGGGTGATTGTGTAGAATAGGAAATCTTAAAAAAACTGTAAAAAATTTATTTATTTTTATTTAGCTATTGTTGCATTTTATTAAGTTGCATCATAATTTGAAGATTTTAATTCCTGTTAAGTTGTTGACTTTTTTAGTATTTCTTTTATTTTTTCATTGAATTTTTTAAATTTATTTTGTTAAAAAGATACGTGCAGTATATATTCCAACTGTTATTAGTAATAATTTGTCCCTTATTGCCTTTAGTTGTGAAGATGTTTGTGTTAAACATGTCGAAAGGAAAATAATTAAACATTTCCGAGAAAAAAATTATATTATATATTTACGATTGCTATGGGGCTCAGGAGGTGTTTGGTACTGTAGGGTCAAATTTTAACATCTAAAACTATATATTTCGGGTCATTATAATCTTAAAAATAACAGTATTTCCTTGTTCTGCTCTAAAGTTACGATTTGCTTTCGGAAGGGGTAATATCCATGGTGGTCCATAATATCATCAGCCTATATCATCATAAAACCACCATCATATTTAACTGTTGATTTTATATTTATTTACGCCAAAACAATACTTAGCGATTCTCCTTATTTTCCCTACAATTCCAATTTTCCTTAATGTATATAAATGTAGAAAGCTATGTGTTGCAGTATATTTCCACTTGTCATAAAGTGCTTTATAAAATGGCAAGGTTCTAAAAAGATCGTAAATACTTATTTTCGGCTAGATATTAACTAACCGTACACCTGTTTACTTCACTCTCCTCTATTGGTAAGAAATCCTTTGTGCAAATAATTTAATAAATAATAAGAAAAAATTTCTAATTCCTTTGTTTCATTCCTTTCTTTTAATATTTATTGGTTAAATTGTTCTGAGTATCTAAACGATTTGGTTTCAGTTCAGAGAGTTTAAGCTTTTCAGCTAAACAATATAACTTAAATAGATTTAAGGTTTTATTTGGCTTCCACCATCTTATCCAAACATTTTACATTTGCCTTCATGATCTCATCAATCTGTTGATTTCCAAAACAAATGTGGTTTTTACCTTGCCAGACGGACGTATTTATTTATGGCTCTCAGCTCGCTGTTGAGTTTGTCGTTGTTTACATTCATATATAATGTTCTTCTTAGTTGGTCGTTAATCTCTCGTCGGAATAAATGTAGGTTTAAGTGGTTTTCAATGCGCATTAGTCTTTTCTGCCATATATTCAACGATTTTGGACAACCATATTTTGGTGAATTTAAAATGTTACTACATATAGACCAATTTATTAAATTGTTGACTGCTAGACAATATCTACAAAACAAATCACAAATTATTTTTAATTTATTTGACCTAATTTTAAAGCTATAAAACAATTTTTCCTTCGGCAATGTTTTCCCTCTGGTCTTTTTAACGCAAAAATCTTCATATCTGAGTACAGGACGGACAAACTTATTACTAAAAACAATTGAATACATGGCACGTATCGTTTTAACAAAAAACATTAAAAAAATTCAAGAAAAATTAAGAAAATCATCAAAAAGCCAACAAAATTAACTGGGATTTTAAAATGTACATAAATTACTTTTATGACATACTATTTGTGATGCAAATTAATAAAATTCAACTACCACTAAACAAAAAAGGGCATTGTTACAGTTTCTTACAATATTATGTTAGAATGAAAAACAAATTCTTTTGGAAATAAGTAGGCAGTTCTAAGACACACTGTATATATATTTTTCCCATATGTACATATATATATACTAAGAATATTTCTTCCACAAAAAACAAAAAAAATCTGTTGCTCGGTCTTATCATGTTACTGTTAGGACTTCTGTCTCTGTCTGCAGTTCTAAACTAAATATTTCGTTTAAATATTTGATATATGTTAGTTATAATTATACGATAATTCAATATGTGTTTTAGTGACAAAAGCATAACAGTCATAAAAAGCTTAATTTAAATTAATTTTGACGAGCACATGCTTGCTGGAATATAAAAAAGGATTTGGTATGTATTATACCGATCATAACAAGCAATATTAATACGTTTTTGTATAAAGCGCATTTTATGTAAATGAGCATTACAAAAATTACATAAACAGAAAAAAAAAATAGACGACAAACTTCTACTAGGCACCTCGTCTACCTTAGAATTTTCGGCCAGCAACTGGTGTACTCTAGAAAGTTCACGTTCCAACATAATTTGTTGTTTTTTGGCGGCTTCCAAGGCCAGAGGTGGACCACTAGTATCCTGTATGCGAGCCTTTAAACCGCCTAATGCTCTTTCAAGATCCTCTTTGTCACGCTGCAGATTTTGTAAAGTACCAGATTCTTCTTGCAATAATTGATCCAAGTGATATAATTGACGGACTTTAGACTATTAAGGGAATATGTTAGATGTTTTAATTAATTGTCACATAAAGTTAATTTACCTGTAATTCACTATGATCTGGATTTAAACGATCCCATTGTTTTTGTTCTTCTTGCAGCAAACGTTTCTCCTGTATTCTCTGATTAAACTCTAAACGATCCAATGTGACCGCCTCAGGTCTCTGAGTTCTACCATTGGCATCGTTGCGATAAAGCGAACCAAGTTTAACCATATTATCCACTAGATTCACCAGTGGTTTACTCTTTTCATATTGCCGTTCCAGATCGAGCAAGTGTTGTTTTAAATAATCTAAACGTTGTATACTTTCGGCACGTGTCAAGCCTTCAGCTGTACGTAAACGATTCTGTGGATTTGGTAAAAGGTGTAAATAAGATTTAAATGCTAAAAATTGCTCAAGATGTTCCAAACGAATATTCCCACAAAAACCGAAACCCTACCCAGTAATAGTTGTATTAATGACACGATTTCTAAGACTAAATTCATTATTAGTATATTTATTGTAGTGTACTATTGAACTAAATAATAGTTGTAGTAGTTGCTTTAGATAGACATGTTAGTAGTTACCCCATGTCTTGACGAGCCATAGTTTTGTGCGTACAAAACCAAAACGTTGCATAATTACGGACACAAATTTGTTAATGTTCTTCTGTGTGAAGAAAACTTGATGATGTACATTTCATAGTTTTCCTTACAATTTCTTAAAATGGAGATCTTTTTGTTTGCAAAAAGTACATTTGATATTATGTTGTGACCACGAAGTTTGAACAAATTGATGGCTTGTCAAAACAAGGGGTTAACATTAATGAAGAATCATAAATAAAACTAAAAATTCAGTTCACACAATTTTCAAATTAATTGTTTAAAAATATATTTATGAAATGCTCATTAAATCTTACAAATGTAACTTAAGCTTAAATTAAGAGTTTAGATTAATATACCCAAAAATATGGTTTCTTTAGTAAGTTTCATTGCAATAACGTTCTAGTTTTTTTTTACCAATTCCATTTGAGATTAACCCCCTGTTTCACGATGTCGAAAGATAACGTTCGCTTAGATAAGACTTAAGACACAAACTTGATTGTGGAATAAACAAACTTGATTGAGTAAAAAATAGATACGATAAAAAGTTTGTGTCTTAAGTCTTATCTAAGCGAACGTTATCTTTCGACATCGTGAAATAGGCCATAATTTTTCAATAAAACATAAATTCCAAAAACCAACAAAATATTATAATTTTTTTTTGTTAATCACCGACACCTTGTACCAAAAAACCTAATAATAAAAAAAAACCAAAAATAATAACCTGAACATCATGTATGTCAGTACAACACTGCTCAATGGCTCGAGCTGTATTGCTATTTTGTCTTCTCAACTGTATCAACAATAAAACCAATTCCTCATGTGTACGACTTAATAAATCGCCTGCAGAAACATCTAAATTCTGCGTACATAAAATGCAAATTATAAAATAAAATTTTTAAAAATACAAATAAAAAATATTCTCTCATTTTTTATAAAATTTAAATAAAAAATTAAATCATTATTATATTATTTTAGAACTTACCCGTATTTGTGAGCTCGTTTCACGTTCCAACATGTCAATTTCAGCACGACTGCCAACACGCCTCATAGGATGTGCCATTAGTTGTTGCTGTTGTTGTTGCAGCAACTGTTGCTGGTAACTATTGTGCATTTCATATATATTGCCGCTTGTACCATAACAATCCTGAGCCGCAACACCACCATTATTACTGGAACGATGTAAAGGTGTAGAGGTGGCATATGGCTCATTCATTGTTGCATTGCCTCCAGCAACCATATTACGATCTGTCAGCAATGTGGTCTTTGCATATTTCATATCGTGCGCTGTGCCATAATAGGAGTTTTCTAATTTTTGCATTTGTTCATAATTGTATTGTTGCTGTAGTTGTCGTTGTTGCTGCAGTTGGGGATCCGAGGGATCTGGTTTAACAGTCAGATTGCCCTTAGGTAAATTGCGCACATTACGTACTGATATGGATGCTACAAAAGAGTTTCGTTTGAGGGCGAAAGAAAAAATAATGAAAATAACAATATACAAACATTACTGTTTATTTCTGTAAAATATTTTATAACATCTTTTTTTATTTTACGTTGATAATTGTTTTTTGGGGAATAATAAAATAATAACGCTATTTACATATACATACATAAATACGAGTATGTATTGTTTGTAAAATAGATAAAATTAAACAAGCTTGTATTTAAATAAATAATACCCCAATAAGCATACATTTTTTGTGAATTCCAATGTTGGAATTCCAGTGTGAATCCAAGCTTGCATTACATTTGAAATCGATCCTCTTTCCAGTGTGTTTGAAGTTTGTTAAAAAACAACATCAAATTTGTTTTAAGCATATGTTAATAATGGCACAGAGTTGATGCAAATTGGCGGTGGCGGTGTTGATGATGATTTTATAATTAAATTTTCAGAGAACAGGTTCGGTTCAACTGGAATTACACTATTATTTAAGGCTGGAATTACACTGTAAATGTACTGTTTTGTTCGACTGTAATTCAATGGTTAATTTTGCTGGATTCGCTATTGAATTCAACTGTGTGTCAACTGTAATTCAACACTGGAAATTGGAAATTGTCACTGGATTTCAAATGTAATTCCACTTTAATTCCAGCCAAAATGCTTATTGTTCTAAAAAATCAAATTTAAGAAATATCGAATAAAAACAAATAACTCGTTCAAATTAAATTCGGAAAATATGCATTATGAATCTACTAGTTCTAGAACACATGGATATTGGCAGTACTTGTTCTACTTTTTGAACAATGATATTTGTATGAATTTGTCACCATCGTCTTTAGTTCTATGAAAGCTTAATTATAGAGCAAAAACTAATTTTTAAGGTATGGTGACACATGACAATTATTTACTCAAAAAAGTGTAACCACTTGTTTTACCACAACTTTGTTTGACGTTGTTTACTCTTACAAGGGTTTTGCAAGATCAAACAGCATCAAATAATATAAAACAAACATTTGTTATGTCTTGTTCTGAATAAACGAAATATTTTATTTAGTGGTTACATATTTTTCGTCAAAAATTTGCCAAGTGTGACCGTACCTTTAGTAAACAACAGTTACATTACATTAGTAATATTTAATGAGGAAACTAATTGTAATTAAATTTTGTTTACATGCGATTTTTTTTATTTTTCAAAAAAAAAACTTTTAAACCGATTACAAAAAGTTTTTGTACATTTAATAAGAGATCTATAGAACTAGTATAGAAGCAGTCTATAAGTAGTGCATTGAAATCACAGTAGTTTTAAGGCTGTCATTTAAGAATCTGAAGTGATTCTGAGTGCACACGTTCTGCAATTAGTTATTAGACAACAAGTTCAGAAAATTTTCCTGGGTAACTATAATAGTAATAATTGGCTAATAAAGTTACAAACACAATAGGTAAGTGTCTATATTCAGCTGTGGCGAATATTATATAGCTACCAAAATTTACTAGTAGCGTGATATATTTATACTTGAAACTAATTTCTGTTATATAAAATTATCTGAAAAATATAGAGGTTGTCTGAAATTTTGGTCTATAACGAGTGCCCGATAGACTAGACGATAGTGTGTGGACTTCACACTAGGGTTGCGGGTTAGATTCCCCCAAAGACTCTGGGTGCAGAGAAACCAAAAAGCTTCGCAGTTTGTGTTTGTAAATTATATTAAAAAAAAAACTCGGATCCTACTGGACCGATTTTGCCCACTTTCAATACCAAACATTTCAGCGAAAGAAAGAATGTTCGGTAAAACAACAGGTGGATAGATCGTCTTAGAATCTTATAAGGACCCAAAATATATGTAAAGGGTGATTTTTTTTAGATGTATAGATCTTTAAGTAGGCAACACTTTATTGACTAGCGGCCATTTTGTCAGCTGTCAAGTGATTTATGTTTAGTTTAATTTGGCATTTCAACATGAATATCCTAACGCCTTAACTGAACAACGCTTCCAAATTGTGCAAATTTATTTTGAAAATTCGGTGATTGGGCCCAAAAGAAGATTGCCGTTGATCCTAATTTTCATAAGCGACTTTTGTATATCGATGAAGCTCACTTTTGGTTGAATGGATACGTCAATAAGTAAAACTGGCGTATTTAAAGTGATGATAATCCTCAAGTGTATGTTGAGACACTATTACATCCACAAAAACTGAATTGGTCCGTTCTTCTTTAAAAACGAAACTGGCCAGAACGTTACAGCCAACGGTGACCGCTATAGAGCTATTATTACTGACTTTTTCGTTCATCAATTGATCAATCATGATGTGCAGCAGTTGTGATTTCAACAAGACGGCGCAACATGGTACACAGCTCGTGTCACAATTGATTTATTAAAGGAAACATTTGGTAACCGCATAGTATCACGTTTCCGACCCGTGAATTGGCCTCAAAGATCGTGCGATTTAACGCCTTTTGACTATTTTCTGTGGGGATACGTAAAGTCGCTGGTCTACGCCAATAAGAACGAAATGATTGAACACTTGGAGAACAACATTCGCAGCGTTATTGACGATATACGGCCACAAATATAGGAAAAAGTCATCGAAAATTGGAGCTCCAGATTAGCCTACGTCCAAACCAGTCATATGCCAGAAGTCATATTTAAATTATAATGTCAGAAGATTGTCTTTCCAATAAAGTAAATTTCATGTCAATTTAAAAAAATCATCAAATCAAAAAAGCGTTATCCATTTCATAGTACTATACATCTAAAAAGCTCCCTTTTTGGTTCTACGACCAATATTTCGAAGTGTTACAAACGGAATGATCAACTTAATATACCGCCATCTTTTTGTTGGTGGGTATAAAGAGCCCTAAATGCATATGTTTCAAAATAAATATATTAAATTTAATTGTTCTTACTATAAAACTAAATAATCATAGTTATATACATACATACATATTAACATAAAACCAAAAAAATATATACATACATACATACATATATAGTAGTATGTCGTACATTTAATGCAAATAGAAACATCATTATAATGGATATTTAAACAATTTATACGCATACATACATACAAATAAAATAAAAAATGCGATAAAAATTATGTCTTACCATTATTTGTAGAATAATTGAAAAACCAACAAAAATTCAACAACAACAACAACAAAAAATATTACATACAAACAAAAAGACAATGACAACAACAATATGTATACAAGAAATAAAAACAAATAATTTTATTTACAATTGCAAACTGTTGCCACAAAATGACAGTAACTTCAACAATAACAACAACAACAACAGCAGCAGCAGCAGCAACAATAATAATGCAGTACGTGAATGTATGAATGACTGACTGAATGTATGAGTGAGTAAATGAATGAGTAGTGAGTGAGTGGTTAAGGATTTACTATGTATACGAGTAATTGTGTGAGAGAATGATTGTATCAGTACTATAGTAGTTGTATTCGAATATTGCTATTGTGGTGGTAGTAGTAATAGTTTATTTTGCATATGTATATGTACAGGATATGATGATAATGAAGATTTGTTTAACAAACAAATTTACATTAAATGGTGTATAGCAAGTGTTAAAAGTGTAGTACAAATAAATTATAAACAAATCTAATTACAAAAACTTGTTTAGAAACATTGAAAGTAAAAACATAATTAAAGCTAACTAATATTTCTGAATTCAGCCTGAATTTATATATTAACTACTTCTTAAACGCTAAATCCTTAAAATTATTTTGGAAAATCACCTTGAATCTAATTTTTTTTAGCTATAACTCATAACACAATTGAAATATATTTCGATATCTTTAGATCAAAATCATGTTATAGTTTATGTTTTTCTAAATTATGTGTCATAGTTTGTTATGAATACATTTAAGTAATTATATTAAGGTTTGAGTAACCAAATATCTAACAGTTAAAGTGACCCATAGGGTTCTACTTATTTAAAAGCTTTTCAATATCTAATTTTTCCTCTAAAAATAAAAGAATAGAATAAAATAAAATCATTGCTAATCAATTTAAAAATTAAAATTTATATAAGGGAACAATAAATTTAAGAACTAAAGTCTACTAAGTCCACAAAGAGTCCTTTATTATTTTCCTCAATTTATTATCAGTGTCATAAATTTATATGTATATACAAGTAGAGCTAATTTTATCTCGAAAGAAATCGATTAAAGCTTTTATATGGAAGTTTTTTGTTGCTATGTTTTAAGATTGTACTAAAAACATTTTATCACAGAGTTTAAATGCTCTTAACATTTCTGCTCTCATTTGTTGTTACTCGTAATGTTGGGATTCCCATTGTTATCACAATTGGAATTTAATTGCTCAATTATTGACTTAACATTACTGGTGGTGGTGGGACTTTGTTCTAAACTTGTGGGCATAAGAGAGTTTTTCATCAAACCACTTGACATTGAATCCCATTGTCGTATGGTTTCTCGATCAATTTCAGTGGATTTGTTAGACGATATATTGGAAGAGGTTTCTTCGCGCAACACTTCGTATAGATCGGAGTTAAGATCGTCTGGTGACAGAATATTTTCTGTGAGCTGTACATAAACATCATGATCATTAGTTAAGACCTGAGATTCTTCATTAAACGATTGGTCGTCACATACCTCATCATAAGTGCTGTTGTGTGAATTTGGAATCGAGTGGCGCAATTTAAAACTTGATCTCAAGTGGTGTGAGACATTGTCGTTAACATAAGTTACATCGCGCGATAGACGAGGTTTTCTATTCGACTCCGGGGCAGGTATAAGAGATCGATTAAGAGTTGTCATTCGGGCCGGACTAACAGTTATACGGTCTAGATCGTCCAGGGAACGTGCATGTCTCTGTGATACTCTTCTGAGACTTTCGCGCCACAGAGTATCTTCTTCCCAAAGTAATTCACCGCTTACAGGACCACCTAAAACTGTAGATGTATCCAAATTATTTGAAGGCTTTTGTATCTCATTTGATATGGAAATATTTGCGGCAGCTAAAGAATTCTGTGCCACCAAAGCATTGTTACCCAGTTGTAAATTTATATTTTTAGCGTTTACATCAACCTTATTAATAGTGTGTATAGAGGTGGTAGTTGAAGGTGAAGATGATGTTGATGATGCGGTAGTATTGACCACCACTGAGCCTGGTAATGTGGCTATGGCTGGTTGTGTAATGGACTGTGAATTGGGGTTAGTCCCATATATTGTACTTAATGTTTGTTGATGTCTTAAATTAATCTTATAGTTATTTATTTTAAAGGCTGGATTTTGTATTTGCTGTATATGGAATGTTTGTGCGGCAAATGATGTAGATGGATTGGAGGAATTGTGATGGAATGATTCGCCCGCTTTCAAGTTTTTACCCGAACTATAACTTAATTTTTCAATGTTGGTCTTCATTTTATATAAATTTTTACTATCTATGGCTTGGTCCTTATCGGCCAATATTTCCATGTTGATATTATGAGCTCTTTCTATGGGATTGTGAATATGCTCTATATTGGAACCTTGAGCGTGTATGTCTCTTTGATTGTTTAAAGTGGTGGGGGTGGACAGCAGTTCTCTGCTGCTACTCAACTCCGAATAGTAATAAGGAGCAGATTGTTCTGATATATTACTGTTATTACGACTATGCAAAGGGGTCATGTATCTAGTAGGGGTTAAACTGGTGGCTCCCAAAGTATCGAATTGGTCATTGGGCCCTTCCAGTTTCTGCAGAGAATCAGTAGACGATACGAAGTGTATATTGCCATAGAAATGTTCATCGTCTTGATTGCGAAATATCTTTGGGGGCTTTATGAGATTTGTCAGAATACCAGCACCTTGAGCCGCAGCCGCATCTGTTAAAATGGCTGTGGCAGATGTTTCAAATTTTGTATTTTGATAGAGATACAAATCACTGTTTTGTAAATCGTTAAGATAAGTATCCAAGTCGGCCGTCTCCAAAGCATCTTCAAATTTTTCACTTAAGGATTCTATTTCACTGATAGATTCCTCTGAAAGTGGTCGTCGTGATCTTTGCCTTTCCAACTCTGAGTCAGATCCCTGTCTATATCTCAATTCTACAGTATCTGTTTCGCTGTTATTACCCGTGCCTGGTAAGGAAGTCTTTTGTTGACTTAAGCTCAGCGATGAATTCGATTGGTAACGTATGGGTGTGGCTATATATGATGGAGAATTTTGCTTTAATTTATTATAGAGATCGAAATCGGATGAATTATTTGAACTGTTATCGGTTTGGAAGCTATAATTTGAATCGGATAATGTCCGCTCATGTTGTTTCAATAGGAGTAAGTGCGGTGATGTTTTAAGGTTTTTGGCTTTACTGAATTGATCAGGCAGTGAAAGACGGCTTGATTTCAGAGCAGCTTCATTCTTAGCAAAATTAAGAGACGTATTACTGGCGTGCATTTTCGGTAATTGTTCAAACGAAATATTGAATTTACTGCCTGAAGTACTGTCCCTACGCTTAACAGTGTCATAGTTTTCGGCCGAAAATATTTCCTCTGTTTTTAATTCGTCCATGGGTGGTGGTGAGTTTGGTATGGGTGGTGGTGATACTATTTCACTATCAGAACTTTCTATACAATTGTTGAGAGGCGTCGAAGCTCCCAGATAGTAAGAAGCCGGCCTAAAAGTATCTGATAAACTAAATCTAGTTCGAGATCTCATTTTCTTCGAATCCATATGTTTGGAGGATTCATCATCGGCATCCGAACTGTCCGAGTTTATGACCATTGAATTTTGTGATGGCTTCAAAATATCCGGTAAATCTTTACGCTTATGTTGATTGCGATCTTGCTGGGATTTTTTCGCTTTCTTTTTTAGAGTGTCGGATGTTTTTTTGGATTTTTTTAATGTTGACGTTTTACCCAATGGCAAGAAGGCTTCCTTATTGGTTTCTGCTGGTTTTTGAGCCGGCTTGCCACCTTGCAACTCCATGTACAAAGGTTCATTCATAATTTTAAATTGCTTTGGTTTACAGCCGGACTCATTGGACGGCGAATTTGAAGAACTATTAAGGCACATGATTTCATAATTGTTTTTGGAATCTTCGTCCTGTAATTGTTTTGTCATTTCCACATAATGGTTTTCCTCTTCTTCAGTGGCGGAGTCTAGCATAGAAACTAAAGTAAAAGTTCCACCAGCATTGCCTGACTGATCAGATTCTATTTTCTTGGAAGTCATGGGCAAATAATGGGATTCATCTAAGTTGAGCTGATTTTCTAGTGGTGTCAAGGGTTCGTTTTCGTATATCTTGGAAAGTTCCTTGTCATCAGCTAGAACTTGTTCAATTTGTGTGTTATCCATGGTAGTATCTTCTTCTGCATCAGCTTCCTCGGCTAAAGCCTCATCTAAGTCATCATCGGTATATTCACAAGTAGTATCTTCATCCTCTTCTTCTTCCCCTAGTTCTCGTTGAGTGTCTTTTTCTCGCTGGTTATCAATGGTTTCTTGAGTAGGCGTAATTAATTCATCTTCATTGGATTGTGTCACCACTAAATTTAATTGTAGTTTAAGGCGTTTTTCCTCTTTTTCTTTAAAACGTTTTAGACTCATTAGCATAGGTGTAGCCTCGTCATCTTGTATAGCTTCTGTTTCGCTTTTAATACTCTCTAAATCCTCAATTGTTTGGGGATTTTCTTTACTTTTAGGTTCATTGGAGGTTTCCGTATCAGCTTCGTACATCTCTATGTCTTTTACATATGAATCTGTATCTCTTGTACAAGATTCCTCATCGTTGTGCAGCTGTTGTTTATTTAACTCCAAAGACTGTAGTTCAATATTTTCATAGCTATTGGAGAGCGTCCTTGTTGTGGTAGGCACTACGGTTTTGGTATTGTAAACTGGTACGTATGAGGATATTTGCGGTGAAGAAGGTTCGCTTGTGGTCATCTCATCTAATGCTATTGCTATGGCGTTGGGTATTTTAGGTAGAGCTATTTTAGTTATGGGACTTGTGCAATTATCTAAACTATCTTCTAAGTCTGATTGGAAAAAGGAGGCTGATGGAGATGCAGATGGAGATGTTTCTGTGGGTATCGGTTTAACATTAATTATTTTAGTTTTTAAAATTGGTTTTAAGATTCTTGGCACTTGTGGTGCTGTTGTTTGGGATATTATGGTTGTTGTAATGGTTGAGTCTGTTAAGTCAGTCGAAAAAGGGGTTACTGGGTAATCTGCAATATCTTGTGGTTGTTGCTGTACGTCATTGATTGCAATTGTTTTCTTTGGTCTTGTTAATGTTGTACAGTCATTGTATGAATTGCTTGTTGCATTGTATTTTTCTATATTTTCTAAAGCATGACCACCTGCAGGCGTGTGGCTAGAAGTGGTCAAGATTTGCGGTTTTTGGGTGGTATTTGTGCTGGTTTTAGTGATGGTGGAGGTGGTTATGCTAGAAGAGATTGTGTTGCTTAGAAATCTAATACTAGTGTTGTAGCCATATTCAGATGTTTTGGCACGTAGAGAAGACCTTCCTGCCGGCGCTTTCATAATCGTTCCAGCTGTGTTTATGATTATTTTTATGTGATATTTTTGGTTTAACATTTTGTTTTTTTCATTTGTTTAAATTTTACATAACAGTGTCAGTTTATAGGATGTAAACAATTAAAATAAAAACAAGAGAAAGAAAAAAATAATAATTTTAATTATACAAAAAAACACTAATAAAATTTTTTAAAAAAAATATTGAAAAAATATTTTGAGAATTTATTTAACAATGATGATATTTAGTGCGAAAATCGAACGAAAATATTAGATATTAAAAGAAAAATTAAACCGTATAACCCAAGAATTTTATTTGATAAAAAAACAAAACAATTAACTACAGGAAACAAAGTGTAAATGGCATGAAAATTTAAAAACCGTTCACCCCAAAGAAAATAAACAATTTTAAAAAATATATTTAAGAGTTTCTTTTTATTGCAAATATAATCAAATCCAATTACACAAACTAAACAAAATTCTAAAAAAACAAACTAAATACAGGAAAATTAATGTAAAACAATATAATATGTATGTATATAAATAAATGTTTAAAAATTACTACTAAAACAGAATTGAAACAAATCAAACCTATACGTTTATTGTTTAAATAATTCAGTTTCAGTTGAGTAGACGTTTAATAGAATTAATAAAATAAAATTGATATTTTTGAATTTTCTTTTACATTGGAACAACCGAAAATATTTTCAGAGAAAGAAACTCTGAATTCTGTTGTATCCTGCTGTTTAAAAAACGCATTAAAAATATATGTAGGTATATCCAATGAGGAGCACAAATAAGTATTTCGAAAACACTGTTTTAATCTCCAAAAGCACAAATATAATCAAACAAAATCTTTAAAACTAAAATTAATTCTGTATAAATCAAGAGCATAAGCTTCAAATTCTGTTTCTGAAAACATTCAAGTTACTACCATTTAAATACAAACTCTTAAAATAAAAATTCTATTAATTATATGTATGTATGTATGTAGGTGATTAAATATTTGCTAACTTATTTATTTGTGTACATTGTATTTGTAATATTAAATATTTAAGTGTTGTATGTAAATTATCAGTATATATAAAGTATTGTTAATGTATTTATTTGGTTTTTAGGCAATTTATCTTTTTTATAAACTAATTAATAGTTTGGTTACAAATACCATTATTTCATTATTTATTATTATTATTTTTGGTTTTTGTTGTTAGAACGCTCGGCAGGAAGTCTCTATTGTTGTTGAATTTTGTTTATCTTTTCATTTTTCTTTTTTAAATAAAGTAGTAATAGTGCTTGAAAGTAATGATAAATTTCAAATGAAAAAGAACAAACAAATGTAGCGATAGATAAGGAGTTGATTTAAGCAATTAGAAATAGTGCAGCCAATATAAATCCCAAATTTCATTTAAAAAACATCCCTAACCATACATATGTATTTGTATAAGCAATAAAGGATAAGGGCACACAAATAAAAAGGAAGCAAAGGAAACTCTCATTAAGAATTAGATTTTAAAAGGAAGCCTAGGTAATTAATTTTATAGCTAACTAGTTATTATATATTGCAAATGTATTTACTTTTATTTTTCAAGGTTTTCTAAAGGAAGTTTAAACAAATAACTTAAATAATGTTCACTGCGTTTGTTATAATTATGTATTTATTTTTGGCCACTTTGCTTAGCAGACTTTGGCCACTTTGCTTAGCAGACCACTTTTACGTGGTGAGAGGTGATTGTAACAACACAGCTCCTACATTCCGGCACTGTCAAATAGGATTCACTTTAAAAAAAGAAGATATTCAGTCATGTCATAAATTTTCCGAAAAAATTATTCGTTTTACTTTTTCTATAGAAGCAAAATACTGAAATAATTCCACTTCCGAACGGAATTAGATTCTGTGACATAGCTGATTGTTTTGAATTGTAACGTTTGAGGTATTCAAAAAAGTCAAAACTGTTGAGATAAAAGTATTGCTTATCAAGTGGATGTTGTTGAATTATTTTCCTATTTTAAGACCATATATTTCTGCAGATCGAGGGAATGTTTGAGAAACGCACTGGAAGAAATAGTCCTTGGGTTGCCAAGCAAAATAAGCCCCTATAAACAGGGATATCTCTGTCATGAAGTATCTGCAGAATATTCTTCTTCTTTCGATAAGACGTTACAAGTTTTAAAAGTTTGCCTAAGGAATTTAGATTATGATCAAAATTTCTAAAGTTCATAACAAATTTTTGTTTACAACAACGGCTATATACGGCTATGAAAAATTTTAATTACCCTTCACCAAAGTTTACTTTAAGAAAAGATTAGACACACTGTTTTTGTTAAAAAAAATGTTTCCCCGAATTTGCACGTTTTTTCAAAACTATTATATAAGTCTTTAAATACTTTTCATTTGATATACATAATGTCTATATACATAATTTAGTAATCGAGATATAGGCAAAAATAGCAAACGAACCAATATCATACATCACACCAAGAATGATAAAATAAAGATTACGCCATGCGCATGATTTGCCGTTATGTGACGTAGAAGGTCCATTCTAAGGGTTACCAAGAATGTTTCATGTGTTAGAATTAAAATTTCTTGCGAAAAATTTATGTTTTATGTGATAGTTGGCAACCTTGCAATTGAAATCTCTGAGAGTTCTAAAATAGAATCTGTTTAAAAAAGAAAAACAAACAAAAAAAACAACAACAAATATAAACATGAAGAGTGCAGTGAGCAAATGCAAGCAAAACATGAGTAAAAAAAGCAAGTGAGAAAAAATTAGTCAATAGAAACACAGAACGTGTGACGTCACAGAGCCAAAATGCGCAGAACATTTTAAAATTTTCTTGCATCATACCATGTCATGGTTGTATGTCTCGATTTACATAAAAAAAATAATTGATCTATTTTTACACAAATTTTTTCTTAAATTACTCGTATTTTTTTTAGTGAGAGTAGACACACATTTGTGTACACATATGCGCTACTCTCTCTTATTCGTATGTAACAACTACAAGAATTGCTAGTAGAATCGAGTGTGTACTCGTCTTATCTTCCCCTCACTCCGATGTCTAAAAGGTAAGCAATTTTTCTGCAATATTTTCGTTGAGTAAATGGGGACTATGCTATTTGAGGTCTTCGGAAATTTAATTTCAACTGAGAAAAGAACATCCGCTATCTACAAGCATCCGCAAACGATCCTCACTCTTAAAGCGAATATTGACCGAGCTATTCGTAAGGTCTTGTCAAATCGTATTGAGTTCCATAAATAATCGTGTTGTTAATTTTATTTCATTTTTAATTTAAAACAGGCGATTTAGAGCAGAAGAAAAAAGCAATAAAATACACTTAACTAAAATAATTCACAGGTAAAAGGTGATTTAACCCTACATATGTATTAGCATAAATTAAATATTATTATTTTTACAGTTAATTAGCATAAGTTAATACACGTGTAAACTTATTAAATTACCAAATATAATAATATATTCTAAACCAGTTTAAATATGTACGAGTATAAGAAATGAACCTTTGTCACAAAAATTTAAAGAAAATTAAATCTATATAATCCTTTATTTATGGCTAATAGATAGGTATCACAAAAAACCATCAACATTTCTATATTATGTATGAAAATTGTAAAGATTAGAAAAAAATCTAACAAATGTGGAAAATTAAAATATGCATATAAAAAATTTAGCAAGCAAATAAAATGGCAAACAAATTAAAAAGTTAAAAACAAACACACGCATACACAAAGTTTACATAGGAAAAGTGTAGACAAAGGAGGTGGTAAGATAGACAGAGAGAGAGAGAGATAGAGTCAGAGAGAAGGCAATAGGATAATATTTAGAAATGTAAAAGCAAACTAGTTATAGGTACACACACAAACTACACAAAAAAAAATAAGGTTAAAAGCACAAAAAACAAATTAATGCAAACGTAAAATTAATCCTTTTTAAAGGGTTTGTATTTTTAATTTAAGCCATAAAGTATACGAATAATTTACAAGTTAAATATCCCAAAGAAGTGTACATAGAGACTAATAGCAAAAGGTACAGATATTCAAAGTAGACATAGAAAAAGAGAGGGAGAGAGAGAGAGTAAGAGCATATAGGGGGAATGAGAGAAATAGGTAGGGAACTTTTAATAACAAACAAAAAAATGTTTTTATCAATTAGCCAAATTACAAATATAACAATAAATGATTTTGATTTTTTTTAAAGAATGAACAGAATATTCATACTTTTAATGTTCACATTAAATTTAAATGAAATTATGGCATATTAGATCGTTTTATTTGTAATTTGGCTCAAGTGTTTACAAAATATTTGTATTTATTTGAGAGTATAATATGGCTGGGTGCATTAGTACAAAATATTCTGTAACTTACCTTCATCATCCGAAGAATAGGAATTGTAGCCAGTTGTAGGTCCTGTGTTGGCATGAGTCTCGGAACGACTACGTTGTATACCACCAGTTGAACTAGTTGCTGATGATATGGCTCCTTTAGTGATGGGATATTTAAGACCACTGGCCACAGCTGCAGAGGCCAACAGAATGTTGGGATTACTGCCCAGTTTAGACATGGCTGACATATTACTATTGCCTGCAATTGTTTGGCCACTTGGCGTAGCAGACGCTGCGGAATGCTGACCACTTTTACGTGTGAGAGGTGATTGTAACATACGCTGCTTCCATTCTAATAAACGTTTCATTGACTCTTCACGTTTACGTTCGCCATCCAAGTGAGAGGTGGGTGTCGATTGTGTTAAGCCACCTGATCCTCCAGCTGGGGTTGAGGTTGGGCCTGTGGGTGGAGAAGTAACTGTAGTAGGAGTGGTAGGAGTAGTAGCTGACGTTGAGAGTTCATCGTCAAATGTCGATGAACGTTTAGGTAAGCGAGCACTAGCTGAACGTAGGAACTGTTCATTTTGTTGAATAATTTGTTGAGTGGTGAGACCTGATGAAAGTAATGACGATTGTGACGTTTGTTTTTGTTGGTATGCCGGCGATTGACCTAATTGTATTTGCTCTGGTAATAGTTGTTGCTGGGATGTTGGTGATAGTGAGTGATGAGGATGAGTGGATGATGAGCGAATTTGTGAAGCATTACCCATTGTTTGTGAACGACTCATACGTGGTATGCTAGTATGTCCTGCTTGATTACCTAAAGCATCTTGTAACAACTCATTACGTTTATAGGTCCTTTCATAAGGATTCTCATAACCGATCGTATTCATACCACTCGCTACGGGACTTAGGAAATCCGTAGATCCACTTGTGGTACGATAAGTACCCGCCTGCTGCGGTTGAGCCTGGGGATTCTGTAAATACAATGCGCTTTTGCGCATCTTTTCAGCATAGTTTTCCTCCGAATAATAAAAGCTATCTGGTGTGCGATTAATGTCTAGACTGGATTTAGGACGTGGTGCTCGCACCGGATCTGGCTTAATCATCGAGGCAGTGGCGGCTAGGGCGGCAGCATCTGCAGCCGCTTCGGCTCTAGCTTCATACTCTAAAAAGTCTGCCGAATGAGGACGTACTATGCCAGCTGTAGGTCTGGCTCTTATGTTCATATTACTGCTAGCAGCATTCTGTCCAGCTGATGACTACAAATAAAATTCAAAATTAAAAAGTTTTGTATGTTATTTTAAATTGTTTTTTAATTCGATTATATTTTTATAAAATGAATATATAAATATCTACATACTAGAATTCCAAATAAGTTTATTTTATTTTTTTATTACAATACTTTCTTCCTCCTTTCACTCATACACAAGATTTTATTTTAGTTTTGAAAAACTTCTTAAATTCTTAAAAGAAAACTTGGTCTTCTGTAAACATGTTAAAAACTTAAAAAATAAGAAAACTCCAAGAAAGTACGAGTATGTACTCGTATATAGTATATAATGCATGTAGTACAAACTATATACATTGTATGTAATATTTTTTGTAGGTTCTTAGTAGGGTGTCCAGATCTAATTTTTTCGACGGCGCGTGACAAGTTTGAAAAAAAAAAACATTCAAACCTAAAGTTTATTAGTCGTTTATTTATTATAGTAAGTGCTTGTCACCGACAAGCTTTCTAAAAATAATTTTTTATTTTTATTATTTTTGAAGTTATTAATTTTATTAAATCCAAAAATAAGTCAGTTCTTGATTTTTCAATCATGTAAACACAAATATAAAAAGCGTATTAAAAATAAAAAAATAAGTTATTCATTTACTTTTATCACGATTTTCGAATCACAAATAACTAAAAATAATAAAGGAACATTTATAATTAAACTAAGGATATTTATCACTTAATTTCACTTTTTTCAAAAGTAAAATACCTTCTTCGATGTTTAAATATTTTTTGAATTCAGTGCAGCTCATTCTGAAATTTTGTTTTATTATGAGCTCTGCTTCCACTGTTTCTAAATGCATTCGCTTTCTCTCTTTTCTCCAAGAATTCCCCATCAAACTGAAAATTCTTTCAGAAGATGCATTTTCATGTGGAATTGAATAGATAGAACACTGAAAAAAAATTTTACGAAAATACCCCTGCAAGAAATGTGTGACCGAAACTAACCCATAAACAATTTTGCACTAACACAGCAGTGCGAAAGAACTTATGTTTACTGTATGCAACATGTGTTAGGGAGAGACAAAAAATAAGTGGAAGGGAGATAGAAAATCACACGGACACAAAAGTCTCTATAATTTTGTTCATATTGCCCTTACAGCCATCCCTAAATACCGACGGAAAGCGGAACGTATTTTTACAACAAAAGCGGCAACATTATGTCTTTGTTTTGTTTTCTTGTGCAACTAACTTCACTGTGAAACGCCTTGTCAAAATCGGATTTTCCAATAGCAAAGCGTTGCCGCCGCGTTGTTTCGGTATGCTCCATACAAAATGTATGAGCATGAGAAATTTTGACAGTTAAAAAACGCTTTCCGTCGGTATTTAGGGATGACAGTTAATAACTTGATAGAAACTTTGATGGATATATCTCTCATCAATGGCAGTCATTTTACCTATCAAATGACCGACACTGTTCTTGTAGGGACGTTACCGCTTGGACAGAAATGACGCGACGTGATTTAACGCTAGCATACTCGACGCGACAGCTAAATCATTGTATATAAATGAACTAACAACATTTTAGAAATTGTTTCTGTTTGAACGGTGATTAAAAAATATAATTATAAAATTTTTATCCATCTCGTCTAGCTCTAGCATTGTATCTGGCGTGATTTTTGAAAATAAGGCGTGACACGCCAGCAAGATTTCAAAAGTGTGACAATCACGCTAAAAGCGTGACGTCTGGACACCCTAGTTCTTAGGAACTCAGAACAACAAATTAAAAGAAAAAATATACTTAGGTGGAACAAATACATAAATGTTTGAATGTGCACATTGGGGTGAAAAACTAACAAAAATGTCCTCCACTGACCTATAAAATCATTCAACAATGAAGTATGAAACACAACTGCATACTAATGAAATACTCTATTACATATGTACTTATGTGTTTAAATATACATACATACATATGTATATGTAGGTGATATACATTTACACCAAAATAAAACCATGTTAATTTAACAAACAATACATCACACCTGAATTATTTAAAATAATTAGATTAATGCTGCCTTGATCTAAACTTTCTTATTATTGAAGTCATCTAATAAACAATACAATTGACACGACATTCAAAATTATGAGGCAATTGAGTTTTCCCTTTGTTCATGTATTGCTAGGATCGCAACTGGGACGAACGACGAATTTCGCCGAACACGACGAACTAGTTGGTGACAATTCGCAGGTGTAAATTCGTCATAACGACGAAAAATAAATAATATTTTTTAATAATTTAATGTTTTTGTTTTCATATAACAGCTGATAGGTAGTGTGACCATATTTAAAAGAAATATACAAAAAAAAAAAAATAAACATTAACAAAAACACAGGTAAAAACTATTATCAAAGACTATTATTTGCTATTATATTAAGTTAACTTTTCTGTATATTTACTTTAAATTATCTAAAGTAAAAAAATAAAACAATTGTAATGTTTAAAGTATTGTGTAGTTAAGGTTTATTCAGTTGACTTGTATTCGGACTGGCAAAGGATTCCCTAAATTCTCTATGTCTGTAGCCGGCGCTAATAAACGCCACTGGTCAAAGGATAAAGGCAGTTTGATATGCCTGAGATCAAAAAATAATCAAAGAAGTTCTGTGTTGATCTGATTTTTATTTGAAATTCTTGTGGCTTATATACTAACAATGAGAATCTTGTCAAATAATCTAGGAATTGAGTAATTCTTTAATTTCACTCAATCTATGAACTAATATGATATTCTTACATATTTGATTATTACTCGATCTATGTATAATCTAATATACTTGACATACATACTTATGTATCATGTTCTTAAGCTTAGTCAACTTAACCCATTAGTGCATAAGATCCCTTATAAGGGACGCTCTTATTTTTCCACTTTACAGCAAAACGAAGAATTTAAAATTCAAGATGCATTGATAATCTCATTCTCATATGTGTCACCGTCATAACAACAAGTGTTTTTTTCACACAAATTATGTTGGCTGCGTAATATTGTACAAAAAATGTATAACGCGAATAATAAAATTCACAGCACACGTGGAGGGTATGTAATAATGAAAAAAAATTAACAGCTTTTTGTTATATTCATATTTTTTTAATTTGTGCTTATTAAAATATGATTAAGTAATTGATGTGATCAAGTTTTAAAATATAAGTGTGTATAAAAATATTAGTAATTGTCGTTTTTTGTACATGCCCCTTTTAAGGGACATTATGCTCTGTGCTAATTTTAATCGTTATTATTAAACAGACTTACAGTTGCTGAAATATTGGAACAGTTGGAAGAATTAGATGACAATATTCAAAATATCAATATATTTGCAATATCCTTCGGATAGAAATGATACAGATTACGATTCCGATGCTAGTGATGATGAACACTAAGGAAATCTAAATCACTTGGGTCCGAAATTGTTTAATGCAGAGTGCGAAGTGCAACGTATTGATAAAGCTGCAACGTAGATCAAAAATCTGTTGGAAGAAATCAAATCCAACCTATGAAATTGAAACCGAGTGCGAAATTATATCTCCTAGCATCGAAGCTAAAACGGCAAAAACACCAACCGATTTCTTTCAACTATTTTTTTCTGAAGAGTTACTAAATCATTGCATTGAACAAACCAATTTATATGTCCTACAGAAAAATATAGACCTAAAGGTGTCATTAGAGGAAATAAAAGTTTAATTGGTGTACTTTTGTCAGGATATGCAAAGTATCCAGACAAACGTCTATACTAGTCTATACTAATAATATGAGACTCAACAGATTTGAAAAAATACTGAACAATTTTCACATAAATGATAACACCAAAGCCCAAAATAATGACCGTCATTTTAAGATACGGTCATTAATTGTTTGTTACAATTTCGTCGACATATAGCTGCTTACTATCTAGAAACGGACGGTGTGCCCTCTGCAAGCGGTTCCAGAAGATCGTCAATTTCTAATGCTGACATACGGTATGATGGTAGAAATCACATAATAGACTACTCCAAAACTGATAAGAAATGTGCAAGCTGCGGTAAGAAGTGTAATTATATATGCATAAAATATAACAAAGTCCTTCACCCAAAAGAATGTTTTAAAAAATTTCACATTGCAAGTGATGATACTGCATAATGTCCCTTATAAGGGACGCCTTCTAAAATCTTAAAAAAATATTTTTTTTTAAATAAATCTTATGAAAATTATTTAAACAGCAGTTTTAATTGCATATCTACAAAGAAATTTGTTTAAAAGTTCCTGGGGAACTTCATGCACTAATGGGTTAATTCAATACATCATAACAAAGTCCACCAAGTGAACATAAATTTCTGTAAGCTAAAAACTTCTATAAATTGAGTATTTTTTGAAAATTTCTTGGGTGCCGAGCATTTTGAGGTAATTATTGCCGTTTCAGAATAATTACAACAAATGAATGTTGAATCGCGTTCCATATTTTGATGGTTTAATTTGTTTACAAATAACATTCCTCTTATTACATTGTATATAAGTTACAATGTTTTATGTATTGATTTTTGTTGTTTCTTATTTGTTTCTTTAATTACACTACACAATAATTAATGTAAAAAAGAATTAGTTAATTAAATTAAACATTAAAAACTAAAACATGATCCCCCTTATTGTTTGTTCATCCTTCGCCACGGCGTAAGAAATAGACTCTATTTCAGAGTTCGCCGCATATGACGAATTCAGCCGATGCCGTTATTGTGTGTATTTTCATATAGAAGTACACAAATGTGTTATATTTTTAGAAGCGAAAAAAATTCGATTGTCCCAGTTGTGTTCCTGGCATAATCGGGGTTGCTGTGGAATCTGATTGTTATCAGAATCTGAATTGAAATCGAGAAACCAATATTATTGCTTTCATTTTCGAATTAGAATTGTTGACAGAATTTGGTGTCAGAGTTTTAAGCGGTTAAGTATTGGTGCATAATGTATGTAAGTAAAAATAAACAATTAAGTGTGATAAAAGAGTTTATATTCAAAAAATTTTTACACAAATATCAAATATTAATAATATTGCTGTAGAAAAAAATGCCAGTTCCCTTAGACGTATGTGTGTATATGTATGTACAATGTACATAGTACATATATCGAGCAATAGAAAAGAGTAACAAGTCACACTCTTTCTCCATCAACAAAGAGGCCTCAACCATTTTAAATTTGTTTAAAAATTGTTTCCACAAAATTTTATACACCACCAAATTGTTAAAAAATTTTCTACAAAATGTAAAAATCAAATCAGCTGATTAGAATATGGGTTTTGCTTAAACTCGAAACAAGACAAAACCAAGACAGATTCATGACACCAATTCCAATCAGAATTGATTTTCAATTCTGACTTAAATTCTATAACAACCGTGAATATATGCCTTAATTAAAATTTTGTTACGATTTACTTTAGTTGTTCAGTAGTATTTACGTGTGTCATGCCGGACATGTTTGAAGAGCGCGGCATGAATTGATCATGTTTGGGTTGACACTTGCAACTTTAATATTTGCAGATGCTTAATTTAAAACGATTAATGCTAATTTCCAATAGTTATTATCAGGGCAAGTTTTTCAAGCTTTTTGCCTTAAAAATAGGCATATTTAACATGTTTTTTAAGAAATTTGCACTTGATTTATAATTTGTTTGTTGAAAATATTACTTTCTGGAATCTAGAATTCCCTGTGGATTTAATTCAATATGTTTGAAGTCGTAAGCAATTAAACCTATGAATCATTTAGTATTGCATTATTTAATGTAACAGTTAAGAGATGCAATTGCATTACATTTAAACAAAGTGGTAACTAAGAAATATTCATCTGAGACCCTACAAAGTATATATAGTTTTGATCCTTATATAATTCTTAGTCAATAGAGCTAAAAATGTTCTCACGTCCGAAATACAAAACCAAAATCAACAAGATTTTTGTCTTTGGAAATCAGTAAAATCGCTCAAGTAGGACCAGAGTTGTGAACCGAAATGTGAAGCTATCTCTAAAAAGTTGTTATTTTTAGAAGATTTTTTTTAAATATATCGCAGATAACTCCATTAAGTTTGGCACACGAATTTCCGAGAATAAGAGGACAATATCTGTTGAAAATGTTGTGAATCGGTCCATGATTTCAAATAGAGATTTTTATAGGTTAATATGGTTTTCGAAAGTGCTTTTATACGAGAGCAATGACCAACTATGTGGGCTGTATAAAATCGATACTGCGATTTGTATATATGAGAAGAATTTGCGTCAATTTTCAACCTGATGCATATTTAAGTGATTTTTAGAAGTGGACTTTATGTGAGGGCTAAGATCGAAGTAACGTATTTAATGGATGTCTATTAATTGAAAGATAAAATTTCTAGATATTGAGTCCTACGAATTCATAGTCCGCTTTAACGATTGCAAAAGCTCTAAAAAGCTTTTTTGCTAAAAGATTTGATATGCCTTCATATATGTAGCTAATCTTAACATATTCACAAAAACTTCTTCTAAATTTAAAATAAAAACTTTTATTTAAAAACAGAGAACAAAAATAAAAACTTGAAATCTTCATTTCATGTGTTAACAACTCTACATAAAATAAAAACATGAAAATCCTTTAGATAGTACTACTAGTCTTCAATGTGAGCACGTACAATGAAAACAGAAAAAAGACTTTCTCTCGATAGAAATTTACAGGTAAGATGGTGGGAGTATATAACACACCTAACACTTACACACGAACATATAACACACACACATACATACATACATTATAAATACCTATATATATATATATATTGTATATATACGAAACAAATTTAAATCTAAAAATCCACCTTAGTGTTAGTTAGTGGTAACAGCAACACTATTTTGCCATAGTAGTAATAGTATTAGTAGTGTTTTATGCAGATGCTTTTTTATCTGTTGGTGTTGCTGATTTTTTTCTTTTGAAATGTAGGTTGTACTTTAAATTCAACAAACATTGTGGATGATGGGTGGGTGGTTGGTGGGTTGGTTGCCGACAGTATCTTATTTTGTTACATGAAAGAGTGAGTGTGATACAACGTTTTTGTAATGTCATACCTGCTACTTTCATCTATCAAATGAAAGTTGTTTGTAACTACAGGCATTTTGTTGTTATTTGCTTGTTTATTCAGTTGTGTTTATGTTGTTGCTGTTGTTGGACTGAGGATGAATGTAAATTTCCTCTTTAAGCCGTTGCCACTACTGACACACTAAAAGTCTAATTAAAAGTTCAACTCATGTCTCTAACAAGTCTTTTAAACAAATAACTAACAACAAAAACAAACACTAAATGGTATCTTTATAGGTTTTCGATTCGAAAATAGCAAGAAAAGGTAAAATCTGGTTTAGAACAGCAAAAAAGAAACGAAAAGAAGTCAACCCTTTAGTTGCAAATTGGTGTCATTTTTCATTGAATTCTTTCTGGGCTAAACTTCTAATCACTAAGAAAAGAAAAACTGTTGCGAACGTATTAAACATTTTACTCTTGCTCTGGCATCAATTAGTTTATACTTAGTCGGGCACTGCACAGTGGAGCAGAATCAATTTTTTTTTTTTTGGAAATAAATCCGCCATTTGTAAAAGGCTCCGATCGGATTAAAATTTTATATGAGCGTTGGAGGAGGAGTATTCGAATCACATTATGTGCCACAATTTTAAAATATGTCTTAGTTTTGAAGCTTTAAAGTAGTTTATTTTTAAATCTACTGACCAGAAATTACTTTATCTAAAAAAAAAAAATATTTTGGTTAAGAAAAAATATGGGTCAAATTGTTTCCGATATCTGCAAATATAAAAAAATTTCGATAAAAACAGTGTATTTTATAGATGCAATAAATATAATAAAATTTTCGTTCAAAATCTTGAAAGAATCTTAAACAATTTAAGAAAAGTATAACGAGAATTTAGCAATTTTCAAAAAATTACAAGACAAAGTCCACTAAAAAACCCTAAATGCTTTTGCGAATTCAACACAAGAAATGATCCTTCCTCTAGTATAATCTCTCGCGGTGCTAAGAACCCCTCTGTTGTTTATAGGAACCTCTGTTGGTCAAACAATAGTACCGTTCGTTTCCATGGCAGGGCTCTTATAATTCCATGATAACGAAGTTCATTAAGATATATAAGACAGTAATTAATGCAGCTAATTTCGCATGGGAAACTAGATTATGTGATACCACGCCTCTACTCTGGGGTTATGTCAAGTCAAAAGTCGTAATTCGCGAGATACAGGCAGCAATGTTGAAAAGATTGGTCGAAAATTGGAACTACCGAATGAATAACTGTTTTCATCGAAATTAAATATAAAAATATTTCACCAAGTTTCAAACTTAACAAAAAAATTAAACTTTGACTACTTCCTTCCAGGTTTTAAAATTATTTATTGCAATCTTTAAAACGGAAGGAAGTCCTTTTATAACACTTATTAAAGACATCCCTACACATGATTTGTTATGCCCATCTTTATTAACTTTTGTGACGTGAGGTTATTTTTTTTGTTCATATCGAAAAATGCAGACTATCTCGAATATGCAACTTTATCGCCATATTTTCTTTGAGAATTTTAATTAACTGCTCAACTCCAAGCACAAACATTTCCAAAGGTACAAAAATACATGTTTGATGTGTGTTCTTTTTTTAAGGAACTACTCATGCAGAAAAAGGGTCATAGTGAATTTGCGAACATGTGCATGTGATTTATAGTTGTGTATGTGTCCTAAATCCGTTTTGGTTTTTAGAAATACCAATGTAAGAGTATGTAATGTATTTGGTACACTGAAATAAATTTCTAAAGGATCCGTAAATTGTTCGTTGTAGTCTGGTTCAAATGTATGCAAATGTAAAAACACAACTTTCAATTCAATGAAGAGTATTACAAAAGGAAATCGTATATTCGGACAAATTCTAATAATTTTACTTCTTTTTCAATTCTTTTGAAAATTTTATTTACAACATTCTTTTTTGGATGTATCATACGTATTAACATTTGCAAATAAATAAGTCCTACATGTAGCTCTTAATTCTTCTTCCAAGAACTACAAATAGTTAAGAAAACATTGTGCAACTAACTTAGACATATAACTGTATATGTATAGTACATGCCTGTTCTAATCCGAGTAGGTGTGCACAGTGTATACTAGGGTGGCTTTTATTTTGCACTTTTGCTTCCCAAGGTGTTCTCCAAACAAAATCGGATAAAATACGAGAGATACACTGAGTAAAGTACCGAGTTTTCATTTAAGATAGAAAGCATAATGGTGTTTATAAATATGACTATTTTAATACAATAATATTTACTCACTTGTCTGTTGTATTCTGAAATATAAAGGTTATATTGGTCTACAAAACGGTAAATGTCACATTAAACCGTGTCAGTTAATGCTCTGGCCTTTAAACACAACTTAAATAAATTATATAAGATAGTTGCAACACCTGCAAACAACCATGCTTCCTAAGTTGATAACAACACAGTATGCAATCTTCCAATCACAACCATTTGATTACGTTTAAATGACATAGCATGACAGAGTGTTTGAGCTGGCATAGCAGGATTTTACATGGGTTCATTTTAATTTAAAAAAAGAAATAAGGAAAATGTAACTGGCTTCTATTTATAAATGTTAATGTACCTTTTTAGGGTGATCCATTTAGACTTTTTTTCAGTTGTTTTTTCACAGATCACTAGTGACTGTTGTCATACTGTCATCTTTTTTTATATTATTTTATTCGTCGTATTATGTTAAATGTATGTTTTATGTTGAATATTGTAAATGGAAATATTAATTGTGAATTGGGTGCCCCGATAGACTAGGCGATAGTTTGCCGGACTATCAGTCAGACGGTTGCGGGTTCGATTCTCGCCAAAGACTCTGGATGTTTTCTGCAGAAAAGCTTCGCAGTTTGTGTTTGTTAATTATAAAAAAAAATCTTTTAAAATATGTAAAATTTAATGCTCCACGTCGTAATTCTCGATACTATAAGCCTTTGCATGTAAAATTCTGTAGTACAAATTATGCTGATGCAGACCCATTTGTTAGAAAATGTGGACAATTTAATGATAGTATTATTAAATGTAAAATTATTGTCTTCCTCAATTGTAAACTTTCTTTTCTTTTTATTTTCATATTTCTAATTTAAGTAAAAACAAGTAAGAGTGCTATATTCGGCTATGCCGAATCTTATATACCCTTCACCTTTGTTGTGTATGCATAATTATATTATGCATAATTATGTCGATAAACATCTGTTGATGAATTTGTTATTATTATATTAATACACTTTGTGTGATCAACGCCATCTGTTGATGAAATTATTCGTAACAATATTAATACACTTTTTTTTGATGAAATTTTCAGAGGTTGTCTCGGATTTTTGCTCATATCTCCGTTATTTATGGACGGATTTTGCTGATTGTAAATAGAAAACTTCTCGAAAGCATGTCTCACAGAATTATTGAAGATTTGGATCCCGAAGATATCTGGGGACTTCAGAAAATTGATTTGAACAGACAGACAGACGGACATGGCTTAATAGACTCCGCTATCTATAAGGATCCAGAATATATATACTTTATAGGGTCGGAAAAGTATTTTGTGGAAATTACAAACGTAATGACAAACTTATATATACCCTTCTCATGAAGGTGAAGGGTATAATAAGTTTCTTTTGTTAATAGTCTGTAAGGATTTATATTTATAGACTAAATAAATAAATAAAATAAAATTGTTAGGCAATTTATCATGGCTTTATTATTTAAGATTTATTACCAAAATCAGCTTTCTGTGAGAAATGTGTGAAATAATTTCTGTGAGCAGCTAATTTTGCTGCTAAAAACTTTTGATATCATACATCTGGATTTTTTCTTTGAGGTTATGTTAAGTGAAAAGTCGTTATAAGCGAGATACCGGTAGCAATGATGAAAAGAGTCGAAATTCGCAAGTTAAAGTACGCCACACTTTGAAAATATTTAATCTAAAGAGCGTAACTACTTGTTTTAGCACAAATTTGTTTGACGTTGTTTACTCTTACAAGAGTCAAACAATAAGATCAAACAACATCAAATAAAATAAAACTAATTATTTGTTGTGTCCTGTCTTAAATAAACAAAGTTCTTTTTTTTTTTAATAAATAAACGAGTTCAAATATTTTTTAATTAGTGGTTTCGTATTTTTCGTCAAATATTTGCCTAGTGTGACCGTACCTTTACCGATAGCAAGTGCTTTATTTAATTATTATTTATTATTTTATTTATTTTAAATCTACAATTGTATCGTTCGATTATTCAAGGATAAATTACATGAAAAAATCCATCACTTTTTATTTAGAAATATCACACGGACATAATTCCATTAAACTGCGTTAAAAAATCATCGTATCTTTGCATTTATCTTGCAAAATGCAAAATAATAAAGCAGCAGGAACTGTTTGTTCTAGTTCAGTAGATCACATAAATCCACTTGTCTATGTAGCTGGCAGGACAATTATCTTACTTAATTTCGTTGCAAGCCATTATTTGAGATTGGTTATATTGCTCAACGACTGTATGAATGTCAATGTCCTTCCTTGGACCATATGACAGAGCATACTTTTGGCGTAACCTTTCTCTAGTGCACAGTGGATTTGTTAGGGATGAGACACAGCTATTCTATTATAAAGGAATCTGGTTGCACGACACATGTCAATTGAGAGACCTGCTTTGTACTTCTGAAGAGCGCAATTGGGTCAGTTTTGGAAGGACCCAAGTGAGTTGTTTTAACAACGGCTGCCCACGAACAGAACCTTAGGTTTATGTAAAGATCTTTAAGAAATGATAAAACATCCAAAACTTTAATGTGCTCTCTCTGAAGGATTTTTATTACACAGTTACATTTTCTTACATTGGAAAAAAAGTGTGACGTGATCGCTCTTCTACACAGCTTGAAAACGTATTTAAATCGCAATAATAATAAATTTCAATTCAAACATTACTAATATTTCGTAAACAAAATAAAACAAATGTTTATCAAATCTGTGAATTATCTGAACCCAAGAACACTAACTTTAAACAATTGTTTGCACAGATACTCGTTTTCTAATTTTGTCAATTACAACACTAGAATAAAGTATATTCTTTTTTGGTTTTAATTGCATGCAATTTCTCTTGTTTACAATGGCAACATTATTCTCAAGCAGATTTTTGTTCAAAATGAACAGGTCAAGAACAAGCTTTCAATTAATTGAGTGAATTTCATACAGTCCTTGTTTTCTTTCTAACCAAATCATTTGCTTAGAATTTTATGTAGAATAACTCGTTTCTTTTAAAACATTAATTTTAAAACAAAAAATATACAAGAATTATCTTTTTTTGTTTCACAACCGGAGAAAAATTAAAAAAAATAATACAATTTCGAAAGAACCCACAACTTATAAAGCACTTTTGGTAAATTGTTTATGTTGCATGAATGTATGTATATATTATAGTGTCCTTACAATTTGTATATATCTTCTACACACATTTTATATTTTGCACCATCAGACTAATAAAAAAAAGTATTTAGTATACAAAGTATTATGTTGCAAACATTGTATGTATAGGTATACATTTTCTAGCAAAGTCCATTTTGTTTCCTTAAAAGAAAGTTATTAAAAGAAAATAAAACGGAATGTTGCTAAGTTAGTGTCACTTTAAGGCATACAGCTCTATTAAGAAAAAAAATGTTTACAAAAATAGCAAAATTTTAAGAAATACCGGAAGCAAAGAATACAGAAACAATGAGGCGTTGAAATATTGTAGAAAAATAATCCTTTTTGTTTAGAGGTAAAATTCATGATTGCAAAGAATAGGAATGCGATGACGCAAAAGGAAGCAGTAAACAAATATGTAATATTCTTTAAACATTTTAAATTAATTTGAAAAATTTTGTATTTTAGTGCATTTCTAATTTTGCTATTGTGCTGAACTTAAACGTAGTAAATCAGCATCACCAACTCGCTTTGGGGGTTGTTGTTGCACGTCGTATGTGCAAGTACATACAGAGCTTTTTTTAGATTTATTTCTACTTCAAACTACATTTAAATCTTTTGGTAGCACGCATATGACACGACCTATTTCCTCCAGGTATAGTACACATGATGACTCTTTTTCTATGTATGTATGTCGTATGCATTATTTATACAACTTATTTGGTGTTGTTTTTTATTTGTATTCTATTTTCTTTCTTTCTTTTTAACACTTTTATTTTTATATTTTTTATTTAGTTTGTATGTGTTGGTCTTGCAACAACTGAAAGTGTACATGTATTGTTGGTCAGCGGGTAAAACTGCCAGGGCTTCACTTTGTTGGCCTTATAAAAGACATATTTATACATTCTAAAAGCTCATTCCACATTGGCTTGTATCAGGACTTTGATATTTTTTTAAATTTTCATTTCATTATTTACAAACCTAACATGAATAGTTTTGCAACTTTTCAATATGTGTCTCCATATTGTACAACAATACAATTTATTTTGCTCTTTTTGTAATATGAATAAAAACATCGTTGCATGAAACCAGAATAAAATACAAAACCTTATATAAATTTAGTATTTTTTGTATATGTAAAGTAATTTCATATTCTCCTTAAAGTTTTATGCTCAATTAAATACGAATATTATACCTAAAAGACTTGATTTAGAAGACTGTCTTTTAAGCTTTCTTTATCAGGCATTTGAATAGGAGTAGCTAAGTACATAGTCAAGTCTTAAATACTGGTAAACAGAAAAATCGACGTCAAATGACAACGTTTTAATATTTAAAAAAATTTGTTTTTATTTTTATTGTGTGATTCAATGGCTTCGAACCTGAGAACAACTTATTCGAAATGATTTCCGTTTGCCGTCCAACAAGACTAGAGACGTTCGTGAGACGCAATTCATGCATGAGGAAATTGTCCACTGCACGAACAAGGGCTCGCTTCAACATGCCAAACTGAGCATGTATTTCCTCTAATACGCATCAGAATTTCTAATCCAACGGGTTGAGGTTTGGACTAGCAGCTGGAAAATCATCCATTGATATGAATTCTGGAACGTTGCTTTTGAGCCATGGTTGAGTCCATGGCTTGTTGGCGAATATTGATTGATTGAGAGGCTTCACTTCAATGGGTTCCAAGACGGTCGATTTTACTCCTTTCACGTAAAAATGGAGCTTGGTAACGCCATAGTAGCTCACTCCACAGCATACTATTACAGACGCTCAATAGTGGCCTCCGATCATACACATGATCGTTCTGTTTATTGAACGATTCTTTTTCGATGAAGATATTCTCGTCAAAATTTGGCTGAGATACGCTTTGGATTTTCCCTTCCGTTTTTCCTTTAATGTGGCCGTGAGCAGGTGTCGCTTTAACGTGCTGAGTCCCAAATCTTCTTTGACAATGGGAGACATGGATGTTGGCGAAAAATCCCGCACGTTTTCGCAGTGGTTTTCGGTTTATTCGTCTCTACACGGCTTTGATTGCTTTCGTAGATCTTACAGTGCGCGGACGGCCGGATCTTTCACGGTCTCGTACTCCACCAATATCCTTAAACAACTTGACGATATTGCGGTCGCAACGTCCTTAAGATATGACATGTTTCCATGTTGTTTTTTAGTAGGTCAACTACAAGAGTACGATTTTACATGTCACTCCATTTCATGATTGTAAACAATTAATGTCAAAAACCTTTTACGTCGCAATGAAGAATAAATGTCAACTGTCAAATCGCAATCAATACGAATTGGCTGCGCCCAGTGTTGCATTCGTAATGAGTGTATTCAGTTGTGTACCAGTATTTACATATGACTTGACTAGGCATGTAGGCATTCTATGAGACATTGCCTGGTCTTCAACGGAAGACATTCAAATAGCTCTTCTTAAGTAGATTTACTAACATCGATGTAAAAATACGGCGTGTAAAATTGAAACGATTTTGCAATGATACTGGATGACCTTGTGTTTGCAAAATAAGGCCTTTAGGAATGCCTCTTTAATGCATAGTTTTCCCGTTGGGTGTGTATAGGATGTTTTTATTGCTGTTTTTATATGCAAGCATTTTCTACATAAATACACATTTTTGCAACATATGTATAAGGACTGAAGAAGTTGGTACAATTTTGATCCTTTCTTTGGTACAATTTATACATTAAAAGTAAAGTGTTAAAAATTAACTAAAATATTCACTACTCATTTGATACTATAAAACATTTTGAGTTGCTTATACAAAAACAGCTCCAGACGGGATTTAAAGCTCATCGTAATGGATACGATACAAATTGCTGCTTAAAAGTACCGTATTTAACAATTTTTCTTGGACTCCAATTTCCACTTCTTGATAAAATGTTTATTTTTTGTTCACCCCTATCGTGAATAAAAATTCCACATGAAATTTGTTCCTTTTTATTTTCTTAACATTAAAAAAATTTAATGTGGAATTTTTATTCACGATAGCGGTGATTATGAAATCGATATTGTGAAATTAAAGGAAATTTGGTGGATTTAGATATTTTTTAAACATTTCAATAGTGTGATCATCGAATAGTTTTGAAGATAATTATCGTCATTAATTATACATACAAAAGTGCCCCGATAGACTAGGCGATAGAGTGCCGGACTATCAGTCAAAGGGTTGCGGGTTCGATTCCCGCCAAAGCCTCTGGGTGTTTTCTGCAGATAAGCTAAAAGCTTCGCAGTTTGTGTTTGTTATTAAAAAAAATTCCACCGTTTTCAATCCCATCCGTACTTGGGCCGAAAAAAAAATCATATAAATTTTTCGTTTTTATTTTGAAGTTTTTTGAGAAATTAACAAGTTTTATAACATCGGAAACGTGCTTCTTTGATTACAAAAATAATAAAAAGAAGTGAATTAGGTCCACATTTTATCATTTGTTAACTCTTAGAAAAAATTATTGTTACAAAATTGTATTTCAATGTAACTTTAATGGCCGGTATCAACATACAGCATTTTTATCAACATACAACTTGTTTATCAACATTTTCATTTGTAGAAGTTTCAATTTGTAAACATTATTGAGAACACCCTGTTATTAAAATAGCTGAGCAATATGGAAACATTAAGTTTCAGAAATTATGATTGGTGTATAAATAGACTAACAGGGTTAATTCCCAATTTCCAGTGTTGAATTACAGTTGAAACACAGTAGAATTCAATAGCGAATCCAGCAGAATTAACCATTGAATTACAGTCGAACAAAACAGTACATTTACAGTGTAATTCTAGCCTTAAATAAGAGTGTAATTCCAGTTGAACCGAACCTGTTCTCTCAAAAATTTAATTATAAAATGATCATCAACACCGCCGCCAATGATTTGCATCAACTCTGTGCCATTATTAACATATTATGCTTAAAACAAATTTGATGTTGTTTTTTAACAAACTTCAAACAGACTGGAAAGAGGATGGATTTCAAATGTAATTCAAGCTTGGATTCACACTGGAATTCCAACATTGGAATTCACAAAAAATTTGTGCTTATTGGGTTAGTTCATTGTGAGTCATCATTGTGTGAACATCAAGCGTTCTCAAACTGTAAAAGTATAATTAAAGACAGAGTGTTCTTTTAAAATTGTGTTTGTGTAGATTTAAATAATAAAATACTCGTTATATTTTCTTCAAACTACTTGACGCTTTTATTTTGCAATTAAAAGGAATCCGGTTTACGCACAGGAAATAAACCACCGTTTTTAAAAGGTAAAACCGTAACAATATTTTATACAAATTGTCATAACTTCCTTTAGAAAACATTTTGGTACAAATGAGTATAACAAAGTGCAATTTTGTATTATATCATTGGTAAAGGCCATAATATTTCAATACGCATTCCTGGCATGTACATTCATTGTTAAAAAAAATACACTAAACTGCAGTGCATGAGGGAATATTTTGTAAAGAAACATTATACATATGTGGGGTTAAAGAATGGCAACATTTTGTACATGTGTGGAACATAAGAAAAAAATACATACATATCAGTTACGTTAGGAGCAAAGTGTTAGGATTTAAAGCGAACCCTTTGAACACTATTAATAAAGAAAAAACAGTGTATCGTTTTGTTGAACGTAATATCTGCAACGTAGGTTTACAATCCCTACTTTGTTTTTGTCAGAACAAGCCTTTAAAAGTAAAGTGAAAATTTACTTTAAATAGATTGATCAGATAAAAAATTACACATGTATGTAATTATGCATGTGGTATTACCCACAATTTTAAGTATAAAGTTGATTATTTTTTATAATTATAAAAAAAAACTCAATTTCCACTTACCTCCAAATTATTTGGTGTATAGCGCGCTGTCATTGCAGAAGGTACATGTTTATTGCCCTCATAGCTAGGTGGCGATAGGGGACGACGATAACTGGCTGCCTCTTGCAATAAAGCTTCCTGAGCTGAAGTATTTCCCGCGCCAGCAGTCAAATTGTAAATATCTTCATAGTCCGAAAAAATACGATTTTTCGAACGACCATAAGCGTCGGGGGTACGACGTTCGGCTGCTGAGACATAGGCCGCCATGTGTGGAGGATAGCGCTGTTGTATAAGACGTTGCATATACAGCTCTCGTTCACCGTAAATGTCATCAACGGCAACACGCTGCTGTTGCAATTGCATTATTTGCTGTTCCATTTGAGCGTCCATGTACTGCGCAGAGGGTGATTGAGGATAATCGTCGGGACTGAGTGTTAATTCCTGTTGATACTGTGATTCCAAAGTGTCTATGGGATAGTTAGATTGCTGTTGTTGTGGTATTCTCACGGCTGAGGAGACATTACCCGTGCGAGCGTCATATATGGCATGATGTTGGGATCTTGATTGTTGTTGATATTGTTGCATTTGTTGCAAGGTGGGAGACATTATACCTGATCTGCGACTAGATTGCTGCAGCTGCTGTTGATGATGCATTTGATGTTGTCTCATGGCTTCATTGTCAATAGAATGTTCGGGACTAGGTGAAGAATAGCCACCATCTGTAATACGTCTGGGTTTGGGAGGAGCATTGGCATAAAGCGGTTGTCCGCTACTACTGGATGTTGTTACACCACCATTATCCGAGGCTGGTGTTACCTGACCCTGACCTGACATTTTACTTTGCTGCGATTGAAGTGTATGGATGCCAGAGTCGGAATTTTCACCACTGTGATTTAGGGAAGAAGAACCACTAGGATGTTCCGAAGATTCACCAGCACTGCTAGGAGCCTGCATCATGGTGGCCCCGCTTAATGCTCTCACCCACTGGATCATTGATTCGGCATTTTCAGCAGCCAGCCAATAAGTTCTCATATTTTGATGTTCACACTTGAAGGCATATTTGCGATATATTTTATCTTCGGGCAGACAAGCAGACACCTTATAGGAGGGTAATAGTATGGAACCCAATACTTTGTCCTCCTCCGGTCCCTTGTAGTAGTATAGACAATATTCCGCTAATACAAACCATCTCTTACGCCACACTTTAAGACCATCCGAGCCTTGCTTGTACAACCAACCCGATATGGTGACAGGAGAATTTGGTGGTCTTTTGGTAACCGGAGATTTTAGGGCCTGTGAATTTGTTATTGAACCACCGCCAGATTTTTTACGATCCAATGGAGCATGTAAAGGACTTTTTACCGAAGCCGATGAAGATTCCTCTGAACTGGGAGTTTTGGTCATCTGAGGAGGATTACTTGAAGTTTTTGCTACTGTCGAGATTTGTGTTTGTACTGCCTGATTGACTACATGACCAGGATGATTTTGTTGTATATAAATGGGACTTTGATCATTGCTCTGTGGTGTTTGCAAGTCAGATTTGGATCTTTGTTGTAAAGCATGATGATGCTGTTGCAACTGTTTTTGATGATGCAATTGCATCTGTAATTGTTGATGCTGATGTTGGCCATAAATTTGTTCTTGTTGCTGCTGTTGCTGCTGTTGTTGATGATAATGTTGAGCTGATTTGTGGGCATTTTGTTGAGTAACTTTTAATGGTCCAGCAGCTGGTTGAAATTGATTTGTTAAATTCAATGATGAGGGAGGCGCTCTTTGTTGCTGTTGTGTTTGGGTCGGCTGTTGTTGTTGTTGCTGCTGCTGCTGTTGTTGTGTTAATGTAGACATCATACTTGACGACTGACTCATATGATAATGACCCTGTGGCACAGGAGGATTTATCATTTGTCGCAAAGCAAATTGCCTCTGTTGATTTTGAGCTGCCTCATTTTGTGTTGCCAATTGTGCCTGTAATTTAGCCTGTTGCAACTGTTGATATTGTAATTGTAAACTTGAAGCCTGATTATGGCCAGTATTAATACGTCCAGATGCCGTTAAATATGTACGTTCTGTTGGCGATTGATACAATTGGTCTGTGCCACCAGTACCACCCGTACTGCTTGTAGGATATCCCGACGAGGTGGAGGCCTGATGGTATGGAGAACTATGGGCAGAACTACCACCACTACCTGAACTGTGTAATTGATGCTTTAACAGTAATTTACTGGCATGTGGTTGTATATCGATTGGTGTTAGTGGTCCTGATGACGACGTTGTTGTCGGACTTTGTTGATACTGTTGTTGGTGGGCGGCTGCTACATGCCCCATATGATAGTTGCCATGCTGTTGCTGCTGGAAGACTGGTGAATGTGTTGCCGTACGATAGTCAGCAATGTTCGTTTGATACGCTAATGGTATTTTCTTTTGTAAATGTTGTGCTTGTTGTAATTGCTGTAACTTTTTTGTGTCCATGGTGGCCGCATTAAATAGCGGTGGCGCCTCCAACCTACAATTGTAATCAAAATAATAAAAAAATTTAATTAGTCATTTCCCAGTAAATACTATGATAATGTAATTAATGACATATTGCTGATACTGTGGTTTGCAGAGTTTTCTAAGAAACTGTTTCAATAATTGATTTTTCTAGGAAATAATTCGTAAGATTTACAATATTTAAAAGTTTCGAAATTTATATTTAAAGCTTCTGTACCATTATTTTTTAACTAAACCACTTGCTATATTATATGCTGATGTCTTGCCCACAGTTCAAAACCTAATTATACCCACAATTTGTCAAATGCTGTGTTTGAATCTCATTCTACAGCAATTTCATCGTATCTAACCTGCAACAAAGCACTCTAAATACTATCAGCATACCATCAGAAAAGGTAAAAAAAGAAACACAAAATCTAAAGCCCTACATGAGAGTATAGTAAAAGCCATCACCACACATAATTGTTTTTAATTGATTAAATACGAACACAACCAGGTACGTACCAATGAACGGATTAAGAGGCAGGGGACGACCTCTTTTTATTTGTTAATATGTTATAAAAGTCGCATGGTCAGCATCAAACTAGAATCTAGTTACTAGATGCATGTGAATAGAAAAAATATATTGTAATGTATGCACATGTTGCAACGTGTGTCGCTGCATACACATATGTATGCATAAAATAACAAAAATGTGATGATGCAACAATGTGCTTTTTGTTTCTTTTGTTTTATAAAATGGTCAAACTCAGGGAAAAAGTATGTCAGATATTATAGTGCAACAAAACCGACCATATGATACGGTACATTATTAAGCTTAAACTTTACTTGATGCGATTTTGTTACAACCTTCAAATATTATAAACAATTTCTAAACTGGTATCATACTTTCGTCTCATTTTTATTCACTATTGTTCGACTATACATAATGGAAAGACTCACATCGCAACAACGTCTCCAAATTATACAGGCTTTATTAAAATATAATTTTCGGTGAGCAGCTAATTTCGCTGCTAAAAACTTGTGATATCACACATTTGTTTTTCATCTCTGATAGTTATTCTGAAAAGAATCGTAATTCGCGATTTGCCGGTAGCAGTGTTGGCAAATTATACGAAAATTAGATTTTTCGAATGGCCCAGCTACAGCGTAGTCGCGAGTAACATTTCAATGAAATTGTTTTTCAAAAGTAAATGTTAAAGATTGTTCTTTCGGGCAAGAATAAATATTCCGACATCTAGTTCTATTTGAAAAGTTTTATTTAATATTTTATAATGTCTAAATTAATCAACCTATATAAAATAAGGAACATAAAATGTATTTTATTAAAAATTCTAAACTGTGATTGTCGATGACAAGATTCACATGGATGGATAAGCACAGCCAGGTAAAGAGACTGACTTTTGAGTAAGTGATTCTAAGGAGTCTAAAGGTACGTTCACATTTGGCAAATATTTACTCAAAAAAGCGTAACCTCTTGTTTTAGCACAAATTTGTTTGACGTTGTTTACTCTTGCAAGAGTTTTGCAAGATCAAACAGCATCAAATAAAATAAAACTAAATATTTGTTGTGTCTTTCCTAAATAAACGAAGTTTTTTAAATAAATAAACGAGTTTCATTATATTTTATTTAGTGGTTACGTCGTTTTCGGCAAGTGTGACCGTACCTTAAGTATTATTATAGGGCATAAACGCGCCATAGGTAGACGTGTGTTGTGATATCTAGGAGATTTTCTTTAAAGGAAATATGAAAATTTTATAAAAATATAACATCGATTATTTAGCAAGGAAAATACATTTTTAAACTCATGTAGACACACACTGCGTTTCATAGCTATAAATACATAAAACTTTTCTCAATCTTGCAAGTTGAAGATAAAGTCAAACAGTGTAACCTACATGTAAAACGAAAAAAAAATCAAATATTATTTAACAAAAAAAAAATTTTTATTTTACCTCTTAAAAATTTATAAAGTAATGAAATAGTGTTTCATAACTATAAATACAATGAAATTAAAATAATTCAAAATATCAATATTCAAATAAAATTTGGACTTAAATAATGTGTTAGAGCTTCTTTAATATAAATCAACTCAAAAATTCGATCAGGCATACTATTCTCTTTTTTATTAAATAAATTTTAAGCTTGAGGTCACTTTTTGTTTTTTATAAAAGATTTTTTTTTTTTTTTTATTTTTATTTATAATTAATTCGATATTTCGATTTCGTTTGGAAATCTTCTTCAGGAGTTATTTTATTTTAATATTTAAAAAATAACAAATTTTCTATGAACAATTATTATTTTTATTTAAACTGTTAATTTTAAATCTTTTAATATTTCTTTATTTAAAGGTCTAATATTTTTTTGTTATTGTTTCCCTGAAGATGCTACACATTGTTGTAGCGAAATATTGGAAGAAATAAATAAAAAAATAAAAATAGAAAAATTAAGAATTACAATTTCTCTAATCTGTTTCTATACCGTTTTCCTATATGTGCAACACTTTCGAAGTTAAAAATGAATATATGAAGGGAAAAAAGTATTTTTTGCCTAAAAATTTAAATATTTATATTAAATAAATAAAAATAAATAAATAAAATAAAAATAGAAAATTATAAAAATGTTTACTTAATTTTTTTTTAGTAGTTTATGGCCAGAAGTCTGGAGTTATTGGGGAAAATTTATAAAAAAAGGCGATAAATGACACTTTTTTGAATAAAAACAAAAATGGGATACCTTCACTTAATTGTAAATAAATAAATAAATAAATTCTTAATTTTTCTAAATTTGTTTCATCAAAATCGGACAAGTGGTTCTCGAGTTATATTAAACTACGTTTTTGCCAAAATGTTACAACTAGGCGAAAAAACATCAAGATAAGGAAAAAATTTAAAAGGTCATAAAAAAACTGACACATACGAACGCCAAACCCTTTGAGGGTTTTACTATACTGACCTAGTACCATCACCCTGACTTGGAATTTCTCACCCCCCAGATTGGCTGTTGTACTGTGTTATATTATTGATATTTACAGAAAAGAAAACTTTTCTCAAAAAATTAGAAAATTTAAAAATATTTACACAGCACTGGAATATGATAGAGGATCAGATGCATCCCTTTAATTTCTTCTTCGTGGCTTTTCAACTGCGTTTTGATGTCTTTGTTCATTTAAAACAGCAGCAATTGAAATTCACTTTTATTTAAAATTTCTTTCTTACCGCTCTTTTTGTTCGCTTTTGTTATACTTTTTGTTATAAAAATCAGCATGTATTTTGTTTTGGTTACACAATGTTACCATATTTTAGTTAAAAACCGAGATTTAAAATTTTTTTTGGGAATAAACAAAATTTATCGGAATCTAGAAAAGTAAAAATAAAAAAAGTGTAAATAAGGAATTGAAACTATTCCGATCGAATTATGTGACATGTCTGTATATGTAGTTATGAAACACTAACAAATTCTTATTTCACTCCTAAATTAGTTACTTCATTAAAAAAATGTTACACGCTTTAAGAACTGTTTGCAAAAAAATGGCGAACATGAAGTGTAATTATGGTAACGCAACACAGTTTATATTAGTTCAATGTTTTATTCAATTTTAATAGAATAACATTGACGTGAGAGCAGAAAATTGTCGACATCATAAGTTTTTACGGTGAACAGAGTATCATAAACAAAAATTGTTATTCATTTCTAAAATTTCGTTTAACACAGGCTGCTTCAGAGAATAAAATTTCGTATATATTTGTTTAACTAACTGGATTATTGTAAGAGTTTGTAATGGTACCGATACTAGCCAATGTATTTATTAGGCATATTTGAATTGTCTTAATTTTGACATGTTGAAGTTAACAAAATTTGAATATTTCCAAAAATTGCAATTAAATAATAAATTTATAAATTTTTCACCAGTACTGTTTGAACCATTTAACAAAGCCGCTTTATTGACAATGACCCACTGTGAAACCAGTCATTTAAAAAAGGAAAAAAAAAAAAACGGTTATTGAATCGAAAGATCAACAACTATTTTGAATGTTTAAAAAGTTATTGGTTGGAGCAAAACTGTGGCACGCCCGACAACGCATTTAATCATTCTACAACATTCTAATGCTATTGAGCCTCATAACATATTTTTAACATACATAAGAATTTTACATAACATCAGTTATAAAACAAGTTTGTTACAAAAGTCATGTTTAACACAAAAACGGCGTCAACTTACCAATCCCATAACTGATAGATGCAACCCAACATGATGAAGGATTAGTTTCTCGTTAACTTCTTTTTTTCCACGCAGTTTCTTTAATTTTCACATATATTCCATTCAGATGATGATATCAAAGTATGATTGATGTGTTAGTTTTACATATAATTTATAATTGATTTCATTTTTTTAACTTTTTCTGTTTTAAAACATGTCTGCATATTGTTTTAAATAAATTGATTTTGGGTTTTTATTTAATAAAACTTTATATATTTTTATGATTGTTATTAATATGATATGATTTATAGTTACTAAAAATTTAAATGGACAGAAAAAAAAGAAATGCATATAAAATAAAAACTTTTAAGTCACTATATTTTATATTTTATTTGTGCAGCTTTAAATATGTCCAGTTCCTTTTTTTAATTTTGTTTTGTTTGGGCAAGAAATTATTTTCATGGTTAAATTTCCATTACCTTTATTGGTGTTATTTTGCATGATCATGTAATATTTGTTTTTTTTGGGAATTTTTATACTGCCATAAATTTAAATAAAAATCTCTGCTTAACAGCATTTTTTATATTTTTTTACAATATTTCTTTGGTTGTTTATTTTGGCCGTAACCAAAATATTTGGAACATGGCATTTGGCTTAAATCCAAGAAATAATTTTTTTAGGCTGCATAAATAAGAAAAAATATCTTACACATACATATACACACACACAGTAAAGAGTATTTTTTTTAGATGTATAAACTTTTTTAACTGGTGGCCATTTTGTCAGATATCAAGTGATTTCCGCTTCCAAATTGTAAAAATTTATTTTAAAAGTGATGGTTCTGTTCTGTTAAATATGTATCGTGCACTACGTCCATTTTATGGTCAACATAAACGTCCATCGGAGCAACTAATTCGATGAACTATGGAATGTTTTCGCACTACGTATACTCTAAATGATAACACGCATCCAGAGTGCGTACAGAAGAAGTCATTGCTGCTGTAAAGCGTAGTGAATCAGTCTCTCCGCCATCGTGCACAGGAATTGAAAAAAAAAATTGAAAATTTAACCTCCAGATTAGATTATGTACGAGCCAGCCGTGGTGGTCATATTCCAGGGGGGTTACTGCGTATTTTGATTCGAAAAGAAAATCATTCGAATTTGTATACTTTTTACATTGTATTTCGAAAGCTTTTGCTTTCGAATCGAAATACGCAGTAACCCCCCAGAAGTCATATTTTAATGATGCCAGAAGATTATCATTCGAATAAAGTAAATTTCATGTAAATTTTAAAAAAAAATCATGTTTGTTTTATTTCATTTCAAAGTTCTATGCATCTAAAAAAAACCACCCTTTACATATGAACACACATTTTGTAAAAATTCAAAGAAAGCGAGAAAAAAACTATAAACTCACAATAAAGCATATTTAACAATTATATAAATACCACCATAGAATTGGTAGAGAGTGTGTGTTTTTTTGGTTGGCCTTTTTTTCAACCAATTGCCAAAAAAATTTCGGTTTTTTTTTCACTCAGATTTATGCACGACATGCAATACAAACAGACAATGCACTGTGGTAAGCATCAATTTGTGTTTGATCACTTTGTTATGCAATCGCATTTTACGCATTACTTCCAGTTTTAACGGAAAAAAAATTCTTCTTTTATATTGGAGACACCTTTAATAATTTTATATCTTCTGTTTTAAAATGTATATTTTTATATCTAGACAATACTGCAGCAATATTGTCTGGATGTACAAGGTGTCTCCAACAGAGCTTTTTAGGCACAATTATTGGATTCTGAAACTCCACAACCATATCAAAATTTCAATAAATAATTTTTTTTCAGCTGCATTCGATTTTGGAACCACTGTGCAATGCAAACATACATAAATTATGTATGTATTTATGGATATAAATGTAGTATGTATTAGTATTATAAAGAATTTTGAGAATATATTCGCACAATTACATGTTGTTAAGCCATTTTCATAAAAAAATCATGTTTATTTTGAAAATTACAAATAATTTTCTATGTATGATTACAACATTGCATAATTTATATGCATTTATATTTAAATGAGTAAAAAAGGCCAATGTTTTTGCCGTTATTTTGGTGCAGTTTAAAAAAAATAAAATTTAGTTAACTTTAATTAAATTTTTCTTCATTTTACATAAAATAGAATTTTGTCTAGCGAGTTTTAAATTAAAAGCAGGTTTGTATGTTGTTTTGTTTTGTACATACAAACAATTGAAGATGTATTCCATTCACATTACTCGTATTACTGTGTACAGTTTTATCATCATTTACAAATTTTTTGAAAATTCGACATTTTAGGTAAACTTGATGTAAGCAAACCTTAATCACAGATCATAAACAAAAATATTATTAAAAGAAAGCAGGAACTTACAAAGAAAATACTACGTTCAGTAAAGTAATAATCTGGGACTATCCGACACTGACTGCACGAAAAAAAACCCCAGTGTTTTAGTACCACATGATACTGGTGAATGCTAGTTTTCCAACCCAACATGCAATTAAATATTCAAAACGTAGAAATACTGGCACACAACTGAACACACTCATTACGAATGCAACACTGCGATTTGACAGTTGACATTTATTCTTCATTGCGACGTAAAAAGTTTTTGACATTAATTGTTTACAATCATGGAATGGGGCGACATCGAATATCGTATTGTTGTAGTTGGCCTACTAAAATGCAACATTGAAAAGGCGATACAGTTCAACCTTGGTATAACGAATCTTAGAAAAAAAACGTTATATCGAATAATTCGTTACAATGAGGTTCGTTATATCGAGGTGAAGTTGCACTTCTATTCGTTATAACGAGGTAATAAACAATTTTGTATATTAGGGCGCGTTTTCACTATGTCATTTTTGTTGTCAAATTGTTGTCAAATTGTCCAAATTTCAATTTTATGAAAACGGGTTGTCATATGGCGTCATCTATGTTTGCAATGATGATTGCAAAAAATTAAATTTATTGATGACAACCCGTTTTCATACAATTGCCAACAATTTGGACAATTTGACAACAAAAATGACATAGTGAAAACGCGCCCTTAGTCATCATCTGCTTACCATGTTATAGCGAACGATTTCCGCTAATAAATCAAAACAACTGCTGCAACAAGCGTACAAGCTCTTGCAAACAATAAATTTTTCTTCGAATATTTCAGTCGTTAGTCGAATGCATGTTGCTGTCGACTACGAATGTTGGTTTGCTGGAGTCGTTGTCGTTGCAAACACAATAATTTTGTGTGTATCTGTTTCATATAATTTGGATTAATTGATGGAAATCGTTATGCAAAGGTTGTAAGTTGACAAAATTCTTTCTATTTCGTTAGTCTGTAGTGAATGATAATTCGTTATAAGGAGGCTATTGGCAAATGTATTCGTAATAGAGAGGTTTATTTTGTATTAAATCTTATGGAGCTTTGTAGGGGATTTAAAAAAATTCATTAAATCGAGGAATTCGTTATAGTGAGGGTCGTTATATCGAGGTTTGACTGTATTTTGGAATCACTCGCAATTTTGTGTATCGTGCTGTAAAGTTGTTTGAGGATACTGGTTGAGTACGAGATCTTCAAAGATCCGGCCGTCCGCTCACTGTGAAAACTCCGAAAGCAGTAAAAAGAGAAATAAACCGAAATGTATGGGAGAGCGTTACTAAGCTCCATTTTTGAGAGAAAGGATTGAAAACATCGGATATAGTTTATCAGTAGACCGGCTTGGAACCCATTCACCCCTATCGTGAATAAAAATTTCACGTGAAATTTGTGCACTTTTATTTTTTTTAATATTGAATTTAAATAGGAAAATGTGAAAAGTGAACAAATTTCACGTGGAATTTTTATTCACGATAGGCGTGATTATGAAGCTTCTCAACCAATTAATGTGCGCTAACAAGCCATGGACTTTCCAGCGAGACTCTGCTTCAGCTCACAAGGTAAAAACGAATCAACGGTAGCTCAAAAACAACGTTCTTGACTTCAACTTGTTGGATTACAAGTTGTGGTCCGTATTAGAGAGCATTGCTTTCTCTACTCGACATCCAAATATTGATTCGTTGAAGCGAGCCCTTGTCCTTGCAGTGGACAATTTTCCCATGCATGAAGTGCGTTTCGCGATCGATGAGTGGCCACATCGTCTCAAATTGTGCTGGAAGTCAAACGGAAGTCATTTTGACTAAGTTGTTCTTAGATTTAGCCATAGAATTACCCAATAAAAACAAAAACAAATTTTTTAAAATATTAATTCGTTTTCACTTGTCGTCAGGGCTGCCAGATGAATTTCGGAAAAAATCGTCAAAATCCCGATAAAAAAGAAAAAAATCGTCATTTCGAATTTTAAAAATCGTCAAAAAATCGGAAAAATAAAAAGTCACTATTTCTAATAGTATTTTGAAATCTTTATTAAAACGAAAACATAAAAATTAAATTTTATATAGGCTCTTGTACAATACATATCAAAATACGTAAATTTTAACTTTTTACATAACAAATCAAAAAAAATTTTATGTTAAACACAACTTGTGTAATATTTAATATTTATTATCTTAGTCCGTTTTCACTTCTATTATTCTCACTCGTCAAGGCAAGTATTTTTGGAAGAGAAGGGAAAAACGAACAAAAGGGGTACAAACTTGACGGTACTGTCAATTTTCTTATTTTCTTTTGTTTTTTTTTCTTGCATGTTGATTTACATTAAAAAGTACGAAAATTGAATTGACATGTTTGATGAAATGGCAAGTTCAAAAGAGAATTGAACAAAAACTGGTCTGCTAAAACTGAATAGTGTGAAACAGTATTTTATAAATAAATTGTTGAATTCAGCATATTTTATTAATTCAGGTTAAATTACAATGTCAAAACAATTTATTTTATTAAGTTTTAAATAACATTTTGAGTATAGAATTCAACATATTTTCAAAGAATTCCGTATTTTTGTTATTTAAATTTATTCGGCTGAATATGCTTTCGACGTTTTGTTAAAATAGGAGAAGTTTTTGTAGAAGAATTTCCCCGTGGAAATTCAGAAATTGTTTCCTCTTAAAATTTTAGTTCATGGAATTCTGTATTTAAAATTGATTTTTATGTTTACACATAAATAAGTAATTTCGACTATCCTCTCTCAATATTATTTGGAATTATTTTACTTGAACTTAACAACAATAATTAAGAAAACACTACTATCACTTAGTTTTGTTTTTGAAATAGTTGTTGTCTCAAAAAAGAGAGAATTTATAGAAAATTTTAATAATTCAGGAAATCGTCATATTCAATGAAAAATCGTCAAATCGTCATTTTGCTATTTTTGAAACCAAAAATCGTCAAAATGACGATAAATCGTCAAATATGGCAGCTATGCTTGTCGTCCCAATTTGCACTCTCTTATTATTCAGAGGCCGCAATGAATAGCATTAACACATTTATCCAATCTAATATAATTTAAACAATGCTTTAAAATTCTATTAGAGAATCTGTAATTTAAATTCATAGCAATAAAATTCAATTTTAGAGATAAAAAATTTACCACGAACGAGTAAGTACACAATTATTCAATAAATGAGTTAAATGAAAAATTGAATGCAATTCGACCAAACATACAAACATACATATGTACATAGAAACCCAATGAAATATGCAACACATGACAGTACAATAATGAAGCAATTTACTAATTTTACCAATTTATATTACCCAGTAGTTTTACAAGTTCTAAATGTTTAAAGACAGACATTTTCATACAGTTCAGTAACAGACTCTAGTTTTTATATTTTTAGCTCTTTTAACACGTATGTGATATTTGTAGTGCAAAGGAAATTTAATTTGTTATTCTTTATATCCCAGGTAATCTAGAGTGAAGTTAATTGTCACTTTAGTGCCTCTAAGTAATGTAGGGTGAAGTCACTATAAAGAAGCAATTTTTTTTTAAAGAGAAGTAACACTCAGGCAATTAATATGCCTATATATTAATTAATTAATTGTGTTACTTTCTTTGGAAAGGGATAGGTAGGAGAAGAATAGGTGGTGAAAGTAGAGAAAAGCTTTTCATATGACAACACTCTAATTGCGCGTTATGTTTATTAGTAGTACAGTATTGCAGCGCCTCTGGTGGTCAGTAGGCGCATTGATCAAAGCATGATTTTACAGCCTTTATTTTAATTATTTTACTTCGGTGACGTTTTTAAATGGCACCGAAGGAGGGCGGGCGCTGTGATAAATATTAGTTTCATTTTACGATGAGCCATTTTACTCATTACAAAGAAGCCTGGGTACATAATCATTTTACTGCCCCTTGTTAAAAAAATTTTCTGTAATTTAAAAAGTCGAATTATATTTCTCTTTAAGAACTAGGGGGGTTACACTCTATTGCGATGCGGGAGTAACCCCCCAGCTACTTTATTCGCCACGAATATCAAAGACAAAAATTGGTTATTGAACAATTTTTCTTTGTAAATAAAAGGGGATTTCACTGAAAATTAGCCAACTTTTTAGAACAGACTATTAAACTGTCGGTTGGTAGCTGTTGTGTTAAATAATAGGATTCAATTTTAAGTCCATTTTAACATAGGATATGTTCAAACCACTATGGTGGTTATGAGTATAATGACTAGTTATGTAGCTAGTATGATAAATATCTCTATCTAACTGCTAAGTGAATCCAATGCGTTCACAGAAAATATTTTTAATCATAAATCAGCCAATTAACCCAATGATTACAATAAAATAAAAAGAAACAATTTTTTATTTGATTCAATTAAATTTGTCAATCAAAACTCAAAAATGTAATTGAATCAACTAAAAAATTTTTTAATTTTATTTTAATATTTCAATCATTGGGTTAGTTGGCTGATTTATCCCTAAAAATATTATCTGTATTGACTATTTTGGACCAGCTTTTAAATAGTCTAATTATATAGCTAGTGTAGATCCTAAATGATAAGTAAAATCACTAGTTCGGGCCAGTCAACAAGAATTGCTGGGTAAGCTCTTAAAATTTGAAATAAGCTTATAGATAGATGTGTGCGTGTAAATATATCGGTTAACATAAAATAGCCATGGTAGAATTAAAGCACAAATAGTACCATAAATAAAATACATACTGCTAGTATTTACAAAGTAAAGTACTCATATGCACATACGTATACTCGTACATACATGTATGTTTTGCAATCATAAATTCAAATGCAATTGAGTTCATGTACACTGTCGAACAAAATAAAGAGAGGTTTTGTAACCTTCCTCATTCCTTTTTCATATTTTTCTTCTACATCAGTGATGGAAAAATGAAAAATCGAAATGGTACTGACCGTCAACAAAAAGAGTACTTTTTTCAACATTTTGGTACTTTTTAGGAAACATATACATATTTTTATTTAAAAATAAAATTAAAAATCCATTTAAAAATAATTAAAAAATAAAATTAATTCAGTTTAATAAAAAAAAAAAACTATTATAACAACAAACTAAAAACTAATTCATTTTTATGTAAAAATATAGTATGTTTCAAAAATGTTTATTTGTTGTGGGTTAAGAAAATCAACATATGAGCATGCCTGCATTTTGTTAGTGTTAATGCCATATCATTAATAGATCGTACACCAATATGTTTGAAGTTTTCAAACTCATATGATACACAAAAAATCTCAAACAAGATTTGAGAATTACAAAAATGTATGAAACATAAGAAATTTAAAAAATTTTCAAAATAATACCACAAACAACTTTAATTCTTTATGCGTCTGTTTATTTTTGTAGATTAGCTTATCCCAGATCAAATAAATAACATGAATAACGAATTTGTGCATTCCTTATGTTCTTGTTTTGAAGCCAATGTTGTCAATGATTATAATAATACTAAAGATGGATTTCTAAACAGAGAACAAAGCAAAACAAACAAAGAGTACTAAATATGATGTGGGGGTACTGTGCGGTTTTCTGTTAACCTTAAAATAAGAGTTCCTTATTATTATTATTATTTTTTTTGAAAAATTTGTGGTAAGTTTAAAAAAAAGTTATAGTGAAGTATTTATTTATTCAATTTAATATTACTTAAATATACACAAAATAAGGCTAGACGCAGACTTTTTCGAAATGAGGACTTTAACCGAAAAGGAAAAAGATTTTGTTACATCGTAAAAATGGAATGAAATAGAAACCTTTGAGTTCCAAGTATAAGATATCGGAATCTGTGGTCAGAAAAATAATTGCCTTGTAAAAAATAAGAAAGTCAAACAAAAGCCTAAAGAACTTATGTGACAGAAATCGTAAGACCATGATGTTAGACGAGGATCATATTGCAATTCTAGCAAAAAGAAATTCTTTTACGACAGCCATAGATATTAAGGAGGAAATAGAGTTAAATATTTCGACTCGAACTGTCCAAAGAAGACTTAACGAAAGCGATTAAAAAAAAGTACTTTCGCTAAGAAAAAGCCACTTCTACGAGCTGCTAATATAAAAAAGCGGTTAGACTTTGCAAAGAAGTACAAAAATAGTAGACAAAATAGTAACTGAAGTAAAAATAAATCTAAATAATTATTACAAAATAATAAATAAATGTTTTAATCAAAACACAGGAAATATTTGCAACCGCACTTTATTTTGTCCGACAGTGTATGTATGTATATAAGTAGTTGTTGTAATCGCTATGGTATTAATGTAAAAAAAAAAATTCGCAAAAAGAAATACGAGTACAGCATAGTAACATAGTAAGTAGTAACAACAATAGAGCTTAACAAAACAAAATCCTTTTAAAACAGGATATAAAAGTCGTGTTGGTGTATTAATGTATGAGTGTGTATAAACCGAGCGAGAAAAATTGCTAGGATTTCACTTTGTAGGGCTTCTAAATGATATGTTTATACATTGTAAAAGATTCGATGCCCTTTGATTTAAAAATCAAACATCAAACAAAATCTCTGTTACACAACAAATTATTTTGCTCACTTTATAACTCTATCTTTATAAAAAAAAAGAATAAATAAACCAGTGTCATGAAACTAGAAGAAAGTATAAAATTTTGCTTTATAAAGTTCAAGTAAAGTACTTGCTTATACATATAGTATAAAAATGCACATATAAATCCCTAATGAACTAAGGCATTATTTGTCATTTAAATAGGTTAGCCTTACAGGTCTTCAACAGAAGACATTATCTGAATGACCTTCTTGAGCAGGTGTTCTATCAGCCATGCAAAAAGTAGCGAGTAGACAAGGCCTTTATGAATGATGACACATCGTGTAATGCAGCTGGTTGTAATTAAGGCCTTTACGAAGGACTCTTTACTGTATATTTTTCCCGCTGAGAATTTAAAATGTATACATACTCGTACATAATGATGGTTAACTAAATATCTGTGTGTGCATTTTTGTTTAGTGTATGTGTATATACATATATTTCTAATAACTGAACAATCGTACACAAAGCGGCTTTTTAAATTTATAACAAACTCACTCATAAAAATAGTGCTACACTGCACAGTGGGTTTGATTTTTCATATTGTTTTTCTGCATCAATATATAGGGTCTATTACAGAATTTTCTTCAATTGTGGTTCATAAATTACACTATACTCTTGTATAAGAAATGGCTTAATTTTTAGTGGGTCAACATTTGTAAGTGTGAAAAACAGGGATTTTTAAAAAAAGCAAATGTATTCTTGTCAGATGCATTCATGTTTATAGTCGTATACCTAAAGTTTTCTTTCATTTTTACTTCGACTATCAGTTTAGTAGCTAATTTTTGGGGATCATTCCCATCGTACAATTATCAATGTACTGCAGCAATATAAAATACCCCCTGGTGTGTATGTGTTAGTATGTTTCCGTTTCTGTTTTGTTACTGCAATTACAATAAAGTATCGATATTAAACGGAAACAGAATGTTTTTCTAGGTAGTAGTTTTTGTAGTTACACATAAAATACAATAAAAGTAACAACTACAACAAATGCATACGTAAAGTAGCAACAAATTATGGCAAAACAGGAGAAAAAATACGGTTATCATTGTATTCTTAGGGTTTAAAAAAAAATAATAAAAACACAAAAAACCAGTGCATGCATGTCATAGAAAGAATTGTAACAATAAAATTCCACATCAAAGCTTTTTCGATTACTTTTCAAACGTGTTTCCTGATATTGTAGCAGCAACAACATAAAATTGTTAACAAAACAAGGAAACAAGGAAACAAAAACACAAAACAACACATGTAAACTTGAAAACAAAACCAACAAGAATAGGACTCCAAAAAACACGGAACTGAAAAAGGATTACGCGTTATGTTCATTGTAAAAGATAAAAACATTTATAGGAGAAAAATAAACTAAGAACTTTTTGAATTCGTAAAGGGGGGAAAAAGCACATATGCATACTTACATACATACATATATTGAAAGGAACATTGATGGTGACATAACAAGAATTTACTTGCTTACTGTAAATAACAACAGCCATGGCAAACGAAAAAAAAGAAACAGTAAAGTATGTCACCATATTATTGGTGAAGGGAAACAGCTACACTATACAACGACAGTTGCAAAATGACAGTATGTTTGAATAAATTTAAAACTAGTGGAAATAATCAAAAAAAAAAAATGTTTATTGTTACCATAAACATTTTATGTTAGCAGCAGGTTTTATTTTATTTTTTGGGTTACCAAACGTTGTTGCTTATCAATTACATTTATAGCGGAATATAAACCTTAAAACAAACACGATGTGTGGGAAAAACTCTTTATAAAAAGTGAAATTCTGTAAATACTACTATAAGCTAAGTGCAGCCGGTGGCCAGATCTTACAATATTGTCAGAAAAATTTTCAGAAAATCTCTCTAACAACCGTGTAAACTTAAAATGTTTTGTCTTCCCATGTTTTCAAAAAAGCATTCAGCCCAATCATGAATAAAAAATCCGCGGGAGTTTTTTCCCTTTTTATTTTTTTAACATTACATTTGAATAGAAAAATGAGGAAAGGGAAAAAACTCCCGCGGAATTTTTATTCATGATTGGGTTGATTGCTAATGCATTTTAAGGCCGCATTTTCACTATGTTTTCACTATGTCATTTTTGTTGGCAAATTGTTCAAATTGTTGGCAATCATGATTGCAAACATAGATGACGCCATATGACAACCCGTTTTCATACAATTGCCAACAATTTGACAACAAAAATGACATAGTGAAAACCAAGCATAAGACAATAATATTGTTAGACATCTAACAATCATGTGAACATAGTCAAACTATTTATTGTCAAACACTTTTCATTGTCAGATGTGCGAACTTTATGCATCTGACCATCGCATCATTGTCAGAGAAATATTATGTGTGTTTTTGTTGGTTATTTTATTTTTCCAGTTTATCTGAGTTGCCAAACATACTGAGAGAGTGAGCAAAAAACATACAAGAGAGACATGTAGTGAGACAGCAAAAACGTGCAAAAAATTATTAAATGTTATTACACCAAACAAACAAACAAACTGAGACATGTTTTTGTTAATTTGTCCTCATTTTCGCTACTTTTTAGAACATACATATTCAGAGAAAATGGTTCCTTGGCAATATTTAAAAAATTTAAATTTAATATAAAGACACACACAGTTCTGGCAATTTTTGACATACCACAATCTGACAACAGTGTGACCTGACAACTTCTGCTGACAGATAATTATTTGCCAATGAAATTGTAAGATTTTCTTACAATCCTCTGAACTGACAATTTAACTTTTGCTAACAATTTGTCATTTATTGTCAATAGATTACCAGCACACTTACAGATTAGACAACATTGTAAGATCTGAAAACCGTCTAGACATAGCTTAAGTTATTTAAAAAAAAATGCAATTTTTCTTTCCTTTTTCCCGGGAAAACAATCGAAACGACTTGTTTTCCAAAAACATTTTTTGTTTAAAATTGCAAACCAGCCGTTTACAATACAATGTGATATAAACATGCACGTATAACTGCATGAATGTGACTGTGATTGTTTATGGCCGGAGCTAACACTGTGAAGCTGTGATATAAATTTCACAGTAGTATTTACACTGACATGCCGCTTGACACAAAATGAACTTGTCACAAATGTTTTAACACACAAACACACACGCATATACACATATCGATATATACAATGACATGATTACAAACAACATACATACTCAATATCACACCAGCATAAACACACGTGGATAAACATTTAGTATCTGAAGCTAATGCTCCAACATACATTTCAATGTACATATGTACATAGTTAATACTCGTACATACAAACATAGACACAATATGGCCTTAACTCTAATTGCTTTGTGCTTGTGAGATATAGAATTTTGAACCAGTCCAAAAGCACCAGCAACAAGAACTTTTCATTGGTATTCTTCTTTAAGAGCAGTCAATGAGTTTGTATTTGTGGTGGCATAAAAAAGTGTATACGTACATGTATGTATGTATGTATGTATGTGGTTGCTTGCTATTGTTTAACTACCCCTATATAGTCATGTTGCAAACCACATAATTGTACAATGTTTATGCTACAAGAAGTTCATTCGCACACAAACATAAACATTCGCAAAGAAACATAAAATAAAGCTAAATTGTTTCCAAAAGCAAGAAAAAGAAAGAGAATTAATGACAGTTTGTAAAAAGTATGCAAACAATAAATAAAGTCAAAAGCTCTGGCTACTGGTTACATTTACAAGGCAAATAAATATGTATATAAACATATAAACACTAAAATATTTTGACAAATTTGAGTCATCAAATATTTTATACCAATTATTTGCAATTATTTTTTTTATTATATAATTTGAAAATAGCATATGTAAAGCATTGTTCACATAAAATCCGGCCACTCTAAAGAAGGTTTTTTAAAAAGCTGTCGGCTATATTTTAGCATGGTTGTCGAAAAATACGAGTATAAACACGAGTGCTGAGCAGTGGATAAATAAAAAATCTTTCCCACAAAAACACAACGCCAGTGTATCGCAAGAAGAATATGTGGGGATAACGATTTTTAAAATATAGATGTGCTTTAAAACATGCACGGATTTTTTAGCAACACTATTTACGACAAAGAACCAAAATCAACAACTGCCCGATTATGGATGTTGAAACAAAAAATGATTAAAGTTGGTAAAACAGTAATAGTTTGGTGAGCACTTTGAAGTTGCAACTATGACAACATGACTTAACAATATCCTACTATGGCAAGGTATCCGAGATGTTAGAAGAATTCTGAACAAAGCGAGAGAAGGTGTTAGAACATTTATAAAATTTAAAAATGAAATAAAAAAATCAAATTGGCAAATAAAGAATAAAGAATTCGGATATTAATTTAAATAAAACTGCCTGCAGTAACGATTGTTGTTCGTTTTAGTTTTTTTTTTTTTTTGCCTTCGACAATTTTTCGTCTCGCTCTGGCGCGTGTGTGATGTTCAGCTTCGTATAACAGTTCCTGTTATACGTCGTTTGCACCAAGTTAACTTTAATACTAGTGGAATAGTACCCTTTAAAACTCAAATCGGTATCTGTATTAACACTTTTGATATTAATTTGAAGGTTTAAGCGTCCCAGCTTCCTATATGCAGATATAGGTCGCCTAGGGATGTACTTGAACCGACACGGGATAACCTGGCAATTTGTGAGATTGTGGGCTGCGATTATCTTTTTTCCCAACGAAAAACTGCCGATTAAAGAAATTTGGTTTTCTCAATGTCTCATTTGCTTCTATTTTGTCGCAAAACTAACTAGCCTTCATCTGCCGATAATTTATTTGTTGTATAGATAAATTCAATCAGCTGACTCTGTTCATATTTTTTATGTGGCAATACCTTGAGTTTTTGTAAAAAAAAAAAAAAAAATAGATTTTAGAAAAAATGTTTAATAGAGGAATAAACATTAATTTGATGGAGGATGAACTCGAAGAACATGAATTAGAAGTGAATGTTGAAAGAGTTTATTATGCCAGACCTAACTACCTGATTTTATTTTTTGTTATTTTTTCACATTTGGAAAACAGCTGATTTATGTCAACAACTTGTCACTTGAAGACAGAGTTCCCAATTTTCACATAAATTTTGAGAGGTATTGCCAAATGAAAATAATGTTTCTGTCGGTATATTGAGTAAACCAAAATTGTTAACGGACATATTATCAGTCTAATAAATTTATGTCGACATTTAGTAACAGGCAGTCAACACATTGAGAAAACGGGCCTAATTCTCCGCTATCCAAAATTAAAATTAAAATAAAAAAACTGTTGCCTCTTATTAGGCACCAACACTCTTCAAGTTTAATGTAGATCGTTATCAAAAACTTCAATGGATTGCTATCGAAGAAATCCGGTCGACGTAGTACAAAAATATATGAACACTCCTAATTTTCGCCAGCTTTGGCCAATTGAACAATATTGGTCTATTGTCAAAGGAAAGTTAACGTTCTTTGCGCAGGTGGATCGAAATCAATTTTTTTAAAAAGGAATTTATTTAAATTTTTTTCATTTAGAGTTTCTTAAATATTAACCCCCTTATTCATAAAACTTGTCAAAGGTTTATAACAAGCTTTTAAAGCAAATTTTGTATGGATATTTGCTTTATAAGCCTGTTATAAACCCTTGATAAGTTTTTATGAATTAGACTGTAATAATTTGTTATTATATAAATATTAAAACATTTATGCTAAGCGATTTTGTGTTCACAATGCTTTTCTTAAACATTTCTATCACTTATTTGTTTACATACAAATTAAAACATTTATGCGACCGGATTTTTTATTAACAAAGCTTTACTTTGAAGCTTTTTATAAAATTCAAACATTGTTTGCCTAATTTCAGGCTACAAAATTGGATATTTTAAATCTTTAAGTTTATTAAGCAAAATTCACTTTAGTAAAATATTTAAATCTATTTTCATTTAGAAAAGTATTCGCCTAGATTCTTAAGTCCTCCACAAAGAGAAACTGCAATTGTTTTCTATTTTCCCAAGACAATTTAATTGCGTTGTAGATATCGAATCATTTGCAGATACATATTTTACTTTTCAAATATTTTTTCATAAAACTTAAAATACAAACTTAATGAAAATTTCACTTTTATGTTTATCAGTTTTATCTAAATTACACTTAAATATACATATTTTGTTTATGGTGTTGTAGAGGGAAATAAAATGAAACTAAATGTAATTTATGTTAATAAAAGATTTGCATTTTCTCCTGTCAATCAATCAATCAATAATAAACGCCATAAACATTGTATAAAAACCATAATCATAAATGATGGGTATCGTACACGTACTTTTATTGTTAAATGTTAAACTATCAGAAAATAAGAAAGAGATAAGAAATACCACTTTAAAATTCAAATTCAAATTAATTATTTATTCTGGCAATTACAGTAAAATAAGTGCTAAACATGTTCGCTTAATTCATAAAAGGAGTAACATTTTATAGCATTCAAAGTTTATGCCAATGAAGGCTTTAAACAAATTTATGGCATTTCTGAGATTTTCCTCTTGACATTTGATTAATGTACTTGAATGGTTCGTACCATTGAGTACATTTGGACAATATTAATCCGCCGAATTTACATATGCTGCTATAGATGCTTAATGATCTAAATCTGAAGATATAAAAATAAATCTGGTGAATAGTATGTCTGATCGAATTTTTGAATTGATTCAAATTAAAGAAGGCTTTACACATTATTAAAGTAAATTTTTTGTGAATATTAGTATTTTAGGTGATTTTAATTTCAATGTATTTATAGTTATGAAACACTAATTAATTACTTTATAAATTTTTAAGGGGCGAAATAAAAAAGAATGATATTTTTTAAGCTTTTTTTGTTCTTCTTTCGTTGTATCGCTTTTTGACATTATTAAATACAGTATTTTTTGGAAGCTTTAGCTTTTGCAATCATTGGACTCCACAATATCGGATTTTCAATGAATTTATTCTACATTTACACCTCCGCAAAATCTAGTACTTAAGGGATTTTGAGCGAAATCTTGTCCATTTCTATTAGATTTCCCATACAAAACAAAATCTAGTTCGTCACGAGATTTTGGCAAAATCTTCTCTGAATTTCATACTAAAGTACTCAAAAATACAGCACTGAACAAGAAAAATTTGACAGTTCCACAAAAATAAATTTAAAAAAAATTTGAGGCAAACTACACCGTATACTTATGTTTAACAAATGCTGCTATTTTTTTACGCAAAAATGTTAATTCCGATTGTTTTTTCCCCAGATCTTGATGTCTTTCCATTTTTGTTCCTAAAAGTTTACAATACAATTTATTTCCTTTTTCAATCAGCTGTTTTTAAATCCAACAATATGACAAAAAGTAGTAATGTAGACGCCAACAATTCTCTTTAAGATTTTAATTAAAATCGACTAGATTTTGTGTAGGTATTTCATTGAACGACACAAAAAAATTAATTTCGACTTAACAACGGAATATCAGAAATGTTTAAAAAAAATTTATTGAAAAATTTATTTAAACTTCTATAGTGTACAAGTTGGATTTTATGTCTATTTACGCGTACTTTATCTTTTAATTCCTACCGGTATTTATACGTCTAAGACAAAAATAAACAATAAACAGTTATTTAAATTGAAGCTTTTGCATATCAAAGTGTCAAAATGCCAAATTTTATACAAAAAAGCATTGTTAAGCACAATTTGAATAATATTGTATTTTGAAATTCACAAAGAAAACAAATGGCTTAACTTAACAAATATCTATCATTTGTTGTCTAAAGTTTATTTAAGAATTATAAATATTTGCTGTATTTAAGTAGAATTATTGACTGTGTATTTATATGTATTTGTATGTACTATATGAATTACATTTAAAACTCAAGAACAAACCCAAAGACATGGAAAAAACTGACAAATTGGTTTGCCAAACGAGTATTTTATTAAAAAAAAAAGGAAAACCAGAATAGAAAAAATACTAAAAAATTTCACACAAAAAAATATTTCATATTGTTTTGCCAATAAATGTGTATATGTTATCTTTTGTACGAATGTATTTGCCAGTGTTGTTTTGAAAACAAATATAATAGAAAAAAATAAAACTTATACGAGCATTATAATGAAAACTTTGCCACTGCACAGCAGACGGATGATACTCAATAGTCAATATACTACATACATCTGTACATATATTTGTTTATACCAGATTCTTAACCAGCATGTCTTTTAATTTAAAATAAAATACAAGACAAAACATAAAAGAGATAAATTTCAACAATGCATAATACCATAACCATAAAAGCTTTTCAGACATACAATTCATTTTGAGTTTTCCTTTCTTCTATTTCTCGTCCTCCACGTCATTTATTGTTTCAATGCCGTCAGGCATTGTTAGCATTATTCGAAAGGACAGAAACGACAGTATAATATTTTGTAAAATATTTCTTTGCGAAATATTATACTAGTTGGCAGTATTGATATTCGTAAGCATAACCAGATACGAAGAAGATGAATAAAACTGTTGCGATATATACTGTTTCATAAAACATAAAATGCTAAAAGGGATTTTTATCACAGATATGAAGGATATAAGAAAAAACTAATGAATTTTTTTTAATATATATTCCAAGGAAAAAACTCAATACACAAATAATTTTAAAATTTTTTATACAAATAGAAAATAAAATTGTTTGTTTCTGGTGCAAGGCATTAAAGTAGAGTAAAGCTTTAGTTCCAGATGGATATTTTAGTAGGTATTCAATAAACTGTGGTATTTTAGTGCAATAATAGGAGTTGAAAATATGAAAATAACTAAAAGGTAATCATCCGAATGCAAATCGCAATTAAAGCTAATTATGAAAGACAATGGCAATAACCTAATAAAAAGCAAAATTAGAATTTTCATAATAAAAACAACATTTTCATAAACTCCTTAACTTTTCTATGGAATTTTGAGACGACATTTATACCTTGTTAGCTAAGTTCCAAAATTTTGCAAAAAAAAGAAAAATGTATGTTCGCCTGGCAACTAATGATGTCATTGGGCAGATATCTGACAAATTGGCTGGACATAAAGCAACAAAGTCTACATGCTTATTATACCTTAGGAAGGTATAGTTACACCAATACCTCACTTTTCGTCGAGGTTACGTTCCAAAAAAAATTAAAACAACGCAAAGTGAATTAAGATTTTCTATAGCAAATCATGTGAAGATCGAAAATATGTTATAGGGTTAGTCGTCGGCTTTCTAGCACAAAAAATTGGTCCAATGTTTACTGAACAGTTTTTTTTCAACGTAAAATAAATTTCCTTGTAACAATTGTCTGTATTACTACCACTAGCAATATCGTTGGACAATGCTTTACTTTTTATGTCATCAAATAAGCTTTTTGCTTTTGTCTGAAATATCATTTTACTTAATGGTATTCTCTGCGCAACTTGATTTTCAATCCAAATAGAAAGCATGGACTGCATTTCTATAATCAAAACACTTCTTGTACGGATCATAGTTTTAGCATCTAATGATGTTGCATATTTTGCAAAACTTAAAAAAAAAATAACTACTCTAACCCAAAACAACGCAACCTTGAAAACCTAACGCCGCACAGTGAAAATTAGTGGAAAACAACGCAAAACTAAAGGACGCAAAGCGAGGTATTGGTGTATGTTCGTATGTTAGCCCAGCAACTAATGATGCCATTGGACAGATATCTGACAAATTTGGTGGATATAAAGCTTTAGTTGTTATAGAAATTTAAATTACTAATATTTTTAGGCTGCGACTGGCACCAACTAATCCGCAACAAAGTGTACATGGTGCAGCTCATTATACCCTACAACACCAATTGGATTGTGCTGATGTTTCTAACGCCCTAAAATTATTAGTCCAACACACACCTTAAGCCTCAGTTAGCCGACTGTAATGGAATGTAACTGCAACAGTAAGAAACAGCTGATGGATATTGTTATGTGTAAAGTAATGCAAATGGTTATGGAGATGTAAAGTAACGCAACACCGTAATGTATGAATCTGTAAAAAATAGAATTTCCTTACCGATTTTCCGTTACAGTCGAATCAGAATCATTTTCATAATAGATTATAGCTCCTATTAAGAACCCATTTCTGAAAGTCTGTTTTTTATACATATACTTGGTTGTAGGGTATTCTATGGTCGGGCTTGAGCGACTATACTTTCTTACTTGTTTTTAGATAATTTATTTTTACAATGGGTTTCTTAAGGTACGGTCACACTTGACAAATATTTACTTAAAAAGAAAACGTAACCACTTGTTTTAGCACAAATTTGTTGGACGTTGTTTACTCTTAGAAGAGTTTTGCAAGATCAAACAGCATTAAATAAATTAAAACTAATTATTTGTTGTGCTTTGGCCTAAATAATAATAGTTTTTTATATGTTATGTTACGTCTTTTTCGGCAAATATTTGCCAAGTGTGACTGACCGTACCTTTAGTTGAGTAAATTCAAAAAGTTTTATAAATTCTCCATTTTATTACTTTGCTCATAACATTCATCTTATTAAAAACACACTTTGTAAATTTTTTATTAACATTAGTATTACATAAACCATTTAACCAGTCAACAAACTTGACACTAAAATCTCTTTCGAAAACAACTGTCATATTTAGAAAATTTACAACTGACCATTATTTAGCTATAAAAAATTCCTTTTTTTTAATATTATTTTTTTTTTTATAAATGTAACTTTAACAAACAGCTTACACAAACATTCATGCGAATGACAGGGCTCAAGAATAGATCTACACTATCCTCATCATCATCAACATCATCATTTTTTAAAAGATACAACAATATAATACAAACTAAAAAATATTTAATACTTGTTAGTAGTACTACAATATTATTAAGTAAATAACCTAAATGTGTTTGTTGTCATACAATACACACATAATAAGTGTATGCTGCAACAATAACGACAACAATATAAAAAAAGGTCATTTAAACAATAGGAAATCCTGTATAGGAGAACAAAAAAAATCTTTTATAAACTTTTCATATGTATGTATGTGTGCGTGTTTAAGTGTGTGTGAGATTCTAGCTCAAAGTACATTGAAAAACTAAAAAAAAAAAAACTATAAAAAAGAGGAAAAATAAAAAGTTCTGACACACTGCCACTAACCTTACAAGGTCAATGCTTTACAAGAATGCACTAGAAATTCATAAACTAGAGCAATGACGATGACGAGGATTAAAGTGATGAGCAGGATTAAAGTGTTGAAAACGAAAATCAGCTGCTGGCGATGCTGATAAGTACATTGACACCTTTGCTTTTTAACAAATGAAATAATGTGGAGGTGTCTTCATTATTTACACAGCTAAATATAATGAGCAACTTCGACTGTTAAAAAAACAATTATAATTTTGCTTTCATTTCACTTTCTAAAGGACCTAAATGGTGGACACGAAGTTTGCACACTTAGTAACTGTTACCAATTTTTTGTTTTCATAATTTTCAGAATAAAACTACCCTAAAAATGCACTGGGCAGTAATTTAGCACTAAATAACAATTGTATTCTCATAAGAGAAAAAAAGAACTTTATTTTAATTTTTGCTTTTAATAACAGCCGCACATCCCCTGGGCATACTATACACCAGAACCAAATAGCGTTCTTTTGGAATGGCGTACCCAGCATTTTAAATTTTATTCCACAAATCGGCAAATTTCTTGAGCCTTACTGCCGTTATATATTGCTCCACATCGTTCCATAGGGTCTGTATTGGATTGAGATTGGGCTGGCCATGTCACAGTGCGTGAGTTGAATGAAAACCGAATTGCCATTTAGAGATTTCAAGTTTTAATTTTTTTTGAATGCAATAAAACCTAAAAAATCTTGAATTATAAAAATTATCCCCCTGGCCCACGATGTCGAACGGTAACGTTCGCTTAGATAAGACTTAAGACACAAACTTTTTATCGTATCTATTTGTTTTACTCAATTAAGTTTGTTTATTCCACAATCACGTTTGTGGCTTCAGTCTTATCTAAGCGAACGTTACCGTTCGACATCGTGGGCCAGGGGGTATATTTTCTATAAAACCTACTTCTTCTAGTTTGTTTATTGATTAGTAAGGCAATGGTCATATTTTTTTAGAATAATGCATTGCATGAAAAATATAAAGCAGACATTTTAGCAATTGAGTCAAGTAAATAAAAATGAATAATGGTTTTTCATTAATTAAATGCAACAATCTGTATTATTTAAATTTGTTGTTTATAAAACATTTTGTACACCGGTGTTCATGGATCTGTAAGAGCTACATTTCTGTCTTTAAAATTATTTATTACCACGTCAAATTCTAGTCAAATAAAAAATATTTTTTATTATTGTGGGTAATAGCCTGTTCAGATATGAACCTTAATTGCGATAATCGCAATTAACGCCATTATTGAGCTCAATATTCCATATAAAATCTCAATTCTTTATTGCGCAATAAGTACGAAATTGTTATAATATTGAGTAAGATTTCGAATGCAACACTGTTCACAACTGTGTTTAGTGAACAAAATTGTATAAAATGGCAAATGTCAACAAAAGAAAACAAAAGAAATCATTGAAAAGTCAATGTGAAGGTAAGTTTGTTTACATAGAAGCACAACAACCATATAGAGTATTTTTTGTATTGTTTTCCAACTGCCAAATGATTATTGAGTAAGCTGAAAATTGCGTATGCCTGAACACTTAAAATAATATTGTCAATTAACCGAATATTGACTCAATTAAGTTTCATATCTGAACACAGTATAAGCTGTTTTTCTTTTAATTATATGTGTATAAGTGTGTACGTACGAGTATTTTAATAATTTTCCTTTTATCGCTTTTCTCAATAAAAAAAAAGAAATGTAGTTAATTTTAAGTCGAGAAATAATTGCCTTAAAGCTTGCAATTTAAGCATACATACACAATTTCATACAGTTTCTTTATTTTTTTTGCTGTTTTCGTTTTTTTCTTTACACTTATTCATTTAGTTACATATATGTATGTCTATTTTTTCTTTTACTTTGTGCTGTTTTTGCATATCCTTTTTGTTTCTGTTTCTATATCTAATTATTTGTTGTCGTTTTTGCTTCTGTTTATTAACTTTTACGTTTCTCATTTAAAATTTTCCCAATGCCTTAAGTTTTGCTTAAAATACAGTCAGCGTGTTTAATGTTTGCCATAATAATTACGTTTTTAAGGAATTTCTTTTTGTTACTATTCTCGGGTATCCACTCTCTCTTTGTTGTAATAATTAAAGGGCACTTGTGGTCATCAGATTTGTGAAAAGTGGTGCTTTTGAAGTACGTTTTTTTTTTTTTTAGAACATATCTATGATTAAAGTACAGGACCTTATATATTTGAATTTTATATGCTACAATAAAAAAAACAAGTAAGAAAGTACAGTCGGTCAAGCCCGACCATATAATACCCTACATTCAGTATACATATGTATAAAACCATTTTTCAGAAATGGACACTATATGGCAGATATGACCTATTATGGACCGATCATCCAAAAATTTAGGCGATTACTTATGTGAATATAAATATTATATTTGTTAAACCTTATATCAATGTAAATACTTTTAAAATATTTATGGAGGTTAAAGTAAATTCAAATGTAGACAGAATTCAACGACGCCAAAACAAATTACTACGAATGATCACAATTGCCCCCTGGTATATAAGAAATTCGAATATCCATAAAGATCTAAACGTGGCTTTGGTAAAAGCTGAGATCCAAAAAATGCAGAAAAACACTTAAAAAAGCTTGAAGTACACCCAACCCCTTAGCCCGCAACATATTAAATAATATTGGTTATATTCGACTAAGAAGAAGGGATACAGCGGATCTGAGCCAAAGACAAGAAAAACAATAAAATAAACAATGGTCAAACAATTTTCGTCCGGCACTGGCCGGACTAATAATTAACATTTTTTTAAGATATACGATTTGATATACTTATTGTTAGTTAATTTTTACTGAAGATACAATAAATAAACAATAAAAAAATTAATTATGGAGAGGCTCTTATATGAGAGTTTCGACTAATTAGCGAGCGTTATAAAATTAGGTGTCATCATTTCTGTATATACGAAACTTATTTGTGTTGAATTTTATTTGGATACCAAATTATTTAAGAGATTTACAATCCTTAAAGTTAATTTCGGAGGTGGGTTTTATATAAGAGCTATGGTCAATTATGGACCGATCTGCACATAATTTGTAGATGTGATTTGCCTTTATTTACTACTCATTTGTGGTGAAATTTGTTTGGATGCCTGCATAATTCAAACATTTATGATCCGTAAACCAATATTTCATTTGTATGCGGTCCAGGTGAAATAATGTACCGATTTCCACCAGTTTCAAACATTCGTTCTTAGGCCGAAAAATTATCATGCACCAAATTTTATCGAAATATCTTCAAAATTGCGACCAATACTCTGCGCACAAGCTTCACATGACCAGCCAGCCAGACAGACAGACGGACGGGTGGACATCATTAAAGGAGGACATTAAAAAGAGATTCTGAGTCGATCGTTATACTTGAAGGTTGGTATTGGAACAATTTTTATGGGAGTAACAAACATCAGCACAAATCCAATAGACCCTCCCCACTATTGTGGTGTAGGGTATAAAAAAAAGTAGTATGTAATAAAACAATTGTAGAAGAAAAATAGTTCGTGTTGAAAAAAAATTATTTTTTATTAATATTTAATATTTATACATTAGATATGCCAGTAAGTTCTTTGGGGGGGTTTCTTAGTTGGTTTTAACAGGGGGAAGAATATCTCTATTAAATAATTAATAATATATTAATACCCACGAACAAATATATTTAAAAAGGTAACCCCTACGTTCGGCAAAAAAACAGAAATTAATTTTTTCAATATGTAGTTCTGTTGGAATTATCGAAAAACTTCCTTTACAAAAGTTTAATGATTTTTTGTGAGCTTTTATTTTCTGATATTAGGGTGGTACATAAGGGTGGTAAGAACTGAAATCTGTTGAGTAAATACTAAATGGGATATTTGAGGTAAATGCAAGATAATAACATCGATAGATCTTCTCAAGACAAAAACATCGATATATCACACTTTGAGATCGAACTATAAATGCCGAATATATAACAAAAAATGTATTTTGGCGACCCCTACTTTCGGCAAAAAAAAACAAAAAAATTTTTTTTTTCCAAATTGTCTTGCAACAATACTTCATATTCGGTGGCGTACCGCGAACTTTTTTTTTCGAGACATTCTAATGTACACATGTGTCTGTTTCCTTCTCGATATCTGTTTATATCTAAAACTTTACATGAAAAGGGCATTTTCCTTTAACATGTCGTTGGCTTAAATTTTATTGATAAATTGTCACGATTTTTCACAATTCCTCATTTTCACACCACAGAACAAAGGCGTTCAAAACTATTGACTATTTCAAAAATATTTAAATATTAAAAAGTACCATTTTTGGTACTGTTTTGTAAAAGTACAATTTAAAAGTGTGTTCAAAGAACTGTCAAATAATTTGTTTGTGACGTAATATGGAAAGAGCGGGAGAGTGATAAACTAATTTATTCCTTAATATAAGTTGAAATATTTAACTAATTTCTACTTGTCAAATAACAATGTTTTTAATAAACCTATACAGTGAATGGCAAAATAATGGACATTTAAAAAATAAAATTTTTAGCAATTTGCATAATAATTGATGCCTATAACTGTTATTCGTTTCTTTTAAACAATTATTTTTCAATGAAAATTTCACAAACAAGAAAAGTTTTGTATTATGTTTATAAGTAGAAAACTGTTATCAGCCATCAGTTCAGTTATCAGTTATAATGCAATTCAAAAGAATCCAACAATTTAAACAGATTTAAAAACTTTTATAAAAAGCTCATTAATCAGCCAACATGAAATTTGGTCCCTTTTATTTTTTTAACATTGAATTTTAATAGGAAAATGTGAAAAGGGAACAAATTTCATGTGGAATTTTTATGCACGATAGGGGTGAATATTTAATTCTCAATGTCATTAGTTTAATATATTCGTGATTATTAATGTTTTTTTGTTAAACAAATTAAAACTAATAAAATGTTTTTTTTTCATATTAATGGTAATGACAGTTTTAAGAGTTTGATTTCATTTTTTAACATTTGTATAAATAAAGAAATATACAGTAACCATTTATATATGAATTATATTTAATTGTTATTGATTTTTTAGTTGATTTATGTGATTATTATTCAATTCTTTGAAAACCTATATTTAATTTTATATTAAAACAACGTCGGCCTATATTTAGGGTTATAATTACAACTCTAGTATGAAGTGAAATATAAGGGGTTAATATTTAAATACATCAAATGTTTGGTTTTCCATTGCCTATAAATAGGTCAAAACTGCTGCCAATCAAAAATTAAAACTTGAAATAATTAATACCAAAGTTCTCCAAAAGTCAGAAAATGTTTTCCGTAAACCTCAAACTAAACATTTACAAAATATTATAGTAATTTTATATGTTACGAAATTGAAACGAATACGAAATTTATTCTTTTTGATTTAATTATTTAAAGAAAAATTGTTGCATATCTTAAGGCAACTGTTTATAAAATTGATTTTATTTGCTCTTTATTGCACAGCAGTTAAACAAAAACAAAACTGATTCATTTGACCTCATTATAAGCAATTTTTATTCATCACAAAACCAAATAATTTTTCTACTTGAGCTGCCTAAACAAACAAATTCTAAATCCATTGCATTTGATTTATTTTCGTTTTGGAAATTTAGTGTTCACACTATTGATTTTTGTGTGCTCAATTTGTAGCAGAAGAAAAACCAAGTTTTATTATGCAGAGAATTCTCTAAAGTATGCTTAAAAATAAATGTTTTTCACATTTTATGCAAAATGCAACAAACAAACCAACCAGCAACCAGTTATGTCTAAATGTAGGCTACAGCAATTTTATGCAAATTTTTTTAAAGTAATTACTTCCTAATGTTGTTGCTTTTGTTGCCTAAGTTGTAGTTATTGCTGTAATTGCAGTTTTACTCAACAGCTACCAACATCAGAAACATAAACGTTTAATTATTTAAGTACTGAAGTATTACCCCCACCCACATTTCCCTTAAGTTGGATTCAACATAAATTTAATATTTCTATTTTTTTTCTATTTCTAGCTTTGGCTCATAAACAATCACTAGCAGTTGAGATTTAGTTTCTAAATAAATCTTTTAATTTTTAATAAAACTAGCAAGTTTTGTTGGGATTCCAAGCAGTAATTTAAAATAGTTTCGATTTTTAAATACCAGCAGCACATTTTAGACCTATATGAATGTAAAGAAAGATATTTTAAGAGCTTTGGGATTTGATTTAAAATAAAGCACATAAAATTTAAAGAAATGTTTGAAATCTTTATCTGAGTCAATAGAACGATCTATATAATTCAATGTTTAATCATATATTTAATCATTGGCATACTCTCTCCAACATATTAGTGCTGGCAAATTCTACTACTTTGCATTACTCAATAATATTCAATACTACTCGATACTTTTAACGGATTTTTTGAAATTGTGACGCATAGTTTTTATCTCCAAATTGAAGTAGTTTCTTCAAAAAATAAAAATAGATCTTCAACTATTGTTGGTTTTGTATGTCTTTTATCATTAAATCAAAAATAAATGTAAAGCTAACTTTTAATTCAACGTTAACAACAACCTAAGAAATAATTAAAATAAATTCTTTGGAAAATTAATAAATTTTGTGCTTACACATTGTTGTCTTTTTATACAGTGATGTATTTTTATGCACTATTTTACTCACTCAACTTACTTAAAAATACAACTCAGAAAGTATCGAGTAACTACTTTTGAGTATTGAGTATCCAAAAAAAGGGCAACTACTCGATACTCGGTACCAATTACTCAATAAATTCTTAATTAAATTAGCTGCCAGTGCGCCTTAACATAGTCCCACAAAAATAGTCTAAAGACGTTAAAGCACATCATCTAGGCGGCCAATTGACCGGCCCCAAATGTGAAAGAAACTGTTCATCAAATTCGCCTTTCAAATGGGCCATTGTTTCGCGTGCTGTGTGGCATTTGACACCGTCTTGTTGGAACCACATGTTAGCCAAGTCCAGCTCTTCTATTTTGAGCAAAAAAAAATTGTTATCATCGTACGGTAGCACTCTCCATTCAGAGTCAAGTTCCTGCCTTTGTTGCCTTTGACAAAGTACGGTCCAATAATGCCACCGACCCATAATCCACAACAAACGGTGCAGTTTTTCGCTCTACACACCAAACACAACAATTTTGCTTGTTTATGTATTCATTCAACCAGATAAGAGCTTCGTCGCTGAACACAATTTTCCAATAAAAAAGTGCATAATCGAGCATGAATTTTAATAATAAAACTCAATAAATTGCAAAATTCATTATAGACCAATCTAAACATGCTTAACAATAACTTGTTACACGAAAACAGCTGAGCTGCCAAAAACAGTCTTGCCAAAAAGATAGTTGCTAAAAAATCACCCTATATTAGCTTACAACTGAAAAGGAATTTTAAATTAATTTTCTGCTGAGTTTAAGTTTTTTTCTTCCGTATTATTTACTTAACATGTTTTTCTGTTAATAGCCGCTTGTTCAGTTCAGTAATTATTAATGTTTTAATTACTTTGTTAAAAAAAATAAGAATATTTTATGAAAAGTTGACATTTCATTTACTGTTGTAATATCCACCAGTATTATGTCCTACTTATTTGCTTTTCGAGAGCAATTTTGAGTGTAAATTTTCGTCTTTTTTAATAAATATGTAGTTTGTTAAGGTGACCACGTTTTTTCTATTTGAGTATTAATTTCGTTTCGGATTTATAAAGAAAAATAATAAAGACTACAACTTTATGCTGTCAGCTAAAGCAAAACAACTTGCAAAGTAGCGAAAAAGAAGTAATTTAAAATGTTCAATTTTATTCCTCCAGCGGAAAATGAAAGCTGCTTTCTTTTCTAATTTTGAACTCATAGAATTATGAGAATAAGAAAATAACAATAATTAAGCTGCTTTGAAATATTTTCCATTTGATATGTGGCATGTTCTGAAAATCACTTTTTCGTAAATTGATTTGAAATCACTGAAAAGGTGTTCTGTGCACAAAAATGATTTTTAGATTTGTTTACATTTTTCGTGATTTACTTTTACTTTTTATTAGTCAACACAAAGAAAATCAGCTGTTAGCTCGTGATTTAGAACAATCAAAATCACCACTAAAAATTAAAAATCTCGTGATTTTCAGAACACCAAAATATTCCTCCCGTGATTTCAAACTCGTTAGTGATTTAAAATCACCGTGATTTCAGAACATGCCTGTATATTAGATTTTAATAAGTTTTATTTTCTGTACAAGTTATTTGATCAACAATGTTTTTCAAATCAGAGAAGTTCGATTTGACATCGTGTATTTCACCCTGTATTACAAAAGCGTAGTCACAAATTGCATTTCCTGAAACCAATCCAACCTGTACTTTTAGAAATACTGCGAGATACGGTCAGATGGCCATAATCTTCTCAAGGATCAAGGCTATTGTTTATAGTGCCGCAAATGAATATTGTAGAATTTACAAAAGGAATGATGCAATTATATGTTCTATAATTAATTTCCTTTAAGCGGACGATCTTTGGCCAGACTAGGACTATTTTTTTCTAAAAAAAACATTTTTCGCATTTTGTCAAAATTCGTAGCAAAAGATTAAATTTCTTTTTTCCTTTTTGTGTTATTAAGCAAAAGATTATATGGCAATGGCCAGAAGAGTAGTTCTTTGTATCTTTGTTAAAATAAAATTTTAAAAATGAAAAGTCAAGGAAATATGTTACGCACAGACTTTCTATCTTTAAAGAAATTTCAAGTTTTGTACACAATCACAAATTTATTAGTTTTTAATTTAATAAATTATTTTCCTATAAAACACCACTGTGCACTTTTTCAAAACCACTTCATATTAAAAACTTGTGTCAAGTATTCCTGTTCGTCCTGTAAGTATTGTAAATATTTATTAACACTAACTAAGAGTGTTTGCGAATATTGTCTTATCATATAATGAGATTTTTGTTGTTGTTGTCGTATCCATTAAATTTACGATTTTTTTTTGTTTCTTCTCACAACCAATCACATTTCATAATATAACAACAACAAAAACAACAGCAACAGCAACATGAACAATAACAATGATAATAATAGTAATGATGTCATTATGGCCATACATGACGTATGAAGAATATTTAATTTAATATTATTAAATGTCATACTAACGAAGAATGGCAGGAAACAACAATACTCGTACACAATATAAAATATGAAGAAAAGATGTAAAAAATGGAAATAAAATTAAAATTCCATTATAATTTGTATAAAATTGAAACACAATTTAAAATATCAATTTTTGTTATTATAAAGAATTGTATAAATGTTTATGGAAGGAATCAACAACAAACAATAAATGCAATTATTAATATCAAATTATAAAAACGGAAGTTTCAATGTGCACAATTTAAATTACTGCAAAATGTTGAATTTAATTTCCATGCTTTACTTATAAAATACTTTGTTGGCTTTGTCTTTTTAGTATTATTGATTAAGCTAAAATTAAGCTACAGTTAAACAACTAAAAAATTCTTGTATGTATTTAATCAAGTTACAGCCATGTGAAATTTAATGTGATTTTCAAAATCGGCTATATACGATTATTGCATATGAATGTAAATATGTACATTTTTCAAATTTCCCATATACATGGTTATTTAATTAATAAACATCTTACTACGAATATGCACTCGTACTTGTATGCCAAAACTAAACTCAGTTCAGCTTCAGTTTATGTTATTTGCCATTAAAAGATTATTATCTGCTGGTAGAATGAGTTAGTGACTTGGGGTATGTGTTTGAGTCTCAATGAGATTATGATAATATTAATGAAAATCTGAGATTCTGGCATATGTTAAGGCTTATTAATATGTTAGTGCCTACTTTCAGGAATATTGTTTATTCCTTTTTTTATTATTTCAAATTAAGGAAATTGCAATTGAAAGTTGAATTGTAGAAAGGAAATTAAAATTCTATTTTAGTATAAGCATGCAGATGAAAAAAGCTCAATATATAAATTAAATAATATTAAACAAATAAGCCTAAAATTATTATTGTTAAGTTTGCATTCATGTTTTCTTGCAGATTATGCACAAGGTTTATTAAAGTAACATGCTGAACTAAACTAGAACTGAACTAGAATTGAACTGAACTAGAACTGAATTAGAACTGAACTAGAACTGAACTAGAACTGAACTAGAATTGAACTAGAACTGAACTAGAACTGAACTAGAACTGAACTAGAACTGAACTAGAACTGAACTAGAACTGAATTAGAACTGAACTAGAATTGAACTAGAACTGAACTAGAATTGAACTAGAACTGAACTAGAACTGAACTAGAACTGAACTAGAACTGAACTAGAACTGAACTAGAAGTGAACTAGAACTGAACTAGAACTGAACTAGAACTGAACTAGAACTGAACTAGAACTGAACTAGAATAGATCTCCAACTGCACTTAAAATAAATACATATATGTATTTTCTATGATAAATCAGTTAGTTTCGTTATTTATTTGACTAGTGTAGTTTTACAATTTTTCGTAATTGATTTAATTTATTAAATTTGTTGCAATATATTTACTAATAAAAAACATTAGAAAATTAAATGAATTACGTTAATAGAATTCAGCCTAGTTTTAAACTAAATAACAAACAAACAAAAAAACAACCTGATGTTGTTAAAAAACCATTACAACTGAAAACAATGGAACACCGACAACTTTTCTAACGAAATAGAAAACTTTCTGCAAATTGAATTCAAGAAATAAAAGTTTTCACTTTTCTAAACACATAATAATAATGGAACGAAATAAACATGAATAAATAATAAACAAAACGGATAGAAATAATAAAAAAAAAACTAAAGTTTTACAAAAAGATTTGAGATTAAAAACAAGGAAAACTATACTTACGCAAACAAAAAAGGAAAAATTGTGCTAAAAGTGACAGCATGTCACTTACGTTAAAAGGAACAACAACTGCAATAGCAACAAACTTTGTATTAATATTGGAAGCAAGGATGGCATAGCAAAATTATACAGTGGGATATGGGCAGTGCTATTTGAAGGGGTTTGTTGATGAATAAAGAGTTCACGGGCATCTTTAACAGCTGATATTTTCATAAATTTGCGATTTTCCTGATTCCAAAAATTATTTTATATTTTATACTTTTGTTGCTCCACTGTGTCTTATGATAGCAACAAACACTTACAGTGCATCGCAAAACTATATTGCCTACTCATTTTTTGTTTTTCATTCATGCATAAAATTGTAAAAATCAAGAAAAAAAAATATTTTTTTTTGCAATTGATAATAGATAAAATGTAGAATAGGAAACCCGAAAAAAATTTGAAAAAATATTCATATTTATTTAGTTATTGTTTGCATTTTATTAATTTGTATCATATTTTATTTTGCTTTTTTTAAATTCCAGTTAATTTTTTTTTAGTTTTTTAGTATTTATCATGGAATATTTTGAATTATTTTGCTGAATAGATTACACGTATCTATATATATTCCAATTGTTATTAGTAATAATTTGTTTCTTATTGCCCTCGGTTGCGAAAATCTTTGTGTTTAACATGTCGAAAGGAAAATAATTAAACATTTCCGAGAAAAAAAAATATATTATACTACTACGATTGCTATGGGGCTCAGATCCGAGCATTGAAGAGGTGTTGGCAAGTGTTTGGTACTGTACAAAGGCTAAATTTTAACATCTAAAACTGTGTCATAATTTCAAAAATAACAATATTTCTTTGTAGATCTATTTTTCGGCTCTGAAGTTACGATTTGCTATCGGAATGGGCCAATATCCATGATGGCCCATAATATCATCAGTATATACAATATTACCAACACCATTGGCAAAAATCCAGTCTCATATCAACATAAAACGGCCATGATAATTAAACGTGGATTTTGTATTGTTTTATTTAAGGCTTTATTGCCGACTATCTGAGCCCTTTGTTCCTACTAGGAACCACAGGACATAATATATATATATATATATCTGAACCAATAATTTGCTTTCGTCATAAAATATAACATATTGTCGATACGCAAAATGTTTATTTTATGGATTTCATCAATCTGTTAATTTACAAAACTAATGATTTTTACCTTGCCCGAACGAGGTACATATATATTTATGGCTCTCAGCTCGCCGTGGAATTTTACGTTATTTACATTGGTTTATAATGTTCTTCTTAGTTGGTCATTAATCTCTGGTCCAGATATATGCAGGTTTAAGCGGTCTTCCACTCGTCCATTTTGGACGACAATTCCGTTGTAAATTTTAAATGCTTCTGCGTCTATGGAACAATTTATTAAATTGTTGACTGCTTGTCAACATCTACTAAAAATACCACAAATGGTTTTGATTTATTTGCCCTAATTTTAAAGCTGTATAAAAGTATTTGCTTTGGAAATATTTAATCATTTTCTTATTGGTCTTTTAAACGCAAAGATCTTCATACCTGAACACAATAACAAAATTATTACTAAAGCAATAGAAATATACATAACACGTATTCTTTTAACAAAAAACATTAAACAAAATCACCAATTAAGAAAAACACCAAAAAGAACCCAACAAAAATTCATTCAGACTTTCAAATGCAAATTATTTTTATTACCAGCATTTTGTGATGCAAATTAATAAAATGCAACAACAGCTAAACAAAAAGGACTTTAATTTTCAAAATTTACACAATGTCTACTATCAACTGCAATAAAAAGAAAAATATTTTTATCTGTTTTTTACAATTTTATGTTTAAATGAAAAATAATTTTTCTCTTTAAAATGAGCAGGCATCAAAGTTGTGTGACATACTGTATAATGTGCAAAAATACGGGTATAAGGAAGTAACTGTAGAACGTAAAAAATACAAATAAACTTAAGAAACAAAAGGAAAGTTGCCTAGGAAAGTATACACTCGTAGATATTCTACTTATCGCCGATGCGCCACATGTTTTTTTTTAACATATTTGGAGGAGAGTAAAAATCGTCATTTGGAACCAAAGCAATATTTAAACAAAAGATTTTCGGGGGCGGTTGAATTACAAATGCTTTCTAAAAATTAAACATAGGCCTTTTATTTGGCGCAACGACGATATGTACATAGATACATATACATACCTATGAATGCATGTATATAAATATGCATACAATTACAAGACAAATGGTAATATAAGATGTGTGTTTTTGTGTATGTGTTGTTGGTACATACATACATACATATAGTGCATACGTTTATATGTGTGCATAAACAAAACACTGTACGTGAACGTTTGACAACAAAAGGAAATAATGACACAAATGTCACCAGGACGTTGGTTGACTACAAAATGAAAACTCAAATAACAACAGATATAATACACTAGACCTGTCCTTAAAAAATTCATTTGTCTTGGGTGTGTTAAAAAATGGAAAATATCATCCAAAGATTCTTATATTTTCTGACATGCTGGTATATGTATCTACTATTGTTTTCGAGTTATACAAATTGAAAATTAAAATTTGGTTCGGGTTTTTTCGGATTTTAAAATATTTTTTGGTGCTTTAACTAAGATATCTTTACATTTTCAAATGTCCGTCTGCATTTTAACTATTTTTTTTATTAAAAGATACACCATACATACATATGTTCTAATATCCCAAAACTAGAATTACGGCAAACAGTTTTGCAAACCTTCTGTTGTTGGGAATATGAGTCTTATGAACAAAATTGTAAAAAATCTTATTTTTGCGATTTTCGTATAATTTTTGGAAATCGCGTACCCTTGTTAAATTATTTAAGAGTTTTTTACTTTGAAGGACAAATGTAATCTACGTTGAAAATTTAATTTCGTTATTTTAATAATGATTTTATTACAAAATTTTGATAAATATGCGAATATCGGGTAAAATATATTTCCAGGATTAGTTAGATGCATTAATTTCTGATCCTTCAAAAAAAAAAAAAAAAGATACAAATCAATATCTCTATTAGCTTCAAATACACTTCAAACTAATGCACATTTTAACAATCAAAATATCGATCGCATCAGCTATTTGTAAATGGTAGATTTAATATTGTTTTTATAAGATGCGATTTTTTTTAAATGATAAAAATACGATTTAAAAAGCATTTTTTAAGAAATTAAAAAATGCACCATTGTTTTGCCGATTTTATAACTTGAAATCGCTTTGTGACACGGTTTCTCGTTATTCAATTAAAAACAAACTTCTCATTAGTTAATTTTAGCTACTAAAGAACAAAAGAGAACCCAACCAAAGCAAATCTATTTTTTATGTGCAGATATAATATATGTACATCCTCACACTTTCAGCAGTACTTATTCTTACACAGTGATACAAAAAAGAATCTATGCAAATAAACCAAGACACCTAGAGCAAAAGCACTAGATGAGCACTAGAGAAAAGAAAAAAATTAAATGAAAAAGAAACGGTAAACAGAAAGAAAAAGGAAAACAAAGTCATCATCTTCAACAACAACAACAACAACAACAATAGAGCATAACAGAACAGGCATTCAAGTCAGCTTTTACTGTGTTGCTGACAATGATTATGTTGTTGTCATTGCTGTAACTTGTTACATTTACTCTTGGTGATGATTTTTTTCTGATAATGTTTGTATTTGTATGCATGAGTAGTTACCTAGACACTACCACCGCTATTTACTCTTTCAGCTACTGTTACGAGTAAAATATGTACCCAGCAGTTCAGGCTGACCGTCCCAAACTAGAAATTTTACCTAAGATTCAGTCGTTGCAAAAAAGAAATGTATCTTCTTCTTTGCAACTTAGGTACTTAGATTACAAAACCAACATTCCACATTAAGATATGATACTTAAGCTATGTGTCCACGATCGTCAGATATTACAACGTTGTCATATCTAGCAATGTGCTAGCAATGTACTGATATTGAAAAATTTTTAGCAAAAAGTAAATTGTCAGTTTAGACGACTGTCACACAATGAATTTATCTGTCAACCGAAATTGTCAGTTCACACGGTTGTCAGATTGTTGTGTGACATTGTCAAATTCGTTTTGCAGCTCTCTGTGTGTGTTTAAAAATTTTAAATATTGTCATGGAACAAAATAGAGCAATTGGAACGATTGTATCTGCTTATGTCCTAATGCACACTTTAATTTTTTTCTTTAATTTGCTTCTACTTTTTTCAAAAATTTTATCAATGCTTGTTTGTTTATTTATGTATATACCTACAGACTTGCATTCAGAAATGATTTCTATGACAATGCTGCCATTGGCAGATGCATAAACTTTGCACATACCACAATGAAAAGTGTTTGACAATTGTCTTAAAACAATGACAATGACAAAATTGTGTGTTTACACGATTGTTAGATGTCTGACAATATTTTTGTCTTCCCATGTACTGAAAATGCTTTTTCTTACAAAGTTGGAAGGCAAAAATTTTAAGTTTACACGGCTGTTAGACATTTTCTGAACATTTTTCGGACAACGTTGTAATATCTGACGATCGTGGACACATAGCTTTAGTGACCATTGACGATCTAATAGATTACTGCTGGTGGGTAAAATAACAATTTTTTAGAATGCAGCATATACAAGTTTAAAGTGGCTATATTTTAGATTACTTATGGCCGAATTCTATTGTTTAACTATTACCTGGTATTCTTATGGCAAACTAAGCATTGCGAATAAAGAATCATTAGTTAAGCTTTTGCCATTAGATAACTAAAGACTTTCAATTTAGCCATTAGAGGCACTAAATATTCATTAACACTTCTCAGTACGTATGTACAATTCATAGAACCCACAAGTTTAATATATTTCGGGAGAATTATGAGAAAGAAATTCCATTTCTTGTTGATTTTATCCTTTTTTCCATTTTCTTTTGTAGGACTCCCCAAAGCTGTTCATAGGGTGTAAAAACGGGGATTATGACGGCCACTCCATAACATGGACTTTGCTTTGTTTAAATCGAGACTTAACTAACCAGTAAACAATTTTACGAAACTAAAAAGGGATCTATTACTGTGAAGCCTTACTAAGAAGTAGTAAATAAGCGAATACCATTCAAATGATTTGTGTAAAAATTGTGTTGAAATTAGTTCAATTGTAAACATTCTGTTTGCTAAACAAAGGCACCTTTTAATTCAACTTCCTGAAGCCAATAAAATTGTGCGACTGCAACAAATGCTCATAGGCCTTTTAAGCACTAAACACCATGTTTAGTCATTTTTCGTTTCCTGTCTCTTGTTTCTGGCTTTACTTTTCTGTGCATAGCTTGAAAAATCTTTGTTTTGGAACAACATTTTTCTTGTTTTTTTGAAACATTGCTAGACCCATAATTAACATTTTCCTAGAGTCAAGTCATTTGAAAAACATAATCAAACATATATGTACATATGTTTTTAACTATTGATTCTATTATTTTCCTGTTGAAATAAAGTTCAGTAATGACTGGACATTGAAAATGTCGTTCTTGTTATTGTTATTTGAGTAAATTAACATTTTTTCATAAAGTTTCGGCAATTAACTAATGACCAATTAAAGAGATGCATAGAAAGCTTATCAGTATAAATTCAAAATTCGATCATCGTTAGTTTGACAGTAAGAATTGACAAAGTTAGACATGTTTAAAGTTTCTTTTCTTCGCATCATTGAAAATGTCGAAGACGTTCTGATTATTTTTTCCAATACTGTACGTGTCATACAAATCAAAATTATATAAATTGGATGACTCCAATGGATGACTCCAATTATATAATTACATTGGCTTACATTGACTACTTGTAAAACTGCTGGGTAGTTGTACGTGTAATAATGGATACCTGTACATTTTGCATTTTCCTTTTACTTGTTGAAAATAAAAAATCCTATTTGAATATCAAACAATTCACAAACATACTCCTACATGAAAATCGCATGCAATTTGAGGTTATGTTTATATAAACTTTTGAAAACAAATGTATATAAAATAAAGATGATATTTACTTACTCGTACAAAGGTATAAACATGATTGCATACCTGTACATCTCATATTATTGTGGGAAACTACATTGTTAACCTGTACAAATTTGTATACGTAGATAAATTTATACTCCTACAAATATGCTTTTATATGTGTGAAAAGCTATTTTACACTTAGAGAAAGTTAAAGCAAATTAACTACAAATCTAATAATTCATGATTTAACCCAATCGCTGCGAAGGTATTTTTTATCGAATTTTTTTAATCACTTTGTGCGTGCTTTTAGAACGGCATATGTAACTCGAATGACCAAAACAAAAGACACACATGTTTGTGGCATTCATTTACCGTTAGAAAAAAATGGGATTAATATCAGAATGTTACAGTGTTGCATTTTAATCGCTCAAAGCGCAAAAGGCTAAGGGTGGTTCCATATGGAACCGTCGCAGCGATTGGGTTAATCCAATAGAAAAACACAGACTCAAGACTCAATATAAATTGAGTTGAACAAAAATTGAACTTAAATTAAAAGTTAAGTTTGAAAATACTATGAATTATTTTCTGAGTGTACAATTGTTACATAAATTCTATTAAAATGTGCAGCATACACAATGGGATGTAGTAGTAGAAAAAATAAAGTTTCAACTTATTTTAATCAAATCAAACAAACTTGCTAAACTTCATTTTAAAAGTTCAAACAAACAGAATACGAAAAATTCATAATTTAAAATTCGCTTTAAAATATGCAAGTCTGCTCAAAATTAAACAAAATAAAATGTTTTGAAATCCAACAGCAACTATAAAATATAAAACTATGACAAATGTTTAAGAAAGAGCATGTTTGTAAATCTACGTTTTTTAATCAGCTTCAAAAGCACTGAAGAATTTTAACGTATTTACTAAATGTGTTCCTACAATACATATGCTAACCAGCTAATCATGTGAGACTCACATGAGGTAGATGCCTAGAAAGCATAGCAAGCAACTGAAGTTACTTCATAAACAAAGTTAAAAAAAGAACTGCACCTAAATACTTGAACATATTTTCTCGTAAATGTTTATCACTTTTTATTGTGGTTTGGCACTAGAGGTCTTTGCAAGTTGATATTTTAAATAACAAAGACATCATCAGACAGACTCCTTAAATAGTTGATTGTTATGGAAAAAAATTCTGTAAAGTACTTTCGCTTACTTTTCTCTACTCCTCAATAAAGTTCTTAGTGTTTATTGTTGTTAGGGGTGTTGGCGAGAGCTGTTTGCATGATGGTTTTGTTTGATAATATACGCTTTTATTGAAAAAATGGATATATGTATAACACACACTCACATACACATATTTATGCCATCTTCCATTTTATGGCAGAAGAAAAGCCATCATCTAGTGCCAGTAAATGTAGAAAATGCAAGAGAGAAAATACCACTTAAGAATTGCATAAAAATTGTGAAGAACAAAAAATATAGAAAAAAAATTAAAGTGTGATGCTTTAAAAGTATAAACACCACAAGTATGGTTTTCACAACAAAATATTAACAATCTTTGCGAAAGTATATCAAAATAAATTTCTTTCTACAATATTTATTTTTCTAGAGATATATCAATAAAATTTTCCTTAAGATAACTTAAAGCTACATATACTCATTTTTTATTGATTTTAAAACGTACAGAATTGTGCAAATAAATAAGGCCAGTGCATTTTCTGTTGCAGTAGCCTACTTTTAGGCTTTTAGGCATATTTTTTATAGTAATTACTTTCAGTTTTCAACAGTTGGTTGTTTTATCATACAAAAGCAAAAAAGAAAAAAAAACTTAATCGCTTTAAGTGATATAAAAATAGTTAAATGAATCTGTGTTATGCTTATGGAAAATTTGTTTAAATATTGTGTATTAAAATACTGTAATAACACATAGGAAATATTTTAATTAAAATGTTGCATACTTTGGGAAACAATTGCAAATGTTAATGAAATAAAAAAATCAAATGAACTAGTTGTTCAGTTCTAGTTTAATTTTATTTCAGTTGTAGTTCAGTTCTAGTTTACTAGAAAGTCTTTTAAAAAAATATTTCATAGAATCGCAATGAAAACTTATTATTACATGTAATCTTTAGTTTTAATATATATATCCTGCAGACAAGTCAAATGGCTTCGCGGGATTAGATGTAAGAACTAAAATGTACATTAAATTGAAAAAATAAATTGGATAAATAAAAAAAAAAAAGTTCTAGTTCAGTTCTAGTTCAGTTCTAGTTCAGTTTTAAATCTTTTAAAATGTATTATGAAGAAATAATTATTTTGATTTTAGACCATATTTCAGCTCCATTTTATGTGCGCTGCTGCCCAGACATTACAGTTTTTTATCTCGAAATGGAATAATTATTAAGGTAACAGTTTTAAGATGATGTTTAAACATTTTACAATAAAATATAAGTTTTTGCGTTCTATTATATCCTTTAAAATTTCCTCAGCTATGTTTTTTCATTAAAAAAAGTTTCGGTTTCGTTCGGCCTAATCCGAAAACAAACGCAAATATTCGTTCGGACTCTGATGTATATACATTAGGGTGGTTTTATTGAATATGGGAAAAAAATTTTTTTCGAAATTTCTAAGTGCTGACGCTTAGAAATGTTCTATTAAGTGTTAAAATACAATTGTAAAAGTTTTAGCTCAATCGGACTATGCCTTCCCGTGCCGAAAAAGCCCCAAAGTTTTCGAAAATGCACCTATCTAATAAAATTGATAGCTGTTGGGTTATAACTTTTTTTATAACCGCGACTGTATTTCTTCTTTTTACTCTCAGTTTCTAATTTTCCGATTTTTCCATCGCCGGTAAATACATCGTCAGAAGCCATTTCTTCCACTTCCGATTCAGAAGAGAATGAGATATTTTGTAAATTTTCTATTGCAGTGAGAAAAATAACAGATTTTATAGATTCCAATATTTATTTTTTTATTAAACTTGGGCAAATATGGTAGAAACTTAGTTTTTGAGTTTTGAGTTTTGCGGCTTCACAGAGGGGTAATCCAATGTTACGCATGTTATAAAAAAATGCCTTGTATGTACTTGATGGTTTGATGGTAGCTTGCTGCCGGTTATTTGTTGAGATGAATGTCCAATTAAATAAATCTGAGTTTTAGCACGGATATGAACATTGAACGAAGTACTGCCATTTTGACTTAAATATCTTTCTTGCACGAACTGTTCACTTAACACAAAAACCTTTAATTGAATATTTCTCTTAAAGTAACATTACACGCTCAACGTAAAAATCAAATTGGGGACTCCCCGATTTTTAATTTCTGCTTGAATATTTTAAAGTCATTATAATTACCTTTCATTTGATAGTAAATTTATTGTAATAAATTATGGCATTTATCAGCTAAAGCAGAAACATGGCGCTATTTCGTGAAAAACAGGCATTTTTGAAAACTTTGTGGCTCTTTCGGCACGGGAAGGCATAGTCCGATTGAGCTAAAATTTTCGCAATTGTATTTTAACACTAAATTACATAATTCTAGATGTGAGCACCTTTAAAAATCGAAAATGAATTCTGAAAAACCACCCTAATATACATATACTAATGTATATATTTTATTTAAATATCCTTAATGCAATCATAATTATAATTATAATAATGACGAAGAGCAGCAACATCTGCTGACGTAGATAATTAGAAAATTGTATTTTCTTTACTGTTTCTATATATTTTTGCATTTATTTCTAATTTTTGTTCGTTACGCATACTTGAATTTCAATTTAATTTCATGAAAATAAACAGGGAATATTTGTGCAAATAGTCTTTCTTTCCTCGATGTTCGTACAATTCTAAAAATATTGTATAAATAAGCTTTAGAAATTTCTATTAACTTTTTTTCATTTTTGTGAAATTTCTATCTAAACAGAAACGTAATAATCTGAAAGTGTGTGTGAGTTAGTGAGTGAAAGATAGTGAGAGAGAGGGAAAAAAGGATGGCGGAAAGGAAGGAAAATCTGCGTATGCATTTGCCGTAGTTGTATGTAGTTTTATTTTTCCACTTTCATTTTATAATAAAAACATACGAATAAAAGAAAATCTGTATTTTTCTGTGTGTATGTATTTTTTTCTCTTGATTTCTTTTTGCTTTGGCAACATCATGTGTTAGGAATATTAATGCTTTTATGTTTTAAAAAAATCATGTACATAGTTCGTTAAAAGTTTTGTTATTCTAGAGAATTGTGTGGAACCTAAGGACTTAACAAGGATTTTTTTTTTTTAGAAAATAAGCTTGAGGCATTATTTGTGTTTTCTTAATTTCTTAAAATTTTTTTCCTCAGACTTTGCCACATGATGCTTTAGTTGTGTGTTCTTTATATACGCTAAAGTTTTTTGCTGAAAATGTTTTTCTTTTCATTTCTTTCTAGAGGTGTTATTTATACTTAACAATTATTTTTCTTCCGGTGTTCTTTGTTTTTTCGTTAGGCTCACAATTTCTGTGTTTTGCTTTTCATTGATAAAAAGTTGCATTGAAATTCTCTCATATATTTTCATTAATTTTAATTTATGCGTATTAAAAAATATTTACATTTTCTATAGACGTGTATTAATGTTTTTAATTTTGCTGCTTCGTGTGAATAAAGTCCTTGAGCGAAATGAAATTGTTTTGCATAATAACTAAATGTAAATAAAAATATAATTTATTTGTGCAGATTCATATAGCACGCAACTGAAATTTCATTTACAGCGAAACTATAACAGTGTAATTCAGATTATATGAGAGAATGATATTTGATATACTATTAAGCAGGACCAAAATAGTCTTCAATAATCTTTTTAAAGTTTAATTAACTATATTTTGCTGCCAGACATCATATTTACTTTCTTCTTTCTTTAACAATAGATGTGATGCCATAAAATGTATGTATGTACTTCCGTTGTCACTGCTATGTAATATGAAAGTAATACATTTTAAGATTTACAATTTCAACTTAAAGCAAAATATTGATATATTTTTGAGCTTTCCGCTATTGTATTTTATTATCTTCAAGTGCCTACATATGTATATAGTACACTATGAAATTGTCAACTGGCACTTGATAACAAAAATTCAAAATAAATTGAAAATTTGAATTAAATCCGTTAAAAATGCTCGTGTGTATGGCAAAAAATAACACAGCAATTAATGAAATAAACTAAAATTAAATAAACTTGTTATAAATATTTTCATTTTATTTATATAATTATTTGATTTACAAAATTGGAAAAACCATCATAAATTTATAAATATTAGAATTTGTCAATCAAATTGTTCGCATTTCATGATAAAATAAAACAAAATAAATGGAGATTGTCAAGTTGAAGCTGCAGGGCAACTGAAAATTAATGAAATTCATCAAATCTGTTTGGTTTGTTTTCGGGCTGAAAACACACAGTTTTAGTCGGACTCTAATAAATAAAAGGCATTTCTGCGTTGAGCTGACTTTTTTTAAGCTGAGTTTAATATACATACATACATAGTAAATAATAACTACACTTAAGTTTGTCATACATACACTGTGTTGCAGGAATGCAAAAGTTGGTAAAATTGTACTTTTATTTTAGCACTATTTGAGAGTCAAAAGTGCAAAAGCACCTCAATGATTAATTTAGCGCTATTTAAAATGTTTTCCTATATTATTACATTGCACAAATGTATTTTAAAAAAATAATCATTATCCCGATTTTTCTGTTCGTTTCATTTTCATTCATGAATTGTTTTGCACATTTTGTCTAAAGGTACGGCAAATATTTACTCAAAAAAGCGTAACAACTTGTTTTAGCAAAAATTTGTTTGACGTTGTTAAGTCTTACAAGAGTTTTGTAAAATCAAACAGGATCAAATAAATTAAAATTAAATATTTTTGATGCTTCAATGCCTAAATAAGAAAAGTTTTTCTTTAATAAATAAACGAGTTCAAATATACATACATATGTTATTTAGTGGTTACGTCTTTTTTGGCAAACATTTACCAAGTGTGACCGTACCTTAAGTCGTTTTTTTGTTAAGAGAAATCGATCGCAATTTTATACATAAGGATATATTAGATGCAAATTAATATCAATGAAAACCATATTCCTAGAGACAAAATTTATTGCGGAACATCAATTGATGTATAAATATCCCTAAATAATATTGAAAATTGTATTGTTATGGAATTTAAAGAAATTGCAAAATAATTTTACTTCAAATTCTGCGTCTTAAAAATAAAAGTTGATTTTAATAATGAAATGTTGTTGTTGTGGCTAAACAAAATGAAAATGTTATTTCGGGTAGAACTTCTAGCATTGTACCATTAATATTAAAAATGTTTCCTAATATTAAATCTATAAACAACCAGTTTCGAGCTCTGGCAGATGTAGAAATTATTACGTTTTTAAAAAACGACAATATACCGATGTACTTTTCGGTCGAAGATATCAGAAATGAAAAATGAACTAATGTTTACTGATATTTCAGAAATTACTAAAAGAATATTATCCATTCCAAATTCATCTGGAAATGTGGAAAGGATATTTTCGTATCAAAATATAATAAACACCAAAGAGAGGAACATACTGTTTGTTTCGACTGTCTCCAATCTAATCCAAACAAGGGATTTGCTAAAGTCATCTAATGCATAAGAATTTCTTAGCAAGATATATGTCAGAAATAATACTTTTATTTTTTCAGATCTCAACAACTAATAGTCTTTATGTAACTTATGAGATAAAAACATTAATATTAATTGTTAAGTTTATCTACATACATACATATGTAAGTACTTAGTACGAATGAATATTAATGTGCTTTTTTTTTAACTGTGAAGTTTTTTTTACACACATATACATGTATGTTCAAATGAATTGTTATGTACGTTTTTAGTTAATGTGTGTGTAATTTTAAATTTTCAGTTATTTGAACAGTGTTATGTAAATATTTAATAACTTGTGGATATTTTTCGAATATTTTTACCGCCATATTAACAGTATGTATTTGCTTTTAGCTTGAATCAACAGTAAAAACATAATAATGTGTAAAGAAAAGCGTACAGCTGCTAAAGTAAATCAATATAAAAAATTATATAATAAATTGTATAAATTTCCGTTTAAATATGTTTTTTATACACAAAAATAAACATACGCAAAACGACAAGTTGTTGGACAGAAAAAACAAGCAAACAGGTGTGGCTGGACTAACGGAAGGCAATAAAGCCATCAGACTTTGTTAGGGTGTTTTTGGTGTTTAAATGCATTTACATCATAAAATAGTTGCAGGGTTTTAACATAGTTTTATGTAATATTTATTATAGACTTTACTTAATGGTTACGGAAAAAAGTAGACTAGTTAAATTACACTAAATAACGACATAGTCATTTAATAAAATGTTAAAAACTAATAACTAATTTATAATAATATAGAATGAAAAGATAAATAATTCACTAATAACTAAAACACTAATTTAAAGATTTTATTTGCCAGCATTTAACAACCTTGTTTGCTTACTAAACGACTTACGAAATGTTAAAAAGTAATAATAAAACAAATAATTTGTAGAAGCATTTGTATAAACACATATTTTTTATATAAATACATTTCATTATGCAACATTTTAGAACTCATTTAACAAAACGCACTTGATGTGATTTTAACTGCACTTTACATTAACAAAACTCACTGCCATTCAGACAGCAAGAAGTAGACAAACATAAAAATGTATGTACGAGTATTTACATATATAACTTTTAAAATATTGAAGACATAAATCATAAAACTTGTAACAAAAACTAACCAAAAATATTGGCAAACGACTAAAGAGACGAGCAGTCAGGCAGTAACAAGAGTTGAAAAAGGACACTTTTCTGAAGCCAACAAACCACATTTACCTATTCAAGCACATTTAATTTTCTTTAGTTTATATGACTCAAACTGGCATTCAACAATATGAGGGCAGTGACAGAAAGAAGACTGAACAATAGCTGTTAAAATAATGCGACAACTTTAAATGCTGACAAAATCATAAAAAACACAAGAGTGAGCGAACAGAAAATTTTGCAATATTGCAGGAAAACTTATGATAGAACGAATATGAGTTTTATCATAAAGTGTTTTTTTTTTAAATAATAAATGAAAAGAACTATTAAGAAAATCATTATGAAGAGCGGCGCAATGTAATAAAAAAGGAGTAGAGTAAAGGATGAAAGTTTCAAGCATAAGTATGTGTTTATCATATCCCTGCAAAAACGCGAATAGTCCATGTAGGACTCATTATCTTAATACAGCTTTCTACTTTTTAGAAGGTTATACTTAGAACTTTCTTTTGATATTTTTAAAACAATAACAATTTGATATTATTTTCAATTAATTTCATTATTTTGAATGCTCATATTGTTGTTTCCAACAACTTGGTCATTGAAGAAAATATTAAGTCAACAAAAACTGTAAAATTTAATGACAATAAAATTAATGGCAACACCTTTAATTATTTTTCTGCTTTCAGCATCAGCTTCATGTTTTGTTTGCAAACTTATCTTCCCGATTTTGCAGATAAGATCATTTGAATGAACTTACTTTTTAGCACAATTCTAAAGTCGTGAAAGAATGGCTTTTGATGCAGTAGCCAGCAAAAAACACGACCTCATGCCGAATGAGAATTTGAGTTTAATTGTGAAAACACATTTATATATTCAACGTAATTTAATTGACAAATTGGTGGAGAGTAAAACAAAACGTTACAAAATAACAAACTTTGGGCTAAATATTAAGAAAACTATCATTGCCTAAAGTTGTTGTATGGTGCATAACTGACCACATGCGGGTTGTTTTTATTTTGTTTGTATTTTTTTAGACTTAAGCTAAGTACAGACGGTGGTCAGATCTTGTCAAACAAATATTTAGAAAATGTCTAACACCCGTGTGAACTTACAATTTTTGTCTTCCAACATTGTCAAAGAAAGCATTTTCAGTACATTGTAAGACAAAAATATTGTCAGACATCTAACAATTGTGTAAACACATTTTCTGCCTTTGTATGACTGTTAGAAGCTAATTGTCAAACACTTTTAATTGTCAGATGGGCAAAGTTTATGCATCTGACAGTGGCAACATTGTCAGAGAAATTATGTATATAACTCTGTATATATACACGAGTATGCATATGGATATGTATAAAAATAAACAAACAAGTGTATCAATAATATTTAAGAAAAGCGAAAGAAGAAACGAAGGAATAAATTGAAGAAAAAAATATATGGATGGCGACATTTCAATTAATGAATCCTGCTTTATAGAGTGCAGCTATAAACCAATTGAATAAATCCTACCGCAAAAAGGTAGAATCCAAAGGTCACGTATCTAAAAGGTAATCATCAGCTTAGCTAAAATAATTGCTTCGTGTAAATTGGCACTAAGATTTGTTAAATATTAAACATAAAATGAATGACAAAAACATTTTATGATTTTATTTTTAGGCAATAAATAACTAACATCTGCTCATTTGCGTTCCACACTGTATATTTTTAAATAAATTTTGTGTAGATACTTTCCTAAGCGTATAATTAATATTTATTATACAATACAATTGCTTAATATACAAGACGTATACTTAATATTAATTGTGTTGTATAATAAATATTAATCATACGCTTAGGAAAGTATCTGCACAAAATTTATTTAATATCTAAAAAATTAACACAAATTCCACATTCTTTACAAATAAGTACAAAACAATTTGCTTGCACACTCAAGCAAACAACTAAAAAACAACATTATAAAAAAAATCTTAATTGACAGAACATTATGTGTCCACAAAATGATAGATTTCCCAAATTTAGAAAATAAATAACTATTGTTATCTTTTAACAACATTTTCTTGTTTGGCTTATGACAAATTATATCAAATACAGACATTTACAATTTAGAAATAACACCCCACAAAATGGCCCAGAATTGAGATAAGTATTGAACTTTTTATGATTTTATTTGTTCAACAAATACATACGCTCAAAAAAGAATCATAATACATATTTTTCTTCATTTCTTTCCTTATATGCCATGGATGTCTTATTTCATAATTTTGCGAAGCATTAGAAATTCTTTTTTTTTTTTAATTTTATTAACACAAGCAAATATCCTGTCGTTTATATGAAATGTAAAATTAATTCATTTTAACAACAACCCTAACATTATGGTTGTTTTCCATAGAAACTTGCAAATAATTATATGGAAATGCTTGCTAGATTCTTTAAAATATTCAAAAGGAATTTAAATTTTGTTTCTATGTAAATTGTAAATTGTTCTATAATAATCTTATTGCTATTTACATCTAATATTATTAAAATTGTTGTAATGAAATATTCTAAATATATTTATTAATGCAATTATAATGCATACTTAGACTGTAATGTTCAAAGTGTTTATCTTGTCTCAAGTTTAAAATTTGTATTGTATTCTTATTAATAATGTGATAAAACTACAATTATCTAAATGTTTATGAAATAGTTTAATAGCTAACAAGCTTTTGATTTTGTTTAGCAAATTATAAAATTAATTAAGATTTTATGTTGAAGACTCATTGGCAAAATCTGCTAGATTAGGGTTTAATATTTATGTTTTGAAGCAAAACTAATATTTAAGATTGTGTTCCTATCAATCATACGTCATAGTAAAAATTAATTATTATTTGAATTTTTGTGAAATAGTTTAATAGAAAATAAATTTTTGATTACGTTTAGTCAATTATAAATATAATTAAAGCATATTTTACAACATAAAGCTGATGTTGCTAACAGTATTCTGTCGAACAATTTAATTAGTGAAAAATCAAAATAATAAAAAATCATGCGCAAATTCCTTGAAAATACGACATTGTTCAATGATTACAAAAATGCTATAGCTTCCAGAAAGTACTGCAATATATTTTACAAAACGATACACTGATTGTAAACAAAAATGGAAGCAAAATACCTCTAAAAGAAAACAGAAACTTACATAAAAAGCAAATACTACTTTCAATTGTCTCTTTGCCAACGACCGTACAAAATAAATACAACACCAGAGTAAGTACTGCAAGCAGTATCTATATAAAAAGCCGAATGGTTTTGCAAATTCAACAACATTTTGCTGTCAAATGGTTTATGTTTGCCACTTGGAGGATAACATGTTGGAAAAAGTCATCGAAAATTGGACCTCCAAATTAGACTACGTCAGAGTCATATGCCAGAAGAATTCGATCGAAATGGGTTCAGTTCCGTATTTGGAAATTTATCGTTTTTACTTTGCATTTTCTAGATTCCGATTGATTTTGTTTATTCCCAAAAAAAAATTTTAAATCTCGGTTTTTAACTTAAATATGGTAACGTTGTGTAACCAACGAATACTAAACGAATGGTGCGAATGTTTTTAGTTTTTTAATGTATCATCATTTCATTTCAATCAACAAAAACAATGTATGCATTACGTGGCAACATCAAGAGTTGATGTTGTCGACTGATTGCATGGCAAAAGCAACGAATGGTGTAAATATGCAATAAAAGCGAATGTTTTCATTCTGTTCTCTGACACATTCTCAAAGATTCGATACTCATTCCACTATAACTTCTCTCAGAAGGTGTTTTAGAAGGCCTTATATACACATTAAAAATACTAGATTATATATACTATGTATATACATAAATGTGTATGATTTCGTGTGATTTCAATTTCCAATGATTTCGATTTGCAGAACATGCCTGATAAAATGAGTTTTATTTTCTATCGGAAAAAATAAAACTCCTCTTTATTTTAGACAGGAAAAATAAAACTCCACAAATGAGTTTTATTTTATGGCACCAAAAAAAAACTCTCTCTTAAGAGTTTTATCTGACTTTTATTTTTACGTTGAAAAATAACTGTTTTAGATGGAGTTTTTGTTTTTATAATCCACAAAATAAATGTTATAAAATAACTTTTTTGATATCACTTATAACCGTTATATGAACTTTAATTGCGATAATCGCAATTAACGCCATTATTGAGCTCAATATTCCATATAAAATCTCAATTAATTATTGCGCAATAAGTACGAAATTGTTATAATATTGAGTAAGATTTCGAATGCAACACTGTTCACAACTGTGTTTAGTGAACAAAATTGTATAAAATGGCAAATGTCAACAAAAGAAAACAAAAGAAATCATTAAAAAATATATGTGAAGGTAAGTTTGTTTACATAGAAACACAACAACCATATAGAGTATTTTTTGTATTGTTTTCCAACTGTCAAATGATTATTGAGTAAGCTGAAAATTGCGTATGCCTGAACACTTAAAATAATATTGTCAATTAACCGAATATTGACTCAATTAAGTTTCATAACTGAACACAGTATTACGATCCCTGCTATTTTATAAAAATCTTTCGTTTACTTTTTCGTTTTACTGTAACTTTAAATTTGTCTCATTTTCTCGCCAATACATAAGCTTTTTAATTTTGATCACCCCTGATCTATACATATACATACTTAATTATATTTGTCTCAACATTGTTGCCTATTTACATACACACACGTATTGTGTATGTATGTTATTGTTGGTTTTAACCTAAAGCAAGTAAAATTACAACATAAAAAACGATAGCAGTGATTTTACAATAACAACATGCTGCCTTATACACATGAAACGCATGCGCTTTAGTATAACAAACAGAAACAGAAATAATGTTGAAAATAATTTTCTTTGAAAATATTAAAGTTTGTGTTACATTTCGCTAAATTACGTTCGTGTTTGTTAAGCAATTTTGTAAATATTCAAAACCAGACTTCTTAGGACAATGGTTAAGATTGTAGGTAAAGCTTAATACGCGTAAACTGGAATTTAAAACATATACACCCCTATCGTGAATAAAAATTCCACATGAATTTTGTTCCCTTTTATTTTTTTAACATTGAATTTTAATAGGAAATTTCATGTGGAATTTTTATTCACGATAGTGGTGATACATTTTTTCAATAAGCGAAAGAAAAATTCAGATGTTGTTAGATATTAGAAGCTATTGTCAGTTACTACATGACAACCTGAATATTTGTAAATGTTACACCGCAAACTTAAACATACATACCCCTATTTACAGCAAATGTAAATCTACAAAAGTAAAAACAAAATATAAAGCATACTTTTAAAGGCGAACAATTATTTTATAAAAAACATACAAAATTGTTGCATAAATATAAACAAACATCAACAATGTAGTGTTCATCTCTTAAAGCCAACAGAACAATAAAAACACGTTTTTTTTTAACAATAATACTTTATTACGTTTTATTAAAGACCAACTGAGTGACTGACTGACTGAATACAGCTTCTTGTGTCCCATTCATTATGACTTTGTGCTGTGTTTTGCCTTTAAAAATACACATCACGTACACAAGAGACTGCTAATTTAACTGTCATTCATAGAAAATATAATATTATGGAAAATGTACCATATGCAAATGTAAAATATGTTTGAGCTTGTTTTGTTTCTCATTATATTTAATATTATATATTCATATACATACATATGTACTTATTTTCTTGTAAATAACATTATGTAAATATTATATTAATGGTCGTGTGATTTAGTACTTTTATAAGTTCTGGTAGAATTGTTATTGACCCACAGTATGAATTGTACTGAATATACATGTGCCATCTGGACAGTTTTTTGATAAGTGACATTTTTAACTTTAGTTACACATTAAACGTTTCTAGCTGACGTTATTTACAATCATAGAATTCTATTGTAATTTAGCCTGTTGCAAAGGCTACTAGGGTTTACATTTGTTACTAGTTTTTCTGCATTGATCGGTATACTTTAAGAGGCCTAACAAAACATCAGCACAAACCCAATATATTCTTCCCACTATTTTTTTGGTGTAGGGTATAATTACACGGTCTATTCTAGGTCACCTCGACAGGAATCGATAGTGGTTCCTAAAGAACAATACTGCTTCTGTGTTGCTATGGTGTGGTAACACATCAAAACATCAACAGTTGCGTATCAATCCGAGGTTTTGGAGAAATTACTAAACAACACATAGTTTATAAATGAACAATGGAATTTGCAGCACGAACCGGCCCCAGTACTTTAATCATAACAATATCGTTAGGCCAGAGATTTTTGGTTATAAATTGTTGTCTGTTTACTACCGTCCTCTTTCGGGAGGACATTTGCATTAGGTCTAGCTGAAGTACTAGTCCGTAAAGATACGTTATCAGTACCTTGTGCACCTTTTCACCTTCTCTGCGAATGCCCAGCCCTGTGTGTCAGGAGACATAAATTCATGGGGAACTACACACTGAACGACCTGGGTGAGGTAGCCGGGTCAAAACTTAATGACCTGCTGAGATATCTCACAGCTACAGGTTGGGTCTAGCAGGACACGACTTTTTTTGCACACACATATTAGCTACAGTATGGTGTACAAGACATTAAATCTGACGAGTGGTGTGGTCTTTTAAAACGGGGTCCCTTCGACTCTACTTAAGTGTTCGCACGTAGTGAACTACCACGTAAACCAACCAACCAACCAACCTTGTGCACAAGATTACATCGACAGCCAGCCAGCCAGACGGACATAGTTAAATAGATTCTGAAAGTGATTATGATATATCCTCCTCTGATATACCTACCCTATGGTGGTGTAGGGTATAAAAACTGTTGTTTTTATGGTTCTATCACGAAAGAATCGTTTGCCAAAACTTATGAAAGTACCAGACATCATTATTAATTATGTTTAAGGAAATACCATTGTAAAGTAATAATTCTAGACAATTGGCACATTGGAATGCATTTTCTATCCTGTCAAGGGCGTCATCAGCAATGTTTGTTGTTCAAGATCTATTTGTAAGCATCATCTATAGTTTAAGGAAATTTTTAAATTTCTTTGCAAATGAATGTGTACAGATGATGAGTAGATGATGAGTGAGTGAGCTGGCGAATGAGTAACTAGAGTTAATTACAGAAACAAACAACACTTATACGCCCCGTTGGGTAAATAATAAAACATGACTTATTATTATAAACTATCGAAACGAAGAATGCACACTGGGACTGACGTAAGGGGAATTATTCTGAAAGTTTTGTTTTAAAACAAATAAGTTAATTATTTTTTATAATCAAATAAATGCTAATCTTAAAATAGATGTTGCATAATGACATTGAAATTATTAAAAAAAAGAAAATATATTCAAATGTTTCTTTCACTTTAGAAGATGTAAAATACAAATGAACAAATTATGATAACAAAAACAAAAATTCCTAAAATTACCTAAACATATGCTATATATAGAAATGTCCAATAATAAATCATTTACGTACAATAGCAACACATACATACATATACATATACAACAGTACTTTCAACTTTAGCCTTTAATCTCCGTAAACATAAATCAGAAATTTTGAATTTGTTTGCTTCTATTATTCTATACCAACACAAAATGAAATTTATTAGATAGAGGGAGATGTATGTGTGAGCGTGTAAATTAATTTAATATTTTTTCTCACAATATAGACAATTAAATTTCATAATGCAACTAAAATAACTTTCAAACAAAGGATGTTAGTGTTTTTTTTTTGTTCTTGTTCAAAAAGGTATTTGCAAAATTTGTAAAGAATATTGACTGACGTGTTTCTAAAGTAACCAAACCCATTGATGTTGGGAACAGGCAACATGGAAAACAACGACAACAACAATAAGCAATTTGGGGCATGTGAAAAACTTAATGGAGTATAAAACAACCTAAATGGTGTATGAAACAACAACAACAAAAAAAGAGGTAAAAGAGAGGAAAAACAAAAATAGAAAAGAACCTAAATAAAGTGTTTAGTTTACAAAAAGACAATATAAAAGGCTAAACTAAAACGACTAAAGGAAAAGCGAAAAGAAATTACAGAGAGCACACAAAATATGTTTTTTCATATTTTATCAAAAACTAACAAGAAAATTTGTGAAAACAAATTAAAAACATGTCTTTTTTTGAAATAGGTAGAACACAAATATCTTTTCCAATTTCTCATTTTTAAAGCAGATAAAAGAAAAGCAGAAAGAAGAAATTAAATTTGATTTTTTTTTATAGAAAACCTGTTTTTTGTTTTTAAATATTGCACAGTATTTGGAAATAACTGAGCTGCATTTATTCAAAATTTTACTTTAATTTGTTCAATTGGCCGAAGCTGTTGGCAATTAGTGAGAATCATAGATATTTATATTATATGACGACCTGATTTCTGCGCTATCAATCCGTTGCAGCTTCTGAATAAAGAAAGCGAGCTAAATCATGCCATAACTTTAGTCACAACTGGCGACTTCTAATTAGTGACAGGAAACATTCCTTAAGTTACGGTCAAATTTGGCAAATATTTGCCGAAAAAGACGTAACCCCTAATTAAAAAATATTTGATCTCGTTTATTTATTTAAAAATACTTTTTCTATTTAGGCCAAAGCACAACAAATATTTAGTTTTAATTTATTCGATGCTGTTTGATCTTGCAAAACTCTTGTAAGAGTAAAGAATGTCAAACAAATTTGTGCTAAAACAAGTGGTTACGCTGTTTTTGAGTGATCGTACCTTTAATTGAAGACGTTACAAAAGAGGAGCTCTTAAGGCTGCAATTGAAAAATTGTTTTTTTTTTATCAAATTTATATATTTTTGTATTATTAAACAACAGGCTGATATTTGACATAGAACATCAGATTGTAGACACATCTACAAAAAAATAATTCACTGAACCATTTGGCTCAATGACTTATACCTCTGAATTTGCATAAAAATTCAAACAGTTTTTTATGTTAAATTTTATCATTTAATTTTAAATATATTTATCTTCCTTTTTTTCTTATTATACCCTTCACCTTTATGAGAAGGGTATATATAAGTTTGTCATTCCGTTTGTAATTTCCACAATATAGTTTTCCCATACTTATAGATAGCGGAGTCTATTAAGCCATGTCCGTCCGTCTGCCTGTCTCTTGAAATCAATTTTCTAAAGTCCCCAGATATCTTCGGGATCAAAATCTTCAATAATTCTGTCAGACATGCTTCCGAGAAGTTTGCTATTTAAAATCAGCAAAATCCGTCCATAATTAACGGAGATATGAGCAAAAATCGGAGAAAATTTCATCAAAAAAAAACAAAGTGTATTAATTTTGTTACGAATAATTTCATCACACAAAGTGTATTAATATTGTTACGAACAAAATCATCAACAGATGTTTATCGACATAATTATGCATAATATAATTATGCATCCACAACAAAGGTGAAGGGTATATAAGATTCGGCATAGCCGAATATAGCACTTTTACTTGGTATTATTAATTTGTTTCATTGCAAAGTTAGTTTATGTTTCCTCCACATGTAATCTCTTGTTTTCAACTTGTAAAATATTCTATTCTGTATACGTACAGTGGGAAGCAAAACTGTTCGGATGTTTTGCATTAAGGAAGTAAGGTAATGAAAATATATATTATTACTAGCTATACCCGCCGTGCTTCGCTACTTCCCCCTCCTCATTTTAAATGAAACGGATTTATATATTTACTAACATTTATTTATTTAATTTTAATGTATTTATTGCAATGCTTTAGGTTTAGTTTGCCCATCAATAGCAAACACATATACACGTTATATTAACCTTGAGCTTTGTAAACAGTCATCGCAAACGCTAACCGAACAGGAACAAATTTTTTAAAATCCAATGGTAAATCTGTTGGTAGCATTGGAATGCGTAGCAAAAGTACATCTGTACCTTTATATTTTCCTGTTATAATGGTCGCTTCTACTAAATTATTTCTCAGTTTTTTTTACTGCAAGTCGAGTGCCATTGCAAAGCCGAGGTGATCAATATTACGCAGTAAAATAATTGGACCTCCAATTTTAAGTTGTAGCACATGTGGTGGAAAGCTTGACACATCGAGTGAATTTAAGAACTCAACAGGATAATTAACGTTTTGCTTGATTGATTTGACGCATTTTAAATTGATATCCATCTTCTCCATATGGAAAAATTATAGGATACTGAAGCGCGTCATATAAGCGATGCATTTCAGTGGGCGAGGCCATGCCCCTTTGTCTACTTACATAGTAAAGAATTTATTATTTCGTAAGAATATCCTATTGTAAAAACTTAATGACGATCGGTCCAGTAGTTAAGACTATATTACGATTTTTAATTTTCCTTAAAATTGGCGTGGTCTCACCCACTTTTCTCCTGGTACGTATTCCTAATTATGCCAATACCATATGTTCCACATATCATTGACGTAGGTCAAAAAATTCCCAAAATATGGCGATTTAAATTTTTGGGTTATATGGGCGGTGCCACCCCCGTTTGTACAATCAAAACTTCATATAGCCTATTATTCCTTCCAGAGTCACAGTAACATGCTGTGAAAATTTCATCAAAATCGGCTCAGCCGTTTTGGAGTACATACGTTACATACATACATACATTTATTTTTATATATATAGATAGATTAAAAGCAATATAATTTAAGGTGAAATGGGGCGAAAAATGGGGATTTGGTAATAATAAAATGTATGTAGTTAAAAAGTATATAAAACTTTAGGTAAATACATATTACAAAAAAAGTATTTTGTATAGCAAACATTGTTAGTGGTATAAGTAAGTATCTGAATTAAAAAAAGGGGGCGATGAAGTAGGCGTGGTTCATAGTTATATGGCGACGTTAACAGTATTAAGAGCAATATACTACCAAATAAAAAAAATACGTTGAAATGAACAAATTTGTATAGAGAACAAAAAGTATAAATCTTTGAAAAATTTGGCGTGAAAGGGGCGTGGCTTAAGAAATCTTTATTTTTACCTCGCCTGGAGTATATAATGTGTATACAATTTGAAGTAAATCTGTTTAAAACTATATGGGAGCAATAACATAATTTTTAAAAAGTGGGCGTAAAAATGGGCGTGGTCAAAAAAAAAAAGTACCCTATTAATCATACCAGAGTCCCCGTTAAATGCTGTGAAAATTTCAAAAATAGCGGTCCAGAGGTTTGGTCTCCAATTACAATATTTCAAAAAAGTGGGCGTAAAAGTGGGCGTGGTAAAAAAAGAAGTACCCTATTATTCCTTCCAGAGTCACAGTAACATGCTTTGAAAATTTCATCAAAATCGGCTCAGCCGTTTTGGAGTCTATACGTTACATACATACATACATACATACATTGAATTTTATATATATAGATAGATTGAATGTTATTCTAAATTGAAAAGCACAAAAACTCACATATGTAAATTGTTTCAAAAAAAAAAAAAAAAAAAAAATTAAAAAAAAAGACAAACATTATCACGATATTGCTCTGTTAAAATGTAACGTTATTTGACCCGTTGATTTTTTGTTTGTTGTGATCTCGTTATCAAACTTTTATTGCTTTATTTGTGCATTATTGAGAATTGATTAAAAAATTAAAATATCTTTAGAAATGAGAAAAATGCCAACTGATATTAAAAACAATGTGAGAAATTTGTAGCAAAACAACTATGCGGCGAAATTACTTAAAACTTAAGTTTAAGTAAATCCACGGTAAATGCAATAATAATCAAGGGGGTCGACCAAGACTGCTTTCTGATGGTGATGCCGCGCAGATTGAACGTTTGCTACATAATAAGGACATAAAGACCCCGAAAAATGCCGCAAAAAAATATTGGTAAGGATGTCAGTTCCTGGACGGTTAGACGTGCATTAAATAGAATTGGTTTAGTAGCCAGTATGAAAAAAAAATAGCCAGCACTTTCCGATAGAAATGTGAAAACACGCCTTCATTTCTGTAAAACCCACAAAAATTGGACAGTAGATGACTGGGGACGGGTTATTTGAAGTGACGAAATGAAAGTCAACCGATACCAGTCTGATGGAAAAGAATACTATTGGCATAGGCCGCATGTGCGCTTCCAAAAGCACCATCCTTAATGCAAAAGATCCGCACAGTTTTGCTTGCCACTGTATATAGCCAGAACATGAACAACGGCGATAATTTCAACTTATAAATAAATATGTGAAACACAAAACAAAATATGTGTGTGAAATATAACAAAAAGGAAAATTTTACGGTTAATATACAAACAACACTTTTCAAAAGATTAAACACATAAACTGATTGTAATTATAATGAAAATTAATAAAAATGAAAAAAAGGAGAGCTACAAAGTTTATGACATAATAAATTGTGATATTATGACATGAATACATTTTTTGTGAGTATGTGAAAATAACGTAACGCAAAAATTACATTACACCAGACGGCAGGAGTTTAAGTCAGCTTTTCATTACACTATACAGAACAATAATTTATATAAAGATATCAAAAGGAAACACAACACAAGTTTGGTGTGTATATTCCATATTTCACTTCTAGGTTTAAAAACTTGAATTTAGTATGAAGCTAATTTATTAAACAGTTGATAGTTATTGTATGTCACATGTATACACGATCCAAAAAGTCTGATTACAGTCATATTAGAAAGTGATTTAACAGAAGTAAATTGGTAACAAAATATTTTCTTAGTTTCTTAAATTAAAAATTAAGGTTAAAAATTTGTAGTGCTCCGTCAGTGCGATGCTGCTTTTCTAGTAATAGTCTTGGGTCCTGCTAATTCACTAAGCTATGGATGGCACGGTTTAGATAGCCCAAGCTCTTAAGCAAGGTGACCGTTACAGTGAGCTTTGCAATCATGTACGAGAAACAGCTAATTATGCACAGTATGCTCTTTGCACGACATACACTAGTATGTTGCCGAAAAGGCAAGATCCCACGTAATCTTGAATAAATCTGTTCCCAACTACAAGAACTATTTGACATTTTTTTTACTTTTTATTACGATTATATTAAAACTGTTATCCTGTGTATGTCCCTAGTATTATTTTTTCCGTATAAACATCCCGTAGACACATTTTATGTATGGAGTCAATATAAATTAACGTATAAAACCTGGCAAGGAACATAACGATAACGACAAAGAAAAACATATAACGAATAAATTGTTTGTGTAAATGACTACGTTTGAAGTGAACTCAAAGTCCAAAGTAATGTTAATAAGCATCAATAAAATTAACAATTTCATGCAAACTTTACAGGAATTTCTGAAATAGTCAACGTCAATAAAATGAATCGTTTTATTTTTTACTATAAGTTAATGATGGGTGAAATCATCAAAGGAAACTGTAAACAATCTGGGTGCTGGAAATTGCAATATACTTATATTTTCAATAATAAAATGCTGACTTCAATAACTTTACGCAATGAAGAATATGGGGTGCTGTAGCTTAATTGGTTATCACATTTGATCATTAAGCATGAGTTGGTATTTGTAGGCCGGGTTGGATTCCCAGCAGCTGTCACTCAAACAACATCAGTTTCTGATAATTAGTTTTCTTCCATCTATCACAACTAATATTTATCACAGCGCCCTCCTTCGGTGGTACAGCATTCAAACGCCACCGAAGTAAAATAATTCAATAAAGGCTATAAAACCAAGCTTTAACATTAATGCGCCTACTCACCACCAGATGCGCTGCAATTCTGCACTAAAAACCAACATAATGCGCAATTGCAGAGTTGTGATATAAAAAGCTGTCTTCTTTCACCACCTTTACTTCTTCAACCTGTCCCCTTTCCAAAGAAAGTAACGCACTTATATATAGGCATATTAATTGCCTGAGTGTTACTTCTCTTTTGGCTTTCGCAAAACAATCAAGTTAGTAACCAGAGACCGAAAGTAACAGGTCCACTTTAATTTTAGTGGTTAATTGGCACCATTTCCCATTTAAAATTTGTTTTTTTTTTTTAATTTATAAAGGTACGGTAACACTTGACAAATATTCCCAAAAAAAGACGTAACCGCTAAAAAAAATATTTTTGAACTCTTTATTAATAAACAACTTTGTTTATTTAGGACAAGACACAATAAATATTAAGTCTTATTTTATTTGATGCTGTTTGATCTTGCAAAACTCTTGGACGAGTAAAAAACATCAAACATATTTATAACGCAAATAATCAAGATCAGTGATTTACAACTATTTGTTTCTTTTTTTTTCGTAAAAAATCAAATAAATGGCAAAAGTTCATTTGATGCAAATCTATGATGCCTGAATATAAAAACTATTATTAATGTTTATTTATTATGTGCTCTGTAGCAGAGACCAAAAATAATGGATCCACTTTAATTTTAGTGGTTAATTGGCACCATTTACCATTTCAAATTAGTTCTTTGTTTTATATCACTGAGAGAGTGAACATTTTAGGTTTGTGGTTGAGAGAAACCGAAAAGAAAATAACGCAAATAATCAATATCAGAGATTTATAATTAACTCCCTGGCCCACGATGTCGAACGATAACGTTCGCTTAGATAAGACTTAAGACACAAACCTGATTGAGTAAAAAAAAATAGATACGATAAAAAGTTTGTGTCTTAAGTCTTATCTAAGGGAACGTTATCGTTCGACATCGTGGGCCAGGGGGTAAATTTTTTTTGTAAAAAATCATTTTATAAATGCAAAAGTTAATTTGATGCAAATCAGTGATGCCTGGATATAAAAATTATAATTATAGCCTGTTCAGCGATCTCGAACAATAACGTTCGCTTAGATAAGACTTAAGACACAAACTTTTTATCGTATCGATTTTTTACTCAATCAAGTTTGTTTATTCCACAATCAAGTTTGTGTCTTAAGTCTTATCTAAGCGAACGTTATAGTTCGAGATCGCTCAACAGGCTATTCATGATTTTTTAGTTATTAAGTTCTTTGTAGACTTTTTTATTGTTAAAAATCTTTGTGTTTTATTAAATCGGCTTGAGATTTGTCGTATTCAAAAATTTATAAAAAAAAAACTCTTGCATGTTTTTTAATTTTTATTGTATCTTTCCAATATTTCGACCAACGTTAGAGAAAAAATAATCTAAAAAATATATATGATAATTAAACAATTTTTTAAAAAATTCTTTTAACAAACAATTTACTTTAAGTTTAATGCAGTGTTGTCCGTTGTTAATGTGTTAAGTTTTCTTCACTGACTGTTTTCTGTTTTGTTTATAATTATTTTTTTATTTGTTTATTGCATGTGTATATATGTATGTGATAATTGTGCTCATAGTTTAGCAGATATTTCAATAAAATGTTATTAATGTCCTCCCGAAATAGGACTTGATTTATACACACATCCAAATAAATTTTGCCACAAATAATATCCATATTAAACCAAATCACATTCAATATGTTTGTACAAGGACCACTTACAACCATCACTTTAACGAGCATAAATCTCCTAAAAATGTTGTTATACAAATGAAATTCAACACAAATACGTTTCATATATTCAAATGATTAATATCGATAAAAATTTTTAAACAAATAACTTGCACAATGTAAAAATTAGGCTTGAGCCCCAAAGAAATTTTTTTTGGGGCAACCTATTGGACATAACTAGAAGTCATGCTACTAAGTTTTATGACCGACTATACTATCTCACCTGTTTAACAGCCTTATGCAAAAAAAAATTAAAGTAGACTTTAAATGAACTTTAAGAAAATTTTTTATGAAAATTTTATCTAAAAGCACACTTCAAACCTACTTTATTTTTTATGAATACGGCAGTAAATTTTTTTTGTTATGCGAAAAAATCACCTTATACAACTATATTTATGTATGTTTAAATAATGCAACTATTAACAAGGATTATCGGTTTATCTGATTCCATAATTTAACAAAGCAAAATCAAAAATATTTAAAAATTACTTAAATATTAAAGAAAGAATATATATGAAATATGTATTTAATACATACTTGCTGTAATCTGCATAATGATATGAATAATGATACTGATAATGAAAATTAATAACTATGATGTCTGCTGGTTTTGTCTACTCTGAAGAGTTATTAATATTTAAGAAGTTTCATCCCAAGAAGAACAATCAAAATTAAACAATAATACAGTCATACAGTCAATAAAAAAAACTATTTGTTTATTTAAGTTATAATTTAATTCCGATACACTTAAATGTTAATAATTATGTATATATTTAAATTTCTGTAAATTTAATTTCAATTTAAGCAAGAGAAACAAGATATTAAACCACATACACATGTGAACACACACACACGCACAATGTGTGAGTGCATTTATGTACATATATGGAATTGTTGAAGAGAAGGAAGTGGCAGTAGCAGCAGCAATATAATAAGGCAATTATGTTTAAATGCTTGGAAAACAACGAACACAGACCATGTAAACATCGATGTACATCCATACACAGAACAACAGCAATATTTTTCGCAAACACACTTTTAGACCTGCAATTAAAGACATACCTATACATCCTCCCTTACATACATACATACATACATATGTAAATTTATACCCACACTCATTGCACGCAAATACACAAACAAACACCAACGCACCTTATTCAGCGTGCTTTTATACAGTTTTAGGTTAAACAACAAGGAGACCCTGTTAAAAAGAAAGTTCAAAGAAACGAAAAGAAAAAAGTATACAACTGTTTATACTTTTATCACTTCCTTTGTATTTTGGTCTATACATACATGTACTACTCGTGTTTATGCATGTGTTGTATGTATATTTTCATTTTTATTTCATTTTACCTTAAGCCCTTCTTTGTTAATTTTTTATTCGTTTACAGTAAATTTCTCTTATTTCCTCCATGTTTTAGTTTTGCTTTCGTCGTCGCCAACACTTTGAACAGCTGAGTGCAAAGCAACCGAAGTAAAAATAAAAGGAAAACTATATGAAATTTATTTGGTTGATGACAAAAAAATCTACACTCACACTCACTTGCTGTCGCAAACAGTTACACTTTCTTTTTTACACACAAACAACACAAGAAAAACATGAAGAAATAATCGGTCAAGCCCGACCATAGAATATCCTACAACGAGTATATCAGCACTAGTAAAAAATCTATTCATGTTAATTATGGAGAGATCATTATAAAATTAGGCAAAATTACATTTGTATACATATATGAAACATGTTTTTAATAGATTTAGGCCCATTATTACAACTTGGCAATAGTTAAAGGTATGATGTTATCGGACAGATAAGAAGTATTTGGTTATTATAAGTTTACTTTAATCTAAAACCGATCGATAAGCTAAAGGGAAGATCATCTTGCCTTTAATTTTATAGTGAGGTTTATGTATTTGAAGTTGCCATATGTTCTGAAAAATTGACAACTTCATGAAAAATAAATTAATTTTAATTTTGTTTTGCGAATAAATAATTTGATAAACAAAAATGGAAAGCAGACGTTTGATTTATTTTTTTTTTCACAAACAAATATTTTCACAAACACAAAAATTTCCTGTTTCTTGTCAGTAATTTGTCAAAAGTAATCGGTTTTTAACTGGTATTGCCATATTTTAGAAAAAAATTATTTTATTTTACAAGGAAGTTGTAATAACGAAAAATTTTAAAGGTCACTTTATTCCTCACTTTAATTAAAGTTACCTTTTATTATTAAGAACATTAAAGGCAAGTTGTAATAATGGCCCTTATAGTCGTTAAAGTTATTTTCGGAAGAGCACCTTGTATGGGACCAATCATCATAAGGTCTTTACGATTCGAATCGAAATAGACAATAACTCCCCAGTGCTGTTCTCAATTCATAATTGTTTTTAATTTTTGTTAATTTTTCAATAATAAAAAATGTATTTATGTACAAAAAAAGCACTTCTGGTCTGGTAAAGGAAACACATAACCAATTAAATTAAATTACCACCTCATCAGCAAACAAATTGATAACACAATTATTTTCAATTATTTATGTACCTATGCCTACCAAACTACCTTTATGTCTCACACAATTTTAATATTTAGTTGCAGCTGTATCTATTTTCAACATTTCTTTGCAATTAAGATTCATAGATCCCACAAATTGTGAGCATAGTCCCAATTTACACGAAGCAATTTTTATTGAAAAGATTGATACAATTTTTTTTTTTTTTTTTGAAATTTTTTTCGGTGCTTACAAAGCACAATTTTATTACTTAAATCACTCGTATTTTTATTTGAGAGTATATACACATTTGTATACACATATGTAATACAAATAAGTGAGTACAACGAATTGCTAGTACAATCGAGTGTGTACTCGTCTTATCTTCCCCTCTCCCTGATGTCTAAAAGGTAATCAGCTTAGCTTAAAGATTTGCTTCGTGTAAATTGGGACATACTTTGGGAAATATGGAAGTTCATTCCTTCTTGATTTTTTCCCATATATCAATTGTGTTTTTGAAGTCACACCCCGAAGATGTTCAATAGGATTGTGACGGCTATAATATCATAACAATCATAACAAAACTTAACTACTTTGGATGTGGATTGGGATCATTGTCCTGCATGAATATTTCTACGTAATCCATAAAGAACATTTTTCCACCTATCCAATAAATTGGCACGACACCAGAATCCTTCACAGTGTTTTTGGTTATACCTGGGTTCAAGATCTTTATTTTGTGTCCTGCGAGCGAAGATTTTGCCATCAGTTGCAAACAAATTTATATTCGTTTTATCTGACCAAAGCACATTTCCATAATTTTCCCTGTGTAAATGTTTCTTAAAATACGATCACACTTGACAAATATTTGCCGAAAAATACATAACCACTAAATAAATATTTTTGAACTCCTTTATTTATTAAAAAAAAAACTTTGTTTATTTAGGAAAAGACACATCAAATATTTAGATTTATTTAAATTTGATACTGTTGGATCTTGTAAAACTCTTGTAAGAGTAAACAGCATCAAACAAATTTGTGGTAAAACAAGTGGTTACGCTTTTTTTTTTTGAGTAAATATAACCATATGAGGCCATACCTTTAGTAAAATAGTATTTTAGTATAAAATGTATTTTATACATTCTGTTTTCTTAACAAAGGACCCTTCGTTGGGCGACAGGATTTTAAGCCTGCTTCTTAAGGCTTAGTTTTAATTGTAAGACCAGTAACAGATGAACATAAATCGATTTTGAGCTGTTCAGTTGATTAAAATGGATGTCTTTTGATTTTATGTATTAAACACTTGGTTTTATTATATTTCCTTGTGAATTGCTTGAAATACATTTGTTTTGAAACAACTCTTCAGTTTTTCTTTCATTTCGAAGCTTTGAGTATAATTATCGAATATAATTACATATCATTATTAACACTTTTCTGGAATAAAAGCTATTGAAAACACATGTGAATAGTTTTTAATATTGATTATATTGTTTTTCTATTGGAAAAAATACAAAATTTAATATGTTGATTTAATTTTTATTCCGAAAATGTTGACATAAATTAACTTTTGACTTTTAAAGAGATCCATAGAAAGCTTATAAGTATAGATACACCATAAGATCATCAATAGTTTGACAGTAAAGTTACGTTTACACATGGCAAATTTTACTCAAAAAAACGTAACCACTATTTGTAACACAACTCTGTTTGACGATGTTTAATCTTGCAAGTGTTTTGTAAGAGCAAACAGCATCAAAAAATAATAAATAAAACTAAACAATGTAATAATGTAGCTGTAACTTTCTAGTCATTTGCTTCACAATTTAAATTGTTATAATAAAACATTAATGACAACAAGTAAGAAAGTATAGTCAGTCAAACCCGACCATATATAATACCCTACCCTACACCCCGAATATGAGTAAAAATTGTTTTTCAGAGGGCGTTATATGACAGATATGACAAATTATGGCAGCTAAATATGGATATATGAAACTTATTTATGTTGAATTTTATTTGGATACCAACATTTTTAATAGATTTATGGTTTTTCGTAAGTGGACCATATATGGAAGCTATGAATTATTAACTATGAATGGATAATCATAAATTAGTCCTAATAATTTGAGTGTACATATATAAAAGGTATTTGTGTTGAATTTTATTTAAATACATACTAATATTTTTAAGGCATTTGTGCTTTGTATGAGAGCTATTATTGAGCGATCTGCACACAATTTTTACTTGTGATTTTTAGCAAAAGTTTTTTGGATACACATTTATGACCGATAAAGTCCCATATAGGGAATACATTTGTATGGGGACGATTACAGCCAATTTCAATACGAAAATATATTCACATACTAAAGTTTATCGAAATATTTTTAAACATGTGACTTCCACTTTGAACACAAGTTTACAGCCAGACGGACGAACGGGTACTCAGAAAGTGATTCTGAGGTATACTTTAAGGCGTTTTTTTTTTGGGTGTTACAAACATCAGTAATTCAATTCAATTCAATATGCTATATTGATGGTGTAGGGTATATAAAAAAAATAAACTGAGAAAACAACGAAACAAGAAAGTCCTGTTTTTGTGTTTGGGCTTGTTTTTTTTTTTTTTTTTTTTTTTTAGAAAATTGTGTGTTTTAATAAAAAAAACCGCCTTCTCTGCTGGCTAAACTAAATAGGATTGTATATATGACTACATGTACATATGTACATATGTATAAGTGTGTGTGTGTGTGTATAAGTGTGTGTATATACACATGTAATGGGAGCTTTTGTTTGGTAAAATATTACAGACATTACAGTAAATTATATGTATGTAGGTATATACATAATAAGTCTATGTATGTATATTTTAATATATAAAAAAAAGCGACCACCTCACTCACATCCACTACATAAATAATATACAAAAATTTGTATAATAAAAACCAAAAAAAAAATAATTTGTTTTTGTATTTAAAACAAATAATATAAATTTGTTTATAATATATATTTTTGTTAAGTAGGTATACACAAATATTTCACAGCATTATTTTTTTCTATCATTTCAATTTATTTAAAATTATATTTTGTTGCTTTTTAACCCACTTTTTATAAATGCATTTTGCTATTTATTGAAACTTTTCATTTTTGTAATAAATTTCACTTTTTTCTTTTTTAAATTTTTTGCTAATGTTAAAAAAATACTTTTTTTATAACATTTTTAAAATATAATTTGTTATAATTTAACATTTTTTTTGTTGGTGTGTGTGTTTCCAACACAAATCACACATCAAAATTTATACACTCACAAACACACACACACAATTACTAATACACAGATAAAAGAAAATTAAGAAATTGTATCTCATCACACGAAGCGCGTTAAAACGCGCATTAATGCGCTTTTAGGAACCGTTTTTATTGAATGTTGCGTGTCAACTAAATTCCCATACATGCGCTGCTGCTTTATTTTCAGTTTCAGTTTTGTAATTTCCTTCAAACAGCAACAAAATATATAAAAAAGTATTTCAGTTGTGTAAAACGGCTGTCATGTTGTTATAAGTGTGTGTGTGTGTGTATGTAGCTTTTGTTTCATTTAAGGACATGTGTGTATGTGTTAAGGAATTGTTTCCTACATACTTATGTTTGAGAGAGAGAGAGAGTAAAAGTTGTTTGTTGTTTAGTTTCTCTTAAATGAGTTAAAGCTTTTATTGGTTGTTGGTGTGTGTGTTTTTATGAAGTAGTGGTGAGTTTTATTGGGATTTCTATATGGAGAGGTGAGAAGCTTTATTATGTATGTACAGTGTTTAGAGAGTGAAGGAAATAACTACAGATTTTATTTAATTTAAATAAACTTAAATGCATTCGGATTTGTGAAAAATGTAGAAAAAACTTCAGATGTAACAACATTTTTACACTAAATTTTCTATGAAATATACTGCTATACGTAAACTGTTCTATAGGAAATACAGCTAAACACAAGATTTTCTATGCATAATACATACACAGTACAGACAAAATAATTGCAAAGAAGAAAAATGTAAAAATTAATAACTTTGTCAATACTTACTCTCCAGCTATCTACACTAGCAAGCTCTATTCTGAGTTTTATGGAAAATACATTTTTATTATAATAATTATAATAATATAATATTATAATAAAAAGGTATTCAGGTTCTCGAGACGAAGTCTTGACATGAATACGAAAAAACTGAAGAAAAGGAGGCACCATGTAAATAAATTGAATAATGATAATTACAGCAAATTTCGAACCACCGGTAACACTGGTTAAAGGATTGATGTTTGACTGTTGGCTAGCGGGCACCGCAGTGGTGCAGAGGATTAGAACGCAAAGAATTCTGATGAAAGTGGTGTTTCTCGAAACATATGTAAATTCAACCAACAACCCAGGTTCGAATCCCAAGCCAAGAAAAATTATCAATAGATTTTAATAATAATTTTCATGTAACTATTCCTACCTTCAGTAAAAATAATTTAATGAAAATTTAATTTAATGAACTCGAGCCTAAATAAAAGAAATATCAAAGATTTGTGAAAATTGTCAATATGCTCGGGAAAATAATTAAACGATTTAATTTTATATTTACGACAACATTGGAATAGGTAATAGGTAAATAGGTGCAGGTGGATAAAAATATTATACAAATTTAATATGATGCACCAAAACGAAAACACGGATTTTCTTTTAGCTTTTCTTAAATATTAATCAATAATTATCATTACATAAATATTAAAATATAAAAAATTTCATATCGTTCACACCACTGTTACAGCGCAGCTTTTGCATTCACCAAACAAAAAAGTCAAAAACAACACAGTAACAAACATATTTTATTGTACCTCCACAAAAAAGCTTTTATTGCTCTTACACTCAAAAGCTAAAACAAATACAAATTCTAAGACATTATTACAAAAAAATAAAAACTCAAACTCATAACAACTCATTTTAAGAGAAAAAGAGAAAAACAAAGAAAATCATTACCTTTAGCGAGAGAAAGTTCATTTTCTTAAAACTCGCACTATAAATTTGTTAAAAATAAACGTACACATCATTTTGCCGTGTTTTTTTTTTTTTTTTTTTTTGTTTGTTTACAACATACACAGGTAATCAACACTTTTAGAGCAGAAATATTTTGTTTACACACCCACACTCTTTAATGTAACGCCTAAAAGTCTACTACATGTTATATGTTGAATATGAGATTTATCACACACAAACATATTAAACTAACAAAGAGAATATAATAAACAAAAAACGCTCAATCAACTTTAAGGATGGTAATGGCTACTAAAAACCACGATTTCAAGGATGGCAATGATGATGAGGCTGAAAAGGCTAAAATTACAAAAACAATTTCTTTTTTAATAAAACCGGCTAAAGGCGAACATTATACGAAAAGAAAATAAAGCAAAATTAATCATATTGTATTTTGTAATATTAACTTATTTCGAAATTAAAGGTTATAAAACGGATACTGTCAAGTAGGAACAGTAGCCAAGTATAAAAAAGCATAAAAAAGTATAAAATTTTTAAAGTAGTTTTAAATGTGAATAAATATTCAAAAGCAGAAATACATAATTAAGAAAAAAAAACTACCATAAAAATATGTTTTTGACAGTTGAAATGTAATGTTTTTTTTTTTTCAAAAATTGTCTAGCTACTATTAGGCTTTGCTAACAAGGGATCTAAAAAAGCGGGGTTTTTTAATAATAAAAAATATTATTTTTGTTATAAAAAGTCACATTTGTATCGCTTTCAAAACTATCGACCAAATATAAAGGTTTCTTCCCCAGTCAAGAACGCGACATTTGTCAGCCTTACAAGTATAAACGCATGAGGAAATTTGAAAAATGTTTGTTCTTTCTTTCCATCTTTGTATTGATAGGTTTTGTCGTGCTTTCAAAAACAAATGCAAGAATCTGCGAACTGAAATATAAATTTCTGAAGTGATTTTGTAAAACACAAAATTAATAATGTGGCTTTTTGTTTAAAATAATTAAATCAATATTGAAACAAATAAAGTCTTAGACACGATATTCTAAGGTTAGAAAGTTTGTCATAACTCTGTATAAGATCAGATATAATGGACAATGAAAACAAATACAAGCTAGATGATCGTGATTGTTGAAGTTGTTATTATTACGATTATTTATCACAATGGTCATGTTTCTGACTCGATTTAGAGTTGCCCATTTGTTTTTGAAATGTTTTCTGAAATATACCACGAATTATTTTTCAAGTAACATGAAAAGCACTGTTTTTCATGCTTTTTTTAAGTTTGGTATAATTTTCTTTCCCTTAAGACATTAATATCGGACAACACTGTGTTAAACATTAAATTATATTTCTTCCCTGAAGATGATCAACAAAGTTGGTCGAAATATTGGAAATTAATAAAAGATAATAAAAATTAAAAACGAACAAGAGTTGTTATATTTTTAATAAAAGAGACATCAAGCCGAATAAAGTAAAAAGAGTTTTAACAATATAAAAGGTTTACATAGCACATAAAAAACAATCAAAAAAACTTTTTGCATATTGGTTCCCGTAGGACTTCATGGAAAACATTGTACTCAAATTTGTAAAAACGATTCAATTTGTTTTTCAATCTTTTAAACAATCGAAATCAATAATAAAAAAAATCCGAAAAATCATTATTCGTAAAATAAACACTAACGATATAGCGAACGCGTCGCACTTTGTAATTCAATAGCAAATGCTTAGTGAGATTTTTGTATGCAGTAACTTTTTATTTAAATAAAAATGTTCTTGATTGAAAATATAGACAAACGATGATTTAGATACAAGAACGTGATATTATAACAAAATCAAGCGAACAGTTTTCTGTTAATTGCGCTCTGTCTCTTATTGTATTAAATGTTGTTATTAAGACCCCGATTACCGTTCACAACGCTATGTATTTTGATGTTGTATGTTGTAAACTGCGATTACGATTTACAACATTTATCGGCTTAATCGTATGAAAAATGCATATTGTTGTTGCAACACAACATCTTAGTGTTGTGAACGATAATCTGGTCCTAAGAAGATTTCATAAGATTTGTGTCAACATGTTATAAATATGTAAGATAATAAATTACAAGTTATGTGAATGCGACCATCAAATGTATCAGAAGATTTTTTAAATTCTTGATTTGATTTGGAACGATTTTGTCCATTTTTAATACAAAACATATCTGATCAACAGGATCTATCAGGCCTTAAACAGACAGACGTATGGAAATAGGAAAGAACCACTTATACCTAATAACATAATATTTGTATGTGTTATAAAATAGAATGCCCGTTCATTCTAGAACAAATACATATGTATTTACTTCATTGGCGATAATGATACTTCATATTGCCTTCTTTGGAACTAACTTTTAATTGGTATTATAAGGCATAATTTAATATATTTTTAAGTTAATTGCTAGCCAAAAAATGTGCAAAAAGAACCATTTAGTTTATTTACAGTGTTTCACATTTTTAGCCTATCTCTTAGTTAGCAAGAATATACATTTTTTTCTTTATTTACCGGCCACTACATATAGTATATGTACATACTTCTGCCGGGCATTTTTTATCCCACTCAAATACTTCTTGTGACAGACGAAGTAGAAATCAAACTGAGAATAATACAACTTAATGACTTGTAACAAAGTAAAAGTGTGTTTGTATCAGTGTTCCAAGAAATAAGAGAAATTAAATTCAGGTTCAAAAAAGGAACGAAATAAAATTTGCATAGGAAAAAAGGCTTATTAAATCATTTATGACAGTAGTTTTTTTGTGGTTTTTCCCACTTGAACATAAATCAGTGATAAATAATGGTGGGATTGGAGACCACCCCTACCTTAAATTCAAAACTGCATAATATTAAAAATAATACGAGTATCTGCACAGAATTATAATTTGCACAACATCTAAGAACGTAAAGATAGGATACACCAACAATCCTACTTCTACTTCCTTATTTTATAAAGTATTAATTTTTCGTGGCATTATACTTTACCGCCGGCTCTTAGTAATTATTATAATTGTAATTACGACATAACAATAGGAAATCCGCACAAAAACAACATAAATTACAGAAATCTTATCGGCCTACCTCCGCCTTTAACCAAATTTCCAACTTGCACGAAACTTTATATAAGTTCTAAAGTATAGAAAAGCTAAACTTTTTTTTACCATCAGCTAATTAACACTTTTTTTAATATACAATTGTAGAAATAAAAGCCACAACTTACCTTACAAACCAATTTTATAAGGACGTAGTAGAGAAAATGCAGAGAAGAAAGGGGTTTCCTGTTTTGCGTTGAGTCCTCTTTTACAACTTGAACATTTTTAATAATGATGAATTAAGAAATCTGTAAGAAAATGTTAGAAAAGGAAAACAAGATTAAAATATATTCTACATTTATAAGTATTTGCATACATACATACATACATATGTATATTCTATTTGAAAACCTCATAAGAATTTAAATGAGTTACAAACAAAAACGAAAAAAAAAGTTATTATTACTTTTTTGCAAGAATAACATTTTGTACAACAATTAAATAGAAAGAACACTGAATTAAATTGAAAAGAATTAAAAGGCCCACAAGCAATGCGGCATAAAAATTAAGTTTTGATTTTATAGCAAAAGAATCTTTAGCACACATTTAGAGACAGATACAACGTGGCAGAATAGAAAAGAAACTGTTTAAATTCAGTTGTTGGTTTTTTTTTTTTTTTTTTTTTTTGTTGTATTTTGCTCAACAAACCAAGTCACGTGGACTACAAAAGCAGCCGTTTTGTATAAGTATACACTTCACCTCTAGTGCTACAAGTATTAAATGTTACCCAGTAAACATGGCTTATAAAGAAATACGCTCAATGATGTTCGAATTCTATGTGAAAAATGTATTTGATGTCAATATTGTTTGTTGGGCTGTTAGAATAGAAATGTACGAGTATATTTTTTTGTTGCAATCAATAAAATTTATTCGAAAAAGGGGGTTTGTCATGAATTCTTAATGCAGAAGTGTGAGTGTTACTGCGTTTGAATATAAAATCTAAGCAAAAGTTATTTTCAAAGACAAATAAAGTATATTCAAAATAGATTTCTTTAGATTTTGATTTATTTCAGCATAAAAATATAATAAATTACAATAAAGCTTTGAGAAAAGCAACAATTAATAAGCAGACTCTTAAAATACAGTGGCTCACAGCTTATTTTATGCAGAGTTTTTTTTTTTTTGATTCATCAAAAGAAAACTAACAGGAACTAAAAAAAAAAAAATAAAATAATAATTTAAAAGAAAAAATATTATAGTCTAGCAAACAAAAAAATTTTCTGCTAAATTGTAGATTTTAATATTTTAAAACTAAAAATGCTCGTTTTTTTAAATCACAGCTTATTTTGTGCAGTCAATTGCTACTGCACCGATAGCTCAATGCAGCGTTGCTGGTTTTTCGTTTTTCTTATTTTCTATTTCTTATCAATATTTGCTGTTCAATTGTGAGTCCGATTTAGTAACATAACGTGTGAATTTAAAATATTTCATGAGTCGGCGTACAATGAGAATTAACTTTAAACAAATGGTTAAATTTAAAGCAGCTCAAAAAATCATTGAGCGCTTCCTACGTGAAAATCAAGTCCATAACAAAGGCAGAAAGACACAACAATTTTTTAAGAAAAAATAAGGGCAATTCCAAAGCTATGAGCTTCACAACTGGCCTCCGAAGTTAAACCTGACTAGAGCAAACAATTTTGCGTTGAAACTGTTCGTTGTGTCTTGCGCCAACATGATTTTAATGGCCAAATTGCAAGCAAGAAACCGTTTGTAAACACAAAAAACAGACTGTGCAGACTAAATTTCGGCAAATTTGGAATTCGGTCAGATTCGGTGATGAATCTAAGTGGAACATATTCGGTTCAGATGGCAGATGGCGGAAACCAAATACAGAAGTCAACAATAAAAACCCGACAAGGCAACAGTGAAGCATGGTGGTGGCAGTGTCATGGTTTGGGTCTGTATATCAGCTGCTGGTACTAGGAATTTAACATTTGTTGAAACAACCATGAACGTCAGCTTGTTAGAAAGCGCTGAGAACTTGTGTATAAGATCAGATTTTAGATTTTACTAGGGTAATGACGTGGTAAACATTAATCGTGTAACCCATACGTACCAGCATAAAATAAGCTGTGACGCATAAAAAAGCAGCATGTTTTTGGTTTTTAGTTTTAATATATTAAAATTTACATTTTTGCAATAAATTATTTTTGTTTTTTAGACGATAAGATTTTTTCTTTTAAATGAGTTTGATAGAGTTCATTTTATGGAGCTTTGAAAACAAAAAAAAAATGCACTGAATAATATAAGCTGTGCGTCACTGTAACTCGTTCACAAATACGTTAAACAGATACTTGTTTACAGATTTACAAAATAGAACACTTAACTGTTATAACACGATTTTGTTTGTTTTTTTTTCTGTTGATCATCAATATATCTATAATTTTTTGTTGGTAGAAATAAGCAATTTTCTAAAGTCTATTTCTAATGGATTTGAATTTTATGGCGTTTTCTTTTCTGGCAAAAATGTTACACGTTTTCCCATTTCGCATCTTTTTTAATTTGTTTGTGTTCTTTTCTGAAAAAATGCCAACACTGTTATAGTGTAGTGTGTTCTTTTCTATTAATGTCACACTATAAATTAAAAAAATGGTGCACCTTTCACACTCTGTATTTTTAGAGGGGGGAATCGCACGATAAAACAGCTAAACAGTGATGCCAACTTTTGAGACTCAAAACGCGTAAACATTTTTGAAAAAAGGGCTAAATGAAAAAAATTCATATAAAACCACATCCAATTTTCTTTTTTTTCGCGTTTTGAGTTACTAAAATCCGGCTAAAGCTAGCCTGAAAAGGGCTAAGTTGACATCGCTGCAGCGATGAGTGACTAAAATCCGGCTAAAGCTAGCCTGAAAAGGGCTAAGTTGACATCGCTGCAGCTGACATTTAAAAAAATTTTTCAAAATGGAAAATATTACTACTTTTTTATGTGCTGAAAAAATTTTGGATGACTTGTTGGATTCATCTTCATCATCTGATGATGAAAAAATATTTTATATGATTATGGAAAGAAATCCACAACCGCGAGTGAAAGGCTTTGTAGAGAACGTAATTAATGAATACTCTGAAGTTGATGTATGTCAAATTGCATAGGACAATATCTCCTACTTCTTATATATGTAATGTATGTTTATATATATATAATTTTTATAGTTTAAGAAGAATTTGCGTATTAGTCGGGAAGGTATCATTGGTCTTTTTAATAAATATTCATTGTCTTATTTCAAGCGATCTTACCAGGGAGTTATCTGCTTCTTCTTTTTTAACAAAAAAAAAAAAACAAAAACAGCTGTACATGAAAAAAAGTGTTACACTGTTGTAATTTTATGTTCTATTCTGACCATTAAAAATGCGACATCTTTAAAATGTAGGGTAAACATTATAAAAATGTACATAATAAAGGTGTAACAGTTTATTTCAGAAAAGAAAACACCATTAGATATTCAATAAATTGCCTTAAGCTAAATTGAATTTAATGAACAAACATTGATCATTGTGGAATACTAAAACAAACTTGTGAGCGAATTTTTTTTTTTATCACATATGTAAGTATTTCATAAATTGCCACCAGACAAAGTGTCTGTTATCTAATACTTATCGTCACAAGACAAAATAGTTTAGAATATACAAAATTCAAAAAATAATTTAATTTTCATTTTATGAAATCTTTGCAAAATTAAGCAAATTTTTAAAGGGAAAAATTCCTAGCGACTCATTTAGTGACCAAAAGAAAATGACTGTTGTTGTTGTTAGGCGCGAGTTCATATGAATGTGGCTGTACAGTGTTGGAAAAATAATAAGAACAACTTTTTCATTTTCAAAGATGAGAAGAAAAATAACTTTGTTAATTGTTATTGTCAAAATATTGACGATCCTATGGTAAATCTTTATATGAATCTCTTAAATACGTGATTTAAATACGTGAAATTATTTTAAAATTTAAAAAGCAAGGAAATGCATGAAACGTTCTTCAAGCAATTCACAGAGAAGTAAAACCAGAGACAAAAGGCAGGTTAGTGTTTAAAATGGCAAAACAAAAGAAATCCATTTTGGCAAAATTTATTTATACGCATCTGTTACTTGTCGCACAATTAGAAATAGGCTTCAGGAAAGTGGATTATAAGCCCGTAGTACGAGGAAGATACCTTTATTAAGCAAACAGAATGTTAAACATAGACTGGGTTTGACTAAGAAACATCTGCTACGTGAAAATTTGGAAAATGTGATTTCGTTAGATAAATCGGTTCAGATGTCAAAGCCCTCTTTCAAGAGCCTTAGACCATGAATCATGGGGGAAGTTCGTTAATGCTATTCTTTCTCTGGTGTTGGTCCAATTTCTTGGATAGGTGCAAAAATGTAAGCTGTGATTTAGGTATAAATATTGCAAAATCAAATGCTGCTACCCTATGCCAGAGCAGAAATGCCGATCCTATGGGAATCTATGCGGGACAATAATCCCAAACACTTTTTGTATCCCTGAACAACATAAACCATAATGAACAACATTAAAAGAAAATAGCAGGATATAAACTTAAAAACTAAAATGATATGTGGGAAAAAATCAAGAAGGAATAGAATACTATATTACCCGGAATATGTTTAAAACTTGTGGGATCTATGAATCGTAGGTAGGAAGAAGTTTTAAAAATGGACGGAGTTAAAGGTAGATTGGAAACAGTGTTGTCAACTTTGAAATTTCAAAACGCACTAAAATGGCACCAAGTTTAGTATTTTTTTTATAGAAAACTTTAACTTTAAACAGAAGTTTTATTACTTTTTACAGCACTTTATACAAATGTTTCACACTTTTCATACACCACACAACGCAAAAAAACGAACAATGATTCGACAGCAACTTTTATTACAAAAACAATTATGTACCTACAATTACTATGAAAATCAAAAAGGGACAGCAAATTTCATATAATGAAATATTTATTTTTCTTCACATAATACAAAATATCTACAACAACAAGACCGTTTTACTCTGTACACTGAAACTAAAAGTTGTGTTGAATTAAAAAACGCACCGAAACTAAAAAAAAAGTGCACCGCGCAACAACTAAGGAATTTTCGGACAAAAAATTTAAAAAAGCACCAAAAATGGTGAAAAAGCACCAAGGTGACAACACTGATTGGAAACAAATTCTAAATAATTCTGAAGAAAATAATTGAAAAAGTTGTTATCTTATGTTATCTGTATGCAATTTTTTTATTATAGAAATATTAAACAAAAATATTTTTAAATATATCGTTCCTATTATTTTTTCAACACTGTATTTATGTGTTGGTTACTGTGGTTGCACATTGTCATTGTTCTTATCCTCTTTGTATATTTGTTGCCTTTATATTGGTTTCATATTGCTTGCTGCTAAACAAACACACAGACTCAACAGCAACATGGCAGGGTTTTTTAGTTTATTGTTAATGTCGAGGTAACTCGGTTTGTGGTTTAAGGGGTTTGAGGCAGAATATCCTACAAATACAGGCCGCTTTTAATGATATTACTACGAGCATGTCAAGGAGGGAGAATACGATTTGAGGTTGGTGGTTGAGCCAGAAAAAAAAAAATAAAGTTTCGATGTGTGTTTGTTTGCCTTTATTTGAAACTCATTTAAACGTTTATAATATTTACTCAATATTCAACACTTTATTTTGTTGAAAATTTAAAAACACTATTTAAAATAAAAGGTAAAAAAACAAATCTGGTTCAACTATTGTTTCATAACAAGTCAATGAACGGCACACAACGAACGTTGAGTCTATCACTTGGTATGCAACACCAAATGTTCTGGGTTTGAGGAAAACAATTTATTTGCAAAAAACATAAAAACAAACAAACGAAAAACATTCAATAAATTGCAATTGCTGTTGTAAATAGAATGGAAAATAATGTTGGCAACATTGTTTAGAGTTGTTAACAAAGTTATAGGAAAATTGTGAACATGACAAACAGGACAGGACACGCTTAGTTACAACATGAAAAACATGGCAACACAACTGCACAACTGGGTATTTGTTGTTGGGTAATTTTATTAGCCAACTTTTTATTTCTTGTTTCTTTTGGCGTTTTTTTCTTTTTTTTTTTTTTTGGAACAGAAAAGTTTTCTTCTTCCCATAAACTCGTTAAAATCGAAAACATATTGTCATGACAAAACTTTCAGATTTTTATTTTTTTTTTATTTTCGTAAAAACAAATATATTAAATTTTCAGTGAAATTTTAAGGTGCAAAAATTAATTTTGGCTTAGTTGCTTTAAGTTCTTGTAATAACACATTTGTGTTAGAAAGCTAAACAAGTTTATTTTTCTGTTTTCAATTCTAATAAGTTAAAAGCGCGATTTCATTACATTCTCATTTCATATAAGAAACCAATTTGTAGCTTTTGTCAATTCCGTTTCTGTTTATTTTATTTTCCATGAGTTAGAAATTTTCATTTATTTTTAAATTGCAAATAAAACATTTAAAGTTACATAGTATACATTTTCAATTATGCGTTTGTGTAAACAAACTCTTATTGACATCAGTGTCGGTCTCGTTATTTCTCAATTTGGTAATGCCTTATTCTTGCGATTAAAAGCTGTTCAACTCATTTTTCTGGGACCAACGCACAAATAACTGAATATTGAAAACATGGTTTCAAATTTTGTGAAAAGAAAAAATTAACTTCTGCCGACGTGCTAGAGATGGTGTTAAACCGATATAATGACATTATTAGATTTAAGGGAGCATTAGTGTTCGTGTGATTAGAAGCAGCAACAACAAAAAATTATAAAAGAAAAATAGAATACAGCGCTCTTAACGTGTTTGTATGCAAATTTACACTAAACCGCATTACATTTTGCTGCTGCTGGTGCGTGTGCTATGCTCACTAATTTTATTGTTTTACTAGCAGTTTTTTTATGTCTACAGTGTAGACTCTGCACTATAATATTCTTGAGATTTTTCATTTAAATTAGTTTTTCTCTACATTGCATTTTTTCTCGACTCGACTTTTTTTGCTCGATACATATTTCTACATTTCTTATTACAGTATAACACGGCTAAATACCCGACGCTTAATAACCTTTTTCGCTTATTTACCTCGCACTGTAAATCCCCATACATTTTTCATACTTTTTCAAAACAAAACTATGCGGTTAATACCTTTCGCTTAAACACCCAATTCGGGTAATTACCTCAAAAAAAATTTTCCAACACTGATATATTCCTTGATGCATCTTCGTTTATTTGCTTCAATATATATTTTTTACATAACTTTTTAAATTTCTTATAAATACCCAATGTGGGTAATTAAATAAAAAAAATCCCAGCACTGATATATTCCTGGATTTTTCTGAAAGTGCCTTTTTTAGCTTCATACATACCTAATTGTTTTCATTCAGTGTTGGTGGTAAAAATATTAAATTTAAAAATAAGTGAATAAGTGTAGTGAATAGAATAAAATTTAAAAAAGGATGTAACGAAATGGCTCCCAAGAAAACGTCCCTATCTATGGAGTAAAAACTTTTATTTACTTTTTCTGATATGAATTCCTATTCAATAAAATGTTTTGGTTAATTTTTAATTGTGTTTTCTTTATTTACTTTAATGCCAAGAAATGAAGTAATATTCGCATAATTATCCCTTTAAATAAAATTAAGCGTATTCGTATAAGTGCCTCTGAGAGGTAAATAAACGTGGACGTTTAAATACCTTCCCCGGATAAATACCCAACAAATTTGGACATTTTTGGTGAGGTATTTATCCGTGGAATACTGTAATTGTATTTAAAATCTTTAATTTTGAGTTTGTTGTTATAAAATATACCGTCCATTTGATTCAATGGTTTTAACTTGATAATGAAAAAAAAACAACAACAACAAGCAATACAAATCAACAAAAACTAAAATTAAAAAAAGAAATTAAGGCAGCCAGATTGTTTGAGAGTTGATATACCCAAAAATTTAGAAAAAATTACCGAAATTCCCAAAAAAAAAAAAAAAAAAAAAAAAATATATAAAATTTTAAGTTTTTCAGTTTCCAATTTAAAAACAAATAAAATTCGTTATTAAACAAATATTTTGTGAAGAAAAACTTAACATAAACAAATTGTTTCATTTCAAAATTATACTTAATTCTTGAGAAAACTTAATGGCCCATAATCATAGTCATAGAACAAAATTTATATGTTTTTGTTGTTTAAAAGTCTACTTTTACTTACAGTATGCTTTTTCTATGACTATGATTATGGGCCAATAAATCTACCACTAATTTCTAAGTCCGCTTTCACACTTTTCAATTCTGACTCTTCAAGGCAAGTATTTTTAGATGAGAATGGAAAAGAAAATATTTAGTTCGTTTAGTTTTCTTTTTTTATGTTTTCCGTCTTATTCTATACGAAATTGTTTGCATCTTTGCATTTGCATGAAAAAGTAGAAACTTGATGGTAAAGAGTACGAAAATTTAAGATACTCGTTTGAACGAATTGGCAGGTTGAAAAAAGAATGGAACAGCTACAACTGAAATGTGTGAAATACAGCCCTAATATATTATAAATTCCCTGAAATCCCACTAAATTTTTGAAGTGGGATTTTTCAAAAAAAAATTGGAATTTACTAATTTGTTTAAATTCTTTAAAAGTATATTGGAATATACTTTATATATTAATTTTTAAAGATTTTTGTAAATTCCATAGAATTTCCAAGCAATTCCTAAATTGGGAGTTTTCAAAAACAAAATGGGAATTTACAAATTTGTTTAAATTCTTTAAAAGTATCATGTTATGTTATTACTTCCCATATTTTTAATGTAGAATAGTATCAATAAAACTGTATTTGTGTGCTTTTAGGTCCGAACCTCAAATTTACATATATGTAAATTATATAAATTATATACATGTATATAAATTAGGGAAATAAAGTTATAAACAAAATATTTTTTAAAATTATGGCTAGTATGTATGTATTACAGATATAAGCTAACAATCGGCAATTACAGTCATGTTAAAAACTATTAATTTCTTGTTAAACTTAATGTGCATATGTGATTATGGATTTTGTGTTTAAACTGTTTATTGTATGTATAGTATATCGATGGTCTCATGTAGAAAGGCCCTAACTCGCATTTTTGAAACTTTACAGGAGAAGGTAAAAACATAAGAGAAACTGTAATACTCAACATGTAAATTTTTTTGTACAACTGCTTATAAAAGCGTTATTTTTTACACTATTGCAATAAATTTTTGTGAGGAGGTGTATTTGGGTTAAATGCATTGGAATCGCAAAAAAAACAAATTTCGAAAAAATAGCGAGTTAGGGCCTTTCTACATGAGACCAACGATATGTAAAAAATAACAAAATCAAATATGTACATACTTTTAGGTATTTATGTTGTTGGGAATTTTGTTAACAACAATAAATACATAAATAAATATTGTAAAATACCTTAAAAATTGAAATCTATACAAATAATGGAATTTACAAAACAAAATCAATGCAGATTTAAAATTGTTGCAAAAAATTTTGGTTAAAAAAAAACAAACAATTTGTTTTACAACTTCTTTTATTACGAAATCAGAGCTGGTGTTCTACAGGGGAGTGTTCTCGGACCAACACTTTACTTGAAATACACCTCCGATTTGCCAATGAATAAAAATTTAACCATTTCTACATTTGCAGAAGACACTGCCATTCTTAGCTCACATGTGGATTCAAGTGTGGCATCTAGAGAACTTGATAGTTATCTCAGACGTGTAGAGACGTGGTTAAAAAACTGGAGAATATGTGTAAATGGATCGAAATGTGCGTTTACGCTTAGGAGAGGAAATTATCCACCTGTTTTACTAAACAATATGTATGTATATCCCACAGTATGATACTTTTGCATACATATGGATAACGCCTGATGGCGTCGCCAAATAGAAGCCAAGATTGTCCCAATGATACTGAAACCTTCTAATCTGCACTGGCTAATTAACGACCAATCTAAATTAAGCCGTGATTGTAAAGTTATCCTGTATAAGACCGATTTGAATTATGGGGAACTGCAAGTAATACCGGTATTGATCTAATACACAGGGCCCCATCGAAAATGCTTAGGATCATGACGTGATCACCATGGCATAGAAGAAATGAAAATATCCATCAGAAAAATTCATGAGAGATAAATCTTGAAGGTGCAAAATCAGCCGAACTAGCTTGCGAGATTACTTACTAGAACTCAAACAGCAACAAGGTTTCGTAGAGCTGATTTACCACCCTGCTAATTTTAGTCCCATTTGTCCATTACGGCTCTCTCAACTGAGAGCAAATAGTTTTTAAGGTTTATGTATAAGATTTGAATACTTTTTGTAAGGCCTACGAAGTAAAGGCAAATTCAATAAATAAATAATAAAAAAGTTAAAAAAAAAATTGTATAAAAATATAGTTACATAAATAGTTTTGTATAGCTGTATCTACAGATAGTTTGTTTTAGTCATCTTTTGGTGAATTTGATTGATTTACTTTCTATTGTAAAATATTCATCTATACAGTTTGTATTTACGAACCAATCACTTTGTAATAATTGTAATAATGATGCTGATGACTTTGTGATTGTATTATATTATATTCAATACAATTTTAGAGGTTGTAATAACAATGCATACCAATAACAGCAGCAATAAATAGTAGCAATAGTAGTAAAATAAATAAACTATAATACAATAAAATACAATACAATACAATAAAGGAAATATGCAAATTTAGTAGAAAATCTAAACACAAACTGTTACTGTTTTTTTTTTTTCTATAACATATTTTCTTTGTTATAATTTTTTGTTTTTCTTTCTGTAAACAATTTTGTTTATAACCTTAAACTTTGCATGATAAAACATGTTTGTTGCTTTTGTGAACAAAATGTCATTCATTCAAAGATTTAGGTTGAGTTTCAAATTCTTTCGTGACCTTCTTTTGGCGTGAGTATTGTTTATGCGTATTATTTTAAATTTGACTGTTATTGATATTTTTCTTGCTTTATAAAAAAAAATTTGAATTTAACTTAATTACATATGTATGTATTTATTATTTTTAAACATTCAATTTGTAGAAAGTATAACAAATCAGATTTACTAAAAACGGTTTTAATTCTGTTGCGAATAGAGTTCTAGTTCAGTTTTAGTTCAGTTCTCGTTCAGATCTAGCTCTGTTCTAGTTCAGTTCTAGTTCAGTTCTAGTTCAGTTCTAGTTCAGTTCTAGTTCAGTTCTAGTTCAGTTCTAGTTCAGTTCTAGTTCAGTTCTAGTTCAGTTCTAGTTCAGTTCTAGTTGAGTTCTAGTTCAGTTCTAGTTGAGTTCTAGTTCAGTTCTAGTTCCGTTCTAGTTCAGTTCTAGTTCAGTTCTAGTTCAGTTCTAGTTCAGTTCTAGTTCAGTTCTAGTTCAGTTCTAGTTCAGTTCTAGTTCAGTTCTAGTTCAGTTCTAGTTCAGTTCTAGTTCAGTTCTAGTTCAGTTCTAGTTCAGTTCTAGTTCAGTTCTAGTTCAGTTCTAGTTCAGTTCTAGTTCAGTTCTAGTTCAGATCTAGTTCAAGTTATGAAATTTCAATGAATATATTTTATAAACTCTGCAAACACTTTCTGGACGAAATAATTAAAAGGTAAAATTCGCAGCAAAAAGTATATTTGATTTTGTATATAAGAGTACAAGTCCTTAAAACTACATTATACATTAGGGGGTTGCAAAATAAATTAAAATTTTAACACACATAGTAAAACTGGAAACAATAAAGTATAGACGAGCAAAAACTTTTTTTCAGAAATGTGGGAGGTATGGACCGATCATCTCAAAATTTAGTTCTAAGTAAACAAATGGGCTCTGGAAAGCAGTTAAATAAATCTGAAATGGATTTCACAAAAAATTTTAAAAAAGATGGAAATTCCAACAGAAAAATCGCCAGGTTAATAAAACTGGGCAATAGATATGGCGTTAACGTTCCAACAATAAGAAATTCAAAGTTGACCTCCCGGAAAAAGGGTCAGATTCGTTTTGAAGCCACAAAAAATCGGCTAAATTGCCGGGAAATAAAGGAAAAACTTAGCCTGCCAGTTACAACACGGACTGTTGCCCGCATTTTAAATGCTACTTCAACCATAAGATGGTAGAAATTTAATCAAAACCTCGTTTAACAAAGGTGCATAAGGAGAAACGACTCTTGTTTGCGAAAATGGCAAATGAATGGAAAAACGTAATTTTTTCGGACGAAAAAAATTTAATTTAGATGGTCAAGACTGCTATAGTTGTTATTGGCATGATTTTAAACAAAATAATGTAGTGAGATCAATGAGAAATTTCGGTGGTGGAAGCATCATGGTGTGGGGAGCGTTTTCCTATAATTTTAATCTTCTCATTTGTTTTATAACAACAAAAATTAATTCCCAAATATACCTGGAACTTTTGGAAGATGTTTTGATCACCGGAGTGGATGAAAATGCTGATGAAGAATACATTTTTCAACAGGACAACGCCGCTATTCACGTTTCTAGGTTATATAAGGAGTGGTTTTCCTCCAATAATATAAATGTATTGCCATGGCCGGCATGTAGTCCAGATTGCAATCCAATTGAAATTCTCTGGGGAATTCTGGCCTCGAAAGTATATGAAAAAGGAAGACAATTTTCGACTGTTAATGGCCGGAAAGCGAAAATTAAAGAATGTTGGTGTAAAATTGACACCGAAATCATAAAAAAATTAGTTGATTTAATGCCCAACAGAGTATTTGCTGTTATACGAAATGAGGGTGGTCACACAAAGTATTAAACTAAACTATTGGCATTTCTATTATTTTATTCTCATTAATTTAGCAGTGCGTCTAAAGGAATGTCTCACACAATTTAAAAGTTTTCTTAATTTTTTCTTATTTTTAGTTTTTTTTTTTATTCGTAAGCTTTTAACAAATTATAACAAAAAAAATATTTTGTCTATGTTCAGAAAAAATCATAGTGCGGCCAACCGATTGTCTACCACTGTAGTAGCAAATTTGTAAAAGATTTATGCATGATAAAGTGATTTTCAGAAGAAGGTGCTATATGGGAGCTATATGGACCGATTGTTATAAATTAAGGTAACATAGCTCCACCTTTTAAGAACCATTGGTATGAAGCGTAAATATGCGATAATAATAGTAATTGTAGTTTTATTTTGGTCCACACAACGCTGTAGCTGGCTATTGTACACATTCATTCATGAAAAACCAATACATTTGTAACAGTTTTAATTCTCCTCAATAACACATTGTTAAAGTCGACACACTTTAAATATTGTGTATTTTTATGTGATGCTGCAACAATAACAAAAACTTGAAAAAATAAAGCTTTTAGAATATGCTACAATTTCACAATACTGTAGAGTCGTATGTGTGTTTTGCATTTATATTGCCTGCTCTCGTACCAGTACGTTTACGTGCGTGCCACAATGATTTGTTTTACTCTAGCGATTTTTTGGTTTTCAGTGTTTTTTTAAACAATTTAAATTTCAAAATTGCCATGTAGTCGTGCTAGAGTAGTGAGTAGTAAGTAGTATGGGGCAATTTGGTTACAGAGTTAAAAAGGAATTGTTAATAAACAATTTTTTTTCAAAATGGAGAAATAAACTTTTAGTTTACTAATCATTTTCAATTTGTAAATATTACTTATTAGTAAAGCTAGTGAACTAACTCCTTTAAATTTCCTTTTACTCTTGCTTCATTTCTATTATGTTGCAAACACTTGTTTCGTCATGAATTCTAAAGTGTATTACCTACTATTATTAGTAGGTTGTGCATATAGACGGGTAGTTATTGTTAAAAGAGAGTAAAGTAAACCGCACAAAAACTGCAATAACAAATTGCAACAAAGTTGCAACAATATGTTTGTTGTGTGCTTCGGTAACGGCAGTATGTATCCTGTACGTATGTATGTATATTAGGCCGGGTCGATTTATGGGGAGGCAAAAAAATCGCCCATGGCTCAGTGAAAATAAAATAAATAAAAAATAATAAAATAAAGTGCCAAAATGGTGATTTTTTTTAAATGTTTGTACGGGACAAAAGTCAACAGTTGGGGGGTAGTAGAATTCGTTTTAGAGGTATGGTTCCTTCGGCAAAGTTTCTTATTTTGATCCCTAGAATACGATTTTCACTGAGCCATGGGCGATTATTAAATCGACCCGCCCTAATGTATATACTACATACATATTTAAAGTGTATTTTGTTTGGTAAAGTATTACATGGTTAATGCATTAGTGATTACAGTGTTGATAAAAAATTAACTAATACACTTTGAATTTAAAGTAAACAATATAAAAAACAACATTAATATTTTCAGTATATTAAATATACAGTATATTTAAGCTACTTTAATACACATTTAGCAACATAATAACAATTTCAAATGAAATTGAACGATCATATTTGAAAATTCTTTCTACATATTTCTATTGATATTAACGTAGCACTTGATTTGTACAAATCGATTGATTAGTTTTATGATTAACTTAAAACTATTTAACAGAGACCGAAAATAATTCGTCCATATAGTCAAAAATCAAAAAACTAATTTTAAATAGTAAATGGTGCCAATTAATCATTAAAATTAAAGTGGACCCGTTATTTTCGGTCTTTGCTATTTAATTTTCTACAATTTTTAAATGCATCACTGTTTTGTGTCTTCGCTTATCTGCTTAATGTGTCTTAGCTAAATGTCTACGAAAATATAATGGCATTTAGCCAGTAGCGGGAGTATACATACCCCTTTTGATAGGATCTTTTCACTAACAGTTGATTATTATCTATACAATTTCGTAGGCTTTGCTATGCAACCAGATATCAATTGGTTATTTATACATTCCAGGTAATCGTGCTTAGACTCTATTGTCACTTTAGTATCACGAAGTAATCTGGAATGTAGTCAGTTTCACTTTAAGAAGTAATTATAGTATTCAATGGGAATTATCTATTGCGTTGTACTACGCAGTCCAGGTTATTTGAAACTACTCAATACAAATCATATATCGCTGGACAGATTGTCAATTTAGTTCAATTAATGGTCAGGACATGTTAAATTTCGTATTACTGCACAGTACAGTCATTTTTAATCATTCGACGAAGAAAACCCTAAACTTAAAACTATTAGTTCAATTTGCTTTACTCCAGAAAAATGTTAATTGTGGGTCCTACAAAGCCCTGCACTCTACTTGAAAAATTAATTATTTTAAAGCTTCGCAAACAAACAAAAAAAGAAAAATATGAGTGAAATTGCAATAGTCATGGATTGTTCAAAAACAAAGGTTTTTCATAGGTAATTCACACAAAAATAAAACCAGAGCCAATAAGTAGGTACTAGGAAGCGAAAAATAACGACATGATTTGTTTAATGCATAAAATCAAAAGAAATTCATTTTGGTCAAAATTTATTTCTGTGCATCTGTTACCAGTCGCATGATTAGAACAAGGCTTCCGGGACCTGGAAACTGGAAGAGCCCGTAATCCAAGGAACAAACATAATTTTAATATGTTGTATTTTGCAAAGAAACATCTACAAAATAAGAAAATTGGGCAAATGTGCTTTGACCAGATGAAACGTAGATAAATTCGTTTGATTTTGTTGGCAAAACCTTCGATCGAAGGCTAAAAATAAAGAATTAGAACCCAGGTATAATCCAAAAACCGTGAAGCATTTAGAAAGTTCGGCAATGATATAGTTTTCATCACCTGTGCCCATGTTCTGTAACTTCCGCGTCGAGCAACTTTTCGATTAAAATGAAAATGAAACAGAAATGCCATAAATTGAAACAAACAGCTGTTTTTCTCATAAAACTGTGTCTGTAACTTTTTTTTGGCGAATAATCGCTCGTACTCGTCAGTTTACACATTTATTTGTATAGCCGACGTAAATTTTGTTCGACGTCATCGATATCTGTGATTAGCGATTTCAAACACTGAAATTCCACAACGACTTTGAGTTGTATATTTTGATATTTCTAACGTAACGGCATACATAATTCCTTTTGATAGTTTTCGACATGAGTTTCAGACACATTCTTTTCTCACTTTTCGAGAAAGGATGAAATATTTTGTTTCACATCTTTTCAACGCGATAAGTTTTCACCAAAGTTATAGAACATTGGCACTGGTGCCGGCCCAATTAATTGAATAACTGCAAAAATGTGCGCTGTGGATTACGTATAAATGTTGCAAAATCAAATGCTACACTCCGCATTTCATTAAAATATTTTTCACATTTTAAATCCATCACTGTAACCACAGGCCTATGATTATTTCATTCTATTAACACACCGACAATTTCAATTTGCTCTGCCCCATTCAAACATATTCGTACGAGTTAATTCATGCAATTGCTCAATTACCGAAACCATCATCGACACTGCCACAAAATATTTATTTATATTCTCTGCAGTTTTGTACAAATAGACAAACAGCCATTGCACCGCGCTCCCTTATGATTTTCAAATTCATAAAACCACATTAATTGTTCCTTAAGCGCGGTGCATATTTAGTCATTTAAGTGCAAGCAACAAAGAGTGCAACGACTTACAGTAGTAGTATAAATTTTCCACCCATAATTCTAGTCCCTGTTTGTTTGCTTATCATTATACAATCAACTGCAAAGAGTGTAAGCGAAAAAACGTGCAAGATTTATGCAACGACATACTCGCTAACACGAAATTGCTATAACAAACAAAAAAAATCCACTCAAGGCAGACAGGCAGGAATATGCCAACTCTAATACAAGGCATGGTGTGTGAAAAGCCGTTTGCCAAAAAGGAAAATAAAGTGTAGAAAAAGGTTCATGTGAAATGCAATGAATTGGCAAACAACACAATTGACTCGCAGCTCGGTAATCACCAAATAGAAAAATGCACACATAAGAACATCATATGTACATTCATTCATTCATACATTCATACTGGTATGAAATCATTCTTACACAGTCTCATATGCGGAGACAGAACGTTATAATGGCATATCCTGCAGAAAAGTTTGGCAGGATAAACCATGTGTCGCACAATGAAAATGAACACAAAATTTAAACAAAAAAAAACATAACGGAAAATAAAATGGAAAACCATAACCATAAGGAAAACAGGCAAAGAAAATAAGCCAATAGAAGAGAATAAACAAACAAACAAACTAAAATGCCAAAAACAAGCATGTTGCGTTTGAATTGAAGAGAGTTTCTTACACTCAAAATTAAATACGTTGTAGTTGTAAGCAATTGGTTTCCAAAACGGGAGTGTACACGCTGCGACTTTTACCTGCGACTTTTCTCATGCGACTCGAGTTTATAGATGAAATACGTAGTGGAGAGTACGGGGTAGCTAGTGTCGCAGGTTTTGTCAAACGAAGTGACAAATTTGACATTTATTATTTTCTCTTGTTGCCAACATGAAATTTCATTTTATGGGATTACAGAAAATGTTTGGCCACACTGCGAATAAATAAATATAAATTAAAAAGAAAACAAATTGTTGTTTTAATTTTAAATAAATAAATACTATGTGGTCAAAGAAAACGTCAAATAGTCGCAAGAATGGTGCAACAAATGTTTCATCATGTGAACAGATGAAGAATTTAGAAGAGACGCCAAAAGAGAACGTCAGCAGAGTCGCGGCAAAAAATCGCAGCGTGAGAACCCACTCAAAGTAACAAACATTTTAAGAATCAAATTAGAAAAAGTAATAGAAAACCGATATTTTGCAATTCATTTATGTTGATTTTTCAATAATATAAAATGTATACATTATCAGACTCTACAGTGGGTCAGAATCGACTTTTTTGGGAAATAAATCAGCTGATCAGAAAGTAAAGTTTTACAAATTACATGTAAAAGATGACTTATTTTTAGCCGCCACAGCTCCCACCTTAGAAGGTGTGCGATGTTAATCTATAAAACTTAAACACGACTGCTACTCGGCTATGTCCATGTAAAAATTTATTTTGATTCGACCTGTCGTTTAGAGATGTCAGATTAATATTAAAAAAATTTCGATTCTGCCTTTTACAGGCTCTGGAATAATCTCAGTCAGTCCAGAGATGCTCTGGAAACTATAAAGGACAATATTGATTTAAGAAAATCTTCAAGCTATATTTTAAGAACACCAGCCAACAGTAATTATTGATGCGATCAAAAGATTGAAATTTTCACAAATTATAATGTTACCAAAGACAGAAGAGTATTTGATGACATTCTCTAATAGACGAATTAGTTTATTATCTGGTTTGTCAAAACTATTTGATAAAGTATTTCAAAAGAACATTATAAACCGTGAATTCCATAGAAATTTAGAGCAAGTTCGCTGAGACATAAGATTAAATGCTTAATGCGTCCTAGTATCCATAGATTACTAGAGTCTAACTTATCGAAACGGTTGTTTATGGCAAAGTACAGTGATTATGTGACAAAAGACTAGGAAATCAGAGCAGCAGTTTCACAGGTAAGTTTCTTTTTAAAGATGGTTTTAAAATGAACTATTTACTAGACAAAACATTTAACATTTTCTTTCGAGTTTATGCTAAAAACTAACAAAGACTGTTCTGGTAAAAGTTATACACGAAAAAACGAATAAACAAAAACAGAAAATTCTATTTTAAAGTTTTAAAAGATTAAATTATATGTAGAGTATACTCGACGACGATTCGTTTAAATACATGCATGGCCTGCCTGTCTGCCTGTCTGTCTAACAGTGAGCAAGTAATCTATGGCACTAATGTAAATCTTCCTCCCCCTCTGCCGATGAAGATCAAGTATGACATAAATTATTGATTCATATAACGAGTACCAGAAAGAAATGCCACAAAAAGTGAGCAAGAGCAGCAGTAGCAGCTGGAAAAAAGGTCATAAATAATATCAAGTAGTGTGTTATGGTAAATATGCATTGCATATGTTTTGACTTTGTATTGCATACTTTAAGGAGCTTAACAACTACACAGCACATAAATCATGCACTCAAACACACACACGACACACTGCATAAACTATAAAGTAGAAAATAATGAGCATTTATGGCAAATGTAAATAGATTAAAGCAAGTAAAATGTATTGTAATGTATGTATGCATGTGAAATAAGTATGTTTACACAAAAAAAAAAGAACTTATTGGCTTGTTTGCAAAATCAGACAAAAGCTCAAGGCTAAAATGAAAATCCTTTCTAAACTTAAAATATGCTTGTATGTTGCATACAACAACAATATTTAAACATAAATTTAACATTTTCCTAAACATTTTATGCAAATAATAAATTATTATTGTCTAGCCTTAAGATATGCAAGTGTTAAAGGGTGGGTTTTTGGGTGTTTTAGACCGAGAGGGCGTGTTAGTGGGTATTTTAATTATTACGTTTAGCAATAGGATTAGCAGTAAATTATACTAAGCCGTAAAATGCATTAACAAATTTAACACTAATTGCAAATAAATGTTTACAACAAACATTTTCAATATGAGCACACACAACAAAATTTTCTAATAATCTAAAATGAGTAATTTGTTATTTTTGCTGTTGTTGTTATTGGTTTTAGTGCTAATATCTTGTTCAAAAACATAATCATATTTTCTATTAATAGTGACAGCCCTGCCAATACCCATTTTGGCAGATGATGTTTGCAATTGCTCTCAATTGTATTGAAATGAATGGGATGTGGTTGCTGTTAAACTAAAAACACAAGCGCCACTTATGATCCGCAAATAAACTAGGAAATACAGTGTATTATACATATGTACAATCACAGCCATGTGTATATTCGATGCTCATACGTACTACATTATTTATTGAGATTATTAGCATTTGAAATGGCTTGTGATTTAGCCATACATACATACTACACGAATGTGTAATATTCGCATGAGGGCTGGCCATGGATATTTTATGAGAACAACTTTAATTAGGATTTGAATTTAAAAGGTCTTTTATTCGATTTGTGCCAATTTAAGTTTAAGATTAAAAACTTCTGAACCATAAATTATTAACATTAAAGAAAAGCTAAAAAAAGGGTAGGAACCCTTTTTTATGGTGCAAAGAAGAAACACTTCAAACATAATATCATAGTTGATTCTTACTGTTAAATGACTGATGGTTTTATGGTGAACCTATACTGCTTAGCTTTCCATGAGTTTCTTTAATGGTCGAAAAATAACTGCCAAAAAATTTTTAAAAAAATAATAAAAATCATTGCCTTTTATTTAAATAGGAAAATAATAGAATCAATAGTTGTTGAGGTTTGCTTATGTTTTCAATTATTCCCTTATTTTCGATTATTTGAAAATTAAATTATTTTCAAGCCTTGAAAACATTAAAACAGTGACGGATCGGAGGAGGGAAGTGAAAAACAACAACACGGGTTGTTAATTATTTATTTTATTATAATTAAGAAAAAATAAAGTAGGTTTGAAGTGTGCTTTTAGAAAAAAATTTCATACAAAATTTTCTTAAAATACATTTGAAGTCTACTTTAATTTTTTCTAAATACGACTGTTAATATGCAAAATCTAAAGAAATCCATTTTGCCCACCCGAAGTGCTTAAAATTGATTTATGTACAACTGAGACTAGTCGCACAATTATATCTACCAAAATGAGTAAAAACCCCTAGTCCGAAGAAGGTACTCGTAACTTAATTGAGAAACAGAATGTTAAAAATAGGTTGTGTTTTGCTAAGAAACATCTACACCAGTAAAATGTGCTTTGATCAGATGTAACGAAGATACATTATTTTGGTGCAGATAGAAAAAACCATCGTTCGATGACCACAAAACAAAACAATTAGACCCAAAAATTATATGGAGTTGTCCGTTTTCATTTAGTGTCGGGCGCTGTGGATTACGTGGAAATATTTCAAAATCAAATGGAAGAGAATAATTGCCGATCATAAGGGAATCCAGGCTGGACAATGATCCCAAGCCATCATCTAGTTAAGTCTTGGTTTTAGCATAACAAAGTCCATGTGATGGAGTGGCCGTTACAATCCCCGCACTTAAACCCTATTGAACATCTATGGGCAGTGCTAAACAAGAAAATAGCGGAATGTAAACCTGAAAACAAAAATGAATATAAACACATTCAAACCAGGGTTGGAAAACTTGGCATAACTATACTTTTGTTGATACATTTTAGACCCAGTTGGTACCGTGGTACTACCGCGAGCCATTTGGTACAATTTTAAAATATTGCTATAAAAAGTTTGTATTACAGATGAAATACATAAATATATGTATATATGGTGAATTTCACGTCAAGTGACCCAATTTTAAAAATCGTTGTCTTCCGACATTGGATAGTAGGCCAGACACATATTTTTAGCTTTATCAGTCCAGAAGTGGCGGAGTTAGAGGGGGTCAAAAGTTGGACATTTTGGTCCATTTTGGTACAGGGTTTTTTTAAAATAAGTGTAACTTTTCACCTATTGGTCCTAGCAAAAATTGTCCAACGGACTTTAGATAGCTATTTCTTCAATCATTCCAAAAATATTTTTTTTTAATTTAAAAATTTTTTAATTTAAAAAAAAAATATTTTAATTTTTTTTTATTTTTTTTTTTTTAATTTGGGCCCGAAACATATTATCAAAAAACTAATATACAAAAATAATAACATTAAACATATATCTTTACCAGATAACTCTATTAGAATATATAAATCAATGACCTACATTCCAAAAATCTCGGAAAGGATTCATAATTCGGATATTTACAACAAAGAAAAATATAAAATAGCTCCAAAAACAAATAACACTCTCAGACAACTTTTTTCGAATACAAAAAGTAGAATTGACGACATGGATAAGTCAAATCGTATCTGCAAAATAAAACCAAGTATATATTGGGACTACAAAGAACATGCTGAAAACTAGATTAGCAGGACATAGATCGGATATAAGATGTAGAGATAAGTCATAAACACAAAAAACGGCACTTACAGCCCATTGTGCAATAAGAGGACATACACCAGATTTTGGCAATGTACAAATTTTACAAAGAGAAGAAATATATAAACGGAGATTTACATTGGAAATGTTACACATCAACAGGATCGAAGAAGAAAAGAGAATGAACTACCGGACTGATATAGAAAACTTATCAAAGAGTTATACTTATATAATAAATAAAACAAAATATAAAATTTAGTGCAATATTAAATGTTTAACTTTAAAGTCTAATTACACAGTACAACAGCCAATCTGGGGGGTGAGAAATTCCAAGTCAGGGTGATGGTACTAGGTCAGTATAGTAAAACCCTCAAAGGGTTTGGCGTTCGTATGTGTCAGTTTTTTTATGACCTTTTAAATTTTTTCCTTATCTTGATGTTTTTTCGCTTAGTTGTAACATTTTGGCAAAAACGTAGTTTAACATAACTCGAGAACCACTTGTCCGATTTTGATGAAACAAATTTAGAAAAAATTGCCATAGATTACTTGCTCTGACACATACGAACGCCAAACCCTTTGAGGGTTTTACTATACTGACCTAGTACCATCACCCTGACTTGGAATTTCTCTCCCCCCAGACAATAATCCCAAAAATGTTCCACAGTGTTATTGATGATTGTAACTCATTGTTGTTGTAAGTTTTATCTTTATTCTGTTGCAATAGTAAAGTTAATTAATTTGTATTATTTCTGTTTTGTGTATAGATTTTCCTGATGATGCTTACCGATGGTAGGCGAAATATTGAATAAATAAAATAATTGATTATAACACAGACCTCGAGCCTGATTATTTACCTAATTTATTTAAAATTTAAAAGGTTGAAACACAGATATTAAAAAAAAATCGTGAAACTTTATTATATCGTAAAGTAAACAGAATGAGGTTACGTATGGAACAAGATATCGTGCAGATGGCCACCGCGGCTTTGCTGGCACATACGCGATCTTTTAATGAAATTTTCAATGATCTTTTTGCATAAATGCTGCGGTATTTTATTAATGCAGCGTCCAATTTCCTCTTTTAAGGTTTGAATCGTCGTCGGCTTATTCGCGTAAACCATCGACTTCAAAAAACCCTAAAGAAAACAATCTAAAGGTGTTAAATCGCACGATCTAGGCAGCCAATTCTTGTCTCCAAAACGCGAAATAACACGACCGCGAAAGACTGATGCATTTTGTCTGGCTGTATGACATGTGGCGCCGTCTTGTTGAAACCACATGCCCTCCACATTCATTTCTTCAATTCTAGGCAAGAAAAAACTGGTTATCGTTTCATGATACCGAACACCATTGCGTTCTAGATGGGACACCCTTTAGTTGTTCTAAATTAAAAATAATTATGGAAGAGAAAAATATGTTTGCATACTTGGCTGGAAATTTAAGTACCTTAAGTATCTTAAAAGATACTCATTCATTTACACACACACGCACACCCATAGAGTGAAGAGTGCTGGAAAAAGCTAAAATAGACAACAACATCCTTTGTGTCTATGGATTTTGTGGTGTATGAATAGGATCTAAATTAAAAGTTATACATTTTTATAGTTTTACATACGAAACACTTCAATTTCCATTTACTGATGTGATGTGTATTTAGTGCTGCTCCTGATGTCGATGTGATGTGTTGATGATGTGATTAAAGGCGTATTCACCCATTCGTTTTGAACAAAATATTTGTTCGACAAAGTTTTTTTCATATGAAGTTGAGAGAGAAAATATTCATATGAAAAAAACTTTGTCTGAAGAAATATTTTGTTCAGAACAAATGGGTGAATCCACCTTAAAAAATATAGGAGCGACTGAAAATTCTTAAGTTATATTCACTGTAGGTAGCTGCCTATTGTTCAACTCAGATGCGAGCTTATGATTTCAATAGAATAACTTGTCTTCAAATGTAAATTTATATACAAAAGGTTTAAATTGGTTACACTCTAGATTACTTGGATACTATAAAGTGACACTTGAATTTTTGAGAGGTGGCTGGAAATAAATAAAGTAACCAACTGATTACAATATTTTATAAGATTTTAAGTAGATTTAAAAATTACATCCCCTGGTCATGTAATTCTAAGGTGCTTTCCTTTCACCTTCTACAACAAATGTTATAAAATATAGCATTGTTACTTACTGCAAATGTAAGAACATTTCGATGCCGTTTTTAAACCATTTGGCACACTGACAATTTCAATTTCTTGTTTCGTAACATTGACAATGCACTTCACTTTAGCAGCATGCATTTTAATTAAGATGAATCCCGGTAAATTACAACGGCAATGGCAAGCTTTTCATTCATTCTCATTTAAGAAATGTTTTAATAAGTTTTGAAAACGACAACAAACTAGTACAGGGTGTAACCAAATAGAACAACTTTATATTCAATGATTAGAATCCTATGACGACTCTGTGTTAAATGAAAGGATTTTTGTAATTTTGAACTACACTTCGAGTTGTTTTTTTTCACTAGTTTGGGTGTCATATTTCTGCTGCTTAACTTATAGAATTCTTGCTCAGATTTTATACAAATAATAGGAACATTTTACTAAAACCTGTTATTGAGAAATTCCTTTAAAGCATGCTAATGTATTCTGCCACAATTAAAATATTGGGTGTATAACTTCAAAATGTGGCATTTGTTTAAATGTTTAGTTTTATTTTGAAACATATGTACAATATAAAGTTATTTAAAGTATTGGCCATCTTCATCTTTCTGGAAACAAGTGAATTACGCGCCAAGAATGCATAAAGATTATTTCGCATACCTTGTTCTAGTCGTACCGGGCAGGGTCTGAACTATAAGACGGATGAGGCGAAGCTACACAACTATGTACTTCGTTCCTAATGGTTTCAGAAGCATGTGGTCGAGCGTTGTTTTGATAGAATATTACGCTTTTATATTCATACGATTTCTTACGCTTGGGCTTATCGTAATGGATTAATTTTTCGATGCATAAATTATTTTCTTTTTTTATAGCATCAAGTTCTCTCGGCTTCAATTTACATATAGGGGAGAGGGGGCACGTTTGAACACGGGGCACCTTTGAACAATGTTGATAAAATCTCAGTTTAACATTTTTTCCGACCCTTAACCGAGTTTTTCACATGCCAACCTTGTTTTCTAGCAACGTCAACAAATTTTTCTCGTTTTTTCAGCCGTCTACCGAATGTAGTTGGGTGAACAAGTTTTCGCTGTGCCATTGTAAATTTTTTTATTTTTTTTGTAAGAGTGTAAGAAGTATTCAGTGATCGTTTTCTTTCGTGAAAGAGATTTATTGCAGTCCAAAATTCATTTCAAACAAAATTAAGTGAAGTTATTTGATATTTATGTAAAAAAAAATATTTATTATAAATTTCCGTGAAATGGCATGCCAGTTCAGGTTTGAACAAAGAAAAAGGGGGCACCTTTGAACATGTTAATTTATCAACCGAAGTACCAAACATTGTTGATTCTCTCTTATTTTCTGAAAATGACGAATCCAATGCTGATCATGATGCTTGAAAGGAAAATGTAATGTCACTTGAAATCGCAAGGCCTTTTTCGTCTTAATAATATAAAACTTACTTTTGATCTGAATTTGTTTTTATTTTTTAATTGTTAATGTTTATGTTTTTCTTAATAAAAAAAATCGAATTTATTATATATATAAAAAATATAACTGTTTATGTTATTTTTGAACATAAGCGCTACAAGAAAAAATTGCCGTTCAAAGCTGCCCCATATAGGGGCACATTTGAACACAATGACGTTATCCATTAAAAAAATTAAAAAATAATATATAAATCGAACTAAAAATAAGTTACTTGTAGACTTAAACTAAAGTTTATTTCCATACATATTAGTTAAATTATGTAAAAAGTCAATAATTCAAAAATATAAATTTTTATGTGGCTTGAAAGCAAAAAGTATTCAAAGGTGCCCCCTCCCCCATTTGGTATCCAATTTGTTTTTGAATGAATCCGACTGCTCGTAAACATTTTGAAATTGCTGCTTGAGTAGTTTCCAATTGATTTTGCAAGCTCTTATTGAGTTTGCCAACAATCTTAATGGAATAATGCCTACAATTCTTGGGTATTAGTATCGCTCTGCTTTGGAGACAGTGTCTGGCAAAACCTATGCCAGGTGAACCAAAACGAGAAATACTTTTAATGCTTCAAACATTTGTATTTGTGTCGTGCCTTACAGCTAAATGTGTGTGAAGATAAATTCGAATTTAGCCCAAAGGGTCCTAAATGAGACTATATTAGTCGGATTTCTGAAATAATTTTGGAATTTATATAAAACGATTTTGAAAAAAAATTTATTTTTGAAACAAGTAACTTTGAGAATGAAATTCTCTACACGAATTTGGACAAATATGGAAATATGTTGTCTCATTTAGGACCCTTTGGACTCCTTTTTCTATATAGTGGGATATGTGTGCAAATTCATATTTGTCCAAATCCTTCTAGAGAATTTCATTTTTAAATTTAATTTTTTCAAAAATTCAAGTATGTAATAAGACTGTTAAGTGCTTAACAGTGGTCTGTTGACTGTAACATTATGAATATTAACAAATGTGGTTTTTGTCTGTGCTAGTTAAATTCAAATTTATCTTCACACACATTACAGCCTTAATTGGCATTGAGCTAGTTCTGCGCAAGCATAGATTTTAAAGCCTAATTTTAAAATACGAAATACCAAGATTGTAATTAAGAAATAATCTAAATACCATTTTTGTCTTGCACACCCTTTTATTTTAACATAAACTCACAGCGTTGTTGTATTTGCTTTTCCATTGAGAGGTTTTTAGAACAAATGTTTATAAATTGTAAAAATTTTTTTGATTTTAATTTATGTAAACGACTAGATACTGCAACATACTCCTGCTAAAAATATTGTACAACAAACTCATATACAGTGTTGGTAAAAGCAATAAGAACTTCTTCAAAAATATTAAAAAAAGCACAAAAATTATTGATTTTCTTACTTTCAAAAGCTACTGACGATTACCACGTAGAGCTCAAAATTAAAAATAGGCTTCAGGAAGGTTGTGTTTTGCTAAGAAACATTTACCTCGGAAAAATTATAGAAATGAGTTTAACAAAATAAAGAATTTCACTCCAAAGTATATCTAAAACAACCTGAACAATGAAGTAGTTCGTTAATGATGTCATCTGCTGTAGGTCCAATTAGTTGGATATTTGGTAAAATGTGCACTGTGGATTACGTAGAAATATTGCAAAATCAAATGCTGTGCCACTCTGGTGGGAATTCATGCATTACAATGATCCCAAGCACACATCCAAACTAGTTAAGTCTTGGTTTCAGCAAAACAAATGGAGTGTAATGGAGTGGCCGTTATAATTACCGGACTTAACCTCTATTGAAACATTTTTGCAGACCTAAAAATATAAAAAAAACAGGATATAACCCTAAAAACAAAAACGATATAAGTGAAAAAATCAAAAAGGAATGTAATTCCATATCTCCCGATATATGTTCAAAACTTGTGAAATCTATCAATCGCAAGTGTTAAGAAGTATTAAAAATGTATGGAGTTTTGAAAAAAATATATATATTATGAGTGACATAAAGGTAGATTGGTAATAATTAAGAAGAAAATATATTGTGCTTATTATTTTGTCCAATACTTTAGATCAGGAGTGCCCAAAAGTTGCTTATGTAAGAGCAAACACCAATACATTTAAATAAAAACTAATTAATTAGTCTCTTTTCTTATGGATCAAATGAATAAAAATTTTTATTCAGTATTTTTTGTTGTAAAAGCGAATACATACAAAGAAACAACACACTTTTTTAAACCGTATCATACGTTAAACAAAAACAAAATCTACATTAACGATCGCAGTCACCAATGTTTACCAGTAGAGCATACAAAAGTGTTGTTGCTTTGCGCTTGCGTGTATAGAGTGAAGTACGACATAAAAAAAACAAATAAGGCAAAGTTGTTTGTGTATTTCGTATTGCTAGTGATGTGTGCTGTAATGAGTATACAAAACACACAGCCTATAGCTGAGAGTTTTTACAAATACAAAAGAGCACCAAGAGTATTGGGCTTGGGCACTCCTGTTTTAGATACTGTACTCTTTTATAATAATTTTTTTCATAAGCAACAAAATGAATTGTTTGTTGTTATTACAACCAACCAGGAACAACACTACAGTGCAAAATTTCTATATTCATGATATCCTAAAACACACATGACCACCACTGATACGAATATGTAGTTGTACAACTGATTATTGTCAATGTTGCATCATGCTCATCAACATCAATGTGGCACAAGTCATTGGTTTTAAAAGCTGCAAACAAGTTCAACGTTCTTAGGCAGGATGAAAAAATAAAATAAAAAACTACAAATTGTAATAGAATTGAATGCAGCAGGTCTATAGAAAACCAACACTTAATGACTTGCTAAATGTTATGATTCATCAGCCGGTGTTTGTTTCAAATGGGAGGATCTTGTTTAGGTTTATCGACATATGTAATTATGTAATAAGGGGTTTCATTAAAAATTTGGATTTTGTTAAAATTTAAAAGTATTTGTTTTTTATATATATTTTTAACAGTGCTCTAAAATTGTATATAAAATTTTTCCAAGAAAATACTCGTAAAAGTCCAGATTTATTCTGTTTAGCTCCGAATATGATTTCATTCACAGAAAATTATTTCACAGTTAGATTTGTGCTATTTCGCGATTCATTTTGGCCCAAATAGGAAGAAGTGCGGCATAACTCTCATCCATACGAATTCAATCACTAGCAACAAAAACATATACAACAATGTCTATTTAAACAGGAAACAACACACAAAAGCCAGACAGACTACAAGAATACACATTTATTTGTTAAATTTTACAAAAACACACTATAAGGACTTTAACACACACAGACAGCTCTAAAGGAGTGTCACAAAACTAGGATTACAGCAGGGAATAGGGAATAATACTACGACAACAACTGTACGTACAACGAAGCAACAATACAGTAGACATCAGCGGCAGACATAACATACACACAATCACAATCCCAAACAAACACAAACAATAGACACATTCATAACAAGGCAGACACATTCTCGTACCTGTAACAAAATACAATCACAGGTAAATTTTTAAATCTCTTATTGCTGCGAGAGTAGTAGTATTGTATAAATATTGTATAAATAAATTCTAATTAAGAGCAAATGGAAAAAAAAACATAACGAAAAAAAACTCTAATAATAGGCAAAATACAATTCTAAACTCATGACCTATTTAAAGTTGGCAAAATGAAAAAAATAAAAACAATTATGTTTAAGTTTTTAATATTTTTATGAAGTATGTCTAAATAGGTATGACATGCCAGACTGTTATTATGATACACCACCATGGTGGAGAAGGTATATTGGGTTATTGCTGTATAACGCCCAAAACCTGAATCCACTCTGATTCACTTCCAGATTCTGAAACGGACTCTATTGGAATAACATGAGAGTTTTGACATTTAACTAGTTGACACATTAAAGTAAAAGAATTGCCAATCGTGACAATGAATTTAATTTCATTTAAATTAAATTAAATATTAATGTTTAATATGGTGTTCAGACATGCATTTTTAATTGAGTCAATTATTGGTTAATTAAAAAGTGTTCATACATGCTCAATAATGTAATTAGCGTTTGACAGCAGCTGACAAAAAACAATACATTTACATATTTGGTTCTAATATTATAATTTTCAGCCTAAAAATATTTTTTTTTTTTTTTTTTTTTTTATACATTTAATTTATTTATTGAATCTTCAGAAATGAAATGACAATAAGTTTTCGAATCTTAATACTAAAAGAAAATAATAAATCCAGCCAGTGCTAGACAAAATATTATGATACTACAAAAAATTTATATCCACTGATCCAGTCATCTGTTTTGCGCTTGAGTTAAAGCAAGGGTATCCCTCCTTCTCAACCGAACATGGCCAGTAAAGTTAAGGATGTCTCGTGCAAGTGGGTTTGGATGGTGTTCAAGTTTGCTGACATATTTTGTATTTGTATTTATTATAAATAATTGACTTTCTAAAGCAACAAGATATAAAATCTTATGAATGACAGCTCTAGAATCAGATTAGTTATCACATATAATAATGGTAAAAGTGTAAAAATAACATTTGTTGCAACTAAATATACTAATCTAATGAAATTTAATATTTAACAAAAAAAAAAAAAAAAGCAGTAATAAAATAATAAGATAACAAATAAAATAAAAATAATAAAATAAAATAAAAATAATAAAATAAAATAAAAATAAGATAAAATAAAATAATATAACAGGAAGATTAGACATTTTAATGTAAAACTTTGGCAAAATTTCAGTTTATGGGGGACACCCGTGGGGAAAAAAAAAAAAATGCCACGCCCCCTTAAATGACCCCAGGAGTGCAAAAACCGCCCGATCTGGCAACTATGGCTATTTTTGGAATCGTGAAGACATTAGCTTTCATTTGATACCCATATTGTCTACGTAGGTGGGCCGGGTCGTTTTTCGACTGCCACGCCCATAGGGGGCGTGAGCCCCCTTTTTCATTATGATTTTCGTACTCCTGGGAACATTCTGAAGGGGATGGCATATTTAGATTTTTTCTCTAGGGGTGTCCCCCATAAACTGAAATTCAGCCAAAACTTTATGCATAGTACGTCATTAACAATTTTTTGAATTTCATTGCGTTGCTGGTGAGTTGAACAATTGTAGGAAGATGGTTCCAGAGATATATTGTGTAAACGAAAAACTGGTTAAAAGATGCGCTGTTTCTATACGTAAAGGTAATAATGCTATTATTTCTTGCAGATGCTGTAAATGTTAGCTTATTGTATAGGTAGCTGGGTTCCTTAGTAATAATAAGTTTGTGTAAAAAAAGTAAATTCTTGAACTTCAGATAGTTATCAAAAGTCATTCCAAGGATTCTTCTGGAGTATGTTGCTACACTCGCAAACCTGGGTATACCAAAAATATAACGAATAATGTTATTAAATGTAGTGTTTAGTTTTCGTTTGTCATTACCATTGCACCCGGCGAAAACTTCAGAGGAATAAGTAAGTTTTGGTATTAGGTATGTCCTAGCTATCATCATTCTTATTTTCGGTGGTGTGAACGGTTGACTATACCATAGACTTCTGAGCATACCATATACTCCGCCGTACGTTTGGTTAATGTGGTCAGACCATGTAAGTGTACTATTAAAAACGACACCCAGATTTCTAGCCGAGTTTACCACCTTAATTTTGTTTCCACCAAGATATATACCTACGTCATCAACGATTTTCATGCTCTTCTTGGAAATGATAAGGTATTTCGATTTTTTTGGATTTAGGCATAGACCATTTGCAGTGGCCCAGTTATAAATCTTGTTGAGATCGTAGTTAAGATTTTCAACTACATGTCTCACCGATGTTTTGGAGCAGTCAATGTATAGCTGGACATCATCGGCATACATATGCATGTTTGAGTACTTGATCTGAGAAGGAAGGTCATTGGCATACATCGAGTATAGAAGTGGACCAAGTATCGACCCCTGAGGAACGCCCCTTGGCATGGACAAAGGGCTGGATACAGCTCCATTGTTTGCTACAACTTGCCATCTGTCAGAAAGATATGACGCAACAAGTTTCGATGCGGTATCGGAAAAGTTGAACAATTTTAATAGTTTCATGATCAGCATTTGGTGATCTACCGTATCGAAGGCCTTTGAGTGGTCAAGTAAAACCAGAAAGGTAGTTTTACTTTCATCCATGCTCTTTCGAATATTTTCACTAACTTCAGATAAGGCTGTAGTGCAGCTATGGCCTCGCCTGAAACCAGATTGGCGATTTTGAGGCGTGTTTTGTAAATTCGACTTTCACCAAAGGAATGCCTAGATCTTTGTGGATTCGAGAATTTTTAACATACCATGGAGCTGCAGTAATTGTACGTAGAATCTTATTTTGACCCCTTTGAATTTTTTCAATGTTGGATGCTGAGGCAGTACCCCATAATTGAATTCCATAACAGCCTAAAAATATTGTTTATCAATTTAAAAGCGAAAGAACTGCCATTTTATTTATTACTTGTCACAGGGTTGTATTTTTAATTTTAACAATTATTAGAACAATTAACTCTTAATGAAGCAATTACCTTAATTCAATAAGGCATTAATTAAATAATTTCAATTAAAAATGCATGTTTGAACAACTTCTTTTTTTTTTTTTTTTTTTTTTTTTTAAAGAGAAGTAACACTCAGGCAATTAATATGCCTATATGTATATAATTGCGTTAATTTCTTTGCAAAGGGGATATATTGAAGAAGTAAAGGTGATGAAAGCAGAAGAAAGCTTTATATCACAACTCTGCAATTGCGCATTATGTTTGTTTTAGAGCAGCATTGCAGCGCCTCTGGTGGTAAGTAGGCGCACTATTTTTAAAGCTTGATTTTATAGCCTTTTTTTAAATTATTTTACTTCGGTGGCGTTTGAATGCTATACCACAGAAGGAGGCCGCTGTGATAAATGTTAGTTCTGATAGATAGAAGAAAACTAATAATTATCAGAAACTGATGTTGTTTGAGTGGCAGTGGCTGGGAATCGAACCCGGGTTACAAATACCAACTAATGCTTAATGATCAAATGCTCTAACCAATTAAGCTACAGCACCCTTTCGTAAAATTCCTCATAATTGTGATCAATATCCTTCGTCTTTTTAAAATCGCTATTGATCCTCTGCTGGGTGAGAATTAATTTCATTCAGTTCATTTTCAAACTGAAATTACTGGTTGATGGTTTATTGAAAGTATACCCGATCCTTATATGTATTTTAAGAAAATTTTATCTTGAATAGCTTAAAAAGTGTTCAAGGCAATATGACCAATAGTTTAGTTTCTATTCAAATTTAAAAGTGAGAACGTGAAGTACGAGAACGTGTGAAAAGGTTCGCTGGGACCTTGTACTGAGATTTCAAGAAATCTTTAACATATACACTTTCTTTTGGTTTGTTTTATTGTTTGAGCACATCGCAAACGTGTTCTTTGAATTTTTGTTAGTTCTTGTATTATTTTATTGTGCCTTTCCTAGAAAATATAATAAACTTTCCCTTTTGGATTTTTTGTAACCTGCTTTATGTTTGAACACAACACAAACGTTTCGTGTTCTTTGAATTTTAGTTACTTTTGTTAAATAAAAATTAATTTAAATAATTAATTAAAACTTAGATAAAAATTTATTCATTATTTACATTCATTATACATGTATAATTAGTAAATTATAGCAAAACAAAAAAATGTCATTTTCATATAAAATTCCATACAAATAGAAATGACTCGTCCAGCGGAGGGTTAAGAAATTGGTTGACAAAATTATGAAAATTCAAAAGCAATTATTAAACCGCTATTTTAGTTGTTAGAACTCACCAAATGTGTCTATAGGGTTTAAGACCGGGGAGTGTGAAGGCCACTTTATAACATTTACTTTACTTTTTGCTTAAACCGAGACTTAACTAATTTGCATGTGTAAATAGGATAATTTTTCTGTATGAATTCCCATAGGAGCGGTATTTCTGCTCTGGCAAAGGGTAGAGTTTAGTTTTGCAATATTTCTACTTAATCCACAGCGCAAATTTTTCCAATAAATTGGAACGACACCAGATAAAGAAAACCAATGTCATATCATTAATGGATCTTCTTCAAGCTTTACGGTTTCATCAGGTATACCTGGGTCATTATTTTAATTTGTGCCATTCTAACGAAAGTTTTGCCATCAGAACCAAACAAATTTATCTTTGTTTCATCTAACTAAAGGTACGGTCACACTTGGCAAATATTTGTTAGGACCACTAAATAAGATATACTTGAACTCGTTTATTTATTAAAAAAAAACTTGCTTTATTCAGGACAGAACACAACAGATATTTAATTTTATTTTCTTTGATGACGTTTTATCTTGCAAACCTCTTGTAAGAGTAAACAACGCACAGTGGCTCCATTTGAGTTTTTTCGTTGCAAAAATCATATCTTTTGAACCGAACTGTTCAGCCTATGAAATGAGCGTTTGGAAAGGGTGCTACGCTTTGTAGGGGCCTACTTATGGGTTATCAAAGTTAAAATTAGTAGAAAAATCAATTTTATGGTAATGGATGTAAAGAAATAATCAAAGAAAGAACAGGTTTTGCAAATATGGCAAATATACAAAAATATACATTTTTTATTTTCCGTCAAAGTTGAAAAATAGTGAAAAAACGGATAGTTTTTAAATAGTGATTTACCAGGAGAATTACAAAGCAAACAGGTAACTTTTTTTTATCATTATACATTTAATAAATACATCAATCAATACAAAGAAAAAATATGGCGATTCGTTACCTATTTTTTGTGATATTACACCTGAAATCGCAACAAATTGACTAAAAATTGTGTTTTTTTTTTTTTGAAAACCGAAAGTCGGTCAACTTTGAACGGTTATATCTTCTAAACTAAAAATGTGATATTATTAAGAGTGGCATATTTGAAATCGTTGAAAAGTTTCCTATAACATGGGTTTATTCAAAACTTCGTCGGCGCTCATGAAAATTTTGTTTTTTGCAACCTCGTTTGCTCTACGGGCGCCACTGTGCAACGTCAAACAAATTTGTGCTAAAACAAGTAGGTTAAGCTTTTTTTAATAAATATTTGCCATGTTTGATTATACTGTAGATGTTTCTTGGCAAAACACAAACTATTTTTTTATCATTAGCTGAAAAATGTAGCTCTCGGACTACGGAATTTCAATTGATCTTCCATTTTTCTAATTGTGCGACTAGCAGCAGATGCACATACGAGTACATACATACATACATCAATTTTGAGTGCTTCAGATGTCCAAGCCCTGATCAAACTGATTAAACCTTGTCGTTGTTTTCCTATCTCTTGGTTTCTGATTTCACTTTTCTGTTTATTGTTTTCAACACTGTACTTATTTAATACATTTGTGTATATGATTGCTACAATCATGTGAATCGTAAGATAATAAAGTTGAAATGATTCCGGTGATCATGTAAATGTCTAACAAATTTAAAATTTTCAAATTTTTTTTCTTTCCTTTCTCTTTATTAAGATGGCGGGGCGATTATTATTATTCATGAATACAATAAATTTTCCACTTAGCTAAACGTGATTTTTTATTGTGTATGATATGAAGAAGACACGACCCAAACACCGGCAATCGCACATTTATGTATCTGTTTCTGTGTATGTGTGTGCGTGTGTTTGCATGAGTGTTAATGTATCTGGATGCCTTCCAGTCAAATAACAATTGTTAATTTTATCATTATCATTTTCATCTTTGTATTCAACATTACCATAGAGCATTAAAATGTAGTATGTATTTATTGTTGCTGTTGCTGCTGTTGTTGATAATGTTGTGCACTCAACAATTTTCATGAAGGCTTGAGGCAAATTCGCGCTTAACAACAAAAAGAAGCTACAATTGCAAAAAAAAAAAAAAAAAAAAACACTGCAACTAAGTGTTTAAGAAATTTTGAGGAAGTGTACGAGTATATTGCTGCTGTTGCTGTTGATGTAGGAATTGCAATTGCTGTTGTTGTTAACACTTTACAATTGTTGTTAATGATAATTTGTGAATTTGGAAACTTTTTAAAAATGCATAAATTCATTCATTTGTTCTTCCTGTGCGCATCAACACTTGGCTGACTGGATTACACAACAGAAATGCTGAATTCTTTTCGTTTTCGTTTTTTGGCAATGCGTAAGTTTATTTTAAATTTAAATATAATTGATGATAAAATTTTAATCACAGTAAACTTAGTTCTTCAGACATATACAACATTATATTTAATTCATAAATATTTGATTTTAAATTTCAATATTATTATAGTAGAAATAATGCATATGTACATAATAAACAAATAAAATTTGTTTGAATTATAAAATTATAATAAAATGTTTCAAATGCTTACCTTTAATTAATCCTTTGGACCAGACACGTTTGTATGCAATATAATATATAAACAGCAGCACCTGAAAGTAGACAATGTTTAATAAACATTTAATTTTATATTTTTGCATAGTTTCGATTATTAATTAAAATATTTTGCTTGTTATTAATATGCAATTACAGATTAACTTACTTTTTAATGGCTACTACCTACTGTGAATAATAACTTATTTATTAGCTGCTTATTTGATAGTAATTTGCATAAACAGTTTTTGTTATTACTGATAATATCATTAATATGAATTCACATAGGAATAAGTCTTTCATTGCTTAATTAAAATCTATTGGAGAGTAAAATTAGTTTTAAATGACAATTTTTGATAGCTAAACCAGTGATTTTTCAATCTTTGCAATAATGTGCTCATGCAATAAACACATTTTCTTTTCAACTTTACTTTATAACTAAGAAATGAAGTTTCCATATTTGTTTGCCCAATTTAAAAGTTTTTTGAAAAACAGTCAGTTATAGTGGGCAGCAAACGAGTACATGTTTGTGCTTTCTGCATTTTCTGCATTCTTTGTCATTTATTTTATATTTAATGCTAAACAAAATAATTTCAAATACAAAATTTATAATAACAATTTTCGGGAAATAAACAATTAGCACAATAAAAGCTAGCATGTACTCAATTTTGCGCAAGTGTGTCTTTTCAAATATGTGCACAAAAATATTAAAGTGTAATAGATTCGTATGTGTTTTCTTTGCTTATAGCCTTAAAAAAACATTAGTTTGATACTAATTTAATTGCATGTGGAAACACTTTTTGCAAATTATCCAACACAAACCAAATTATAACACAAAATTTCAACACATATAAAAGCTCAACAGCTTAAAGTAAGTCAGTCAGCGGTCATAGAGACGTTCTATTGTTCCCAAACCACAAGAGCACAAGTTTCATGAGAATTCAAACGAAAAGAGACAAGTGTTTAACACCAAAATATGTTTTGACGATAAAATTAATTTTAAGGCACCGTAAAAGTTTGCCAGATAGCACAAAAATTGAACAGTAGATAACTGCAAGCATGTAATCTAGTCAGCCGAATTTAAATTTAATCGTTTTCAATCCGACAGTAAAAAAAAACATTGCTGGCTCCGAACGACACAGAGAATGAATTGCGGTCATGATATAGGGTTACTTGTGACATGGTGGTAACTCGAACACCACTGCAAAGAATCAAATGAATAATAAGAAAAAGGACTATCTGCGTATTTTGAAACTTCATCTTTTCGATTTTGTAGTTAAGAGCGTCTATCATGTGGATGAAGTTACTTTTCAGCTGGATGTTAAGCCAAGCTATAATTACAAAATTGTGCCTTTTGATGCAGTGGCCAGCTAAAAGTCCAGACCTCCGATTGAGAATTTGTTGGGTCAATACTCTAACGCATTTGGTTCAGCGCGAATGAGAAAGCAGTTAATTGAAAAAAGCCAAAACATGTAAAAAGTGTTTTACGAAAAAACTGGCTATCATTCCCTAAAGTTTTCGAATGGTGCAAAAGTAAGTATATACGGGGTGGTTTTGTTGCGATTGTATTTTTTTTAGAACTTGGTTTCTTGGTTTTTTTTTTTGTTTTGATTTCTAAATTATTTTGTTAAATATTAAACATAAAATAACTAAATGACAAGAAATTGTTTTCAAATTTCTTTATTTGTTTAATTTCTATGTAATAACAAGTGCACAAGTACTAACATGTGCTTATTTGTGCTCTCCACTGTATATATACGAATGGATATTTATTAAAGATTATCATGTTTCTCAAAACTTGTAAACGTTGCCATTAAAAGAATTTCAAAGTAAAGTTATTTCTATTTTAAATAAGTTAGAAAGTATAGCCGGTTAAGTCCGACCATACAATACCATACACCGAGTGCCCCGATAGACTAGGCGATAGAGTGCCGGACTATCAGACAAAGGGTTGCGGGTTTGATTTCCGCCAAAGACTTTGGGTGTTTTCTGCAGATAAGCCAAAAGCATCGCAGTTTGTGTTTGTTAATTATATAACAAAAAAAGAATATACGAACAAAAAACGGTGGGCACAATATGGGAGCTATGACATATTGTGGACCGATCATCACAAAATGTTGTAGTAGTGCATATAAGAATGGCGGGTATGATTAATTATGAACCGATCATCATAACATAAGGCCGAATGATATGTGTATATATGATATATATTTGTGGTGTATTTTTTTTTAGATAACAATACCTTCAAGTGAGCCATCTATGGGAGCTGTGATCAGTTATTGACCAATTTGCAAAATATTTTTGGCGGTGATTTGGTTTTATATATAAATTATAACAGGCAAAAATAGTTTGGAAACGTCTATAAATCAAACATTTATGACCGATAGAGTCCTATTTCGAGAAGACATTTGTAGGAAGGTTAGGTGAAAAGAAAAAATGGCATATACCAAATTTTATGGAAATATCTTCAAAAGTGCTACCTGTACTTTGCACACAGAGTTTACATGGACAGCCAGAAAGCAATTCTGAGTCGATCAGCAGACCTCAATGTGGTCGTTAAAATCAGAAAGTCATTCTGAATCGACCGTTACTTAGGGTGGGTGTTAAACTAATATTCTAAAATATATTAAATATACGTTACACACTATATAGGTGTAGCGTAAACAAAAACACTAGCCAAACAGGTACTTAAAAGAAGTAATTCATAAAGTGTTTGTGTTAAAAACTGTAAATATTAAAATATGAGCTGAATTTATTTCATTATATGTTTCCTTAAAGTTTTTTCGTATTCCGAAAATTATTACTTGCTTGACCTATTTTTATGGAAACTGGCTTTAGAGTTTAATATAAGAAGTCCTTAAATAGTAACACAAAAAGTTAAATTATCATATTCTGTTGTAAGAAAGTTATTGAAAAACTCATTAAAGTTTGCCAATTTGTCAAAAAGAAAGCATGAACACTGTGGTGAGACCTAAATGTGATGATGCTCAAGATTATTGTTATCACCTTAAATTTGCCAACAAGTATCTTGTTCTAGTGAGAGAATGTGAACAGCTTTACACTCGTATTATCGCAGTCGGCTGGGCCGCGAAATGACAGAAACAGTCTTGCACCTCTTTTGTGAGATGCAAATAGCAAAACATACAAACATACATATTTATGTATACCAGACTGTGCGATATAATTGGCTACTTGAATGCGACATCTTTATATTATTTGAAGTCAAAGTAGGAGAAAATTCATGGCCGAAATTCAAACAAATAAAATTATGCAAAATCAACATAGAAATAATTTGTACAAAATAGTAAGTATGTGCTTGTTGTTGATAATTTATTTCGAGCCCACTTTGCAGCTATGAATATTTATCAATTAATTGACATAGAATTCCCTCCTTCCCTTTTCTGATAACAATTGCACATCTATCGTACAAAAGCATTCACCACATAAATGCAAGTGCAGTCAGTCGGTCGTACATTTTAATACGCCTTGAATTATTTTTTATAATTTCTAAGAGTATTTAATGTTTATTATTGTGGCATTAAAAATTATACGATTATGGTGGGCTGTTTTGTCTTGTTTTTGTAGTACGAGTACATATTTACATATTTGTTTCTTTAATTTTTCTTTTTTCAAGATCAAGTTCATGTTTATGTTTCTGTTGAAATAAATGTGGAAATGAAAATCGCAGTATGAGTAAGTTGTAATTGTAGTAGGCATGTTAACGTTGCATGCAACAATAATTATATGTAAGACAATGTTAAATTTAATGTGTTTTTTTTTTTTTTTTTTTGTTAAAACTTATTGTTGCTGCTGTTGTTGGTTTCTTTTTTTTAATACCACTTGTTAGCAATTATTTATAATTTGAAAGCAAAAAAAAAATGCAAACTAAACCATATGATAAAAAATTGTATTGTTATAATGTAAAGGTACCACATGCCCACTATTCAAATATTTAAAGACATAACGAAGAGCTGCTATAAAAATATTTTCACTTTTTTTGAACAAATAATTATTTGCCGATCTTTTAATAAACATGCATTATTCAGTCTGTTTATTTGCCTAATATCTTCACTATTTTTCTATAAGTTAGTAAATATGTATAGTAACAATTAGCACATAAAAGGAGTAAACAAAATATTATATTTTGCATTTACATTAGCTGACTATAACGGTGGCTCATATTCGCCCAAATATTTTAACAATGTGATGCTTTGAAACTTAAGCAAAAAAATACAAGCAATTTGTAAGATTGTCATTTAGTTGTTATTAATGAGCTAATTAGCTGAACATTTCATATGGCTGGAAGGAGCAACATTAAAAAGTACAATGTAAAATTTAAGTTTTAACTTTACAAGCATCATTTATCTAACTACATATTTACATGTTATAATTTTTATCAACGCACTCCTTAGTTTTTGTACAATGTAAGGAATAGTTGATACGATCATACTCAAGAACTGTAGTAATCCTGTGACTTGTTTGATACTTTCAAACATTTTATGTTTTCTTAAATATTCCTTTTTTAAGCTAATCAGGCCTAAACTTTTCCAATGTAATTAAAAACTTTTATTTACATTTTTCCCGACGTTTCGTAGATGTGTTGTCTACTTTTTCGTTTTTTATTATTAGAGAACATTTTTCATTTGACTTGAGTTCATATTTTTAATTAATAACTCGAAGAATACCATTGTGAAACTATAATTTTTCTAGACAAATGACACACTGAAATGCATATTCTACCCTGCCAAGGGCGTCATCAGCAATGTTTATTGTCCAAGATCTACTTGTAAACATCATCTATTTAACTCACCATTTATTGATAAATAGACTTCGGGAATTAAACATATTTCTTATTAATGTTATGAGTTAGAACTAAATTTACTTATGTTTTTACAATGTGTGTGTATTCTTCTTTATTATTATTCTTATTACAAATATGTTGTTACTTTTGCTGCATCTACCGTTTATTGACAATATAAGCAGTTTTTGTTTTTTGTATGTTAAAAAGACAAATTTACACATTTTTCTGAACTCACTGTATTTTTTGCTTTACTTCTCCAATTTGGAAAAAAAGAAAAAAGTGGCGCTAAAACAAGCTTATGGTGAATGTATTACATTGGTTTCAACGTGCGCAAGATGGTTTGCGATTTTAACACAAAAGACAAAGATCACTCAGGCCAGTCAAAAAAGTTTGCAGACCAAAAATTGGAGGCATTACTCCATGAAGATAACGGTCAAACTTAACAAGAGCAAGTAAAATCATTGGGAGCTACTCAAGCAGCAATATCAAAATGTTTGCGAGCAGCAAGATTCATCCAAAAGCAGGGAAATTTGCTACCAAGTGACTTTAAAAGACGATTTTGCAAGTCCGAAATGTTGCTCAAACTCTATAAAAGAAGATAATTTTTGAATGGAAGCATGACTACGATAACCAGAAGCGTTAGAGGTCATATTTGAAGCCCGGCCAACCAACCGAATCGACACCAAAGACAAATAGCCATGGCGCTAAAGTATCTAGTATGATATGTATTTCGTGGGACCAAAATGTTCCTATTATGAGCTGCTGAAATGCAAAAGCGAGCATTCCATCATGACAACACTCGGCCACATGATGCACTACTTGTTAAAAATTATTTAGACGTTGAAGTTTTAAATAACCCTCCCTATAGTCGAGTCTTTGCACCATCTAATCGACTACTATTTATATCGATCGATGCAAAACGCTCTCTCTCTCTCTGGGATACACTTCACTTCAGAACATGCTATCCGAAATTCCAAGCGTTTTTCGCCTCAAAAGATGAACAGTTCTTTTGATGCGAAATTCATATGTTGCCAAAAAGATGGAAACAGGTCATTGCTAACAATGGCGAATACTTTGAATATTCAATTAAATAAATTTAAAAAGAAATTCCTCATTTCTTTAACTATACACCCTATATATAAAAGTATTTTCTATATAAAATATTATGCACAACAGTATTTTCTATATACGAATTACTACGCAGAATTATAAACGCTAATATGAAAATAATATTAACAATATAAATATAAAAAACCATTGTCATCATTTCGTTACATACCATAGTTTTGTTTTAAAGCCTATAATAAATTGTACACAAGCAAAATAAATAACATTTAAAATATATGTAGGTATTTGTAATCAGTTTGACACTAAATTACCAACTCATTTTAATTTGTTTAATTATTTAACAAAAAAACAATTTTATAAAATATTAAACTTACTGTAACAAATGTCAGCTTATTAATTATTTAAATAAATAAATAAAATTACTCTGCAAATGAAATGCAATATGTATTTTGTATTTAAAATTCAAATTAAGCTTATGATAAATATTTGCAAAATTGTATAATTGTGTTGCCACAAAATTTGTCATTATAATATTCATTTGTTAAACATTTCATAATATTTTAGCACCCACATTTTATCTGCAATAAATAAAAACCGAACAAGCAACAACAACAAAAACAAAACGAAACAAAACTAAAATTATCAACATTCATATGAAGGCATGCAAGCAGGCATGCATGCATGAATGACATGACCAGGCCAGGCGAGGCGAGGCATTGGTTTTTAGGAACGAAACTGATACAGCCTAAAAATATTTGGTTCTACATACTGAATTTACTGCTGAAATGTAACAAAATCCAAACAAACATTTAATTTTGTTGCATGTCTAGTCATGTTAGTGCAAGCTGAATAAGGAAGGAGGTGGTATTTGTTAGGGACGAGCAGCTAATCATAAATTTTAAATGTTTAATTTGTTAGAAAAATAAAATACTCGTATATGATAATATAATTTCAAAATGACTTTCTGCATGCAAATTATTCAACAAATATTTGTTAAAAGTTAAACACTCCAAAAATATGTTCTGGATTTGTTTGTCTATTTTTACGACAAATTAAACAAATGATTTGTAGATAAGGACAACACACACAAAAACACAAGCAATTATTACAGCTCCTTATCAGCCAATAATTTGTAATTTGATTTTTTTAAAGGTTCGGTACAAATTAAAATTTTAAAAAACTTATTTTTTAATAAAATAAAAAAATTTTTTCGAACTCGAGGCCAATTATTTGTAAAAAAAAATGTTATATAATTGTAACTCATTGTAAGTGTTTTGTTTTTCTTTTTGTTGTTATTATGTTTTTTATTTTTATTTCAAGCACAGTCGTTGTTAATATTGTTCGTACATTGGAGTTTTTCTTATGCAGCATATACACGTTTCAATTCAATCGTCAATTGAGTCTTTCATTTGAATTGATTCTTGGCCACACACTTCTTAAACTGAATTGAAATTTATATTTTTTACAATTACAAATTTAAAAATCAAATACTTTAATGGCTGAAAAAAGAAAAATAATTGCATTAATGGTTATTGCAGAATGTCTTAATGATGAAGAAACAGAAAAGCGAAGAAGAATTTGATCAAAAGAATGGTTGAAGAACAAGAAAAAAAATGCAAATGAAAATTTAATTTTTTTTTTCACAACCACCAGTAACAAGTTGTTCGGATGTCAGTTTTTTATAATTAACAAACACAAACTGCGAAGCTTTTTGGCTTATCTGCAGAAAACACCCAGAGTCTTTGGCAGAAATCGAACCTGCAACCCTCTGACTGATAGTTCGGCAAACTATCGCCTAGTCTATCGGGGCACCCATAGGGAACTAAAAACAATAGAGCCGGACGATTTTAAAAATTTCACAAGGCTAAATGAAGATGCTTTTCACCAACTTCTAGAAAAATCAATGCCATTTTTTTTAAATATTTTTATTTAAAATTCACTAAAATCAAAAAAGATTTTAAAAATAAACAACTTTTGTTTTGCAAAAGAAAACTACAAACCTAAATTTTGATAGCTAATCAAGAGACTCGAACACACACAGTGCAATCGAATTGAAAGACTTGTTAGTCAACTTAAAAAAAACATTGGAGAAAATAATTTAATGGCCTCGAGCTCGAAAAAACTTTTTTATTTTATTAAAAGAAAAAAGGTCAAAGAAATCAAAATTTAATTTAAACTTATTTTATTTTAAATTTTATTTGGAAAAGTTTTTTTTTTTTTAGACCAGCGCTCAGGGGATGCCCCCTACTTATGCAATGCATTGTGTTGGAACTAGGAAAATAGGTTCTGGGAGGGAGGATAGAGGGAGTAGTGTTTGTGAATATTTGACATGAATTTTCCTATATTTAAAGTGGCATGAATTTTCCTATATTTAAAGTGGCAGGCTGGTAGTTTGTTCCACATACGGACAGTACGGCTAAAGGACGAATTTTCCTTGTAGTGTGTTCCCTAATTTCAGCAGAACACATTCCATTATAGTATCGATAGAACAGTGAAACACAACCCACATTGCGATGATGCTCCAATGAATCAATAGAGTTGGATACCCTACTGTCACCGATAAGCATCTTCGCCCTCTCCTGTACGCGGTCGAGTAACTCTAAAACAGACTTTGAAGCACCGGCCCCTACATGAGAGTTGTATTCCATTTTCGGTCGAATATAGGTGGTGTAAATAGTAAGAAGATCAGATGGAGTGAGTGAAGTAAAGTTTTGACGTAAAAGCGCCCTAAAAACCTTAAATTGTCATACAGCAGCTGACACTTTATTAATACATTTATCTGCTTGTTATAGGAAGCAATTATGCTTTTGTAGTTTCGTATATGTTTAACATTTTTTTTTTTTTTTTTTTTTTTTTTTTTTTTTTTTTTTTTTTATACATTTAATTTATTTATTGAATCTTCAGAAATGAAATGACAATAAGTTTTCGAATCTTAATACTAAAAGAAAATAATAAGTCCAGCCAGTGCTAGACAAAATATAATGATACTACAAAAAATTTATATCCACTGATCCAGTCATCTGTTTTGCGCTTGAGTTAAAGCAAGGGTATCCCTCCTTCTCAACCGAACATGGCCAGTAAAGTTAAGGATGTCTCGTGCAAGTGGGTTTGGATGGTGTTCAAGTTTGCTGACATATTTTGAGGCGTGTTTTTTAAATTCGACTTTCACCAAAGGAATGCCTAGATCTTTGTGGATTCGAGAATTTTTAACATACCATGGAGCTGCAGTAATTGTACGTAGAATCTTATTTTGACCCCTTTGAATTTTTTCAATGTTGGATGCTGAGGCAGTACCCCATAATTGAATTCCATAACACCAGATTGGCTTTAGAATTGCATTGTACAACAAAAGTTTGCAATCCAACTTTAATGTAGAATTTCTGCCGATTAGCCAATTAATTTGCACTGCTTTTAATCTCATCTGGGTAAGTTTTGCGTCGATATGAGACTTCCAAGTTAAACGACGATCGAGGTGGATTCCGAGGTATTTGACTTCATTGTGTTGCGGGATAATTTTATTATTTATTCTGATGAACGAGCATGTATCTTTTCGCAATGTGAAAGTTATATGAATACATTTCTGTTCGTTAACCCTGATTTTCCAAAGCTCAAGCCAATTCTCTAGTTTATAAACATATTTCTGCAAGTTCTGTGATGCTATTTGATGGTCCTTATGAACGCTGACAAAGGCTGTATCGTCTGCAAAAGTTGACGTGTGGATTTTGGGGTCTAACGGCATATCGGATGCATAAATCAAATACAAAGTTGGACAAAGTATGCTACCCTGGGGTACTCCTGCTTCAATTGGCTGAGCGGGGCTTAAAAAATCGCCTTCTTTGATTGTAAATTTGCGACCATATAAATAACTTTTCATAAGTTTGTGGGTGTTAGCAGGCAGAGTTAATTTAATTTTATGCATTAAACCTTCATGCCAGACTTTGTCGAACGCTTGCGACACATCAATGAAAAGGGCGGAGCAGTATTTTTTCTCTTCAAACGACTGTCTTATCACATTTACCAATCTGTGTGTTTGTTCGATGGTACTGTGTTTAGCTCTGAACCCGAATTGGTGATTTGGGATACATTGAGTGTCGTTCAGAATTGGAATCAACTTAGCCAATAACAATTTTTCAAACAGTTTTGAAATTGTCGGCAGTAGACTAATTGGCCTATATGACTCTACTTTAGTGGGGTCCTTCCCTGGCTTAGGAATCATGGTAATCATAGATACCTTCCAATCTGCAGGATAGTATTCTAGGCGTAAAATAGCATTGAAAATAAATAGGATAATTCTTTTAGCTACACGAGGTAACTCCACAAGCATTTTGTTGCGGATTTTATCCATACCTGGAGCTTTTTTAAGATTCAGAGTACCAATAGCGCTTTGAACATCATTAAAGCTAAGTCTTAGAGGTACAGGAGGTCTAATAACGAGTGGAGGCAAATCAGATGCATTATTTGAGTTGTTTATAGTAAACACTTTTCTCAAATGATTAACAAATAAAGTCCCCTTCTCGGAATCATTTCTAGCCCAGTCACCAGTCGGATTTCGCAGAGGAGGTTTTCCTCTAACTGGTCTTTTTAAACCTCGTGCCGCCTTCCATAACGAATAGTCAGATTGTGGGGTACTATCAAGACCCTCCAAGTAAGATTTAAGTGAGGCCGTTCTTTGGGTTTCTAAGAATTGTCTTAGTATATCTCTGCATACCCGTAGCCTAGCTTTCAGTTCAGGAGACCTGTGAATTTGCCACTCTCTTCTAACTCTTCTTTTTTCTGACAGGAGATGATCGAGTTCAGCGAAATAAGTTCTATTTGTCCCACTTCTGCACTCAACGTCATATGTGGAGGCGTGATGTACAGCTCTTCGTATGTCCTCAGTAAACTTGCCAATCGACCCATCAATATCCTCGGTAGTTCTCAACACTACATTTTCCGTGCAGTGGGAACTTAAATACTTTTTATACTTTATCCAACTTACTCTGGTTTTAGATATGTCCCGAAATGGAGAGCCATTCCCTTGAAGGAAACGCATTGAAATAATAGAAGGAGAGTGATCTGAAGACAAGTCTAATGAAGGCTCCACTTGTATCGATTCTACAGGGATATTTTTTACTACTCCGAAGTCAATAACATCGGGAATCTTCCGTCGGTCCGTCGGCCAGTAGGTGGGATGCCCGCTTGAGAGTACATCTAATCCCATTTTGGCAATGGTGTTGAAGAGTTCACGACCCTTCGGGGTCACCAGACGTGAACCCCAAAAAGTGTGTTTGGCGTTAAAGTCACCAGCAACTAAAAATCTAGCTCCAAGGGAATTGAAGAAGCTGTAGTATTGGTGTTCTTTTATTGAAAATCGAGGCGGCGAATAAATTGATGATAAAACAAAATTGTATTGACAGAATTCAATACAAATGTTTGTTGCTTGTAGGTAATCCTCACATATGTTGTTCATTAAATAATGTTTTATTCTGTTCTTTATAAGAATTGCCGAACCTCCACATGCTCTTCCGCGGGGATCTTTAGTATCATATAACACGTAGCCATTAATTTTGAAGTACGCTGTCGCCGTCAAGTGAGTTTCAGCAATCATCATGACATCAATCTGCTTATCCATCAGGAAGTGTTCCAGTTCGTTTTTATGTTGGCGGAGGCCGTTCGCATTCCAAAAACAAATTTTTAAACAAATCTTTCTTTAAAATGGCTTGTAAGAAGTGGATTGCATTTTCAGCATTTCCTGCATCATGGATGTCATAGTGGTCGTAAAAGTGTTCACGGTTTGGACAAGTGTCTGCAATGTAGTCTCTAGAGTGTTACTATTAGGCTCGTAATATTGTGATTTAGGTGCCTGCTCCAAACCTGGCATATTAGATTTAACCACGTTAGCGTAAGAAACTTGTCTAGAACTAGGCGCGTTTACATGACTAGTGGACCGTAACAATTGCGGGAAATTGTCACTCGATGCCAAAATAGGCTGTTGACGATGATCAGGTAATACTGACGTCTTGTTGGTGCTTATGCCTTTCAAATGAGTGTAAATTGGACAACCTCTATAATTTGCGGTATGATTACCTCCGCAGTTACTGCATTTTTTGATTTTTGAATCAGTTTTCGACTTATCACATTGAGCAGTTGCATGTAGCTCCCCACACGCAACACAAACTGTCGGCAATTTACAATACGCCTTGGTGTGACCAAATTCTTGACAGTTGAGACACTGGACGGGTCCCTGACGCTTATGCGGTTCCTCCACGGTAATTCTACGATGCAGAAGATAAATGAGATTGTAGATTGGATGGGACTCGTTTTTCTTTAATACGACATCTCCAGGTTCCAATTCCACCCTGAACATAGGCTGTGGAGTCTTTTCACGGTTTCTAATATTCGTTATGCTCTTAATTTTGAAGCCTTTTTCCATTAAGCTAGTCTTTATCTCGGCAGGATCAACATCTGGGTCTATACCCTTTAGAACGACTTGGAGTCCTTTTGCGCTTTTCAGCTGGTAGGTATAGAAATCCCTACTTTCCCTCTCCAACTGGTTAAACAATTTACGAAAATCATCCTCCTTTTTCACTTGTATTTTGGTTTCGCTGATATTTCCATGTTTAATTGATGTTACGCTAAACATATTTGCACCTATTACCGAAACAATTCCTTGTACCAATTTACTGGAAGTGGGCTCTCTCAGATAAATTGGTGGGGGCTTAAACGTCTTCTTAGGAAGTTCTGGCTCATCCGTCTGGAGGAGAGCAAACCTATTTTGATCATTACTCACAGTCTTAGAAGCTTTTGCATTTGATGACACTTGAGCAGACTTCGGGCTCCTCTGTCGCTTGAGAACGGTGATGTACTTATCCATACCTACTTGTTTTTTGGGTTTCACTGCACTATTTGATGAAGATGATGTTTTCTCATCTGTTGAAATCACTATATTGGGAGAACAGGAACGACGCCGTTCTACGGCTCTTGTAGTGAGAAAATTCTCCAGAGATTTTTTTATGGATTCTTCCTCAGAGAGCCATTTAGTTTTTCTCGACGAGCTAAGCTCTTTCTCGGAATTACATCTGAGAGGAACACTCATACAGTTTTTATACGATTTTTAATGTTTTTTTTTTATTTTTTATATATTTTAACCTATTACGAGTTATTTTTTTCACTTTTTTGTTTAATTTCAACCTATTACAATTTTTCACCTATTACGATTTTTTCACCGAAAATTCAGCCGCACTAAAATTAACACGTCCGAACAGTTCGATGAGACGAGACTCTACATGAATTTAACATGAATTTATTCAAAGTATTGGCAAATGTTATCTATGAGCTTTTCCCCATCATTCTGGCAACATATGGATTCCGCGCCAAAAGAACTGCTCATCTTTTGAGGAGAAAAACGAATCAATCCTGAAGTGTAGCGTTTTCCAAAGAGAATGTTTTGAATGGATCGAAACAAATAAAAGTTGGTCGACGCAAGGTCTGAACTATAAGGCGCTGTCATTGCTCGCTTCAAACAAATCTGTTGTATTCGGTACAGGTTCAGCACAAATAGAACCTTTTTGTTTCCGCCAAATACAGAGCAGGGGCCAAATTACCGCATTCGTGATCGAATGAGCTATCGTATCGAAAAATGATTTCGATATCGAAATTATGATAAAATGTACTAAATTTCCTGCTCGATATCGAATGACATAATCTCAAATAAGAAAATTACGATAAATTTTACTCGATATCGAATGCGGTAATTTGGCCCCAGTACTTTAGCGCGGTGTGTGTATGACTTTGTTGTCGATTCGTCTGGTTGGCCGAGCCTTAAATACCATCACTTACGCTTCGGATTACTGTAATGGATCCATTTCTCATAGCAAGTAAAGATTCATTGCAATATTGATTTACTTTTATGGCGTTTAAGCAACATTTCAGACATGTAAAATCGCCATTCATAGTCTCTCGGCTTAAATGCATATGGAAACCAAATTTCGCTGCTTCTGGATGAATCATGCTGGTCGCAAACGTTTTGATATTGCTACTTGAGTAGCTCCAAATGATTGTGCAAGCTCTTGTTGAATTTGACAACAATCTTCCTGGATTAATGCCTCTAAATTTTTGGAGTTCAAACTTTCTTGGTTAGCTTTGGGTTGGCCCTAGCAAAATCACCACCATAAGCTTCGGTGAACAACAGCGACTCTTTTTTTCAAATTACAAAAGTAAACCAAAACTTCCATCTCACGCTTTGTTGGACATTTTTGAATAATATTTAATAACTAAGTGAGAATAAATAACAGATACTCGTATGTACTATTCAAAATTGAATATAAGTTACTAAAGACAAAAACCGCGTTCAAAAGTGGCAATTTACACGAAGCAATTATTTAATTATTTTAGACATCGGGATGAGGGGAAGATAAGACGAGTTCACACTTGATTGAGCGACTTAAGCAATAAGAATTCTGCTGTGTGAACAACCAAGAAATTTCAAGGAAAAAAATTATATCAATCTTCCAGCATTTTTAAGTTATACACTCAATAGTTTTACAGTTTTTGTCACAGAATATTTCAAACTTATTAAGCGAGTTTTTTATTCTGACTGAAAAATTTAAGTTGGGCTGACAAAAATTCTGCTATTGCAATTGTAATTCTTTGGCAACTGACTCTCTGTTGATTAGCGACAAATTGCTACAAAACCGAGAACTCCTGAGATAATTTAATATAAAATACTAAAAGGCTCTAGGGGATTTGTAAGTTAAGTTTTTTCTTTAAACACAAACTACTTATTTAAAAGCACAATTTAGTTGTTTATTTTTAGTTTAATTATTTGTTTGTTTGTTTTATTTTCCCTTTCTTTTTAATTTTCAAATTAAAAATTCATAATGTGTTTGTTGTGTGTACTTTTCAAATTCATACGTGTTTTAAAGCGGAAGCTTGACATAAAAATTTTAACTCACTCAAAACTGGAAACAAAAATTTAAAAAAAAAATTAAAAAAGAAACTGTGAATTCATTAAAAAAAATCACTGTCCCGTCCCGACCAGACCAGACCAACATCTAAAACTAACTTTATGTTTTATTAATGTTCAACAAAAAAAAAAAAAAAAAAACACCTCATGTATATGCAAATTATTGATGCCACTTTGTTTGGTTGGTGTTTTTGTTGGTGGTGCTGGCGGTGTGGCATCACATCATATCATCACCAACTTGCTGAATTAATATGACACATATCGTTGGTCTCATGTAGAAAGGCCCTAACTCGCTATTTTTCGAAATTTGTTTTTTTTTTGACGATTCCAAAGCATTTAACGCAAATACACCTCCTCACAAAAATTTATTGCAATAGTGTAAAAAATAACGCTTTTATAAGCAGTTGTACAAAAAAAGTTACATGTTGAATATTACAGTTTCTATTATGTTTTTACTTTCTCCTGTAAAGTTTCAAATATGCGAGTTAGGGCCTTTCTACATGAGACCATCGATATGCATTATGTATGGTATGAGATATTTTTTACACATGTACGAGTACGTTTACATATTCTACATCCTCTTGTTTTGTTTTGTATGTACACCAGCTTGTTTACCAACGTACAGTGGAGCAGAATTGAATTTTGAAAATCAAATCTAAAAAATTGCACGCATTTAAAGAAATTATAGGTACATGTCAAAGGTGCTCTATTTTGAGTGAGCACAGATTTACGCCTGGAAACTGCTTGACTACAACCATGTAAGATTTTATTAATATCGGACCAGCCGTTTTGGGAATGACAGATTTATTTCCAAATAAAATTGAAATTTTTTCCCTCTGTGCAACGTAGCAATAAATAGTGTGGGTGTGTGTGTGTGTTGGAATATAAATTAAATGTTAATGAAAATAAAAGTTGTTGTTTCTTTAATACATAAAAAAATGTGTAATTTGTTTTTTATAAACGAATTGTGTTGCATATGTTGCATAATTATGTGAATTATTGTTTGGAAGATACAGTTTTAATACATGTAAATAGATTATTAACTTGTTAAGTTAATTTTTTTTTAATTAAAAAAAAATAATTAAGAGGGAAATAAAGTTAGTAAGAGCAACCAATCATATTATGTTTTAACCTACATTTTAACCCTTTACTTTGTGAGCGGAATTATTAAAAAGTAAAGGCTGTTAATGATATTTACAACAATTATTAGAGACTTTTATTTGGCTTGAGCTCATTTACTAATCAAAAGAATACTATTGTAAAGTAATGTTTTAGACAATTGGCAAATTGCAATGCATTTTCTACCAAGGGCGAAGGGCGTCATCAGCAATGTTTATTGTACTAGATCTACTTGTAAACATCATCTATTGATTTCACCATTGTTGAGAATTATAACATTAAAATGAACTCAAGCCAAATAAAATTTCTTTAATAATAAATATTAAAAGTTGAACAATTTTTCATAAAGAAAAAATAAAAAAACTCTAAAACAATTAACAAGCATAAAGTAAAAAAAGTAAAAACTTGTCATTCCATCTCCGGTATTTTGCAAAAAACTAAATCTAAAGGAGAAATGACAACAATAACATAGTCCCAATTTACACGTTGAAATTCTTATTGAAAAGATTGATACAATTTTGTCCTTGAAATTTCTTCGGTGTTCACACAGCACTATACTTATTGCTTACATCAGAGATGGAAAATGGGTTTTTGGATTTTGTACCAACTATATAAATAAAATGTACTTTTTAGACTTTTTTTTATTACTTTATTTGAACTATCATGAATACAATTAAAAATATTTTAAAAAATTGAACAATAAATACATTTTTCGAGATCTTATGTACTTAAAAAAATATTGCACTAATTTTATGGTATAAAAAATTTCATTAACACAGAGTTAGGAATAAAGATAGGGAAAAACCTAGTAAAATTTAAAGAAATTCTTACAGTGATTAAAATTACAAATTCCTTATTATATCATAGTTTGAAGTTCTATTTCGAACTTCAAATCTTTATATTAAATTAGTTATTACTGAGCTTAACATATCTTGTTGAAAATCGCCTTTTCACAGCTTTTAAGAACATGATGTCTGAAAGTTAACTTTTTATCTAACTTAATTCCAAGATATTTAATGGTATCTACAGATAATGGTATGGAAGGTATTCTTTTCGGCGACTTATTGCAAGGAAGTATTATTGCCTGGGTTTTGTTTTCGTGTATTTTTATTTTCCATTTTTTAAAGTATTTTTGAGCATGTACGAGACCTTTTTTCATTCTTTTTACTATGGCGTTTGAAACTTTACCTCTTGTTATAATGGCAGTATCGTCTGCGTATAATGCAACTTACTGATCTTTAAGAATTTTAAATGGAATACATTACAGGTGATAACACCGAGCATTGGTGTACTCCCGCTGGGATATTACGCTCGGATTAGTATTCTGTACCAATATTTACAAAAAAAGATCTCTCACTCAAAAAACATTGTACAATTTTTTGGAAGTAAATCGGATATCCAAACTTGTGGAGTTTAAAAATTAGACCGTTATGTCATATAGTATCGAAGGCTTTTTCTATGTCTAACAACACTATTCCAGTACTTTTCCGATCATCTTGGTTATTTGAGATAAATTTTACAATTATCTTTACTTGATGCACTGTTGAATGTTCTTTTTTGTTTCAGTGTATTCGTTAATTCTCTGCAGTGCAATTATTTCGAAGACTTTATCTAGACAATTTAACATGCTTATTGGGCGATAACTAGTGGGCGACTTTGAGTTCTTTCCCGGTTTTAATATTGGAACTACTTTTGCTGTTTTACAAATTTTTGGAAAATAACTATTTGACAAACACCAATTAAAAATTCGTGTAATTAATGTGTAAAAAGTATTTGTCATATTTTTTAATATAATATAATAATAAATAAAGCTTAAGCACAAGCTTCTTTATCAAAAATTCGATATATCTTATGGCAACATTTTTAACATTACTTTATACGTATAAAGAATGTTTAATGTTTAGGGTTGCCGTAGCTTAATTGGTTAGCGCATTTGATCATAAAGCCTGAGTTGAGTTTGATTCCCAGCCGCTGCCACTCAAAACAACATCAGTTTCTGATAATTATTAGATTTTCTATCCTATCATAACTAATATTTATCACAGCAACCTCCTTCGGTGGTATAACATTTAAAAACGCCACCGATGTAAAATAATTAAAATAATGGCTATAAATCAAGCTTTGATCGTTTTAACAATTCACATGGCAAAGGAAAGTTTGTGGGGTCCATCTTTAAAGTCTTAACTCGACTACTCCTTGGCTACGACCATGAAAAAGGAAGAAAACAGACCCTTAATCTAAGTTCTGTGATTTGCTTCCACAATGAATCAAATTACCATAATATCATGTGTCTTTAATGTCATTAATTTAGAAAAATCTGAAAGTACCATCAGACGGAAAATCCCCTTTGAATTGGCACATGTCCAAAATGCTGCTTAAATCCTATAATATTCAGTACTTGCAATGGCAAATGGATCCACTACGATAATCTGAATCGTAAAATATCGTATTTAGAGCCCTACCATACAGCCGATTCGATACCAAAGTCAAATATTCGTGGCGCTAAGGTAATGCTCTGTATTTGGTAGAACCTAAAGTGTCCCATCTACTATAAGCTACTGTAATCTGGACAGAAAGGAGTGCTAGGGAAGTTTTGTTTAACCCGCCTTTTAGTCCAGATTTTGTCGCGTCCGGCTGCTATTTGTTTTAGAGATTGCTGAATGCTTTTTCTGGCATACGCCTCACTACAACACATTTTCCCCGAAATTGGGTTGATTCGTTTTTCGCACTCAAAAGATGAGCAGTTCTTTTGGCGCGGAATCCATATGTTGCCAGAAACAAAAATAAAAGCTAAAACTTTTAAAAAATTTCCGCATTATAAAGCATTCTTCACGCTACTTTTTAATTGTGAAACGTTTGCTGCCAAATCAGCCATTAATTTAATTCAAAATCTCTTTCTGGCACTAAATTATGGTCATGAAAGAGAAAGAGTTCATTTTACTAAAAAGTGTTGGAAATATTTAAAACCCATCCGTAATACCGTAAAATTCCTTTTCCCTTACATTATGGCTATATTAAGATTGTATAGAAACAGTTTTTGAATTTAAATTAAATATTGGTTTAATTTTCATTTTAAATGAGTTTGAATTGATTAAACTGAACTCTTAAGTGTGTTGGGATCAAATGAGTTTGTATTGAGAAAACTGAACTCTTAAGTATGTTGGGTTAAATTTTATTTCAGCTAAATTGATAATAATTTAACCCATGTATTTTTCTCATGCTTTATAAAAAGGGCAACTATCATGTACAGACAGCAGATTAAAAATTAAACAAAATAATTGGTATTTAAGCTATATAACATTTCCGAGCATAAATTAAGAATTACATTGATCATATAAAAACCGACACACTACAGAATCCGATAGTTTGTTTATTATTCGAAATAATATGCAACTGTTTTCTTTGTGAAAACATTTAATTGAAAAACTGTAGATTTGTTGTTTTTATTTTCTCCTCCCTTCCACTGCATTTCAGCACAAATCAATTGCTTATTTAAACCATTAGAAAAACTTACAATATTTAAGAATTCTAGAAACTATTCACCCATCGCATTTATTTTAATCAGACAATTGTTTGACAGCTTTAAATTGACAGCAGTGATATTAATATACACGCAGAGAAAAAAATAGATGTGCATGTTTACCACAACATTTTTAAACATTTCAATGTAATTATTTATATAATTTCTGCAACCATGATATGGTTAAGTTACCATTCACATGATTATAGCAATCATATATGAATTCAAGTAGTTTTTATTCCACCTTTTCATGTGTAATAAATAAAAATGCTTTTATTTATAGCTGGCCTCGAGCTTATAAATGATTATAGTAATTATGTAATGTTTGTGATGATCACTTTTATGATGAAAGATTATACCATATTATGTTGTTCTCTATCATACTCAAAGAGCAACAAATTATGATAAATGGTTACATCATAAACATGATTGCAACAAATATATACATAGTTACTACAATCGTTTATATGATTATAGTTATCATCTGAATCGTAACTTAACCATATTATGGTTACCGCAATCATTTAAATAATTACCGTGACCATAGCATTGTTGGAAAACTTATAAAAATATGGAAATTGTTTAGTTCTTTTATTCTACCTTCTTTTTTAATATTCTATATATTTTTTTTTTCTTCAAGCAATTAGGTCACTTTTAGTATTTTTATAAAAATGTTCTATATATTTATTTTTATATCCAATATTTCGCTATGACAATGGATAGCTTCTTCAGGGATAATAAAAATTTTTCAATTATAATAAAATAATAATTCCGGTAGAATTAACGTAGATAGCATGGTTAGGGCGGATAAAGATAGAGGGTTAATTACATCTAAATCCTCATCGTGGACTTCTGCATCAGTTATCTTTTTAATTTTACTTTGATTTCTTTAATATATAATTCAGCTACCTTAATTTAAATCATTTTGTGACTGGTTTGGTCGACCTATAAGGAGAAAATTTATAGGTAGCAAGTACTCCGAAATGGTACGACTCTTTGCGACCGTTACATAAATATTTAATGTTTATTATAGAATATGGAAATTGTTGTCTGTGTGCAGTAAAAACAGTTCCAAACGTATACTTGCAATGAAAAACACACAATAATAATTGAAAATATTTCTGATTTTTTTCTTTGTTTGTATAAATAAATTGTTTTTTTATGCACAAATAGATCAATATTATAATCAACTTTCATAAATGTAGAAATTCATAAGAAGGAATAAACAAATCATAACAAATCAATCTACGAGATGAAGTAAGTGCAACAAACAACAGCATGCAGCAGTTTAACGTCAACACAGCCATAATCAAGGGATTGAGATGATTGAAAATAAACCCACATGCTATAAATTTTGCTTTTCTTTTTTTCTCAAGAAAATTTAAAAGTAAATGTAGTATGTATGCAGTTTTCTTTTTCATATACATACATATGTACATATTTTGATTTTTACCATAAACACAAAATCAAATTTGATCTGTCAGCCAGCAATAAGTAGTAGTGAGTTCTCAAGGAAATAAAAATGCGGGAAATTTAAGCCACACATTTATATGAAGTTTTTCGTTTTGCTTTCATTTTCTTGTGAAATGCAATAATAAGCATGAACATATTTATAATTTATAAATAGGAAATTACCACATTAGGAGTAAAAGTTATGAACAAATGATGATTTGCTTTGGTTTTTATTATTATTATTATTATGCAATTATTTACAGTGCAATTTATGTGAGAATAAATTACATTATTGTTAAATCAGAAATACGAATTTGAAGCGATTTTGTAATAAGAAATTTAAATTACTGCAAATTTTAAACAACACGATCTGGTTTAATTAAAACAAAATCAATTGGGAATATTTAATCTGACAAGTGCTATCAAAATACTGCATATTAAAGCATGTGTGTGAAGTTAAATTTAAATTTAACTAGCACAGACAAAAACCGCAATTTTTAGCCGAGCCCATTTTGCACTTAACAGAGCCCATTTTGCACTTAACAGAGCACTGTTATTCACTTAACAGCAATCATACTTAGAGGATTTTTGGCCATTGTGGAAATTTGGAGATGGGCTGGGGTATGACACTATATGGAAAAGTTGGTCCTATGGTCACTTTATACAACTGTAATAGTGGGATATCTGAGATAATTTTGGGATTCCAGATAATTTGAGTTTTATGCAAAAATAAATCTGGAGAGGATTTTTGGCCATTGTGGAAATTTGGTTTTAGTAACTCCCAATGATTTTGCAAACTCTTGCCAAGTTTGACAACAATCTTCATAGAGTAATTCCTCTAATTTTTAGTCTTTAAATTTTTTGGCTTACTTTGTCAAAACCTACTTTTCTGAACCACACAAACTATCTCTGGCACGTTGAAGCCGATGGTACACGTTTACCCACCATAAGCTTCTTTGAGCAGTCAGTGTGCTTCAGCGGCACTTTTTCCAAATTGAAGAAGTAAAGCAAAACTTCCCACATATGACGCTTTGTTGGCACAAAATTTTAAATTTTCTAAAGGTACGGTCACATTTGGCAGATATTTACTCAAAAAAGCATAACCACTTGTTTTAGCACAAATTTGTTTGACATTGTTTACTCTTACAGGAGTTTTGCGAGATCAAACAGCATCAAATAAATTAAAACTGAATGTTTGTTGTTTAGGCCAACTAAATAAGAAAAGTTTTTTTTTAAATATATTTAATAAACAACTTAAAAAAAAATGTTCAATAACTAAATGAGAATAATTGATAGATATGTACTCTTCAAAATAACATTTAAGTCACTAAAGACTAAAACCACAATCAAAAGATACACCATCTATTATTAAACCCGCATTTTTAAAGCTACACCCAATATTTAAAATTGAAAAACTCGTCTAAATGAATCCCCCATTATAATCGTCACTGATAGAACTATGTTCAATGTTTAATACATATTTTTCTTTTCAAAATAGCATAAACTCATAATTGTATATTTGTTAAGTGATAACGTAAATCGTTAATAGACCAAAAACACAAACCAATAAATGCATTAGGAATTTATTGCATTTCAAAATAATAAAAGAAATGTAAAGATTAGTTGAATTATCATCTGGGCAATACTATCAATAATAATATTTAACCCACTTAGAAACGTAATAAAAAAGTCATAAAGTGCAACAAAATAACCAACTGATAATATTGATATAATTCTGAAACCGGATTACAGTTTTACCATTTATTTTATATGAACATACTACAATTGTATTATCACTCAATTTGTATATAGTGGTCTCAAAAAAATTATAATTCTGGTGTATGGCCCAGTTGGCTTGTTCTAAAATCTACATTTAGGATTTAGCATACTTCGCAATTTATAAGATTTAAAGCGATTATTCTACGATTGTGCACATTCTGTACAATTGTTAAACTTTACTATAATCCAAATAGCTGGGTGTAGATTCCATTAACACCCCAATAAAGCTACACGTATGAGACCCAAATGAGAGCAATAACAAATGTCATTATGTGATCGATAATAAATCAGGTGGGTTGAAAGTGAATAATGAGACACGTCAAAAAGGTTGCTGTAGCTTAATTGGTTAGCGCATTTGATCATTAAGCATGAGTTTACATCAGTTTCTGATAATTATTAGTTCTCTTCTATCTATCATAACTAATATTTATCACAGCGCCCTCCTTCCTTCCTTAAATAAAGGCCTACTAATGCGCCTACTCACCACCAGATGCGCTGAAATTCTGCACTGAAAACAAAAATAATGCGCAATTGCAGAGTTGTGATATAAAAAGCTTTCATCTTTCATCACCTTACTTCTTGAACTATCCCCTTTCCAAGGAAAGTAACGCAAGTATATATAGGCGTATTAATTGCCTGAGTGTTACTACTCTATAAAAAAAAAAAAGACACCAATACTTTGTATCGTGTCACCCAAAGTATTAATTAAATCAGCTTTAATGGTTATATTTTTGACAAACCTAGCATTGTAATAAGTAGGTATTAATATTAGTTATAGTTGACAACATTGTAATTAATAATCAAGTGTAATAAGTAGCTATTAAGATTAGTTATAGTTGACAACATTGTAATTAATAATTAAGTGGCAATATTGTAACTGATAGAACAATTAAGATGGCGGGGCCAAGATGAAAACGCCATTATTATTTGAGCAGTAGAAGCGTCTAGAAGCGAAAGTAAAAATAATTCAAATTGGAAAATAAAACTTATTAGAACTAAAAATAATAAAAATCATTTTTTTAATAACATCAACCATTGGTGTTACAAGCATCCTTTGAAACCATTTATTGATTTTTAAATGTACATAAAAAATGCTTTCTGGCGCAGCAAATCTTGGGTACCAAAGAATCGTTAGACTTTTAAGCAGTTAGTTTGGGACGATGTGCCGATTTTAGAATTTGGGTTTTGGTTTTGCTATGCCAGAGGTAATCATCATTATGACAGCATCTATTTCAAATACTTCCGATAGAATTCTTCAAATGGCCAGATAGCATAAACCTGCTGTTAGCAGTCATTTCAATAGAACGTATAACAGGGCGCCTATAACTTCTGGCCTATACCAGTCAAAATTTAAACGTTGTGTTGACGTCCTGCCACCTATATAAGTGGCAAAGAAAGCAATCATAAAACTAGCCAAATCCGTACAAATAATGGCCGTATACAAGGTCACATCCAAACTATTCGACATTATGCCACCTATAATTTCACATGCCATCAGTTTATACACATACCTCTAACCAAATACAATTTTTTACGAGCTCTTACATCCACACCTCACTGCGATATAAAAAGTTTTTGACATTAATTGCTTACAACATGGAAAAAGGCGATATTGTAGTTGGTTTACTAAAATGCAACATGGAAAAAGGCGATATCTTTAGGACTTTGCGACCACTTGGAATCATTCGAAATTTTGTGTATAGTGCTGTGAAGTGGTTTGAGAATGCTGGTGAAGTAGGAGATCGTCAAAGTTCCGGTCTTCCGCGAACTGTGAGAACACCAAAAGCGATTAAACCCGTAAAGAGATGAATAGACCGAAAACCACTGCGAAAACAGAAAGTCTTGTCGCGGGAATGCAAATTTCGCAAAAATTCATGTCTCGCATTATCAAAGAAGATTTGGGACTCAGCGCGTTCAAGCGACACATTGGACACCTGCTCACGGCCGCATTGAAGGAAAAACGGAAACGAAAATCGAAAGAGTTAATCAGCCGGTACGCGAACAACACTCATAAACAAATTCTGTTCACTGTCGGGAAAATATTCAATAAACAGAAAGATCGTGTCATTCCGAGGGTTCAAAGAGGCCACCATCCCACATCTGTTTTGGTATGGTAGCGAGAGAGCAACGATGGCGTTACCAATAACCATTTCTGCAAGAAAGATGTGAAAACATCGGCCATAGTCTACCAATCGGACATCTTGGAACCCTTTATGAAGCCTCTCAATAAATCAATATTCGCCATAAAACCATGGCCTTTGTAGCAAGACTCTGCTCCAGCTCACAAAGCAAAACCGAATCAACTAAGCACAGATCGTAAACAAAAAGAAAGCAAAAATTATATTAAAAGAACCCAGAAAAAAATAAAGTTCAATAATAATAAAAGTTCAACATTCAGTAAAGAAAAATCCGGGCCAATCCTTGTATTTATTACAGCATAAAGAATATAAGATGCTTACGTGTGGATGCTGGTTTTCAAGCCTATGCTGTGAATAAATAATTATTTAAATAATAATGAAAAACAGAAAATTCTTAAGGAGAAAGTTTTAACGAAATTCAACAACTGAATTATAATGGACGATGAAAACAACTTTAAAAATGGGCCTAAAACAGCTACAGTGACCAACATTTTATATTGCAGCGACTCAAAATATAAATACGTTTTACCATCTCTTCAACTATGTCTACGTATATTTATATAAAATAGTGACACCATCAAATTTGAGTGAAAGTTTTGGATCGATTTTCCCCCTCTCAAAGCTGCATGGAGTGGCATCAAAGAAATCAGGTTATTGCATTGTATTGTAATTAAATTATTTTTTTTTTCAAATTTTATTTGGAAACATTTGTAGAATATAAATTTATTCAAAGTATTGGCTATTGTTAGCTGTGACATTTTCCCAACTTTCTGCATTCCACGCCAAAAGAACTGCTCGTCTTTTTAGGCCAAGCACAAATCAAGTAAATTTCGGAAACCCTGTTTTGAAGTGAAGCGTATAGCAGAAAGAGTTAGAACGCTCTTGATCGAAATAAATAGTAGTCCGACGGGGCAAGGTCTGGACTATAATGCAGGTGAGGCAAAACTTTTCAACCACTAGTTTTTAACAGTTATTTCAGTATGTGGCCGAGAGTTGTCATGATGTAATTCATGTCTGGCCGCATATTTTGATCGAATCAGTTGCTTTCGGTGCAGGTGCCCTGTGATGGTCTGGCCAGATTTCAGTAGCTCATAATATATAGAACCCTTTTGGTTCCATCAAATATACAGAATTATCTTAGCACCATTGATATTTGGCTTTGGTTTCGATTCGTTTGATTGACCCTGTTTCACCTACGATCACTTTTCGTACGATCGGTTAACGTTATAGATCCAGTTATTAGCGCAAGTAATGATTCGGTGCCAAAAATTATTTCCTTTTGTAGCGTTTAAGCAGCAAAATATTTAAAAGATTTCACAGTTCTGCATTCTTAGGGTACCCTGCTTTTGGAAGAATCCTGCTGCTTAAATAGCTGCCAATAATTTTGCAAGCTCTTATTGGGTTTGACAACAATTTTCATGGAGTAACACCTCCAATTTTTGGTCTTGAAACTTGTTTGACCGGCCTGGGCGAAATTTGTCTTCTGTGTCATAAGCTTCGTTGAGCAATCGAATAACGACTTTCGGACTTCGCATAACCTCAAAAAAAAAAAAAAAAAAAAAAAAAGCCAGAGGTGGCCAGTTGACAGGTGCGGACGGCGAAATTTGATGATTACAAAAATTATTTTCCAATAAAGCCTTTGTTTATTTTACACATTTCTATCAAAACGCTGATCTGCTTCACAAAGCTGAATAATCTGAACACGTTGTTGCGGTGTATGCTTTTTCATGATGAATACAATACTAAATAAAAAAAAAATGCCGACCACTGGTTTGAGTATTAGGATAACTTTTATTTTATTTTCTCTAGTCTACCTATTATTATTATTTACTGTACATAAAACAAATCTTAAACACCTGCCTGTAATTAAATATAAACATTTTTAAATAACAAAATTTCCTCGAAATTATGCAGTTATTAAAAATCTCTTTCATTTCTGGCAAACCACTTTTAAAGGTCATGTGCGTGTCAATATATATGTTTATATACGTGTGTAATGTATATTTTTAATTAAATAGAAATTATTAAAAAAAAAGGAACATTCATATTTCTAAATCAATAGTTTTTAATTTAATTAAAACAGATTTCGTAAGTGATTCATCTAATAATGAATTTAATTATCATACAATTTAAAAAAAAACGCTAATAACAACAATTATAGTGTTAGCTGAGCATGATTATACACCACCATAGTGGAGAGGGCATATTGGGTTTGTGCATATGTTTGTAACGCCCAGCAATATTGGTCCAACATCCAACTTAAGGTATACCGATCGGTTCAGAATCAATTTCTGAGTCGATTTAAAGATGTCCGTCCATCCGTCCGTCTGGCTGGCTGTCCATGTAAAGCTTGTGCGCAGAGTACATGTCACAATTTTGAAGATATTTTGATAAAATTTGATAAGTGATATTTTTCGGCCCAAGGACGAATGGGATTGAAACTGGTGGAAATCGGTCCATTATTTCACCTGGACCCCTCCCGAAACTGGAGTTTACCGATCATAAATGTTTGAATTATGCAAGGAACCAAACAAATTTCATCACAAATGAGTGGTAAATGAAGCCAAATCACATCTACAAATTTTGTGCAGATCGGTTCTTAATTAGTAGTAGCTCTCATATAAGGCCCACTTCCGAAAATCACTTTAACGATCATAAATTTCTTAAGAATGTTGGTAATCACATAAAATTCAACACAAATAAGTTTCATATGATGACACCTAATTTTATAATGGTCGGTCCGTAATTAGTCGAAACTCGCATATAAGACCCTCCCCGTAATCAACTTTAACCTCCATAAATCTTTTAAAAGTATTTATATCGAGATAAAGTTTAACATACACAATATTTATATTCATAGACATCATGACAATAAATTTTTGGATAATCGGTCCATAATAGGTAATATCTCCCATATAGCGGACATTTCTGAAAAACTGTTTTATACATATACTGGGTGTAGGGTATTATATAGTCGGGCTTGACCGACTATACGTTCTTACTTGTTTATGTATGTATTTGGTTTAACAATTTTTCATTTATCTAATCTATTGATTGCTGCTGCTATTCCAAACACTATGCCATTATTCATCTATAGAAGATACATTTGTCCAATCACTGATGTTACAATTGTAGAGTTGTTTTCTATTTCTGTATGATTTGTTGTGGTTTGGCTTGGTTTGGTTTGATTTTTTTTTTTATTTTATTTTAACCTTTAAACTCACCATATACAATTAAATCAATTGATTAATTTTCCTAAACGCCGGAAGCTGTTTTACTCGTATCTCTGTTGGTTGTTCGAATTGTTATTTTTGCTGAATCATTTTTACTATTTTGTAATATTTGTTGGGTTTTTAGTGTTTTCTTTTTCTATTGCTGGTTTGGCCGTCTAGCCCAATAAAAGTTGGTTGGTTTTAAACGTGCTTTTTTTAGTTTTGGTATATACTCGTATATAGGTAGAGTGTTTTGTTTTATCAATATCAAGCACTTTGTTTGATTTAAATGTTTTTTCCTTGTTTGGTTTGGTATTTTATTTTGGTTTCATTTTATTTTTTGCTTTTTATTTAACTTTAACATTTTGTATCGTCTTCTGTTTGTGTTTTTAGTTCGTTTCTGACATTATAAATCATGGTTCAATTGAAAACTTTAACCTGTGGCTTTAAACATTTTTTATATTTGTTCGATAATAAGGTGATTAAGAAAATATTAATTGAAAACATGTTTTAAGATGAGTTGAAAAAAGAGGGTTTGTCTTGACTATCACCCAGAAATATTTATTTGAGTCAAAAATTTGCTGAAAATCAATGTGTAGAGAAATAGCCACAAGTAGTGATAGAAAATTTCAAAACTTCCCTACAAAATTGACTACAGTTGACTACTTAGACAATACTCGTTATTTGAACACTGGCAGCAAGCACTTACCACAACTGCTTACAAATATGCCATTACTTTAATATCACTTAAACTAGTTACATGTAATGACTTTAATAACACATTGATAGTATGGTCGCACAAAAGTCATTAAAACTTCAGTAAAAGCATAATGTGATCATGCAAATAACTCACTATACGACTAATTGTAAAGGTACGGTCACACTTGGCAAATATTTGACGAAAAAGACGTAACCACTAAACAACATATATTTGAATTCGTTTATTGATTTAAAAAACTTTTTCTTATTTAGGCCAAATCACAACAAATATTTAGTTTTAATGTACTTGATGTTGTTTGATCTTGCAAAACTCGTCAAACAAATTTGTACTAAAACAAGTGGTTACGCTTTTTTGAGTAAATATCTGCCAAATATGACCTTAAGTAATGCAAAAGGTATGTTGTAGTAATTGTAAAGTTAGTTATTGTGTAATTAGAAGTGATTACCATTTCTTCCGAGCACCTTATTCTCCATCAACACTCTCAAAATATTTCAAATTATTCCCAATTGAATAATGGTTCGGTACTAAAAATGATTTCCTTTTGTAGCGTTTGAGCAGCATTTCGGACATGCAAAATCGTCTTTCAAAAGTTTCTCAGTTCTCAATTCTTATTCTTAAAAATGCATGTCATTTATGCTCACCCATTTGTTCTGAAAATATTTGTTTGGGCAAAGCTTTTTTCATATGAACTTTGAAGTCTCTCTTTATGAGAGAGAGAAAATACTCTCAGCTTGAATTGGTTAAATTTTATATTTTGTCTGGACAAAAATGAACTGAGTTGCCAATAAATTACATTTCTATCTGTGGTGTTGGTGGAATTAAAATATTCACTTCATTTATTCATTAAAAATGTTGTAAATTATTTTTGAAAAATACACAATGTTCTTTTTTGACACTAAAAAACTAAAGCAAAATAAATCAATGGCCGCAGCATTACCAAACTAAAAACTAAATATTTTGTTGACATATGGCAGCTTTGATTTTCCAGAAAAATCTTTCGAAATGTGTGAATCGTGCTGCAAAAAACTATCAGTAAAAATTTTTTTTCTCCGGACAAAATTTCCACCTTTAGTTATTGAAGAGTTATTTATTGACAACAAACCGTCATATGCAGATAGTTTTTCTTTAATTCTTTAATTTGGCAAAAAGTGCCGCTGAAGCCCACCGATTGCTCAACGAAGTTTAAGGTGGATGTGTTCCATCGGTTTCAATGTGCGAGAGATGGATGGTATGTGCTGTTCAGAATTAGTGATTTTCACACGGAAGACAAAGATCGCCTAAGCTAGCCAAGACCAAGAATTCTAAGTATTACTCCATGAAGATCATGAAGATCCACTTAAGCAACAATTGCAAAACATTTGCGAGCAGCACGATTAAGCCAAAAGCAGAGAAATTGGGTACCATATGAGTTTAAGCCGAGAGACCGTGAAAGACGATTATGCATGTCCAAAATGCTGCTTAAATTCTATGAAGCGAATCATTTATTGCGATGAAAAATGGGTCCATTACAATAACCCCAAACGTAATAGATCGAATATGAAGCCCACCAACCAGTCGAATCGACATTCAAATGAAATATCCAAGGCACTAAGGTAATATTCTGTATTTGGTGGGACCAAAATGGTCCTTACGAGTTATTATGAGTTGCTGAAATCGTGCCAGACCAACACACGGAACTTGCATCGAAAGCAATTAATATGCGGCAATATCTCTTAAAAAGTATTTAGAGAGAAGTGGTTGAGAAGTTTTGCCTCGCCCGCCAAGTAGTCCAACTCTTGGTCATCCTTGTTTCGATCGCAGCAGAACATCACTCTCTCTACACTTCAAAAAGCCATTATTTCACCTGGCCCCCATACAAATGTCCTCCCGAAATTAGGTTTTTACCAATCATAAAACTTTGAATTATGCAAGTATTCAAACAAATTTCACCACAAATGGGTCACATCTACGAATTTTGTGCAGATCGGTTCTAAATTAGTCGTAGCTCCCATATAAGGCCACTTCCGAAAATCACTTTAACTACCATTAATTTCCTAAAAATGTTGTTATCCAAATAAAATTTAACACAAATAAGTTTCATATGATGACACCTAATTTTATAATGGTCGGTCCATAATTAGTCGAAACTCGCATATAAGACCCTCCTCGTAATCAACTTTAACCTCCATAAATCTTTTAAAAGTATTTATATCGAGATAAAGTTTAACATACACAATATTTATATTCATAGACATCATGACACTAACTTTTTGGATGATCGTAATATCTCCCATATAGCGCCCATTTTTTGAAAAACTGTTTTATACATATACTGGGTATTATATGGTCGGGCTTGACCGACTATACTTTCTTACTTGTGAAGTGATACACCCCATATTAAAGTATTTATGTGACCGGGTTTGTTGTGATTACTGATATACCTTTCGCATGAAGTCATGTTCATATCTTAGCTAATTTAGGTCAATTTTCAAATCCCCTCAAACAACTCAAGAAACATTTCAAATTGTTCGGATACCTTTTCAAACTGTTGTTATTTATTTTAAATCTCTAGCAATTTAATCAAGTTAGTCGTTCGTTGGTGTATCCCCATTCGGTTTGAACAGGTAACAATAAAATCTCATGTAGTTGTTTTTTCTCTTCACAGTATTAAATTTCAACTAATTTCAGATATTAATTTATTGTATAGAATATTGTTGCTTTATTTAATATTAGTTTTCAATTTCAACACAAAACAATTGCATTTTTATGTACAAACGCACGCAGAAGTGATATTGGTCAGTTAATTTCATTCAACTAGTAGGGATGTTCACTTAAAGATGACATTTTTAAGACACTTTATGTCAAGTTTCATTCTGTTAAATGTCTATTACAATTAAAATAAATTGTTTGTTTTTGCAGAAAACTAAGACTGCAAAGAGTTTTTGTATATTTTAATTTTCAATTGAATATCCCTAAAAAAAACTTGACTTGCTAAGTACAGATTTGCTTCATTGACTTCATGACTGACAATAACTGAATATCCGCAAGAGTAAAATAAAACTGGGAAAAATATAAATTTGTGATATAGAGACCAAAGACAAGAAAAATATGTCCAATTAAATACTGTTGACAAATGATGTTTTTCATAAAATTTTTCGTCTCCTACTAACAATTAAATTGGCTTCATTTTGTTGCCATTGCTGCTCTGCTTTTCAATTTAACCAGTCATTCAATACCAGCTAATGGAAAATAAAGCTTGTATTTATACAAAACCAAAATAAAAAAAAGAAGTAGCAGAAATAATAAAATACTTGTAGTCTGCTCGTCTAAAGTGTAACGAACAATCACTATTGTTTTATTTGTGTTCAGTTTTCTCTCTCACCCCGTTTCTTTATCTTTGTCTAGCTATAAATTGAAAGTATGTACATATTTACAGAAATAAAAGCAAAATCGATTGATTGAAATTGAAATTAAATACTTGAAAGATTGTCGTCAAGTTTGTGATTGTTTCATAAACATTCAACATCACGATTCTCATGTTACTGTTTGTTGCAACAACAACATAGTTGTTGTGATTACAGCTAAAGCTGGCTTCTTTATTTTTAAACGAGGGTTGTGAGAGAAGTTTCAAATATATAACATTTTCTAAAGCTTATGACCGTTTCAGCCCAATTTTAGGACTGTGATTTAAGGATTTTTGCAATCACTGAACTGGACAATGTCGGATGTTTTAGAAAATTTGTGTAAATTTGTTCTGTTTTGATTTTTGATTTCTTATAAATCGTATATATATATTTCGACTGATTAAATTATTTGTTAGAATGGCGGTAGTTATGTTTGGAACCAATTAGATGTAAAAAAACAAATGTTAAAAGGCTGGAAACATTTGCACAATAGCAATTTTAGTCAGCGTATTGGCCATTGTTAGCTGTGCTATGACCTTTCCCACCTTTTTGACAACATATGGAAACCGCACCTAAAGAACCGCTCAACTTTTGAGGCAAGTCACGCATCAAGCCAGTTTCGAATACCCTGTTCTGAAGAGAAACGTATCCCAAATAGAGTGTCCTGCATTGACCAAAACAAATGGGACAAGACCAGGCAAGGTCTTCCCAGCAACTTCTGTCTAAATAATTTTTAACAGATATTGCAACATATGACTGAACGTTGTCATGATGGAATATTAGGCTGTCATGCCTGGCCGTTTTTCGGTCATTAGGCCAATGCTCGCTTCAAGGCAAGGTTTCAGCAGCAGGATATTTTTGTTCCCATCAAATACAGAGCATTACCTTAGATCCATGGATTTTTGACTTTTGTGTCGATACGGCTGGTTGACAGGGCTCTCTTACGTTTTGGGTTATGTTATGGTAATGGTTCCATTTTTTATAGCAATAAATGCTTCGTGACAAAAATGATTTCCTTTTATAGCGTTTAAGCAACATTTCGGATATGTAAATTCCTCTATCAAGGTCTCTATGTTTTAATTCATATCGTATCCAATTTCCTTGCCTTTGTATGAATTCTGCTGCTCAGACACGTTTTGAAATGGCTGTTTGAGTAGCTCCCAATGATTTTCATGGAGTAATGGCTCCAGTTCTTGGTCGCCTAGGTGAACTTTGTCTTCCTTGTCAAAATCACTAATTCTGAAGCTACAAACCATTGAAACCTAACAGAACACATTTACTATAAGCTTAGGTAAGCAGAAGTTGAGTTTAAAAAAAACTCAAAAACTTCCCGCATGTAACGGTAACGTTAGTATAAAATTCGACATTTTCAAAACAAGAGAAAACTTAATTGTTTTTACTTTAATGTTCAATAACTAAGTGAGCATAAATGGCAGATATGTACCTTTAACAATGACATATTAGTTACTAAAGACAAAAACTGCATTCAAAAGATATCTACGTCATATGTTATGAATACCTAATTTTTAAGTTATACACTCAAACGTGAGGTCCCTACTATTTACACAGCTAAGCTGTTAATAAATCACCTGTATCATTATTAAACTAATACTCATTACTCAGACACCAACTAATAACTTACAATTAAACATTTTCATTCAGTTCCTTTCGAAAATTCATAAAATACCCAATTTCAAGGTTTAGCTATAATCTTTAAATAAAAACAGCAATAGATCAACCTCATGATGCTGAATGAATTGTAGAAGCAATTAAAAAACAAAATAAATAAATGAAAAGAACAGATAATTCATTTTAAGTACTTAGAGTGAAAACACTGAACAGTTGAGATAAAATCTGTTGGATTTGATGGAATTATTCAGTTTAACAAATTCATTTAACATTTAAGTAACATGGTGATGAAGAGAATATAATAAGTAAAGTGATTTTTGATTTTTTACAATAATAACAACAACAGCAACAACTAACTAATGGATTAAAAATACTAAGGTATATCTACTAAAGAAAAGTTGTTAACAAAAAAAATAAAGAAATTTTATTTTGAACAAGTTTGTAAACTAAAACTTCTTAGAAAATAAAACTAAGCCAGTAATAATTAACACCTTATTAAAGACATTTAGCTAAGACACATTAAGTAAATAAGCGAGGACAAAAAACAGGGTTGTATCCACATAATTTGTTGCAAATTGCAGCTATCTTTTTTTTTACTTTCCACAAACAAATTTAAAAACTCGTTTACAACAAACCATCAATCACACATTCAATTACTTACAAACATGTTTAATGAACTCTTATTTACACATTTAAATGTGTCAAACAAGTGTGTAGAGTTTTCTTTATTTTCACGATGATGATTTTGAAATATGTACCACATTTAATCACTTTAATGGCCGAATTCACAGTCTTTAGTTAGCTAATGACAAAGGCTTAACTAATGATTCTTTATTCGCAATGCTTAGTTTGCCATAAGAATAACAAGTATTAGTTAAAGAACCGTTAGTATATTAGTTTACCAATGGTTAACTAATGACTGAGAATTCGGCCATAAATGACAAAAATTGGTGTAATAAAATCAATTTTTACTTGCAACATCAAAAAACATGCAAATTGATTTACGCAATGCATTGCAAGGGCACATTTTGTGCTGTAAGCTCTTAAAAAAACGCAAATTTCCTTACTTAACTTTAGTTTATGTATGTTTTTAAATACATACAATATATGAAGTAACTAAACAAAAAAACCATTTAAAACTTTACATTTTTTAACATAAATCACTGAGAAATGTGATAAACGTCAAATCAAACTAAATTTTTTTTTTTGTATTGTTGTATGTTGTGGCACATAAAAATTGTGAGTAAAAAATAAAAACAAAACTGAAATGAAATGAACAGCAATGAACTGTCAGTTAAACATGATCAATATTGCAAAAATAAACAAAATATATTTTACTCTCTATATACATATGTACATTAGGGTGGCCCCAAAATTAAGCTGCGGATGTTCCCGACTAATATGAAAATTTCATTCATCATAAGCTAAAAAACGGAAAAACCCATTTGGGTTAAATTGCATGATGTTTATAATCAAGAAATATGAACTATTTATTTAAGTAAATTCTATGAAAAACTAAAAAAAAAAAAAAAATTTTTCTGAAATTTTCAAAATTTTTTCTTTTTTTTTTAATTATTGATAACCCATTGAATGCGTCTCTCAAAGACCTTTCATATGATACTAAATTTACATATAGTTCCTTTGGAAGAAATGTGAAAAAATTCAAAAAAATCTAAAAAGGCCATTTTTATCCTTTGATCCAGCTCACCAAATATTGACCCCACGACAAAAAAAATTGAGAAACTTAGTCTTAAAATGTATCAAATTTTCATTTTAGTCGGGAACATCGATACCTTATTTGTTCTCCATACAAACGGGGCCACCCTAATGTACATACATAAATAAACTCAAACACACAACCCCAGCAGTTCTGGCTCAATGTACCGGACTTGTCAGGTTTTAAGCAATCGTTAGGGTCATTATTGGTTACCCAACTAACTTAATAGTTATTTTAACAGGTGACCCTTCATATTTCACAAAGGCAAAAGGGCACTTAGAGACAATTGATTTTGCTATAGACTACTTCTGGTGTTTAGAACAGACTACTTTCTAAATTACAACACAAAACAGTTTAAACAGACTACACTCTAGATAACTTGAAGACACTTAAGTCACCATAGACTTCATCCCTTATCTATGCATTACAAAGACTCCTGGACTTATCAAATGTTTACAGGACAAGCTACTTTCTGTAAACATTACTTTAAGCTGTGACTCTTCATAAACTACAAATGATAAACTTCTCATTACAAAAGGACACTTAGTGACTTTTAACTCTCTCTCTCTCACTGATTGATAAAAATAACTGCTTTCTAATGTACCACACAAAGGATTTTAAGGATACTACACTCTAGATTCTTTAGAAACACTGAAGCGAAAAACTGGATTAAATAATAAATAATAAAGTAATACATAAAGTAACCAATTGACTTGTCTCTGCATTACAAAGAGCACATACTGTGAGTGTCAAAATAAAGTCAACATTACAAGCATAATTATATTAATATAAATATTATCAGCCATGTCACAGAATTTTATTTCGGTTCGGAAGTGGAATTAATTCCGTATTTTGATTCTATAGAAAAAACAAAACGAACAATTTCTTCATTTGTGATGAAATTTGTTTGGTTTCTTGCGTAATTCAAACATTTATGATCTTTAAACCCTAATTTCGGGAGTACATTTGTATGGGGGCCAGGTGAAATAATGGACCGATTTCTACCAGTCTCAAACCCATTCGTCATTGGTCCGAAAAAATATTATGTACCAAATTTTATCGAAATCATCTTCAAAATTGCGACCTGTACTCTGCGCACAAGCTTTACATGGACAGCCAGCCAGCCAGACGGACGGACATCGTTAAATCGACTCAGAAAGTAATTCTGAGTCGAACGGTATACTTTAGGGTGGGTGTTGGACCAATATTCCTGGTGTGTAGGGTATAACAATGTAGCCCCAGTGTAGATAAATTAGAACTAGCGCAGAATTGGATTTTCCAATAGGACAATGATCCTAAGTATAACTCCAGAATTGTGACAGAGTCATTATTCAAAAACTTTAAATCATCTTTTGCATTTCTAAAAGCTCAATCTTAGCAAGCATTAAGAAATATTTATTGAAATAATATAAAAAATGCAGATATATAAGAGGAATGGAACAATATTTCGCCTGATTTCACTAAAAAAAAAACTCGTTGATTTAATGTGTACAAGATTGTCAGCTGTGATAAAGGCAAATTGACTACAAACAAAATATTAAATACAACGTTTTACATCATTTTAATACACCTGGGGGGTTATTGTGTATTTCGATTCGAAAGCAAATGTTTTCGAAATACAATATAAAAAGTTACAAAATCACCCTCCTGTTTAATTTATTTTGACGCAAAAAATCTAGTGCTTTTCCGTTAAAATTAAATTATTTTGTTTATGTTCCTTATTTTTCTAGTTTTTGTTAATCAGTTACAAATATAAATTTTGCTTAAGTTACTTATGAATAATGTAATTTTTTTTATTTTATTTTAAATTTGTACTTGTAGTGTATATGTATGTAGGTATAATAAAACATTTTTTTACAGTATTAGGTGTTTACTTTATATTGACACTCACAGTACGTGTCAAATAACAAAAAACAATATAAATTGAAGTATAAATTCAAGTGCACTATTTCTGATGGGTAAAAAGAAACTACTCTCTAAAGTACAGCACAGAAAAGTTTAAAGAGACTACACTCTAGATTACTTAAATAGTGCCAACGCTAGTTTACCTGAAATACATAAAGTAATCAATTAAACAATATAACAATTACCCAAAAATATTAAACGAAATGTAAATTAAAGTCAGTAATTCATCAATACAGTACAGAACTACTGGGGCACTCCATTGCACATATAGCAAAAACACTCAGAGGCAAATGAAAACAAAAAAGTGCTAAATCTGCATAGATACTAGCTTGTTCGTTAAGACATATTGCACAGTGGCACGAATTAATAATAAAAGAGCAAATGATTTATACACAAATAACAACCATCTACAACTTGTCAATAAACAATTTAGCTCGTTCTAAACAAAAGAAAAAAAATGTTTTTTTATCACTACTCTTTTGTGCCAGTGCAACAAGTTAAATCTAACCCCAATGTGCAGCATAAACAAGACGAGCATAACATACCAATACTAGCAACAATAACACAATAACAAATACTAATAATAATTTCAGTTGCCTGCATTTGATATGCAACAAATTGTTGGCAATATGTTGCTGCTGCTGCTGCCGCTGTTGCTTTTGCTTATGGCAGTTTTTATACGAAACGATTTATTTGCCAAAGATGAGTAAGTGAAACCATAAAACTGAGGAGCACTTACAAAAATAAAACAAAAACATCATCATTTTTACGCACAAAATGCCAACATAAAAACACAATGATTTTTTTTACTTTTTTTTTCTTATTTAAGAAAGTTTTTTTTGGAGTTGTTTCTCAACTTGCACAACAGACAAGATGATGTTGGCAAAAGTGTTGAAAAAAATATTGGCAAAGTTTTGATGATTTAAATGAAGATACACGCACAGTAATTGTGTGTTTGGTCAACGTGTTGCAAGATAAGCCAGCAGTGGCAACACTCGCAGCCAATTAAACCGTTAAAATTTTATTTTTATGTTGTTGGAAAAAAAAACTAAATTTTGTTTATTTAAATTAGCAGTTTTTAAAATGATGAAAGTTTTAAAAGCAATAGATTTAAAAACGAAATAACCTTATGTATGAGAATTGAACATAGAAGTTGATGTCAATTCTGTCAGACGAACAAACCCAGAAAGTTGTCAATAGTATCCTAATGTGTTTTTTTTTTTCATTATGACCTACTGACATTTGACCAAAAGAATGAGAGTTTCCTGCTGGGCTAGTTAATTGGCAGATTTCGTTACCAACGCAAAGACTTTACTAACTAATTTTGGGCGCCAAAATGAAACATTTATACTTGCAAACTACTACGAAAACATTTTCACGAGTGTAAATATGGCATAGTTTTCCTTTTTTATAATTTTCTATTTTTTCTCTTTTTCCTGCAAGGCGTTAGTGTGTCTGTATGATTTCAGTTCTCTGCTCATTTTTCTTGCGGTAGATGTGATTGAAAGCCACTGATTTTCCAAGAATTTACACATTCATTTACACTATTGCTAGCAACTATGGGAACATTTATATAGCTATGTACGAGGTCTGATCAAAAAATAACCGTTATTTTAAAATTTCATGAGTTACGTATGTTTGATTTCCGCATTTTTTTTTCTGTTATGTGTACCAAACATGTCTGTTATATACATTGGTAATATCAGCCATTTTGAATTGTCTGTCTGTTTTTGGCAGAAAAAAAGGTTAGTTTTGTTTTGGTATGCTCTTCGATTTTTTACTATTCGAAAAAATGGATCAAAGAAACTGCATAAGTTTTGTTTAAAAAATTACATTAAATGCGCAAGGACATTTAAAATGTTGACTGTGGCGTTTGGCGAGTCTACTATGAGCAGAACAAAAGTTCAATTGTGGTATAGCCGGTTTAAGGAAGGCCGAGAAGATGTCAATAACGATGCTCGTCCTGGTCGCCCGAGCACGTCAACATCCGATGAAAACATTGAAGCAGTGAAGAAAATGATTTTGGATAATCGTCGTATCACTATCAGAGAGGTTGCTGGTGATGTTGGCACATCGTTCGGCTCATGCCAAGCAATTGTTACGGAAGTTTTAGGCATGAAACGTGCGGCAGCGAAGATTGTTCCAAAATTGCTAAATTTTGAGCAACATCGCTCAGGAACAGTCGAACATCGTCAACGACGATCCAGATCATGAGTGCATGGCTATGACATTGAAACCAAAGCCCAATCATTCCAATGGAAACGTCCAGAAGAACCAAGACCGAAACAAGCACGTCAAGTTCGGTCAAATGTGAAGGTTTTGCTCACTGTTTTCTTCGACTGCAATCATGAATTCTTGCCACAAGGTCGTACGGTCAATGAGGAATACTACCTTGAAGTTATGCGCCGTTTGCGCTAAGCAATTCGTCAGAAACGCACAGAATTGTGGAAAAACCAATCATGGATTTTGCACCATGATAACGCACCAGCTCACACATCGATGCATGTGCGTGAATTTTTGGGCAAAAACAAAACCGTTATCATGCCTTAACCACCGTATTCACTGGACTTGGCCTCCGCTGACTTTTTCCTCTTTCCAAAAATTAAGACACCGCTGAAAGAAAAGCGTTTTGCTACGATTGAGGAGATAAAAGAAAAATCGAAACAGGAGCTGTTGGCGATAGCAAAAAACCCGTTTCAGAAGTGTTTCGAGGATTGGAAAAAACGCTGGCATAAGTGTATTATATCTGAGGGGGATTACTTTGAAGGGGACAAGATAGTTATTGACGAAGAAAGAAATACTTTTTATAAAAATTTAAAACAATGTTTTTTTCTTTGATTCAGGCCTCGTACAATGTACATTAGGACTATAACTTTTTCACACTTTTTGCGAATATCAAAAACGGCACAGTATAGTCGAGGAGAACATTAAAAATTATTAATAAAAAATATGATAATTTTTTTCCGTTCACGCAGCGATCAGGTTGAAGTTTGAAAACAACCAATTCTATCTCACGGCAATTTTAAAAAATATACACCTGATATTTCTATGTCTTACTATACGTATCACGTAAATATTATTTTGGAATTTATTCACTGCTTTAGAGTTAAAAATTTTGCAACGGTTTACAAAGTATCGCGGTTCAAAATTCATTAATTGTAAAAACCTGAGTAAAATACTTTATGTTTAAAGCGATATAAAAATATAAGCAATGATGCGAATTTCATAGATTGTACCATCACTAAATGCCTAGATTATAATCTTTTAAAGGAGTTTTCAAAAATACACCATTTCCAATCAAAATTCATGTGAAATTAAAAAATCACAAAATAAACGAAAAAGTTGAAAACTTGTTATTTTAAAAACTTTTACTTAATTTAGAAAGCATGGAAATTGTTGTAAATTATTGCGAACATTAAGCTTAAAGTTTATTAATAAATAATAAAAAATAAATAATAAATTCTTGGAAGGTTTTAGAAATTTGCTTCCCTGCGTGAGTTTTTTTTCGCAAATGACGGAAGACAGATGTTTTCATTAATAAAACATTCTTGGGCACTCCGTGGTACTATGCCAAAAATTTGGTTATAGCCCTAATATACATACATAAATATATATATACATACTCGTATGTATTTTTATCGGCCAATACGAAAAACTAGAAATGAACATATTAAAAGTTTTTCCTTCTTCCATCATTGTTGCAACAGTAATAATAATAAAGATGCCCTGTGGACGTTTTAATGTGCTAAAGTCAAAGCACTTGACATAAAACGTGCATATTAAATTGTCCCAACCAAGCAACCATCAATGCAACTAAAAAATACAAAAAAAAAATAAAAATACACACGAAATGAAATGAAATGAAAAATGGATGGCAAATCATAGACATTCGTTTCTTCACTTAACAATTGACCGTAAATGAAAAATGATTTTAATCACACATTTAACAAAACTATTTCAAGTGACTAGAGAAAAATTTATTGTATGTACAGTAGCTCACAGCTTATTTCATGCAGAGCATTTTCCATAAAAAAGAAAACTAACAGGAACTTAAAGAAGAAATTGCTGTGATTTAAAATAAATTATTGCAAAAATATACATTTTAGTTTATTAAAATGTTTGTATGTATATGTTGAATGTGAACAACACCTAAACGTCAAGTTTTTTCTGCCTTTTATTTGACATTTCTCAATTTCAGACTTACTCAATTTAAAACCATGGAAAGATACACAATCAAGCAACGCGTTAAAGTTAATCAGGCTTTTTATGAAAATGGGCGTTCAACTCAAAATGCATATCGTGCATTGCGTGATTTTTTTCGGTCAATTTAATCGTTCAAATGTGCGTACAATTGGAAAAATCGTGCAAAAATTTCAGCAAACCGGGTTTGACACTGTTGGACTTTTTTCTTTGGGGTTATTTGAAAGAAAAGGTATACGTCGATAAGCCAGCAACAATTCAAGAGCTAAATGATGAGATAATTCGGCACATTAACGGCATAGAACCTCCATTATACCTCAGGGTCATCGAAAATTTGTACCATCAGATGGAGTTGTGCCGCCGAGGTCGCCACGGCTATTTGGCCGATATTTTGTTCCATACAGAATTGAACCACAACATATTATAATAATAAAAAGAAATGAAAATAATTTCATAAATAATTTATGTATTATTCAAAAACAACATCGGCCCTTATTGTTGTAAGAATTGTGCGTTTTTTCGCGTCACAGCTTATTTTGTGCAGGCACGTATTAGTTTCGAAAACTAGATATTTAAACCGGAAATTACTCGATTTAATGTTTGGTGTGATAGCCTTTAATATCTGCAACAGATTTAAGGCAAAACTTTGCGAAACCATTCCTCCATCAGTAGCGCTTTCTTACATCGTTATTGTTGGAAATTTTGTTTACGGCGAAACTGTGGTGGCGGTGTCTTCAAATGTGAGCAGTTGAACAATACACGATTTGTGCTTTGAATCGTTGTACTGGTAAAGTCGAAAATCTGATCTCATATACATACAGCCTTCAAAATGGCATATAAGTTACTACAAAAAATCGCGTATAAAATTGACGCCATCTGAAATGAAACCCAATATATAATATTAAACTATTGTCAAAGGCCTAATATTTAAAGCGTCGTGGTGCTGTAGTTCTTGACAATAAAGAAATTTTTGCGATTTGGCTCAAAATGTTGTGCAACTGTTAATGCGATCCATCGAAACAAAAACACCATAGTTCCAATATGGTAATTTCATGTGTATTTAGTACAATTAACTAAAAGTATGGTCACACTTGGCAAATATTTACTCATAACAGCGTAAGCACTTGTTTTAGCACAAATTTCTTTGAAGTTATTTACTCTTACAAGAGTTTTGCAGGATCAAACATCATCAAATAAAATAGAACTTAATATTTGTTGTATCTTGTTCTAAATAAACCAAGTTATTTGAAGTAAATAAACGAATTCAAATATATACTCATTTTTTTCGGCGCAAATATTTGCCAAGTGTGACCGTACCTTAACATTATAACTTTTTTCAACTGACATTTTCAGCACTTCTGAAAATATCTGTACACATTAACAACTGGTTTTAGAAAGATCTACTGAAAAATGACTACATATTCCAACAAGTCTTTAAATCGTGACACACAATATCAATAAATTACCAACTGGGTTTCTACGAGTAATTGCTCCGAAAACCTTCAGAAAAGAGGGTCATTACATTCGAAATGGTCCGTCAGAAAGAGCTCTTAGATAATGTCAGAAAAGAGTATTTTATGAGGATTTTTTGGGCTCTTAAAGAGCTCTTAGATAATGCCAGAAAAGAGTCTTTTATGAGGTTTTTCTTGGGCTCTGTGTAATCTTGTTTTTATTATTCTTGTGTGGTACAGCTATGTTTTTTTTTTGTTCAAAGCACAAATACCAGGAGAACAACGCTTTGGTACAGACATAATTAAGTGGAATTTCTGAGTCATACTGCGTGCCGACTCAGGACAGTAACAAGCAAATTTTTCTTTCGCTCCGAAAATGCTCTTTAGTTGGACTCTTTTTTGACTCCTTTTTCGGAGCGCTCCTAAAATGGTATGCTGGGATTATTTGTAGTTTATAAAAAAAAAAACTGTCTTCAAACTCTGATAAATAACTACAAAAAAGTGAATTTACAAAACATGAACACACAAATTTTTAAATTTCTTCCAAGAAAAATTAACTACAAAAATCACAATTACGTGCGTTTAATATTTATAAACAACAAAAAGCCACAAAAGATAAATAAAAAACCAACATAAATGGTTAAAATCTTAAACATATGTTTATAAACATTTTGTACTTTCCCTGCCAGCAATTGGAAGTTTCTTTCATCGTCCATCGTCAAAGGCGTTACGTCTTACTCACTTCCAGACGTTAATTGGAAGATAACAATAACAATTTACATTGCAGTCGTCTTTTCATCATCCAGACGACGTTTGGAAGATTGTTTGTTGTTTACAACACCAGCCGAAATTGACATGCCCCGTTATAAAAGAAATGAAAAGAATGTCAAAAAGAAGTTTTCGACATCATCGAAATTAGTTTTATTTTGTCATTTGCTGTGGTCGGTCAGTGGTAGAGTGTGGTTTCTATTTGTTATTGTTGTAGTTTTTACATATTTGTTATCCCATAGTCAATATGAGTGTATTATCTGTAAAGGCAAACAAAAAGCAAAAGAGAGGCGAATAAAATAACTTCTGGAAGTTACGCTGAAGTGACTTCTTGAAGTTACGCTGAAGTGACTTCTGGAAGTTACTTCCGGGGGGTACAACTTCTCAATACGGAAGACACTTCTACGATCAGAAAATAGTATCGCAGAAGATGAGTTTCAACTTCTTAGCGTCACTTCTGAGTCACTTCCGCAATAGAAAATGTTGGCAGGGTTTATGCTTATTTTATAGAGATTTGAAATATGTGTGTGTGTGTGTGTGTGTATGAAAGTTAATATGTTGCACACAACTCTACAGAGTTTTTTTTTGAGCTATTTACTACAACAATTGCTTGAAAATCATAAAAACTCACGTAAAGTGAAAGTACATGTTTACAAAATAACAATTTTATTTATTATTTTATATAAAGAAAATAAATTGTTTGTTTATCTTTTACAACTAACAACAAACAAAATGTAGACATGCTGATTTTGTGTTGCCTTTTTAATATACACGAATTTATAATTTAAGCAGAAAATATCGAAAAAGTTGGACAAATATAACAAATTTGAAATATATAAAAATTCAAAAAAAAAAAATAAAAAATTTTTTCATTTAAATAAAATTTGATTAACTTCCAAAATATCTACAGCATCATTTGTGGCTGTAGATTATTGGGACCTTATTTTAATGATGTTAAAATATTTTTGTTTGTTGCCGTAAGATTTTGTCAGCATTCCTTACCGCCACCACCAACATCATAATGATAAAGATCTCAATTGGTGGCTGGCAATGATGTTGTTCATCATTTAGAAACTGACTTAAATTTCTCCTTATCTGCGGCATTGTTGTAGTGAGCGCACATTTAACATTGGTGACCCATATTCAGCTGAAAGGCATTACCAAACACAACCCGTTCCCATTTGCTTTTAACTGTTTCCTTTAGCTTTCTTTCCTTTTTGATTCTTTAACTTTTTTTTTTTTTTTTTATCAGCGTATTGTTTGGAGATGGATAAAGTTTTCTCTCGTTGTCTTTACAGTTGCGGTTGCATGTTTTTGTATGCAACTTCATAATTTATGGAGGTTTTTAATGCGTTTGATTTGTTGTTGTTGCTATTTGTTGTTATTTGCAATTATGTTTTGTGTCAAAACATACGCCGCAAATAAAAGATTCTTAATCAAGCTAAAGTTTCTCTTTATAAAGGGTGTTCACAGTAACTCTGATAAGCTATTAGACCTGTGGTAAAGCTTAAAGTAAGCGTGAAAATTTCAGCATTGTTCACATAAAATACGGCCACAACAAAAAAAATGCATTCCAGTTCGCCAATTGTTCTAGTATTTTACGATAGTATTCTTTGAAATTATTTGAAAAATTGGAACTATTAGCCTGAAAGAATAAAACTTTTCTCTTAAAAGATAATATTAGTTCGATTATTTCTCTAAAAAAAAGCTATTGTTTTAAAAACCTGATGGCAAAAGTTTCGTTTAGTTGTTTTATTGATTTGTTTTTTAAACATAGGCCACACGAAATATAAATTTAAAAAAATGTGTAAATGTGATAAAAATACAAGTGCAAGTAATTTACAGTTGTGTTTTGAAAAGTATCGTTTTTGTAACCTCGTATATTTATATTTAGAGTATAATTGAAAAATGCGGAATTTTTTCAAATGTTTCAGTTTAATTTTAAAACATTTGTACAATTATCAATTTATTTAAAGTATTGGATATTGTTAGCTAATAGCGTGTTCACATATGCACCTTAATTGCGTTAATCGCAAGTAACGCCATTATTGAGCTCAATATTCCATATAAAATCTCAATTAATTATTGCGCAATAAGTACGAAATTGTTATAATATTGAGTAGGATTTCGAATGCAACACTGTTCACAACTGTGTTTAGTGAACAAAATTGTACAAAATGGCAAATGTCAACAAAAGAAATCATTAAAAAATCAATGTGAAGGTAAGTTTGTTTACGTAAAAACACAACAACCAGCTGTCAAATGATTATTGAGTAAGCTGAAAATTGCGTATGCCTGAAAACTTAAAATAATATTGTCAATTAAGCGAATATTGACTCAATTAAGTTTCATATCTGAACACGCTATAAGACCCTTATGGGTCTTAGCAACATATGGATTCCGCGTCAAAAAAAAAACTGCTCCTCTTTTGAGGCCAAGCCAATTTCGGATACCCCGTTCTGCATTGAAACGTATTCCAGCGATAACGATCGAAACAAATAGTAGGCTGGCGGGGCAATGTCAGGGCTATAAGGCAAAACTCCCCAACCACTTCTTTCTAAATTGTTTTCAACTGATATTGCAACATGTGGAATATTTCACTGGCCGCATATTCTAGTCGTTTTTTGGTCAATGTTCGCTTCAATCTTATGTATTCGTAACAGGTTACCTGTAATGGTGTGACCAGATTTCAACAGCTCATAATAGATAGGACCCTTCTGGTCCCACCAAATACAGATCGTTACCTTAGCGCCTTGAATATTTGGCTTTGGTGTTGATTCGACTGGTTGTCCGAGCCTCACATAGGATTTTTTACGCTTCTCGTTGTCGTAATTTATCAATTTTTCATTACAATTGTTTTTTGAAATCGCTGTTTGTGTAGCTCTCAATGATTTTGTAAGCTCTTGTTGAGTTTGACGACAATCTGCATGGAGTAATGTCTCCAGTACTTGGTTTTCAAACTGTTTTACATTGATAGGGATGTAACACAATCACCACGAGCTTCGGTGAGCAATTTAAAGTAAAGCAAAACTTCCCGCATACGACGCTTTGTTGGCATAAATTTTTAAATTTTCAAAGCTAATTTTCAATATCTAGGTGAGAATTTTTTATTACTTCTATTTACGAACTAACAATAAGTATTTAAAATTGTATATCTAATGAATTTTAATTTTTTAGTCCAGCCAGTACCGGACGAAAATAGTAACTATAACAATTGTTGTTGTATTAAGTTGTTGTATGTATTAAGTTGGCATTTGTCCTTCTTGTGTTTAGGTAAGATCCGCTGTATCCCTTCCTTTCAGTCGAATATAGCCACTATTATTTGTAAGGGTTAATGGGTTTGGGTGTACTTCAAGTTTTTTTTTAAGTATATTTTTGCGTTTTTTTTTTTTAAATTTCAGTAATGACATTTTTTAAATTTTGTCCTTAACTAAATCTAGTCGAAACTCACAAACAATCAGTTGATCGATTGGTTTGAGTGCCTCTGTACCCGTACAAACGATGGGTACAGGACGTACTCCATGAGTGTGTCTATATGATCATTTAAAAGCTTCTGCAAGAGTTGTCATTAGGAAGGAGAGGAAGAGACAATTAGAATGTATAGTGGAATGTCTTGTCTGATAAAGGGAATCGTTTTCTTTTCCCTGACCCCTTCTAAATACATAAATATCACTATTAGACTCACGGATAACACTAGCGTTTCTCTCTCTTTAGAGTTGACTGCAAGTGTAACATAACGTAGGAAGTAAGCTCCCCGTTTTTATATGAGAATGAAAAGGTCAGCCGGAAATTATGAATGGATTAAGCGGATATTTGGCTATATTGTACAAGGAATTTAAGGGATGGCAACAGCAGGCCATTTCTAAGATAAAGCTATGAGCCTTAAGTAAGATATATTGCTGTAAATAATTTTGTTAAACTAAACCAGGATATAATCTGTAGAAGTATTGATGGGGGACGAGGGGATCAGCTAATGATTTCTTAATAATGTAAAACTCAACTAATTTACACAAACAACTAATAACGTGCATAATTGCTGCTTTTTTAATAAAATTAAGAGTACTTCATTTAATGTCTTTAATTACACTTGAGTAAATTTAACACTTGTGTTTTTCTTGAAAAAAAAATTTAATTATTAAAAGTCTTGCCAGTTTGCATTGTGTCTTTTCCGTTTGTTTCCCTATTTTCAAGACTTCTTGTCATCCTTGCATTTTAAAAACATGGCTAGTGAGAAGAAGTTTAATATTTTGACACTAAATGCAATAATTCATTCGTTTCATTCTTTATTCAAATAGTCAAGTAAATTCAACACTCAACTCGACTCAACTAAAGTCAAGTCATTCAAGTAAAGTCACCTTCTGTTGTCACTTTTAGGTAAAAGTATAAATGTGTATTTCGCTGTTTCTTTGGTCTACTAATTGTATAGTTAGTTGGTGGGTACTTTTCACACTTTTTTGTTCACACCATATTGCAAGTTAGCATTCGTTTGCTGGCATTTGCTTATACAGCCTACAAGTATGTATGTAGGTGAAGTGGGTATTTAACAGTACAATTTTTGTTTTTTACTTTTGTAACAGTTGTCTTCATTAGTTTACTACAGGTTTGTGCAAAAAAAAAAAACTCAGTTTACAATTTGAAAACATAAAATTTTCACAACTTAGGAGACAGGCAAATAAAATAATCTTTAGTGGAATTCATTCCCTAATTTTCTGGCAATTAACAACTGTTTTGAAAAAGAATACAACTTAATTTGACAAATTGCTGTTTATTAACACACTTACATACATTTTTATAAAACTAGTAAACTACAAAAGTTCTATTTAAACGGTTCATTTTAACAGAACTTTCCTTAAGCGGATTAGAGGTGTAACAAAAAAAGTATTAAGTTTAAACTTACCGTTTTTTTGTTGATGAATTGAAAACTCTGTAAAAAAAGAAGAACAAATACATTCAATTAGTTAAGGTTCGATACAATTTAAAACTAAAACATGAAATCTTGTTTTTCATTTAAAGGTAAAGCAAAGCAAAGCAAACTGGGTTAAATTAACGGCTTAAAAAAGTGTGACAGGCAATTCTGGTCGAAAACCCACAATGTACACAAAAAACTTACGACTGGGAAACTGCGATAATGGTTAAAGGTGGGGAACAAGATATTAAAAAAAGGATTTGATTCTTAATACAATCGTTGTATTGTTTTTTTATTAGAGAAGATTTCTTATTATTTTGGCTTGAGTTCATTTTTAATAAATAACTCAAAGAATACCATTGAAAAGTTATATTTTTCTAGACAATTGGCCAGCGTTGTAAACTTGGTGCGTTTCGCACCATTTTTGGTGATTTTTTAAATTATATAGTTGGTGCGCGGTGCGCTTTTTTTTTAATTTTGGTGCGCTTTTTAATTTTTGGTGGCACCAAAGCAAATTCAACACAACTTCTTATTTCAGTGTAAGAAAAAATCTTTCTACAATAAAATACACCTGTTTGAGTACCATCTCATTCATTACTGCAAAATTTTTTTTTGTGTATTTCGGTGTGTTTTTTAATTTTTTCGAAAATGTGATGAAATCTTTATTTTTACTAACCCCCTGGCCCTCGATGTCGAACGATAACGTTCGCTTATATAAGACTTAAGACACAAACTTTTTATAGTATCTATTTTTTTACTCAATCAAGCTTCTTTATTCCACAATCCAGTTTGTGTCTTAAGTCTTATCTAAACGAACGTTATCGTTCGACATCGTGGACCAAGGGGTAATTTTTAATTGCAGTTTTTTAATAATTCATAACTCATATGCGATGAAAAAATGTATTTTAAATACGAATGTATGATAAATGAAATGAAATTCGTTAAAAATCTTTGTTTGAAAATCAAATTAACATTTTAAACATGCAAATAAAAATTCTTGTATAACCTGATGGTTTGGTCTACTGACCTGTAGACGAACAACCAGGGTTAGAATACCAGTGGGATCCTAACAAATTTTATTGGAAAAAATCAAATAATAATACTTGAACTAGAAAACAAAAATATATAAAAAAGTACCCAATATGTATTGAAATTAGCTTTTTTACCAATTAGTACTTTAGTTCCGAATATCATATTGTGAGTTAAATTTCGAGTGGTTAAATGCTTATTTTACCTTCATTTATTAAAAAATCTACTAATAATCGTTGATAAAATTTTCTTTTGTAGAATTTATGATATTAAAAAAATTCAAATTAATTCAATAAATATTTGAAACAAAAATGAAATTCTTAACTTGGTGCGTTTTTTTGTAAATGGTGCGCTTCTTTCACCATTTTGGTGCGTTTTGAAATTTCAAAGTTGACAACGCTGCAATTGGCAAACTGGAATGCATTTTCTACCTTTTTTTTTTTTTTTTTGAAAACTTAACCTTAATTTTTCGTTTACAATGACTTGTAGCATCAGCTCAACTACGAGTATATACGTAGATATGCTGTATTGTGGTAGTCCAGAAGCTTCCAAAACAAAAAATTATTATCCATATCATGCAATTACAATTTGCTGGTGAGTTTTTTATGATAAATTTTTATAATACTCTGTATGAAATAAAAAAAATCTATAGAATATTTCTGAACCACAAAGTGATGCTCATTTATTATTATTTAAGAAAAACTAAAAAAAGGACAAAGTCATGGTTGAAGTGACGGCAAAAGGGGTCCTCGTCAGACCACGCAAGCAAATTGCTTGCCAGTGACGATTTGTGCTGTTCAGAAGTGCTGATTTTAATACGAAAGACAAAGTTCGTTCAAGACAGCCGAAAAAGTTTGAAGACCAAGGGCCATTACTCCATTAAGATTACTCCAAACGATTTCAAAACTTTTGCAAGCAGCAGGATTCATCCAAAAGCGGGGAAATTAGGTACCGTATAAAATAAAGTCCAGAGTCTTTGAAAGACGATTTTGCATGTAAGGATTGCTTTAAGCACCTTTTAAAGGAAATAATTTTTGCCCAAAATAATTACTTGCGATGAAAAATGGATTCAGTAACATGAAACGTAAGAGATCTTATGTGGAGCCCGGCCAACCAGCTAAATCGACATCAAAGCCAAATATGCATGCTGCTAAGGTATCTATTACGCGTATGTGTGCAGTATGAATTTGTATGAAGCGAGCATTGTCCGAAACACGTCCAGACATGAAAACTCTCTCTGGAATACACTTCATTTCAAAACAGGGTATCCGAAATTGGATTGATTCGCTCTTGGCCTCAAAAGATGAGCAGTTCTTTTGGAGAGGAATCTATATGTTGCCAGAAAAATGAGAAAATGCATAAATTTATATTGTAAAGGGTGTCCCAACTAGAACGCAATTTTTGAATTTGGCGCCATTCCAAGTGTCATTGTTTGACATTTGTACAATTGTTATTGTTTGCTAGTAGAAGGTACGAGGTTAGTAAAAATGAAGCGCTACACGAATGAACAACGCATTCTCATTGTGAAATTGTTTTACCAAAATGGTGAAAGTTTTGCGGCTACAGTTCGCAAACTGCGATCAATTTGGGGTCACAATAATGCTCCAAAAGAGTTAACTGTAAAGAGATTAATGGATAAATTTGCCGAAACTGGGTCTGTTAGTGATGTAAAGACAACAGCCTTCGACCAGGTCGATCGATCGAAAATGTCGCAGCTGTACGTTGGACCTTTTTTTATGAAAATGAGGCACGTCAAGCGCAAATAGTCAATGGTGTTCGGTATCGTGAAATGATAACCAGTTTTTTCTTGCCTAGAATTGAAGAAATGAATGTGGAGGGCATGTGGTTTCAACAAGACGGCGCCACATGTCATACAGCCAGAGAAAATGCATCAGTCTTTCGCGGTGAATCCACAAAGATCTAGGCATTCCTTTGGTGAAAGTCGAATTTACAAAACACGCCTCAAAATATGTCAGCAAACTTGAACACCATCCAAACCCACTTGCACGAGACATCCTTAACTTTACTGGCCATGTTCGGTTGAGAAGGAGGAATACCCTTGCTTTAACTCAAGCGAAAAAAAAGTCTTTCGCGGTCGTGGTATTTCGCGTTTTGGAGACCAGAATTGGCTGCCTAGATCGTGCGATTTAACACCTTTAGATTGTTTTCTTTAGGGTTTTTTGAAGTCGATGGTTTACGCGAATAAGCCGACGACGATTCAAACCTTAAAAGAGGAAATTGGACGCTGCATTAATGAAATACTGCAGCATTTATGCAAAAAGGTCATTGAAAATTTCATTAAAAGATCGCGTGTGTGCCAGCAAAGCCGCGGCGGCCATCTGCACGATGTCTTATTCCATACATAACCTCATTCTGTCTACTTTACGATATAATAAAGTTTCACATTTTTTTTAAAATATCTGTAGTTGATTTAAAATTTAAAAATTGCGTTCTAGTTGGGACACCTTTTACAAATGTCTCAAAATAAAAGTGTAAAATTTTATAAAGTCCGTGTAAGTTAAGTTATACACCCAATAAACTGTACAAAAGTTTACAAAAGTATAAAGGCACAACAGCAGTTGCAACAGCGATTGGGACTATTTAAAGCGAAATCTTTAGAAACTAAAGCATGCAAGTAGACTCGGACTTCCTTTCAACGGCTACTGCCTGGATCATGAGAAGTAAGAAACACTTTTTCATATTTTCTGTAAATTTACATTCTCAGACATAAATTCTTCAACATACATACATATACTAAATAATCTAATAGAAACATGGCATTTCAAATGGTGCGATTTTAGTACGCCCTACTTCCTGACATCTGCCTCTGTTGTAATTTTTCAGTTAGCACACTGATTATTGTGATCATATTCCAAACGGTAAACGATAAATTAGGAATTTATGAAGATTAAAACAGGTTTCTGTTTTGTCTAAAATTTTAATTTTGATAAAAGAAATAGGTAAAATTCAAAAGGCCTAAAAATGTTATTTTTATTAAAGTATTTTTTAAATGAGTTAAAGCACATTTTAACAAAAAAAAAAAACAGAGTTCGGTAATTTTCAAATTAGAAATCGTAAATTTTTAAAACTAAAAGAGATATTTCAAATTGGAAGATAATTGTTCTAAAACAATTATCGACTACGACTCGAATGGCTCACGAATAAAATCTTCAATACTAGCTTCCAGTGAGTTAACCGTTGCGAGCTTGTCCCTATAGACATGAGCTTTAACATAGCCCCACAAAAAATAATCTAAAGGCGTTAAATCGCACGATCTAGGAGGCCAAACGTGAAATAAACTGTTCACCATACTCGCTTATCAATTGGACCATTGTTTCGCGTGACACCGTTTTGTTGAAAACACATGTCAGCCATCGTCGTCTTTGAAAAAGTACGATCCAATGATACCACCAACCCATAATCCACTGGATGCTCTGGCAGTTCTTGCAATGCTTCTGCCTCTTCACACCAAATACGACAATTTTATTAATTTATGTACGTACCCATTCAACCAGAAATGAGCTTCGTCACTGAACACAATTTTCATAACAATGAATTTTGATAATAAAATTCAATAATCTGCAAGCGTTACTCGTTTTATGTTTAAATTATAACCTAGCGTTTACACATGCGAGTAACAGTTCGAAAAACTCAATACACTCACATTTTTTTTACTAATACACTAAAATTTTTCGCACTTGCAGAGCTACTCGCAGCTAAATTTGCATACGAGTGAATGTTTGACACTCTCATGCCAGTAAACGTCAAACAAAAAAATAATGTTGCCATGTATATTTTCCAATGAATAGAAAGTGGATAATATAATATTTATAATTGAAATTTTAGTAAACAAATTTCTTTCAAATTATATTGATAAACAAAATGTTTTAATTTTTGAGAATAAATTAAATTCATAATAATTATTGTTAATGAAAATTTTCCCTCATGAAAAATTTTTATGTAATCAATTCGGCAACTCTATTTTTCAATCAAAACAAAAATGGAAGTAAAATTAAATTTAAAAAATATAATAAAACTAATTAATTTATATCGTTCCCATCCTCTTCTGTGGGATATGAGTGATAAAGCATATAGAAGGAACGATTTGAAAAGCAAGGCCTTCGAAGCAATTGCAAATCAAATGTTGCTGCCGGTAGAAGTTTACGCATTGACAACATTTTGAAAATGAACTCTCACTGTTCTGTGTAAACAGTAATGCTACTTGCAAATGATTCGAATTTTTCGGATAAGTTTTCGTATATAATACACAGCACTCGCATGCAAGTACTTGCATGTGTAAACGCATGGTAAACCAAACTGAACATGTTTAACAGTAACATATGTTACACGAAAAGAGCTGAGCTAAAAATCACCCTTTAGTTATTAAGTCATTAAGAACCTCACAGCTTCAACAATATTTTCACCGGATTTAGAAGTTTTAAGGATTTATTTTAAAACTTCTTTATGGATACTTAATATATAATAAGTTGCAAAATAATAGCTTATTATAAAGTATGATCATGATTTATAAACAAAATTTTAGTTTAAATTGTTTCGTAAATGAAATTGAAAACTGATTGCAACTAATAAATTTTGCTTCCATATAAATCTTTTCATGTCACAGCAACATAATAGAATTTTACTTTTAATTTTTTCCCCCCAGTATCTGTTACTTTTTTCACAGTTTTTCCTTAAGAATTTAACTGCAAGAACAGTTTCAGTTAATGTTCATGGCGCTGCAGCATTGTCAACTAAAGCCAAGACAAATCGGAAAGTGAAAGAGAGGGAGGTGTGTTAGTGTCAGGCATGCCAGACATGGGGACAGAACATTTCACTTAGGCGACTGGGTATACTTTTGGGAATGGTTTCAAATATTTTGGAGATTTTGATGGGGAATAAAGGAGAATATATTTTGGCAAAATCTTGGCAATGCCTTGTAATTACACAATAACTTATTTCGCAATGACTACTAAATACCTTCTGCATTACTTAGAATTAATCGTATAGTGTCTTACTTGCATTTATCATTTGCATGATCATTTATATCGTTTGCATGATCACATTATGTTTTTGCTGATAATGACTTCTGTGAGACCTAACTACTAAGGTGTTATTTAAGTCATTACTTGAAACTAGTTTAAGTGATATAAAAGTAATGGCATATTTATAAGCAGTTGTGGTAAGTAGTTGCCTTCAATGTGCAAATAACAAATAAAATGCTTTTTTGGGGATATTTTTAATGTCGTCTATGAATGGTTATGAAAAGTATGTGGCAACTATGTTTAGATCGATAGCAGATATGTTTAAAACAAAACCCGCTGTTCAAGATTTTTTTGTGTTTGTTTGCTCAGTTGTTGTGTCTTTATTGCCAGCAAATATATAGTTGCTTGCAGCATGCGTGATAAAGTGGCAAACTTGATTCATTATAAAATATTGTAAATAAATAAATACTTGTATGTAGTTACTATTAGGGATGCCAAACGAGACTGGAAGATTTGGCATTTTAAAAATGTAAATGCCGGGATTCGTAATTTTAAAAATGGATCCCTGGATATTTCGGGATTTTTGTTTCTTATTAAAACAAATTTGTTTATTAATAATAAAAACTATTTCTTTCAAAAAGGTAACTTATCTTCTATATATATAAAATTGAATGTATGTATGTATGTATGTAACGTATGGACTCCAAAACGGCTGAGCCGATTTTGATGAAATTTTCACAGCATGTTACTGTGACTCTGGAAGGAATAATAAATTTGATTGTACAAACGGGGTGGCACCGCCCATATAACCCAAAAATTTAAATCGCCATATTTTGGGCATTTTCTGACCTACGTCAATGATATGTGGTGCATATGGTATTGGCATAATTAGGAAGACGTACCAGGAGAAAAGTGGGTGTGACCACGCCCCTTTTTAGGAAAATTTAAAATCGTAATATAGTCTTAACTACTGGACCGATCGTCATTAAATATGTTATTCTTAAGAAATAATAAATTCTTGACTACGTAAGTGGACAAAGGGGCATGGCCCACTAAACTAAAGCATTGCAATAAATACGGCCCCGATTACCATTCACAACACTAAGTATTTGTTGTATGTTGTAAACTGCGATTACGATTTACAACACTTTACGATTTACAACGTTTTATTTTATAACGAGTGAGGGAGGGAGGGTAGCGAAGCACACCGGGTTTAGCTAGTATTATATATAAATATGTTTTTAAACAAACATTTTCTGTCCACATAGCTATAAATTTTATTTTAATAATTTACAGCCATATTCAAAAAAATGTACAGCAGGTTTACGAACCATTATTAAGCGTAGTTGTATTCATAACAGCTTATTAGCTAAATAAAGCTTTGTTAAATCTTAAAAATTAAAGCTGGTTCGACCCTAGTTTAAGGCTACTGTAAAGTGACATTTCTCATTATTTCTGTTTGTTTGTTAACATTTTTTTTAAATAAAAGAAATCAACTAGGTTCTACATTTGTAAAATGAAGTGGAAGTAAAATTTTTATTATGTTTGTGTTTTAAATTTTATGAAAATGATTTGAAAAGTAAACTATCGTTTTAGGTTTGGTTCATCGTAGATTAAAAGTTTCACTCGTTTTCTAGAACGCCTTGGAATTGTCTATGTGGAAGAAAAAGTGTTAAAAGTTTAGTTTGTACTTTAAACCTATATCAAAGTGTTTTAGAAACAAAATTTTAAAAATCATTAATAATTAAAAAACATAACATTACATTGAAAATTATTTAAAGAAAAATAATATGTAATTTCGCCTTTAAATTTAAAGCAATAGAATATTATCGTTCGATCTTAGAAAAGCTTCTTAAAATTATTAAGGCATCTAAGTAAAGACAACCTTGATGTAATTTTGTTACCAATATATTTATGAGGCTGACAAAAAACATCGTTCACAATTAATGCTTGTGGCAAAATTGTTAGAAAATTATTATTGTATGCTGACTACATTTCTCACCATCCAACACAAATATTTCTTATTCAATATTTGATTCCATTTCATTACAGACATTATAAGGTGTTGTGAGGGGGCTTTTACATATTCCAATTACATTCACTACTTCATTCGTTTTTCAATTAACGTTTCATTATCAAATTCGCTCTTATTTTTTTTTTTTTTTTTTTTCAAAATTTAAAAGTGTTGAGTAAATTATCCTTCTTTCTTGGTTTCTTTTGAGGAAAAATTTCGCTTAATATGCAATCACTTTTTGATAACTCTTTAAGCTTAAAAAAAAAGTGCAACATTGTCAGAGATTTATATCAGTGCGATAAACGTATTCACTGTAACTTTAACCGGATTTAAAATGACAATTATTTGTTTAAGTACAACAAGATCTTCATCTGTCACCTGTTGAGCTTTAAAATCAATTAAAGCTTTTTTATAGGAATTTCCAATTCCAAAAACAAATCAAACAGTGCGTTCGAATTTGGTTATCCAAAATTAATTTTTATTCTTTCTTTTTGTAAAAATTTAAATTTTGGTTGGTACCTTTTGAAATGTTTCTAATCTTTTTAATTAGCGATTTAATGTGGAATCTGTCATTAGATCTCTTTCATTTTCTCTTATTAAAAATGCTAAAAAAAAGCATTGATTTATACTAGGCCCAATTTACACAAAGCAATTTTTATTGAAAAGTTTGCTACAATTTTATTCCTTGAAATTTCTTCGGTGTTCACACAGCACAATTGTGATGTTGCTTAAATCGCTACACACATTTGTATATACATTTTTGCAATCAAGTGTATCTTATTTTCCCCTCACACCGATGTCCAATATCTCTGGATCTTTTACACAAATACTAATTCCGAAAAATCCTGGGATTATTTTAAACCAAATCCCGGGTTTCGTGATTGGGATTGGTATCCCTAGTTACTATACCATATTGCTAAAAAGTAAAAAAATATAAATTTCTTACTAATAACCTTAAAGAGTCTTAAATTCTTACATACATACTTGTACTCGAACTGGAAACTTGCAACAAATACTACGCGTATTATGTCAGCTTCAAAACATTTCGAAAAAAAGAAAAGAAAAAATAAATCTAAGAGGAAATTCATTTTAAGTTTATATGTATTTTCTTTTTGTTTCTGTGTAGAAATTTTTTATGCTTTCTATGAGATATTATTGTTTACGTTGCATGCAACTTACTACGCTTAAACGTTCTTCGTACTAGTCTTATTGAAAGTGACAATGGGAAAAATGTTTGTATTACTTTAATGTTAATCTTTTCTTTTCTTTACTTTACATTTTTTTCCATTGCCACAGAAATGTAAAGAACAGCAGAGAAGATGATGATGGAAAACGGACGTGGCAGTAGGAAAAATGTTTTTCTTTTCTTTTTTTTTTTCTTTTGTGAAAAGTGATGATGATATAAAATGATGTATTAACACACATTAGTAGAAAACCGAAAAGGGAAACACGAACAAAGAAAAACCACTCATTACTCATGAATACCTATACATGTGTATAGTGATAAACATACATACATGTATATGTGTGTTTGTTTCTGTTAATGTATATAATTCAGTGTAATGTAGACTATGAGGTAAATAGGTCAATAACTGCAACAAAACTGCTACTGTGACTGCTGCTTCTCTATCATAACGACAATGTGTTTAAAGATGTTTAGAAACAAATTATATATACTTACATATACATATTTAGTTTTGTAATAAATTGCTTTTATTTCTTTAAATAAATAATATATACAGTAGTGAGAGAGACATTAAAGTGCATTAATTTGAAATGCATTAAAACGGAAACTCCGTAATGAAATGTGTCACTTGTAAAAAGTGTTGACAATCTAATGTAAATAAAAAAAATTCTAAAGCTGCAATTGACAATTGAAATTAATTGTGTTGTATTTAATAAGGAGTTTGAACAGGCTGCCAAAGGGTGATTAATTTGTAGTTTTTTTTTGCATGAAAAGGTTAGTCGCTCTTACGCTGTAAATTGTAAATTCAAAAGGTCCAAATTTCGATCACTTTTTTTAGCATTGCCAGAGCTGCCAGTATTTTTTTAGAGCTTATCCCCAATTTTTGATTTGTCATCCCCAAAAATCCCCAAACTGATTTTGGTGGTCCACAGAAGAAATAGAGGTATGTTTTGCTGTGAAAATGACAATCTTAATATCCATAACTTTGGATTCTGTTATTACAGGGATAGTACCTAAATGAACTTAAAAACACATTAACATACTTTTATGACTGTAATTGAAAAAAATATTTCTTACAATAATTCTCTAAAGTATTTCTTGCATAAAGAGCTTCGAAATTATTTTTGTATTTGGCCGTTTGACTCTTGAGATCCTTTTTTTTTTTGTGATTTTAAAGATGTCTTGCATGCAACACACCAAGAATAAATTGTTGGATTACTAGTGTCTTGAAACGATTTTGGTGCACAAGAACCACATTTTAGCCACCCTAAAAGAAAACATGTTAAAACCCTTTAAAAAATATACTCGTATATACGTATGTGTGTATATTTCAAACCTTTTGCCCAATCTTCGCGTTCCCAAGAAGTATTGTGATTTTTTTTTAATAAAATTAGTATTTGCAGCCATTTTAAACGGTAAAAAATATACTTTTTTTTTAATATTTACATACTTCTTCTTTATTAAAAACCATCCACTATATATAATAACACACATTTTTAGACTTGCCAGACGCACATTTTTTATCTCAAAAATAATTCTTGTTACCATCAATAATAAGAAGGTCTCCAAAAATCCCTTAAAATTGTGTTGTTATCCCCAACAAATCCCCGGATCCCCAAGATGAAATTTGTATCCCAAATCACGAAAAAAAAATCCTCAATTTGGGGATAAATCCCCTAAACTGACAACGCTGAGCATTGCTACTGGCATCTCGAGAATGTCGCAAGCAATGTAGACTTCCAAGCCGTGGTAGTCGAGGAAGACTGGATGTGATATATTTGGCAGCATATGAAATGTTTCAAAGGGTTGGCAAGCAATTGACAGAAAAGTAAAACCAGTGACAAGTGCAGGAAGAAGGAGGATGGTGATTCATACGTATAAGTTCCTTTTACTTTTATGGTCATCTGAAGAGCTCAAAATTGATTTATGTAAACATATATGTCTTGTCTCACGCTCTTCAGTTTTAGCTGGCCAGTTTTTGTTCAATTCTCTTTTGAACTCGCCATTTCATTCACACAGGTCAATTCAATTTTCGTGCTTGTTTTATGCTAATCAACGTGCATGAAAGAAGAATTGAGTGTGAGTGTGAAAGCTGACTATGTTATTAATCACACAATTATAAATATGCAATTATGCGAGTATTAAGCAAACAGAATGCTAAAAATAGGTTGTGTTTTGCTAAGAAACATATTTATCAGGAAAATTGAAGAAATAAACTTTGGTCACATAAAAAAAGGAAAATGTGTTTGGTTCTGATGTCAAAGCCTTCTAAGGCCACTAAATAAAGAATTTGAACTCAGGTATAGCTAAACCGTGAAGCATGAAATGGTTTATTGTCCGATGGTTTAATGTCAGAAACGAAATGCCGCTAATATGGTAAATCATGCAGCATAATGATACTATTCACACATCCATACTAGTTAAGTCTTGGTTTAAACAAAACAAACTCCATGTTATTGAGTGTCCGTCACAATCCCCGTACTTAAACCACACGGTCGGTCACACTTGGCAAGTATTTGCTGAAAAAAACGTTACACCACTAAATAAAATATTTTTGAACTCGTTTATTTATTTATTTAAAAAATATCGTTTATTTACGACAAGACACAACAAATGTTTAGTTTTATTTTATTTAATTTTGTTTGATGTTGGAAAACTCTTGTTGACAAACAAATTTGTGCTAAAACAAGTGTTTTTTCGGTTAAAAAATCTTAAAAAATAAGGTAAAATCTATTTATTATTCTACTATTTAACTGCAAATAGCTTGAATTTAATTAACCTGCAGCGCATCAAAATTTCTGATGTTTGTTGAGTTACTTTTTTGCAGCACAGTGTTATTTTTAAAATAAATTTTTTACAAAAAAAGTAGTTCGACTTTTAAAAAATATACAGCTAGATGTTAATGCAAATAAAAAACTGTAACAAAATTATAATAAATATAAAAATCTTTTGTATTAAAAGTTGAATAAACTTTTTAGTTTCGACATTTTCTCACGTTTTTTTTTTTTTGCACCGGTAACTAAATTATTTGTTTTTTTTACATTTTATTTATACAAATTTATTAATATTCAGATGACTAAACTGTTAAACAAGAATACAAAATAAAACAAAAAATGGTAAGAACAACAAAAGTAAGAGAAAGAAGGAGTGAGTGATTTAGTTAGTGACCATTATTAAAATTTCTCAGCCCTCTTAAAATTTTGTGCATAAATTAATAAATACATACAAAAAAAACCCCCAGCGAAAATTATTTACTTAAGAATACAAACGCACACAATACAAAAAATAGTAATGTAATAACTTAAACAAATATATGTGACACGCACACGCAACACAATATTAATTAACATAATTCCAACAAGACTGTAACTACTTGAGGCAACTTCAAACTCATACACGAAACTTCTAAGAAAACTAATTTTAAATTCATAGTAAAACAAAGAAATTTACACAAGATAGATAGCGTTTAAGAATTAACAAATAAAAACTTTTTTTTTTAGAAATTTAAAAACAAATTGTTGAAGTGTAAGTTTTTTACCCTTATTTCAGAGTATTATGTTAATATCTAGATTTATTTGAAATGCCCATTAAATACATAAGAAGCAATTAGTAGTTAGAAACAATGTAACGATAAGAATCTATTTGTAAAGTTATAAATTGTTGGGAAATAAAACTGACATGCTAACATTGAAGACGATTTAATTATACATATTTATTTTAATAGGGTGGTGGCACTTTAAGTCAACTGGCTTAAGAAGTTTATTATGAAAGCAAATAAAAGGGTCAATAGTGTTAGAAATTCAATGACACCCATTGGATTCAATTGTAGATCTTTATACAGTCATAATTTGACCTCAATCACATAGTCGTAGATTTTTATAAAGTCATATTTTAGCTTCAATCATACGGTTTTACACACAGTCCTATTTGAGTTTCAATCCTAGATCATTATAAAGTCATATTTTGACTTAAATTGTATACAGTGGGAAGCAAAACTTTCCGGAGGTTTTTCAGTAAGGATGGTGCTTTTGGAAGCGCACATGCAGCCAATGCCAATAGTATTAATTTCCATAATATATATAATAAATAACCCGTTTCCAGTCCAGTCTACTGTCCATTTTTTGTGAGTTTTACATTTCCATCGGAAATGCGATAAGCGTACAAATTGATACTCTTACGCATCGAATTTGCTTTCGCATCGCCATAGAATGTAATCCCCCTGGCTTTCTCTTTTTCACACTGGCTATTAAACCAATTCTATTTAATGCGCATCTAACCGTCCAGGAACTTTACCAATACTTTTTGCAGATTTTTCGGGGTCTTGATGTGCTTATTACATAACAAACGTTCAATCTGCCGGGCATCACCATCAGAAAGCAGTATTACGCCGTTTTTTTTATCATTTACCGTGGATTTACTTGAATTTAATTTTTCAACAATTTTACTGCATTAATAATAAATAGAGCAATAAAAGCTTGCTAACGAGATCGCAATAAACAAAAAAAAACCAACGGGTCAAATACCGTTACACTTTAAGTGAACAATATCGTGATAATGTTTATTTCTGGTACTGTGAAAAAGTGTCTGAATAGTGAATTTTTTGTTTGTTTTTAAATTTTTTTAGTTTTTTAATAAGGTTCAATTTGTATTATTTTCATTTCCTTACTTCCCTAATGCAAAACATCCGGACAGATTTGCTTCCCACTGTATGTGTCTTTATACAGTCATGTTTTAAATTTAAATTTAGATTGTTATGCGGTAAAATTTTAATTTCAATCATACGTCATTAAACAGTCCTATTTGAGCTTCAAGCGTAGATATTTTATACAGTCATATTCTAGCTTTAATTTCAGATCTTTATACAATCATGACATCAATCGTAGATCTTGAATAAAATTTCTTGACATCTTTCAGTTTGATATGATTTAATATTGACTTTCCTAGAAGTGTTTAAGAATAAGTTCCAAAGAATATAAAAATATGATTTTAAATCTTCTAATACTAAGTGTTTTGTCATCTTAATATTTTACGCAGATTTTATTAGTTTTAATTCCCAGTGATTTTGTCCCTATACAACATACAAGTACTATGACTTTTTGTTTTTAACCACTCACTAATGTTAATTCTCTCAACCAGTAGCCATAACATTATGATTATTGTAGTTTTTGTTCTGACCCACTAACCCCAAAAAAGTAAATAGTTTTTTTTTTTGTGTTTAGTTAATTCTAGTTTTTAATCCAAAATAGCCCCCAGTAGCAAATTGCTATTTTTAATTAAAAGAAACTATATTTTCGCACAATAATGAACGTATAGAACGTATAGAAAAGCAAGAAATTAATCAAGCCAAAAAGACAAAATAAAAATTAAAGATCAAATTATAAACAAAATAAAAAAAATCAGCGGACCGTGTGAACATTTGTAAATTAAAGTAAAATAATATAAATAAGAAAATTAAAATTAAAATAAAAATTCATTAAATTAAGTTATTCAAGACACTGTTGCTGGCTGGCACCTTTTTGTTAGTTGAAATATGTATTCAACAAATGTGTATTTACGTTGATTTTAAATGAAGCTTTTATTTTTTATTTAGCTATTTTCCAGCTACACAAAAAAAGAATTCAAAACTAAATTAAAATTAGAGGAAATTTTAACTTCCCTTTCACTGTCTCTAGTTGAGATTAAATTAAAATTTGGTTTGGTTGGCGGTAAGTAACCGTCAAACAATTTGTCTGTTGTTGCCGTTGATGGGATGTTGAAATTAGCATTATTTTTTTTTTTTCTTTCTTTCTTTTACCAAAACACTCACCGATGACTTAAGGGCTTTTGTAATAGTGTAACATTTTTCTGTAAATTGGAGGAAAATCAATGCTTGGACTGTTCGTTGCAATTGAATTGTTGTTTAGTGTAAAAAGTTATTTGTGGAGCAAGGTGGCGGCATTTTTTGGTTGGCTGCTTATTTGTTGGTCAATTTAGCGTGTTTGTTCCTGGTTAAGTGCTTAATTTGAGAGTTTTCGTATTGTATTTTTTCACATAATTAAATTTTATATTTCCTTCAGTCAGTTGGTCTTCATATTTGCTGGTCAATTTAATTCAATTTGATTAAGACAGATGTTACAATTTAAATATTTCATTATTGTTAGTTTTCTTTAGCGATTGAGAAATATGTAGGTCAAACTTTGTATTTAAAGGGAAAACAGACAAGTGCTGGACGTAATGTTTTCACACATCATGACATTGGGTAATTATTGCTATTCTTACTATTCTTAAACAAAAAAAAATGATAAAAAATATGTCTTGTGATTTGAGAGTTGCAATAAATCAACACTTTAAACAGTATTATTCACTAATGTCCAGTTATGCAAATTTTATTCAACTAATTACTTTATATATCTCAGGTAATGTACAGGCACAGAGGCAATTATGACTTTAGTGTCCCTAAGCTACAGTGTATACAGTTACAGTCTTTATATTTTACTCTAGTAGCTACTTTTTAGTTACCTTTCCCTTAAGTGTCCCTAGGTAATCTAAAGTGTAAATAGTTAATTTGTATAAACACTTAAGTTCTTTATACTTCACTTTATGATTCAGTTACTTTTCAATTGCACACTTACTATTCCTAGGTAATCTGGAGTGTAAACCCTGAAGTTGTTACTTTACTTTTACTGTTGTTACTTTTTATTGTACTCTTTGTGTCTCTGGGTAATCTGGAGTGTAAACAGTTATATTTGACTTTATGATTTAGTTCAAATATTTAGCAAATATCTGATGGGGGAAACGTTGCTTAATTTTGAACCAACTGACAAACTGTTTCTTTGTAATCTATGTTGGGACACGAAGGTTAAGTTTTAGGACACATACATGAAATAGTAAGTCAAATGACTAAATCGGAAACAGATAGTGAATGTACATAAATATTTGATAAAATCTATTGTTCAGAGACAATTGTAGTTAGTCATCATAACTACACAAATGCATTTTCTCAACAATTTAATCGTTAACTTTTAGAAAACTAAACTTGTTTAATTTCAGGGAAAACTACATGTGGCTAAAGTTGTAACTTGTAAACTTTACAATATATTGTCATATTTGGAGGAATTTTAATGTGCATTACTTAAGTCACACATATCGAAACTTGACTTGCACAATCCTGATCTTGGAGAGTTCAGGGGCCAAATTACCGAATTCGATGTCGAGTAAAATTGATCGTAAGTTTCTTATATTCGATATCGAGCAAGAAATTTAGTACATTTTATCATAATTTCGATATCGAAATCATTTTTCGATACGATAGCTCATTCGATCACGAATGCGGTAATTTGGCCCAGAATTCAACTCATGATTTTTAATGCAGTAGTCATTTGGCTGATCACAGCCTTTAAGAAGTTATAAAGAAAAGTTATAGAGTTATATTTTAATGTCAAATATATTTCATAGTTGTAAAATTTTGTTACCAACAAAGCCGCCGCCCTACAAATGACATGTTCTCTATTAAACCGGACTTTCTTTTCTTTAAAAACTTAACCATTAAATTTAGTTCAGTCAAACGTAAACAACTCTAAATTATTTTTTTATAATATAAAACTAAACCAACAACATCATAATTACTGTCACGGATAATGTTACATTTTTTTTATATTTGTGGTGCTAGTTAACAATTTGGAATTTCTATTATTGTTCCAAGTATCTGAAAACGTGCCATCATCAAATTTAATAACAACATTTAACTTTATTTTCCTGTCTTTAGAGTTTATTTTTTTTATATTTTGCTTTCAATTATAATTTTTTTAGCGGTGTAAATTAAAGAAAACAAATTTATTAGTTTTAACTAACACTTTCATTATAAAGTCAGGTTGTGTGAAAAAAAAATTACGAAATTTTTTTAACAATTTTTTTTTTTAATTTTATGTTCTTGTCGTGGAAACATTAAAAAGTAGTTAAAGATTGACTGATGTCTTTTTTGTTTTTAGATTTTTCGAAAGTGTGTGTGTGTTGGGTTGGGTTGGTTTGAGTTGGTCAGTCAAGTAACGCTTGATTTATAGAGAATTCCTAAACGTTTTTGTATTTTTTAATTTTTTGGTTGGTTCTTGTGTGTGTTCTTCTTTGCTTTATAAGTTTTCTAATAGCAATTAAAGCAACATGTTTAAACATTTTCTTTACATATTCAGTAGAAAAAAAAAAACATTTTAATAAAAAACACAAATAAACAGTATAAAAAATACAATACAAATACAATCATCATAAATTGATATGATATTTTTATGATATTAAAAATTGTAGTTTTTTACTACTATTTTGAGAAATTAAGTATATTACAGAAATAATGCATTTAAATCTAATTTGTATTTTTAGGATTTTATGTTTTTTTTTTTTCTAAAAATACTAAAAATATTAAAAATAGTAGCATGTATATTTAAATGCCTTAAAAATACTTTATAAGCTAATTCTATATTCTTTTATGATTTATATTTCTTAAGATAACTTTTTAAAACATTTTTCTGTAAAATTTTAAATAGTAGTATTTCTACTACTTTTTTCAAAAAATTCGCAAAAAACTCAAATATAAATTAATTTATTTTAATATTGTTTTATATAATATTTTTACAAAAATAATTGCAATTAAAATAGTAGTATTTTATAAATAGTAGCTTATCTAAATGGCCAAAAAATACTTGTCAATTAAATTTGTATTCATTTAAGATTTATATTCTTCAAAATATGTAATATTTAAAAACTTTTTCTGTAAAATTTACAAATTTCTACTACATTTTAAAAAAAAGCATTAAATTATAAACAAACAAAAAAAATGTACAAATATGTATTATTCTAAGATTTATATTTTTCTAAATATCATTTTTTAAATATCATTTTTTAAATAGCAGTATTTTCGCTCCTTTTTAATTAGTGTTTTTGAGAAATAAATAGATAAAAAAAATACTTTTCAATCACATATTAATTTTTTTAAGATTGATGTTTGCCAAAATAACATTTAAAAACGTTTTTCTGAAAAGTTTAAAATAGTAGTATTTCTACTACTTTTTTAAAAAGCATTAAATTATAAACAAAAAATACATTTCATACAAATATGTATTATTTTAAGATTTATATTGTTCTAAATAACATTTTTTAAATAGTAGTATGTATATCTACTACTTTTTTACTTAGTATTTTTGGGAAATCAATAAATAAAAAATACTTTTCAATCAAATATTAATTTTTTTAAGATTGATGTTTGTCAAAATAACATTTAAAAACGTTTTTCTGAAAAGTTTAAAATAGTATTTCTACTACTTTTTTATAAAGCATTAAATTATGAACAGAAAATACATACATTTTATACAAATATTTATTATTTTAAGATTTAAATTGTTCTAAATAACATTTTTTAAATAGCAGTATGTCTACTACTTTTTTTAAATTAGTATTTTTGAGAAGTAAATTGACAAAATTTTGCTTTTAAATCAAATATTAATTTTTTATGATTTATACTGCTACAAATAGCATTAAAACACATTATTGTGATAATTTAAAAAATCAGTAGATATTTAAATAATGAAAAAACTAATATTTTTGCAAAATCTTGTTTATTTAAAGATTTATAATTTAAAAAAAAAGTTTTATGAAAATAAACTACAAATTGTAGTATTTAGTAAAATTTATGAAAAGAACTTTCATCAATATAGTATTATGTTGAATAGTTTTTTAAAATTTAGATTTTGTTTATTTATGAAACATATTTTTAAAAATTCTTTGGAAGTTCTTATTATTTTCAAAAACAACACATGCAATTATAATACTCATTCGTTTAAAATTGTATTCAAGACATTAATGGCAATTTTATTTTAAACAAAATTTTTTGTATAATTTAAAACTTAAACATAAATCTGCATAACAAATAAATGTCTGTCATTAACACCCACATGAACACACAGACATCGTCAATAATGTAAATGTAACAAATCATCCCAATAAGATTTGCATAAAACACACATAAATCATAATTTGTGTAAACGAAGCATTTACACAGCAGAGCATGCGTGGCAGTTATAAAAAATTATACACTTAACAGGCAGAGAGGAGTAGTATAGTTTAAATTTTACCCAACCCATAAACATATTTTACTTACAATGATGAAATATATATTACAGTATGTTGAACAATGAATACCGAGATACCTTTTTACAACAACTAGAATCCCTAAACAATAACAACATCTGTTTGAAATTCAATTGTCAAAGAGACAAACCTTCGAAACCCAAAAATTTCAAAAGGAGAAAATAACATAAAACAGCCAACGCTATTGAACTTAAACACGCACGTGTCATATGTTAAAATAAAATTAAAAACATACATTTATTTATGAAAGAAAAAGGGATATTTTTTTTTTTTTTTTAATTTATGTATTTATGTCGGTCGCTCCTCAAAAGAAAAATGGAAAAAAATAGAAAACGTATTTTAACGAAATCCACTTTTAAATTCAACGTATTATTATTACGCTCTGTTATTTTTAAACTGACAAGTATTTTGTTTAAAGCAGATGAAATTGAAAATGTCATAGACAGAGTATATTTCCACTTTTTGGAAATTAATTCAAATTCAAAATGTAACGATACAAACATACCCTTTTTGTTGCGTTATTTAGGAGTGAGAAAAACAAAACATTTCCGGTCACTTTTGCTTTTATTTTTGCTGCTGTTGTTGAAAATCTATCACCAGTGAGGTAGAACAGAACATTCGAATTACACTTAAAGAAAAAACTTTGAAAGGTTACTAAGGAGTACGTCCATAACAAGGATACGATTGAAGCTTAAGTAGGACTGTATAAATACCTACATTTAAGGCTAAAATAAGACTTTATAAATATATAAGTTTGCAGCTAAAATAATACCGTATAAACACATATGTACAACAGAAGCTAAAATAAGACTGTATAAATACCTACGATTGAAGCCAAAATAAGACTGTATAAACCTGCGATTGAAGCTAAAATAAGACTGCATAAAAAGCTAAAATTAAAGCAAAAATAAGACTGTATAAAACCCTACGATTGAAGCCAAAATAAGACTGTATAAACCTTCAATTGAAGCTAAAATAAGACTGCATAAAAAGCTAAAATTAAAGCAAAAATAAGACTGTATAAAACCCTACGACTGAAGCCAAAATAAGACTGTATAAACCTTCGATTGAAGCTAAAATAAGACTGCATAAAAAGCTAAAATTAAAGCAAAAATAAGACTGTATAAAACCCTACGACTGAAGCCAAAATAAGACTGTATAAACCTTCAATTGAAGCTAAAATAAGACTGCATAAAAAGCTAAAATTAAAGCAAAAATAAGACTGTATAAAACCCTACGACTGAAGCCAAAATAAGACTGTATAAACCTTCAATTGAAGCTAAAATAAGACTGCATAAAAAGCTAAAATTAAAGCAAAAATAAGACTGTATAAAACCCTACGACTGAAGCCAAAATAAGACTGTATAAACCTTCGATTGAAGCTAAAATAAGACTGCAAAAAAAGCTAAAATTAAAGCAAAAATAAGACTGTATAAAACCCTACGATTAAAGTCAAAATAAGTCTGTATAACCTTCGATTGAAGCTAAAATAAGACTGCATAAAAAGCTAAAATTAAAGCAAAAATAAGACTGTATAAAACCCTACGATTGAAGCCAAAATAAGACTGTATAAACCTTCAATTGAAGCTAAAATAAGACTGCATAAAAAGCTAAAATTAAAGCAAAAATAAGACTGTATAAAACCCTACGACTGAAGCCAAAATAAGACTGTATAAACCTTCGATTGAAGCTAAAATAAGACTGCAAAAAAAGCTAAAATTAAAGCAAAAATAAGACTGTATAAAACCCTACGATTAAAGCCAAAATAAGTCTGTATAACCTTCGATTGAAGCTAAAATAAGACTGCATAAAAAGCTACAATTAAAGCAAAAATAAGACTGTATAAAAACCTACGATTGAACCACAAATATGACTATATAAAGACGATTGCCTCTAAAATAATATCGTTTCAAGCTCAAATAAGACTGTATTGAAGCTAAAACATGACTGTATAAAGACCTACGATGCAATAAGACTGTATTGAAGCTAAAATATGACTGTATAGCGACCTACGTTTGAAGCTAAAATAAGACAGTTAAAGACCGACAACAAAAGCTAAAATAAGAATGTAAAAACCCAAAGTTTCAAGCTCAAATAATACGATTGCTACTAAAATATGACTGTATAAAGACCAACGCTTAAAGATAAAATACGATTGCATAAAAATCTACGATTAAATTTAAAATATGACTGTATAAAGACCATTAAATAAAATATGATTTTTTACAGATCTACGATTAAAGTTAAAAAAAAATGAGGGATAAAAACCAACAATGGTGTCAAAAATAACAATATACTGTGAGCGTCAATATAAAGTAAACATCTCATATTGTTAAAAAACTACTACAAGTACAAATTTAAAATAAAATATATTGCATTATTCATAAGTAACTTAAGCAACATATAACTCATTAACAAAAACTAGAAAAATAAGGAACATAAAAAAATAACTCAATTTTAAAGGAAAAGTACCGGAGTTATTACATCAAAATAAAGTAAAAAGTTATATTAAAATTATGTAAAACATTGTATTTAATATTTTGTTTGTAGTTTTGCCTTAATCACAATGTGACTATCTGCAAGATATAGAATCAGAGTTTTTTAGTGAAATCAGGCGAAAATTTGCTCCATTCATCCTGTATATTACTGCCTTATAAGAAATATCTTTTCTTTTTTCATTGCAGATTCTATAAATGAAATATTACCGACCCCTGATGCCGCCATACACCCTCAGACCATTACAAACATTTGGTTTGGTTGGTTATTGGCACTCTACAATGTAGGCTATTTTGATGCAAAGAACTTCTAATCGTACTCGAGCTTACAGATTTTTCAAAAGTTTTCCTAACATACATATATGTATCTAAAGATGTTGGGTTTCCTCTTACTTCTCTTGCTATAACGCTTAAGCTAGATTTACACGATTGAAATTTTCTTCAAAATTGTTCTTTAAAATGCTTCAAACTCGTATAAACAGCAAAATTTCTTCAAAAAAAGGCTTTGTCCTCAACAATTTATTTAATTAATAACTATTAATAACTATTAAATAAATAAATTTTGAAGAATTTTTGCAATTTTGAAGAAAATTTCAATCGTGTAAATCTAGCTTTACTTCAGTTTTTGCAAGAGACTTTGGTCGTTTTGCACCAGCAAATTTTCTACGCTATATGTTTTTATTGTCCACTGATGCCTTTCACCGTTTGGGATTTACCTTTTCTAAGTAAGTCTATTAAGATTTGCCGAGTCTCAATTGATGTTTGTCTTCACCATGTAAATTTTTCACTACTTAGTGTCAATTTACACGAAGCAATTCTTTAAGCTAAGCTGATTACTTTCTATACATCTGGGTGAGGGGAAAATAAGACGAATACACAATCTACTTACTATTCGTTTTACTCTCTTATTCGTATAACATATGTGTCTATCGAATAAAATATGAGCGATTTAAGCAATAAGAATTGTGCTATGTGAACACCGAAGAAATTTCAGGGAAAATATTGTATCAATCTTTTCAATAAGAATTGCTTCGTGTAAATTGGCACTTAACGTTACAACTTAATCTCAATTAATTTAAATTTAATAATTAATCATTACCGTTATATATAATTAGTCACTTTATCGTTATACTTTCTAACAAAGAAAAATTAAAAGAATTGCTACTACCTATACTTTTGGAATGACAGGGGTTTTTTGACGCGTAAAAGTTTTTCTATTTTAATAATAAATCAATTAAATTTGTATACGCTTTTGTTTCTCTTTATTTTTTGTGTGAATTTAATTCTACTTAAACAACTATGTATGTATATAAGAATTCAATATAATATCATTTATGTATGGTAATATAATAAAGCGCTTTTCTTTTAATAATACATATGTGGTGTTGAATTTATTTTGACGGTCACTGTATGTTCTGATATTTCAGTTTACTGAATTTCCCATGACTTGCCTAACGGTTTCTTACTACTTTTCCTTTTTCTGCAATTTCGCTTTTATTACGTGTGTTTAATTTGTGTTTTCTTTCAGTGCAGCCGGCTTGTATTTGTACCCAGTTAAAGGTCAGTTGTTTCATATACATATTATTGCTGCTGTTTGATATTACAGTAACCACATTGAAATTAATTCGAGAACAAAATCATTATCTGATTTACAACAACAAAAATAAAATAATAAAACAAATTAGGCGAAACCTACAAATACTTATTTACTGATACTAGCAAATGCACTCATGTAGAAAGTTTTAATGTCTTTTACATTTTTGTGTTTCCAATTTAAAGTTTTATTTTGTTTTTCTCTAAACAAAAAAAAAAACAAACAATTGAAGTTCATTATTTTTCAATTGAATAGAAAAATGATTTAGCAAAATGTTTGGTTTGTAGCTGTTGAAAATATTACAGACTATTATTGGCTCAGGTGGTTTCGTTATTATATTATTTTTTTATAAAATTTATAAAAAAAAAACAACACTTTGGCAAATGTTTTAGTTTATTGAGTAGAAATTGAGCTCAGCTGCAGCAACTTACATTTAATGTGCTAAAATCAGCAGGTGTGCCTTTTTATAATAATATTTTGTATACATACAGTCTTTGCCTTTTAACGGATATTCAAGCAATAATTTAGTTGGGAAAAAAGTGAGAACAAAAAAAATTTATAAAAATAATAAAAGTTGGAAACTGCAAATGCTGATATATGTATGTATGTGTATATATGTATAAAGTAGACCGTTTACTTTGTAGATAGTACCCAGCGGCGAAAAGAAGTAGTAAACAGGCCTTATTTAGCAGACACAAGGCCTTATTTAGCAGACACAAGGCCTTATTGCCCCATTACATACTCATACATTTTTTACACACAATGTCCTAGCCAGCCAAGGCCTTCTGCTTCACCTTCTTCACCAGGCCTGGTAGTAGGCTTTCTTTAGCAGGCCTGTTTAGAGACCTTCTTCATTTTCATTAAAATTTTTTATTTTTCTAATTTTTTTAAACGTCTAAGTGATCTTTTATGCATTTTAATTTTTTTATAATAAAAACAATAACACTACCACCTCAAAAACTTACAGAACGCACAACCGCTTTGTTATACTACGTTTCCACGGTACATGCTTCGCTCTCTATTTATGCTTCACACCCAAATCATTAGTGAAACAACTTGCTTCACCATACAAAATTTTAAGAGCGAATCAAGTAGATTCATATTGAATCAACTTGCGAAGCACGAAAAATTGCACTCTTCTCTAATTTTTATCGCAAGTTTATCTGCACTAGCTGTAAAAATTTAATATTATTGTAAACAAAGCACATTATTTTCTTGTTGCTGGAAGTAAAGAAAGTTAATACGTACGAATGTATGTTTTTTTTTCAAATAAGCTAACTAATTTCCACTCAGTTTGTTTGTCCATTAAAAAAATATTTTCCACAAATTGTAAATTCTGTTTTTTTATTCTGTTTGTTTATTAAAAACAACTGTCAAATCGAATCAAGTTTTTTGGTCATGTAAACAGCATGATTCGTAAACATGATTCAGAGAGCGAAGCAGGCAAGGCATATTGATTATAAGGTAGTGGTAACATTACAACAATACAAAAACAACATGTAATTTGTTTTTGCTTGAAGTTTTTCATTGTCAAAAACAGCTGACTGAAAATTACAAACATTCGTTGTTTTTATTTGTATTTATTCAGGTCACTGATGACAAACATTGTACAATTGTACTTTTTTGATACATTTTAAATACAGTTGGTACCGTGGTACTACCACGAGTCATATGGTACAATTTCAAAATACTGTTGAATAAAAATATGGTATTTCAGATGAAACAGATAAATATCAGCCATGTCACAGAATTTAATTCCGTTCTGAAGTGCAATTATTTCCGTATTTTGCTTCTAAAGAAAAAGTAAAATGAACAATTGGTTTCATTCCGAACAAATTTTTCGTTTTGCTTTTCCTATATTAAATTTCATGAACATTTTGGAACTGATATCACTTTGATCTTTAAATATGCATCTATAAGATGATTATTACAATAAATTTTTGGTTGAATTATCGAACAATATGAGTCTTTGACATATTCATTTACATTAAATGATTTTGAGGCTAAATTCAAAAACTAAAGCTTAAAATGTAGTTAATCAGGATTTCAAAATCGTTATAAGTTAACTCTTCTATTTCTTTTATTCCTACAATAATAATTCTAGTTATTTGGAAATATATATATTTACCAAGGTTAACTTTTCGCAAATGACTCGATACTTCATAAATAAGAATCTTTTTAAATAATCGTGACAATTAACGCAATAATGCTGCAATAAGATATATCGAATTTTCGATAAAGTAAATTTGTGGTAAAGTTTTATGATTATTTAACAAATATTAAAAATGGTACCATGGAGGTCTAAAAAGTACATTTTATTTATATAGTTGGTACGAAAAACAAAAACCCATTTTCCATCACTGATTCAGTTATGTGATGAAAATAAAAAACGAAAACAATAATAATAATAAACAAATTTTGACAATTATAAATTGGTACACTCACAATATTATTACAGTAACGGAATGTAGTTTATTCAGGAAGTATTCCGTGCAGTTGTTTTTAACTAAATAAACATTTAAAATTCTAAGAAAATTTATTTTTAATTGAATCTAACATTCATTCTAAAAACTAAGTGCACATTAATACGGATTTTCAGTTGCATTTGATATTGACAGTTGTTTACGTTAAAGTATTTTGTATGTAAATTTAAATGAAACTGTAATTTAAAATAACTGAAAATTTACTTAAAACCAATATACTTATTTTTTATTTCATTTTAACAAAAAGTTCATTTAATTTTAAATGACTTAACTAATGACTTTTAGCTGACTTAACTATCAAAAGAACAAGTCAGGACTTCCGTGAAAATAAAAGATTTTTTCTTTGTTTATGATATTTTCACTATCAAAAATTCTACTGTGAATTCCGTAAAAACAAAAGAATTTTCAGTTATTTTATATATGTAATTTAACTACCAAAAAATTGTTGTGTGTAGTTACAAAAACAAAGAGTTCCTATATTAAAATTCACATAATAATAATAACTCCCTATTCTATGTTATAATTCTAAACAGTCAATTTGAATTTTAATATAAGATATGTAAGATTATAACAATGAGATTTTTCTAAAATTGTGTATTATTTTTAACAATTGAAGAAAATTGCAGTTTGGAAGTTAAAATACATAAAATAACTGAAAATTCTTTTGATTTTACGGAAATCGGAGTTGAATTTTTGACATTTAAAATTAAATGAACTTTTCGTTAAAATTAAATGAATAATAAGTATACCGGTTTTTAACTGAATATCAATTTATTTTATATTACAATTTCAGTTAATTTTACATAGAGAATTTTTTGAGTGTAAATATAAACAACGTTTGACATAACAAAAGTACCAAAAAAAATCAGCTGTGTCTTCAACACTACCTTATAATCAATATGCCTTGGAAGCAGGTGATTCAAGTTGTCGTGGAAACATAGTATTACAGAATTTAAGCAAAACTATTTTTAGTTTACTTCTTTTTTTTCTGTTCACATTTTGCATTTTAGTGTTTGTGTTTGCTGTTTTGTCTTTGGAATGCGATTTTATAACGGGACATTAACGTATGTATACAATGTATGCATATAATAAAAAACAACCTAGAAGGGAGTAGGTAGGCCTTCCATTAGGCCTTCCTGAGAAGGCAAGCGGCATGAGGTCTAGGAAGGTCTTACAGAAGGCCTTATAGCTGAAGGTCTCAAAAATTTCGCCACTGGGTAGTTTAGTTGGTTTATTTCCGTATTCTTTACGTCAGGTAAACAATATTAAAGCTGTTAGCTGTTTGGTTAATTTTTACAGAATGATGTAAAGAAGCTAAAATGCTGTTTTACATAGTTTCCATAATATTTATAAGTAAATACAGTATGTCCAGTTTTTCCATTTCATTGGTATACTTTGTTATCATTATGAGACATTTATGTTAAACTAACTTACCACAAACAACTAACTGAAATTTAATAACTGCAATCAATGACTTACCTGCAAAGAAAAGATAAAAACAATTTTAATATTGAATGATAAACGTAGAGTAGAATTCATTTAAACTAGCAAACTATAAAATTTAGCTGATTACAAAGTTAAAAGCCGGCCGACTATTTCTTCCTATAACTTAAAACATAAGTATTAAATGTATACTTCTTTATCGAAAGAAATCCATTTCCATTGTTTAATATTTTTTATGAGCACGACCACAGTTTTTCTATAATTTGAAAATGCAAATGAATCCCTTAGTACTTGAATCATGTGTTTTAGCAAAATGAATGAATGCCATGATACAAGTACGTATGTACGTACAAGTATTATTGCATAAATATTTTATTTATTTACGTTTTATTTTGTGCAGAAGGAAAAAAACGAGAAAAGCTCTCAAGTGCAGTGAAATGTGCAAATATAATTGTTTTTCTTTTTTTTCCTATTTTCAAACTAAAACGAATATTCATTTTATACTTTTATGCAATATATTCTTTAGCTTGATTTTAAATGTACGAGTGAGTACGAAAAAAAGAAACGAGATTCTAAGGTTTTGGTTTTTAATGGCATCCTGACACTTCCGCTTTGGTGGGTGCTTTAAAGAAATATGACATGCATGGTGGATTTATTTATGCATATTGCACTCACATACATATATGTATGTATACAAGAACACATTGTGCATTTTACCACTACCACTACCACTACCACTTTAAGCATAAAACCACCATTCATCAGTAAAGTAGAAAAAAATATTAAATGCAAAGACCTTAAAATAAGCAAAAGTAGAAATAGAATAAAAAGTGTTCAAGAAAATATACTCGTACATTACAGACGAACCAAGTTATGACTTGTGTTCTGCATTTTCCACTGTTGAAGTAATTTAATCGACCCGTATAACTTGAATCGTTTATCTTAAGTCGGGTTTTGTTAATTTATTCTAAATGTATTCAAATAATCGATGATTTTAATCAATATTTTAAATCGATTATTCGAATAACTTATTATAAGTTTTTTTTTATATATTTTACGAGAAAACTGCATATTTTTTAATTTGATTTAAATATTTATGCTATTAATTTTAATCGATTATTCGAATATTTTTAATCGGTTAATTGAATAATTTTTAATTTTTTATAACTTTTTATAAGAGAAAACTATATATTTTTTTTATTCAATTCAAACAATCGGTTATTATATTGATTATTCGAATATGTTTAATCGATTATTCGAATAATTTTTTATATATTCTACATGCAAAAATGTATATTTGATTCGAAAAATTTTAATCGATTATTCGAATAATTTTAATATTTTCCGAAGAACTTTTTGTAAGAGAAAACTACAATTTTTTTTAAATTTAGTTAAAATAATCGGTTATTCTAATAATTTTTATCAAATATTCGAATTATTTTATCAATTATTCGAATATCTTTAATTGATTATTCGAATAACACGACTCTGAGTCGACTCTGTCGAGTGAGGGGTGAAGAAAGAGTTTAAATTAGAAGACCCGTATCGCGGCGTTTGTTTGTGTTAGTTCAAATTTCTTTTTTAATCGACCTTTGAACTTTGCGGTCAAATTTCGAATTTCAGCATAATGTTTATATGTGTTTTTGACCATAACTCGTTGACTATTTGATATTTTTTAAATCTGCAAATTATTGCTAGAGACCTGTGTAACAATTAAAATTTAATTTGGCTTTTACAGATTTAAAAAATATCAATTAGTCGACGAGTTATGACTGCAAAGTAACTTTAAACATACAATTGAATAATTTTTTTAATTAATTTTTAATTATTAGAGTAAAGCTGCTTTCGGCCTAATCCGAAACAAACCAAAACTTTTAAAATATAGCATTAATTTCCAAAAAAAATCGTTTATTTTAATTTTATAACATGTTTAGATAATTTTAAGGTGCCCTAAAGTACTGACACTACTCCATAAATCTAGTGTTTTTCATCTTGAACTGACAAATTTGTTAAAAGAAATACATAAATATATTACAATAAAATATAATTGTCGTTGTATTTTATTATCACCTTAAACTGTAATAAAAATTTCGGTTTCTGTATTCGGTAAAAATATGAACGAAAACTGAATATTGGTATTCTGGCAATTTTTGGCATAATCCGAAACCGAATACTCGGTCGTACTCTAATTATTCGAGTAAATTTAATCGATTATTTGAATAACTTTAATCGTTGGTTTTTTTATGTGTTGTATGAGAAACAAAGTCATTTGTTTAATACGATTGGAATAATCAATTATTCGAATAATTTTAATCGATTAGTCAAAAAAATTTAATAATAATTTATTCTATAAGAAACAGATTTATATTTTAAAATTCATATGGTTGAATAACTTAAATCGTTGTACGAAAAAGATAAATAAGAGAATAAGTTCGGATTTCCCTTGCAGTTTAGTGAAATTTCAAGGTTCGTCTCCTGCGACACCCTGTAAACCTTATTAACCCGGGGTTTACACATGCAAGTGCAAGTTCGAAAAAGTCAATACATTCACACTTTTTTACTAATACACTCACATTTTTTCACTTGCAGAGCTAGTCGAGTTTTTCGAATAAGTTTTCGTATATAATACGTACACGGCACTTGCATGCAATTACTTGCATGTGTAAAGGCAGGGTAAGAACTTCAGTTATAATAGAAACTCAAAATCGTTTTAAACATATTTTACTGTATTAAAAAATAAAAGAAATTTATTAATACCAGTAGTTTTTCTCTCTGCACTTGGTTATTGTGTTGGTTGCCTGTTTTCTAGCTAATTTAATTAAAATTAAAGAAATGGTAAAGCATAAAAGGTACTTTTAAACGCTGTGTTACTCATGTGCAGCGAAATATATATGTATATACATACATATTTGATGTTGTCATGCGTTTTAAAGAAAGATAAAAAGCTTCAAATAAAACCACAAATCCAAATGAAATCTAATAACATTGCCACCAACCACATTTTCTCCAATTTCTTAAACAAAAATATTCTTACAAAATTCAGGTATCAAAATAAAGAGGACAATAAAGGAAAACAAATCTTAGACTGGCGACCTAATGATTTATTTAAAATTTCGCACATAAAACACGAATTGTCAGGTCAACTTACTTCTCTATTTAACGAAGCGGTTGATTGCAATTGCATACCCATATTTTAAAATTACCCTATTCGAAATGAAAAATTCGAATTCGAAAATTTATTAAAATGCTGGCAATAGCAGAGTATTTAATAATAAAATAAAACCTTTTAATTAATAAAAACACTTTTTTTTTAAGAAAAATCTTAACAATCGATACATGATGATACTGATTGCATGGAAGATAATTTAATGCAATGTTCTATGATGTATAAAAGCATCATTCACATGTACGGGCGTGTATACATGCATTACAAACTCATTCCAGTCCCATATATTTAGCTTTTTCTACACATACACGATGAGTAATTTCAAAATGATGTGCCCTTAATTTTATGAAACAGGAGCAAAAGCAGGAAAAATACTCCTATATGCAGCTTTAAAAACTAAGTATGTATGTACATATTGTTTATTACAATTTTCTGATGCATTATATCAATGCATGATGCTATTGTGTGGATGGATGATGATGGCATTGTTATATAGGTACAATACTTACTACAACAGAACGATCCATACACATGGTACAGTGGTAGGCAATAGTTTGTGCGGATCGTGTTTTCTCTAAAATTGAAACTTTAATATTTATATATTGCGACAAATGTTGAAAATATATGGAGGTTATCCTTAACATTTTGTTTCATAACTCTTGTTCTATGAGACCGATTTTACTAATTTTTTTTGAGATTAAACTGTATGTTTATTTTGTATACAAATTGGGTTATTCGACTAATTTAAGCAATTAATAAATATTCGAATGATGTAATTGATAAATAAATAGTATAAATGTTTTATATAATTTTTTATTCGAAGGTTTACTTCTAGTTAAACATAAAAATTTATTTTATAAAAAAATTTTACAATTAATATTCGCAAGAGGAAAAATTCTCATTCAATAAATGTTTTATGTAATAAACAAAGTTATCAAAAAATATTCCAACAATTTAGACTTTTGGCGAAAAAAAACATGAATAGAATACACAAGTTAATTCCATAATTTTTCGAATAAATTTAATCAAATATTTAAATAAATTAATTAGTTTGCAGAAAAAAACTAATTTCAATCATTTAGTCGATTATTCGAAAAAAAAATTAAACGAGTATTCGAAAAAAAGTAATCGAATAAATAATTTTTTCGTATAATTTTCGGTCAAAATTATTCTTAATCAATTCGAATAAATTTAAACGAATATTTGAATAAATTTATGGAATATAGGAAAAAATTAATTATATAACTAAATTATTTAACTAAATAATTTATTCGAATAAATTTAATCGAATATTCGAATAAATTATAAAATATTCAAATAAATTAACTTAATTTTTCGTTAAATTTGCAGTTAAAATTACATTCAAACAATTAATCGATTATTCGAATAAATTAAAACGAATATTCGCAAAAAATATTTAATTAATTATTCGTATAATTTTCGGTCGAAATTATTTTCAAGCAATTAACCGAATGTTCGAATAAATTAATTTTTGGTTTAACTTTCAGTTAAAAATACATTCAAACAACTAATCAATTATTCGAACAAATTAAATCCAATATGTATTTGAATAAACTTAATCGAATATACGCAAGGAAAGTAATGCAATATTTGAATATATAAACTTAATTTTTCTTTTAATTTTTTAATTTAATCAAATATTGGAATAAGTCCATAGAATATTATAATAAATTAACTTAATTATTAATCAATTAACCGAATATTTTATTAAAATTAGTTGAATATTCGCAAGGTAATCCAATGTTTGAATAAATTGACTTATTTTTTCGTATAATTCTCGGTAACATTTACTTTCAATCAATTAATCGAATAATCGATTATTCAAATAAATTTAATCGAATATTTAATAGATATTTTGCAGTTAAAATTACTGTCAAATAATCCAATATACGAATACATGAATAGAATATTGGAAGAAATTAACATTAACATTTTGATTCATAACTCTTGTTCTATGGAACCGATTTTACTAATTTTTAATCTCAAACTGCTTGTGAGAATTATAAAGACAGACGAACATAGCATAGAATTTCAAAAGAAACAATAATAGTTATATACTTCCTTGGGTCTCAGATAAATGTATCTAAATATTGCACACAGACTACATACACAGGTAGAGAGTATAAAAATAAATAATCAAATCATAGTAATAAAGAAATTAGAGCAAATTTTATAAAAATATTTCATGTGCTTACAAACGAATATCAAGCACTGTATATAGAATGAATCTTTAAAATTGTATTGTTGTTTTAAAAATAAAATATAAATATAAATACGAGTATATGCAAAAACCAACAGCCAGACATCACATATCCAACATTAGCAACAATATTCTAAGGTGCCCATGTGCATTCAATGAATACGACCAGAAAATATATTTATTTACAAAAAAAAAATATAAACTGCATAAATATGAAATTGAATAGATGAATAGAGGACAGAGAGACTACAGCAAAAAGAGCATTGTGAAGCTTATTTCAAGCTTATAAGTAAGTGTGAGTGAATGAAATACAATATTCAGTGTGTAAGAAATTTCAAATTACAAAAACAAAAACTGTACTAGATGCACACACTCTTTTGCCACTTCACTATTGCAACAAAGAAAAGCAAAAGTTTAATATTTCCTGAAATCTGATATCGAGTACTTGTCTAAAGGCAGCCTTAAATTAGCAGAGCAATACTTAATGCCAGCAACAATTGAAATGGAAATATTTTTATTCAAAAAAAAAAAAAAAATAGAAATTAGATTTTATTTTCTGTAAAGTATTTCTAACAAATTATAAAAAAAAATCAAATGTAAAAAACAACGTTTTCAATAAACTCGCTTAGAAATATTTTCTTACAATCAGGGCTGTCAGATATGGCGATTTCTCGCCAAATGTGGCGATTTTGAAACGTGTTTGGCGTCGAGATTTTCCGTTTGGCGACATGGCGATTTTTGATATCACTGGCGATTTTCTTGGCGATTTTCACCAAAACATCTATAATAAATTATGTGATGAAAAAAATCGTCTTTTTTTGGTTTTTATAAATCCAATTGTCAACGAAATGAATCATCTGAATTTGGAATTTCAATCTTACAGCATGGATGCAGGAAGCATGCATGAAAAAATGTATTGTACACTTCTTATGTTTTCAACAAAAGTTTTCAAACCTTCTGTTTTATATAATACTGAAAACAATGAAAAATTTTTCAATGATTTGCATGCAGCTCTTGATTCTTCAAATTCATTTTTGCCTCTAAATGCAATTGATTTTGGAGCAGAGTTTGAAACAAAATTAAGAAATGCGAAATTTAGGGAAGTAGAAATAATCGTACTTAAAGAAAACTGTTTTGTGTATTTAAAAAAACTTTTAAAAGAGATGATAAGCAGATTACCAGAAAATATGAACTTTTTTAAAGCTTTTGGACAATTTTCTATTTCAAAGTGTGTGAATACATTTTCTCAAACTAAATTTGGCGTTGTTCAAGAAACATTAAGACCATTTATGGATCCAAATGTAGCAATAGGCGTGTATGAAACTCAATAGGGAAAACTTCCGTTCATAAATTGAAATAATTATTTTAATAACGAAATTTCAACAAATTTACTTGAATTTTGACCAAAAGTGTTTGCTTATCACGATACAGCAGGTACGTACCATTTTAAGGAAATATCTTTGGCCGTTCTTACTATATTGATAGTTCCAACCAGTAATGTCTGCGTTGAAAGGGTCTTTTCAATAATGAATTGTACAAAAACTCGACTAAGTAATAAAATTCAATATGAGCTTTTAGACGCTCTATTGAGAATAATTAATCATATGAACGTAAACAAATTATGCTGCAATTCGTTTACACCGACTAATGAAATGATAAAAAAGTTCAACTCAACTATGTATGAAAGTCAAGACTCTAGTAATGAAATCGCTGAGGATGAAGTTTACGAACTCTTAGACTTATCTACTTAATTTTACTTTTTTTTTTTAAATATGATCTCCATTTTTATGTAATTTAAAACTCTCTTTTAACAAAGTTTTAAAATTTTTTAAATAGTAAAAAGTACACAAACGGATATAAATGTGTATATGTTTTACTAAAATATTGTTTAATAAGTAACAATTAATGAATTAAATAAAAAAATGTAACAAAAACTAAAAAAAATTATTTTTGGCGATTTTTTTGGGTTTTTCTCAATTTTTGGCGATTTTTGATTTAAAAATTGAACTAGGTTTTTTTGTGTAAACAAAATTTATTTCTTTTAAATAATAAAAAAAATTAAAAACTGAACAAAATCGGATTTTGGCGAATTTTGGCGATTTTTTACATCCGTTTTGGCGCCGAAGCTCAAAAAAATCTGACAACCCTGCTTACAATTCTCTAAATACAGTGAGCATCAATATAAAGTGAGCAACTAATATTGTTTAAATTATTCTGTTATATATACCACAAGTACAAATTTAAAACAAAATACATATATTACATAATTCATAAGCAACTTAAGCAAAATATAACTCATTAACACAAACTAGAAAAATAAGGAACATAAACAAAATAATTCAATTTTAAAGGGAAAAGTATCAGATTTTTCGCGTAAAAATAAAGTAAACAGGGTCATATATTAAAATTATATAAAGCATTTTCTTTATCACAGCTGACATTAAAATTATATACAACATTTTCTTTATCACAGCTTTGTAAGAAATATTTCTTTGCCTAATTTTTTGGTGTAAATACTCCAACAGGATTGAGGCCTGGGGAATGCTTAGGAGAATCTAAAGTTTTTGGACAATAATTGAGTAACCACTCTTTCATAATTACGGAGATATTGTTAGGTTATAAGAAAAATAGTATCCGGTCCCAGGTTTTTGAATTTTGTAAAACTGTGTTAATTGATTAATACAATTTCTATAAAATGTTTAAAAGTTTATTTTCATGAAAAGTTAAATAACTCAGTCAATTCTTTATCTATTTTTAAACCCAAATATGCGTTGTAATCGCAACTAAACGTACTTTTTGAATAAATTTAATAGTATTATAGTTTCTTAATAAAATAATGTATTAAAACTTCAACAAAGTTGAACATTTTTTGAAAAATCTACAAAATTTGTGTTTGCTCGACAATAACACCAAATTTTTAAAATTTTTTTTAGATAAATTATATATCATTCGAAATATCTCAGTTTCTTCTTTCAAAATCTAGTAAGAAATTGAAAATCGGGTGATTATCAACAATATTACAGGCTTATAAGTGCGCAAAGGTACAAAACCGGTTTTTTAATCGTAAAATCGGATTTTGGAGGTGTCCGGCATATTTCACTATTGGAATCTTCTTTTATTCGACAAGACCTACAAGAAAAATAATATCGGGTTCAAGGTTTTTTGGACTGTCGCACCGTGTAATCTTCCCTTTTCATTGTAGATTCTATATAATACAAACTCGGACTTTTACTAAGCCGCCGCCATGTTTTACTGTCAGAGTAACATATTTATACGTTCTTAGTTCGCCATATTTTTGTGGGGTTTTTGACTCAAATTATCTCAAACTTTCTTTCATCGGTGAAAAAAATATTATTCCAAATAATTTTAGGGTCGTATATATATTTTTTTTTTGAAATTCAAACGTTTGCTTTGGTTGTTCTTTGATATACGTGGCACTTACCATTAAGTCCATTTGGTAATAATCATCTAATGGTACACGCGCATTCCAGAAGTTTTCGTAACATTTTCAGCTATAATTACAAATGTTGGGTTTGCTCTTACTTCTCTTACAATAGCTCTTACTTCAGTTTTTGTATGACGCTTTGATCGTTTTGCGACACTCAAATTTTCTACGGTATTGTGTTTGATATACTGGTCTATAATTTGATTATTGTACTGTGATCTCTTTCAATGGTTTGAACTATTTCACGCAGGGATTTACTTTTTCTATGTAAGCCTACTATGATTTGCCGAGTGACAATTGATGTTTGTCTTCCCATTGTAAATTTTTGACTACTTAACGTCACAACTTAATCTATTTTAATGAATAATTATAAAATTTGCAATTATTTGAAACGAGACTTTGCCGTTATACTTTTAATACCACTGTTTACTTTTTTTGACGCGTAAAAAATAACAATTAACAATAAATCAATCAAATTTGTTTCTTTTTTTTGTGTGAATTCAATTTTACTTGAACAACTATATAAAAATGCAATAAATTTTCTAATATAATTAGGCTTTGTTTTAATAATAATGTGTTGACTTTATTTTGACGCTCACAGTATGCAAATCTTTAAATTTACGTCAATTTAAGGTAGGTACTAATGGAAAAAATATCAGAATAATCTCATAAAATATAATAAAATTATACAAATCTACGAATATCTTTAAAATTTTTTCAAATAATTACGAAAATTCATTTATAAATCGAATAAAAATATTTGAATAAAATTTTCCAAATTTATTAAAAATAATGATAAAATAAAAATTATTCGATTAATCTAACAAACATAAAAATTGAGAAAAACATATTTTCAAATTAACATACATTTATACGATTAAAGATATTCGAATAATCGAATAAAAATATTCGAACAGTGGTCAATCAATTTATATATCGATTATAATCGATTAAAATTATGCGACTAACAAACTAATAGCCTGTTCGCCGATCTCGAACGTTAACGTTCGCTTAGATAAGACTTAAGACACAAACTTTTTATCGTATCTATTTTTTTTACTCAATCAAGTTTGTTTATTCCACAATCAAGTTTATGTCTTAAGTCTTATCTAAGCGAACGTTAACGTTCGAGATCGGCGAACAGGCTATAAATCTTCTTAAATATTAAATTTTATTTATTCAAACAAGTTATAAGCAAAAAATGCCAATAAATGTTTTTATTTTGTTTTTCGAATAATCGATTCAAATTATACGAATAATCGAAAAACTTATAAAATTTTTAAAATAACATTTTTTTGGTGTTCACAAAATGCAAGTCTTATCGTTAAATTCTTCTGTTTTATGTATGAATGTGTGTGTTCACACATGTGCAACTTATTTCAGCCAAAAAAAAAACCAATAAGAACAATTTTAATGAGTACATACAAATGTGTACTCGTATCTACATATATCTCCTGACTCTCTCGCCTAAAAAGTAAGCAGTCTTATTAATGACTTTCAACTGTGAACACAGACTAATCACAGTTGTCAACTGGCGTATCGAAAATGTGAATGTGCACATTGATCTAAGCGTGTCTTTTGTAAAAACTGAGAACAAGAAACATGTAGAATAATATTAAAAAAAAAAAAACTTTGAAAACAATCTTGACCAACTCATGTCTTTAAAATCTTTAAAATTCTTATGCTACGATATATTAACTCTTAAGCAACTGGTAAATTATATTTTCAAACACAATGTAATCGTGTCAATTGCATTAGATTTTCAATAATGTTTGTCAAACAATCATTTAATCAATACCTAATAAAAATTCCAACTGTTTAAGTAGTATGTCCAAATTTTATCGTATTTTTGTTGCAAAAGAATAACACAGAAAAATCGTAAAGCAATTTTAATTCCCACGCAGTTTTTTTTCATAGTTTTTATTTAAATTTAAAATTTCGTAGACATTTTTGAAGTTAGTCGACTGTAAATATTTTTGTATTCTTAGTCTTCTTGTTTTTGTTATTGTAACTGAAATTTTACGAAATTGTGCAAATTTCGTATGTCTTGTATGGAAAACTAAAACCTTAAAATAGTCTTGCAACATTATTAATTATAAAGGTATTATTTATAGCAAGCCAGCCAAGTATATAATTGTAGAGTGTTTGTAATAAAAAATAAGAATTATTCGATTAACTGAATGACATTTTTTGAATTTCCAGTAAGTACAATTCCAAATTAATTACTAAATTTATTAAGAACGTTTGGTTTATTTCTCATTTAATCGAAGAACATCAAACAAATTATAGCAATAAGCTAAATAATAACATTGTCATAAAAATAGAACGACATGGCGAATTTTCCATCTCTGATTGCTGGGGCTTTTTTGTTGTTGTTTAATTTTGGCGCTTTTTATATCTCCTTTTAAAATACAGTTTGTTTTGTGCATGCTTGAAGTGTAGGTGTGTAACATAAGTTGATTTTTTTGCTAGGTTATAAAGGGTGAATTTTTGGGAACTTTCTTTTTGGCAATACTGTTTTTGGCAGCTCAGCTGTTTTCGTGTAACATGTTAAATATATTCAGTTTGCACTGTTTGGTGTGGGTTAATGGCCGGTGGCATCATTGAACGAAGGCAGTATGAATATGTTTTACCTAAAATGAGCTGGACTTGGCTGACATGTGGTTTCAATAGGACGATGCCACACAGCACGCAAAACAATGGCCCAATTGACATCAGTGAATGGTTAAAAAATAAAAACCTTTCATAAATTTCTCTAAATTTACGTGTATTCTTTTTTAAAAAATCCGAAAGCTCTTAAAAAATCACTCTTTATTGTGATTTGGTGTAAATTCCATAAAAGGTGTTAATTAAAGTAATTTTAAACACCGTTTATTTTTATATTTCAAACATTTTTATTCAGAGTATTTATTTTTTTTTTTTTTGTTTTTTCTTTATGGTTTCTTTAACCCGTAGAGTTTGTTGAGAATTGGTGTTTTAGAAAAAGGTGGGTGCGAAATATTATTTTTGTTTCAGAGTCATGTTAAATGAATATAATATTTATGTTATTCTAGGTACATATATGATTTAAAGGGCAATTATTTGGGTATGAACTAACAATAATTTCAATTATATTAGTAAAATTATAAAATAATTATTGGTTTTTTGTAAATATGTTTATTTTGTATACAAATTGCATTATTCGAGTAATTTAAGCGATTAATAAATATTCGAATGATTGTAATTGATAAATAAATAGTATAAATGTTTTATGTAATAAACAAAGTAATTAAAAATATTCCAACAATTTAGTTTTTTGGCGCCAAAAAATTAATAGAATACACAAGTTAATTCCTTAATTTTTCGAATAAATTTAATCAAATATTTAAATAAATTAATTAATTTGCAGAAAAAACTACTTTCAATCATTTAGTCGATTATTCGATAAAAATTAAACTAGTATTCGAAAAAAAAGTATTCGAATAAATTTAATCGAATATTCGATTAAATTAAATAATTTTTTCGTATAATTTTCGGTCAAAATTATTTTCAAGCAATTCGAATAAATTTAAACGAATACATATTCCAATAAATTGAATATTGGAAAGAATAATTATATAACTGAATTATTTAACTAAATAATTTACTCGAATAAATTTAATCGAATATTCGAATAAATTATTAAATATTGGTATAAATTAACTTAATTTTTCGTTAAACTTTCAGTTAAAATTACATTCAATCAATTAATAGATTATTAGAATAAATTAAAAATAAGATTCGCAAAAAAGATATAATTAATTCTTCGTATAATTTTCGGTCGAAATTATTTTCAAACAATTAACCGAATATTCCAATAAATTAATCGAATAAATTTAATAGAATATTTTAATAAATTAATAGAATATTGAAATAAATTAAATTAATTTTTCGTTTACTTTTCAGTTAAAACTACATTCAAACAATTAATCGATTATTCAAATAAATTTAATCAAATATTTGAATAAACTTAATCGAATATTCGCAAGGAAAGTAATGCAATATTCGAATATATTAACTTAATTTTTCTTTTAATTTTCAGTCAAAACTACATTCAATCAATAATTCGATTATGCGAATTAATTTAATCGAATACTCGAATAAGTCCATAGAATATTGTAATAAATTAACTCAATTGTTTATCAATTAAGCCAATATTTGATTGAACTTAATCGTATATTCGCAAAGAAAGTATTCCAATATTCGAATAAATTGACTTAATTTTTCGTATAATTCTCGGTAACATTTACTTTCAATCAATTAATCGAATAATCGATTATTCAAATAAATTTAAACGAATATTTAATATATATTTTGCAGTTAAAATAACTGTCAACTAATCCAATATTCGAATGCATTAATAGAATATTGGAATAAATTATCTAACTGTATGGAGAATTTTGTGAAAAATTTACTTTAAATTAATTAATCGAATAAAATTAATAAATTAGTCGAATAATTTTAATTGATAATATTTAAGTAATACTTATGAATAATTTATAGTTAAAATTACTTTCAATTAATGGGATATTCGAATAACTTTAATCAAATATTCCAATCTATAAATAAATAATAACTGAATAATGCTAAACATTTTAATTTATTTATTAATGCAAATTCGATACCGGATTTTTATGCATTTTTCTTATGATTTATCGCCTTAAAAATAATTTTTCTTGTAACTTTATTTTAGTTAAAACTTTTAACAGACCTGCATAACGAGAAAAAATACTATAAATTTCATAAGTTTGAGCAAATACTCAGTCGCATAACCTATGTACTCGTATACGTACTTGTAAATAGGTCTTGCTTCCAAAGAACCAAGACAGGTGTGTCTTTTGAAAATGTTGTGTGTTGCTTAAAAATACAACAGCTTTAAAATTCGTTTTTTTTTATTATTTTCAAATATTTGTTTGTAATCCATCTAAGATAATATTGAAAATATTTGTGAGCTTAAACACAAACAGGTTTTTTGAAGAAATAATATAAAATAATAAAGAAACATATCTGTAGCTTTCTTAACGTATGTCAAGAATTACACTGAGAAAAATTATGATCTTAATAAAAAGTGAATTATTTCTATAATTTATTTAAACTCATTTCAGTTGTTTTTTCCAGATAGTTAAAAAGGTCTTTTAGTTTGCCTTTTATTTCTCGCAATTTTATTTATTTTTGTATTGAAAATTGCCAATACTTGTAGAAGAAAGCAAACTATTGTATTAAATTGTTTTTACAACAGTTTTTCTGCCAGTGCAGGTGCAAATTTGTATACGAAACATTTATATTATTCAACACCAATCACTTCTATGATCATTTATAAATAATGTGTGTTTTTTCTGCTTAAGAGTTTTATTACTAAAGGAAGGAGATATAAGTTGGAAAAATATTTAAACAAAAATAAATGCATGTGAATTATATGAAAAAACAACAGCTACATACATATAAATAGACTTAAGGAATGTGTGTGATTTTTATTTTGTTTTTGTTGAACGAACAAGTGTGTCTTTTGAATACAATTTATTTTAGATTATTTTTTTTTATTTGTTGCCAACAAACAAGTTGTGCCAATGACTTAAAGAAAATATGTTCAACAATTTAGCACGTTACGAAATTTAAAACCAATTTTAACAAAAAAAAATTAAAAGACTTGTTGGTTACAATAACTGATATTTGTGTTTAAATAGTTATTTGTCCAAATTGTTTGCCAAAGCGAAGTGGAAAATGTAAATGGTCACCTTTAAGAGTTACAAGCCAGTTTGTGCTTTCTGTTACTGAAAACAGTTTGAGCTCAAATTTGTCATTTGATTTATGAGAAAATTTTTAAAAACACATGTTCTAAATACCTTATGGTATATATTTTAAACAGTGTGTAATATTCAGTTGCAATAATGATATGTATTTTTTTGAAATTATATTTCAAGGAAATATTTTCTTAAATTACCTGCAATTAATAGTTTGTTCGTATTGATTTGATAGTATAATCCCGGAAATTTACTTCAATATTGTAATAAATTATATCGATTTTTTTGCATAGTTTAAAAAATTTTCAATCAAATAATTATTTGAATAAATTTAGTAAAATATTCGAACAAATTTAAACGATTGTTTAGATAATTTTTAAGTTTAAAACTGATATACGTGTTAAATTATTATAAATACAGGAATAAGTTTTAATGGGTTTTCAAATAATTTTAAGACAATATTAATTTTTATCAAATACAGAAATAAACTTAAATGATTTTCAATAGTTTTGGACAAAAATGTCTTTTATTAATCGATTATTCGAGTTGTTTAATTGATTATTCAAATAACTGGCATATTTTTATTAAACATGATATTATTCGAATAATTTTAATTAAATATTTGTTTTTATCAAATATGATTTAAAAAAAATAATAAATTAATTTTAATTTATTGCTTGTTTAAATAATTTCAATCGAATATTTGAATAAATTTAATCAAATTTTTAAATACTGTTTTCGGAATATATTTTTTAACATTATTTTCTATTAATTGATTATTCAAATTTCAGGAAAAAAATTAGTAAGAATTTGCTTAAAAATTGATTCGAATAAGTTTAACCGGATTTTAGAATAAACTTGAAGCGTTTTTGGAGTAAGTTTTTTAATTATAAATGTAAATTATGTTCTAATTTTTTTTTGTTAAAATTAATTTGAATTAATTGATTATTAGAATAATTCACTTTCAATGAATTTATCGAATAAATTTAAACGAATAATAAATAAATAGTTGATTATTAGAATAATTTTAATCGAATATTTTAGTTTTTGGAATATATAATTTTTAATTTTTTTTATGATTTTTTCTATTCAACGCTATATTATCCACAAGAATGGAAGATTTTACTGGTTACCATGATACCAAAGCCGGGAAAAGATCACAGAAAAGTAAAATACGAGTATATCGAAGTTATTCGAGAAAATGCTCATGAACAAGTTATACCAGATTTTAAGTGAAAACAATTGTATTCCGAATCATCAATTTGGATTTAGAAGAAAACACAGTACTATCGAACAAACCCATAGACTTGTCAACATTGTCAAAAAAAAAAAAAACATTTGAAGAAAAAGAATATTGTTTCGCTCTTTTTATTGACATTTCTCAAGCGTTTGATAGAGTGTGGCATAATGATGATATACAAGTTGAAACTAAATTTACCCGTAAACACACATAAGCTATTGGAAAGCTACTTAACTGGTCGAACATTTAAGCTAAAAGAAGGAGATTTCTTAAGCTCCACACAACCCATTAAAGCAGGAGTACCTCAAGGACCCTTCTTATATTTGATATATACATACATCCAACAAACAAATCTCATCACATCTACATTTGCTGATGATACTGCTATTCTAAGCATTCATGAAAACCCTCACAAAGCATCTCGCTACCTACAAAATCATATATCTGAATTAGAAAACTGCTGTTAAAGCAATGCAGAATAAAAGTTAATGAGCAGAAATGCGTTAAATACCTCGGTATACACCTCGATCGACACCTTACATGGAAATCCCATATAGATGCAAAATTGACTCAAATAAAATTTAAATTAATCCAAATTAATTGGCTCATTGGCTGAAACTCTAAATTAAGTTTATATTGCAAACTCTTACTACTACAACTCAATCATAAAACCGATATGGTGTTATGGAATCCAGCTATGGGGAACAGCCTCAGCTTCAAATGTAGACAGAATGCAAAGATGGCAAAACAAATTGCTACGAATGATCACAATTGCTCCCTGGTATATAAAATATTCGAATATCCATAAAGACCTAAACGTGCCTTTGGTAAAAACTGAGTTTAAAAAAAATGCAGAAAAACACTTAAAAAAAGCTTGAAGTACACCCACACCCATTAGCCCGCAACATATTAAATAATAGTGGCTATATTCGACTAAGAGGAAGGGATACAGCGGATCTGAGCCAAAGACAAAAAGGTAAAATGCCAGCTTAGTACATATAAACAACAATGGATAAACAAAAAGATTTGAAAAACTTATTGTTAGTTCGTTTTTAATGAAGATACAATAAATAAATATAAGTACATACAAAAAATTATGTTTAATCAATTATTCAAATAATTCTCATTATTCGATATGGAGAAATTAGTAAAAATCGGTTTAAAATCATAAGTCAAAATGAACGAATGCGAAAGCATGTCTCATGATAAAACAAATAAAAAGGGACACGTGTTAAGCACCAAAAAATGCTTCTACAGCAATAGGCAATGGATAGCAAGACGAGCCCTTCGCGATAGTGATTACATATCAGCAATATAAAAATAAAACCTGCTTTGTCGATAAAAAAAAAATGTTAAAAAGGCACGGTTAAAGTTTGCCAGAGAGCACAGACATTGGACTGTAGATGACTGGAAGCATTTAATATGATCTCAATCCAACCGTAAAAAATATTGCTGGAGAGGAACAACACCGAGAATTCAAAGATACCATGTTAATGAAACAGTAAAGCACGGTGGAATGAACGTCATGATATGGAGTTGCTTCGAATGGTGGCATCCCGGATTGAAAGTTAGTGAGCAAAGAAGAAGTAATAAAATTAAGTGCCATGATTGGAATATATTTCTGTGAATTTTATATTGATAATAAAATTTTTAAGATATTTATGCTTGATAAAGCGATTTTCTGAAGTGGGACCTATTGAAATATCTTTCAAATTACAATCTGTAGTTTCCGCACAAGATTAACAAGCACATACAAATAGACGTTAAATCCATTTAGAAATTGATTTCGATTCAGAAACTGATAACTTGGCTGTTCGATTAACAATTATCAGCATTACAAACATCACCACAAACGCATAATACCAATGATGGTGTAGAGAGTAAAAAATCACTTTGGTACGTACTTTTAAGTATTGTGAAAATTATTTTGGAATTTGGAATTTACATAATGGCTCAGACACTCACACAGCACAAGATATATTTCGTAACACTAAATAGTCTGGTAAACTGAGTCACTTTAATATTACAATTTGAAACAAAAGCACTTACTTGTTAATGTGTATGTACAGTGTAATGTAAGTGAGTGAGTGACTTGAGTGTATTTGGTTTTTTCTTGCCACAAACAAATCTAAATAAATTGTGTAATAATTTATGATTTAATTGGCCTTATTCCAAATTATGCTTCAAACATTTTTTTGGGTACTTTGTTTTCAATTAAATGCTAGGAAAAAAATTCATGAAATACCAAACAAAAAAAATCTATGTAAATCATAAAGAAATACAAAAGATTTTTAAATGTTTGCCAAGCCCTAAGAAATATTGTATACTCGTATAAGAAATGTAGTTATAAATTTTGTTCAACTAAATGACAATGACTTTATTTATTCATGACTTGTATTTGTGTTTTATTTTTCTGTGCAGCACTTTGTGGCCCCATTGAATGATTTGTTAAATATAAAAGTTTGTTTGTGTCTTGGCCTTAATTATTTATTTAGATTTTTTTTGAAGGGGAATTAATTAAAAAAGGCTGTCAAGACTGGCCAATGCAAGTAAGAATTTTTAGAAAAATAGAATCAAACACAAATAAAACTAATACGTAACTAGTTGACAACTGTGAAAGCTTAATAAAAACACCCTTAGTTACCAAGCAAACTACTTGCAAGGCTTTAAACTGAAGAATTTATGTATTTAATAGTTTTTATTTTTCTATATGTATTTTTCCATTTAACGCTGAAATTGAATATTTCCATTTTGAATTTGTTTATTAATGTTAATGGAGGTTTTTCAAGGGTACACAAATATTTACCATAGAAATCAATAATCTTTTTTGGTTTGCCCCAAAACGTGTTAAACTTCATATAGAAAATATAAATATATAACTTCATGCTTCATTTAAAATATTAATTTACCAAAAACAATTATTAAAGCACGACTCAAATTACCAAAAACACTTAATTTTAAATGATCAACAAAAGTAAATGCAATGACATAAAATACAGTGGCTCACAGCTTATTTTACGCAGTGCATTTTTTTGTTTTCAAACCTCCATAAAAAGAAAACCAACAGAAACTTAAAAAACAAATTTGTGTTATTTAAAGGAAATGTTATAATCTAACAAACAAAAATAATTTTATAAATATAAAAAACAAAAAATGCACTGCATAAAATAAGCTGCAAGTTACTGTATTCAAAAAAACAAAATCTCAAAAATGTGAAAAAAATAACACAAAATTAACCCTATACCGCATACAACGCCAAATATGGCTTTTTACTTTTATTGTGATTTCTCTTTACGGTAACGGTACTTTTGCAAATGTTTGTCTTATCTATCATTCTTTCTATGTTGTTTTCTTCTGAAATTCAAAGTGTAGTTATTTAAAAATAATATTTGCTTCTTGTTTTTGAAATTTTTCTGCGAGCGTCTCAGTTGTCCTAATATAAGTGAGTTTTACAGAAGTTTGCCATCAATTTTAAATATAAAAAAAGGTATTTCTTTCGAAGAAATTTTTTTTTATGTAAAAAGTTCATTACATTTATAAATAAAACAATAATATTGATGAAAGGTAAGCATTATAAATACTTTTTTTTTGCTAAAATTGACGAAGCCATATATGGCCTTCCATGCAGTTATGAATGTACAATAATTTTATGGTAATTTGAAATATACTAATGAAATCGCTGATGGACTTCAAAGTGATGATGAAAATATATCCGATACCGATGAAGAAGAAGTAAGAGTCCCACTTTCTGATCAGGACAACATTTTTGTACCGAAAACTGATGAGAGCGATTTGGAAGACCATTGTGAGAAACCTACTACTTCAAAGAAAAAACAACCTGAAAACCCAAGATTCCAAATTTGGAAAGAAAGTCATTTGCCTCCGTATTCGAATGAAAACTTTCCATTTCAGGGAAATACGAATCTCCCAGATATTATCGAGGAACTAGACGGACCAGCAGAGTTCTTTAATTTTTTTTCAATGACGATTTGATAGAATTCATAGTTGAACAGTCGATGCAAGACTTTGCATTGAATTCCGTTAGAGCTGACGGTATTGGTCATTTTCCCAAATGGATGAAAACGAGACAACTTTGTCAAAATAATTGCTCCTTCCGTTCCTATACTTATTGTGAGAAATGTGAAGTATTTTTGTGCTACAATGATAAGAGAAACTGTTTTACAAGTTTTCACACTGATGCATAGAAAACCATATATGGCAATTAGAAAATACCTCTGAATACATACAAAGCCATATATGGCTTATTTTTTTTCTCGTAAAATATCCAATTATAAAAATTTTTTCTTTCTAAAATATTTAAATACATCCTAAATAAACACAAATTTGTGGTCTAAAAATTTTTTTCATTAAAAAATCGATGCTCATGCAGTAGAGGGTTAAAAGAACTTTACACGTTGACTGCCCCCATATAAAAAAATTTCATTACCAAAACAAAAATTTTTGTTTCCAATTTTACGGGTTGACGCCAAAATTCATTTGAAAATTTCGACTTGTATGAAGGAAATGTTAAAAAAAAGTTAAAGTAATGCAGGAAATTTTTCGCTTTCATTAACAGGTCAAAAATTATTTGTTAAATAAATAAGGTATATATGTGTACCACGAGTGGTACACACGGCATTACATTAAAAAAAATGTGACACACCCGTGGGTCAGTCACATGGCAGTCAACGTGTTAAGTAAATTGCAAAAAAAAAGCTCTTTACTATTAAAATTATTAAAAAGAAAGTTAGATGTTGTTAATCTGTTGCGGAAAATATTGGAAAACAAACACTAAGAAAAACTAAAAATTATGTTAATGTGCCAACAACACTGCTTCGACCAAGTTAACTAACCACACATCCATCAATTCATTCATTGCACTTACATACATATGTATGTATATACTTATTTTCACTTCGGTTTTTTGTCTTTCTATCTCTCTTATGTCTTTAATTTTAAACCTCTTATTTAGTTGGAAAACTTAACAGTTTAAAATTTTCTAATTAACACTAGCAAGTTATTTAAAATGTTGTACGCGTATGTATGTTTCTTTACATTGTTGTACGAGTATAGTTTGTGTATATGAGCAGTGATTTTAAAGAATGTAGTCTTTAGTTTGGTGTTTACTCCTGCAGTGGACAAAGTATATACATATGGAAATGGTCTAAAGTTTATTTTGAGGAAAAATAAAAAAAACACCATTGAAAAAAAAAATGAGGGAAAATGGAAATGATACATGTGTCAAATATTGAAAAATCCTATTCTTGAGTTAAAAAATAATTTTTTTTGATAGATATCCCACTCGCATCCCATTAAGCGATTATAAAGGCCTTAAAGTAAATTGTATAAGCTTTCTTTTGAGAAAAAAAAGGCCCAAATTTAAAAAAAAAAATTTAAAAAAAATTAAAAAAAAATTTTAAAAATTAAAAAAAAATATTTTTGAAATGATTGAAGAAATAGCTATCTAAAGTCTTTTGGACAATTTTTGAAATGATTGAAGAAATAGCTATCTAAAGTCCTTTGGACAATTTTCACTTCCACTTCATTTTACAAATGTAGAATCCAGGTGATTATGCAAGTTCTGAGAATATTTTATAAAACGAAAAATTATGTGTCATAAACACCAACACTAAACTTGGCTAAAAAAAAGTGGTGCACATAGGAACAGCGTAAGGTTATTCTTATTCTTTCACCATTGGCGAGGTTGCAAATATTTTAATTTGCTCAAGGGAAATGATCTACAATGCATTAGGTCACATTCGAAGCTATGGGACACATAAAATTCTTACACAGGCTTTAAGATGTAGAAAACCAACCCGTAAAAAGAACTCTTTAGTTTACAAAATCTCAGTGGCAGTCCCATTTCAGAGTTCCAAAACAATTCAAAGATATCTTTCAACAAAATTCAGTATTGACGTGTTTCAAAAATAAACTTACAGTCCTGGATTTCTTTTGTCCATTAGCATTTAGAAAAACCAAAATTTTTTGGAAGAATATCCTCTGGTTGTCTAAGTTATTAATAAATAATTTTTGTAGGGTGCTTACCTTGCGTATATGCTGAAAGGAAAAAAATAAAGAAAAAATGTTAGTATTTAATGATAAAGAAAAGTGTTTAATAATAAAACTATTCATTGGTCATAGTAGAGTCTGACCGAAACCAGTTTTTCAGGCCGAAGTCGATTTACACCTAATATTCAGCTAAAAAATCAATATTCAGTCAAATCTGAAGTAAACTTTACATTTTGGACTCTATGGATTTTGTTTTTTAGCTTGTACTGAAGCTATTTAAGGCTACCATTTCAGTAATGAAACAAATTTTGTCCGAATAACGAATATTCATATTAGGCCGATCTTTGTTCCAATTCGATCTTGCCTCAGCCCTGTGAGACTTAGGACTTATTTAGCGCAGACAGATTTGACACAGTTTTCTATGTTCGCTTATGTTTTCAAATGACTTTATTTCAGAAAAGCCTTAATAATGGGTACTGCAAAGTACTGTACTTTATTTGAAAAATAATTCATTTTAAAGCCTCGAAAACAAGAAAAAGTATGCATGAAATTGCAAGACTGATGGATTGTTTCAAAACAATAACCAGGGACAAGGGGCAGGGAGTAGGAAGCGAATAAGAACGACACGGTTTGATCAGTGTTTAATTTTTAAAAGCAAAAGATTGGTTTCTTTTCATCTAAAGAGCTCAAGATTGATTTATGTGCATCTATTACTAGTCGCACAATTATAAATGGGCTAGAAGTTCTATTAAAAGCCCATAGTCGGAGAAAGGTAACTTTGTTAAGAAAACAGAATGTTAGAAATACGTTATGTTTTGCTAATAAGTGCTTTGGTGAGATAAAACGATGATAAATTTGTTTATTGCTGATGGCAAAATTTTCGTTCGAAGAAACAAAATAAAAAATTCGATCTCAGGTATACCCAAAAGCAAAGAAGTATGTAGAAGATTCTTATGTAATAAAAATATTACAAAATCAAATGCTAACTTATGCCAAAGAAGAAATGCCGATCCTATTTGAATTCAGGCGCAACAGTGATCCCAAACACACATCCAAACTAGTTAAATTTTGGTAATACCAAAACAAAGTACATGTTAAGGAGTGATCGTCACAATCCACGAACATAAACCCTACAACCCAACACCTTTGAAGGAGTCCTAAAAAGTACAATAGAGAGATGTAACCGAAAAATAAAAACGATATGTGGGGAAAAATTAAGAAGGAATGGTATTCCATATCTCCTCCCGAAATATGTTAAAAAGCTTTTGGGATCCATGATCTCTTTAATACTCGTATACATCAGATTTGTGTGGTGTAGTTAACAGATTAAGCAAATAAAGCTAGATTTACACGATTGAAATTTACTTCAAAATTGCTCTTCAAAATGCTTTAAACTCGTGTAAACAGCAAAAATTCTTAAAAATTTATTTATTTTGAAAAAATTTTGCTGTTTACACGAGTTTGAAGCATTTTGAAGAGCAATTTTGAAGTAAATTTCAATCGTGTAAATCTAGCTTAAGTCTTTAATTTTTATGTGTGTGAAGATAAATTTAAATTTAACTAGCACAGACAAAAACCGCAATTTTTAGCCAAGCCCATTTTGCACTTAAAAGAGCACTGTTATTCACTTAACAGCCATCATACTTAGAGGATTTTTGGCCATTGTGGAAATTAGGAAAAGGGCTCGGGTATGACACTATATGAAAAAGTTGGTCCTATGGTCACTTTATACAACTGTAATAGTGGGATATCTGAAATAATTTTGGGATTCCAGATAATTTGAGTTTTATGCAAAAATCCTCTAAGTATGATGGCTGTTAAGTGAATAACAGTGCTCTGTTAAGTGCAAAATGGGCGTGGCTAAAATTGCGGTTTTTGTCTGTGCTAGTTAAATTTAAATTTATCTTCACACACATTTAATTTTTTGTTTTCATTTCGCTTTCATTAAGTTTACATTCTTTTAACATGCTTCAAGCATTGTTAATGAGCAAACAAATATGTATTAATTTTTGTGAATTTTTTTTTGTTTCCCGACACAAGTAATTTTTCGTAAATTTTTCTAATGGCATAATTTGTTTAGTTAGTTTCTATTACTATGGCATGACGTTAAAGAAGTAGGTGTCTCATCAACACATACATCAACATATTCTCATCTTTATCCAACCATCCATCCATTTATATTATCCACACTTACATTGCACGTCACAGCATTTTGTTAAAACAAAGAAAATGTTTTCTCTAAAAAAATCATAATTACTCGTATTCATACTACTGCCACCAGCAGCTGCATGTCAACCAAAACAGCAAACATTGACAATACTTGGTATAATTGCACATGTTGCAGCAGTCGGTGACAGCAACTATAAATACCATCAAACATACATACATATACAGTAGCATTTACTTATGCTGGTTGGCTGGCTGGTTGGTTGCTGCAACAGCCAGCCAGCATCACCAACAGCAGGTTGTCAAATAAATGTGTATGTCTGCCGGTCCGTAGCTGGGTACGTATGTAAAATCCATAGAAAATTCTATTAAATACAATTTTTGCTTCATCATCTACGAAAAACATACATAGATACTCTCAAACATTTACTTAAATTGTGTTGACATTGTCTGGTAAAAAAAAAAAAAATATTTTTCTTTTTAGAAAAAATCCTCTTCTCATCTTTTCACTAACTATGTTTTGGAAAGCTTTATATATTTTAACTTATTTTGTTGTCACTATCAAGTCTTTTTTTCCATTTGGTTTTTGTCATCATAAAAATTATGCTGGCATCACCTGTTTTAATTGCTAGAAAAAAAATTGCGAGAGTGAAAAAGACACGCTTAAAGTTTTACTTTGCAACTTCATTATAAAATAGTTTGTACGTATTTTTTGTTTGTTAAATAAAAGATATATTAAAAAATGAGACTGGAAAAACTAAACTAATGATCAAAAGGGTTCATAGTAATACTAAAAACCAGCAAACAGAAATTGCACCTGCTGGCATCCGATAACTACTGGTTTTTTTAGGTTAAAAAATGGCAAAATGATTGTAAAAAAGCTCGTTTCAAATATAAATACCCTACATACACTCGTACATACATACATGTAAGTAGTATGTGTAGTTACAATTTCGATGGCAATCCGGAAAAACTGCAAATGTGCAGAGTAGTTCAAAGATAATAAAATTCCATTTAAATTAAAAGCTAAATAGTTTACATAATTTGTAAATAAAAAACGATACTTTTTGCATCTGGATTTTATGAAATCCGGTTATAATTCGAAATAAATCATGTGTAACCAACTTGCCAAATTCTGGATAAAATTGAAGATATTCAGGGGTGTCAGAGAAACCAATATTGTCAGAATTGGTTATAAAACTGATAAGAAATATTGGTTTCTATTATATCCCTGATTAACATTCACTCCTCTAGTTCATAACAAGTCACAGATTAAAAGTACGTAAGAAATATTTTTAATTTTAAATTGTAGTCCAACCAAAAAAGGAAATCTGGATTACTGTTATACACGAGATTTTCTATAGAAAGTACTGTTATACAAAAAGAAAATACTGTTATACGCCAGATTTTCTATAGAAAATACTGCTATACACAAGATATTCTATAGAAAACACTGTTATATACAAGATTTTCTATAGAAAGTACTGTTATATACAAGAAAATACTGTTATACACAAACCAATAAGATTTATATACAAGATAATACTGTTATAAACAAGATTTTCTATAGAAAATACTGTTATACACAAACAAATACTGTTACACACAAGATTTTCTATAGAAAATACTGTTATAAACAAGAAAATACTGTTATACGCAAGATTTGCTATAGAGACTACTGTTATGCATAAGATTTTCTATAGAAAATACTGTTATACGCAAGAATATAATGTTATAAACATGATTGTCTAAAGAAAATACTGTTAAACAGAAGATTTCTTAGAGAATTTTGTTGTACGCAAGAAAATAGTTTTAACCACAAAATTGTTTACAGAAACTACTGTTATACATAAGATTTTCTATAGAAAATACTGTTATACGCAAGAAAGTAGTTTTATACCATGTTCACACTTGAGTTTTTAAACGTGTTTAAGCAAAATGTTGATTAAGTTAATCAAAGCCGTTCACATTACATTTGAGATGATTAAGTTGACAGTTCTAGACAGGTTATAAATAAACAACACACAAATTTTGTTTTAAATATTAAAAATGGAAAAAAATTCTTTAATAAAGTTTTCATCAGATTATTTTAAAGTAATTAATGATGGAATTGTGAACATCCATTTTTTAATTTTTTTAAATGTTCACGTTCTGTCAAAAATTATTTATCGGTAGTACACCTATAAGGTATGTTCACTATGGCCGATGCTACATCCTAATCAGTTTGAGGTATGTTCAGATGATTCTATGTGATTAATGAAATGATTAAAATGTAATCATGTCAATATGAAGTGATAATCAAATCACTTCAATGTATGGTTAATCATCTCAATTTTGAAGTGATTAGAGCTTAATCACGTTTGAGGTGCTTAAACGCGTTTAAAAACTCAAGTGTGAACATGGTATTAACCATCAAATTTTTTATAGAAACTACTGTTATACACTGTTATATTTTCTATAGAAAATACTGTTACATAGAAAACAAATTCTGTTATACACAAGATTTTCTATAGAAACCATATATACAATATATATACAAGATTTTCTTTAGAAAATACTGTTACACAGAAAAAATACTGTTATACACAAGACTTTCTATGAAAAATACTTATACACCAAATGTGCACAAAATAATGTTTGCTTTAGAAAAATTATTAAAAATATTGGCGCATATTCAGAAATCGTAACTAAAGTCGAAACTTATTAAACAGAAACTAAAAAATAGTTAAAGATTAAATGAGAATTATTCCTCTTGCGAGTATAAATTGTAAAATTTATTTTCAAATAAGTTGTATATTTAACTTGAAGTGAACTTCGATTAAAAATTTTTTAAATAGTTAAAGATCTTATTCACAAATCATAACTAATTTAGCAACTGCTTTCAGCTGTTAAAAGAAACGCAACACTGCATTTAGTAGATTTTTGTTGATGAAAAACACATCTCTAGTTTGTTTTCTTTTTTTTTTTTTTGGTCAAAATGGCCACAATTAGCAAAGAAAATAAGGTAAGTTTATTATTATTGTTGAAAAAAAATATGTATTTATTGCTTTGTGTATTTTAGAGACTCAAATTAGTCGCCAGATGAAAAAAATACATTTAAAGAATTGGTTGACAAATATGTTAACATCATCAACGACAAGAAATAAAATCAATCTGCTGTTCTTTAAGTGTATTTGTTAGTTGACATTTAGTTACAGCTTTACCCATAATTAAGTTGTAACTTTTCGTGCTGAAATTAATTAACTAAGAATAACTTAAGTTGGTACTTAAAAAATTTTAAACTTAGTTATCATCTTTGAATATGCGCCAATATATTTTTCTACATAAATTTTCTTTGTAACCAATAACAGGAATTATTTTCCTAATAAATTATAAAAATGTCATATTTTTTTCAAAGTTAAGCATTATATTCTAAACATTTTGCGGTTATATGTTTATTAGTTTTGCACTAGTATTTTTTATTGTTTTTTAATGTTATTTATAAATAAATATATAAAATATTTGTTGTACTTTAGCAAACTCTCAGTTGCTCTATTGCCTTTTATATGATGATTTTCTTAACACATTTTTTGTTTTGTTTACAACCAGCAGTCAGTTGAACGAAATTTGTTGTTGTCGATATTTTTGGTTTAGGAATATGCTGCCATTAACCGAAAAATAATATACAGATATTTTTTTTACGTTAAATTTGGTGTGTGACTCAAGTTCTTTAAACGTTTGCTACGTACGTATAATTTTATTATTGTGCTCGTATATCAGTTTTTTTTTAACTTTTATTTATTTTTTTCGGTCTTTCGGTGTTTAAAACTCGTTTTCAATAGAATCAACGTAAAACTCGGTTTTTGCTTTTTTTATCGTAGTTTATGAGCATGAATGCCGTTTTCATTTAGATACAATACAAACACGATTCATTTTATTTTATTTATTTTGGGTGCGGAGCATTTTTTGTGCTGTTGTTGCTGCTAACAACAAAACAAAGAAAATATTTTAAATTCTTTAATATTCACAGCGATTTTTTTAAGGATTTGCAACGAAAATAAACTTTAAATTGTTGCATATGTGCTAAAACCTAAAAAAAAAAATCAAGAATTTGGATTGTTATTTGTGTCAAAAAGCTGTGAGCGGCTTAGATTTCGCTTGTATTATGAGCAACAAGGTTAAGTTGCTCATAATGAAAGCATGATTGTATTTTATGAAAATATTTAACATGCAGCTAAGAATTTTTGAAAAGCACACAGTTTTTTTAGTACAGAAAGAGAGAGACTGTAATTTTCATAATTTCTATAGAAAAGACTGTTATACACAAGATTTTCTATATATAGTAAATGACTGTTATACACAAGGTTTTCGATATAAATGTCTTCAAATAATACTGTTAAGCTATGTGTCCACGATGGTCAGACATTACAACGTTGTCATATCTAGCAATGTGCTATCAATGTACTGACATTGAAAAATTTTTAGCAAAAGGTAAATTGTCAGTTTACACGACTGTAAGAAAACTAACAATTTCATTTGCACACAATTGTCACACAATGAATTTATCTGTCAACCGAAATTGTCAGTTTACACGGTTGTCAGATTGTTGTGTGGCATTGTCAAATTCATTTTGCAGCTCTGTGTGTGTGTTTAAAAATTTTATTAATGCACACTTTAATTTAATTCTTTAATTTTCTTCCACTTTTTTCAAAAATTTTATCAATGCACACTTGTTTGTTTATTATTTATGTACAATACAGAGTTGCATTTAGAAATAATTTCTATGACAATGCTGCCATTAGCAGATGCATAAACTTTGCACATATGACAATGAAAAGTGTTTGTCAATTGTCTTAAAACAATGACAATGACAAAATTGTGTGTTTACACGATTGTTAGATGTCTGAAAATATTTTTGTCTTCCAATGTACTGAAAATGCTTTTTCTTACAACATTGGAAGGCAAACATTTTAGGTATACACGGTTGTTAGACATTTTCTGCACATTTTTCTGACAACGTTGTAATATCTGACCATCGTGGACACATAGCTTTAGACATAAAATGTTCTATAGAGAATTTATTTTGCTACAGCTGAAAATCAATCCTAGTCAACTTTTTCTTCCCTGTTCTTAATATTTAATTGATTGACTTTTTATTACTTTTGCATAGTGAATTCTACTTCTATTTTTCGTTATTTTTCTACCAGGAACACAATATCTCATTGAAACCTTCATATAACTATTACATATATTTACAATGCATTAAAAGGGTGGATATATGATGATAATTTGTTAAAATTAAAACAGAAATTCCAGCTTATTAGGATTCTCCTTGTTATGGAGTTCTGGCGTGTTGCTTTTTATTACCAAAGTAGTAGTAAGAAGTAAAAAGTAAAACATAAATATGGTTAAAAATAGCTCAATAGCAAAACCACTACTGAACGATCACACAAATAAACAAACAGCCATTATGACGAAGAAAAGGAGGGAAAATTCAATACAAACTTAACCGTAACCGGATTTCTCATGTGGACTTTGCAACAAACTATAAAAAATAACAAAACAGCTGCATTTTTTTTAAAACCAAGATCACATAGTAGAAAACTTTTAAAGATGCTGCTGCCAGTCAACCAGCCGAGCTGTAGTAGGAGATTCTAAATGTTTTCAGCAGCAACAACTACTTTATTTTAGACGAGTTTTAGCCATTTATTGTATTGACTTGTTCAAAACTAAACGCCATAAAACCTTTGCGAGTAGAAAAAAAGCAGAGAAAACCTCAACCACACACTGCCTTGATGTTCTCCATTGTGTGTTGCAAGAAATGTAACTTGTACCCTTGTGTGACAAGCAACTTCTTCTAGGTTGCCAAGTTTTCTTTTCTCCTTTATTTAATTTTTTTTTTTTTTTCACTTTAGCTTGTGTGGTGAAACACATTGTAGGCAACTTTTAGCTGCATTGTGGAGTTGAGCAAACGTAGCAGAATGAAAAACATTTTCAATGTATTAAACTTCAATAAAACCAAAAGTAAAATGTTTTTTTTTATTTGAACAAGTTAAAAAATAATAGAAAACAAAACAAACCAGTTGTTGTAGTTTGTTAAAATGCATTTGAAAATCCTTATAAACAGAAAACACTCGAAGAAAAATATTCAAACAACGTAAATTAAAAAATATTTTAAAGTAATTTTTATATTTTTGAAAATTGTTTAAATTCTTAAGCGTTTAAAATCGGTCCAATCATAAATAAAAAATCCGCGGGAGTTTTTTCCCTTTTAATTTTTTTTTAACATTGAATTTGAATAGGAAAAATTAGAAAAGGGAAAAAACTCTCGCGGAATTTTTATTCATGATTGGGCTGTTTGTCAAAATAATAACCTTTATAAGATCATGATGTCCATGAACACATGGACGTTCCGGCACGCCACTGAACCACACACGTTGTGTACATTGTTAATTAAACAAGCAGTTAACACTTATTTTCCAAACTTTGTAAAACTTATTTACTTTATTCTTCGAGTGTGTTTACATTTACAGCTGCGTGCAACTAATTAAGGACAGTAGTATTCAATATTTAAGTCGTTATCTTAAAGGTAATATTTAATAAAACAAAACGCTAAAATTAAAAAAAAAATATAAAATATATAAAATTTGCGAGGCCCCTAATGTCAGTTCTCTTTTGACATTTGTGTAGTAAACACATGCGAAATACACGTTAATAAACAATGTTACGCTACACTGCTCCAGAACGCGGAATATTGCTGACTATTTATTTGACCAATAATCGGTCGGTGACAGCCAAAAAACATCGGAAGTTTACTTTTGCGCCACCTTGTATAAATTTATTGACATTTTCAAATTCAGGTAATTGTTAAAAGTTAGATTAATTTAATTATGATTACACAGAGTATTGTTCAGTATAAAAAGAGTTCTTAATACTTGCTTAACATAGGAAAAAGCAAATGCTGTGATGAAAGTGACTCGAAAGATTATTGTACAAATGCATCAGGATGGAAACACTTATCGGGAAATGTTTCAAAAAGAATGCTTTTTCAAACGGTGAAATATTTCAGAAAACATTCGACTACAGAAAAGGTGGCCCGTAAAAAAAGAAGCCGTATTACGACAGTTCGTGAAGATGCACTGATTGTGTGCGAGTCGAAAAATCAGCAAATGAAATTCGGATTGCAGTTTTTAGTTTAAATAAGGCAAAACCGTCTGTAAATACAGTAAAACGTCGATTGCGAGAAGTTGGACTGTTTGGAAGAATTTCACGAAAGAAGCCATTATTGTCTGAACATAACCGAAAGAAGAGACTCGCATTCCCAAAGAAGTACCTCCACTGGACGGATGTAGAATGGAAAAGAGTATTATTTTCGAACGAAACAAAAATAAATCTCCAGATGGAAAAAAATTTGTTCGCTGACCAAAGTTGAAAGAATTTGATCCAAAGTACAGCCGCTCCACTTTAAAGCATGTAGAAGGTTCTATAATGCTTCGGGTGCTATGTCACGTGGTATTGGGCCGCTGCACTGAATTGAGGGAAATAAGTTTGAATATGAAAGAATTCTAAGCGATACAATGATTCCGTATGCTGATGAGAATATGCCAGTAACATACGGTTGATTACGTCAAACAATGTTTTTTTTTAAGAATCCGGTTACTGTTCTAGACCGGCCTTCATGCAGTCTTGATCTCAACCTGATTGAGAAGTTATGGCAATTATAGTTGTAAGCTCTATAAAAATAAGAAATTTTAATAATCTCTTTGCCGAATCAAAGAAAGTTAGGGAAGCCATTCCAAGTAGTGTACTCGTATGTAAAAATATGATGACCTCAATGCCTCGAAAGCTGTTATGGATAAAAATTGATTTGCAATAAAATATTGATTTATTTTTCAATAATTTTTTTTTTATAAAATTTGTGGCATGTCCATAATTATATGCACGACTGCTATCAGTCCTATTTGAAAATATGACTCACAAATTCATAAATAATAATTAATTTGACACAAAATATTATTTCCTAGAAGTAAGAGTTAAATTTATTAAACTACGACAAATTTTGAGAATATCATAAAACCTTTCGCATTATTTGCTTCAAGCTCACATGTTAGTATCGTGTCCTTAATTAGTTGCACTTAGTTGTATATATAACTACATATTCTGTTTCCATATTTTTTTAGTGTATTTGAGTATGGCAACAAATTTGTTCAAGCTGTTAATTTATGTATGTATGTAAATATAAAATATATTTTAACTAACTTTAATGGGGCTCTTCAAATACACATGTTGTTTTGTTCTGTTTTGTTGTTATTTTATTAAGCTTTCAAATGTAGTTGAATATGTAGAAAAAAACAAACAAACCAATACAAATTTTGTCATCTAAAAAGTGAATGACTTTTAAAGCTGGGTGTAAATAACTAGCGATATATAAAAGCAGGAAACATCATACATATTTGAAAACTGTTTAATTTTACACATTTTAGTTAAACTAGAATATGTTCACAAATATTTAAATTTTTTTTATTTTTAGTTTATTTATTTTTTATCTTTTTAACCCAAAAAAAATGTAGAATTAACAATTCGAATGTTCTGTTGTTTTTATTGCTATTTAACAGGAAACAGTGCTAGTAAAGTCATCAAAGGTTACTTATATATTATTAAGAATTTTTAAATTTTGCCGAATAAAAATTATTCGTTTAACAATTTCTATTTCATAAACATAATAACAATATGAAAATTATTATATTGTGTAAATTGGTAGAATAAAAGTTATGCGAATAAAATTACCCGAATAACAGTTTATGATATTTATTATAAAAGTAATCGATTAATAGTAACACAATTATTAGAGTTCATAGCCGAGTTAGCCCTAAAAAGAACTTTGAAAGAAAAATGGCTGATGAATTTTATGCAGGATCGAATGTTCTTTTTTTTTTATTCATATTTAACAGGAATCAGTACTAGTAGTAGCCACAAAAAAATATTTCTTTATTATGTATAGAAATCAATTTGTCGCACAAAAATTATCCGATTAATCGAATAAAAATTATCCAAATAATCGAATAAAATTATTCGAATAAAAATTTTCGTTCCCAAAATATTTGAATAATAATCGACCCAATCATGAATAAATAATCCGCAGGAGTTTTTCCCTTTTTATTTTTTTGACATTGAATTTGAATAGGAAAAATGGAAAAAGGGAAAAAACTCCCACGGATCTTTTATTCGTGATTGGGCTGAATAACAACATCAATAAAAAGTGTAATTTGACAAAAAAAAATATCTAATTGATGAATACAAATTATCCGAACAATTTTATAAAATTACCCGAATAACAATTTTCTATATTCATTACGAAAACATTGCAATAAAAGTAACAAAATTCTAGAGCCTGTTACAGCTCATTTTTAGCACCTTACTTACGATATGCACTCACTACATTAATCATGTTTTTTTTTTCAAAAGTGTAAAAAACTCCAATTAATCGAATAAATAATATAATTTTAGTACAAAATATTAGAATAATAACTAGTAAATGATTTTATTCTATTTTCTTCGACCTTTTTGTATATTTTATTAAATAATTTTTAAGCTTGAGGTCACTTTTTGTTTTTTATAAAAGATTTTTTATTTTTATATATCTATATTTAAATTACTCGATATTTCGATTTCCTTTGGAAATCTTCTTCAGGAGTTATTTTATTTTAATATTTAAAAAATAACAAATCTATGTGTAAATAAAAAGTGACCTCAGGCTTAAAAATTATTTAATAAAAAATAATAACTAGTTGAAAATTTAAAAAATATCAATATGTTTTTGTACATAACTCTGGTTCGACTGTACCAATTTTACTAATTTTCAATACCAAAGTGCTTAGGAGAATGATAAATGATTGTAAATAACGCTCGTTAATTTTGGTTTTGTATTTTGGACCTGAGAGTGTTTTACACAAACGGACATACAGACGGAAATAGAATTAGAATTTCATAAGGATCAAGAATATACAGTGGGGAAAATTGCCAAATGTTTTTTGTCTTTTTCTACAATACAAAATGGAAAATATAAATTTTCAACAAATCAACAATTAGTACAAATAAACACTTGCATGTATTCAATGTTTTTGCTTTGTTTATGACTTTAAAAAACATTAGTTTCATATTAATGTAATTGCATGTGATAAACACGTTTTGCAAATCAGATTTTATTATAAATTATAATAAATAATCAAGACCCATTGAGGACGATATTCTAGCATTGACGAAAAGTAGCTATTCTACGCGAGTAGAGCAATCACTGGTATTAAGGGTGCAAAAAAGGAACTTTAATGTTTTAAAACCACAAATCGAACCCTTCGCGAAATTGGTTACATCTCAGCAGTAAAGAAAATTAAATTAAAAAAAATGTTAAGGCACGCTAAAAGTTTGCCAGAGAGCACAGAATTTGGACAGTGATGGCTGGAAACGTGAATCCAAATTTAATTCTACGGTAAACAATATTGCTGGCGCCAAAACAGCCCAGAGGATTCAAAGACACCATGGTTAGAAAACATTAAAGCACGGTGGGAGCAACGTCATTATATGGGGTTGCTTTACATTATGTCACCTTGGACCACTGCATAGAATCGAAGGAATAATGAGAAATGAAGAGTATCTGCTTATTTTGCAAACTTTTCCTGAGTTAATTTTTAGCTGGATGGTGAAACAAAATCGTTGATAAATGGCTTAGTGAGCAGCATTTTTTTGTTGGATACAGTGTCAGCTAAAAGTCCCGACCTCAATCCGATTAAGAATTTGTGGACAATTGCGAAGAGTTAAGTAGGACAATACCGATTAACTCCAACCTATTTGGACGAGCTTTGATAGCGGGTTCAGCGCGTATGGGAGAGTATACCAAATCAATTAATTGAAAACTTGTTGGAGAGTATGTAAAAACTGTTTTACGAAAAAATACTATCATATTCTATTATAGATTAAATATTTTCTATAAAAGAACCCATCATAAATAATAATAAATAAATTAGAGCAAATTTATGGAAATATTTTATGTGCGCAGCAATGAGTGTCGATCACTTCATTATTTTATTTTAATATTAGATAACAAATAAATTGTTTTGGTGGTGCTAAAATACTAAATAAATATTTTGTTCAAAAAAAAATTGTGATAATTTACAATATTTATTTTCATATCAGCGTTATTAAAGGAAATTAAAGAATACACTTGTAAAGTAATTTAAAATGGGGGTAATATTTACTCCAAATAGCTTAACCAGTTTTTTGGCACAAATTTTTCTAACGTTGTTAACTCTTACAAATGTTTTGTAAGATCAAACATTATCAAATAAAATAATACTAAATATATGTATGTTGTGACTTTTCATCAAATATTTTCCTTGTGTGACCATACCGTTAGACATTTGGCTAATTGGAAACATTAGATATTTCTTGTAAACATTAGCTATACAAAAGAAATAGAATTTGGAACACAAATCATATTTCTTTACATGTTATGATTGAGACGAAGTTAAATACAATGTGTAAATATGTTCATATTTATCTCAAATAATAACAAAAATAAAAACTCTCAAAAAATGCCAATTTTAAAATAAAATCTGGATAAATAAGGTCATGCACCTCAAATTAAACTATTAAAAAAATGTAACAGCAAAAATCTCTTTACAACCAGCACAAAAACAAATTCAAGATTATTTCACTGTTTTTTATTAACCAGACTATAAAAGAATCTTCTCTTTTTTATAAGAAACACCCGTGTATTATAATTAGGCTTTAAAAACCTTAAATATGATTTGTTGATTTATAATATTCCATTGAACCACTGGATTTTATATGAAACCCGTACTGTGTGTGTAGTCCAATCGACAGTTTGTAAAGTACATACATACATATGTACATATATAAAACCTGGTAAAAATCCTAAGAATTAAATATAAAAAAAATACCACATAAAAATATACAAGTGTGTGTTTTTGTAAGACTGAAAATGAAAGAAACCTTAAGAAACAGCATTAAAGAAAAAATGCTATAAAAAAATTTCTACAAACAAAAGACCACAGCCAGCTAGCCCAGCTTCTTTCGAAGAAAACCAAACAAAAATACTAAAAAAAATAGAATCCGGTTTTAAAACCGCACAAGAAAATTATGTTTCTTTTATGAAACTGAACTTTTTCTATCTTTTTACTTTAACGGAACAAATATTATGGGTACCTTTTTATGTTGACAGCTTCAAATGAAAACATATGTACAATTCACATGTAATGTTGTATGTTGTACATTGTATGATACAACTATCCGATTGTGAACACAGTTTTGAACAAAGTCGTATGTTTATGTTGTCTTGATGGCTTGACAACAACAATGTTAAAAGTAAAATATTTAAAATATTAAAAATTAATTCATTGATATTTCTTTTATTTCGGCTCGAGGTCATTAAAATTAATTTTTCATTAAATTATTTTTACTAAAGGTAGGAATTGTTACATGAAAATTATTATTAAAATTTATTGATAATTTTTCGGCTAAGTTGGGGATTGAACCTGGGTTTTTGAATTTACATGTTTCGAGAAACACCACTTTCTCTCATCAGAATTCTTTGTGTTCTAACCTCTGCAAAACTGCGGTGCCCGCTAGCCAACAGTCAAACATCAATCCTTTAACCAGTATTACCGGTGGTTAGAAATTTGCTGTAATTATCATTTTTCATTTATTTTACATGTTGCAGACATTTTAACAATTGAGTAAGTAAGTAAGTAAAAATGAATAATCGTTTTTCATAAATTGAATCCAACAATCTGCATTATTTAAATTTGTTGCTTATTAATTTCATTTCCTTGTTTTAAATTTGTTTTGGCTGCTTTTTTAAACTAAAATGAGTAATTTTTTGACTGAGATACATATTTCAACTTTTGGCAGAAATTAAACTTTCATACAACATTTAAAAAACAAATGTATAAATATCGTAAGTGTTGTACAAACCATTTATATAGAAATTACCAAAAACATTTGTACAGCTATTGTAAATTAAGACGACGTACAACTCCTACAACACTACAACATCACTTGTGAATTGAACAATTGTTGTATAAATAGTTTTTAAGAAAACAAGAATTTGGAGAATTCTTTAAGAAGGGATATTCACAGAATTGTTTTTTTATTTAAAAAACAAAAAAAAGATGTATCATAAAAAATAACGTTTTTATTTGGGATATTACATTCAATACCTGGTAATGACTTGCAGTTAATAAATAACATATTTTTCAATGACTACTAAATATCGCCTACGTTACTTAAAACTAAAATAAAATAAAAAATTTATGCTGTTGTTTTTGTTATTTATGCTAACATGGCGTTAGAAATGTCTAATTCGCACAAAATCTCTCCTATTGTCTTAAAAATAATGGCAAAAACTTCCTGTATTAAAAAGCGTTTAAGCCTTTATTTTAACATCGAATCCATAAATAAAATTTAAAAAATAAAGTCGTAAGGTACGGTCACACATGGCATAAATTTGACGAAAAAGACGCAACCACTAAATAAAATTTGCTATAATTCTTGTGTTTATTTGGAAAACTTTATTTCCTAAAGACAAATCACAATAGAAGTTTAGTTTTATTTTATTTGATGATGTTTGCTCTTACAAAACATTTGTAAGGGTAGACATAGTCAAACAAATTTGTGCTAAAAAGGGTGGTTACGTTTTTTTTTTTTTTTTTTTTTTTTTTTTTTTTTTTTGAGTAAAAATTTGCCAAGTGTGACCGTACCTTTAGTAATGATATTCTAAGGTTACAAAAGTATGTCTGAAATCTGTATAAGATCTGATCTGACAACATAAGAGAAATTAGTGATACAAAGGTATCTTTAAGAATAAAAATAAGTACAATATTGACGATTAATTATTATTAATATATTAATATGATGTTAACCAACCCGCCATGATTGATTCAAATTAAATTTATGTAGTGATTGCATTCCATCGGTTCTGTGCTTTTCAGAAGTAATGATTTTGACAGGGAAAAAAAAGACCGCCCAGACCAGCCAAAAAAGTTTAAAGGCCAAGAATTGGAGGCAATAATCCATTAAGATTCTTGTCAAACTCAAAAAGAGCTTGCAGAATCATTAGGAGCTACTCCAGCAACAGTTTTAAAATGTTTGCGAGCAGAGCAGCAGGATGCATTTAAAAGCAAAGTAAAATGAGTTGAATATGAGCGACTTTGAAAAAAGATCATGCAAGTCCGATATGCTGCCTACATTCTGCATCGAATAAATACTAGCGACAAAATATTGATCCTTACGATAACCAGAAGTGTAAGAGATCGTATGGGAAGCCCGGCTGACCAGCCAAATAGACACCAAAGCTAAATACATATGGCGCTACGGTAATGCTCTGTATTTGGCGGTATGACAAGGGTACTTACTATCTATTATGAGCCGCTGAAATCTAGCAAGATCATCACAAGATCAAGATTATATTCGAAATTGGCTTGATTCGTTCTTGGCCTCAAAAGATCTGCAGTGCTTTTGGCGCGGTCTCCATACGTTGCCCGGAAGATGGGAAAAGGTCATAGCTAACAATTGCCAATACTTTGTATAGATTTATATTTGTACAAATATTTCAGAATAAAAGCTATTTAATTATTTCATAATAAAAAAAATTATACCTCAGTTTCTTTAAAAATAAGATAAAATTAAACAATTGTCTCCCACTGCATGTACAAGTTTATTTTGACAATAGATAAAAAAAAAAACGTAACAATGTCTCATTGAAAAACAGTGAAACAGAAATTATCTTTTTAGTTAGTAAAACTCTATGCTTTCCTTAGGGAAACAATATTTCTTTAATCGGTTGTTTTAGTGTTAAATCAGAAAGAAAAACACTTGCTTATATTTAATATATTTTATTATTTTCTTTTTTAAAATCCTGTCCCTACTCTCTTTTGTTCTACTCTTTACAGTCATATTTTATCTTAATGTTTCAGTTGTTTTATCTATTTTATCTACCTGTTCATTGTTTGTTTTGGCTTAAAAAAACAATACCAACTAAAAACCTACCTGTATTTAATTATGTTCCTAAAATAACAAACAAAAAGTACTTGTGACCTATACAAACTAAAAAAAAAAAATATCCACCCCTAACTTAACAAAACTCTTACAAACAGAATATTATCAGTCTGTTCAATAATAATAAATGAAAAGCAAATTCACATGTTTGACGTAAATGCACCTTTTTTGTTTCATTTATAACACAAACTCAAAAATAAAACTATGGGAACTCTTATATTTTGGGACCTTTTTAACGTAATTTTCAGTCGATTTATTTCAATGAAAGAGAAGTTCCTTTGTTTGTTAACTTTCTTATAAGGTGAGAACAGTATCTGTGTGTTTTCTAAGGATCTCATTAAATAAGTATTTGTAGAATATTCATTTCTCTTATTATTTGTTTTGTTTTTGAATGTTTCTGCTTTAGTGTGCTAGAAACGTGAAAATACCAAAAATTAATTATTCAAGGTTGTTTTTTCATCTCTCTATTTATTTAATTGGTCTTTAGGGCAATTGCTGTTTAGAATGCGTTCTTTTCTTTAATTTCTAATATTCAACACTTGCTAATTTGTATGTAAATTTGTGTTTCCTGCTGGTTTTAAAAGGTATTCTGGTAAATCATAATTCATTTCATTGCAGAATTCATAATATACAAATCAATATTAGAGTGTTAATGGCTTTTGTGTATGTATTTGATTTATGTTTTTAATACTATTCGAAAGTGTTTTGTTAGAAAACGAAATATATCAAATGTCAAGATATAAAAAATGGAAATAAAACAAGTAAAAAGGCCAAAAATTTACCGTATATCAACATTCTGTTTTTGGCCATATTTTTAGTGACTACTGAAACCGAAACTTTTATAAAGCAAAAACGGTTTCGGACGGACTCTAAAAACTATTAAAGCGTTTTATTTGAAAAAAGTTTTGGTAATTATATTTTGATTTTATATGTTACGGCATTTGTTCATTTCCATATCAATTAGTTTTGCTTATAACTCGACGTAATTTATTATTTTTGCTTTAACTAAAACAATGGCGATTGTGGCCACTGGCGTAGATACTCGATCTATTAAGCTGGAGATAAATCACAGATTATTTAACAAAGCCTGGGGCCAAATTACCGCATTCGATATCGAGTAAAATTTATCGTAGTTTTCTTATTTAAGATTATGGCATTCGATATCGAGCAAGAAATTTAGTACATTTTCATATAATTTCGATATCGAAATCAGTTTTCGATACGATAGCTTATTCGATCACGATGCGGTAATTTGGTCCCTGGTATAAAGAAATTATTTCGCGTAAATAATTTATGTTTTAATACAATTTTTCGTCACAAAAAGGCCAACACATAAAAATATCACCGATAAAGAAATGATAGGCTGAGAAAAATTGCATCTATACAAAAATTAGAAAGAGTTTGAAACGAGATATTTCCTTCTCATGTTATACGTCATAAACTCGCTCTTATTTAAAGTAAACATAAGTTTCCTTTGAACGGAAAGAATTATGGATTTCCCTTCGTGGCGATAATCTCCTCCAATTATATGTCTCGAAGTTTAGACATTTTATTTCTCCCAACATAGGAGATTGGCGTACGATTTATGCAACGTTTTCATCACCATAGCTCTTACACTTTTCTTCCTCATTAGTATTAAAAGTAAACCATTGATTACACTATTATTCATTATAATTCTAACTTCCTAAAAGAAAAAAAAACTAATATGGGCATTTCCTGCAAATCGTCAACCAGGATCCAAAAATAAAATGTTGATAATCATCGTGTTTTATTGTTTATGATTATAAAAAAGTCTATATTTTTATAATAGAATGGGTTCATATCATATTTCAGCTGTTTTACATGAGGAAATTGGGCTGGAAAATGGAAAATTTTATATTTTGCTTTATGCTATTTATAAACCAATTTTTATATTTAGTTATTTTACATGCAAAAAAATGTTATTTATGCACTCTTTCTTCAAAATCTCTCCATTACAATCAATTCGTAAGATAAAAGTGTATCGAGGACAAAAAAGTTCGATTAACGGTAAATTTTTACTTTGTTTCTTATCTATGTTTTAATCGTACGTTCGCGACCGAAAATATCATTTTATTTTAATTGCTTTGCATTAACTGTCAACAGGTCTTAGATATTACAAATTTTAATCAAGTTCGGTGTCACTAATTTGTAATTAAAAAAAAAAATTCTGGGCAACAATTAATTAAAATCTTTTTTATTTGCAAAATTTCGTACGTTCGCGACCGTAATTAAATTTTTTTCATAGGCAATGCATTTATTTTCTTAACACGCAAATTTACTTTCGTAGATGGTTAAAATATGTGATAAATCGCAAAACGAAAAACAAAAGCGTTATATCAATAAAATTAAAAGCGATCCACAAAAGCTAAAAATTTTACGCGAAAAAGGATGCGAAAACGACGCTTAGCATTAACAAAAAATAAAAAGGTTTTAAAACAAATACAAGAAAAAGAACGTGCAAGGTTGAGAGAATACCGACAAAAGAAGAAAAAGAAGACGATCATGAAGCGTATTCGTGTAGACAAACTCTGGGCTGAAAGGGCATTACCAAGTGATTTGAAAAAAAAATTTAAGTTATTAAAGGACTATTTCAGAAGTATGTCGAACCGGAAAACGAGCAGAATAAAACATCTACGCAAGTTGAATGGGGCAGGAAGTTAGAAGTAGTGAAAGATATTTTCTTGCGTGAAGATGTTAGCGTTCAGTCGGCAGCCAAACAGGACACCCTCATTGTTGATGGACAAATTGTTGCTAAACGATATATGCTGCTAACTGTATCGGAAGCTTATGAAGTTTATAAAAATGAATCAATTGGAGAATGCGTAAGCAAGACAAAATTTTTTCAGTGTCGACCCAAACATGTTCAACTCTCGACCAAAATGCCGCATAACATGTGCGTATGTATTCATCACGCCAATTTCAGTTTTTTATTAAATAGTTGCGCAACAGTTATACAGTCTTTCCCCAAAACCTTCGATAGTTTTTTACAATTAGCCTGTTGCAATATTAAAAATGAAACGATTGCGAAAACTTACAAAAGATGTGAAATCTATTGTTCCAGTATTATACTTAACAAAAATGGATGAAATTGTAAAATGGCAACACTGGCGGAAAGTAGAAAGTAGAAAGTATAACTTTGACTGACTCTATTCCATAAAAACAAAATTATAAATACTGTTAATATTTTATATGAAATAAAATAGTCTATTTCTTGTTATAAGTACTACTACACAATACAAATTAAGTATTACGTATTTTGAATTAAATTAAGTTTTGATTTCTTCGACCTTTTTTTCAATAAAATGAAAAAAGTTGTTTCGAGTTCGAGGCCACGTATTTACGTATTTTGTTAAAGAAATTTGAGAATATTTATGGGAAAATGCATGGTGATAATAATAAAAATAACATATGGAAAAATCGTACGTTAGCGACCCGTACGTTCGCGACCGTTACTTAAGACAATTGAACAAAAACCAATCGAGATCTTTTATTGTGTAAATACTGAATAGAGACCTACATTAATACAATTTTAAAATAAATTAATCACTTTAGAATATTCCGTTCCATTTCGCAGATTTTTAAATTTCACTACTGTCAACCAAAGTTGACTTCTATTTTATGTACGTTCGTGACCACATGTTTATAACTATCATTATGAAAACTTACACTGTATAAAATCTGTCTTTTGTATTAAACATAGAGCTACTAAAATGCTATCGAATTGCAAAAAAAAAAATTAGGAAAAGTTTTGTTTTCTATATCTTTTGTACATTAAAAGCGTACGAACATACGTTCGTGACCCGAGGAAATGCCCATATCCGAACTACTAAATTTAAACTAAAATTACAAAATATAACAATCTTAAGTCAGTATCATTGGTAATCCATTTAGACCTGATTCCGACAATCACTAGTGACTGTTATCGCATCATTATTTGGTATTATTTGACAATTCTGCATGTAAAGGTTCACAACGCAACAACGTCTTCAAATATTCGACCGAAAATGGAATACAACTCTCATGTATGGGCCGGTGCTTCGAAGTCTATTTTGGAGTTACTCGACCGCGTACAGGAGAGGGCGAAGATGCTTATCGGTGACAGTAAGGTAGCCAAACATCGTCGCAATGTGGGTTGTGTTTCACTGTTCTATCGATACTATAATGGAATGTGTTCTGCTGAAATTAGGGAACTTGTTCCTGAAACACGCAGTTTTTTACGTAATACACGTTCTTCAGTCAGGGCTCATACATTTGTGGTCGATTGGAGAATGGATTGCACAACACACTACAAGGAAAATTCGTTCTTTAGCCGTACTGTCCGTATGTGGAACAAACTCCCAGCAGAGGTATTCCCTGCCACTTTCAATATAGGAAAATTCAAATCAAATGTTCACAAACACTACTCCCTCTATCCTCCTTCTCAGAACCTATTTTCCTAGTCCCAACACAATGCATTGCATAAGTAGGGGTCATCCCCTGAGTGCTGGTCCAAGAAAAAAAAATTATTCAGCTGTACTACGAAAATCAGCGTTCTGGGAGAAATGTGTGAAATAAACAAATGCTTTATTGAGCAATAATTTTGGTGAGCAGCTAATTTCGCGCTACGCACCTTTCTAATTGCTCGCCTGGAACTTGCGATATCACACATATGTTTTTTTTTTTTCTTTGAGGTTATGAGTGTTTGAGCAATTGTAATGCTAACGCGCGAATAAGGACGTTAGCGGTAACTATACTGGAAAGAGTAATCGAAAATAGACCACTGTAATAGACAGCGTAGTTGCGGAAATTATTTTCAAAAAGTAAATACTAAAGATTGTTCTTTCGAGCAATATGTAGTAAAGATTCCGACATCCAGTTTTAATTAAAGTATTTTTTTTTATTAAAAAAAAGTATAAATGAATCACCCTATGCATGAATATAAAACAACAACTTTCTAAAGAACCGGTTAGTTTAGTGTTAAAACACATCATGTAAAAAAAAAAAATTCAAAACAACCATGTAAAAATTGATAAACGAAAATTATAAAATAACATAAGAATAAAAAGCAACAACTTACCTTAATGTGAAAACAAAATCCTATCAGTTTTTAAAGAAGAAGAATTGTTAAGACCACAAAATCCATTAAACGAAAGAAATGATTTTGTGTTGCTGTTGTTGTTGTTGTATGTGTTTCTAGGTTCTAAAGATGAGACAGGTTTCGAAGCGAGTGAACAAAAAAAAAAAAAAACGTTAAACAAGCTGATGCTGGCTGGTATCCAAGAGATTTATTGAAATTGTTGTTGTTATTGTTGTTGTTGATGAGTAATCCAAAGATGTTAACAAAAGCAGGGGTTTTGTTAATAAATTATTTATTATAAATAACTTTATAATATTGCAATAATATTTTTTTTTTTTAAATAGCTATTTTTAAATTAAGCATAAACAAACACTTTTCTTTTAATTTAATGATGATTTAGTGAAATTTAAAATCTTTTTGTTGTTATTGTAATGTTTTAATAACTGAAGTAACTGCAGTAACTGGATAAGCCACAAAAATCAAAAATATTTAAAAAGCCGACTTTTATGAAATTTTAAAAATAAAGTAAAAATGTGCCTACATATGTATATTAAAAAATATTAACTAAAATAAGACATACATAGCAGGTATAAATAAGAATTCGTGTGGCTTATCGAATTATCGCAGCGAGCCCCTTCAATTTTAAGGTCTTTATTCGTACAATTTCAAGTCATAGTAGGTACGTTTACACTAGCTAGACATGCTTCATTTTTGTATTAAACATTTGTTTTCTGTAACAATTTCTGTAACATGGACAACAGACACATTGATCGGTTGGTTGTATAAAATGCTTCTTTCTATAAACTTGTTTAGATACACTAACACTTAAACACTTTTGGCCAACCACAACCAACATGTATCGTTTACCGAAACATTTAACATTTATTTAGAAACAAAATATTTATTTCAAATTTATATTTTCAAATACATAATTTAATTCAATACCAATTTGCTACGCCCGGCTTATTTTTAAATCTTATTGATTTTTTCCGCTTTTATTATTGCACTTTGTTTGAATTTTCTTTATTCTAAAGTTTCACAAAAATATTTAATTTACAATATTTTGAAAAATTGTATTCAATTTTATTTGAAATTCCACCACGTTTATGTATGTATGTGTGAGTGTTGAATTGTTGTTGTAGATAAAAACAACAAACAAACAAACAAAAAAAACAAAACCACTGTAACTGACTACATATAAACTAAAAATTAAACCGTCCGCTTAACGTTGTAATTTCCAAAAAACACAACCACTAACGACGCTGTCTCGTAGAAAACTACTTTGAAAAACTTGTTTGTCTGCCATTCATGTTGCTAGTAGAGAGTTAACGACGTCCATGTGTACGCCAACGTCTACGTTGCTCTCGCTGCTACGTTTGCAGTTGTGTTATGTTTTTCATTCTGTTGATGTTGGCTGACAACACGTTTGTCTGTCTGGTTGATTGTTATGTTGGTCGGTTGCTTGGCTGGTTTATTGTTTGTCTTTCGTGTTTAGTAAACAATTCAATAAGTAAGAAAAAAAATACAATAATAAAACGAAAAAAAGCGCGCTAGAGAAACCATATGCACTTAAAATACTCATCTGGTGTTGTTGTTCTTGTTGTTGGAGAGACATGTTCGAAAAGTGCATTATAAAGTGCAGTGCAACATTTGTAACGTACAATATTATGAACACAACAATACAACTATAAAATGTTGAGATAAGCGCAAATATACATACATACATACATTGAGAAAAACTGTTCAGTTTATACAGCAACATGTTTATAAACATTGTAGGTATATAAATGTAGTTTTGTTTAAAAGAAATCCGGTCTTATAAATGTCTTAATATTTATGTAACAAAAACATTTCGATTGAATACTTTTTAAACCACAAATTGATAATAATTTGTTATTTAAGAAAAGCTAAAAAAAGAAGCTAAAATTTCTTTCTTCTTATAAAAATCCGTGTTTTTGTTGTAATAGATCGCATTAACTGTTGCACAATATTTCGATCTACCTGTAATTGGCCGAAGCTGAGGACATTAAGAACATTTATAATTAGGTTCAACGTTGGTTCATACTATTTTCAAGTAAGGATGTGCATACACTGAACCATTCTCTGATAAATAGGTATTAGTTATATTTATTTTTTTTTTTGCTTAGAAAATATGTAATATAGTTTTTTTCAGAGATTTTTAGAATTTTCTGGTTGTTTTTATAAATAAAAAAATCTATATACAGTACAACCTCCCCAATCCGGACACTCGCTAATTCGGACTATCCAGTAATCTGGACATTTAAATTAATCGGACAGTTTAGAAATTTTTTCCTCTATAATCCGGACAAGTGTTCTTTTTTTCTCAGTAGAATTTGTTCGTTATTTTATCGCTGGACGAAATAAGTTTTTGTGTGTGAGCAAGAATTAAAGAATGTGTAAAATATTTTAGTTTACTTGAGTTTGCGTGGAGTTAAGACGTTAATATGACAACATAAAACATTCATCATCATTTGGCAGAAAAGTACAAAATATTGAATACAATTGATAGTGGAAAATCAATCAGACAAGTGGCTGGACAATACAGTATCTCAAAGTCGACAATATTTGATATAAAATCAAGAAAAGACAGAATTTGTTTATTGAATAGTCAATTTAAAATAAAAACACTCAACAAGTAAACGAAAAACCTTGCAGCAAGATGAAAATCCTCAATTGGATGAAGCGGTGATGACATATGTATGTGTATTCAAACAATAATAAATTCTTATTTTTCTAAATGAATATATTTGGTCACCTTCAGTATGTTTCTTTATGTTTTCTGTAAATCAATTAAATACAAATTAATTATTATGAGTACTTATTTTCTTTTCGGTAATAAAAATAAATTATATATACATACATATGTACATATACATATGTACATATACATATGTATTGCGTTTAAAATTCTACTTCAACTGTAGTTCGGACGAGCCACTAATCCGGACAGTAGCTGAAACTATATCTGTCCGGATTAGGGAGGTTGTACTGTACATATGTATGTATCTAATCTATAGTGTCTCTGTATAGTATATTTTCTTGTGGTAAATACACGTGCACATTCTGATTTTCCTGAAGGATTCTCAGCAAAAAAAATTTCTTCCCATTCAATATCAAACATTTTATTAAATAGTTACGCAAATAAAACTTTCAAAAAGTAATTGGTATAGACAAAAGTGCGCCTAACCTTTATCATGAGGAAGGATTTTGGAAGGGCTTTATTGAGAAACTATTTTGGTGTGAATCTTATTTTGCGTTCAGTGATCTGGTCGCCCAGATCGTGTGATATCACATCCAAAATATATATTTAGAGTGATGTGCATTAAAACTCGTAATTCGCTAGATTCAAGTAGCAATGCTAGAAAGTTTCGTAAGGTGCTGTCAGCTTTGACAATTCTTAATGGAAAGACAGCATCAGTATTAGTAATGTGTTTCATGCACTGCGAGCAACATCATCGACCATCCGAGCTTACTATTGATATATTAATTAATATTCGCAAATTTGAGTCTCAGTTTACGTTATTGGAAGATACGCGGCCAAATACAGTTGGAAGTCAGCATTAATCGCGTAATACCGGTAGCAATGCTCAAAAGAGAAAATTAGACCTGCCGAATGGACAACCAACAGCATAGTCGATGCCAGCATTTGAATGAAATTATTTAAAAAAAAAATAAATGCCAAAGATTGTTCTTTGCGGTAATAGTAAAGTTTCAGACATTCAGTTTTATGTTAAGTTAAAACTTTAACGCAAAGAATGCGTGGTCATTTATTAAAAACAGCATTAAATTTGCCACCAGGTTTTTAAAGAAAGCTTTTTCAGTGGGGCTTCATTTTATGTGAACAATTATTTAACCGCAAATATAATATTTCAGAGTAGTTTACACGACATTGCAATTATACTCAAACAATAAAAAATATTTTTTGTTAAAGGAATATCTGAGTCATAATTTATGAAAAATTTTTAAAGATATACAGCCATGTATAAAATTGTAAATTGTTGACCTTTAGTTTTGTTGTTTGTAAATTTTGTTCGGCATAAGGTCATAAGATAACAAATTTTTAAATGAAAAATATAAAAATATTTTGTTTTAAAAATTTTTTTTTTTTCTTATTTTATTTCATTCCCAATATTTCGGTCAACTTTGTTGACCATCTTCAGGGGTTCTATATAAAAATACAAAAATATATTAAACAAATTATTATTAGTTACACAAAGCATTTCAAGCACAAACAAATTATAATTACATTTAAAATAAATAAAAGAAAAACAAATTTCACTCTGTTGAGTTTGTTGTCCAGTCGTAAGCTTTTGTCAACTAGTGTTTTTAATGTTTTGTTTTGGTCTTTTTCTGTTTTTGTGTATCGTGTGTTTGTATGTGTGAGCTGATATGTTCTCTGTATCAATTTTGTAGTTCAATCTCTCATCTGTCTCTAAATTAAGTATGTGTAACATCTCTAGAGTGAACCTCCTCGCATAATTTTTCTCTTCTGCTAATATCTTTACATCATTGAAATTTGGTGTGTGTCCAGTAATTGCACAGTGGGCCGCGAGTGCTGTTTTTTGTTCCAGTGGTCTGTAAGTTGCCTTCATGTCAGATTTATGTGATGATAGTCTGGTTTTTAATTTAGTTTTGGTTGTACCTACATATGTCTTCTGACATATGTTGTTGTTGTCGCCATTGCAATTAATTTTGTATACTACGTTAGGTTTTTCTTCAATTTTCAATTTTGATTTCAGCCATGTTAATTCCGAACGGAATTAGATTCTGTGACATGGCTGATAATATTTCTAGAACTAGAAATTAATAATAAAGAAGTTTAGTTACCCAGCAAGTGGTAATAACTACCTGGAGACCAGAGGAATATAAGCATCCGTCTGTGAATCGATTTTGACAATAGCAGATCTGTTTATCGTGCAATAATATCAATGTGTATCAGCAAACATTGAAACAGCACCACAAAATAAAAATAAATATCTATGATCGAAGTTTCCAAAACAAGTTTCTCGCGGCCAACTGTATAGCTGTTACTATTCTGTCTTAATCCCAACAATACAGACTGTCGTCTCTAGTTGGTATCCTAATCCCAAAAAATTTGTTGAATTTGTCCATTCGTCACAACGCTTCAAAAGACGATCTTCATGTTCAATACTAAATCCAGCCAACTACTTGAGTCGCAGATATAACATAATGGCTGTGGATTTCATGTTCACATTAAGGTGAGACAAATCAAATATCTTCGCCAAACTAATTTCGATCGTTGTCCATCATTCGTATTTGCGAATAGTTTTGAGATATTGATAAATAAAAGCGCGCCACTTTTTAATTTATTGTGACTGGTTAATACTGGAGACCCATTTTTCTTTGATTAATATAATATTTAATTTTCATGACGGCCCGACTAAATCAATCTAGATTGTGTTTTTTCAAAAATTCTTTGGACCTATTAGACCTCTATTAGTATTCCAAAGCTGCAATGTATTAGTACTGAAATATACAGATATCTGGTTAACATAAAAGAAAAATAAATGAATGCACAATGCACCTATTGAACTATTGTCAAATTTAATTTACAAAAATAGTACGGCTGGATTTCTAAACAGGGAACAAAGCAAAACAAACAAAGAGTACTAAATATTATGTGGGGGTACTGTGGTATTTTTGTTGTGAAAAAGTACTGAAAATAGTACCTACAATAGTATTGAATTTTCCATTACTGTTATTTATAAGCAAAGCTATAAATAACGCTTTCTTACTCGTCACAGTCCTTAGTTTTGAAACTAGAAGCCAAAACGTAACCGCCTTCCCTGTAGTAGAAAACTAATATTCTTCATTGCCTACAAAACCACAGTTAACTAAAGGTACGGTCACATTTGGCAGATATTTTTTTTAAATAAATAAACGAGTTCAAATATATTGTATGATGTTAAGTGGTTACGTCTTTTTCGGCAAATATTTGCCAAGTGTTTAACATGTTGCAACAAAATCGCACAACATGTTTACAGTGACTTGTCAGCGACATCGGAAAAACTAAACAATGTTGCTGCACCAATATACATTCTATAAAATACACAACAATAATGAAAATTTTTTAAAGCAAACGGATGTTTCGACAACTTATTTTTGTACCGGCCTTTTTTTGTTTGTTTATTTTTGTTACAATACTTTTTGATGATGGAAACAACAACCACTTTGCAGTCAGTTTTAGCTGTTTGCTTTCTGTTTTTGTAACTTTCGTTCGGCAGTATCTGTGTACTTTTTTGTTTTTGTATTGTTGTTACATATTTTCTTTTTAGCCGGTACTTATGAATTTTATCCTCTTTCTACGTTTTGTTTCTGTAGTAAAGGCCTCCCTCAACAATTTACTGTGTTTTCTACGAATGCACGTTATTAATGTTGTTGTTGCTTAAATTTTGTTCTTTGTTTTGTTTGGTTTTCGTTACGGTGTATTTGTTGTCTGGTCCAGACATCATACACTTCTTACTCACTTGTCTTTTGTAGGCATTCGCAAAAACAAAAAAAAAACAGAGTGTTAAAAGAATGTAGCATTGGTTGATTTTTTTAAATTGTAATAAATTTAGGCGTATAAAAAAAGGCGTACAAAATAAAAAGCACAAAAAATCACGAAGCGAAACAACCCAAACATACAAATTTTAATAATGTTCAACGTTTAAATTAATGGTTTTATTAGTGGTTTCATGATCACATTCTGCTTACGCTAACAATGGTGAAGTATTTGCATATTTGATCCTGTCCAGTGTATGCCGCTGCAACTGAATTTAGTAAAACGATGAATGATCATCCAGGACCTGTTAATTCTAATGACATGGTAGTAACATAAAAGCTAAAGTTTTAATCCTTTATCTCATCTGTTTTACTAGTTTTTACTACTCTACTCCTGCTCTTAACTTCAGTTAAAATTATAATACACATTACCCTTTATTTTATATTTTTGGCTACAACGAACATAAGTACATTCCTTTTTTTTTTTGGTTGGTTTTTTTTTTTTTTTTTTTGTAAGGATGCAGTTGTGAATTGAAAGTACCAGGCATGGCTAACTACATGGTACTGGTACAATACTTTTTCTGGTACATTTTGAGCTTTTGAGCCAACTATTTTATTTTCATAATTTGTAATATACTTTTTAAATGAAAGATAATTAGCTGATGTTCAGTATAATAACCATACTTCTCAAATTAGTTTTGTTTTTAATTAAAGTACTTTATTATGATAAAGGAAATACATAAAGTTATGTATAGACGATTGTCAGATCATACAATGTTGTCAGATCTAGCAATGTGCTAGCAATGTACTGACATTAAAAAATTGCTAGCAAAAGGTAAATTTTCAATGCTTTTTGTTAGACATTTTCTGAACATTTTTCGGACAATAACATTGCGTTACCACTTTTTCAGCAAAAAATATGATTTTATCCATAATATACAGGAAAATGTTCTTCAGAATTATTTATAACTTCCTACCAATCAACCTTTATGTATCACATAACCTTAATATTTAGTTGAACGTCCATACATTTTTAACACTTCTTCGAGGCTACTATTTTTTTTTCTTAAACCAGCACTCAGGGGTTGACCCCTACTTATGCAATGTATTGTGTTGGAACTAGGAAAATAGGTTATGGGAGGGAGGATAGAGGGAGTAGTGTTTGTGAACATTTGACTTGAATTTTCCTATATTGAAATTGGCAGGGAATACTTCTGCTGATAGTTTGTTCCACATACTGACAGTACGGCTAAAGAACGAATTTTCCCTTTAGTGTGTCGTGCGATCCACCGTCCAGTCGACCACAAATGGATGAGCCCTGACTGAAGAACGTGTATTACGTAAAAAACTGCGTGTTTCAGGAACAAGTTCCCTAATTTCAGCAGAACACATTCCATTATAGTATCGATAGAACAGTGAAACACAACCCACATTGCGACGATGCTCCAATGAATCAATATAGTTGGATACCCTGCTGCCACCGATAAGCATCTTCGCCCTCTCCTGTACGCGGTCGAGTAACTCCAAAATAGACTTCGAAGCACCGGCCCATACATGAGAGTTGTATTCCATTTTCGGTCGAATATAGGTGGTGTAAATAGTAAGAAGATCAGATGGAGTGAAGTATTTTCTACACCGTTTTAAAAAACCAAGGCACTTGAGCGCTTCTTTCGACACTTAAAAAATGTGTTTGGTCCAGCGGACATCACACTGTGGGATCTACAGCTACGTGCAACTAATTAAGGACACGATACTAACATGTGAGCTTGAAGCAAATAATACGAAAGGTTTTATGATATTCTTAAAATTTGTCGTAGTCTAGTCGATTTAACGCTTACTTGCAGAAAATAAATTAATTATTATATTTGATTCTGTGAGTCATATTTTCAAATAAGATTAATATCAGTCGTGCATATAATTAAGCACATTCTACAAATTTTACGGAAAAAAAAGTATTTATATTAAAATAAATCAATGTTGCAAATTCATTGCTATCGATAACATCTTGACATCTGTGTACCAAATGTTTACATACACTACTTCGAATGACTTCCCAAACTTTCTTTGTGTTGGCAAAAATATTAGTTTTACAGAGCTTACTTTTGTTTTTACAACTTGCAGAAGTTCTCAATCGGGTTGAGATTAGAACTGCATGAAGGCCGGTCACAGTAAAGAATTGTTAAAGCACCATTGCTTGACGTGATGTGCCGTATGCTTCGGATTATTATCTTGTTGAAATCTCATGTTAGTGGTATAATCTCTAGAATTCTTTCATACTGAAACTTATGCATATGTATTTCCCTCAATTTTGTGCTGCGGCCAAACACCACGTGACGACATAGCACCACAAAGCATTATAGAACGTCCTTTCTTAAAATATTTGTTAAATAATTTTTAAACAAATTGATTGATCTAATAAATTTAAAATACTTATGTACCTTCTTTAATTTAGATGTGCTATATTAATAATTCTTTATGTTATATACATTGGTACTATGAAGTTTAAAAAAGTACATTTTAATTTCGTATTTGGTAAAAAAAAGTTTTGTTATAAATTAACTTTTCGTCTCATACCGATTGTGTATGAGACTTTAGTCTGAGACACAGACGACTACCAAATACTATAATAAAAATATTCTTGTACAATGAGATAAATATGTATATACGAGTATGTACATATGTACGAGGTCTGATCAAAAAATAACCGATATTTTGAAATTTCGTGAGTTACGTATGTTCGATTTTCGCATTTTTTTTTGTTATGTTGGTACACATATCTGTTATACAATAAGTATGTTGGTAATAAAAAGATTAGTCGTGTTTTGGTGTGCTCTTCGATTTTTTACTATTCGAAAAAATGGATCAAAGAAACTATATTAAGTTTTGTGTAAAAAATGAAATTAAATGCGCAAGGACATTTGAAATGTTGACTGTGGCGTTTGGCGAGTCTACTATGAGCAGAACACAAGTTCAATTGTAGTATAACCGGTTTAAGGAAGGCCGAGAAGATGTCAATAACGATGCTCGTCCTGGTCGCCCGAGCACGTCAACAACAGATGAAAACATTGAAGCAGTGAAGAAAATAATTTTAGATAATCGTCGAATCACTATCAGAGAGGTTGCTGATGATGTTGGCACATCGTTCGGCTCATGCCAAGCAATTGTTACGGATGTTTTAGGCATGAAGCATGCGGCAGCGAAGATTGTTCCAAAATTGCTAAATTTTGAGCAACATCTCTCAGGAACAGTCGAACATCGTCAATGACGATCCAGATTTTCTCAAAAAGGTCATAACTGGTGATGAATCATGAGTGTTCAAGTTCGGTCAAATGTGAAGGTTTTCCTCACTGTTTTGTTCTACTGCAATGGCGTGGTGCATCATGAATTCTTGCCACAAGGTCGTACGGTCAATAAGGAATACTGCTTTGAAGTTATGCGCCGTTTGCGCTAAGCAATTCGTCAGAAACGCACAGAATTGTGGAAAAGCCAATCATGGATTTTTCACCATGATAACGCACCAGCTCACACATCGATGCATGTGCGTGAATTTTTGGCCAAAAGCAAAACCGTTATCATGCCTTAACCACCGTATTCACCGGACTTGGTCCCCGCTGACTTTTTCCTCTTCCCAAAACTGAAGACACCGATGAAAGGAAAGCGTTTCGAACAGGTTTCGGAAGTGTTTCGAGGATTGGAAAAAACGCTGAGGGGGAATACTTTAAAGGGGACAAGATAGTTATTGATGAATAAATAAATACTTTTTGAAAAAATTTAAAATAATCAGACCTCGTATATATATTTTTACCGAAAATATACATTACACACAGACGGAAGTAAATAACATTTACAGACATCAAGAGGATGTTGGTTACCAACACTATTGTTATTTGAATTTCCTTAGTTTGTTTTCTATTTTTTTTTTTTTGTTTATTCCGTTTTGGGGGCGGACAGGAGGCTTTTGGCAGCGGTCGGAGTAGCGTTTTCGAGGAAAGGGTTAAGAAAAGAATTTAAATATTAAATACGTTAATGGAGTTTTAATGTAAACTATCCAAAACATATAATGCATTGGCTACAAATTGATCTGGGAGGTTGGTTGCTTGTTTGCGACAAAATAATTGCATGTCTTAAATGAATACACACACACGTAATTCAACATATTATTTGAAAACTTGTCACTGAAATAATTGAATAAATAATTGTACGTATATACTTGTATTCGAGTATTATATATATTTCGTTTTAAAATTTTATATTATCTTGACATGTGACTTGTTAAATAATTTTACAACAGATGCCAAGCAGGATAATACAAATTATTGCGCTGCATGCGAGTTAGTACATTAAATTTTTTAGAGGGAAAGAGAGAATTTGAATCTTTTTGAGAATGTTACTTTTAGCTTTTTATGCACTGTATAAAGAAGCCGTTTTTGCATAAAAAGTTAATTAAAATCGATGTAGTTTAGATTTAAAAATTTAATTAGTAAATGCATACCGAGCGAAATAATTTAAGCATACAAATTGCATATTCAGGAAATAGCCTAAGCATACACATTGTAATTATATGCTTAACATAAAGTTGTGCAAAATAATAAAAGTTTCTATGATTTTATACTTTCACAAAACAACATAAATATTGATTATTCGTGTCAACAATATTGTTGGATTTTAATTTTCTACTGCGTTTCGATGTTAAACAGTTTGATGCATCGAAAGTGCGGGTGAGTTTCGGTTTCAAGATTTTTGCTTCTGTTAACCGAATTTGAAATTGACGGCATGCATCGATTGTGGTGATTGTTTTTTTTATATTTGCTTCGAACATTTCTCTTCTGTTTAATTTAACGTTACTTGAATTTTTGCGAAATTCTTCAGTCACATTTCCCCTAAATTGCCTGTGTATACTTAGATTATTTCGTTCAGAATATATTAAGTAACTTTTGTTTTTATTTGTGAACAACAATGACTTGTGATTGTTTCTTGTGCAATGTACTAAAGCAGGAGTGCCCAAGCCCTATACTCTTGGTGCTCTTTTGTATTTGTAAAAACTCTTAGCTATAGGTTGTGTGTTTTGTATACTCATTACAGAACGCAGCACTAGCAATACGAAATACGCAAACAACTTTGCCTTTTTTGTTTTTTGTCGTTGTTCACTCTATACACGCAAGCGCAAAGCAACAACACTTTCGTCAATGTAGATTTTATGTATTGGCTTTTACAACAAAAAATACTGAATAAAAATTAGTTTTTATTTAAATGTATTGGTGTTTGCTCTTACATAAGCAACTTTTGGGCACTCCTGTAATAAAGTATAAATAGTTTCAATTTAACTAAATTATGTATTACATTTTTATGTGTTCTTAATTAACAGGAAGAAAATCTATAATTTTCTATGAAGACTGTTAAGAATTTTAGTTGGGAATTGTGCACTGCAGTAGATGCTCTGCACGTGCTCCACAGATTATAGTATATGTAAGTGACATTATGCATTCTATTTTCTGAGTTTTCTGACCAAATTTTACTAAAATATTATCCATACCAATCGATAAATGAAATTACTTGCACAATACACTAGTTTTATTATAAACAATTTTTCAAATTATTCTCTCTCATATTTGTTCCTAATTTTACTTGTTTGTTCATTATTTAATACATTTATTTATATAAATAAGTATAAAAAATAAAAACCATAAATAAATAAAAAGCTAAAGTGAAATTAAAACAAAGAATAATACTCAAGTGAGAGTGAGTTGTGGCAAGTTTCTGTAGAATTTTTTAGATAAGCTACACCAAAAATAATCCGATTCATATAAATTCTTTGGAGTTATCTAAAATTTTCGAAAATAGTCACAATCGATGGAAAACATTTTACATACATATTTCATAAAGTGTAGTTGCAAAGTACAGAGAGGTGTGTCAAAACAAACAATACGGCTAAAGGTAAAGAACAAAATATTAATAACTTCATACCTTGCAAAAGTAACTTCATACCAAAAAGTAATAGGGTATCCCAATATTAAAAATGTTAACTACATTCGAACAAAAATCGATTCATCGGACAAATAAATTAAATTATAAATTAAATACTATCGCGTTCACATTGTTAAGAGCAATTTTTTTTATCTTTTCAGATTCAAGACCTAAGAAAGAAAAAAAAATGTTTAAAAGATCTAAAAGAAAAAAAAAACAATTTAATTCTCCGGTAACGTAGCAAATTAAGCTGAATCTGTCTGTACTCACTCATGTTTATAATCAAAAATTCCCATAAAATCGTAAACTCTCTATAAATATCTAAAAAATTATTTTATGTGACAAAGAAGCTTGTTCCGTGTTCTCTAATATTTCTGAGTAAAACTTGATTTTTTTCATAAAAAATCTTTAGAACTTTCTAAATAAACGTATAGTCGGTAAAAGTAGCTCGATGACTCTTATATACAGTGCACAGTGGGCCAGAATCGGAATTTGTTTACTAAATAGATCTGTCATTTCTAAACGGCTGGTCCGATCCAGATAAAATTTGTCCTGGACGTAGCCAAAGAGTATCCGTGTTCTTAATCCAAATTCCAAGATTTTTATATTTTCTCAAAATTCGTGTTTAACTAACAAAACTAATTTGAGAAAAATCGGTAAAAAAAAAATTACATTTTCAAATGCGTATAAAGAAAACACACGAAAACAAGCTTTTTAAAGAGCAAGCCAAATAATAGGAGCGTATCCTTTATTTTCAATGATGCGAAGAAGTAATCTTAAAAGCAAATCACCTTACTGTTAAATTTCTGATGATCTTATGGCGAATCTAAGCTTCAGAGACCTGCAACGAGTACTAAATTTTCGGGTATACTTAATCATGCACATTGATTTTTATGATTTAATCGTTTTTGTTCAAATGCACAAAACGCTCGTTTACGCAACCGTTCGTTTCAAACATTCAGTTTTATTCACTGGTTGTTTTTTGCGAACATGAATATTCTGACTGTGTCGTTAAATGTATGAAGCTCGTTTTACATCAAAGCCAACGTGTTGTTAGCCGAACATGTGTTTTATTCATTTGTTGTTTTGTGCGAACATGAATGTTCGACTGTGTCGTTAAATGTATGAAGCAGCTCATTTTACATTTTTTCTTTAATTTTTTTTGCTGTGCAAAGATATATTTGACAAACTGTACATATTACAAATTTTATCATTGCTTTGTCAAATAAGTTTTCTTTTCGACGAAATAATGTTAAATAGGTAGTAAATGCACATTTTTTATGTTTTCATATTTTTCTGCCAGCCGCTTTTTACTTATAAGTGGCTCGTGTGTTTTTAGTTCAATTCCAATCAGATCATGCACAACAAAGCCGACATGCAAAAAACAAACTGTGTATAAACAAGAATTTTTGTTTTCAAACATTGCAGTTCGAACCAAGTGTTGGAAATGATTTATACTCGTTGCTGAATTTTCTGTGTGTGCATAAAAAGTGAATAAGCATAAAATTGAATCATACTTTTTTGTATTGTTCTTAAAATTCAACGTTAGTGAATAAGTCGGCTCGTTCATACTTGTTGCAGGTCTCTGCTAAGCTTTATATGAATTTCCTTATATTTATTAAAACGTAGGGAAACTGCTAATTTGCTCGGAAAAAATAATAAGAACTTTGTATTTAAGACATCATTGAATTTTATTTCAACATGAAAATGATCGCTTAAGTTTTCAATTGCGTTTAGCCTAGAAAAGTCTTAATAATGGGTCTTGCAAAGCAAAACTTTTGAAAGAAATTTCAATACTGATGGATTGTTTCATACAAAGACAAGAGAGTCAGGAAGCGAAAAACAAAAATACGGTTTGATCAATGTTAAATGCATAAAAGCAAAAGAAACTCATTTTGCTCGCCTGAAGAGCACAGTTGACATTTTTTACTAGTCGCACCATTAGTAACAAGCTTCAGAAAGCTGGATTAAAACCCGTGGTCCATGAGAGGTAACTTTGTTGAGCAAACACAATCTTAAAAATAGATTGTGTTTTGTTAAGAAACATTTACACCGCGGGAATTGGGCAATTGTGCTTCGGTCAGATGACTCTGATGGTAAAACCTTCGTTCGTTCGAATTCCGCAAGATTGAGAATTCGACACCAGGTAACAGTGAAGCATGGTGAAGGTTCGTTAATTATATGAAGTTGTTTTTCAGAAAATATCTGGCTTTGATCCAATTTATTAGATAGATTGAAAAACGCGAGCTGTTTATTACGTAGAACCACCCAAACTAGTAAGACTTAACTTTTAAGCCGTCACAATTCCCAGGCACCCGAGGGAAGAAATCAAGAAGGCATGAAACTCCATATCTCTCGAAATATGTTAAAAATACTTATAGCATAGTTCTGTATAACGAGTGTATTCGCAGGCGAACGATTGGTACACGGGCGATTACGTAAACAAATGAGTTTCTATAATATACTCGTCTGACTTACGTTAGTTACCTTGGTAATATTGAGTTGTTATATTGCATTATTGCCAAATTATTTAATTAGATATTTTGTTTACTTTTTTCCATGTTATTATTAAATATTTTAATATTTTAGGGACAGCCCTAGAAACCAAAATAAAAACAGCTGTGTTTTATTTACAATACAAAAATAATTTATGTGAATTGAAATTGCTATGAATTTTTTAATTTTGTAATAAATTGAATGAAAAATGTTTCCATTTATCGCAATTAACATTGAAATTAAAAGTTAAGGTAGTGGACAACAGTTTATGCTGCAGGAATATACAAAATAATATATAAAATATTGTTTTGTGATGCACACAAGCACTTATTTCTACTCGTCTGTTTTTGACATTAGGACGATTGAAATTTCAATATAGAACCCATAAAAAAGATAGTCTTACGTTTTTACTCAAGAGAATTGAGACTAGTGTTATAGAACCCCTTAACTAATTTATGTACTCATTTGGGCGAAAATTTTGAGTCACTCGTTATACAGAACTATGCTATTAATACTTAAGTTTAAGGGACACCCTCAATCCATATTGTATGCGTAGCAAATGTCTCTTGTCGTTGATTGTTAAAACAAACTGTCACATCAGGTTGTGAATAAATATTATTTGTTAAAATTCTATATGACAATTGTCAGTTATGAAGTTCTTGTTGTTCTATGCATGCATTTCAAAAACAATTCTCGCAGTAAAAACACGAACGCAAAAATGCTGGCGACAATCGTTTGAAAATTAATGCATATTAATACATATGTATGTATGTACGTACACCCTGCAAATAATATTGGACTACGTGATCCATTTTAGATGAAATGGACTACTCACAACATGGTCCAATGTAATGCGGTCATGGACCATGTCATAGTTAAACAAGAGTTTGTAGTTAAACAACATGGTTTCGTGTTAACACGATTGCATATTGAGTTGTTGTTGTTGTTTAAAACTAACCCTCGTGAGTACTCCGTGGAGTAGTTTTGGGACTACTCCGATGGGTTATATGGTCCAATCCTAGGACATCGCAATGTTAAATGGACCACCTTTTTCATATATTTGGAGTAGTTTTGGAGTACTCCTACTCCTCTTTGGACTAGTCTTTACATGCATGTATGGACTAGTCGCGTTATTTGCAGGGCATACATATGTATGTTTGTATTGAAATAAAAGTATATACATATATGTATGCATGTAAATATGTATATACATACATAAAAGTGCAAATGTTATTTTTAGTTTTACAACATTTTTATTTTTAATTTTAACTGACATGACTTAATAGATTTTGCGTGCCATTGTGGTTTTACTAACGAAAGCTCTGAACATTTTTTACTTGTGATCGAAATTTTAATTTTTTTCTTTTAGCAGAGATAAACTAAATGTAAATGCTGTGGATGGAATATTTAAATGACGTATCAATATATATGTACATATCATACGACTATGTACATATGCTAAATGAAAAACACATTAAGAAAACTAAATTTCTAGAAAGAATATTTACTATTTCAACAGCAAATATTAAATAACCACAGCTCAAGCTGTGGTTACTTTTTAGTATATGCCCTGCAGGAAATGTCAATAGTGAAACTGTACTGATGTACTATTGACACATTCACCAGTACTAGTGACTTAGTATACTCCAGACAATGTTAATTACTATAGACATTTAACATGTGCGTGTCATTGAAGATCCACTACTGACATAGGTACTATTGACAAGGTAGTTCTTTTGGGACTACATTGTCTGCACTTTTGGTAGTTCTCTGAAATAGAAAATAAAAATGCATTTTTTTCTAATTTTTGGAGTTTTATAAAAAAAAATAAAATACTAAAAAATATTTAATTAATAATAAATTCGAAAACACCCAGAGTCTTTGGCGGGAAGCGAACTCGTAACCCTCTGAATGATAGTCCGACACACTATCGCCTAGTCTATCGGGGCTCACAACTGAAAAAAAATAATTGTATAATATAATAATAACCCCTTCAGGGTGTTTATAGTACATACATGAATATCCCCAAGAGCTAGCAAAACTTGAAAATCTCCAACAAATATTTTACCCTCAAAAACCTTCTAATGAAGCAACTAATACATTAAATGCAACCCAATCTGTGATAGCTAATATCTCCAAAACATGACTTTTTATATGAAAATCTCTACAAAGACAAGAGAGTCAGGAAGTGCAAAACAACAATACGGTTGGTTTGATCAATGTTAAATGCATAAAAGCAAAAGAAATTATTTTGCTCGTCTCAAGAGCACAGTTGACATTTTTTACTAGTCGCACCATTAGTAACAAGCTTCAGAAAGCTGGATTAAAAGCCAGTGATCCCTGAAAGGTAACTTTGTTGTTATTAGTCTACTATGAGCAGAACACAAGTTCAATTGTGATATAGCCAGGCCGAGAAGATGTCAATGACGATGCTCGTCCTGGTCGCCCGAGCACGTCAACAACAGATGAAAACATTGAAGCAGTGAAGAAAATAATTTTAGATAATCGTCGAATCACTATCAGAGAGGTTGCTGATGATGTTGGCACATCGTTCGGCTCATGCCAAGCTATTGTTACGGATGTTTTAGGCATGAAGCATGCGGCAGCGAAGATTGTTCCAAAATTGCTAAATTTTGAGCAACATCGCTCAGGAACAGCCGAACATCGTCAACGACGATCCAGATTTCCTCAAAAAGGTCATAACTGGTGACGAATCATGAGTGTATGGTTATGACATTGAAACCAAAGCCCAATCATCCCAATGGAAACGTCCAGAAGAACCAAGACCGAAACAAGCACGTCAAGTTCAGTCAAATGTGAAGGTTTTGCTCACTGTTTTCTTCGACTGCAATCATGAATTCTTGCCACAAGGTCGTACGGTCAATAAGGAATACTAACTTGAAGTTATGCGCCGTTTGCGCTAAGCAATTCGTCAGAAACGCACAGAATTGTGGAAAAGCCAATAATGGATTTTGCACCATGATAACGCACCAGCTCACACATCGATGCTTGTGCCTGAATTTTTGGCCAAAAACAAAACCGTCAACATGCCTCAACCACCGTATGCACCGGACTTGGCTCCAGCTGACTTTTTCCTCTTCCCAAAACAGAAGACACCGATGAAAGGAAAACGTTTCGAAACAGGAGCTGTTGGCGCTACCAAAAAGCGCCTTTCGGAAGTGTTTCGAGGATTGGAAAAAAACGCTGAGGGGGAATACTTTGAAGGGGACAAGATAGTTATTGATGAATAAATAAAAACTTTTTGAAAAAATTAAAAATAACGGTTGGTTTTTGATCAGACCTCATGTCTTTATTAAAAATTATTGTATTTGAGCTTAAGTTCAATTTCTTTTTTATTTATTATTTATTTATTTCAATATTTCGCTACAACAATGTGTAGCATCTACAGGGAAAATAAAATTTTTTTAACAAATTCACAAAATAACAGTAAAAATATTTTTCAATATAACATTCTGACAATTCTGGTCTAAATGAATTACCATATATACAAATTAATGTTCCTAATTTTTGACCTACTATACTTTCTTACGTTTTTAATTTACATTTCCCATTCAAGTTGAGCTGAGACAATTTAAAATGGTCTGGGGAACTTTTAAAACATTTGAAATTTGTTAACCAATTTTTGTCATTTATATCTCGTTTGAAGGAATATTTTTTAGAACGAGTTTCTGCAAGTTATAAATTAATTCTAGAGGGAGTGCGGACGGCTGTATCTTCATATATTTTGTTTGATAAAAACTTGATTATTGTACAAAAATATAATTGAATTTAAAGAAAAAAAGCAAATAAAATATGAATTTTGATGTTGTTTAAGCAAATCAAATATTTTTTTCCAACTACCGCATTATGTCGGATGATATTTGTGCACTATTTGCTCTTTCAGAGTGACTATCAATTTTTCTTTTCTCATGCAGATTACTTAAGGGCTTTTGTAACCTTTATCTCTTTTGAACTTTTTATATTCCAAACGAAAAACAGTGTTTAAATCCTACACTTATGTTCTCTCAGTGACGTCTACCTACTAATACAAAACACAAAACTAAGAACTTTGACCAGAGTACTGTGGAATAAATATGTGTGGAACATGATGAGCTAAAAATTATAAAATAGAAAATTAAAGATGAAAGATGAAAATGTGGCAACTAGAAGAAAAATATGAAAAATATACAAGCCATACTTCTGCCACATTGTACTCATTATATGCTAAAGGCTGTTGTTTAGTCACTTTGTAAAAGTTTCATTTTCATGCCGTAAAACTCATTTAAGATTTTAAGACTCTCGACATTATGTAGTTTACACTTTTTGCAAAAATGTTTTATTTCCTCAGTTCTCAGGTCTCTATTTCTATTCAAATGATAAAAAGGTTCATCACCTTTTATGGGAGTTTTTTTATTTTTTTTTTTGTAAAACCATTTATGATGGTGACAATGATTATGATGATGCTGCTGCTAGTTGTGGGACAGTATAGAAAAAGTAACAGGCTGACATATGTAAAACGTTACAATGGAACTATTTAATAGAACATTTTAAATTCTAATTAAAACATGATAATACTCATGCATTACTCAGGATTCTCAGTGTGGGCTAATGAATAAGTCAAAAATCTACGGAATCCCTGTCACACTGTTAACTCCTTGCAAAGAATCTAATAAACAAAAGAACATAGAATATACATATGAAAATATACGACAATAGCTGCTAAAAAAAAATAAGTAATCATGGCATTTAGTTTGTCATACAGTAAAAGACGCTTTGATGAAAAATAACTGAAACAATGAATAGAATATTATTTACAGTGGCTGACAGCTTTTTTTATGCTGCATTCTTTTTTTTTCTTTTTTAAAGCTCGATAAAAAGACAACTAACAGGAACTTAAAAAAGAAACGAAAATAATTTATTGCAAAAATGTACCCTTTAATATATTAAAACTAAAAACACGCAGCCTAATTTATGCACGTATAGATTTCGAAAACTTAAAATTAAAACTGGCAATTACACGATTTAATATTTGGTGCGATAGCCTTTATTATCTGCAACAGATTTGGCATAGATGCGACCAGTTTTTGGATAAGACTCGGCGAAATATTCGTCTACTCCATTAGTAGTCCTTTTTTGTTAGAAATTTTGTGTTTCATAATGCTGCTTTCTAAAATTGACCATAAATTTCGATAACATTAAGTTCTGACGACTGTGGTATCGGTGTCATCAAATGTGAGCAGTTATATGTATATTAGCCAAGTTTGCACAACACAAGATTTGCGCTTAGGACTGGGTAAAATTGCAAATCTGATCTTATACTCAGGTTCTCTGCGCTTTCCAACAAGTTGTCCTTCATAATCTGAAGGTACTTAAACTTGTCCATGGTTGTTTCAACAAATGTTAAATTACCAGTACCAGGAGCTGAAATACAGGCCCAAACCATGAAACTGTCACCACCATGCTTCACTTTTGGCTTTAGGTTTTCTTTGTTGCGTTCTGTCTTTGATTTCCACCAAACATACGACATGCTATCGCAATTGTAACTAGTGCCGGACTAACTATTTGTAACTAGCTTATGGAGGTATTTACCAGAGACCTGCAACGAGTACTAAATTTTCGGGTATACTTAATCATGCACATTGATTTTTATGATTTAATCGTTTTTGTTCAAATGCACAAAACGCTCGTTTACGCAACCGTTCGTTTCAAACATTCAGTTTTATTCACTGGTTGTTTTTTGCGAACATGAATATTCTGACTGTGTCGTTAAATGTATGAAGCTCGTTTTACATCAAAGCCAACGTGTTGTTAGCCGAACATGAGTTTTATTCATTTGTTGTTTTGTGCGAACATGAATGTTCGACTGTATCGTTAAATGTATGAAGCAGCTCATTTTACATTTTTTCTTTAATTTTTTTTGCTGTGCAAAGATATATTTGACAAACTGTACATATTACAAATTTTATCATTGCTTTGTCAAATAAGTTTTCTTTTCGACGAAATAATGTTAAATAGGTAGTAAATGCACATTTTTTATGTTTTCATATTTTTCTGCCAGCCGCTTTTTACTTATAAGTGGCTCGTGTGTTTTTAGTTCAATTCCAATCAGATCATGCACAACAAAGCCGACATGCAAAAAACAAACTGTGTATAAACAAGAATTTTTGTTTTCAAACATTGCAGTTCGAACCAAGTGTTGGAAATGATTTATACTCGTTGCTGAATTTTCTGTGTGTGCATAAAAAGTGAATAAGCATAAAATTGAATCATACTTTTTTGTATTGTTCTTAAAATTCAACGTTAGTGAATAAGTCGGCTCGTTCATACTTGTTGCAGGTCTCTGGTATTTACTGGAAAAATATAATAAAAATGAAATTTAAAGTTACTATTTGACATTACGTCTGAGTGTTTGTGTTGGGTAATTATATAAAAAGAATTCCAAAATGTAGATTTCTTGCAAACATGTTCTTTGGCGAAATTTAGCCTGCACAGTCTGTTTTTCGGGCTCATAAACGGTTTCTTGCATGCCACTCGGCCATTAATATCATGTTGGCGCAAGATACGACGAACACTTTCAGAGCAACATTGTTTGCCCAGGTCAGTTTCAACTTCGGAGGTCAGTGAAGATGATAGCCTTGGATTTGCTTTTATCTTTCTTACAATGTGTCGCTCATCATGCTCATTTATTTGGTGCCTTTCTGCCTTTGTTATGGACCCGATTTTCATGGATGAAGCGCTCAATGTTTTTTTGGACTGTAGAAGCTTTAATTTTAACCATTGCTGCTATTTTTTGCTGTGAGTGGCTTTTTAAACAATTTTTAATGGTTTATTTGCACTACTTTAAATTGACACTTTGCGCTACAAAATCGGACTCACAATTCAATAGAAAATATTGATAGAAGTAGAAAAAAAAAGGTAAACGAAAAACCAACAATGCTGCATTGAACCACCGGTACAGTAGAAATTGCTTGCATAAAATAAGCTTGTTTATCTGTTTTAATATATTAAAATGTAAATTTTTGCAATAAATATTTTTTGTTTGTATAGAGTAACCACTTGTTTAAGCACAGATTTGTTTCACGTTCTTTACTCCTACAAGAGTTTTGTAAGATCAAACAGAAGCAAATAAAATGAAACTAAATATTTGTTGTGTCTTTCTTAAATAAACGAAGTTTTTTTAAGTAAATAAACGAGTTAAAATATATTTTATTTAGTGGTTACTTCTTTTTCGGCAAATATTTGCCAAGTGCGACCGTACCTTTAAACTATATGTTTTCTTTAAAAAAAACACTAATTTCCTCGTCGTTTAATTTTATTAATTATGCAGCTTTGAAAACAAAGAAAAAATGCACTGCATAAAATAAGCTATGAGCCACTGTTTATTCAACAACACTAAATCTTAGCAGCAGATTAAGTAGACTTTAATTTAAATACAGAATATTATGACTAAATTTAAATAAGCAAAGTTAAGAGTTTAAGAAGCATTGCAAAAAATAAAATTCTCTTCCTTAATAGAATATCAAATTTAAAAGTTGTTCGTTAGAAAAATAAATAAACAAATAAGGAAACAGGATATAAGTCTGTAGATAACAAACAATTTCTTTTGTTGCTTCTTTATGGTCAAGGGTTGTTTATTCAACTCTTTACGACATAAAAATTATAGACAATTTGACACTTGAATTGTCAACAACAAATTAAAAAGTTGCAACAACAACTGCTGAGTGAAAAGAATTGATGTTGTCAATAAAGTTTTAATGGATTTAATAGCAAAACAAATAGAAATAAATAAGAGAAAACTATATATCGTCACCTGAAATGCAAAACAACGGATCATCAAAAAAATTAAAATCGGGTTTTTGATTGATTATGATTCATGAGATAAAAATACACGTCTCCAAAAAAAATTATGCATCTGCGCCAAAAAATAACGATTTTATAAAGAAAATTCAAAATAACGTATCATCAAGTACACAATATTCATATACCAAAACAACGTATCATCACATTTGTAACAATTTAAAATTTTGTTTTTCTAACACAAGCCTGTATTTCTCTGCTTATGGAATTTTCTTTTGTTTATATGAGAGTTTTGTGACATTAATGTAAAAATTAGTAAAAAAAAAATAAATAAATATTGGTGAAAATATACAAAATGTGTTCTAATATTGAAAATAATTACAATGAAAATGTGAAAATATCTAAGAAAAGTAAAAATAAAAGAGAAAATAGTAAATTAAGTCGGATGTGTGGATTGAAATCTGAAGGTATTTCTCAGGGAAATGTTTGTGAGATAATGCCTAGACAAATGAAAGCTAGATGTATTTCGAAATATTGTGAGAAAAGTTCAAAGCGGAATTTCCATTTCCAAAAAGAAATGGCAACATATTTATGTTTTATTATAAACTGTTGCTTGAAACTACAATATTTTCCACAAGGATGGAAAACGGCAAAAGTAATACCTATTTTACAACCCAATAAACTCCCAAACTCGGTACAGAGTTATCGTCCAATAAGTCTTCTCAACAGTCTCAGTAAGATTTTAGAAAAAGTTCTGAAAATAAAACTTTCTAAGTTTATGGATCTCAATAGAATATTACCACTAACTCAATTTGGTTGATTTCACAGCACAGTTCATCAAATTAAACGTATGTGTAATCACATTAATTCAGAGTTTATAAATGGAAACTTCACTGTGTTGGTTACGTTGGATATTGAGAAAGCTTTTGACTCTGTATGGTATAACGCACTATTATATAAAATGATTCAATATAATTTTCCACTATACATTATAAAAATCATTGAGTCATTTTTGAAAAATAGATATTTTTGTGTAAGTCTGAATGATATTTTTTCGATTTAATTGAAATACCAGCAGGAGTTCCACAGGGCTCGGTTTTAGGTCCATTGCTCTATAATCTGTACTGTTCCGATATGCCACAACCTAGGGGAGTGGAATGTGCAGCATACGCTGACGACACTTGTTAGACTTACAACTAGCTTTAGATCAACTTGTGGCTTATTTTCACAAATGGAAAATCAAAATTAATGAAACCAAGACCAATGCAATATTTTTCACTCGTAGAAGAAATTTGTGTTTTTATCCATCAAATCAACTCAAAGTCAATGGCTCCAATGTGCAATGGAGCGATAATGTTAAATTTTTAAGGGTTATACTGGACCAAAAACTGATATTTGAACAGCAAAAAACAGATTGAAAAATTCAGCTTAGCAAAAACAATATTATATCCTTTAATCGGGCGTAAATCATTTTTAAGCCGTGATAACAAAAAAATTCTGGCTAAAGTAATCTTTCAATCTATAATTTTATATGCTTGTCCAGTTTGGGGAGTTTGCGCGAAATCCCACATTAAAAAAATTCAAATCTGTCAAAATAAGCTGTTAAAGATAATGCTTAATTTACAATGGCATTTCTCCACCAAAGATCTCCACGAAGAAAATAATATTAAATTAATTACCGAAAAAATAAATTTTTTAACAGAACGCTTAAAGCGTTTCTTGTAGCATGTCTAGTAACCCACTTATTTCTGTCCTTTATTAAGAAAGACCAATTTGTTTTGTTTTTAGTTTATATCACCATACATACATGTATATATTGCGTATATACTTAAATGAGTATACATGACTTACAATTGTACATGAATGCATGAGTGCATATAATTATTACATTATTCTTTAATATTAATTTGCTCTAATTCAAATCAGAGGTTTTCATAAAAATACTACTTTCCTCTAAAAGAAAATATTTCTTTATTATAAAACTCCTTCTATAAACTTAGTATGATTTTATAGATAAAAAGTTAATATAATAACTAAAACTCTGTAAATTGTGTGATAACTTTAGGTTAAGTGTTATAAAATTTTTAATAAAAAAAAAATGCCAACATTTGCAAGACTTAAAAACTTTGATTCCAGCAGACTGTCATTTATTTGATGATAATAATAACCTATTTCCTAATGTTAATTTTTATTTATAAAAAACCTTTACCTTTATCATATTTACTTAGTATGTAAACTACAATGTGTTTAGAAAAAAACCTTAAATGAATTACATTTTGTATTTAGTTAAACCGAATTGTATGCAATAAAACACAGTAAATTTAAATATTAACAAAAACAAACAACTCCATTGCCTTTTATTGAACCTCATTTAATCGCTTTTCGATTTTTTTTCGCCTTTTTCCACTTTATATTAAAATTTGTTCATTGATATACGTCATTTTGTGTCAGAAAATTTAAATTCAAAATAACGTAACAAACATAACTATAACTTCAACATGTGTGTGAAGATAAATATGCCGAGTTAAATATGTTTTGACGTAACGGCTTACGTAAAACATATTTAAGTACAAAGTTAAATATATTTTGACGTAACGACTAATGAAATATAAAATACAATTTTAAATACCAAAAAACAATTTAATAAAAAAATTAATTTTAAATTGGATATATAATTTTATATGATTATAAAAAAAATATTACTTAAAATTATATTAATTACGAAGTTCTTCGAAGTATTTTTTACAAACTTTTAAAAATTCAATTAAACAATTTTGGACTTCTATGAGGGATTTTGGCCAAAGTGGCCAAATGGAGCAAAGGCATGCATAACCACACATGTGCTCAATGGGAACAGCTATCAGATGCTGTTTTTGGAATTTCAGGCCAAAATCCCTCATAGAAGTCCAAAATTGTTTAAGTGAATTTTCAAAAATTTGTAAAAAATTTCACAAATACAATTCTGAAATTCCAAAAACAGCATCTGATAGCTGTTCCCATTGAACACATGTCCTATATAGTGGTTATGCATGCCTTTGCTTCATTTGGCCACTTTGGCCAAAATCCCTCATAGAAGTCCAAAATTCTTTAAGTGAATTTTCAAAAGTTTGTAAAAAATACTTCAAAGAACTTCGTAATTAATATAATTTTAAGTAATATTTTTTAATCATATAAAATTATATATCCAATTTAAAATTAATTTTTTTATTAAATTGTTTTTTGGTATTTAAAATTGTATTTTATATTTCATTAGTCGTTACGTCAAAACATATTTAACTTTGTACTTAAATATGTTTTACGTAAGTAGTTACGTCAAAACATATTTAACTCGGCATAGTTATCTTCACACACATAACTTCAACACGTTTTAGAAAAATATTATTTTTTGTTCTGGAATTGATCTTCTATTCTTTTTTGAGCTTAGCTACAAAATTTTTCATTTCTAGATACAATATTTTCCATTTTATAACGTTTTTTGCTTCTCCTGTAAAATTGTAAAAAGTGATGATACGTTATTTTGCATTTTAGGTGATGATATAGTTTTCTTTTTTGCATTATAATGATAAAGCCATACAGAATAAAAATATGATGACAGTGAAAACAATTAGGTCTAAATAAATCATCTATTAAATTAATATGTAGTTCTCTTTAATCCAATTACATTCAAAGATAAAAAAATCATTATGCACTAATAACTATAATTGCTCAAAATCAAATTAAAATGTTATACAAAAAAATATGGCATACATTTTTAGTAATTTTTTCCTTCTTATCACTAAATTGAGGGGCTGTGGTTTTTAAACAACAATTGAACAAATATTTTCTATACAATTGACATTTTATGTCGAATGTATTGATTTCTGTTAAATTGCCAATTTACAAATACTACAAGAAGCAGCTAATACTTGTCCCACATAAGCATACTTCAGTATTCAAGTAGACATGACGCTAAAGATTTTGCATTTTGTATTCAAGCAGCAAAAGAAAAAACATGTAAATTTGATAAAAAACCAAAATTTGTACAAGAAAAACATACATACATAATATATACATACAGACATATATTTTTTTACTTTTTTCATGTACAAATATATTTGAATCATCCGTTCCTCCCACTTACAAAAACCTCAAATTGCTGTCACAACCAGACAAGAATTGTTGAGTTAGAAACAAGTGAACAGAAAAAGATCGCTGCTATTTAAGGATACCAACTAAATCGTCAGTAGAATGCTACATCTCTATTTTATTCAAGTCGTTCGTAAATGAAACCATTTATTCTTATCATTTGTTTGTACATGTCCTTTAGCGAAGAAAGCCTGATAGCTTGCTGCATTTCCATCCACATACATTCACATCCACATCCTGTCGCATCATTGATAAACTGACAGCGTACTAATTGTTGTGGTTGTAGTAATAATAGTGACTGTTGTAGTGGTTTCATTCTAAGAACTATTTGTCGCATCCTTATGTAAACACAGTCAGATGAACGAACAACAATGCTATCTATTCTGCTGTATCTTGAAACGGTCATATCTACCCTGAACCACCTTCTTCGAGATACTACCGCCTAACTTCCTAAATACTATTCCTTCTGTATGTCTTATCTAAACAAATTCACGTTTGCTTGCATATTGCTATAAAGGATGCATGAGGAATAGCATAAATAATTTGGAGCATGGTGGCAAATCACAATTAACACAATAACACTACCGTTAGTAATCCATGACGGTGTAAGGTACAAGTGTGTCTCTCTGTTCGTCTGTATGTTTGTTTGCTCGCTTCAGTGCAAATACTTAGAAACAGCGTTGTCAACTTTGAAATTTCAAAACGCACCAAAATGGAGAAAAAAGCGCACCATTTACAAAAAACGCACCAAGTTAAGAATTTCGTTTTTGTTTCAAATATTTATTGAATTAATTTGAAATTTTTTAATATCATAAATTCTATAAAAAAAACTTTTTATCAATGATTATTAGTAACCCCCCGTTGCCACATGCAAGTTCGAAAAACTCAATACAATTACAGTTTTTTACTAACACAATCATATTTTTCGCACTTACAACTCAACTTGCGAGAGAATTTGGTTGTAAGCACTTGCCGTAAGTAGAATGACAAATAAATAAACAGTGCTACCAGTTATGTTTATAACAAATTTTCGGGGTTTTAAAAAAATTATTAAGAAAAAAGAACAAAACTATTACACAACACATCTTAATAGTATTTTTAAATATTAATTTCATGCATTTATTAAAAAAAATTCTAAATTACAAATTTTTTTCCCGTATTTTTTTCTTTTGACAATACGGCAATACTGGATCCTTATGAGCTTGAAAATTAACAGAATTTTATGAAAAAATTTTGTTTGAAGTTTCTTTGCTGACGACATCTCAAAAATGATTTTGCACTTGCTAGTGTAGCCATTCAAACAAATATTGTTGTTTTTCGGTATTTTTCGTAGATAATATGTATACTCAACTTGCAAGTAATTACTTGCATGTGGCAACGGGGGGTAAAATTAATAATAGTAAAAGCCTTTTTTTAATAAATGAGCTAATAAAAATAAAATAAGCATTTAACAACTCAAAATTTAACTCACAATATAATATTCGGAACTAAAGTACTAATTGGTAAAAAGCTAATTTCAGTACATATTTGGTACCTTTTTTATATATTTTTGTTTTCTAGTTAAAGTACTTCTATTTGACTTTTTCTATTAAAATCATCTACAGTTTAGTAGACCAAACCATCAGGTTATACAATAATTTTTATTTGCATGTTTAAAATGTTAATTTGATTTGCAAACAAAGATTTTTGAAGAATTTGATTTCATTTATCATACATTCGTATTTAAAATACATTTTTCATCGTATAGATATCATGAGTAATAAATTATAAAAAAACTGGAATTAAAAATTACTAAAAATAAGGATTTCATCACATTTTTGAGAAAATTAAAAAACGCACCGAAATACACAAAAAAATTTTGCAATGTTGAATGAAATGGTACTCAAACAGGTGTATTTTATTGTAGAAAGATTTTTCTCACACTGAAACAAAAAGTTGTTTTGAATTTGCTTTGGTGCCACCAAAAATTAAAAAGCGCACCAAAATTAAAAAAAAAGCGCACCGCGCACCAATTAAAGAATTTTTCGCACCAAAAATTTAAAAAATCACCAAAAATGGTGCGAAACGCACCAAGTTGACAATGCTGCTTAGAAATATAGTGAGAGAGAGAGTCTAATAAAGTGAAGTGCATAAAAGACATGCGGAAATAAAGAACATTTAATGGTGTGAGAGTTAATTTTTTCTGTGACTGCAGTGATAAGGAGTGATTGATATTCGTTGACACTTTTGTCTGTCATAGTGATTGGTTGTATTCTCGCGTGTTAAATTTTTCGATTTTTAGCGCCATTTTAAATTCTAGAAAATTCTTACATTTTCTAATTCATTACATTTAAATTTTTTCTTTTTGCATAAAAGTCTTACTTACAACATTTGTGCAAGATATGGGTGATGAGAAACTTTCATCTTCTGGTAGCACCAGACTATCTTTTGATGATGTTGTCAAGAACAATGAGCTTGGGCCATTTTTACAATCTGTGTCGCTGAAGAAGAAGGCGGCAGAGAAGCGCTCTTCTAGCGGCTCCGTGAAGAGGGCTGCGTCCATTGATGACATGAACGATGCTGGTGAGTACTCTCATATTATCAATGTTTCTTCGGAAGTGAACATATTAACGACAATTGACGATGCCCCTTGCACTGGGGGCCGGACCTTTTCGATGCCTGACATTTCGGGTGTCTGTCAGTCGGGTGATCCACAGTCGGGGGAACTGGAGATTCCTTTTGTTGATTTGTCTTCTGAGCAGCCGGGAACCTCGGCGGCTTCTGCTGTTGAGGGCCCGACTGTTCGATACTGGGATACTCATTTCGGTGACTTCCTTGTGCTTTGTGACACACAAAGGAGAAATCAAAGTGTCCTACATGGGCATAGAAATATGACATTCTGAAGGTTATGACTTTGAAAAGATTGTCAAGGAAGGAGATTGTAAAGAGATATTCTGTAAATTCTTTTGATTTGCTTGATGGTTACGATGCCAACTTTCCACCAATCGGTGGTGTGGTCTCTGGACCGCAGCCTGTAAAGGTTCTGGACAGGGACAAGGAGGTTGACAAGATCATGACCAGAAAAGGATTTAATAGGGTTGCAAAACCAAAACCACCTTTGAGGCTAAATAAGCCTATTAAACAGTTACAGCCGATGAGCACTGATCCGACCACTCCGATCATTCATTGCAAGTTAGAGAAGGTTACACTTTTTGAGAAGCTTGTGTCTGAGATGACTAATGTCATGAAGAAATACTTTTCTGAAAGAAAACAGTCTTCGTATGTTAGGGTACTCGATGATTTCAGGGCGAATTTTGACATTGCTTTACTCGATATTGACAGGGAACTCATTTCCTCGTCGAATCTATCTCTTATTTCTGCAAAATGAAAATATTTCAGCACAATGTCAGAGTTTGAATGCTAATAGGGGCTCAATTGAGTCCTTTATTAACAAATTATATATAGACATTTGCTTTTTATCTGAAATTTTTGATGTGGACGACTCTGATTCTTCTAGGAATCTTTTAAATTTTGATATTTTCTGTAAACTTAGGGGTGATATATTGATTCTTAGGACCTTAAATCTCAATCCAGATTTTGTATTAGTCTCGGTATATCTTCCTCCAAATCGCAACGGATGTCTTCCGCTGGATGTCTGTCGTGCTGAACTGGGAAGATTACTGGATTTCGTTACTTGTTTTGACAATGTCATCATTGCGGGTGACTTCAACGCCCGCTCTACTCACTGGGGTGACTATTATGACTCCCCTAGAGGCAACCTTGTTTATAATTTGATCTCGGATTCGTCCTTCATTTGTCATAATGATGGCTCACCGACGTTCTTACCGCATCTTCAAGGTTCGAATGGCACGGTTCTTGATCTTAGTTTCTCAAATTGTAGGTGTCCAATAACATGGAAGACTGACCCTGTATGGTTGGGTGGTAGTCATCACTATGGAGATTTCTTCTACTTTTCGACAGGCACCCTTTCTTTCCAAAAGAAAACTATTGGCCGACTTGCACGATACTCATCTATCAACGGATTTTTATGGTATAGAGGAAACGTTTGTCTCGAAAATCTCCTCAGCAACCTTTAGGACATCGGATACTTTCACTCCCAAATCTTGGTGGAATTCTAGTCTATCTGCCATCTTTCGTTTACAAGTTGCTACCAGAAAAAGAGCTTCTAACTACCCCACTCCTGAGAATCTGGATACTGCCTCTTCGGCTTTTCAGAATTGGAAAGTTTCTGTGAGGAGGGCAAAATCGGAGTCCTTTGGGAGGAGATTGGAGGAGTTAAACCGTCAACCTAACACAAGTGGTGCTTGGAGATTTGTAAATAGTGTAAGGAATGCTATTGGTCCCCGGAAATCCTTATGGGATAATGGGAACGACTTACAATACCTTGAATATCTGAGGGATCAGGTTCCGAACAACACACTGGGTGAGTTTTCCAGGATGCACATTGGTCCGTCTTCTCCCCTGACTCGAGTTGAGCTTGATACTGTACTTCATAGTAGGAAGTCAAAATCTGCGGGTGGTTGTGATCGTGTTACGTATGAGATGTTGAGGGCTTTATCTACCTCTTCCCGTGACTCCCTTCTCTGTGCATTTAATGGGTTTTACTGTAATAGTGCAATTAGGCCATCCTGGAGGGATATTAGGATAGTACCTATTCCTAAGAGGGACAAGGATTTACAGCTTTTCACAAATGTTCGCCCTATAGCCTTGATTTCTGTCTTTCTTAAGACCATAAATCTCATAGTTAAAAACCGCCTTATTGATTTTGTTGAGGAGATGGTCTTCTCCCTCCTCGCTCTTTTGCTTATAGGAGGAAATTTTCGGCACCGATTTGTATTAATGAGATTCTCTTCAGAATATCACTTTTGAAATCTCAGGGACTCAAGATTATTGCTGCGACCGTTGACATTTCCGCAGCTTATGATTGCGTTAATGTCGTGACTTTGAAACGGACCTTATTGGATGACAACATACCGTGTGATATCACTGACTGGATTATTTGCTTCTTATCAGATAGGAGATTGTGTCTGGGCAAAAGCTCTGTTAGGGTTTATAATGGTCTTCCACAGGGTAGTTGCTTGTCTCCGATACTCTTTAATTTGTACTCTTCTACCTTACACAATATTGAGGATGCAAATACTCTTTTGTTTCAATTCGCCGATGAATGAAGAATTGATCATTCTTTTGACAAGAGGCATTGTCCCCCTCTATCTGTTCTTCGTGCGTACTATGATGGATTGTTTCGGGATTATCACAATTCTGGATATGTCATCATGCTTCCTTATCTGAGTCCTCAGCGGGTTTTGCAGTCTATCTTGCTTCTATTGATCGTTTTTTGATTTTCCGGTGCGACATGCGGTTGTCCTCCCTGGCAGCAGAACTGGTAGCGATACATGAGGCTTTATTAGCGGCTGTTTTTGATAAAACTAGACGTATTGTTATTTTCAGTGATAGCAGGAATGCTCTTTTGTCGATTGCAAACAGTCGGTGGGAGATTGTTGATGACGCTACTTTTGATTCGATTCACTTTGTATGGGTTCCTAGTCATGTTGGGATTTCTTTTAACGAGAGAGCGGATGAGTTGGCTAGATGTGCGTTAGAGTATGTGGCACCGGTAAGGGTGGATTATACGATTGACGGGACAGTAAGATCCACAATGAGTTGTTGAGATAATGGAATTCTGACTACTATGAGATCTCTCAGAGTAAGGGATTTCTTTTTCTCAATAAATTCTAATATTCCGTTGAAACCTTGGTATCGAGGCTTCTCACTTGATCCTGGTGAAATTAAGACCATTAATCGCCTTCTGTCTGGTCATGCATATGACAGAAAATTTTTTTAATCTGATCGGCATCAGCGACACGGGCTTGTGTGGCTCCTGCAACGTTGTGGAGAGTGCGTAGCATTTGATTTTTATATGTTCCAAATTTCGGGACATTCGCAGAAAACACAAGGTCTTCAACAAATACACAAATCTACATGATTTATTGAAAGAATACAACAAGGAAGATTTTTATGATTTAATGAATTTTATTAAGGAGTGCAAAATGACTCCTCTTTTGTAATTTTTTATTTTTATTTTTTTTTTCTCTCTTTTTCCAAATTATGATGTGTACAACCTTTCACAGTTACGGACGTATTCCTAGTTTTGTTATGTTCGCGTACTTGAATTAAACACGCGACTGTGGGACAACCTGGCAATTTGAGTGTTTTTTACACCGCCAACCTAATCACAATCAAAAAAAAAAACAAAGATATTCGTTGAGGACTTAACATTTCATTTAGTAAAATGATACAAAGGCGATTGAAAAAACACAAAATTTCTGTCTATAACATATCGTTGAAAAGAAACTCGCAAAAATTAGCAAAAACCAAAATATTTTAAACTTATTTAACAAAACCTCTTTTTTTCAGAAAAATTCATAGGCGAAAATTATATTAAAAAAAACTTTGGTTAAAATACGTACAGTGGCTTACAGCTTATTTTTTGCAGTCAATTTCTACTGTATCGCTAGCTCAATGTAGCGTTATTGGTTCGTCGTTTTTCTTCTTTTCTACTTCTATCAATATTTTCTGTTGAATTGTTAGTCCGATTTTGTAACGTCAAGTGTCACTGTAGAATATTTCAAATGAGTCGTCGTACAACGATAGAACAACGAGAATTGGTTTTAAACCATTTTTAAAATGTCTACTCACAGTGAAAACTATCAAAAATAATTAACATTAAGGCTTCCACAGTCCAAAAAATCATTGAGCGCTTCAACTTCCGAAGTTCGTCGTGTCTTGCGCCAACATAATTTTAATGGCCGAGTTGCGCCAGAGAACATGTTAACTAAGAATCTGCCATTTGGAAATCGGTCATCTTCGCCGATGAATCTAAGTTTAAAATATGCAGGTCAAATGGCATGTCGAATTGAACTAGTGCTGGTAAATTCTACTACTTTCCATTACTCAATAATATTCAATACTTTTCATTTGGGTACTCAATACTACTCGATACTTTTAACGGATTTTTTTAAATTGTAACGCATAGTTTTTATCTGCAAATTGAAGTAGTTTCTTCAAAAAATAAAAATAGATCTTCAACTATTATTGGTTTTGTATGTCTTTTATTATTAAATCAAAAATAAATGTAAAGTTAACTTTTAATTCAACGTTAACAACAACTTAAGAAATAATAGACAGCTTTATTTCGGCGGTTGGTTTAATTTTGTAGCTTACAGATTGTTGTATTTTTATACTCAACTTGCTTAAAAATACAACTCAGAAAGTATCGAGTAACTACTTTTGAGTAGTATCCAAAAAAAAAGCAAATACGCGATACTCGGTACCCATTACTCAATACTTTGCCAGCACTAAATTGAACAAAGAAAACCTTAAAGCAACAGTGAATCATGGTGGTAGCAGTGTCATGGTTTGGGACTGTATGTCAGCTGTTGGTACTGGGAATTTAACATTTGTTGTAACAACCTTGAACAAGTTTAAGTACCATCAGATTATGAAGGACAACTTGTTAAAAAGTGCAGAGAATCTGAGAATAAGATCAGATTTTCGATTTTGCCAGGTTAACAATCCAAGACCCAAATCGGTTATTATGCAAACGTCACTTATGTAAAACTATATAACATTTTGTTACACAACCACTATAGTCATCAGCCCTTAAGCTGGAGGTCCACAACTCGCTTTTTAGCGTCAACGCGTTTATATATTTCTAAACGTTTTTAGCGTCAAGTATTTCAAGTTACATGTGAAGATTTTTCGCGGCAATGTACTTTCAGAGGTGATGTCGTAAGTTCAGCTGATTTTTTTATATGAATTTTTTTTATCGATGTGTTCGTCAATTTCATATAAAAAATGTTTTTTCAACTGTCATTTTTCCTAGTGACATCACCTTTAAAATAAATAAGTGCGCCAAGATATTTAAAACCGGGAAAATCAAATATCGGGCAAATAAAATACACAAATATTGGACATTTTCAAGTAAGCTTCTGAAATATAATCTGAAGTGTCCTAGTCAAAAACGATAGAGATTTTAAAAGCAGACACCTTAAGGGACCAAATAAGCGAACCGTGCAAAAAATCGTAGGAGCCGTTTCTCCACAAAATGAGTGCGTCCATATTGGCCAAAAAAATCTTTGCTGATTTATTACAGGGAACTCTGATAAGTCCGTTAAGGTGTCTACTTTTAAAATCTATATCGTTTTTGGCTTAAATCTAGTTTACCGACGCTCCATAACTCGAAAACTAAGCGTTGGCGCATTTATTTTTTCTTATTTTTCAATTTTCTATCACCCTACATACTTTTTTATTTGGAGCTGCGTCATGCGGGGCAGTTTTTTGGTTCCACGGGCCTCAGCCCCCTTAAATTTTAATTTTGTTTTTATACCCTACACCACCATAGTGGGGAGGGTATATTGGATTTGTGCATATGTTTGTAACGCCCAGAAATATTGGTCCAACACCCACCTTAAAGTATAACGATCGACTCAGAATCACTATCAGAGTCGATTTAACGATGTCCGTCCGTCCGTCTGGCTGGCTGTCCATGTAAAGCTTGTGCGCAGAGTACAGGTCGCAATTTTGAAGATATTTCGATAAAATTTGGTACGTGATATTTTTTCGGATGGGATTGAAACTGGTGGAAATCGGTCCATTATTTCACCTGGCCCCCATACAAATGTCCTCCCGAAATTGGGGTTTACCGATCATAAGTCTTTGAATTATGCAAGTATGCAAACAAATTTCACCAAAAATTAGTAATAAATGAAGCTAAATCATATCTACAAATTTCGTTAAGATCGGTCCATAATTAGTTGTAGCTCCCATATAAGGCCCACTTCCGAAAATCACTTTAACGATCAAAAATGTCTTAAGAATGTTGGTAATCAATTTAAATTCGATACAAATAATATACAGAAACGATGACACCTAATTTTATAATGGTCGGTCCGTAATTAGTCGAAATTCCCATATAAGACCATCCCCGTAATCAACTTGATAAAGTTTAACATACACAATATTTATATTCATAGACATCATGACAATAAATTTTTGGATGATCGGTCCATAATAGGTAATATCTCCCATATAGCGCCCATTTCTGAAAAACTGTTTTATTCATATACTGGGTGTAGGGTATTATATGTTCGGGCGTGACCGACTATACTTTCTTACTTGTATTTTCTTTTTTTATTCTGAATTGGGTGGCATTTTTTTTATTTTTTTTTTTTCGTTGGCCTTTAAGCTGAACTTCAGCCAAATCACATATTTCTATGAAAACTAAAAACGTCCGTAACTCGAAAACTAAGCGTTTGCGCCAATATTTTTATTTAATTTTTTCTTCTTATTTTTAAATTTTCTATCACCCTACATACTTTTATTTGGAGCTGCGTCGGTAAACTAGATTTGTTCCTCGTTTTTTGACTGGGACACTTCAGATTATATTTCAGAAGCTTACTTGAAAATGCCCAATATTTGTGTATTTTATTTGCCGGATGTTTGACTTTCCCGTGTTTTTTATTTTCTTGGTTTTAAAATACCTAAAATCGACGATATCTTGTCGACGCTATCTTGGCACACGTAAATATTTATTATTCATTTCCAAAATGACCAAAAAGATTTTTAAGGTTTGTATGGGTAATATTCATAAATAAATAAATATTCATATAAAAAAAACTATATATGTATGTACTTACAGGCAATATTTGTCGTTCACCAATAGCAGAGGCGGTAATGGCGAAAGCAATCCAGCAGAGTAATACTGCTGCAGAAGATTGGTTGGTTGATAGTGCGGCGTTGGTGGGCTACCACTCTGGCTCATTGACCAACGAAAGAGCATTAAGTGTTCTACAGAGCCATGGCATTTCATACAATAAAGAAGGTAGATTAATAAAACCACAAGATTTCGAAGAATTTGATTATATATTTGGCATGGATACCGGTAATGTGGCCGGATTAAAGAAAATGGCTCCGTTGAAAGCAAAAGCTAAAATTTTATTATTGGGCGATTTCGGTTTGAAATAAAACGATAAATCCTTATTATGTGAGTTGAAAATTTATATTTTAATTTCCATTGATCGCAAATAATTAATTTCAATAACTTTTAGTTTATTGGCGAAGCTCCATTTGAAATTGTCTACCAACAATGCAAATTGGCCTGTGAGGCTTTTTTACAAACACTTGTTAGTTAACACTTGAAACATTTGTATTTAAAAATTAATATATTGTACATATTGACAAACTAAACACACTTATCAATAATTTTAGAAAACTCAATACTCAATAAAGAACACCCAAAAAAGCCCGCCGCGCTTATTTAAACTTTTTTTTAGTTTTTTCTTTTACTTTTTCATTTTGCTTTGAAATTACGTAGAACAAAATTATTATACTGGTATAAAAACGTAATACCAATTGTCAAATACGTATTATGTATTTTGTAAACAAAGACAGGCAGGTGTCAAAATAAAAGTCAGCTGTGATTTGTTATTGTTTATGCAGCAAACCCAGCTAACATTTGACAATAATTTACAGAAAAAAATGTGAATATATGTTAACCTTAATATACCCTACTTACTTATGTTGAGTCGTACATTGAGAGTCAAAATAAAGTGAACACCACATATTATTAAAAGACAAGCTTAATAATAATAATATAAATAATATTATATTAAAAAATTATGTAGAATGAATTCGCAGTCCTCAGACCTCAATCCAATTGAACACCTGTGAGACTATTTCGACCAAAAACTAGGCAAAGAAATATTTCTTGCATAATTACCTAAAGGCAGTAAGTAATACAGGATGAATGGAACAACAATTCTCATGATTTCTCTAAAAAAAATTCTTTGTCTAGAAGATTGTCAGCTGTGATAAAGGCAAAAGGACTAATAAGAAATTATTTAATATAATGTTTTGCACAATAATTATTTTTAGTTGAACTGTAAATTTTACAATTTTTGATAATTTTAGTTGGGCTCGAGTTTATTTAAATTTAATTTTTATTAAATAATTATTTTTACTGAAGGTAGGAATTGTTTTTGCAACATAAAATCTTATTAAAATTTTTTTTGATAATTTTCAGCGTTGTCAACTTGGTGCAACTTCGCTTTTTTAAATTTTTTGTGCGAAAAATTCTTTAGTTGGTGCGCGGTGCGCTTTTTTTTAAATTTTGGTGCGCTTTTTAATTTTTGGTGGCACCAAAGCAAATTCAACACAACATTATAGCTTGTGCCCTAGCTATTTTAAGAACAATTATTATTTTTAGTTGAACTGTTAATTTTACATTTTTAATAATTTTAGTTGGGCTCGAGTTCATTTAAATTTAATTTTCATTAAATTATTATAAAAATAATAAATAATTATAAAAATAATTATCAAAAATAGTTTTTCACAATATTAATATACTTGTTTACATTATTTTGATGTAAGAAAAATTGGTACTTTTCCGTTATTGAAAAGTAAAATTAATTGAATTATTTTTTATGTTTCTTATTTTTTTAGTTTTTGTCAATGAGTTATATTTTGCTTAAGATACTTATAAATTATGCAATATATTTTGTTTTAAATTTGTACTTGTAATATAAATATTTAAGATAAAACATTATTTTAACCCTATTAGATGTTTTCCTTATATTGACGCTAACAGTACATATTTTTTCATTATAACCTTCTAGGAATATCCGCAAGCGTTGGATATTTCCGCAATTTTCATTTGGAACCTCATACGCATAAATAATTTTTAACATTGCAAAGATGTTATGGTGATCAAAGCCTGTATTGATTAATTTTCCAAAAAAGAATGCTAATGATCTTTAATAACTCAACACTATTAAAATCGGAAAGGTATGAATTAAATCGAATTCTGGCAATCTTACCCTATATGACACTACTGTATAAAATGTTTGTTGGGTTAAAGCCAATTTAACACTATAGCATTTAATTTAACAGCTTTTACTCTTTATAAGTTGTTTGAAAAATCCCAATTTCTCTGTAATAAACAATTTTTATTTCACAATAATTCTCAATTGAAATGTGTTGGCAGATTACAGCAAATAAATTTCTCGTTATTAGTATTTTGCATTTCATAAGTAAAAGTTGAATTTAAATTAATAAACTGTAATAGATAGTTAACAACTAAATTATAGTATAAAAAATCTTCAAACAATTTAATTTTACTAATAGATCAATTTATTATTTAAACATTAATTTAAATTAGTACCTAAATTTGTATTAAACTTTATAGGTAATGGTTAAGAAAATTTTAATGGTTTGTTTAGGTAAGTTTTGAAATTTTATTTTTAATTTGTTCTACCTACAAATAGTTCTTTTTAGGCAATACTTGCCGATCTCCCATAGCTGAAGCTGTCATGATTGCCACAATTAAAAAATATCATGTCTATGAAGACTGGCAGGTTGATAGTGCGGCCATTGCAAATTGGCATGTTGGTAAAGAGCCCAATATTCGTTCAATGAATATTATGAAAAAATATAAATTACCCTACAATAATAAAGCACGTCAAATACGAGTGTCAGATTTTGATGTTTTTGACTACATTTTTGGTATGGATTTGTATAATATGGTTGAATTGGATGCTTGCACACCTCAGGGTTCTAAAGCAAAGCTATTCTTGCTAGGTGATTTTGGTTTACCGAAAGCGGATAGAATAATTGAAGACCCATATTGTGTGAGTAACGCAAAATATACATACATACATACATATAAAACGCATTTAAATGTTTCATATTTTATTGTAATTGTTCAACATTTTCTTTATAGGCTCGCACTGATGCTGCATTCGAGAAAGTCTATCAACAATGCGTTGTGGCCTGCGATGAGTTTTTAAAAAAGGCCTTAGCAAATGAAATTTAGAAGTTAAAAACAAATAAATTTTGTTATTATCAAATGGCTTTATGAAAATATAGAATTTAATATTATCTTAAAATTGAAGAAAATCTCAAGGTACATTAGAAATTAACAGCAGTGTTGGGAACTCTATATACATATAAGTATATAAGAACGGCTTCTTCATTTTCAATAATGTGAAGTAAAACTTAAAAACTAATAACTTTGTTAATTCTAATAATGTATATTGACAAGCTTTCTCTTTAGTTAATTACCTAAATTCTGTGATACTTTTCGGGAAATGTTCTGGTCCTAATAACAAACAAATTTATTCGGGGCGGAAATCAAAATGTTTGACGTTCTTTACGAAATAAAACGATTTAAAAGATTGCTATTGATTATTATTTCCTACCCAAGTATTTGGAAACTTGGACTTCATTAGATGTTCCACGTTGCCTATAACCTTATATGTAGGTTATTTGTTAAAAAACTAATCAAAAAGGTTTGTTCAAAAACTAGGAAATTAATTACTAATTGTGTTTTTATTTTTATAAATTTATCAATTCCCAACTAAAACTTTAACAACTAAGATTTAAATGTGTAAAAGTAGTACTGCTTTTTTATCTAAATAATTTGATTAACTTGATTACAGAAAGTATTATAGTTATAAACCTACTCCTCCTAACACCAACCGACCAACATTGTTATATGTAGTTGCAAATGCAAGTAATTGCAGTAATAATCAAATTTGCAAAGAAGCGTCAGAATTTCTTTATAATTTCTGACTAACTATTACTTTCCGAATGATATCTGTAATTTTTATTAGAAGTTAAACAGAGCTTCTCAAAATACGTGGAAGATTCCACCTTTCGCTAATTAAATTTACAGAATTGCGTCATTCCCACGACAGCCGGTTCTACGCACCGGAATGGCCCGATATCACTCGGCCAAGGGCTGTCAACTTAGCAATTACTGCTGTTACAACAACAACAACAGAATTGCGTTTCAATGGTCAGAATTTCATTATAATTGGTAATTTCTGACTGATAATGATTATTTCCGAATGATATCTGTAATTTTTATAAAAAGTGGAACAGAGCTTATAAAAATATGTGGAAGACACCAACTTTTTTACCCAATTAAATAATCGTTTTTTTCTTTCCGGCATATACATACATACATATGTATGTACATTGTGTTTTTTCATTGGATATCAAAAGTAATTTCTTCAAAAATTCAAATTTGTTTCTAAAAAGTGGATTATTTTAAGTTTAAATATATATACATATGTATGTATGTATGCATGCCAATTAGCAATTGATGCAATTGGTTTATATTCTCTAATTCATCAAACAATTAGAATTAGTTCAATTAATTCTCATTGGATACCGAATTGAAATTTTTATTCCAATGGTAAAACTAATTGCAATTAGTTACCATTAGCAAAAAAAATTAGTTGAACTATTTCTAATTGTTTAATGAACTAGAGAATTTCACAAAAGAATGTTAATTAGCAATCATTAGCATTATCTAATCATTATTTAACATCTGTGGTAATTATTAATAGACTATTAAACCCTAATAGTTTTCAAAATAGTGCATGTTATAATATTCTACTACATAGTTTAATTAGAACTTACCTTATTTCTAACCAATGCTTTGCCGAGACCTTCGTCAGTTTTCTTGGTTCCAAATAACTTAATTTTGTTTACAATTTTACTTAATTTTTATAACACTTGAATTGCAATGAACATTTGCCACACAATTTAATTATCAAAGATTTTTTTAACAAATTAAAACTTATAAATTTTAAAATTTTCACTACACAAACGAATTATTTTACAAAAACCGTGTCGCGCCTTTTTAAACTGAAAATTTTTGGTTATTTACCAGTTCCTCTTCGTACTATTTGTTATTTTACACAGATGATTTAACTGTATAACAGTTTGTTCTTCCTCTCTCTCTCAATCACTGTTTCTGGTTGTCATTTTAAATAACAACAACAATGAATATGGAAAAAGCAAACAGCTGTTGGATTTGTTTTTCTTTCATTTGGTTTGGATTGTACCAAAGTAAACGACGGGCATACCTTCTGGAAATCCACAAAATATACAAAAAAAATGGTTAAAAAGATATTAATGATTTGTTTGGGTAAGTTAAATTAATATTTTTGTTTTATGTGTAAAGATTGATATACATATTTTCTACAGGCAATATTTGCCGTTCTCCTATTGCCGAGGCTGTCATGATTGATACCATCAAAAAATGCGGTGTCTCAGATCAGTGGGAAGTAGATAGTGCTGCCATTGGTGGCTGGCATGTGGGTAATTCTCCCGATTCTCGTGCCTTAAGTACCATGAAGAAACACGGTTTACCCTACACCAATAAAGCACGACAAATTAAATCAAAGGATTTTGAAGAATTTGATTACATTTTTGGCATGGATTATGAAAATATGGATGATTTGAAGGATAGAGCCCCTAAAGGTTCTAAGGCGAAGTTATTGATGTTGGGTAACTTTGGTTTGCCAGAGAAAGAAAAAATTATTGATGATCCTTATTATGTAAATATTTTGATATTCTTAGGGCGCGTTTTCACTATGTCATTTTTGTTGTCAAATTGTCCAAATTGTTGGCAATTGTATAAAAACGGGTTGTCATCAATAAATTTTATTTTTTGCAATCATCATTGCAAACATAGATGACGCCATATGACAACTCGTTTTCATAAAATTGCTAACAATTTGGACAATTTGACAACAAATGACATAGTGAAAACGCGCCCTTATTTAAAAAAAAACTAAGATTATTTGAAATATTGTTCTTTGCAGCAACGTGGTGATGCTGGCTTTGAAAAGGCCTATCAACAGTGTGTAGTGGCCTGCGATGCTTTTTTGAAAAAAGCTATGGCCAATGAAATTTAAGCACAAGTTGGGAAATTTTAAAATAACAGATAATGATATTAAGGATTAATGTTGAATAAAATGTCTAGGTCTGGTACCTTTTCCATAAATTGTGTATTATGATATGACATACACATAAAAACGAACGGAAAGACAAGCTTTAAACGACTTGAGAAGTAATTTGACGGTTTTAATTAAAGGTGGGTTATTTTATCTTCTCATTTGACTATTATAAATTGTGCAAAATGTATCTAAAATTAAAAACAACAAGAATTTTTATTAAATATTGTTGTTATAGGAGACTAATTAATATATGTATTTAAAATTTTACAGGAAAGAATATATGTAAATCGATTCTTTTCAATATATTTTTTTGTTTAGGTTTTTATGTACAAAATATGCTCAGCTAAAAATAATTCCGACCTATAAATCCTTTTACCAATAAAAAATATGAAAAAACAAACGAAAGTTTAATAAATTGAATTTAAATATGATTTTACTGTTAGTAATAACTTCTTGCTTCTATAGACAGCCTTTGGCCGGGCGCACATTTTCAATATAAATACAATAGAAGTTTTTCAACTAAATATGTTTTTGTTTTGACCTTTTTAAATTTTAAATAAATTAGGTAAATAATAAGGCTCGAGGTCTGTGTTATAATCAATTGTTTTATTTATTTATTTCAATATTTCGCCTACAATTGGTAATCATCATCAGGAAAATCTATACACAAAACAGAAATAATACAAATTAAAAATGCGACAGAATATAAAGATAAAACTTACAACAACAATGAGTTACAATAATCAAAAATTAGTCTTTAAAGTTAAACATTTAATATTGTACTAAATTTTATGTTTTGTTTTATTTATTATATAAGTATAACTCTTTGATAAGTTTTCTATATCGGTCCGGTAGTTCATTCTCTTTTCTTGTTCGACCCTGTTGATGTGTAACATTTACAATGTAAATCTCCGTTTATATATTTCTTCTCTTTGTAAAATTTGTACATAGTCAAAATCTGGTGTATGTCCTCTCATTGTCCAATGGGCTGTAAGTGCCGTTTTTTGTGTTGATGACTTATCTCTTCATCTTATGTCCGATCTATGTCCTGCTAAACTTGTTTTCAGCTTGTTCTCTGTAGTCCCAATATATACTTGGTTGCATATGTTAGTGTTGTTCCCCATGCATTTTATTTTGTAGATAAGATTTGACTTATCCATGTCGTCAATTCTACTTTTTGTATTTGAAAAAAGTTGTCTCAGAGTGTTATTTGTTTTTGGAGCTATTTTATATTTTTCTTTGTTGTAAATATCCGAATTATGAATCCTTTCCGAGATTTTTGGAATGTAGGTCATTGATTTATATATCCTATTAGACTTATCTGGTAAAGGTATATGTTTAATGTTATTATTTTTGTATATTAGTTTTTTGATGATATGTTTCGGGAACGAGTTTTTTCTTAAAATATCGTCTAGCTTACGTAAATTCTCTTTATGGAATTGTTTATCACTAATTGATAACACTTTCTTAATAAAATTACTTGCAGTATTCATTATTATACTCTTTGGATGGCACGACAAATATTTAATAATTCTTCCCGACGAAGTTGGTTTTTGATACCAGTCAACTATTATCTGATTTTCTCTCCTGATAACCAAAGTATCCAAATACGGCAACTGCCCGTGCTTCTCTTCTCTACGTAAAAAATATATCTAAAGTGAATAATATTAAGTAAGTAGTCAAAATTAATAACTTTAAATTCATTGTTTCTTCAACAGAATCTAAAGCATTTCGCTTTACTAGTTGAGGTGATTTTATTACTTCTTTTTCCTTAATCTTCACATTAAATCGGGTAGCATAAATTCTGCAACATCTATATAACATAAAAAGAGACTAGACCTTTTTTATCGACAAGTTAATTAATTATTATACACAAGGGAAACTGGAAGAAGAAACTAAAATTAATTTCCTCTAATAAAAATCCATGTTTTTGTATTGATGGATTGTTGACTGTTGCACAGCATTTCGATTCTCCTGCATTGTGAAGAACTACAGTACCACTACATTACTTTACCTTGAAAATAGCCCAAAATAGTTCTATTGACGGAAACGTTGGACAATTAGTGCGTTCATATATTTTTCTTTCACGTTGGCCATATTTCTTCGATAGCAATCTATTGCAACTTTGAAAAAATGCCAGGGGACTGTTATGGAATTGCTTAATAAATATATACATACAATTTAAATTTTGTGTCTATTTTTTATTAGTCGTCTCTTAATGCTATAATTGTCCTTAGTTCTTAATTAAATATGTATGTATAAAAAATACTAAAGAAAGAAAAATTACCGATTGCAAATTTTGTTTCATTTTTCTGCTTAAACTACAACACCCTTTAAAACATCATCTACGAAATTATCCCATTTTATTTGCAACAGGGCATAGGCTCTTTGCTTTTCGCCTGCTTGCAACATGGAATACTTAATGGAATTCCATACCAATTGTTTAAGAGTTTTTAGACCCGCATTGTTTGGTGCCATACTCATAATGGCATAATAGAAATCATAACTCAATCCCTTGGCATTCCAAAAGCCAGGATCATCGTTACAAATTACAATGGGAATATTTTGTGAAATGAAAAATGATCCAGGATGATTGCGTAGATCCCATACCAGGTGTAGCACCTGATTTGAGATGGGACTAACTTCCACCGCTATGTCTCGCGTCTTGACAGCATTCCAAAGTACAGGATGTTTCATAAGAGCGTAACCATGACCAATACGGGTAGTATTTAAGAGTATGGCATCGAGAAGATTGAAATCTGTGGAGGCTCCATACCAATCTGCCAAAAAGAGTGGGTGGATTGAAATTGAGTTCCATTTAAAACCTTTTAAAACTTACTTGTCTCTCCGGCATGAAAGAAAAATTTAGAAGATTTTGGTCTATCACTGAGAGCATTAACAAAATTGTATAAAGGTTTACCCTTGTCTTCCTGTCCCACTAAATCGAAACCAATTATATAATTCGGATAGGAGGAACTATAATAGTAAATAAAAGTCAAAGTAAAGATTTATGTAATTTTTTACAAACAAACTCACTGTAATTTCCTAAACGACTCAAAATGTTTACGTATTACATCACTGTCGGCATTACGATGGGGTGAATAAATCATTTTTATACCCAAAAAATTTGGATGTTGAAGTTTAAACTTCTCTACTACATCAATTAATTCGGTAACACTGCGTTCCAAGGGGAATGTGCGGCCGCTAATATCATACAACTATTTAAATAAAACAAAAGTTTTAGAACAAATGAAACAATTACTCGTATACAAACATTAGTAGCAACCTCATTAAAATTCAAGCGGACTTCAGCATACATAACATTATCATTGTACAACTCTTCCAACATTTGCCAGTGATACGATCGATAAGCCGGTATATAAAGTAAAGAATCTGATATCGTTCCAAACATGTTTTGAAATTTGGTCCAAACAGTGTCTAGCGAAGGATATTCTACTGAAATAAAATGAAAAATTAATTAAATTAACATTTCACAACGTAGCATGCCAACTTACATTCCGGCTTGGGTGTGTAGAGATTAATAAACTTTTCCAGCGCTCGATCATATTGACGGCTTGAAATAGAATTCTTGCGTTCATAACTTACTCGCACATACTGGGTAGTGCAGGCATGTTTTTGCGGCAGTTTTCGGAATGTTAAAATACTTACACCCTCTTTGTTGGTACATCTCAATAAGCCGGGCATATAGAAAATATTTCTAACCACCCAAGCAGATGACACGGTGGCTGAAGTATGCGTGTGTAAGACTGCTCCTTTGGGCATTTTTTTTAGAAACTGAAAGACTTTACTGCTATCAATGAGAGGTTTTGCTTTAAAGAAGTGCATGCCAGCTGCATTTTTAGCAGGATCACGAAAACCTCTTGACAAATCATCGTATTTATACTTAAGAAATATATCATCCACTTTAGATTCCCGGCTATTTAGATGTAAACGTCCACCGGTACTAAGGAGATCTTCGGCTTGTATAACTACCTCACGGGCATCCTGATAAGCTGAAAATTTCAATACAGGTTTTAAGTAAATTGTGTTTCTAAGCTAGCGATATAAATACATACGCAAATAATTGCTGTGTTTGGAGATTGTTGATGTTATCACTGCTATTAAGCTAATAATAATTAAAAGTCTGTAGTTAAGCATTTTTGTAGACAAGTTTAGGTGGGATTTTTAGGTCTGAAAGTATAAAAGCATTCATTTCATTATTAGAAGTAATAATATATTTTTGGGCATGGTTTTTAAGCAGAAGATTTAATATACCTCAAATCACATGAGAAAACAAGAAAGAACTGTTTCTGATTAAAATTTACCACGAAAAAATTTACTTGTAAACCCGTCATGACAAATTAAATTTTCTTAGGAGTTCTATTAACTCTCTGGTACTGAGGCCAAATATGAAACAATCTTAACTAAAGGTACGGTCACACTTGGCAAATATGTGCTGAAAATACGTAACCAGTAAATAATATATATTTAAACTCGTTTATTTTTTATTTGATGATGTTTGATTTTGCCAAACTCTTGTAAGAGTAAACAACGTGAGACAAATTTGTGCTTAAACAAGTGGTGAGTAAATATTTGTCATGTGTTTGACATACGACAAAAAACTTTAAATTAAACTAAAACATTTTGTTTGATAACTTTTCAAGAAAACAATAATAATCATACTATTTCTTGGATATTTAATTAATATGTAAACTTCCTTATTTGTTAAAGATAACCTCAAAAATGCGGTTTGGAATGGTGTCATAAAGAATTTTGATATAATACAAATCGTATTCCAAGCTTTTTTAATTGTTACAATTAGTTCAAGTTTGGTTTTATATTGTTTACACATTTCATATAATTTATAGACCATGTTGTAATTATACAAGGTGAGTGCAACAAGTACAACACAGTACAGAAACAACAGACATTTTGTTTGTGTAAAATAATTACGCCATGTTGTAGACAATTTATACTCGTATATTTAATCCAATTGTTTACGTAATTCGTAAAGTGATAGTGTTGATATCTCCACATACGTTATTAACGAGATTTAGAAAGTAATTTAGATTGGTTTTCTAAGTAAAAAATTGTAATTCCCCATTTTTCATAATAGAAAATAATTTCTAAACCATCACAATTTTGATGACTATCAAATAAATCTCCTCTTTTTCCATAAAATTAAGTACTCCTTATTTTTGCCCTATAGGGCCTTAAATATGTTTATAATTGGACGGTCATAGCTAGATCGTACTAGAATTTGATAACGACCCTGTATACGAGCAATTCCTTGTCGATGTGCTACAAATTGACAAAATCAATAAACTTTTTGATAATAGCTTTATTTACGAATGTAGACTTTATATAGGAACTATTTATAATTATTTATCAATCCAGTAGTGTGTTTTAAGACTACTTGAATCACTTGAATTACTTGAAGCGACCATGGCAAAATACAATTGTTTCTATATATTCTCTTTATGTATTTGCTTTGGTTAAATTTCATTTCAACAACTCCATTTACCAGAGCTTTTGGGTATTCTAGTTATTCTGGAAAGTAGGCATTGTGTGGGAGCTATAGTCAATTATAAATTGATCTTCACAAAATCCATTAGTAGGATTTTTAAATACATACTCGTATAACTGATCTGTATAAAGTTTTGTTTCGATATCATTATTGATAAAAAAAAATATGTATATACGATAGATTAATGTGCATTTCTTAAGTGGTCCTTATATGGGAGCTATATCCAACTATGTTCTGATGTTATTAAAATTTGACACGACGAATGATGTATATGTACATATATTATTAGGAGATTTATGTACTTTTAAATGATTTTCAGAAGTGAAGTTTATATGTGGGCTACGATCAGATGTGATCCAAACATATTTGTTCTTTCTTTTACATGAAATTGATTTCTGCTGAATATTGTGGTGTAGGGTATAAAAACAAAAAGTAAAAAATATTTAATAAGAGTGAAAAACGGAATTTTTTTCATCCTAATTTAAATTTTTATTAAAAAATTGTTTGTTGTTACGGCTTTTGGGTACAATTATAATTTTTTGTCCAATAAGAATGAAATAGTCTTATATTTTATTTATATATACAAATTGGTTTTGAAAACCAGAAACTGTCACTAACATTCAATAATTATTTGGTAAAACCAAAGTACATGTACTCGTACTAAAACGAGTACTTGCGTACGCAAAATTTTTCTCAGCATAAATTTGAATTGTTTAGAAAACATTTCTTTAATCATTAGGACGGCAATACAATTATTTTGAGTTAAAGATAAACAAATCTAGCAAGAAAACACTTATTTTGTTAAGGTCCTAAATTTTCACAGAAATTAAAAGAAAAATGCTTTTAAAGTTGTCAAATTACACGCATTATGTTATTATATCGCCAAAAATTAAAAAAAATTAAAAAAAAAACAGAAGCAAAAACCAAATATGACGTAAATTCCACTTAACTGCAAATTAGGTTCATCTAAAGATATTCACACATACGAGGTCTGATCAAAAAATAACCGTTATATTCAAATTTTGTGAGTTACGTATGTTCGATTTTCGCATTTTTTTCTGTTATATTGGTACACATGTCTGTTATATATGTTGATAATATCAGCCATTTTAGATTGTCGGTTTGTTTTTGACAAATAAAAAGGTTAGTCTTGTTTTGGTGTGCCCTTCGATTTTTTACTATTCGAAAAAATCGATCAAAGAAACTGTATTAAGTTTTGTTTAAAAAATGAAATTAAATGCGCAAGGGCATTTGAAATGTTGACTGTGGCGTTTGTCGAGTCTACTATGAGCAGAACACAAGTTCAATTGTGGTATAGCCGGTTTAAGGAAGGCCGAGAAGATGTCAATGACGATGCTCGTCCTGTTTGCCCGAGGACGTCAACAACCGATGAAAACATTGAAGCAGTGAAGAAAATGATTTTGGATAATCGTCGAATCACTATCAGAGAAGTTGCTGATGATGTTGCAATACCGTTCGGCTCATGCCAAGCAATTGTTACGGATGTTTTAGGCATGAAACGTGCGGCAGCGAAGATTGTTCCAAAATTGCTAAATTTTGAACATAAACAACGTCGCATGTACATCGCTCAGAAGCTGTTGAACATCGTCAGCGACGATCCAAATTTCCTCAAAAAGTTCATAACTGGTGACGAATCATGGCTATGACATTGAAACCAAAGCCCAAACGTCAACTTTGGTCAAATGTGAAGGTTTTGATCACTGTTTTCTTCGACTGCAATGGCGTGGTGCATCATGAATTGTTGCCACAAGGTCGTACGGTCAATAAGGAAGTTATGCGCGCACAAATTTGTGGGAAACACACAGAATTGTGGAAAAACCAATCATGGATTTTTCACCATGATAAAGCACCAGCTCACACATCGATGCTTGTGCGTGAGTTTTTGTTTCGAGGATTGGAAAAAAACGCTGGCATAAGTGTATTATATCTGAGGGGGATTACTTTGAAGGGGACAAGATAGTTATTGATGAATAAATAAATACTTTTTGAAAAAATTTAAAACAACGGTTTTGATCAGACCTCATATGTGCATATGTATGTACATATGTATATGTATTCACAGATACTAACTACATTTAATACATTTAGCATTTGTATGATAAATACTTTGTAGTTTAATATACAAGAATATTAAACAAAGCTATTTAATGTATTGTTTTTTTTTACTTTTATTTAATTTAATTCAATTGAATTTATTTTATTTAATTTTTCGTAGTCAATAAAATCAGATTTAAAATCCCAAGTTTCTCTTAATAATGATTCACTTGACAGTTAATATTTTTCACTTTTAAAGTTATTTATTATTTATTTAATATTATAATTTTTCTTATTATTTATTGTTAAAATCTACTTTATATTTATGATTTTTTTTTTTCAATTTACAATGGGATTTTTGAAAGCACTCACACTAACCATATACATATGTATGTATGTATGTATATATGTATGTATATAATTCTGTATTGTATTGTAACCACTTTTAGAAAAGGTGTTAATTATTATGATTTTATTTAAAGGCCGTTTTGGTAGAAAGTTTTTAAATTTTTTTTCTTTTCTACTTTTTCTTTAATATACTTTTTATTCCGAATGCAAATTCATCCGCCTTTTAACACGATTTGTTTAATACTGTTTGGTCAAATTTTGTAGTAGACAACAAAAACTTAAATTTCATTTATTTTTTTGGCAAAATTTGTATACTCCCACAAAAATGTTCAAATAACTATTCATGACGTCTTATAAGCGAGTCAAGACAAATTTGTTCTAGCTGCTGGTTTTTTATATGTTTTTCGTAGTTGCTATTTTTTTTTTTTTTGGAAACTTAATTGTAAATAGTGAAAAACCCATAGAAAGGCCCTTTCAAATGGTGTATACTCTATAGTGGGTAGTTTAGATGTTTAAAACTGTATTATCAGTTGTGCATACAAAGTATGTATACAAATTCTGGGTTCTTATAAAATTCTAAGACGATTTAGTCATGTCCGTCCGGCATGATAGGACCCTCTAGGCCTAATACTCTCTGTTGGTCAGAAATTTTTGTTATTTAAAATGGTACAACTAAAAAATATTTGATTTTTATTTAAAGACAATTTAAAAGTGATATAGAAATTTGAGTACAAATATAGAGTGATGCATTTAGACCTGCACTGGATGTCGCCAATTGCTTTCTATAAGAGTGATGTTTTAAAAGCTTTCCGATTTGATAAAAAAAAAACACATTTAGAGAAATATACGAAATCTTTATTTAAGTCGATATAACGATCAATATAATTTAATGTTTAGAGATGATTTCATGTAAATGTTGACCGCGGCCACGTCTCAAATGTTTCATAAGCTTGGTCCAATTTTGGCATGCTCTCTCCAACATATCAGCCAGCATCTAACAAATAAATCCTTCAATATTAGCTTTCAGTGTGTCAACCGTTGTTGGCTTGTCCCTATAGATATGAGCCTTAAAATAGCCCTACAAAAAATAGTCTAAAGGCGTTAAATCGCACGATTTAAGCGGCCCCAAACGTGAAATATACTGTTCACTCGCCTCTCAATTGAGCCATTGTTTCGCATGCTGTGTGGCATGTCAGCCAAGTCCAGATCTTTCACACCGGGCAAAAAAAAATTTGTAACCATTGCACGATAGCGCTTGGCATTCACAGTAACGTTCTTTGAAAAAGTATGGTCCAATGATGCCACCGGCACATAATCCACACCAAACAGTGCATTGATTGTTCGAACTAATTTTTCTTGTTTACATATCCATTCAACCAGAAATGAGCTGGGTCGCTAAACACAATTTTCAATGAAGACACGATGCACTTTTTTAACCGAGCATAAATTAGGATAATAAAATTCAATAATCTGCAAAATGTGTTCGTTTGTAAGTCGTTTCATGGTTAAATTATAGACCAAACTGAACTGTTTAACGGTAACATGTTGCAGGAAAACAGCTGAGCTGCCAAAAACAGTCTAGCCAAAAAGAAAGTTGCTAAAAATCCCCTTTTACATTCAGACGGGAATTTGGAAAAAAGGGAAATAATTCTGTAATTTCTAAACGGTAAGTCCAATTGCAATAGAATTTCACATGCCCAGAGGGAAAATGTTGCCGAGTTTAAGTTTCAAATTTGCGGTACCAGAGGTCCCCAAAGTGGGGAACCTCAAGTATATGAGAAATTTAAAACGATATTTCCCAAATTTATCAAAATTTTTATTTATTGACTAACAACACTTTTATAAACCTAGTAAAAAAAGAATTATTTAAAAATCAAAAGTTATATGCAAATTTGAAAAATGTTAAATATTTGTTGTTTGTCCATTTTTAGACATGAAAAAGTACTACAATTCTTATTACATTATCTAAAAAGTTTTAAAGAAGACTTTTAACGTATTTATATTTTTCGAAAAGCTAACATTAAGGGAAATATGTTTTTATGAAAAAAAATTAAAAAAAAACTTTATTACCGAGGGGGCCAGAGTTATTTAAAATATACATACCTATTTTTAAAGTAAAATTCAACTTTAGGGCAATTGTTTACAATTCTCATAGTCGATATCCAAAAAAATTAACCGATTTTGTTTGGCCCAAAATGTTCTTAATTATTCAGTAGAGGGTTTCGATAACCTCACTCCCGGTAAAGACAATATGGCCAAAAATCACAAAAAAAAATATTTTTTTTTTTGGAATTTTTAATACTTTTTTAGGAATTGTGGGGCAACTCAAAAAAATTTAAAATGTTGTTTTTATTTTAGTATTTTGCTTAAAAATGTCCGTATAAATGCAAAATTTTATTTAAAAATATTTCTAAATAACTATTTTTTCAGTTAAACTTTACTTCGAATACACTAAAAGCGATGAAAAGCTTTAATTAATATTGAATGTTACTGACATGTTAATTAAATGTAAACAAATAATTTTTAGGGTATTTACTCAGTCGGTTTAGACAACTCTATGTCTACTTATTAATTGTTGTTAAATAAACATTTCGCACGCTTGACACATTAATGTTTATGTTATTATATACTCGTAGTAGTAGTTTTATTATATTTATATTTACTTACTAAGAAAATAATGTGGGAAAACTGCTAACGAAGAAATAATTATCTTATATTATTTTTTTTCATAATAATTTGAGCTCTGACAAGTATTACAATTATTTTTCAATTCTAAATAATAGATATAAATATATTAGGATAAACACGTTTTTCTTTTGCTTAAGACGTTGATAAACAGTATCGAATGACAAATGTGGTTTAATACTTGATGTCATTGCGTGTCATAATAAATATTTGTCAAGTGTAGACAAGGAGTTTTGTGTTTTATGTCATACCATGGTTCAGATAAAATCTGGCACATATATTTTTTTATTACTTTGACTGGATTTATTTGAAAACTGAAAACGGTAAACCCCTTTTTCTGTTTGAAAAACCGACCGGTTTTGAATATTTTATATTTTCGAATTATTCAACAATCCTGAAATACACAGTTTTCGATTCGAAAAGAACATCATTCGAATTTGTATACTTTTTACATTGTATTTCGAAAGCTTTTGTTTTCGAATCGAAATACACAGTAGCCCCCCTGTTTTTTTGTACCGGTTAACCGGTCTTTGTAATTAAGCGCATTTTCAAAATTTTGTCCAAAAAAATATCAAATTTGTCTAATTTTTTGTATTTGTTTAGATTTTCTTATTTTTGAATAGTGAATCTGCCGCTAACTAAAATATGTTGTAAAAATCAATAAGCTTAACACAGCCCGTTTGTAAAAAATAAAATGTTTTCGGTTGTAAAACCGATTCCAAATATTAAGGTTATGTGTGCGACGTTTAGCAAAGCAATTGTATTAGAATATTTAGATATATGTACTTTGAGGTGTCTAAGAAGTCTTCATTTTGGAAATACTTTTGATACTTTATTAGTATGCAGTAGATCTAAAAGCTTTGAATTTTTTGTTTTTCTTATCCCCTTACAGCTTTTGATTTATGATATGAACCTGTTACGAGGTATATTTTTACATATTTTTCATCCACATATGAATTAGTCTTGTATGGACAAGTCTTGTCGATGTTATATCCTTGTTCGAACATCGTTGTCACACTATTTGTTCCCACAACAATTTGTTATTATTATTATTTTTTAATGTTTTTAAATCTGCCGACGTTCTATTTTTGACAGTTCAAAACGCTGGCTTATCAGGACGTGAACCTACTGTCAATGATCTGTCACAAAATACCAGAATTTCAAATGTGTATTTTCGAACAAAAATATGATAAAAATCTGGAAAACATGGAAACATCTACTTTTTTTGTTTTAGAAATATTATCAGAAAACATGTTAAACGTTTGCCTAAGTGACATGACCAACTTTTTTGGGGTCTATTAATATGCATAGATATGTATGTATGTGTAATAGTAGTGTAATTATAATTGGATAACTTTGAAAAAACTCCTATTTTTACGACGAACATTTTTATCTGAACCCAAAGATTTTCCTAAAACTTATCATACAATTTCTTAGTATTTCTTTTTATAATCAGCCAGAATAATCCAACTCCACTGTTTTTACTATTCTATATAGAAATAAGAAAATAAAATGTAAGCCATATATTACAGTGTTGGGAAAAACTAATAAGAACATTCCTTAAGTTTTAATGATTCTAAGAAGAAACATTTCAAAACGAATAACTCTGTTAATTCTTACTATCATTTTATGATTAATCTATACTGATAAGATGCTCTTTGATGGTCAAAAGTTAATTACCTAAAACTATATATTATAATTAGAACGATATTTTCTTAATATATATCTGAGGAGCTCAAAATTGATTTACAGTGGGGTACACAAGTGAATACGAGTACATGATTGTGCCTTGTGTACTCTTTATTGCCTAAAAATAAAACTAATAAAGAATATTTAAAAATGTTGTTCGTTACTTGTTTTTGGTTTAATAATAAAGAAAATAATTTAAGACAATACAATAATAATTTTTGGGAAATATTTGCTTTGTTTATGACATAAAAATGTTTCATATTAATTAAATAGCATGTGGTAAACACATTTTGCAAATTATCCAACACAAATCAAATTTATAAAAAAAAATAATAAAGAAACTGTCAATGTACAATATTGATGAAATGCAAAAAGTAGCTATTATATGCAAGAAATAGCTAAACAGCTTTAAGTACGTCAATCAGTGGTCATAAGAGTTCCAAACCAGAAATCAGAGGTCGAAAAAAACTATTAACGATTACGGACGCACATCTCATGATAAAAAATGCAAAGAGACAAATGCTTAACACCACAGTTAAAGTTTGCAGAGTTTGCACAGAAATTGGACAGTAGATGACTGGAAGCGTGTAATATCGTCAGACGAATCCAAATTTTATCGTTTTCCATCCAAAGGTAAACAAAATTGCAGAGCCCCGAACAGGCCTTAGAATTCAAAGACACCATGTAAAAGAAACAATAAAGCATGGTGGCAAGAAGGTAATGATATAGAGTTCCTTTACTAAGTTGCACCTCGGACTACTGCAAAGAATCGAAGGAATAACGAGGAAGGAAGACTATCTGCGTATTTTGCTCATCTTTCCGACTTTGTTGATAAGAGCTTCTATCATGTGGATAAATTTACTGTTTAGCTGAATGGTGATGTAAAGCACACTTTTGAAGCAGTGTCCAGCTAAAAGTTCCGACCTCAAGCCGATTGAGAATTTGTGTTCAAGACGATTCGTTAATGATATGGGACAGTTTTTCTTAATCTGGTGTCGGTGCAATTCATTGGATAGATAAAAAAGTGTGCGTTGTGAATGACGTAGAAATATTGCAAAATCAAATGCTATCATATGCGTGAGAATAACATCCAAACAAGTTAAGTCCTCGTTTAAGCAAAACAAAGTCCATGTTCTGGAGTGGCAGTCACAATGCCCGAACTTAAACTCCATTGAACGCCTTTGCAGAGACCTAAAAATAGAAGCAAATATACCAAAAAAAAAAAATGTGGGAATAACTCAAGAAGGAATGGCATTCTATCAGCCATGTCACAGAATTTAATTCCGTTCGGAAGTGGAATGGATTCCGTTTTTTGAAAAAGCAAAAGCAAAAATATTTTCGGAATGAAACTACTTTTAATTTGCTATGTGGAATTATAATTTTAAGAATTTCTAGGTTTAATTCCGAAAAAAATCTTTGTTTTACTTACCTTTTCTATAAAAGCAAAAACGGCATCAATTCCACTTCCAAATAGAATTAAATTTTGTGACATAGCTGTATATCTCCCGAAATAAGTTCAAAACTTGTGGAATCTATTGATCGTAGATGCGAAGAAGTGTTAAAAGTGGATGGAGGCATAGCTGCCAGATTTGACGATTTATCGTCATATTGACGATTTTTTGTTACAAAAATAACAAATTGACGATTTGACGATTTTTTAATTGAAAATGACGATTTTCTGAATTATTAAAATGTTCTATAATTTGTTTGTTTTATTAATGTTTTTGTTACCAAATTCTCTCTTTTTTGGAGACAACAACTATTTTTCACAATTAATATCATAAATATTAAGTAGAACATGACATACGAGGATAGTTGAATTTATTTATTTATCTGTAAACACAAAAAGCAATTTTAAATGCTGAATTCCATTTTTAGAGAAAACAATTTCTGAATTTCAACGTGAAAAACTTCTTGAAAAACTTCTTCTATTTTAACAAAACGTCGAAAGAATATTCAGCCAAATAAATTTAAATAACAAAAATACCTATATATGATGGAAGAATTGGATTCTATATTTTTGACATTGTAATTTACTCTGAATTAATAAAATATGCTAAATTCATAGCACACTCGTCAGTTTTAGCTCACTAGTTTTTGTTCAATTCTCTTTTGAACTTGCCATTTCATTTACATACGTCAAATTAATTTTTATGCTTTTTAATGCAAATCAATATGCATTGAAGAGTGTAAAAGCAGACTAATGGCGTTTTCTTTTCTGGCAAAAATGTTACATATATGTTACACTTTTTACCCATTTCCCATATAAAAAAGGAAAAAGTGTAACATTTTTGCCAGAGAAAAAAACGTTATAAAATATTACACAAGTTGTGTTTAACAAATTTATGTATTTTGATATGTATTGTACGAGTACAAGAGTAAACTTGTAAAATAAATAAATAAATAATAAAAATTTCAAAATGCTATTACAAATAGTAACTTTTTATTTTCCCGATTTTTTTGACGATTTTTAAAATTCTAAATGACAATTTTTTTTCTTTTTTATCGGGATTTTGACGATTTTTTCCGAAATTCATCTGGCAGCCCTGGATGAAGGTTCAACTAAATTCAATTACTATAGGTAGATTTCTTTGAAGTATTAAATAATTGTGAAACAAATATATTGTTTTTAATATTTTTTCCAGTATCTAATGTAATGTTATTGGTTATATTTATATTTCTTCACTGGCTGAAGACTGTATGAAGTGTTTTAATTTGACATATATTTTATTTTTGAAATATTGATCAAAAATTTAAAACAAAAATTTATTTAGAAATTTAATTCTTATTATGTTTGCCAACACTGTCTATGTAAATATTTATATACAAACACTACCATATTCAAACGCCTAAATTTAGTTTAAAAGGTCAATTAAACCTTTTGATTGTTAACAAATACATTCTGTAAAGTGTTGGAAATTTAAATAATTTTAGCAGCTAAATTGATTTATAATGGTATTCTTTAAAAAACAATAACAACAACAAATTAACAAAAATTAGTAACAAAAATCAAAAGCGTTCATTTGTAAAGTAACACACAAACGATTTAAGTTATTTTAGAAATTTAAAATTTGTTTCTAATTTCGTACGTGTGTACAATGTACATGTTTATGTATGTATGTATGTATGTATAAGAGAATCTTAGTATCTATTTTGAATTTGCTATTAAGAAATTCATTTGTAGATTTCTTTATCCACATATTTTTGGAACTACCGCGCTGACGTTATAATTGCGTGCGTGCGTCTTTTATTCAAAATACGGTTTGTTGGCTTCGTTATGAGAATATTTAATTATAATTTGTATGGAAATGTGCAAAAAGTTAACAACTAAATTAAAATTGTTCTGTCAACTTTAATTTCTGTTTGTTTGTTTGATTTTTTGTTGGACTATAAAATTTGATTAATTTTGCAAAAAATTAAAATTTTCTTAAATATTCAAGTAATAGTGAAGTACATGTTTAAATCTCAATCAATATGTAGATTTCTGAATGTTTCGTAATAGTAAATAAAATAAAGAGCAGTTCCATTTCGAACTATGTGTCTGGTCAGCTCTTAATGGTTGCTTGCATGCAACTAGGCACAGTGGGCACAATCGAAATTTTTAGGAAATAAATTCAAACAAGTACAGTGGGTGGCCAAATTATTAGTTACACTATATTAATTAATGCTTGGTTTTCACTATGTCAGTTTTGTTGTCAAATAGTCCAAATTGTTGCTTGAAAACCAAGCATAAGATTCAACCGCTTTTAATACGTATATAAATTTATTTCTTGTACCAGATGTTTTCGTATTTTAATTCTGGTAATAGTGTTAATTATTTTGTGCAGTGTCAACTAGAGGTCTGCATGTGTGCGATTAAACGACACATGAATTCACACATCAAACTAGCAAGTAGTGTGTTGTGTGTGATTTAAGAATCACACAAAATTTATTGTGTGTAAGAAATAACTTATTGTGCAAAGCATTCAATTCATTATGTGAGTGTTGTGAGAGAAATATTTGATTCAACTGTAAATAACAAATTGCTGTTTTACACGAGTAAATACAATTGTATTTCTGTAAATCCAAACTAAAGAAAAAACAAGACTGCTGGGCAACCGAAACACAAAAAATTAGTAAACGCTTAGTAAAATTTATTAAATACGGGAAACCCCAATTTTAACAAAATAAGAAAGACAACAAACACACGAAGGAATTGTATGATTTTTAACTTCACACAGGTTTTTTTATTGTGGGATGTATGAATTTGAGTTTATCAAGCAATACAATATAATTGAGACGCACACACAATTTGTGTTAGTGTATGTGTTTCACTTTTTCATGAACGGTGTTGTGTTGATCTTCCATTTAAAATGATTGAACGTGAATGACTAGCTCTCATTTGTTTTACACATTTGAATTGAAAATCAAATACACATACAACACTCATTTGGTTGTCAAATACATTTGTGCAGACCTCTAGTGTCAACAATGATTGGTGACATTAGAGTGCAGTTGTTGATCATTATCTGTCATTCTGCTCTGAAGTGTGAAATATGCAATTTTGATTAAATTGATTAAAGTCTAGCATCACGATGAAGAACTAAAAGAAAATGTTCAAAAATGCATTCAGAGCATGTCAAAAAGGGTGCAAGCTGTAATTGATGCCAAAGAAGGTTCTACGAAATATTAAGATTTTTTTTCAAAAAATTTTGTAATATTTTTTTTCTTCAAATATATATTTTTAAAGCAAAAGAATTTGTTTTTAATTCAATTAGAAACACTTAATTTACCTAAAAGAACAAATAAAAGGATAAATTTCCACTATTTTAAAATGTTATACGGCTTCAAACTAAACAATTTTGCATGTGTAACTAATAATTTGGCCACCCACTGTATCTTTACAGAAATAATTTTAGTATAAACAAGTAAAAGTTTATATGTATTCGGCTGTGCCAAATCTTATGTATCCACCACTAAATATAAGTACATATTATGATCTAAGAATACTTGAAACTATAATTATACGGGTTATTTTATTTTTTGGATTTTTCTCTTTTATCTCATTTACCAGCAATGTTGCCACGATGAAATTACATTTTATGGAATTACAGAAAATTTTTGGCAACACTGCGAATAAATATATGTAAATTAAAAAGAAACCAAATTTTTTTTAATTTGAAATAAATAAATACTATGTGGTCAAAATATTTAATAGTGAAATATCAGGAATATGAATACCTGTATAATGTATCTGTAATGTAACTAGGTCCTATATGGCAACACATATGCGAATGAGCGAAACAGGAGATATGAACAATTTAATGTCAAAATGTCGAAAGAATGGTGCAACAAATGTTTCATTATGTGGACAGACAATGAAATTAAGAAGGGACACCAAAAAAATCGCAGTGTGTATTTGAACTTTTATGTTTTAAAAATTAAAAAGCTGGGATTACAAAACGGAAAACAGTTTTGAAAACCTTCATACACAGATATATTCCCTATTTATCCTTATGATATGTGGACTCTATGGCAAAATTAAAAAAAAAATACATTTTTGGGATTTTCGTTTACTTTTTTGGGGAATATTTTTACCACTTATAATTTAGAATGGTTGAAATTTTCAATAAATTATTTCTAATGCAATAGTAGCTGCACTGCCAGTCACGTTTGTTGCATAACATATGTACATATGTATGTATGTAGCTCATAAACCCAGCATACCATTTTAGGAGCGCTCCGAAAAAGGAGTCAGAAAAGAGTCCAACAAAAGAGCATTTTCGGAGCGCTCCGAAAAAAGGAGTCAGAAAAGAGTCCAACTACAGAGCATTTTCGGAGCGAAAGAAAAATAACATAAAGCTGACATAAAAAGAGGAAAACAATCAACTGCACTTGCACAACACTGCATTGAAAACGGACACAAACCAAACTTTGAAAAAGTGAAAATTTTAGATAAAGAGAAAAGGGTAAATAAGAGATACACGTTGGAGAGCTTGAGAATACAACAAAAATCGACAATTGCAATAAACACAAAAGAAGACAAAGACAATACAAATGCAAACTACACCATTGCAATACTTTAGTACTAATAACAACTGTGACCAAGAAAAAACGACAAATTTTCTGTGATATATGTATATTTTAATTTACATTCATTTTTTAAATAATTTAAGTTTTGTGTTGTGTTGTCCACATATACAAAAAAATACTGTGTATAAATCATAAATTGATGTAAACTGACAAAAAAGATTATTGTAAGTTAATTTGTCAAAAATTAAGCTTGTAATTATTGTTATTATTGACTAAATGTTTCTTTTGTATTTTTACAATGTTACCAGATTTTAATAAAAAACTCAAATCCCTGAAGAAGTTGGAAAGAATACCAACGAAACGTCGGATTTAATAGAAAATGAAATAAATAATCTTTTATTTACATTAAATTAATGACCTTGAAAGCCTGCATATAGGAAACTATATAAACTATTAATATGAAAAATTTGCTTGTTACTGTCCTGAGTCGGCACGCAGTATGACTCAGAAATTCCACTTAATTATGTGTGTACCAAAGCGTTGTTCTCCTGCTGTTTGTGCTTTGAACAAAAAAAAAACATAGCTGTACCACACAAGAATGATAAGAACAAGATTACACATAGCCCAAGAAAAACCTCATAAGACTCTTTTCTGGCATTATCTAAGAGCTCTTTAAGAGCCCAAAAAACCCCTCATAAAAGACTCTTTTCTGACATTATCTAAGAGCTCTTTCTGACGGACCATTTTCGAATGTAATGACCCTCTTTTCTGAAGGTTTTCGGAGCAATTATGATTGTTTTTTGGGCTCATAAAGAGCGTTAACGCTCCGAAAAAGGTGTCAGAAAAGACTCTTTTCGGACTCATATGGCTTGCTGGGAACCTACATATCTTGCATAGCTTTTAAAAAGCAACAATTTAAAAACAGATTTCATTTATTTGCTCATATGTACATATGTATGTGAATGGCAATGATGTTTATGTTCCATAAAATAAATATCAATATGTTTAACTACATATTTATTGTTTACAAACAAATCAAATCAAATCTGAGTACAGAGTACTGAGTGAAATAAATTGCATCAGTGAACTTGACAATTGAATTTGATAACGAAAGTGTGATGCCACATTTATCACAATCAACCTTTCAACACGAGATCACACGAATTTAATAATAAATTACTGGACCATCTACACAAATTGACACCCTAGCAGGAGATACATACTCGTATACATATGCATACATAGGTATATACATAGATTACAATAGATGCGATAAACTACTGGCGACTTTCACAATTTCTTTCTCTGGGTTTTAAATAAAATCGAATCCTATTTTCATGACAATATTTCTTAATCATTTACAAAATTAATTAAAAAATTGGGCTGTAAAGAAAAAAATTTATTATTCAATGCATTTGTTAAAGCTATTTTGTAATGGATTCCAGTTAAAGAATAATTAAATAATATACTTTTTTGCAAAACAAATGAAAACAAAGATTTATATGAAAACCATTCAAATGTCTAATGTATTGGAAAGAGTAAGGTATGACAATTATATTTTACCAACCCTTTTCTTACTATTGGTCACCGAAGGATGTTCAAGATTATCCTTATGTATGTCTGTATACATCTGGGTCCTTATCGAGTTCTAGATCATCTAGTTATGTATGTCTGTCCGTCTGTCTGTTTAAGGCCCTAAGTGGATGGAATTTTCTCCAAATATTCTCTGTTTAGCAGAAATTAACAAAGTCGGTAAATAATTTTAGAACAGAATCTTTAAAACAAATCAAACCACAGGGTCATTGTGTTATTTTTTAAAATGCAAAAAATATGCTACATTTTTTAAAATACTTTCCTCAAATAATTCTTAATAATTTGAGGTGCACTAGATTAAAGAAGTAAGGAAACGTAGTCGGTCAAGCCCGACCATGAAATACTTTACACTGAGTATATGAGCAAAAAGTGTTTTTTAGAAGTGGGCGCCGTATGGAAGCTATGGCCTATTATGGACAGATTATAATACAATTTTTTAGCATGACTTCTGTGCATATAAAAATGTTTACTCAATAGCAAACTTCTAAAAGATTCATGCATGTTAAATTGATTTTCAGAAGACGGTCTTGTATGGAAGCTTTCACTAATTATGGACCGACCGTTATAAAACTAGGTGTCATGATTTATGTATATATGAAACTTATTTGTGTTCAATTTTACAACAAACAAAATTGTTTGTCGGCTTCGATTCATATGATATCAAATTTCCTTGCTTTGGGATGAATCCAGCTGCTCGTAAACGTTTTATACTCTGGCTTTAACAGCTCCTAATGATTCTGCAAGCCCTTGTTGAATTTGACAACTTTTTTCGTCTTTAAATTTTTTTAGAAATCATGTTTAAAATTTGTTTCTGGATCGGTCGATAATTGACCACACCTCACACATAAAGCCCACTTTCAAAAAAAGGAATCTCGATTTAACGAATGAGCCTGACAACACATATCGTTTGTTATACAGGCACTAGGTATAGAAGTCTGAAGCTTCGATTGTAATCAGAGAAAGTGTAGGTGAAAATGAAACTGTTGTATTTATGTTTGCGATGATGATAATGGTGATGATGATATTGATAATGAAACCTTAATAAAAAGTTTGTGTATAAACAAACCAATATAAATAAGTAAATAAATAAATAAATAAACAAACAAACAAATAAATGCATAAATAAATAAACAAATAAATATAAATGTTTAGTACAATATACACATAACATAACAAGTAAGAAATTATAGTCGGTCAAGCCCGACCATATGATACCCTACACCTAGTATATGTATGAAACAGTTTTTCAGAAATGGGCGTTATATGGGAGATATAACCTATTGTGGACCGATCATCCAAAAATTTAGTGTCATGATGCCTATGAATATAAGTATTACACGTGTTAAACTTTATCTCAATATAGATACTTTTAAACGATTTATGGGGCTTAAAGTGAATTACAGAGAAGGTCTTATATTGGAGTTTCTACTAATTATGGACCGATCATAATAAAATTGTACCGTATTATTTTTAGAATTATGAAATATATTTTCTTTCAATATTATTTGGATACCAGCATTTTTGAGAGAGTTATTCGCTTTAAAGTGATTTTCGGAAGTGGACCTTATATGGGAGCTACGAGTAATAATGGACCGATCTACATAAAATTCATAGAGGTGATTTGGCTTTACTTACCACTCATTTGTGATGAAATTTGTTTGGATAATTCAAACATTTATGATCAATTTCGGCAGGACATTTGTATGGGGGCCAGGTGAAATAATGGACCCATTTCCACCAGTTTCAATCCCATTCATCCTTAGGCCGAAAAAATATCACGTACCAAATTTTAACGAAATGTCTTTAAATTTGGACAGCGAGCCAGACGGACGGACGGATGGACGTCGTTAAATCGACTCAGAAAGTGATTCTAAATCGATCGGTATACTTTTTGGAGCAATATTTCTGGGCGTTACAAACATCATCTCCCTCCCCACTATGGTGGTGTAGGGTATAAAAAGAGATTATGAATGGATGTTGTAAAAAAAATCATCATCATGATGTTTGAAAACAACATTACGATAACTTTAGATGATGATGACAATGAACCAAAACTATGTTTGTATTATTATATATGGAGGAATAAACTATATATTTTTTTTGCAAATCCCGTAGAGAGAAAATATATTTTAATGAAATTGTGACGGACAAATATGTAATTTGTGTTGACATTTGCATATGATTTGTTTTTTTTTTTTTTTTTGCAAAATTTTGTAAATATGTACACAATCATAACTGGAATGAACACAATTTGAGAATAAAACTTTTATTCAGTTTCAATTCAATTCAGTAGCAGTGCATCTGTAAAACGTTTAACAAGTGAAACTACTATTTTAAATAAATCATTCAAAATACAAAAGAAATCAGTTTAATTTTAAAAATTATTAAAAAAAACAACAAGAATTAACAAAAAATATGAAAAATATGTTAAATTCAATATGCTTAAATATACTGTTACTAACAGTTTTAGTTAATATTCATTTATTTGTTAATACTATGGAATTATGTGAGTTACTACATAAACAAATGGAAATTCTTTTTGTGTTATAATTAAATAAATAAAGTGTTTACATAATTTCCTAGACATCTAGAACTTAAATCATTTTTTGAATGTTTATTTTCTTTTTTTTTCTTTGTGGTTGATTAGCAAATTTTACACCCAAAATAAAAATTATTTATGATAATTTTACAACAGGTGCGAAAAAGCATGTTTATGTGTGTGCATGCTGTGTTTATATCTAAATTATTGTTATTTAATATTTTCTTAGTTAGATAGATAAACAATTTAATAAATTGAATGAAAGAAATCTTGCTAACAACAAATATTGCAATAATATTCACATTCACTCTTGTAGAATTCACCCAATCACTCCCAATTAACAAAGTAGTAGATATGTATGTTGCAACAAATTGGAAGAATATTGAATTGAATATTGAAAGACCTAAACATTGAAGCAAATCCTTTACTTACAATTTTAATAACAAATCTGTATAGATACATTTATAATATCATCTTGTTTTATACGCAAGAATGTTAAAAGAAGAACGCAAGAATGTTTGAAATTTCTTCGGTGTTCACACAGCGCAATTATTATTTCTTCAATCACTCATATTTTTATTTGAGAGTATCTGTATACACATTTGTATGTAATACGAATAAGAGAGTAACACAAATTGCTAGTACAATCAAGCGGTGTAATCGTCTTATCTTCCCCTTACCACGATGTCTAAAATGCTAGAATTGCTTCGTGTAGATTGGGACTTACTGTGAGCATCAGAATAACGTCAACGCCAAACCTTATTAAAAGAAAAGCTTAATTATGTTAATATAAAAAATATTATATAAGAAAATTATCAGCCATATCACAGAACTTATTTCCGTTCGGATGTAGAATTAATACCGTATTTTGCTTCTATAGAAAGTAAAAGTGGTTTCATTCCGAAAAAAATTTACCGTTTTGCTTTTTTTTATAAAAACAAACAAATAAGAAGGTATCAAAGGTCAAGCCCGACCATGTAATACCCTACCTACACTTAGTATATGTGCACATGTAAAAACAGTTTTTGAGAAATAGACGCTACTAGGGAGCAACTAGGGAGATTTAATGTCATTTCGTCTGTGCACTAATTATGTTGACTAATTATGGACTCACCGTTATAAAATTAGGTATAATGATTTCTGTATATATGAAACATATTTGTGTTAAATATTATTTTGATACCAACATTTTTAAGAGATTTATCGTCGTTAAAGTGATTTTCGCAAGTGGGCCTTATATGGGAGCTATGGTCAATTATAGACCGATCTGTACAAAATTTGTAGCTGTGATGATTTATTGATAGTGAAATTTTCAATACGTTCATAAATGCAACATTTATAACCGATAAACCACTATTTTGGGAGGACATTTGTATGGGGCTAAGTGAAATAATGGACCGATTTCACCAAGTTCAATCTCTCATACAAAATTTTAACTAAATATCTTCAAAATTACTACCTACACTCTGCGCACAAGGTTTACATGGCCAGCCAGATGGACAGATGGACGGAAGGACAGCGTTAAATCGACTTAGGAGTGATTCTGAGTATAATAGTATTTTTAACATTCGGTACAAAGCACGTTATTTCGTAAATCGCTTTTTATACTGCATACTACCTATTTGTCAATTAATTAATTTCGAATACTCTTTCATTCGCGCTGAATTCGTTGTCAATTATCTTGAGATGGGGACTTTTTGATGGCTACTGCATCAAAAGGAAATTCTGTTCGCTAAGCCATTCTTATGCGATATTAGAAGTGTGCTTCGGGTCACCATCGAAATGAAAATTAACTTCATCAATATCCTCTTATCTACAAAATCGAAAAGATGAATTTGGAAAATACGAACGCCTTTTTTGGATTCTTCTGACCAATGATTGACTTACTCGCTTATAATAGTCACTTTTTGTAATTGCTAGAATTTTCTATTTTCCCTAATGACTCTTGACAGTTTTTTTTTTGTCATTATTTATTATAATTTGTATTATAATTTGATTTGTGTTGGATAATTTGCAAAAAGTGTTTAACACATGCAATTAAATAAATAAAAAAATAATGTTTTATTTCTAAAGTCATAAACAAAGTAGACTTTAATATTTTTAATCAAATATTTCAAAAGACATCCATGTGCAAAGTAGAGTGCATGCAGGTTTTTGTTTGTATTCGTACTAATTGTTTATTTTTCGAAAATTATTGTTTTCCATTTTGTATTGTAAATTAGTTTGCTTATGTTTAATACCTAAAATAAATGACAAACAAAATTTTTAAATTTTTTTATGAGTTTTAAACCTTTATTTATGCAATGGTGCAAACATGTACTCATTTGTTATCCCCACAAATTCCGACTTCAGCGTTCCACTGAATTTTTGAACAGAAATGAGTTACGTCTTAGCATTAATTGAATGGAAATGTAGATAAAATATGTACAAGTATGTATGTAATTTTCTAGGGTTATGATGTTGCTATCGTCTCCTAAAAAATTACTGAAATTGTCTAAATGTAGTTAAAACACTTGGCCTGGTAATGTAGTAAAAGCGCACATTAGTACAAACCATAAACACAAAACAGTAAAGTTTTTGTTTTATTTTTCTACATTTTTGCTTTTTGAAATATTTGAGTTAATTTCTTGACATTTATTTGTTATAATGGAAATTTAATAAATATTAATATTTTTAAATTAATTGTTTAACAAAAATTAATATAAAACAATTTTTAAATATGTAAAGGCTCAATTAAAAGAGTGGTAAGCGGTGTAACGAATGCAGAAAAAACTTTGTATTCGAATTTAACGACAACAAAACAAAAAGGTACGTTCACAATTTGTTGTATTTTGTATCATTACGTTGATGTTTTACTAATTTGCTACAACCAAGTTTTCAAATAGGAAAAACAAGTGTTTTCTAGAAATGTCTTAAATAGTAAATGAATGCGGATTTTAATTCCATTTACATATTTCCTTAATTTTTATTGTGTTCCTACTAAAATGTCTTTAATAAGTCTGATATTCGATAGCCTTATTTTTAGTTTCCAGCCACAAAGAAAACTGTCACTTTTCACAGATTCACGCGTTAGCACCCCTGGATTATTTTTTATGAAGCTATGTTAAAGATAAACTGGCAAAATGTCTGCTTTTATTATTAATCGGAAATCTCAATCCGAAATCTCGGGATTTTTATATAACTATGTACATATGTATGTTTATATGTGAGATTTATAAATCTCCAAAACTAATATGTATTTGTTTACAAAGCCATAAACAAAAATTTAAATTTTACAAAAGTATGTCAAAGAAATAAAGGTGAAAGAATTAAAATTAATTTTGGATTGCCAAACTCGAACGCCCTATTTGATGTGTCTACACTTTTTCGATTTGGAAATTCCTATAAAAAAAACTTGAAAAATTAAGCTCGACAGATGACAGATGAAGAATTCGGTTTACTTAAATAAATACAGTGCACTCGCACCTCCCTGAGAAGGTCGGAAAAATACCGACGAAACATAGGATTGGAGAAAATGAAATAAACTAGTCTTTTATTTACTTTATAATAAAAAATACCTGACCTTGAAAGCCCAATTTAGAAATTTCTAATAAAAAATTTAACAAGTTCACTTTTTATTTAGTTTTTACATGTATGTACGCAGGCGCAAAACTCATGTTTGGTTTTTAAGTGTTAATTAAAAGTGAATAATTTGTATAATATGCATACAAAACAACATAAATTTCTAACTTTAAAGGACAAAAATTAAGTTTTGGAGAATTTACAAAAAGGTGCAAGTGTTACTAATTTAGCGAATAAATATAAAGTGACAAAGTCCACAGTATCTGGATTAAAAATAAAATGAAACTGTGTCAACAATACATTCATCGGACCTGGAAAAAGAAAAACTATTGGTTTTATTAAAATTTTGTGACATTTTTAAATATGTATATACAGGGTGGGCCAAGTTTGACTGAATGATTTGAACTGCTTATAATTTTTGTGTTTTTAATGCATAATAAAATTCAACAATTTTTACACGTTCTTCCACTGAGTATGATGACATTATGAAATTTTATAAAATTCTGTATTATCTGCAAAAAAAAATTAAAAAAAATTAAAAATGCAAAAGTTATAAGCATTTCAAATCAGTCAGTCCAAGTTGGCCCACCCTCAAATCAGTCAGTCCAAGTTGGCCCACCCTGTACATACAATCCCAAAAATTTAAACTGCCTTTGTTTTCATTAGTTCATATTATCGCTAGTCCACTGTAGATGTCATTTTAAATCCGGTTAAAGTAAAAGTAACAGATTTAGCCCTTTATCGCCGTGCTATGAATCTCTGCTGATGTTGCACTTTTATTAAGCGATGAACTGGTGATATCGCTCCTCAAAAAAAAAAAACAAAAAAAAACGATGATTTACACAACACTTTTAAATGTTAAAAAAAAAATGAAGAGTGGATTTGATAATGAAATAGAAATGTTTGTTATTAGAAATGATTTAAAAACGTTGATTGCAAAACGAATGAAATAATGAAAGCAATTGAAATATGTATGTTAAAGTCATTCACAACACCTAACAATGTCTGTTATGATATGGAACCAAATAATGAATAAGAAATAGAATTATTTGTTTCGGAGAGTGAGAAAGGATTGTTTATGCAATTAGCATACAACAATTTGCTAATAATTTTGCATAGAAACGATGTGAACCATGTTTTTCGTCAGCTTCACATGTTGGTAACAAAATCAAGTCAAGATTCTCTTCACTACGACAGTCCAAAAAACCTGGGACCCGATATTATTTTTCTTGTAGGGCTTCCAATAGTGAAATATGCCGGACACCTCCAAAATCCGGTTTTAAGATTAAAAGCCCGTTCTTTGTTCCTTTGCGCACTTATATGCCTGTAATTTTGTTGATAATGATCCGGTTTTCAATTTCTTACTAGATTTGGAAAGAAGAAACTAAGATCTTTCGAATGATATATATACTATCTAAGAAAATTTGAGAAATTTGGGTGTTATTGTCGAGAAAATTGTGTTATAGCAAATGGTGTTATTATCAAAAAAAATTACAGGCATATAAGTGCGCAAAGGTACAAAAACCGGTTATTTAACCGTAAAACCGGATTTTGGAGACGTCCGGCATATTTCACTATTGGAATCTTGTTTTACTCGACAAGCCCTACAAGAAAAATAATATCCGGTCCCAGGTTTTACAATTTCATTTAATTTTGTATCACTGTGTAATTTTAAGAAACTTTTTTTTAAGATCGAACGATAATATTATATTGCTTTTTAATAAATATAAAAATTAAAACCGAAATGTCATATGTATTATTTTTCTAAATCTAACATTTCAATCATGGTGTAATTATACAAGGTGAGTGGAGTGCTGTAGCATAACTGACTGACTTTGTTTACAATTTATTTATGTAAAAAGTAATATTTTTTCAAGTGTTTTTGACGGTAGTACATTATTTTACTTAAACAAAATGCCTGTTGTTTCTGTATTGTGTTGTATTTGCATTCACCTTGTACAGTTACACCATGATTTCAATGTAATGCCATTGATTTTAAATTCTAATAAATTTAAAAAATTTTTTATATTGACAGAAAATTTTTTTCAAACATATTTACATTTAAAATAAAAATTATTAACATTAAACCAATTTGTTTTAATATAAAAAAAAACAAAAATCCGAAACCCCGGGTTTTGCATTTATAAAATCCCGTATACAGCGATTTGAAAAACCAGTCCCTGATTAACGAAATAGATCAGCCATTTTTGTAAAATGTGATTTAAATTTTTTTAAAAAAGAATCAACATCTGCGTGGTAGATATCTCTCCAGTATTATTTTAATATTCATTTATAATTGTTCATCAATAGATTTACTGTTTTTCAAAATCGCTAGTTTTAACTTAAAAATTGTTTTCTAGTACAAATAACTAAGAAAGTAAGACCCTACACATAATTATGAAGACGCGCGAGTTGTGTTTTAACTTAGATTTTAATAAACACCCAATAATTTACACAATTGGCAAATTGGAATGCATTTTCTAACCTGCCAAAAGCGTCATCGACAATCTTTATTATCCAAGATATACAGAAACCATTATTGGGAAATATATTTAACTTACCATTGAGAAATAGAATTCCAGGAGCCAAATTACCGCATTCGATATCGAGTAAAATTTATCGTAATTTTCTTATTTTAGATTATGGCATTCGATATCGAGCAAGAAATTTAGTACATTTTATCATAATTTAGATATCGAAATCATTTTTCGATCAGGAATGCGGTAATTTGGCCCCAGACTTAATCATATTTCTTATGGATTCTTATAAAAGTTAGATGAATTCATAATCTGTTGTTTTATACGGTCAACTTATTAATACGCCTTGATATAGTGCTGGAGAAAATAATAAGAACGAGACGTGTCAATTAATTTCTGTTAACATTTCAATAACAAACGTATTTTATTAAAAAAAAAACGCATACACTTTAAAGAAATATATGAAATCTTTATTTAAGATAGAACGATCTATATAATTCAATGTTTAAAGATCATTTAATGTAAATGTTGACCGTGGCTACGTCTCAAATGGTTCATACGCTGGGCCCAATTTTCGCATACTCTCTACAACATATCGGCCGGTATCTCAAAAATAACTTCTTTGATATTAGCTGTCAGTGCGTCAACCTTTGCGAGCTTATACCTGTGGATATCAACCTTAACATAGCCCTACATAAAATTGTCTAAAGCGTTAAATCGCACGATCACGTGAAATAAACCGTTTACCGAACTCGCCTCTCAATTGGGCCATTGTTTTGCGTGCTGTATGGCATGTGGCACCGTTTCGTTGAAACCACATGTCAGCCAAGTCCAGTTCTTTAATTTTGGGCAAAAAAAATATGTAATCATAGCACGGTAGCGCTTGCTATTCACAGTAACGTTCCTGTCTTTGTCGTCTTTGAAAAGTTACGGTCCAATGTTGTCAACGGCCCATAATTCACACCAAACAGTTTATTTTTCGGGATGCATTGGCTGTTCTTGCAATGCTTCTGGCTGCTCTTAACAACAAATATGACAATTTCACTTGTTTACGTATCCATTCAACCAGAAATAAGCTTCACCGCTAAACACAATTTTCCAAATAATAAAGTGTATCTTCATTAAACTTGCACCAGCTGTTTTTTTTAAGCTTTGAAACCCAAATCAGAAGGATTTGTTTCACGTAGTACAGTAACAGAAGCTCAATTGCTGCCAACGGCGCCGAATCAATATGGTTAAATTATAAACCAAACTGTATTACACAATATTACACGAAAAAACTGAGCTGTCAAAAACAGTCTTGCCAAAAAGAAAGTTGCTAAAAAAAATCACCCTTTACATACATATATTTCGTTGAATTAAAAATGCACATTATAATAAACGTATTAATTTTTTTAAATTTATTCTCAGCCATCTCCTCACAACATTTGCCAATTGTCACATTTATAATAATAATTAAGTTTGCCCTCTTTTAAACTGTAACTATAGATATGAATTTAAATGAAAGTAAATCAAAATTAATTTTTGCAGCTTATGATGCTCTACGTAATAAAATAATGGAAGCTGAACGTATGTCATCGCTGGGTGGTAATCTCTGGCTATCGTCAGCCGAAGAGAAAGCCAACAGTATATTAATGAATGCCAAAAAGGAAGAGGTAAGCCAATTACAAACAATTTAAATAAATTATACTAAAATTAGTTACACTTACTGGGCCTTTAGATAACCGAGGGTTTCAAAGATCCCACCAAATATCCGCCAGCCATGCATTTCTTCCAGGGCAAACAGTATTTGCGGCAAAGTGAGGTCTTTCGCATTATACAAAAAATGCCCAAGGGGGCATTTTTGCATGGTCACAACAAGGGCATGGTCAGTTCCAAATGGGTTATAGGCAATCTAACAAATTTATATAATTTGTACACTTGTCGAGATGTTAGTGGTTTACTGATATTCACCTACGATCAGAGCAAGTGTCACAGTGAGGTACAAAATGTTTGCCTGGAACGTGTCAATGCTGAGGATAAGAGATTGTATGAAAAGCAATTGGAGAAGCATATAAATATGTACAGCATGCATCCGGAATGTGAGTTGATTCACACGTGTAATTTAGCAAACAATTAATGTTATTAGATTTTTTTGTTTCCGCTTAAGCCATGATCACCGATCGCAGAAAGATTTGGAAACGTTTTGAGAATATTTTTCAAACCACCGACGAATTATATAAATATCAACCGGCATTTTGTAATTATCATAAACGTCTGTTGGAGGAGCTGTGTGAGGACAATATTATTTATGCAGAAATAAGAGCATCTTTATCTCCGGTAAGTGAAAAATTTTTTGAATTTTGTTGGAGATTAAAACTTATAAAATTAATTACTACACCTTTTTAGGCTGAAGTTGAGAAATTCCAAATATATATTGAGAAATAACAAATTGAAATTCAGTAAAGCAAATTGATATTGAGAAAAAACAAATTGAAAATTAGAAATACAAATTGATAATGAGAAAAGCAAATTGAGATTAAGAAATGTATATGTATTAGTGTTTAGAATATGCTAATTGAAGTTGAGAAATCGAAATTGATATTGAGAAAATAGACATTGATGTATTGATAGTGTATAAATATAACAAACAGGGCCATTCGAAGTGAGTTTATTGTGAGTCATCGTTGAGTGAACATCAAAGCGTTCTCGAACTGTAATGTAGGTGTGTGTTTAGTTTGTTTTACACTTGACTAAATAAAGATTTGTTATAATTTTAAACTACTTCACGCTTTTATTTTGCAATTACAGTCGGACCTCGATTATCCCTGATGGTCGGGACCAGAAGCATTACGGATAATCGATTTTCACGGTTAATCGAACAACAGTTTTTTTTATACAGTTTTTAATGTTTTTATGATTTAACCAAATCACCTACTAAGGGGTACCGTTATTTCTATTTATTTATTTAGGTTTGTTTTAGTTGAATTTCATCTCAATAACGACATTTATAGGAATTTTATGCATATTCCAGTTATAATCAATAATTTTCACTTTGTTTATATTTTCGTAGCGTGTAACATAAATAGATTTACTTTAACAAACTATAAATTATGTATCAAAAAGCCCTAGACAACTGATTTTGACTTCAATAAACGTCAAAATTGTCAACTATGTATACTATGGTTCTATGTATGTGGTTCTTCTCGAAAGTGGAGCTTGTACGGCAGCTATGCTCAATTATGAACTAACTTTCACAAAATTCAATAGTATAACTTTTACATGCTTATAACTAATCTGTGTAAAACTTTGGTTCGATATGGATGTTTATGTAGGTTAATGAGTTTTCGGTAGTTGTTTAAGGGAACTGTGACCTATTATGGGCCAATCGTCATAATAATTCTGTACGACGATTTATATGTACATGCGAATAATTATTGTTGAATATGGTCAAATATGGACCAATAATCATGAAATTTGATACGACAATTTAGATGTATATACGGTTTACTTGTGTTAAATTTCGACTTGATAGTGATTTTTATAAAAGATTTATGCGCATTTAAGGAACTGAACTTTATATGGGAGCTATGGTCAAAATACAGACCGATGCAAACAAAATATCGTTTTGAGATTTCACTTTGCATGAAACTTATTATTGCAGAATTTTGTATGGATACGGCTTTTCTATAGACATTTATGTACCATTAAGCCATATTCTGCGAAGACATTTATATGGGTGCTATGAGAAATCGTGGACCAATTCCTACCATTTTCAACAGGACTTATCGTTCTATAATAAAAATAAAGTTTGCAGAATCTCATGATAAAAAAAAATATCTGAAATATATCACGGTAGTCTGAAACTTTGATCTATAACACGGATTCTACTGGACCGAATTTGCCCATTATCAATACCAAACATTTCGGTAGATCAAAGAATTTCATTGTTCTCTGTCTTTTTTTTTCGAAGCTCTATCGTGATTTCAACAGACGGACTAACGGACGGACATGGCTAGATCGTCTTAGAATCTTTTAAGGACCCAGAATATATAGACTTTTTGGGTCTACGACTATTATTTTGATGTGTTTTTGGTGGTGGGTATAAAAAATTAATTCTTCTTAAAACTTCGTATTTTTGAGCTAGCACTGCAACACTCACATTATTTTTTGAATGCTCGTTAATTATTTTAACTTTATCTTCAATATTTAAAACGTTTCTTTGTTTTTTTTACCACTGGTAATGATGCCATACTAAATATAAAGGGTGATTCAAGTAGAGAAATTTTTTTCAATACAGATTACAGATTACGTGTGAGTCGTGTCATGCTGTCATGTTATTTTTGTTTAGTATTGTTTGGCATTTTTTAATGGAAAGACTTACGACTGAACAACGTTTACAATTCGTTCAACATTATTACGAAAATTCACGTTCTTTGAGGCATGTGTTTCGGCCTACTGAGCGTACTATTCGCAACACCGTCACCCATTTTGAGACCCAGCATTCATTATTGGATAATATTCGACCGAATAGACCGCGTTCAGGACGCTGTAAAGAAAATATAACAGCCGTAGCTGAGAGTGTACTCGAAGACCGTGGATAGTCGATTCGGCGCCGATTGCAGCAACTCGGACTGACGTATGGATGCCTGAAATTAAAGCTCGTGATCTCGGCGACATTTGGTTTCAGCAGACGGTGCCACTTCCCACACATCGCATCAATCAATTTAGTTAGAGAACACTTCGGTGACAATATAATTACACCGTTTCCTGTGGGGATATGTAAAGTCTAAAGTTTATGCGGACAAACCCGCTTCGATTCAGGCCTTGGAGAAAAACATCACAGTTACCAATCGAAATGCTGGAACGAGTCATCGAAAATTGGACTCAACAGATAGGCCATCTGCGATGTAGCAAAAGGCCAACATTTGATAGACATAATATTCAAAACATAAATGCCAAAGAATGTTCTTTCAAATGATAATAAACATTCCCCATTAAATTTGAATTTTTTGTATTTTTTTTTTTAAGTAAGGAACCTGGCAGTTGATCACGCTCTACATACATATGTAGATCTAATCACCCGTAATTCCCAAATTGTATGAATTTAAAGTTAATAAAAAAAATTCTGCCATCACGGATAGTAGAGGTAATAACGGCTAATCAAAGCAAACAATTTGACAATATTGCAAACAAAAAACAATAGACTGATATTTGCCCATCACCGGTAACCCCAATTAACCGGATCACGGATAATCGAGGCCCGACTGTAAAAGGAATCCTGTTTATTTAAACCAAATATATCACCGTTTTTAAAAAGTAAAAATATAACAATATGTATTTTCTCAATATAAAATAGAATAAATGAATTTCAGTTTTTATTTTCTCAATTTCAACTTAAACTGGTGTAGTTTTTATTTAAATTGTTATTAATCGAATGCTATAATTACAGTTATATGGTGACAATAATGCAACCTTCAACTCTCTGGAGGTGGCCAATGAATTGGAGAAAATAGTTGAAAGTTTCAAAGTAAAACATCCGGATTTTATGGGCATGAAAATAATATATGCCAAAAGGAATAAGGCCACAGTAGATGAAATGACACAACGTCTAACAACATTCAAACAACTGCAGTAAGTTTTTATAAAACATCTAAAGCAAATCTCTTACTAAAACTAAACTAATTACAGCAATGCCAAGCCGAATTTTATAATAGGTTTCGATTTGATAGGCCATGAAGATTCTGGAGATCCTTTGCATAAATTTGCCAATGAATTGTCGGATTTGCCGGCCACAGCAAACTTTTTCTTTCATGCCGGAGAGACAAGTGAGTTCTTTATTCTATTTATATTTATATTTATTAATTTCTGTACATGCTTAATAGACTGGTACGGACGCACCGATTGGAATATGATGGATGCTTTGCTCTTAAATACCAAACGCATTGGTCATGCTTTCGCCTTGCCCAAACATCCTCAATTGTGGTCCACTATTAAAAAACGTAATATAGCCATTGAGGTAAATCCCTTATCAAATCAAGTGTTGGGCTATCTTTGGGATTTGAGAAATCATCCGGCGTCATTTTTAATAGCTGAAAATTTTCCCATTGTCATATCGGCCGATGATCCCGGTTTGTGGAATGCCAAGGGCTTAAGCTTTGATTTCTATTACGCTTTTATGGCTTTGGCGCCAGCGGAGGCGGATTTGAAATTTCTTAAACAACTAGCTTTAAATTCATTGAAGTAGGCAGACATTTTTTTATTAACTCTATACGTATGTACATACTTAATTTAATATTAATATCGTTTACTTTTGCAGATACTCCATACTTACCTCCGAAGAACGTCGCAAAATCAATCGGATTTTCCAAAAGAAATGGGAGGAATTTATTTACAATATTATCAATATGAAATTTTAATTTAATAAAACTTAATTTTACTTTAAAAACAAAAACACTAAAAGTAAACAACTAAATAACAAACATACATATTTATTTACTAATTTACACTACATCTTTGGCATACCAGCCATGTAAACATTTAGGCACCGGTCCTGAGGTATGAAATACACATCTTCCTATTTCATTCCATGTCTTGGCACACAACACTAATAGACCCACTTTGTTCTCATTGAAACCACCCCATACCATTGAGGCTAAGACTACGCCATCATCTTCATCTCGAGCATTGGGAGCAGGTACAAATATCGGTTCACTGGGGTAACAGTTGTCTTCGCACCATTTGTTGCAGGTCTTATTAACCACATCTACTTTGACGATCTGCAATTCGGTTAAAAGGAAATTAAAATATAATAAGGAAGCAAATATCCAATATATAATCGTATTTATATGTACTAGTTGCTGTAGTTGGTTACTTACCGTTCCTGGATTATCTGCATCAACATCGGAGCTTATTGCATAAAAGTATTGATACTTTTTGGCTGAAAAATATTAAAGAACGTTATAAAATAATTGCCCTGATCAATTACGATTGTAATTGTCGGTTGTAGTTAAAAATATTCAAAACTATTGGATGTATAACTTAACAATCCGGGATTTCTTTTTTAATTTTTTAACTTTTATGTTGAAACATTTATACAATATAAATTTATTCAAAGTATAGATCATTGTTAGCCAAGATCTTTCCCCATCTTGTTGGCAACAATCAAGACAATTTCGGATGTGGGATGGGGTAAGGTATCGACAAGAATGTGAGTCAAAACTTCTCAACATATAGCTAAGCGTTGTTATGATGAAATATTACGCTGTCTTGTCTTGCCGAATAATCTGGGCGTTTTTCGGCCAATGCTCGCTTCAAACGAATCAGTTGCATTCGGTACAGGTTACCTGTGATATTTTGGCCAGATTGCAGCCGCTCATGATAGATGGAACCCTTTTAGTTTCACCAAATACAGAGCATTACGTTAGCGCCATGAATATTTGGAATAGGTGTTGATTCGATTGATTGGCCGGGCTTCTCTTACGCTTCTGATGAATGCGCTTCGAATGAATAATGATTCGGTGCAAAAATGATTTCTTTTTATAGCATTTAAGCAGCATTTCGGACACGTTGCTTCGTCTTTTAATTCATATCGTACCCAATTTTCATATTTTTCGATGAAGCTTGAGTAGCTCGTAATGATTTGGTAACCTCTTGTTTAGTTTGACAACAATCTTCATGGAGTAATGCCTTCAATTCTTGGTCTTCAAACTTTTTTAGCTGAAATGCGGAATCTTCGTCATCCATATCAAAATCACCAAAACATATTCACCATAAACTTCGATGAACAATCGGTGTGCATCTGCGGCATTTTTTTTTCATATTATTGAGGTAAATCAACACTGCGCATATGACGCTTTGTTAGGTCAAAATTCGACATTTTTGAATAAATTCTATAGATCCTCAATAACTAAGTGAGAATAAAATAAAACCGATACTGTGAACGTCAACATAAAGTAAACACCTATTATTGTTTAAAAAACCTGTTTTATTATATATGTATACCACAAGTTCAAATTAAAAAAAAATACGTAATTCATAAGTAACATATCAAAAACTCGAAAAATAAAATATAACTCAATTTTAACGGAAAAGTACCAGATTTTTCGCGTCAAAATAAAGTAAACAGGTACATACTATATCAATATTATGTAAAACATTGTCTTTAATATTTTGTTTGTAGTACTTTTGCCTGAAAATCTTCTAAACATAGACATCAAACAGTGTTTTTGTAAAATCAGGCGAAACTTTGTTTCATTCATACTATATTACTGCCTTTTTCCTTTGGAAAATCCTGTTCTGCGCTGGTTCAAACTTCTAGCCTCTAGTATAGAGGCTACATTGTTGTTTTTTAAATGTCACGATAATCTTCCTTTCATTGTAGATTCTATAAATGTAAGATTAGCGACCCCTAATGCCGTAATACAACCCCAAACTATTACTGAACTGCTGCTATGTTTTACCGTCTCGGTCCCCGTTTACACAGTCGAACATTTGGAAGAAAAACATTTAGCTGGGTAGAAAAATACGTGTGGAGAAGAAAGAATCAATTTTATGTTCGGTACTCGGTGAACATGCTTTGTTGGCATTTTCTTTGCTGGAATTTACTACAAATTATTACACACCACGAATAAGCGAAATGTCGAAAAAGCAAATAATAATGAAATGTGTCTGACAACATTGTTCGACAGTGTGACCGCGAATGAAAAAACAAAAGAGAATTCCAGATTTTTTTCTTCCAAATGTTCGACTGTGGAAACGGGGACTTGTTAACATATTTATTTTATATTTTTTGACGGTTTTTAACTACAAATATCTCAAATTTTATTATATCGGTGGAAATATTATTATTTCCAAAAATTTTAGACTCGTTGCGAAATTCAAACGTATTAAAAAGGTGGCACTCTACCATGTAGGCTCTTTTGATGCAAATATCTTCTAATCGTACTTGCGCTTACAGGTTGTCCAGAAGTTTTCGTAACATTATTTTTACAGCACTAGATGTTGTACTTCAGTTTTTGTAAGACACTTTGGTCGTTTTGCACCAGTCAAATTTTCTACGGTATTGGGTTTTGTTTCCTTTTGTCTATAATTGTTTTTCTATTGTACACAGTTAGCCTTCCAAAGTTTTGATCTATTTAATTTTAACCTTTTCTCAATGGATGTTTATCTTCCCATTGTAAATGATTCACTGCATATCATCACAACTTAATCTCTTTTAATGATAAATTATGAAACTTTAAATTTTTTTGAACGGCACCATTTAACTTTAAAGCAAAGAAAAATTAAAGAAATTGCCACTACTTTTTGCATAAGGATGATGCTCCCGTTTGCTTTATTTTGACTCGTAAAATTTTTTTTAATATTACTAAGCTTTGCTTTTAATAATATATGGTGCTGAATTTATTTTGACGCTCACAGTATGTACCCTACAAAATGACATACAAGTTACTTAAGGTAAAAACCGCGTTCCAAAAATACGCCTTCTGTTTTGAATCCCACATTTTTAAATTATACACACTATTAATTTCAATAAAAAAAAAACTCATAAGAAAATCCAAAACTTACCCAAATAGTTTTCATAATTAATACGTGGTGTCTCACAGCCCCAATCGCACAATAACTCAGGTCTTACAAAGATTTGTCGATCTGGCATTTCATAAGCTACGGCCTGGCAATTCGGTAAACTAACCAAATTCGCCAAAGCTTCATATTTTATATTCTCGTGAGCTTCGCTACAGCCTTCATTATTGTTGGACAAGTCATGCATTGAAGCCCGTAGATTGGTGGTCATAAACGTTATATCTTCATTTTGGGACTGAGAATGTTTTAATTTGGTTTGATTTAAACGTGAACTAATACCCGACAAAGTAAACGATTTTAAAAGACGATGTCGTTGTCCCGTTTTCTGTGGATTTGCCCCATTTGGGGTTGTATTCCCCAAGGGTAAAACAAATCTTAAAGGCCGCCCACGAAATAGTGAAGCATAGTCAGGATTTGATTGCATATTCATGATCGATTCCAAATACATGCAATTGATCATTTCAGGATCCTTGTAACAGCAAATATCGATAACCACATAATTATCTTCTTCGTACTGATTGATAATGTGCAAAAAGAAAAACGCTTCCGATTCGAATGTATGAGTCACCAGACCCGTGGTACGATCAACTAAATGAAATAAAGTGGGTTTATCTTCAAACCATTTAAGACAGGCCGATAAGTTTTGATTGCGTATGTGCGCTTTAATGAATTCGGGCAATGATATCGATAGCGGTTGTTCGACGATCACGAAATAATTTTCAGTTATACCGAAAGTGTGCATATAACCAGGATGTAATTTCCAGCGACAAGGCACATGTGCCTTTACATAGGCATTTTCGAACATATTTTCACCATGTGGAAAACATATGATACTGTAGGCTGGTCCAGATTTTGTGGTGGCCATGCCCAAATTGTAAGTGGTGCCATTGGGCATAATATGTGGATGTGAGGTGTGGCTGACAATGCCGGCAAAATCGGTCATAACCAAACGTCCTTTGGTAGCCAAAGTGCGAGGATTTATTCTAAATGAAATGTGCGATAATCAAATATTAAGAATATGTCACAGATTTTTGCGGAACTACTATTATTTTAAAAGAAACTCACCTATGAATTACTGGTGATTCTGTGAAGGTATAAAACTCATCACCAAACGGATAAATTGAAATCATACAATTATCAGAACCACTATCGGGACGAAATATAGCCGAAACTCTAAAAATCACACAACGAAAACAATCAGTAATTATCCTTACCACACAATAACAAACTGTTTACTTATCAAATATCGAATGACATGGATCCGGCACGGAAGCGGTGCCAAACTCTGTTACCACAATCCTTTGGGCCGCATTATTTTTCTTCAGCGTTTCGGTTTGAACAAAACGATTTTGATATGTAACATGACCATTTTGTATGGCAAAACGATGCAGTAATGCAGAACAATCGAATAAATGTTGAAATGTCATGTCACCCACCTGCCAATTGCCAGGACCGTTACGCAATAAAGAGCCATTAATCCATGTAGGAATTTTACCAATAACATGTCCCTCGATAGGTTCTATAATCTCTTTGCGACATGATCTTAGCCACACCGTGGAATCACAATTCGGATAACAGCGACCAGAGCCATCAATACGTTTTGATTCGGGATCATATTTTTTGGAATTGTATTTTACCTACATATTTACATACGCACATACATGAAAGAAAAAGAAACATTATTAAATTTAAATTAGTACAATATATATGTGGGTAGCTTTAATTTAGCCGCAAAAGGAAACGGAAATAAACCTTTATGTTTTTATTTAATTGAAATGTTAAATTTAGCCATGTATAAAACTTTTTCGATCTAACGAAAATTATGCAAATACCAATTGCAAAGAGAATTATGGAAACATCCATAATTGTACTTTATTATTTGGAGACAAATTATTTGCAAACACAAATTGTGCTTAAATAAAACCGGGTTTCTTACTGTCAGCTCTAGACTGACATGTTTTGTACAGGTTGTCGTTATATACACAGAAATACATCTGCTGTATTATTTCTTACAAAGGGGTGTGTGTTTTGGGGATAGGTTTAACCCAGTAGGCCAAATTGTCATAGACAACATTGTCTTTGAAAAAAGAATAAATCTTTGAAGATTTATGTAAAACATTGCTTGATGACCAGATAAGCGTCCATGTCTTGAATGTTGTTACATACGAGTATGTATACATATACATATCTATTGACGAACAGAAGACAGACGAATACTTCAAATGGCGTCTTCTGTTATTTTACAGCCGAAGTTTGTTAATGTATTAAAGACAAACTGGACATCATCATTCTCACTTTGAGTCATCTACCAGCGAGGAATATACAATATCGTACACCTATCACTGAGAATGTCTTGAAGAAGTGACCAACTGGGAAATGCTTGTGATTACATCTAACAAACGTGTGAAATATGTACATATGTATGTATATTTCCTTACTCATTGACATTGACATTTTTGCTGGGATTAGCAAAAAGAAAACAAAACATAAACAAGTCATAAAACCATATAATCCATAGTATTATAAAATGTTTTGGTTGTAAATATCGAACCCTTAGCGCTAAATTATAGTCAACGACATTTTCAACATTTTGTTTTTGCTTTTCAAAATTTAACGTCGGCGCAACTAAGGGTAAAATATATTTACTCTCTCCCCTGATGCCATAATATATTTATTAAAAAATAATGTCAAACAAAATAATTTGTGGAAGTATAAATATGTATGTATAATAACATTCTAATACATAATTTCAATATAATTTATATATGACAATTCAAGAACAAGAAATAATAACGAAACCAATAAAAAAAAATCTCAAAGATCTGTTAATGATGCATGACTGTAGGTCAGGATGAAGTCCTTTAAGGCCCATTGTGTTACAGTGCAGTGCATAATAAAGCGCTGCACCAAGACTGATACCTTCTCTCATTTTGTTGTAACGTGCAAAATCCAGACGTTTCGACATACTATTATACTTGTACCCAGTGGTGATATTCGAAACAATTAACAACCGGTTCGCTTAAAAAAATTATATTTTTGCCAAATTTTGATAAAAATAGCGAAAATTTTAAAGTCGCATCCCAGTAACAGACCACAAGCCTCTTGAAGGAAATGATATAAACTTTCATTTAATAAAAAAGTTACGTTTTTAACAAAAAATAGTTTTGATTTTGCAAAATAAAAGTCAAAAAAAAATGTTTTACTTTTTTCTCAAAAGATTGAAGAAAACGCTATCGAAAACATCATCATCCAAGAATCCAATGAATGACGAAAATAAAATCATTTTTTTGGACGTTTGGACAATGAACAACTGAACAATATTTTGTTTATTACCGAGACTATATCACCTTGATAAATACACATTATATAAAACCGTTAAAGCAAAAAACATAATCACCCCTATCGTGAATAAATATTTCACATGAAATTTGTTCCCTTTTCACATTTTTCCTATTAAAATTCAATGTTAAAAAATAAAAGGGAACAAATTTTATGTGGAATTTTTTTTCACGATAAGGGTGAATATGCAACAACCGGTACGGAAAATTGTTGAAATTTTAACAACCGGTTCGAGAGAACCGGTCCGAACCGGCTGAATATCAGCACTGCTTATACCTAATATAATTCCTACCAAGAACTAATAGAGTCTTGATAATTTTCTTTGCAATCGTAGACCACTTTAGTTTCAACTCTTCCAATGTCCAATCGCTTCTCAAATTCGACAATGCAACCCAGAACCAGCTGTTTGTTCAACAGGTGTTCAACAGAGGGCCTCGAATGCAAACATTTCCTAGACTCCGTATTTAACTTGACAAGATGTTGACTAAAGTTACGGTCACACTTGGCAAATATTTGCCGAAAAAGACATAACCACTAAATAAAATATGTTTTATTTTGTTTATTTATTTAAACAAAACTTCATTTACGAGGGCGGTTCGGAAACTTCTTAGCCCACATAGTTAGTTTCTCAAAAACATTTTTATTTTTCAATATAATCCCCTGAAACTTCAAAACACTTAGTCCAACGCTTATCTAGCAATTCTATCCCTTGATTAAAATAGTTTTCCTCAAGGACTTCAAAATAATGGTTTACAAAGTGTAATTGCATCTTCGTTTGAGGTAAAACGCTTGCTAGCTAGGAATTTTTTTTAGATTTGGGAACAGATAAAAGTCACTGGGAGCTTAATCAGGAGAATAAGTTGTGTGGTCAAGCAACTCGTACTTTAATTCGTGGATTTTAGCCATTGTTAAAACCCTCTTGTGTGCTGGTGCGTTGTCTTGATGAAAAATTATTTTTTTGTGTTTTAAGGCAGGACGTTTTTCTCGAATTTTTACATTTAATTGATCCAAAATGTTGCAATAGTATTCTGAATTTATCGTCAATCAATAAAACACCTTTGAAGTGCCAAAAAACCGTTGCCATAACCTTACCAGCCGATTGAATTCTTTTTGCCCCAGCTTCAGTCTATTGCTATGATTGTTCTTTTGTCTCTGGTGGATCCATGTCTCATCAACAGTTATGAAACGACGCTTACAATCCATTTTATTTTTCTTAAAACGATTCAAACAGGCTTGAGAAATTTTTATTTTTATTCGTTTTTGGTCGACTGTTAACAAAAGCGGCACCCATCTTGCAGATAGCTTTTTCATCTGTAGTTCTTCATGCATAATTAAATGGACCTGATCATTTAAGATGCACATGATATTAGTTATTTCACGCATTTTTATTCGTTGATTGTTAATACCATATCATGCACTTTGGCTACAATACGACCACGTTTAAATTCAGCAACCCAATTTTTTACTGTTGGAAATGAAGGAACACTTTCACCTAACACATTCACCATATCATTATTAATTTCTTGTCTTGATAATCTATTTTTATTTAAATATTTAATTTCTAATTTTTCCATTGTCAAAAAATCGCGGATGCGTTTTTTTTTTTTTTGAACACCAGTCTATATAAAGGAGTTGGCAGATCGAAAAGAAATTTACCATGTGTTCATAGCACAGAGAAAGTTTTTTTCCTGTTTATATCGCGCTTTCTGTTCTAGGCTAAAAATTTCCAAATTGCCCTCGTATTTAGGACAAGACACAAAAAATATTTAGTTTCATTTTATTTGATGCTGTTTGATCTTGAAAAACTCTTGTAAGAGGAAACAATGTCAAACAAATTTGTGCTAAAACAAGTGGTTACGCTTTTCGAGTAAATATTTGTCATGTGTGACCATACCTTAAGAGTGTGACAGCATGGCAAATATTTACTCAAAAAAGCGTAACCAATATTTTTGTACAAATTTGTTCGGCGATATTAATTCTTACGAGTGTTTTTTAAAAACAAATAGCATCAAATAAAATAAAGCTTAACTTTTATTGTGATGTTTCCTTAGTAATTTAAGTTTTCGAAATAAAAACTAGAATTAAAAAACTTTTATATGTATAAGTGTTTATAAGTGTTTTTTTATTTAGTGGTTATGTCATTTTCGTCAAATATTTGCCATGTGTGGCCGTATCTTAAGTTAAGCCAGCTAATATATGCAAGCGAAAAGACATTTCAAACTTATTACGTTGTAGTTAAGGGCCTTGATGCAAAGAGTTTTAAGTAGATGGCTGGCTAGTCGACGTTTCGACATTCAATACCGTAATTCTGCACGCGTTAGTTTCGATGACATAGATCTCAGGAAAACGATGGAAATAACGGACAAATAAACCAAAATGCTAAGTTCATTGTCCTCTGTAATATCGAGGCAGGTTTTCCAATTCTAAAGTTCGTTCATTGCCCCAAGATTTTTCTTCCTAGTTGAGAAATACAAAAATACATTAGCAGTAGATATCCAAGGGTGGTATATCTAGCACTGTCATACAACATACAACAATACTTTTAAATTGAACATGTGTTCACAATCAGTTGTATCATACAATGTATAACATACAACAACACACTTGTGAATTGAACTACAATTTATTTATACTATTTTAACATAAGACTTTAATTAATAGTTGGCGAAACTATAACTTAGCTGTACGGGAAAATAAATATTTAGATGAAATAACTAAAATAAAATCAATATCTATAAAATACTTTTATTGTTTTTTAAGCTTTGTTTTTGCAATTATAAATTAATTATTTAGGCAAAACTTATTACATATCTTTAAAATGCCGTTTAGTTAAAAAAGATTATTTTCTTTCATTTAACATTTGTTGGTTTTCTCAGCTTTAATAAATAAAAACGTAGTTTTAATTACTTATTTATAGATTGATTTAATTTTTATATAATTCATGCGCAATCTGTATTTTTGACCTATATACACTATATTGTGGTGGGGGGGGGGGGGGGGGTTTATATTGGATGGATTGATGTTTGTAACGAAGAAAAATATTAGTACAATAACCGCCTTAAAGTATACCGATCGACTTGGAATCACTTCCTAAGTCGCCGAATAGACATCATAGCGCAACAGTAATGCTCTGTATAGGGTACGATATGTTTGATTGTACAAATTGTTTTGTATGTCTTTTGGCCGTAGTATTCAGATTGTAAGGGTGTGTAAAATATTTATACTTTTTGCCGGCACAACTGTGTAAATGTATGTTTGCCAGTCAATCGTCTGTCTTTTCACGGACAGTTCAATGTCAAGGTTAAACAATTTAACAAATTTAATCAACGTAAATCATTTAATCTGCACACAACCTACTTTATTGCAAGTACGAGTATTTCAAAAAAATGTATGTACATACATACATATGTATGTGTTAAAGGTATTAAAAATAGAAAGAAATAATTCAAAGAATTTAATAGATTTTCTTAGAAGTCTAAATTTGCTTAAATTTTCCGAAAAACATTCATATCATTCAATTAGCATCACCTGGACGTATGAGTGTTGAGCAATTTTGTATACAAATTTCATATTAATTATACGCCAGCCATAGTGTACTATATCATAGACTATAAATAAATATGTATATCAATAAATGTATGTACATACATAACAGGGACCGGACCGTAACTGTTATGACTTTTATCAAAAAAGTCAAGAAAAAAAGTTATTTTTTAACTTTTATTTTTTAAGGCTAAAATTAAAAGTTATTTTTGACTTTTATTATTATTATTAGAATTAAATATTGCATAAAACTAGCGTATTACTATGCAATATTTAATGCAAGACTTTTATTTTTGCATTGAAAAATTAAAATTTAAAAAATAACTTTTATTTTTTGAGTAAAATAATAAAAGTCAAAAATAACTTTTATTTCTTGAGTAAAATAATAAAAGTCAAAAATAACTTTTAATTTTTGCCTTAAAAAATAAAAGTAAAACTTAAAAGTTATTTTTTGACTTTCATCAAAAAAGGCACAAATTTAAAAGTTATACAAAAATTTCCATGTACATCACCTATGTATCATAATGATAAGAACCAAAATTTTCTACGATCATTTTTTATGTGTGATTTTTTGATGTAAATTTTTAAAAATAACAGTTATTTTCTGTCCCTGGTACATAATTAAATGTTCGTTGCACAACTGCATCAGACCTTGCTATCCATAATTATGTGTTTTCTATGCCATAACATATTACATATTTTCGTTTTTGTTTTATAGAAACATGATTCTCAAGATAAAAAATTGTAAAAGAACACATCTAGTAAACTGATTTAGTACAGTTTTCAGTAAAACATTCTAACCACTTGTGTTTTTTTTTAACTAAGTTAATAAAGACTTTTTGTTTTTATAATATTTTTTCAACATTTATGAAAAGATTTGGTCTCAAACTTACATTATATAGTACACTGGACGTATACCGCAGTCATAAGACTTATTCTGACATATGGCTCTCTTGTCTGGTAAATAGCGATGGACAGCTTTTCATGCCAAACCAGGTACAGGTACTAGGCTATCTTGTTATTACTGACTGTAATCGTAAAAGTTCGTTGGGTCCCGAAATCCCGATTTTAAAAAATCCTGCGATTAGTGTTTTTGTGTAAAAGATTGAAGGAAGCATAATTGTTTTTATTTCCTTTATTTACACTTAACATATGTAAATCAATGCTTCTTTAGCCTTTTAAATAAGAGAAAATAAAAGAGATATACTGACAGATTACACATTAAATCACTTATTGAAAAGGTCAGCAAAATTTCAAACTTATTTACAAAGTCATCAACAAAAAAAGTATGAAACGAGGAATAAAGGTGAAAGAATTAAAATTAATTTTATATTGTCAAACTCATACGCACTATTTGATAAACATATCTACGGTATTTGGAATTGCAAATTCCTATAAAAAAAGCTACAATTGATTTGACAGCTCAACAGATGACAGATAAAGAATTTGTTCTACTTAAACAAGTAGTTGTCATTTTAAATCGGGTTAAAGTAATATATAAAGCCCGTTGTCTTAGTAATATGAATATCTGACGTTGTTACACTTTTAATAATGCTAAAAGAGATACTAAAAAGTGATAGCATATTAAGCGATGAACTGGTGATATTTCTCCTTAAAAGAAACCAAGAAATTTTTAAATTTTTTTAAAAAAAACTTAAGATTGTTTTGTTTTTGTAATATTTCTTGTTTTTATAATATTTCTACATCATGCACAATGCATACTTTTTCATGTATTCAATAAATTAGTTCTACATCAAGTGACGAAAGCAACACTATAGTATTAACTAAAGGTTCTTTTCTAATTGTTTATATTGTGGCCTTCGAAAGAACATCTGGACATCAGAACCAAATAAATTTAGCTGTGTTTCATCTGACCTCCCGCGAACATGTTTCTTAGAAAAACAGAATCTTGTTTTCACATTCTGCGTTCTCAATAAACTTGGACTTGGGCTTTTAATCTGGCTTCCTAGATCCAATGTTTAATTGTGTACCCAGTAACAAAGAAAATTGGTTTCTTTTGCTGATAACTTCCTGTCCTTTGCCTCTGGTTTTACATTTATGTGATTTTTTCAATTTCACTAATACTTTTCCTTGTTTTCGAAGCTTTTAAATTATTTTTCTTTCAGATAAAATTCTGCGATTTGCAAGATCTATTGATAACATTTTTCAGGATTAAAGCCAATTGAAAACATAGAAATCTTGTTATCATATAATTAAATATAAAATTTAAAATATCGTTCTTAATTAGCAAATTAGCATTTTCCATAAAATTTAAGCAATTAACCTAAGACCATTAAAGTGTGTTATAGTTTCACCATAAAATCATTAGTAGTTTGACAGTAAGAATTAACAAAGTTATTCGTTTGTAAGTTTTTCCACTTCGTATCATTGAAAATGAAGAAGGCGTTCTTATTATTTTGTATTAAAATTTAAATTTTTATAAAAAGTTCATTTGTTCAATAATGAACAAAATAACACATATTAATATTTTTTATAAATCAAACTAATTGCAAAGTATTTCTTAAATTTCGCATTTAAAAACTGAAAAATTCGTTTATAAAAATTGTGTTTAATGTTATATTTCTTCAAAGTTAAGTCATATATCGCGTTAAAATAAAATTTTCTTTAAAATATGACTGTAACCAGGACATTGCATTAAGAGAGCAACATTAATTGGTAGTTTTTAGTTCTCAATAAGGCACCTGCTTCTTAGAAATATTTACAAAGTACATTTTAAAATTATAAATTGATGTTAACTAACCGCAAACATTTCACGTATAAAGCTTTTAAAAACGCCATCAGCCATAATGTTTTGTTTAATTTTATTTATCACTTTATCAATATACACTTAATCTTAAACCTTATCCTTGTTTTTTTTTTCAAAACTATTTCAACAAAAAGAAAACCAAGGAAAATGTAAAATTTTGTTTGTCAACACTCGTATTTGTGTATTTAAACCGTTATTTGTTGTTCTACGTTTGAAATGTAAATATCAACTGACAGCTAATAGTACAACTGTAATGAATGACAAATACAGTTAGAAAGAAGAATAAATATACACAATATTTATAATGTCGTATGTACATATAATATTAATAATAACTTAAGAAATAAATATGAGTCGAACCTTAAAAAAACTAGAAAAATACAGGGTATTTTCTGTACAAAATGTGGCTGACTGACAGACTGTATACCTTGATGGGAACAGCTGTGAGAAAGAATTGAATCTTTAGATTTGTTTTTAAGAATAGCTACATGCTGTCATGGACCAATAATCAGGCCTAGTGAATTTTTAATGACTTTGAAATTTGTTAACCAATTTTTGTCTTTTATATCTTATTTGGCTAATTTTGGCAAACACTACAAAAAATTAATTTCCCCACTTACAGGTTCACCATGATGCCGTTGCGGCACCAGTTAACATTCATCCTGTCATCGTAATATTTTTCAGAATGTGTTTCTGCAATCCTGTACCTGCATCTTAAGCTTTATTTTTCTCCTCTTTAATGTACATTATTATTATTAAGTGAGGCCTCATGCACTACGACCTATGAGATCTTTTGTGCAGATTAATGTACATTAAGTGAGCAGTTTAAAATTAAATAAATTCTTTTTTCGATAAAAATTATTCGGCAGAGGATATCTAAATGAGATTGTGAGCTATTTTGCGGTTAATCAGATTTAAGATTCGATACGAATTGGCTTCTTTCAGCGCGATATGACAGATCTATCAGAGATAGATGTCAAGAATGGGTTTAAATTAATCTAAATTATTGATTCAAATAAAGGGCGAATGTTTAAGAGCTTTCGGATTTCATTTAAAAAAAACACATAAAATTTCAAGAAATGTATGAAATCTTTATTTGAGTCAATAGAACGATCTATATAATTTAATGCTTAAGAATGATTTCATGTAAACTATTAGAGAAAATTGCTTATTATTTCGGCTTGAATTCATTTTAGTTAATAATTCAAAGAATACCATTGTAAAGTTATATTTTCTGGACAATTGGCACATTGGAATGCATTTTCTACCCTGCCAAGGCCGTCATCAGCAATATTTGTTGTCCACAATCTACTTGTTAACATCATCTACATTATTGAGAAATAGATTCCGGGAATTAATCATATTTCTTATTATATGTTATAAGTTAGAAAGAAATTTACATACGAGTACGTTTACAATGTGTTTGTATTCTTATTTATTATTATTATTACATATTTTGTATTACTACAAATTTGTTGTTACTTTTATTGCTGCGTCCACCGTTGGTTGACAATATCAGCAATGTATGTTATTGTTGTCATTTCTCCTTTATGGTAGATTCTGTTTTATGACAACTTTTTTACACCGTGCCTTGTGTGTTTTGTTAATTTTTAGAGACTACTGTTTTTCTTTATGAAAAATTGTGGAACTTTATATTTATTAGTAGAGAAAATTTCTCATTATTTTGGCTTGAGTTCATGTAAATGTTGAATGTTTGCTTAAATCTTGGCATACTCTCTCCAACATTTCGGCTGGTATCTCACGAATATATTCTTCGATATTAGCTTCCAGTGCGTCAACTATTTCTGTCTTGTCCCTATATATATGAAACTTAACTTAACACAAAAAATAGTCTAAATTCCTTAAATCGCATGATCTATGCGGCCAATTGACCGGCCCCAAATGTGAAATAAACTGTTCACCTCTCAAGTGGGCCACTGTTTCGAGAGTTGTGTGGCACAGTCTTATTGAAATCACATGTCAGCCAAGTCCAGCTCATTTTGGGCAAAAAAAATTTGTAATCATCAGCGCCCGCCATTCACAGTAACATTTCTGCCTTCATGATCTTTAAAATAAAAGGACCGCCCACTGATGCCACCGGGCCATAATCAGGATGCATTGACAGTTCTTGCAATGCTTTTGTCAGCTCTTCACACCAAATATGACAATTTAGCTTGTTTACGTATCCACTCAACCCGAAATTAATGCACCGATTAATTAATCTTAACCGAGCAAGAATTTTGATAATACGTTGTACGTTTATAAGTCGTTTCATGGTTAAATTATACACCAACCTGAACATGTTTAACAGTAACATGTTTTACGAAAACAGCTGAGCTGCCAAAAATAGTCTTGACAAAAGGAAAGTTGCTAAAAAATCACAAGAGTTTAGATAAATACATTGTTTTACAAACTGTTCTGTACTTGTATCAAATATACAAGTACGGGCGTTTTTTCATTTTATGATTGACAGGTCAACGATGCGGCTTTGCTTTATTTAAACTACATAAATATTTCTCTTCGGTTTATTTTACTATATAGTCTCTGTTTATGGTCATTTAAATACTGACCAACTTGTATATGTACTGTACAGTAAAAACAGAAAACTGTTTAATTTATTACTTTTTTACGAAACTGCAACACACAAACCAAAACATAAGTAAATATACAGTAAAATGCAAATTTGTATGCACACTAAGGTAAAAAAAATGAATAAGTAATAGGAACTAATCATGCGATATTGTTGGAAGAAATGTTAAAATTTCTGTTTTAGAAACTTCAAGAAGAAAATGATTGAATGCCAATCTTCTGGTTGTTTAAACAGTTTTGTTATTTACTGTTTTGGGTTATTTCTAACACATTCAAAGAAATTCGTTTTGGAAATAGCAATAGCAACGTGTACGCGCTTAGTCCCAATTTACACTTAAGCTTAGCCGATTACCTTTTAGACATCGGGATGAGGGCAAGATAAGACGAGTACACACTAGATTGTACTAGCAATTCTTGTACTTGTTACATACGAGCGAGAGAGTCACACATAAGTAACACATACAAATATGTGTCTACTCTCACTCAACTAAAAATACGAGTGATTTAAACAATTATATTGTGCTGTTTAAAAACCGAAGAAATTTTAAGGAAATAATTGCATCAATTTTTTCAATAAGAATTGCGTCGTGTAAATTGGGACTTATATTTTTATTTAAATATTTCTATTTCAACTTTTAACACTCACCACTGATTTGTTTGTTTGCTTTTTATACCCTACACCACCATAGTGGGGAGGGTATATTGGATTTGTGCATATGTTTGTAACGCCCAGAAATATTGGTCCAACACCCCCTTAAACTATACCGATCGACTCAGAATCACTTTCTGGTTGTCCATGTAAAGCTTGTGCGCAGAGTACAGGTCGCAATTTTGACGATATTTCCTTAAAATTTGGTACGTGACATTTTTTCGGCCCAAGGATGGATGGGATTGAAACTGGTGGAAATCGGTCCATTTTTTCACCTGGCCCCCATACAAATGTCCTCCCGAAATTGGGGTTTACCGATCATAAATCTTTGAATTATGCAAGTAAATTTCACGAAAAATGGATAATAAATGAAACTTAATCACATCTACAAATTTCATGAAGATCGGTCCATAGTTAGTCGTAGCTCCCATATAAGGCCCACTTCCGAAAATCACTTAAAAGTGCACAACTCTTTTAAAAATGTTGGTATCCAAATAATATTGAACGCAAATATGTTTCGTACATATACATATAATATGGTAGAATTATATGACGATCGACCCATAACTAGTCGTAGTCCACTTCCCGAAATCACTTTAAGGACCATAAATCTCTTAAAAATGTTGTTATCCGAATAAAAATTAACAAAAATGAATTTCTTATGTACAAATAGGTTGTCACCGAATTTTATAATAGTCAGTTCATAATTAGTCAAAGCTCCCGTATAAGACCCTCTTCGTAATTCACTTTAACCTCCATAAATCTTTTAAACGTATTTATATCGAGATAAATTTTAACACACATAATATTTATACTCACGGAAGCCATGGCACTTCATTTTTGGATGATCGTTCCATAATAGGTAAGATCTCCCATATAGCACCTATATCTGAAAAACTGTTTTATTGATATACTGGGTGTAGGGTATTATATGGTCGGGCTTGACCGACTATACTTTCTTACTTGTTTTTGTTTTGCTACCTAATATACATGCATACATACATACATACATAGATAAATTAATGACAGAATAAATAAAAAATCCTTTTTTAACATTCTCTTGATGTGCTCTTATTTTTATGAAAAATGTTTGCATTTGCCTCAGGTTTGTTTTAACCAATAATAAAACCGCTATCAAAAAAAGGAAGAAAAGTAAAAGTAATTTCTTTTAAATAAATAATAACTAAATATTAAAATAGAAATAACTATTGTAACACTTTTTCTATATGTATATACTAAATGCAAAGACAGTACTTAGTTTAAGATTATTTGGATATAAATGTACTTTGCAAGTGTCATACTTTAATAGGTCCTAGCAAAATTTTTATTTAAAATATTACGGAAATTAAATTTTTTTTCAGCATTGTGAAAGTACTCAAAGTCTTGCATGTAAAGGAAGGTTAAATTTTAAGAGCCGATGTTGATTTTGAATAAAACACATATTATTGACATTTCTGTTTATTATGATAATATGGTATGGTTCAATTATGTATAGAACAAAATATCGGTCAAATGGCCGCCGCGACCTTCATCCGATGCTACAAATATTCGATGACGCTGAAGCATAATTGAGGTTCTTAGTCGTTAATATGCCGAATTATCTCATCCTTTAGCTCTTGAATTGTTGCTGGCTTATTGACGTTCACCTTTTTCTTTCAAATGACCCCAAAGAAAGACATCCAACGGTGTCAAATCACATGATCTTAGCGGACAATTGACTTCGCCACTACGTGAGATAACACGGTCATTAAATTTGTCGCGCAAAAGATCAAAAAAATCACGAAATGCATGATATGCATTTTGATTGGAACGCCCATTTTCATTATAAGCCTAAATAACTTTAACGCGTTGCTCGCTTGTGTATCTTTCCATGGTTTAAATTGAGTTAGTCTGAAATTGAGAAATGTCAAATGAAATGCAGTAAAAATTTAACCACCATTTATATCTCTACATTGCATTAGTTACATCCCATAACCCTACCGTTGCAACGCGTGTGTTGTTGTTTATCTCAAAAATTTAAATTCAGAACTCCAAATTGATATTGAGAAATAAAAAATTGAATTTTAGAAAAGCAAGTTAGAATTGAGAAATAACATGGTGATAAAATAAAAAATAAAATAAAAATGGTGATAAATAAGAAATCCAAATTGATTAAAATTAAGAAATCGAAATTGATATTGAGAAAATAAAAATTCTAATTGAGAAATTAAAATTTGTATGAAATGTTTCAAATATTTTTTTACTTATAAAATACATATGTACATTAGAGTGTCTCGAAAAAAAAAGTTCGAAACAATTTGAAAAGGTAACCCCTACGTTCGGCAAAAAAAACAAAAATTCATTTTTTCAATAGTTCTGTTGGAATTACCGAAGAACTTCCTTTACAAAAGTTTAATGATTTTTTGTGAGCTTTTATTTTCTGATATTAGGGTGGTACATTAGGGTGGTAGGAACTGAGATCTGGTGAGTAAATACTAAAACGGGATATTTGAGGTAAATGCAAGATAATAACATCGATAGATCTCCTCAAGACAAAAACAAAGATATATCACACTTTGAAATCGGACTAAAAATGCCGAAGATATAACAAAAAATGTATTTTGGCGACCCCTACTTTCGGCAAAAAAACAAAAAAAAAATTTCGAAATTGTCTTGCAACAATACTTCATATTCGGTGGTGTACCGCGAACTTTTTTTTTTGCATGTAAGGCGAGACACTCTAATGTACATATTAGGGTGGAGCGATTAGTATGGAAGGAAAAATATCTTAATGGGCGCTTCGCGTTTCTGATTCTTGGGATTGTACTGAGCAAAAAAGTCCACTAGACTATACGTCTACGGTGAAAATGGAGCCTCCCGATTTTGAATTGAAGTTTTTTCTCGGACTTTTGTCACGTTTTTTTTTTTTTTGATATTTTGGCCTATAACAGCCAAATCATTGAGATTTTCGATCCAATATTATGACAAAAATTGTAGCCAACACAATAGTTAAGAACTCTCTAGTACATAATAAAAGCATTGGAACGCTCCTTCAGGCGGTTTAGGCCTTGTGAAAGTGCAAATTTTTCGTGAAAATATTGATAAATTACCATTCTTAGTTGTTCATAGCGCAAAATCATAAAAAGTTTCCAAATCGTATTGAAATATGTATTTTCAAAATTGCGACTTCATCAGACAGTCAAATGGACAAACTGAAGGACATAACTATTGACTTAGAATTTTATAAGGATCTGGAATATACATAAGTATATACTTTTTGGATCTCCTCCCACATATAATTTGCAGTGTTAAGGTACCGTACCGTACTGAAAACACGTTTGTGTACTTATAGAACATTTTAAACGTGCCGTATGTAAAAAAAATTCCACTTTATTTGCACTATTAGTAAACATACAATAAATAAACATTCAGCTGTAAAGTTCATTTTCGTACTTGCTTGCTTGAAAAAGTACCAAAATGGCTTTATTATATACATACAAACATATTCATATATGCAATGTATATAATATTAAATCGTGTCGCCCAATATCCACAAACATTATTATTTAAAAAAAAATATCAAAAAATATACAGGTTGAGACGTTCCGTCAACGTGATATTAATATTCGATAAGCATTTTCACTGATTTCAAATAACGAATCCCGGGATTTTAAAATCCAGACCATTTCCATAATGAAACAGTCACACATGATTTGTGAAAAAAAAAATTAACAAAAAAAAATGTCTTAATGGATCACCCTATATAAATCATCGATATAGTACAATACATTATTTAATAAAATTTAAAATTTTAATTTCAAAATAAGTATATTTAGCGACTTTCTTTGAAGTCTACTTATGGTTTTCTTTTCAACTATACAACAATATAAATATTTACTTCTTTGGAAAAAAATCCATCGTTATTAATTCATATGCAACTCAACTACTCAAGTGTATAAATATTTGAAGCACTTGAAAGGCTTCTGTAAATATTTATGGTTTTTCTGGTATGTATTCAACAAAAGTATATTACTAAAGTATATACATACATACATACATACTCGTGCATATATACAAAAAAAACAAAGAACTTTAATACAAATCCATGTTGTATGTTATAATAAACCACAAAGACTTAAGTCTGAGGAAAACGTAATTGACCTTGACATCGTTACTTGAGACTTAAGAATTTCATAGTATTTGTTTGGTGTGTTTATATTTACGTTTTCTCTTTATATTTTTTCAATATCTTTTGGCTTTTATTTTTGTATGTAAGCGACCAGGTAAAGTCAACGACCACAGTATAAGATACATACATATATACAATATATACATATATATATAAGAAAAAATAAAATTAAATATGTAATTTCATTAAAAACAAAAGACAGTACAAACATATTTAAATCACATGAAATTTTAAATTAATCATACGCCATCGGTTACACGTTACCCATGAGGTAATATAAATACACACAGCCAGGAAAATGCTATCACAAAAGTACTGTCGCAAGTTCATATCGTGAATTAATTGTCTGTTCTTATTTATAATTTGAATTCATAAAATGTTAACTTTGTTATATGGTTTCAATATGGTCATTATTAAAATAAAATTTAAAAGCAAGTCCTTCTTCACAGAGAGGAATATTTGTTATAATTTGATGTTTTAATCCAACAAATGATAACTTTGTTTAACTATTACTACCATTACTGGGATGTAGTCATGTGCGTAGAAGTTTGTCTTGATATACTTGAATAACATGAATAACTACTTGAATAACATGTGGTTGAAAGTCAATATCTGGGCCCAATTCCAATTATCAAACATTAATCAACTTTTCAAATTGCACTTATCAAATTGCAATTTTTACAAAGTGATAAGAATTTCTGTTCCACAATATTTTTTGCAAATCTCACTTTACACTAAGCCAATTTTTGCAAAGACTTTGCACTCTTTGTAAAGTCTTTGCGCTCTCCTGTAAGGTGAATTTACAAATTGTTTCACAAAGCATTTAATCATCTTTGCATTTCTGTCTTATCACTATTCACTGCTAAATAGAAGAACGTGTTAAAATGTGCCGCAAAATAAAAATGGAAACAAACTGTTTAAAAAAACAAAGGTATTTTATTTGCTACTTTTTAAAACAATAAAGTAAGTATTTTTTATAAAATTACTGTAAATTAAGAAACGGGAATATTTCTTTAAGAATGCCAAAACAATTGTCAATTATGCGCCTCTTCAGCAGGGTTAACGGAATTTCGGAATAATGGTGGTATCAAAATTGACTAGTACCATTAAGTTTGTACCCCTTTTAATCTCTTTTCACTTTTCACCAAAAAATACTTCCCTTGAAAAGTCAGAATTGAATTAGGAAAGCAGACTAAGAACAAACCCAACAACTAGTGCTGTAAAAATAACTGAAAATGTTACGAAACATTATGTCCAAAACTTAATGTCGCAGTTATTTAAATACCTATACATTTGTGTCAATATTTTATATTTGCATCTAAATATGTACATACTTAAATTTTCGCCTCTAAAAAGTTCTATCAATCAATTGACAATGATGATTGATCTACATATGTATCATTTGACAGATATGTACTTAAATTCTGGTTGTTGCAAATAAATCAACTTGATCTTGTAAACAAATCAATCTTTAGTGGTCCAATTAAAGTCTGTCTACGATTTGAATTTGAATTTTCCATTTTACTTTTATTTTTATTTCAATTAAGAGAACACGTGCAAAATGATAATTTGCAGTGTTACTATAATTTATATACTTATGTATATACATACATATGTATGTATGTATGTAGTTGTCGCAAAAACATTTTGAAGGCAATGAAGACAAGAGTAAAATTAGAAATTAGTTTTTATCTTTAGTAAAATATTTATAGAGTTATTCATTCTGTTTGTAAAAATCCGAAGACAAATTCAATGGCGGATATAATATATAATAATCTATATATATAAAATTCAATGTATGTATGTATGTATGTAACGTAAAGACTCCAAAACGGCTGAGCCGATTTTGATAAAATTTTCACAGCCACGCCCACTTTTACGCCCACTTTTTTAAAATATTGTAATTGGAGACCAAACCTCTGGACCGATAGTTTTGAAATTTTCACAACATTTAACTGGGACTTTGGTATGATTAATAGGGCACTTTTTTTACCACGCCCACTTTTACGCCCACTTTTTTAAAATTATGTAATTGCTCCCAATGGCACTCGACTTGCAGTAAACAAAACTGAAAAATAATTTAATAGAAGCGACAATTATAACAGGAAAATATAAAGGTACAGATGTACTTCTGCTACGCATTCCAATGCTACCAACAGATTTACCATTCGATTTTAAACAATTTTTTCCTGTTCGGTTAGCGTTTGCGATGACTGTTAACAAAGTTCAAGGTTAATATCCCGTGTATATGTGTATACTACTGATGGGCAAACTAAAAATATCCTGAAGCTTTGCAATAAATACATTAAAATTAAATAAATAAATGTTTGTAAATATATAAATACGTTTTATTTTTTTTTTATAACGAGTGAAGGGGGGGGGTAGCGAAGCACACCGGGTTTAGCTAGTATATAATAAGAATAGAATATGAATCTAAAATAGGTAAAGTGATAATTAAGGATATTTTCAGGGACAGTAATAAAAACCTGTAATCAATTTTTAAATTGAAAGTTATTTATACGGTCGCAAATTTAATATCAAAGAAGGCAATTTTTAAGTACCGCTCAGCCAATTGAATCAGGTGTGCCACAGGGTAGCATACTGGGTCCTACTTTATATTTGATTTATGCCTCCGACATGCCGTCAGACCCCAAAATCCACACGTCAACTTTTGCAGACGATACAGCCTTTATCAGCGCCCATAAGGACCACCAAGTTGCATCACAGAATTTGCAGAATTATGTTTATAAACTAGAGAATTGGCTAGAGCTTTGGAAAATCAGTGTAAATGAACAGAAATGTATTCATATCACTTTCACATTGCGAAAAGAAACTTGCTCGTTCATCAAAATAAATAATCAAATTATTCCTCAACATAATGAAGTCAAATACCTCGGCATACACCTCGACCGCCGTTTAACTTGGAAGTCTCATATTGAAACGAAACTTACTCAGATGAGATTAAAAGCAGTGCAACTTAATTGGCTAATTGGCAGAAATTCTTCACTAAAGTTGGATTGCAAACTATTGTTGTACAATGCAATACTAAAGCCAATCTGGTGCTATGGAATTCAGCATCAAACATTGAAAAAATTCAAAGGGGTCAAAATAAAATTCTACGTATAATTACTGCAGCTCCATGGTATGTTAAAAATTCTCGAATCCACAAAGATCGAATTTACAAAATATGTGTCAAAGTACGTCAGCAAACTTGAACACCGTCCAAGCCCACTTGCACGAGACATCCTTAACTTTAGTGGACACAATCGGTTGAGAAGGAGGGAGGGATACCCTTGCTTTAACTCAAGCGCAAAACAGATGACTGGATCAATTAATGTGAAATTTTTTTAGTATCATAAAAAATTTTTGTCTAGCACTGGCTGGGCTTATTTTCTTTTTAGTATTAAGATTTGAATACTTATTGTCATTTCAATATATGAAAATTCAATAAATAAATAAGGGCTAAAAAAAAAAAAAAAATTATAAAGTTGTAAATTGTTGACCTTTAGTTTTGTTGTTTGTAAATTTTGTTCGGCATAAGGTCATAAGGTAACAAATTTTTAAATGAAAAATATAAAAATATTTTGTTTTAAAAATTTTTATTTTACTAAATGAGAATTTTTCCTCTTGCGAGTACTATGTAAAAACTTTTTATAAAAATTTTTCTTATTCGAAGATTTACTTCTAGTTAAATATAAATTTCAGATTCTTTTATATTTAACTAGAAGTAAATCTTCGAATAAGAAAAATTTTTATAAAAAATTTTTATTTTATTTTATTCCCAATATTTCGGCCAACTGCTGAACATGTAAGTGGTGAGCTATATGGTTTGGAGTCGTTATTTAGCCATTTTTTTTTCGAAAATTCGGCTGGAAATGTGGTAACGGTGTATCGAAGTATTTTAACAAAAAAAATTTGGTGTCTTATTGCTAATATGACATGTGGTTTCGAAAAGCCGGTGCAACATATCATACAGCTATCGAAACAATGAATATATTGCAAACCAAATTTTCTGATTGATTGCACAATTTCACGAAATTCCGCCGAAGTCTAAAGAATTTAGCATTTAAAGTTATTTTATAAGGTAAATCAATTAAATGCATTTGTGAAATTAATAATAGAGGAATAAAAAATGTACTAAATTAATGAAAAGAACGTAGAAACATTGAAAATTTACCAAGCAGTGGTCGCCCAATACCCTTAAATTCTACACTAGGAAAATCGTGTAAATCCACACTTAACTACTCCACAGTTCAACGACAAAAAAGAACAAAGAACACTATGTATAAATGAAAACATCGAAACAGTTCTTGGGGTGTTGAAAGCCAACAATATCAACGGTCGTGTGGCAAGAAAAAGTTACTTATTTCATGTGCCTGAACAAAATTCGGCGCCAAAACAGCAGATTATCATTAAGCTGTTCCAGAACCCTGGCGGTTTCAGTTCTTGAACGACTCGGATTTTGTAAGCCTTAAACCAAGATCTTAGCGTCAAATTTTTTTATAAGTATATAAAGCCACGTGCACGGAGTTGATCGATTCGCCGCGGTCTTCTCCTGCACTCATCTCTACATCTGTATTCTTCTACACACTATAATTGTAGTCTCGGAAGGTCAATGATGCATAAGAAAGACTTTTCTCACAGAACACTGATGTTCGTTATACATCAGAATACTTTAGAGACGTTTTTGCGATGCGAGCCTTTCATGATGAATATTAATAATGAAGGACACCAGTAAATCCAAATCTGCAAAATAACAAATGAAAAGGTCAAAAGCGGTCACACATTCTCGAAGTAGAATACTATCGCGTGCTTCCGCAAGATAATTGTGTTACTATGACAAGAAAATTGGTCAGATAAAACGAAGATACATTTTGTTTGTTTCTGATGGTAAAACCTTTATTTCAAGGCCACAAAATAAATAGTTTGACCCCAGAAGGTACGTTAATAATATAGATTTGCTTTTCTTCATCTGGTGTTGGTCCAATTTATTGGAGAGATGGAAAACTATGCGCTGTGGATTGTGTAAAAATATTGCAATATCAAATGCTATACTATGCCAGAAAAGAAATGCCACTTCTATGGGAATTTATGCAGGACAATGGTTCCAAACTCACAATCAAAGCAGTTATGTCTTGTTTTAAGCAAAACAAAGTCCATATTATGGTGTGGCTGTATTATATGTGACCTAAAAGTTGATTGATAATAAGTTATTAATAATTCTGAATAAAAATATATTGTTCTTATTGTTTCTCATAAATAAAATAAAATTTCTTTACTTTACTTTTACTCTTGGTGCAAAAAAAAATGCAGTGTACAGCGGCTAGAGCAAACATTTTTAGAAATTGTATCTCCAAACTAAGAGGCTTTGTATATATTTTGGTAACAACGAATATTTTAGCTTGACTTCGTGCGTTTAAGAACATGATAATATTCATACAGATATAAATTTAAATTTAACGGTTTGTTTTCTAGCAAATATTTAGCACAACCAGAGTTGTATATCGAAATTAATGTCAGCTGTTTTAAAAACAGTATTTTTCATTCTCTATTTCAACCTCTTTCTCTCTCTCTTTCTGTTTCCCCACACACTAAACGAGTGAGTTATTAAAAAGCAATGTACAACAAACAATAAGAATTTCACTATTAGAGCATTTACGTATGTGTTTTTTTTAATTTTTTTAGTAAAGCACTAAAAGTCAAAATAAAACGAAGGAATGAGTGAACACCTAAAATTACGATAAAAACAAATAATTGTAAATAACAAAACGAAAACGCAGAATAACAACAAAAAAGAAGTACGATTTACATTTAATAACAAACCAAATAATAAAAGAAAAAAATTTAGGCAATTTAAAAGTTAATTCTAATATTTGCTAGCTGGTCGTATAGTTTGAGTGTGTTTGATTTTACTAAATTGTGTTAAATGAGGGAGGCAAGTAAGTGCAACTAATACACAACGTACGTACACACATACTACGTGTATGTTTATATTATATTTATCAATTTTGTGTTTTATATGGAATTTATTACTTAATTTAAGTGTTAATTAGTGTTAAATAATTTTATATTTTTGCAATTGCAGACACTTTCATAGAGCACACTTTAAATGATTTTTATTAAAAAAATTCAAAGAATAACATTATAATTTTTTAAATAACATCATCGGAAGTGACGACAGCTACCACAGTAATTGAAGAAGCAACTGAAAATAAGTTGAATATCTATATAAAAAAATAAATGTATGTATGTACATATGTATAATATATCACCTCTTAAGAAATCAATATCAAATACTACTTGTTTTCGTCTTCACTCCGCTTTATGCAGCTGGAGGTCGTATTAAAAAGAAAGAAATATCTCTGGTACCAAAAGATTATCAATCAGTAAATACGAAAAATGCAGCGCAATGACCGTGCAACGTCAGCTAGAGCTCAGGAAGAAAATAACAATAAAAATCCTTCAACTACTGCACGTGCAATGCGACCCCCGGCTCGTCATTCACAACGACCAACTTTACGCAATCTAAATCCCGTCTTTCATAAACGTGAAAAATCCGAGGATAATAATGAGTTGTCAGATAAACTACTAAAATTGGCACGCAAAACTGGTACTCTAAATTTGTCCAGCCGGGGACTGGCCACTGGTAAGTTAAAATCAAATGTCCTTTTAGTATTCCATATTTAGTATTTCAATTGATGGTCATTTATTATTGGATTATTGTTGTTATGTTCAATATAAAAATGTGAGCGTCAGTTTTAACAAGCACCTTGTTTGTAGTTAGCATCGGTTTTTTTATTTGCAAATATTTGTTTTTAAATATGCCTTGTTTATGTTTCTTTCTAAAAATAAATGTATTTCAATAAGTGTTCCAGTATGTACATATGGTATTGTTATATGTACATACTGGAACACTTACTCACTCAATATTTCTGTGTTAATTTTTGAAAGTTTTTAAAGTTGTGCAAGAATTCAAAAGTATAATAAAGTAAAAGAATTACTAAAGACAATGTGTATCAATAATCATATTGCACAAATTGAGTTGCTTCAGCTTGTAAGTTGCAAAGTGCAATCAAATTACAATTTAGAAATGATTTTTATCGATTTATATGTATATACATAGTTAGTGTGCAATGTTCTCTGAAATTTTTTTATCAAAAATTACCTTTTAATATACTGTGAGCGCCAAAATAAAGTGAACACTATATATTATTAAAAGAAAGACTCAATTATGTTAATATAAATAATATTATCTACATATATTAGAAAATTATATTGCATTTTTATATACATAGTTATTTAAGTAGAATTGAATTCAGAAAAATAAACAAAAACAAAAAACAAGCAAAAAAATTTAATTAATTTATTGTAAAAAAATATACCAATTTGTACGCTTCAAAATAAATTGAACTGTGGCATTGTCCTTATGCAAAAAACGCCCTGTCATTCCAAAAGTAGTAGCAATTCTCTTAATTTTCTTTATTCTTTATTATTAAAGTGTCGTTCAAAATAATTGCAAGTTTCATAATTTAAAATTAAAACATTCAATCATAATAGACTGCGTGAATTAGGTAAAACCGTTGAAAGCTATCACTGTACAATAAAAGAATTAAAGACATACCAAACACAATACCGTAGAAAATTTGCCTGGTGCAAAACTGAAGTAATAGCTATTGTAAGAGAAGTAAGATCAAACCCAACATCAAACACAATACCGTAGAAAATATGTCTGGTGCAAAACAACCAAAGCGTCTTAAAAAAACTGAAGTAAGAGCTATAGTAAGAGAAATAAGAGCAAACAAACCCAACATCTAGTGCTGCAAAAATAGCTGAAAATGTTACGAGTACGATTTCGCAAATAAATATATAATTGAGCCTCAAATTTGTTGGAATAATATTCTTTTCACCGATGAAAGTGAAAAAATGTGGCGAACCAAGAACGAAGCCTTTAGTAATAAATATGCTACCAAGACGGCAAAACATGGCGGTGGCTAAGTAATGATCTGGGCTTGTGTGGCGGCATCAGTGGTCGGCAATCTTACATTTATAGAATCTACAATGAAAAAGGAAGATTATCTTGACATTTTAAAAAGCAATGTAGCCCATAGTGTAGAGAAATTAAAACTACCGCAAAACTGAATTTTTCAAAAGAATAATGATCCTAAGCATACCTCTAAAATTGTGAAAGAGGAGTTGCTTAATAATTTTCCAAAAAAATAATTGGCCTCGAGCTCGAAAAAACGTTTTTATTTAAAAAAAAGAGTAGCAGAAATCAAAATTTAATTTTCCAAAAACTTTAGATCATTCGCCGCAGTCCACAGACCTCAATCCAATTGAGCACCTGTGGGAATATCTGGAGAACAAAATTAGATAAAGAAATATTTCTTGCAAGGATAAGTTAAAGGTAGTAATACAGGATGAATGAAATAAAATTACGCCTGATTTCACAAAAAATGGTTGATGTCTATGTCTAAAAGATTGTCAGCTGTGATAAAAGCAAAAGGACTACAAACAAAATATTAGATTTTTAAAATACTCACGTATAGCTACTGATGGTCAATAGTATAATTATGATGTTTATTAATACATATTTTTTTTAATGCGGCTGGGGCGCCTTAATATAAGTGATAAATTCTTTTGTGTTTATTGAATTTATTAATTGAAAATAGTTATAAGAATCAGGTATTATTTACTTGTAATATTGTTATTTTGACCTATAAGGCTTGATATTACATAAATGAATAAATAAATAAAATAAATAAATAAAAATATGCAATACAATGTTTTACATAATTTTAATATAGTAGCAGTTTACTTTATTTTGATGCGAAAAATCTGGAACATTTTAGTTAAAATTGAATTAATTTTTTATGTTCCTTATTATTCTAGTTTTTGTTAAGTTACTTATGAATTATGCAATATATTTTGTTTTAAATTTGTACTTTTAGTATATATAATAAAACATTTTTTAAGTGTTTACTTTATATTGACGCTCACAATATACAAAATAAGTAGAGTCCGAGCAAAGCCTTTTTATGCCGAGACAGAAACTAATATTCGCCCAAATACAAACAATTATAATCAAAATTAGTTTGTCTGATAAATTCTGCAATCTAAATTGTTCTTTATGTAAGTTTTGGTTTGTGTATTCGGCTACAATTTGCTCAAACACTGGTTTTCGATCGTACTTTAATAATAAGTAAAACAACAAATTTTTTGCAGTTTTTTTGTTATTTATTTATCATTATTATACTGAGAGCCAAAACGACTTAAGTTATAAAACTGTTATTGAATAATGAATTGTATTAATGTTCTGTAATAAATGAAATTTGTTTAATAAACACTTGCATCATTTTAAATTGATTAGAAGTTTCCAATATCTATTGATGATAATCAAAAAGTAGGTTCATTTAATTTGGGGTAATTTTTCACGAAAATTTAATTAATCAAATTAATATATTTTATTTTATATTATGTTTACTTTTCCATTAAAAAATTTACCAAGTAAAGCAAAAAACCGCAAATTTAAATATATGAGTATGAAACGTTTTCTCTCTCGGCTTTAAAGCACGGTTTCACACTATGGCAGTGATGCCCAATGTAGTAGTATTGGTGAGAGTGACAAAATAACACTGGAAGAAAACAATTTGCTAATCATTTTATTTAGTCGTCAGCGAGATTGCGACGAAAGCACATGTGTGGCGGGTGTTGTCATTTTTTTTTCTGTTTCTTTGTTTAACATAAGGGAAATAGTAAAATTAATGAATTAATTACCCATTCCTTCAACTTTTTAATAAAATTTTTTTTATAAATTTTAAATTGTTTTTCTTTTTCTTCCCCCTGCAAATTATTCATATCTTTGTGAACATCTTCAAAATGTTTTTTTAAAATATATGTCTTAGTTTTTTAAATGTCTTATGCCAAATAAGACATTGCATGTCATCAAAAGCATTTTGTAACATAAAATACTTCTCGGGTGGCATCATTAATATATCGCAATATTTTCCTTTTTGATTTCCATTGTTTGTTCCAAAAATATTTTATTAATAGGCATTCGTTTTCTTTTATCTTGAATCATGGATAAGACACAGCAGTTCTGCAAGTGTATTTTGTCTCTCCCACTCAACATGCTGATTTCCTATTGGTTGATTGACGATTAAACAAAAGAGCGTAAGTATACGTGTGAGCTCAATTTGCTGATATCAGCCACTACTGGGCATCAATGCACTATGGGATAGTTGTTGTTTGTTAGTTAAACGTAGCTTAACACGCTGTTAAGTTTTTTTAGATATTATATTTATTTATTGTATTATTTTCTGAATGATCTAACAATAAGTGTTTCATATCTTATATCTAATAAATATTATTTATTAAGTTCAGCCAGTGCCAGCTTACTTTCCAGTGACTTATACTTACCATCTACATTTTTTAGAAGTAGTTTGGTAATGATAATGGTTTGGTTCAAGTTTACGAAATTCAGAATCAACAACATTTTAATAATTACATGTTGGTTAATTCAAATCTAATCTAAATAAGTCTTTACTTTGTAAAGTAAGTTTTTATTGTTCAGTTAAACCTAAAACAAATATAGACGGCCTTCAACCAATGATTGTGTTTTTCACTAATGACATTTAGCTGTCAATTTTGTTAGCATTGCAATGTTTTTCGGTCAAATCACACGGATACGGACTCAGAGTTGTTCATAGAAATATGGCAATTATTGTATACTAACCTCAAACCTTAAAGATGGAGGAATATTGAGATTGTCATAAAAATAAGTTTCATGTCAAGAGACATCACAAAACGCAATTTTCTTTGGTTTGGTTCATATATGACCAAGACTACCATATAAGAACTTTTTCCTTAATCATTTAAATGCTCATAATTATCTTATAGGCATCGTTACCAAATTGAAATTCGACATCAATAACACTGGTTTACAAATTTTTAATTTGGAAAAATACCAAGAACGCCACTTGCCTAGATAAGTTAATTGGGACCTCCTGAACACGAAAAACGCTGTAATTTTTTTTTCTAAGTACCGTTTTTTAGATAACGGTACTTTTGTGTTTTTCGGTGTATGGTCCCATTCAAACCCTTGTGGAGCCCAACCGAAGAGCCCGATCGAGATGAGTGGCATATCGTTGGAAAGGTAATCGAATGCCTTTTCCACCGATATGCTGCAAATTCGGGCTCTGTACGGTGACCAAGCATTTAATGAGTGTTAAGGTCCAGCTTATTTGGAGGCATGGGAAGCATTCCAGAACATCGTTCACAACTTTTTGGGAAACTACAGAAGTCCTGATTACGCAGAGAAGATCAATACATTACTGCAAAAATTCAATGCCATTGGTAAGCGTTGAGTGAAAACATGTATATCAAAAAGGCCGTTATGATTTAAAATTTATTCTTTTTAACCTTTAGGTTCAAATATGACACCTAAATTACACTTCTTATTCAGTCATTTGGATATTTTCCCCAGCAACTTGGGCTCCGAAAGTGATGAACAAGGTGAAAGATTTCACCAAGAAATGGAAGAAATCGAGAGACGTTACAAAGGCTGGTGGGACGAACAAATGATGGCGGACTATTGTTGGTTCCTCATTCGCGAAGATCCATCCGAAAAAAACGTAAGAGTTCAAGTCGCTCGTCATTTTAATTTAAATTTTTTGAATTTACGCCGAATATAGTGTGTAAGCAATGAAGATGAAAATATTGTCGTTCCACAAAATCCTTAATAAAAACTATATTTTTCATCCGATTTTTTTCAAATTACTCTTAAAATGTTGGTAATTAAATAAACTATTTGGATAAAAAATAAAACATTCCAGATATTAACTGTAACGTAGAAAAAAAATTAAATAAAAAAGAAAAATTTTGAAAAAAACGTAAAAAATAGGCAAATTTCGAACTTTGAGGTGCCATAACTCAGCTATTTCTTATCAGATAGAAATTTGCAGCATATCGGCGGAAAAGGCATTCGATTACCTTTCCAACGATATGCCACTCATCTCGATCGGGCTCTTCGGTTGGGCTCCACAAGGGTTTGAATGGGACCATACACCGAAAAACACAAAAGTACCGTTATCTAAAAAACGGTACTTAGAAAAAAAAAATTACAGCGTTTTTCGTGTTCAGGAGGTCCCAATTAACTTATCTAGATAAGTGGCGTTCTTGGTATTTTTTGGCTGTAAACCAGTGTAATTCTCATACTTGTATATATAAAAATCGAACTAATGAATTTTGTAAATATCGGTCCATATTTGATTATAGGACAACTTCCGAAAATCACATAAATACGCATAAATCTGTCAGCTTAAAATTCGAGACAAATAATCCTTATGAGCAGAAAAATCGACGTACCAAATTGTATGACTATCGGATAAAATACACTTCCAAACATTTCCGAAAATTACTTAAGAACGCATAACTCTCTTATAAATCTTCATATTTTTAAATCGCAGTACCAAATTTTTGCGGAGATCGTTTCATTATAAGATAGCACTTCCGAAAAACACATTACCTACATATTTATCAAATAAATATTGATATCCAAACAACATTTTCCACAGCAATACATATATGCAAAATCGGTTCAACTACAAAATTCAGAACAAAATGTCCGTCCGTCCGTTATTTACAGATAAAATTTTGAGAAATGTATGAATATGAAATCTTTATTTGAGTCGATAGAACGATCTAAGTATATAATTCAATGTTAAGATGATTTTATGTAAATGTTGACCGCGGACACGTCTGAAATGGTTCATACGCTGAGAATGCGTTCACCTAGAATAAAGATTATTAAAAAAATCTTTATTCTAGGTGAAATTTACCACTAAATATTGATGGTGGTATATCCCTTTCAGACCTAATAGGAATTGTTTGTAATTTTTGGAATATGTGATCTCTACAGAGTATGAACATATACGAGTAATCAATGATTAGGTTTTATCATTTTTATATCTTTCAAGGATTTTTAGGACACGCACTCTTGATGCATCACGGTCGATTTTCATTAATATTTTTGACTAAAACACATTTTTATTATATGAAACGATTTCAATTAGTTTGAAATATTAAAATTTATAATTTTTTTAGTTAATATAGTACATGTGCACTTTATTAGTTGTAAACGATTAATACTTTTGCAATTAAAGACACTTACCTTCACGGCTCATTTTGCTAAAACTGAAATGCCACTGAAGAAATTAATTCAAGTAACGGTAAATCAAACAGAAGGGAATTGAGAGAAGCAAATATTAAAAACAATCAGCCAGTCTATTTCAAATTGGGTTAACAGAAGCAAAAATATTGAAACCTAAACCCACCCGCACAATCGATGCATCACGATCTGAGAGGGAGATATACTCGTATGTATGTATGTATGTATATAAGATTCAAGAGTTCTAATGATGCCCAGTTAAACTTAGTTTAAAAATAATAGGTGAATAACAAAAATTTAAGTTTAAGCTAGAATTTCTTTGCCCTGCCCCAAAAACAAGATCTAAGCCAGCGTTATGAAATTTTAAATATGAGATTATCTTTGGATCTTTTGATATACTTTTTTGAACTATTATAAACGATTATTATATCTCAATAACAACTTATTTAAAAACATATATTTGTTTTTGCTAATTGGCATAAGTGTGTCAGTCATGAATGCCAAGACACAAAATGCAACTAAATGTCAATTATCATTTATTTAATATATAAACATATATGTATATACATATGTATGTAAGTATGTATACCTATATAAACAAACATAAATATGCATGTTAATGTACAGACTTGACAGTGAACCTAAACTTAATACAAAGTCACACTCCATAACTGGAAACCTTAAACAACAATATATATACATACATATATGTATGCACATATGTATGTAACTAATAACGTAATATTTTATAAATCACGACATTCAATAAAGCCATATAAAGGAAAACTAAATTTCATGCCTCGCTTAACAGAAACATGAATTATTTGCAAAAAAAAATGGAAAAATTAAATCAATTGCAAGTAAAATAAAAGATTTTACACTAAAATGGCACAGTTTCTAAAAAGCTTTTGAAACAAGCAAAACATTACAAAATTTACACAATTAAAAAATAAAACTATCCTTCAAAATTGCTGCTACAAAGAGTAAAACCAAGGTACTCACATCATTTTGCATGTGTGGTCCTTATCCCAGGCGACGTTATTATCACATACGTGAATTCCAAATGTCGGCTAGTGAAACGGATAGAAAAGATGAAATTGAATTGTCATCCTTAGAGCCAGCAAAAAATTGTAAATTATTTATGGATATTGTTATTAATTAGTATTAATTAAATCTATATTTTTAGTACCTGACAAAGTTTATAGCATTAATAGTGGCGATGATGATAAAGAGGTTACTTTAGAGTCCTTGGTGGCCAACGAAGAGGATGCTTGGTGGAATAAAGTACCATTAAATAATTTAGATTTAAGCTCTAATCAATTAACTCAGCTATCACCAAAGATTGCTAATCTATGTTCGTTAACTACTTTAACGGTAAGTTTTTATTGATTTTTTTCTCAATATTATGGATGAATATATAAATAGTGTTTAAAGGGTAAGAATCAGTAGAATTATTTAATAGAGATAAGAGCTGAGAGATTATGGGGATAAATTAAGGGAATAAATGGGTAATAAATTAAGTAACTAGGGATTAGCTACTTTCGAATAAAATGGTATTAATAAAAGTGTAACTGGAAGTTAGTTGGTTTTATTGTTCTACAATAGGATTAGTTGAGGAATAACATTAATAAATTGAAAAGAATAAAATATAACTGAAATTTAGCCGCTTTTATTCTTAATCAGATAGAATTAGTATGGAAACTAGCTAATTCTATTGTATTTTATTTGGAGGAATTAAATTAGAGTTTGTTAATGGGGTTAAGGTTTTATAACCGAGATGGTTATATGGAAAGATTATGTGGATATATTCTGGTATTATAAGGGGATCTTATAAGAATAAATGATAGAGTTTCTATTTATGTGACTTGTATTTACTAATTGCAAATATACATATGTGCTGGGATGGGAGCAATTGAGGTCTGGCCTTGTGGTTTGCTGGTTACTAATTAACTGTACTTTTATGGTATTTAAAATCGCTCGGAACCTCAAAGGCTCGTTATTTAAAGCTACAAATATGCATTAAGCTACAATTTCAATTTGTGGATTATAAATTCAATCACAATAATGTGAACAGTTTAAATTACAATAACATAAACAGGTTAAATTCAATTACTATACTATAGTATTGTAACAGGGTTGGGAAATTCAATTTAAATGATAAAAAAAAAGTTATAATTTAAATAATGGATTTTCTAATTTTTTGGGGGGAAAATGTTTCAAAACTCAAACAACAATTTAATGCATGAATTTTTATTAAAATTAATATATATTGCAGCTTTACGATAATGGCTTAAACACTTTACCCAAAGAAATTGCCAAACTTGAAAAACTTTCACGTTTGAATTTAAGTCGTAATAATATTAAAGAATTACCAGCTGAATTTTTCACTTTGCCCGATTTGCGTTATTTGAATTTATCTTATAACAAATTGGAAGAACTACATCCCGATATAAGTGATTTTCACATGCTGGAAGTGTTGGTAAGTTTACACATTCCTATGTTTCTTAATATTTAATTAATCATTTTTATTTTGGCTTTTATTATGTATTTTATTAATTTACATTTAAGTTATGGTATAGTTTTATGTTGGTAATTTTTACTAGTGAATTAAAAAAACAGTAATTTGCTTAATTTTATGGAATTTAATAAATTGTTTTAACAATACAGAGTTCGTAACATTAATATGTAGCGAAATGAAAGGGCCGTAGTCAAGGAGTATTAGAGTTTACGTTTTGAAGATGAACCCCACAAAATTTCCAAGAGCGGAGCAGTGAAGGCTCAAAATAGAGCAGTTTTGGCAAAAACTCGTGTTTTTGGTTATTTATTTATTCAAACATTTTTTGAAAGCAAGTAAAGTTCTTAGAAATCATGGTTTTCGTTTTATGTGCATTTAAAAATTTAAATTTCAAAATTTTTCCAGTTTTTTCTAAATATCGTGCAGAATTTTAAACTGATTTTCCTCAAATTTGTTTTATTTTCCCTCAGATACAAAATATTTTAAAGCAATCTATATATTAAGTCCAAAAATTAACGTTGTTGCCTTATTTTTGGATAAATAATTGTCTTAACTCCTTTTACATTAAAAAAAATTCTTTAAGAATATACTGAGAACGTCAATATAAAGTAAACACCTAACGATAATTAATTATTTATACTACAAGTACAAATTTAAAACAAAATATATTGCCTAATTTATAAGTAAACAAAATATTTAATCATTACCAAAAACTAAAAAATAAGGAACATAAAACATATATTTAAATTTTAACGATAAAAATCTGGTATTTTTCGCGTGAAATTAAAGTAAACAGGACCCTATTCCACAAACAACTTATCAACTTTTCGCTTTGCTCTTATTAAATTGCAATTTTCGGCAAAGTGATAAGTGTTTATGTTTCACAATATTCTTTGCAAAACTCTTTTCACAAAGCTAATTTTTGCAAAAACCTTGCACGGAAGGCGTTTTAAATACCTTCGATGATGTACTTTCGTAATCTATATAGGTAGTTCCTTAACAACGCCTGTATTCCATGAAATACGTAATCCCAAATTTGTCTGACTATTTTGAACCAACTTTTCTCATAAAATATTTTTGATTTTTATAAATTAAAGTTAAATTTAAATTCTTTTCTAAATTCCCACTCCCATTGTTTGTGTTTTTATAATTTTCCATTGAATTACTTTGAGTATTTTTAAATTTCCATTTTTCTGAATTCTGAATTTTATTAAGTAATAAAGTCCAATTGTAATAAAATTCCTAGAGAGGAAATATTTTTGAGTGTTGAATTTGGACCTCATAAACCCAACCGGGCGATGTCAGAGGTCCTAAAATAGGGAACTTGAGTGTGTATGAAAAAATTCACTATGAGTTAGTAACTGTTCACAAATTAATTTTGACACGAGAAAAAGACAAGGAATACATATGTATTATATATCAATGAATAGGAAATAGTGTCTAGTTTTTAAAAATATATACCTACATATATAAAACTTATGACAAATAAGAAGTTAATGGAAGACTTTTTTGGATAACAAGGCAAAAATAAATGTCATATGTTTTTTGCTGAAACCAAAAAAGTTTAAACTTGAATAAAAAATTATTGTTTATTTGATCTTTTTTTTAATTAAGATTTTAAATATTATAATATTGAAATAAAAATTTAAATATTTTATAAAAAAGACCTAAAGATTTACTGTCGTATTCATAAAAAAAATAAAGTAAGTTTGAAGTGTGCTTTTAGACAAAATTTTCATGCAAAATTTTCTTAAAGTACATTTGAAGTCTACTTTAATTTTTTGTGAATAAAGGCATAATGCCCTATAATAATTACCAAAATCTTACTTATGAAAAATTTTAGATTTTTTGTCATATTGTCAATACCAGGGGTCGGGGTTAAAGAAACATTTTGCATATAAAATCGGTTATGATTTTTGGACATCAATTTTGCTGTTTGAGAGCATTTGCTGTTAAGTTGAATTTTACATTCAAAATAACTATAAAATTAATGACTCTGGTGCCCTCGGTAAAAAAGTTTTGTTTTTGTTTTTTCTTATAACATATTTTCTTTAAAGTTAGCTTTTAAAAAATATAAATATATTACATGTTTTCCTGGAAATTTATTAAATAATGTAAAAAATTATAAAAGTACCTTTTTATGTAAAAAATGGCAAAAAATCAAATTTTTAAAATTTTTGTAAGTTTTAATGCATATAACTTTTGAATGTGTGATAATATTTGAATAATTTCGTTTATAAAAGTGTTATTAATTCAGCAAAAAATATTCAGATAAATTGGGAAATATTTAGATCCGTTATTAGCAAAAAAATTAGGCCACCTCTAATTAGCTGCATTTAGAATTTGGAATTTTTAACCCGGGTTAAAAATTTGATTTTCATATGGGAATATCTGGTAAGAATTGGAATCATTTTCAATTTCATACACATCCGAGAAATTACAGATTTATTTTCGTTTTTCCCCAAATTCCCCCACTGTGTGACACGTATTAAACAATAATCAATTTCCCTTGTTGTAAAGTTATAAAATAAGATTTGTGCTTCCGGCACATTAAATTATTTTCATTTCGTCGTACTTAACACAAATATCTTTAATAAGGTGTAAATTGTAACTACATACTTAATAACAATTAGAAAACACATAACAAGTATTTATAAAAAAAAAAGTATTGAATAAAAATATCAATAAGTATTAGAAAATATCAAAAAAACTGGAACTGCAATTTTAATATCAAATTAAAAAAAATAATATTTTTGTTTGGTTTTTAAAATTTTCTTGTACTGTATGTATTTGAAATAATGAAAAAAATGTATATTATTAATATCAATCTCAATCGCATTTATCATTTACATACATAAATACTCATAATTTAACCCATATTTTTATAATCTAAAACTACTATTATTTTATTTCCATACATATTAAAAAAAACCTAAACAAAAGGATGTATCAAATAATGAATTAACTGAATTGCCAGGTGGTATTGGTTTTTTGGTGCGTCTAACAACGCTTTTACTAGCTTATAATCATATAAAAGAATTGCCAAACGACTTAGTCAATATGCGTTGTAAGTTTTCTGAAATAAATGAAAAGAAAATACAAAATCTTGTATTAGTTGAAATTCAGCACTTTTTAATAATTACATCTCTCCTCCCCAATTAAGCTTTACAAAAATTGGATTTAATGCACAATGATCTGATCGCTTTACCCGAAGACATGGGTAGTTTACGTAAACTACAGTGTTTGTATGCCCAGCACAATGACATCAAAGAGCTGCCCGATTTTGTTGGTTGCGATTTACAAGAACTACATGTTTCCAACAATTTTATAGAGGTTGGTTTGCTAGCTGGTATCACAAATATTCCAACAGAAAAATACTTTAGTTTTTAATTTTGTTTTAGAAAATACCCAAGAATTTATGCTCAAAGTTGCCGCATTTGAAAATATTCGATTTACGTGATAATAAAATTACACAATTACCCAATGAAATTGCCCTTTTGCAAAGTCTTATACGTTTGGATATTTCTAATAATTCTATCAGTAATTTACCCTATTCATTGTCAACGTTGGCACATCTAGTGAGTTTGCAGGTGGAGGGAAATCCCATCAAATCGATACGTCGCGATATACTGCAGTGTGGTACGGTTAGAATATTGAACACTTTAAAAGATCGTGCGGGCGGTTTGGAAGCAGCAGCTGCTGGTGATGATAGCAACAGCATGGGTAGTGATGGTTTAAATAGTCCTAGAAGGCCACCATGTTTGGGTGAAGAAAATTCCGTATTTCCAGACAGGTATAACATACATTATTAAATTTGTTTATCTTTTTTCATAATTTTAAAAATGCCCATTTAGATACAAGCTCCGCAAGACTCATTGCTTAACTGTAACTATGCAAAATCTAACAGAAGCTTCCGATGATGTTTTTAAAACGGCTTGTGAGGAAAATGTTAATATTGTAGACTTTTCACGCAATCGTTTTACTAGGCTACCGGAAGGGTAAGTGTTATATTGTCATAGTTCTTGGTAATAATAGTTATTTGAAATACAATTTAAATGTGTTTTTTTATTAGTTTGCTACTCATGAAAAATTGTTGCTCGGAAATGGTTTTTGCCAATAATCTAATCAGCTCTGTGCCTTCATTTATTTCCCAATTTACGCGTTTAAGTTTGGTAAATTTATCCTGTAATAATCTTACTACTCTACCAGAGGAATTTTGCGTATTAAATACATTGAGGGAGCTTAATATATCAAATAATAAGTAAGTAGAAGCATAGGAAATCTTTTTAGACCATGATAAAAACTTTTGTCTTTTACAGATTTGAAATTGTGCCTACTTGTGTTTATGAACTTCAGGGCCTAGAAATTCTCTTGGCCTGTGACAATCGCATTAAAGTAATTGATGCCAGCAGCAGTGGTTTAGGAGCTTTAAAACGCCTGGCCACCTTAGATTTGCGCAACAATAATATCGAGCAAGTGCCACCGATTTTAGGAAATTTAAAAAACATAACGTAAGTTTTAAAGCACAGCTTGAAAATCTTAAAAACCTATTTAAATAATTTGAAAATCATACAATTCTTTTACAGTACTTTGGAAATCATTGGTAATCCATTTAAATTGCCCCGTCATCAAACTTTACAAAGAGGAACAGATGCCATAATGTCTTACTTAAGAGACCGTATACCAGTTTAAAAACTAACACACACGCCTGACAACACACCTATAGAGCACAAAATATTGAATTTTTTTTTTTTAAGAAAAATTTTAAAGTCAATCATCATAATATGTAATCATAAAAAATCATGTGTAGTTTATTGAAAAAACTTTATATTTTATTTATTATTTTAATAATTGAATTGCCAAAAGATAAACTGAAAAGAGTTTTATATATATATTTTGTATTTTAGCAACTAGTCATTTATTATCAGAGAGTTACTAATTTAAATTTTTAATTTTTTTTGCAATTTTATGTTTAGCATACAAATTTTACCGATTTTAATTCAAATAATTGTTAAAAATTATATACATACATATGTTTGTATAGGTATATTTGAAAAGCACTTTAAAAATAAATATTTTATATACGAGTATATATGTAACTGTTAGTTGAGAACAAAAAATGTTATTTGTGTTGCAGTTATTTTTATTTATTTGTTTATTTAATTGCTGTCTACCACTTCAGCTTTTAAACGTTTTGCTAGAGATTTTCTCAATTGTAAAGCTGAGTTATTTGCAGTAACTTCCACTGTTTCCATGCCACCATTCGATATTGAAACATTCTCCAATAATTTTTGTGCCACTTGGGCAGATGTTGGACGAGCTGTTGGACGAGCTGTTGTTTTGGCTACAGTTTCTTGCAATTGTTTGGCTCGCGTCTTCTTTTTGATTTCGATTATTTTATCACGTTGTTGACGTAAGTATTCCTGGCGTGTTAACATCTCATCGGGATTGACCTGTGTGTAACATTAAATTTAAGAGAAGAAATTCAATAAAAGTATTGTCATAAAACTTATTACATGGAGCATAGGAAAAAATAATCAGACATGTGATGGAAATCGAAAACGAATCAGTTTTGGAAACACATTTTAATGCATTTATAATCTAATTTTTAAAATTTTTGTTTTAAAATTCTCTTTAGTAGCCCAATATTGTTATATTTAATGTGATAAAAGTTTTTCAATACAGAAATGTTACGAAAAAATTGACTTTTAAAACTCATTCATTTTCGTTTTCGATTTCCATCACATGCCTGAATATAAACCAAGGTGTATTTAATAAGGATTCAAGGCCTTGCAGCGGACTATTATTTGTTTATTTAAGTTTGTTTTTTTCAAAAAATATTCAACTTGTAAAATAAAACAGCTAAGAGTAAACAGACTAAGCTTTAATGGCAGGAATTAGATAGCCCAAGCTCTTAAGCAAGGTGCTTGTTACATTGATCGTTGCAGTCATGTACGAGAAATTGCAAATTATATGTTCTTTGCAAGACATGATTTTAGTGTGTTCTTGCAGGACGTAAAAAAAATTCTGTATTCAAAGCGTAATTTCAAGGACTCTGAAAGAACTAGAAAGTAATATTTGGTACCGATGGATATTAGCTTTGCAACAAGATACAAATGAGTTTTGGAGCATTGCAACTACATTACATATTTGCAATTATGAAAAATATTTAAAAATTGGTAATTTTTGGAAAAATCTTTTTACTCAAATTATCAACATTTCATTTGAACTACTAACCTTTTGATTTTTTTCAAAGAATAAATTTAATCGTTCAAATTTATCGGTAACATCCTGTCCACTGTCATCTTGGTCCGGTGTTACAGAAGCCTCTGGTGTTTCAGTTTCTTTTTCCACCGATTTGGCAATGAAGTCTTCAACATCTGTCAATTTATCACTGACGAAATAAAATAGAATATGTTTAATACTTTTTACAGTTGGAACTTTTTTATGAAGTTAAAATTAACGATTTCGAAAAGAAAGTTAAAAATGTTTCATACTGTAAATTATACAGATAAAAAAATAAATATTCAAACTCATAAAAAGTTATAAGAGCAGTTTTATTTTTAGTGTTACTGAAAACAAAGAAAAACTGTCATAAAACATTTACGACCCAGTAAAAAATATATGGATTAATCCATAATCGAGCAATAAAGGAGTGATGACTTGTTCATTCATTTGGAGTAATAAGCGAGCTATCAAAACTTTTTTTGTTTTGTTGTCTATGGCTCGCTTAATATGGATCAATGAGGGATGTATCAGTTCGTTTTGGTTTTTTTTTTCTTTGACACAACTGTAAAATATTTTAGTTTAAATATTTTTCGATAAAAATCAGACAATTTTTTGCACGAAAACTTTCTATATTCAGTGGGATTCGTTGCTATTTTTCGTTGCTGTTAAAAAATCTCCTCAATTCCCTCAATTCATTTCCGGTGATGCCACTCAAATTCAAGAAAACGGGATTGCAAATTTCATTTCCGCCGTTGCTATTTTTCGAGGCTTTCTTGTTTTCGTAAAAAATAACCAAATTTGTATTTATGCTCTTTTAGGAGACAAAAATGATTACTCCCTTTATGCTCTTTTAGGAGACAAAAACGATTACTCCCTCTGTCGTCATTTTCAAGATCAAAGGGAGTACTCCATAAGGAGCTTAAAAGGAGTACTCGTGTCTGCGGACATGCTGTGTTAAAAATCCTATGAGGTTCGGAGTTTTATGGAGTAATCCATTACTCGCAAAGGAGCGCTCCAGGATTACTCTTTGGATGATCATATTTTTTACTGGGGAGTTAGAGTGAAATCATGGTGTAACTATACGAGGTGAGTGCAAATCGGCAACAAATACAAAACAGAAACAACAGGCATTTTGTTTGTGTAAAATAATGTACTACTGTCAAAAATACTCGAAAATGTATTACTTTTGACATAAGTCATTTGTAAACAAAATCAGTCAGCTGTGCTACTGCACTCACCTTGTATAATTACACCATGAGTGAAATGATAAATAGAGTTGTGCCCGGTCGTTTATTTCAGTGACCGGTCATTTTCGTTCATTTATCCAAGACTGATTCGTTCATTCAATTCGTTCAATCGTTCACTTTGAACGAATGAATACGAGACCCTTATTGAGTGTGATTTTTTTCTTGTCTTTTGATAAACAGCAGCGGAACGAAATTGATCCGTACACTATTGAACGAAAACCGTTCAGATAAATGACCGGCGCATTCCGTTCAATGAAGTGATCCGTTCATTTTAACCCGTTCGTTCATGAACGACACAGTTCTAATGATCAACTTAAACCTCAAACTATATTTTTAATAAATTTTTCTGTATTGACCCTGAACATGTATTTTAATAATTTATTACTGGACACCTAAAACGTACCTCTGTGAATGTACACTATCTGTGGGACTATCAAAACTGTCGTGTTCCTGCAGTAGAGCCAATTGATTTTTCTCAATCAAATCCAAGGCTTGTAGCTGCAATTCAATATTACGTTGAGTCATCATGCGTATGAATATTTTTATATCATTAGCAGCCCAAATCTATAAATATAGGTAGAAAATACAACAAAATCAGTGCAAAGCTTTGCTATTATAATAATCGTATTCCTGTGAACCTGTTGGAATAGACCCTGATGAAATTGAAATGGATTATCCTTGTGCTGTTGCTTACCCTCCATGCAAGCCATTTCAAATTGTTCCGGTGTTATTTGCATTTCCTCCATAAAACTACCCAACATATAGTCCACCAAATGTTTGTAGTCATCATGGATGTGCATAATATCTGAATTATTTTCATCCAGTTGCAGATTAGGATCAAAGACTGAACATGGTAATAAATATTTTAGTAATAATATGTAAGTAGGTATATTGTATTAATAGGTGTAGTGTCATTTGGTAAAGTTTCTGTTTATACTTACTCAATGATTTTTCCTCAATAAATGTCTGCAAAGGTGCATTCCATACTGGTCCATGTAAAAAACACACCAAAGAATCAAATACCCAAGAATCATCAGTAGACATATTTAGCTTTTTCTTCAAAAAAAAAAATGGTCTTTATATTCTATTTATTTTTTATATCGCTTGCTGCGTCGTAGTTCCTTTAAACGTTTTGTGATTTTTTTTCGTTTGCAGGAAAATTTTGTAGTTTTGACCTTCTAGTTGCCAGGGGTAACATTTGATGTTAGTGGTGGGTTACTAGTTGTAATACGTTTTCATATTGTACATGCATATACGAGTATGTACATACTTTTGTACTGTAAATGCAGTCATAATAAATAATGTTTATGGACTTTATTAATGACATTATAGTTTATGAGTTATCACAATCAAAATATATAATTTTCATGGCATTTTATGCACCCAACAAATCTTTATATATTTAACATTAGCAATTTGGATCTTTATATTCAGCTAATATTGTTAAAAAAATGTTTTATTATATATGTATTCTACAAGTACAAGTTTAAAACAGAATATATTGCATAATTCATAAGTAACTTAAGCTAAACATACACAAAATATGTAATTCAATTTTAACGGAAAAGTACATACCAGTCAACAGGTAGATTAAAATTATATAGAAAATATATGTATGTATATGTATAAAAATGATTATATTATTGTATTTAACCCTGCAAATAACGCGACTAGTCCATACATGCATGTAAAGACTAGTCCAAAGAGGAGTAGGAGTACTCCAAAACTACTCCAAATATATGAAAAAAGTGGTCCATTTAACATTGCGATGTCCTAGGACTGGACCATATAACCCATCGGAGTAGTCCCAAAACTACTCCATGGAGTACTCACGAGGGTTAGTTTTAAACAACAACTCAATATGCAGTCGTGTTAACACGAAAGCATGTCGTTTAACTACAAACTCTTGTTTAACTATGACATGGTCCATGACTGCATTACATTGGACCATGTTGTGAGTAGTCCATATCATCTAAAATGGATCACGTAGTCCTATATTATTTGCAGGGAATATTTTTGCAGTCCTTTTGTATTTACAACAGCTGACAATCTTCTAGACATAGAATCAACGAGTTTTTTTACTAAAATAAGTCGAAATTTTGTTCCATTCATTCTGTGTTACAGCCTTTAGGTTATCCTTGCAAGAAATATTTCTTTGCCTAATTTTTTAGTCCAGATAGGTCTGGGGACTGCGAAGGATGATCTAAAGTTTTTGGTCAATGATTGAGCACAATTTTGGAGGTGCATTGTGCTGTTGGAAATTCCAGTTCTGCGCTAATTCTAATATCTATACACTAGGGGCTACATTGCTTTTTAAAATGTCAAGATAATCTTTCCTTTTCATTGTAGATTCTATTAATGTAAGATTACCGACCACTGATGCCGCCACACAAGCCCAGATCATTACTTAGCCACCGCCATGTTTTGCCGTCTTGGTAACATATTTATTACTAAAGGCTTCGTTCTTGGGTCACCATATTTTTGGGGGGTTTTTGACCCCAACTTTCATCGGTGAAAAGAATATTATTCCAAAAAAATTTGAGGCTCATATACATATGTATATATATTTTTTGGCGAAATTCAAACGTTTGGTTGTTCTTCGATAGAAAGGGCTTCTTACGTGGCACTCTATCATGTAGTCCATTTTGATGCAAATATCTTCTAATCGTTCTCGCGCTTACAGGTTTTCCAGAAGTTTTCATAAAATGTTCAGCTATTTTTACAGCTCTAGGTGTTTTGTTAGCTCTTACTTCTCTAACATAAATTTTTGTAAGACGCTTTGGTCGTTGTGCACCAGCAAATTTTCTCAGTATTGTGTTTTATAAACTTGTCTATAATTTGTGTAGTTGTATTGTAACTTCCAACGATTGATGCCTTCCAAAGATTTTACCTATTTCACGCAGGGCTTTACCTTTTCTAAGTTTGTCTTCCCAGTGTAAATTTTTCGATACTTAACGTTACAACTGATATATTTTATTGATAAATTATAAAACTTGCAATTATTTTGAACGGCACTTTACCGCTATACTTAAAAAAAATTAAGAATTGCCATTACTTTTGGAATGACAGTGTTTTTTGCATAAAGATGATGCCTCTATTTACTTTATTTTGACTTGTAAATATTGGTCAATTTCAACAATAAATCAATTAAATTTGTAAACGCCTTTTTGTGAATTCAATTTTACTTAAAGAACTATTTAAAAATAATGTTCTTAATATAATTAAGCTTTTCTTTTAATAATATGTGGTGTTGAATTTATTTTGACGCTCATTGTACGTTGTAATTCGCAATAAAGTATACATGCCTACGGCTATTACAAGATTCCAGATACCAAAGATTCAAAATGGATGGTTAATCGTATCTCCACAATGATGCTTGAATATCCCTATAGCGTTGATACCTTGCCAAGATTCTTGACAAAATAGTATTAATGGAAGAAGAGGAGCTAGTTAACTTTTGTTCATATTATATGTGTCTTTATTATAAGAGAAATTAAAAATGTGTACGACATTTTTTAAATATTTATACACATTTAAAACTATTATTGCAGTTTGGCTATCAGTATATCGTATATAGTATACGTATATCTCTTTCTGATATTCTGTTATAACTTATCCAGTTAGCTGCTCTTTTTATAGCCGATATTTCAGACTGAATCCTAATTCTTGGATGTAGACACCGCCGCCAACTCTCTCCCCTTTTTTGGAGCCATCCATATATATAGAAAGACTCATAGCATCCAGATGTAGACCCTCCATTGATTCTTACATACTTACAATTTTTTTGCACAATTTTACAAAAGGTTTTAAGATTTTGTTTTAACAAATATTTTTTTCTGTTAAATTCCTTTTATCCAAATAAAACTCCATTTTTGTTTTCGTTTAAAAACTATTTAAAACTATTTTTAATGATTTTTGTTTTCCTTTTTTAAATAATTTGTGTTTTATAATTTAGAGTTGTTGTTGGTTGATTTTGTTTTAGATTAATTACTCATATAAATGTTATTTTTTTTATTATGAAGACATTAAAATCCTAAATACACAACTTAAAAATCAAGACAAATCATTATTTTTGTTTGTTTATTATTGTGTTTTTGTTATTTATAATTTTATTTGAATTTGTATTATTACAATTATAAAGCCTTTTTATGGAAAGAAAACAACAATAAAATGTTTAACAAATAATTTCGTCATGAACATGAACAAATTTCAATTTGAAAATATTAAAGATTATTTATTTTATTATTTTTTTTTTAATTTAAATACATATACGAGTGCATACCAGCAGCCAGTTAATAATAATAATACGTTAGAGAAAGAGGCTACAGGTTGCTTTAACCTGTGGCCAAATAACAATAGACCCTGTTCGGTAGAAATAAAAATGCTATTTGATTTATTTTCAAATGTTTCCAATTTCAAGCACAAAATCGTAAACTTATTTTATACTTTTTAGATTTTTTTATATAGAAATATAATTATAGGTATTTAGAGTTAGTAGCCTGTGTTTAAAAAAGAAAAGACTTTGTCAAACGAATTTTATAAATTAATGTGGATTCACCCATTCGTTCTGAACAAAATATTTGTTCAAACAAAGATTTTTTCATATGAAATTTGACGAGGTTTTTTGAGAGAGAGAAAATATTTTTTACGAACAACTCTCAGCTTGAGCTGGTGCCAAATTACCGCATTCGTGATCGAATGAGTTATCGTATCGAAAAATGATTTCGATATCGAAATTATGATAAAATGTACTAAATTTCTTGCTCGATATCGAATGCCATAATCTCAAATAAGAAAATTACGATCAATTTTACTCGATATCGAATGCGGTAATTTGGCCCCTGGTTTAATTTTATATTTTGTCTGGATAAAAATGAACTAAGTTGTCAATAGGTTACATTTCTATCTGTGGTTTTTGTGAAATTAAATTTTTCATTTCATTTATTTCATAAAAATTTTGTAAATTCTTTATGAAAAATATGCACAATATTTTAAAATAATTTAATATTTGTTTTTTGACCCTTAAAAACTAAAGCAAAATATGGCAGCTTTGATTTTTAAAAAAAATCGTTCGAAATGGGTTAATCGCGCTGCAAAAAACTCTCAGTAAAAAATTTTTCTCTGCACAAAATGTTTGTTCAGAACAAATGGTTGAATCCACCTTTACAAAGGAAATTCTTTGAACATTAAACATTTTTAAATTTTGGCATTCTTCCCTTTTTTTGTAAATTGAGTAATTTCAAAAACGAATAATTGTCACATTGAACATTTTATATATTAAACTGTTTGGTTTACAGGAAAGTGAGTAGATAAGTCATTCGATTTTCAGAACACCAAACTATGTGACTTCGTTTTCAAAATTAAAACATTACCAATATGTATTCATTTGTATTCGAAGCAGGCTGTAAGCCCGCTTTTACACTTTTCAATTCTGCCTCGTCAAGGCAAGTATTTTTGGATGAGAAGGGAAAAGTGAAAAAAGGGGTACAAACTTGACGGTACTAGTCAATTGGCTTATTTCCTTTTGTTTTTTTTTTTTCTTTGATGCATGTTGATTTGCATGAAAAAGTGCGAAAATTAAATTGACGTGTGTGAATGAAATGGCAAATTCAAAAGAGAATTGAAGAAAAACTGGTCAGCTAAAACTGACGAGTGTGAAACACGACCAAGTATAAAATAAAAAAATAAAAAAACAAACATGTTCAAAATTTTGGAGTAAATTGGAATTTTCTTTAAGCATTTTAGAAAGCAAACAAATCCGTATATGTATATGTATTTTAGAGTGAAATGAAAGCAATATTTAACAATTATATGAAATTTATAATAAACAAAAATAAATAAGTTGTTGTTTTTGTTATTAATTTAATGATAATTTAATTCCTTCTATTCAAAGGTTTACAAACTATTGATTTTTATGTGTACTATATATTATATTTAAGGAAATCATTCTTTATAAATTATAAAATACACTTACAGTGGTATGTGGTTTCTCTCCACTATGAAATACAAATAATTGTTTAAAAATGTTTATGTTAAAAATACAAAGAAAGTATTAGAAATAAAACAAGGAAACAAGGAAACCTTTTGCACAAAGTAGTTTGTTTAAGAGTTATTTTAAATTTATATATATATATATATAATGTAAGTATGTATGTATTTATGTATATGTAAACTAAACAAATAAAAACTTTTCCATAATATTTATAATAACTTATACAAACAAAAAAAAAACTTGATTTGTTGGAAAAACGTTTAGGTTTTCCATTTTTATTATTAAAGATAATTTATTTTATTTTGAATATATTTGTATTTATTTATAATTAATTTATTTTCTTAACATGACAAATATGATGGTATATATAATTTTTATTTCCATTTTATTATTTCATTGTGAGTTTTTGTTTTAGTTATGTATTATTGGCTGAGTTTAATTTATTTAATTGTTTTATTTTTTGTATGTTCAGTAAAAAAATTTTATTTTTTTTTTTTTGTTTTGAATTTTTTTGATATTTTTTTGTTTTGTTTAAATTTACCTTCAAGGTTAGAGCGTTTGTTATTTTATGACCTATAATACAACAATTGTGTTATTTTAGTTTGAAATTATAAAAAAAACGTATTGAAACAAATAAGAGAATCCTATTAACTACTGAAAAATGGATTTGTTAAAGGAATTTTTTTAATTTCAAGCAAGAGTTATAAAATATTTAGAAAATCAAAGAAAATATTTAAATTTTCTTTGTTTTGTAATATTTTGTTTTTAAATAAAATTTAGCATATCTTCCAGCATTGCGGTTTAGTTTGATTTGCTCAAATGTCCATAAAACAGGATCACTGAGAGGTTTGGAAAGAAAAGAACATTCGAATCGCTAGGTGTTAAGCATACAAGTTTAAATATTTTCCATTTTAAATCATGTTGGTTTTGTAGTAAAACGTACGGCTGACATATATACATTTATGTAGAGTTTTGAGCTAATCCGAAATAAAGATTTGATAATCGCGGGGATTATCAGATTCTTATTGCGGACAAATTGCATCCTGATGACATAAATTACAATTTAAATGTTCGATGTAAATTTATTATTTATTTATTTATATATTTTTATTAACAATTTATTATCTGCCTTTTTGTAAAACATTTCACGGCCCCTCTTTATATTTTTATACATCCGAGTGTTCCGCATCTTTCTATATCTTTTAACAAGTTTATTATTAATCTTTAAATCGAACGATTTCAAAAACGAATAATTGACAGATTGATGTCCTGCATATCGCTCGCATTTAGTACATTGAAAAATATTTTTTTTTTTATTTATTCATATATATTGTAATGTCCTCGAAAGTAATACTACTAAATCATGTTCGATTCGAACACCAAAATCTATGAATTCGTTTAAAAATTAAAACTAGACTAGAATACGGTTGACAGAACAAGGAGGAATATCCAAACTGGAGCCATATTACCGCAATTTGAGATTATGGCATTCGATATCGAGCAAGAAATTTAGAACATTTTATCATAATTTCGATATCGAAATCATTTTTTCGATATGATAGCTCACTCGATCACGAATGCGGTAATTTGGCCCCTGAACACATTTAAAGTTTACTCTTACTTACAATGGGGGTTATTTTCCAAATACAATGTATAAAGTAAATAAATTAAAACGATTTTCTTTTCGGAATAAACCCCTCCCCCTGTATTTAACAAGAGGACTATAAATATTTGGAAAAAAAAAACAATGTAATGTCTGGGGGGTTACTCTCTATTGCGATGCGAATGCAAATTCGATGCGTAATAGTATCAATTTGTACGCTTATTGCATCGAATTTGCTTTCGCATCGCAATAGAGCGTAACCTCCCAGTACTAAAAGTTAGTTAATTGCCCTCCCTGTTCTGTAAATCAAGTGACCGCAAACAACAGCGATCGATTTGACAAAACGCATACTCAATAAATTGATGTTGTGTTTTTATACCGTGACCGAAAATAACAGGTTCACTTTATTTTCAATGGCTAACTGTCACCATTTAAAATCGTTATTTAATTTATATTACTGAGAGAGTGATTTATATAAGAACATTTTAGGTTAGTGGTTAAGAGAAATAGAAATAATCAAGATGAGCTATTTATAATTTTTTTTTTTCATAAAGGTCGTTATAAATTTTATTTTCAAAAATAAAAATAAATGGCAAAAATTAATTTTTGTTGTTAAAAAGCAACAAAAACGAATAAAGGTCATACCAAACCATGTAAACAAAAATTATTTTATAAAAGTTATTTAAAGTGATTTACATATTTTTAAAAACAAAATTTAAATTACTATTTTGATTATGTGGACGAGTTATTTTCGGTCTCTGATTTACAAAATACCAAAATATATATATATTCATTTGAAAACGAATACGTTACACGGTGATATTGCATTATTAAGCCGCATCAAAAGTCGAATAAATTACTCGAATTCGTAATCAATAATTTAAAAAAAAGAAATAGCATCCCTGTTTATTATACCTACCAGTATTTGCATATTCTAAGCATGTTGTTGTTTTACAAAACACCAAATATTCGTATGCGTGAAATTTGGTTTACATAACACTGGAATTATTTGGTCTTTTCCTGCAAATAGACTGTATTCTTACAACTAACATTCGTTCCCTGTCCTGTAAATAAAGTCGAATCGAAAAGTTACCCGAATTTGATTTACGGAACAAGAAACAGATTCTTTAAAAATGTTGCTGCAGCAAAATACAAGAAATTGTTTATGTAATTAGACAGATTTATAAGTAGAAATTGTTGTAGTCAGAATTACCCGTTTTATTGTTAACAAAGCTGGATAATAATTGAATGCTTTTATTTAAGAATATTTCTGTTTAATATATTTTTTATACTACTTAATTAAAGTTGATAGACGAACTTTAAAATAACATGAATGTCATGTCAAGATCATCACATCATCATAGATCTGATTAATATTTACGAAAATAACTTTTCGGAGTATCTTTGCAGAAGTAAAAAATATGCTAACATGAGTGAGTTTTTACACATAATCTATATTACAAGGCCAAGAATTATTCGCCTGGGGGATTATTTTGTAAGTCATTTCAAAAGAAATCTCGTTCGAATTTATATGTTTTATAAATTTTATTTCCAAAATGTTTGCTTTGAAATACATTAAACCCCTTTGGTTTATAGCAGAGATGTATATTTTGACAGTAATAAGAAAGTTAAAATTGCGATATTTGTTTTATGTTTTCTCTGTTTGATTCCAATAATTTTTGATGCACTTTCTTATGACATCAAAACACTCTGCTGTTTTGGTCTTACAAGTAAGCATAACCTGCCAGTTTTCTATATTGTAGTGCTGTGCTGTTGCAAACCTACATGTTTCTTTTTTCTTCTTTTGATAAGGAAATTATTTCAATATTGGGTTTTAAACGGAATCAAAAGATTTCACTTGAATGCTTGCAGGCAGCAGGCAACCACGTAAACTAATTCCTATATGGTAAATTAAGCAATTATATTCTTATCGTATGCAATAAACAACTCACCAGTACTGAAATATCCTCTTATAAACAATTTAAAGTTGTTTTACAATTAGTCTTGATTGTCCTCCAACTGCAATATTCTTAAATATTTGAAAGTTTAATTTAAAGAAACGTCAGCTACTATTTTAATTTATTTTTTCTTCATAAATACCTAAATCCGGTAATATATTCCACAGTACATAGTAACAAGCCAATAAAACATTGTGCAAACCTATAACTACCTGCATACCATATAAGTTTTAAGATTTTAAGTTATTAAAATGTCTGTATATAGCATTTTGGCAAAACCTAAAATAATTTAATCATTCACACACCTCGACACATGTTACATTGCTTACAAAAATACGTTAAGAGATCAATTTTTTGCAAAAATTCATAAATAAGTTTCATGAAACTGTCCGTAATATGCATATCGTTGGTCTCATGCAGAAAGGCCCCAACTCGCTATTTTTTCGAAATTAGTTTTTTTTTGCGATTTCAATGCATTTAACGCAAATACACCTCCTCACAAAAATTTATTGCAATAATGTAAAAAATAACGCTTTTATAAGCAGTTGTAAAAAAAAAGTTACATGTTGAATATTACAGTTTCTATTATGTTTTACCTTCTCCTGCAAAGTTTCAAATATGCGAGTTAGGGCCTTTCTACATGAGACCATCGATATGTACGTGTAAAATAAATTCCTTAAAGAAAGCCATTTTTCTAAATAAAAAATAAAAATTGTTATAAGCAATTAATTTCGAATATAAATTACCTTCTTGTGTTGCTCGTTTAAATTTTGAAACATTGAATTAATTGCTAAGTAAATTGTTTTCCATGTGTTTGAAAACGTTTTATATGTATATTTGTTGTTGTGTTTTAGCTTTAAAGAAAGTAAAATTTGTTGCATTACTTTTTAATGTTTGATAAGTTTCCCCTTTTGTTTTTTTCTTTATTGAGTTGTCATCATTTTATAAGAGATTTTTTTTTTTTTTTTGTAATTTTATGTTTTTATTATTAAATTTAATTTTGTTGTTTTGTTTTTGTTTTTCTTTATCTTTGTTATACTGAAATTTTACATAACTATAATTGTTGTAATTAAAGTTTCATCTTCTCCTTTTTTGATGTTTTTGTTTTCGTTTTTTTTTTTGCATTTCTTTTTTTTTTATTATAAATGTAGCCTGTGGCTAAAAAAAAAAAAAAAAAAAAAGTGATTCCTCTTTTAACTATATAATATGGTAATTTTTACTTTTTTAAATCAAGTTTTTCTTTTCATTATATATAATATTTTTTGTTTTGTTTTGTTTTATATTTTAAAAGTTAAAAATGTTTGTTCTTGGGATTAGTAGTTGTATTATTATTATTATTGTTGTAAATGGATGAAGACGTCATAACAACGCCAGCCGAGTTTGAAGACGATGATGAGGATGATAATGATGATGTTGCTAATGGTAATGGTGGTGGTGATGACAACAAAGCTGACGACGACATAGACGCCGTAGAAGAAGCCGTTACCGCTACCGCCGCTGTGGACGACGACATGGTTGCGAATGTTTTAATAATTGTTTCAGCTGCAGCGGCCGCTGCTGCTGCTACAGCAGCATTTGTAGCGACCGTTTGCTGATGCTGGAATTGATGGTGATGATGTTGATGCTGCAGATGATGGTGGTGGTGCTGATGCTGTTGATGATGATGGGGCTGATGTTGGTGTGTAGAATGTTGTAGGTGATATTGGGTTTGATTTGGAGGGTGTTGCTGTTGGTGTTGGTAAAGTTGCTATGCCAAACGTGGTTTCTTTTCATGTGGAGACTCTTCGTCATCTTCATCTTCTAACTCATATTCATCACCCGAATCACTACCATAATCAACAAGCTAGAATGATAGTACAATAGAAAAATATATTGCTATAGAAATTCACTTAGAAAATAAGAGAAACAATATACATACATACATTTATATGTATGAACACATAATAGTTTATTCAGAATTAATTTTAATTCATTTATATGTAATTTGTATTAGTCCCAAGATTTCGTATGGTTAAATTTTTGATTTCACAAGAATATTTTAATTGATTTCATTATCTCTCTTAAGGTAAGTTTAGACGATATGTTGAATCAGCATATATATGCTGACAGCCATATGATTACAATTAGCAGCAAATTCCTATGTCATATGTTAGACGTTTATACGATATGTTGAAAGTAGCAAATTTTTTGATGTCAGCATATGTCAGCAAATGAAATGTCAACATAAGAGTTAGCATACGATTTTTGTGTTTATACGATATGTTGAATTTTATGTGGTGCTACATATGCTGAGTCGTATAAACATTTGTTTGTGAAATTAGTCAGTTTGACAACATTTTTCAATTATTATTCAACTTCTGTATTTTATGTGAAATTTTTGAAATAAAAGTAAATAATAAAAATATCAATAAAAAAAAAACATAAATGATGACGTGGGAGGAAATTGATCTAGCTATTGCGTTTTTAAGCAAATTTTTATATGCAAATCTGTCTTAATAAACGTTTGTTAAATTTAATAATCGTTTTTGAATAAGGGGGTTATTATTTATTTCTAGAGACCTGGGGCCAAATTATCGCATTCGACATCGAGTAAAATTTATCGTAATTTTCTTATTTGAGATTATGGCATTCGATATCGAGCAAGAAATTTAGTATATTTTATCATAATTTCGATATCGAAATCATTTTTCGATACGTTAGCTCATTCGATCACCAATGCGGTAATTTGTCGATTAATTTGAACAATGCCGCCGGCCATTATATTGCGTTTTGTGTTCTTGTGTGTGTATGTGTGTAGGTACATATGCAACAAGAATTGTATTTACATAAAAAAAACTATCGGCAGGTAGTCTTAAAGGTCGTGATACACTATCGTACACAATCGTACGATTCATTCAGTGGAAAATCTGACCGATTTCTATCACACTCAAAAAAAAATCGCAACAAAGTATATCATAGGTGCCACACTATTACACAAAAAAGATGCAAAAACATATGTTTTTGCTAATGTCAACAAACGCAGTTTTCCGCCATTTAAATTAATATTTGTGTTCAATTATTTTGTTATATGTGAATATAATAAATTGTATAAACTATACAAACAATTAAAAAATGTTAAACGTCGTCTGTCCTTTAGATTACAATTTGTAATTTAAATCAATGAAGCCGACATTGTTGTTTTCTTACCAGCTTTATTAGAAAATACAACTCTGATCGCATATGAATTTGCCATATGCTGAAAAGCTTGCATACGCTTTTCAACAAATAACATATCTGTCAACATACGCAGGAAATTTGTCAAACACTAATAATATGCTGTTTACACGATATGCTAAAATTACCAACATACGTTTGTTGGCATTGTTAACAAAGTGTTAGCAAATGTTGTTAAACATACGTATGCTGAAAAAATTTTGCGTTTACACGATATGTTAGCACTTGTCACAAATTTTTCAGCATAAATATGCTGATTCAACATATCGTCTATACTTAGCTTTAAATAATGTTAATGTTTGTGATGACTAAGAGCTAGTTTCTGGGATAAAGATAATCTACATTTTTCGCTTAAACCTAGATTAAACTAAAAATTGTGTTTCTCAGTTATTATTTATTTGATATATAATCTAGGTTTAACTGAGCATCATTGGTGAGTTAAACCTAGATATAAAATGTCAAAATATAAACAGCTGAAAAATAAAATAATCAATTCAACAATTGAAAAGAAATTTACGACATTTTAACAAAAATTAAAAAAAATGGATTATTCTAGTGATGATGAGGATTTAAGTGATTCAAACACATATAATAACTTAAATATGTCAATTGTTAGAAAGATACGAACAATAAGGACAAATCCAAATCATTTCTGCATTTATACCGACGCCGAATTCTTTCAAAGATTTCGCTTAACAAAACAATCCGCATATAATGTTTTAGAACTAATTGGACCACACATTAAATCCAAGTTTAAGTTTTCAAATATTGTTATTGACGCGGTTGCTTTTTGCGAAAATTTAAGATATTGCCATATTTATATAAAAATTAGGAGGAATGTCATATGTATTTTGACTGAACAGTACGGCAATGACAGGAGGTAATCCACTACTGAGAAACACAATCAGTAGTTAAAACCTGGCAAAATATATTTGAGGTTTAATATAACAGTGTGTTAAGCTGAGTTTAACTGGCAAGTAAAAATCTAGCTCTAAGAGGAACTTAAAAGAGAAATTGGTGTGATTTAAAAGAAAACAGTTATAGTCTAACAAACAAAACAAAAATTATTGCAAAAATATATCTACATTTTAATATATGTATTAAAACTAAAAAAACAAACAAAAAAATGTTCGTTTTTCACGTCACAGCTTGTTTTATGCAGTCAATTTTTACTGTACCAATAGCTCAATGCAGAGTTATTAGTTTTTCGTTTTTCTTTTTTCGACTTCTATTCAATATTTTCTGAATTGTGAGTTTGATTTTCTAACGTCACGTGTCAATTTGAAATACATTGTTCAAACTAGCCCGCGTACAACGATAGAACAACGAGAATAGGTTTTAAACCATTTTTAAAATGGCCACACACAGCTACAAATAGCAAAAAATGGTTAACATTAAAGCTTCCACAGTCCAAAAAATCATCGAGCGCTTCATTATTCAAAATCTGATCCATATCAAAGGCATATGTACATATGTATATTTTTTAATAAATCTGTTATAGATATTTAATTTTATATTGGAATTATGCTTAGTTTTAAATGCCAACGTTGTCTCAACAAAGCCCTAATGGCACTGAGACCATTATATATAAATTGTAAAACATAATTTTGAATTAATTGTAATAAAAAAAAAAAAACTGGCCTCCTAAGTTTAAGCTGACCTGGGAAAATAATGTTGCGTTGAAACTGTTCGTCGTGTCTTGCGCCAAATTAATTTAAATGGCTGAGTTGCACGCAAGAAACCTTTTTTAAACCCGAAAAAACAGACTGTGCAGCCTAATTTCACAAAAGGAGGAAAGGAATCTACATTTTGGAAATCGATGAACTTCGCCAATGAATCTAATTTTAACATATTCAGTTCAGATGTCATGTTCAGATGTATGTTTGGTGGAAAGCAAATACAGAACTTAAGAAAGAAAACTAAAGGCAACAGTGAAGCATAGTGTTGGCAGTGTCATGATTTGGCCCTGTATGCCAGCTGCTGGTACTGGGACTTTAACGTTGCTTGGGCGAGTATTACCCAAAAACTGGTCGCATTTATGCCAAATCGGCCTAAAACTGTTGTAGATAATAAAGGCAATCACACCAAATTAACTCGTGTTAATTTCAAGTTTTCGAAACCCATACGTATTTGCATAAAACATAGCACTGTTATACTATGTTTCCACGACGACTTGAATCTCCTGCTTCGCCTTCTGAATCATGTTTATGAATCATGCTGTTTACATGACTAATAAACTTGATTCGATTTGACAGTTGTCTTTAATAAACAAACAGAATAAAAAAAAAACAGAATTTACAATTTGTGGAAAATAATTTTTTTTAATGGACAAACAAAAGTGATTGGAAATTAGTTAGCTTATTTGGAAAAAAACATACATTCGTACGTATTTACTTTCTTTACTTCCAGCAACAAGAAAATAATTTGCTTTGTTTACAATAATATTAAATTTTTACAGCTAGTGCAGGTAAACTTGCGATAAAAATTAGAGAAGAGTGTGCATTTTTTCGTGCTTCGCAAGTAGATGCAATATGAATCTATTTGATTCGCTCTTAAAATTTTGTATGGTGAAGCAATTTGTTTCGCACATGATTGGGGTGTGAAGCATGAATAGAGAGCGAAGCATGTACCGTGGAAACATAGTATTACTGAGCTAAATAGCGTCAAATTTGTTAAATATGTAAATAAGTGTTTGTAAAAATCACAAATAGCATAAGAAACGTTCAGAGTTTTGGTTAGTCTGATTTGAGCTTAGTCAGTGACAGGTTATTTATTTAAACCGCCTTTCGCTTACCTTCTTTAAAATATTTTCCCCAGTTTGTGCTGTGGATGATGGCTCTGCCTCTTTATTTTCATCTACTGTTGCAGTAGTTGTATTAGTGTTTGATTTATTATTCTCATTAGTGTTAAGTTTAGCTGCTTCGGCAGCAGCAACTGCTGCCGTATTTGCTGATACCCCCGAAACACTTGCAGCTACGGCCGCCACGGCGGCAGCTGCTACTGCTGCCACGGCTTCGCTAGAAGCCATCGATGATAAAATTTGGGTAGCCGCGGCAGCAACTGCTGACTCTGTCAAAGCACTTGTCGTAGGTCCTGTCGTTGTTTGCGTCGCATTCGATGTTGATGCTACACCGCCACTTAACGCTAACTCCTGCTGTTGCTCTACTGCTGCCAACTGTTGTTGCAATTCAACAATATCACTCTGTTGCTGCTGCTGTTGTGCTTCCAAGTGAGCAGCTGAAGAGGTTGAGGCCACACCGGCCGCTGCCGCTGCTGCTGCAGCCGCTACCAAAGTGCTATTTAGATTCAATTGCTGCTGCTGTTGATAATTGTGCAATGGATGCTGTTGCTGCTGATGCTGGTGCAAGGCTAAATTTGCAGCTGCGGCGGCGGCAGCAGCACCCAAATGAGCGGCGGACGTTTGTTCATTACTATTGCAATTACTACTACTGCTACTGGTGGAGGGTGTTTGTAAGCCGCCGGTAGTATCGCCACCACCAACACCGCCGCCACCACCGGTTGGTGAAAGACTCGTGGATGACGTCGTTGTTGTGTTTAGATTATTAGTGCCAGATGTGTTGCCCAACATACTGCTGGTACCATGTTGTTGCAGCTGTTGTGCATTTTGTGGCGGTGATTTTTGTTGCAATTGAGATGTTTGAGAACCATTCTTTTCGGTAACGGCTGAAAAAATAAACAAAGGGGTCAAATTTAAGCTCAACATGATATGAGAACATGTACGTAAATAATAAAATTTCTTGAAAGCTTTAAAATTTTGTGTCAATGTTTTTGGTAAGTTTAGCCCGTAATTTAATGTATGTATGTAGTAATTACATTTAAAATAAAATCTCAATTACTCACACTTCATGACGCTATTATAGGTTTCAAGTTCTTCTAAATCTTCCTCTTCGTTAAACCACATTTCTTCCTCCTCCTCCATTTGCCGTTGATCACGACGAAAACGATTACCGCGTATAATTGGAATGCCACTAAGAAAAAGAAAACATAGAAAATAAAGTTCAAAGTAACCGTAAGAGTTCTCTCTCATCATAAATGTAAACTTACGTATCTAAACCCATCTTATCACGATCTTTTATTCGCTCTTGATATTGATCATAACGATTTTTCAAATATTTAAACGTTTGTACATATTCGATTTCATCAAATATTTTGCTAAATGTTTCAACAAAATAAACACACAACGACTTGATATCTTCCAGTTTAACAAATTCAAATAATTCCAATATAGCAGATTCGAGTAAATTATAACGACCATTATTACGTATGAAGGCATCCACAACAGGAGCAAATAGATTTCCTTTAACAATATGTCTATAAAATAAAAAATAAAAAAATAAAAAAAGAATTATGTTTAAAGAGTTTCACTTTTTACTACATATTACTTCAATAAAACCTACCGATTATAGAACTCATCTTTGAGGGCAACGATTTTTCTTAAAAGTCTTAAAGCGCCTAAAACAAGGAACGTATGAGAACTCTTCATGAGTACTAGAATTCTCTTGAGGAGATCTTTTTGTATTATAAAATTCTTAATATGGTAAGTATGATGTTCAACACAAAATGATAAAATATCTAGTACAATTCCCAATAGTTGTGCTGTTTGATAATCTTCATTTTGTGGACGATCGTCTATGGTGTTGAGCAACAAAGGTGCTAAAAAGAGATATAAGAATTGTTTTTCAAATATGTTTTATTTAAATGAGGAACAAAAAAATCATACCTATTAAGGTTTGTATACTGTGTTTGTAGAAGAAATTTAAGAAATCACCCTTTTCTGTTAACATATTTTCGGGTTCTAACAGTATTTTAATAATGCCCATCAATTGCACAGCAACACCTAATTCTGGTTCGGAATCATTTAACATTTGTTCAATGGCAATATTTAACAGCATTCGCTCCTGGAATTTTTAAAACATTGGCATTAATGTTTCTTAAAGTAGCAAAATAATTAAGAACTTACACCTTCTGTGCGATTAACTTGTTGCAGTGTATAATTACGTACGACTAATGGCGAAAACTCGACAATGGCCGTTAGTATATCAATAGAGGCCGCCTTTGTTTTCTGATCATTCATTACCAATGTTATTTCCAAAGCTTGCAAAATACCCAGACACGTTAGGGTCTTGTAGAAAGAATCTTTACCCTGCGGCTGTAGGTTTTGCGCATAATTACAAAATTCCTTTAGAAACAAAACAATGTCACGACGCTTGGCATCGCTAGTATTTGGATCGGTAAGTAAGGTAAACATATCAACCAGAAAACGTTCATCCTCCTGGATGAGAGTGACAATTTCGACTTTGTTAAAGAATATAAAACTAGATAAAGTATTTAACATATTATCCTCTACGAATACCGATGGTGTGGGTAATATTATATCCTGTATATACTGCACACGAAATGTTTGATGGATTTTCGCTAGTAGATCCTGATTTCTGATCGGAACTGCTTCGCGAAATTTAGCCCATTGTTTTAAATACTGACGATGTTTCTTCGGTTGCGTTACACTGGGATCATACTCCAGACAACCCACCACATCGAAAATCGTATCTTCAGCAAACATTATTTCGAACAGTGCATTTTTGTTTAATAGAAATATGTTTTTGAATATTTCGAAGAGATGATGTAGACCTTCGGTATTGTCGAGATCCTCGCATACATGAAATAGATTAAGTAATTTCTTTATGTAGTTTTCGGATTCCAATGCCATAGAGAGTTTCTCTTTGCGCAACGGTGTGGTCAAACAATTCTGTATGACTTCGGATATGTCTTCAAGGCGGGCCAATTCACAGGGAGGCAATTCAATAGGCGGTGCTGTATCTGACATATCCTCGAAACGTTCATCTTCGGATTCTTCGACAATGTCTTGCGTGATTTCAACAGATGGATCTTTACCTTGAACCTAGAAAAGTTGACATTGAAAAATCAATCAATTTTATAAGATACTGTAGTGTTCAGCTTCAACCATATCTATTTTTATTTTAAATTTGGCGCTGTGAGTAATGGCCCCAAAGAAACTATAAAATTTAGTCCTAATTATGAAAAATTACCCCCAAATGTTATGAAAAATTACCTCAAGGTTAAAATGAAAGGTGGCCCAAATATGTAAATGTATTTTCACCCCAAATTTTGTATTTTTTTTTTTTAATATTTCCAATAGTAGTATAGGGAATACTAAAATTTTGCACGAGATTTTTAGGGTAATTTTTCTTTTTTATATTTTTAGTATATTTTACAATATTAACCAATGAAATTTAGCCCCAAAGAACAAAAACAAAATTTTTGCGCTCTTTTTTCATTTCTTTTAAAATGCAAAATTATCCCGAAGAAAAAGTGCATTATAACTAGTGCGACCAACTGGCCCGGAAAATCCAGGACTTGGCCCGGTTTTGGAACCAATGGCCCGGATTTTTATGTGGACTTGAACAACAAAACAGTCTATTTCATTGAAATTTGGCACAATCGCATCATATTTTAATGGAAATTAATTCTTTTGAATAATTCATTTCAAAATCATTTTAAAATGTGTCTATGCATATCCCCAGCAAGCCATATGAGTCCAAAAAGAGTTTTTTCTGACCGTTCATGCTCTTTATGAGCCCAAAAAACAATCATTATTGCTCCGAAAAACTTCAGAAAAGAGGCATTACATTCGAAAATGGTCCGTCAGAAAGAGCTCTTATATGTCAGAAAAAAATCTTTTATGAGGGGTTTTTTGGGCTCTGAAAGAACTCTTAGATAATGTGAGAAAAGTCTTTTATGAGAGTTTTTTGGGCTCAGAAAGAGCTCTTACTTACATCATGTTAAAAAAGAGTCATTGCAATTTTAAATACAATAAATTTAAAGGTCGCATTTATTATTTTTTTTTTAATTGTTTTTACTTAAACAAAAAGGGACTCGCTGCTGCACCGAATAGGAAAGATGTAGAAACAACGATCAAACTTATGGTTGAACAGAATTGGTTAAAACCTAAGACAACAATGTAGAATTGTTTGACGAGTTTGGTTACATATTGAAATTTATTACCCCAGAGAAAATTAGCGAATGGAATAAAAATAATACTCCTACTAAGCCACGTTCTACTAAACCACATCAACGTTGGGTGGAATGTTTCAAACATTTTCAAAGTAAGAATGTATTGTACACCCGCTTCGCGCGAATCATTGAATATATATTTTGTTTGCCAGCAACATCTGCAAGTGTAGAGCGTATATTTTCGTTAATCGCAAAATTATGGTCAAAAGAAAAACTCAACTCAAGCTAGATACATTGAAACATATGCTATTTCTCAAATATAATTTAAAGTACGAATGCGTTGAATTTTACGGTTTTTTCAAAGAATCCCCAACATTGCTGAAACAAATTCCATCACAGGATAAATACGATTTTGAACAAAAAGCGACAGAAAACTAATTTCAAATTACTTATAACATTATAATTGTCTAAATTTAACTTGAATAATAAAGTTTTTTTCCCATTAAAAATGGCCCGGTTTTAAGTTTGAATGTTCCGGATTTTAGTACTTTTTTCGAAAAATGTCCCAGTTTCGCTCAAAGTTGAGGTGGTCACACTAATTATAACCCCAAACAAATTAAAAAAGGACTAAAAATTTCGTGTTTTTGTAGTCGGTGTAATTGTTTTTTTTTTAATTTTTCCTTCGGCCATTATTCTCAGCGCCTTAAATTTATTTTATTAAGTAGAAAATCGTTTGTTAGTTGAATGATTCAGCTCACCTGGCAAATTTTTTCCCATATTTCATCACAACCTGCCTTTTCTTGAAAACTCAAGGCCAAATCAAAGTTATCGCCTTCCGACCAAACAATTAAGGTATCCTGTTGTTTTTGATAAGCGGTGTCGGGTTGTATTTTACTTTCCAAAAGTAAGCTACCATCTGATTCAGCGCGTACTAACAGAGATATGCCTACAACAAACACATTTAAACATTAGTTAGTAAATAAATGAAACAATGAAACTTTCCGAAATACTAACCTTTAAGTCTGTCTACATAATTTGATGACACATGTCCCGTGCCACGATCATCCCATTGACGTTCTGCATTTAAAGCATACAATTTAACACGTCGGCGGGTATCGGTAGTCATTTTGTTAATGATTTTATTTTGAGAGATATTTTACACAATTTACTTTTGTAAAATATATACTTTGTTCAAAAATAATTAAACTAAAACCGCCGCTTAAGGTTTTTATATTTATTTATGTTTATAAATGAATATGCGGCAGAGAAACACTGGAGCTTATTATTATAATTTGTTTTTTTTTATGTAGATTTGGGAATCAGTTTGTTTGCTGTTGTCTAGCGTCCCAATATGTTGTGGCACACGTGTCAAGTAGTTATTGTTGCAAATCTTATGTTTTTTTTTCCTTCTTTCGAATTAAAACAACAACAATGACAACAACAAATTTGTTTTTAATTTATTAATTAATTTATTTATTTATTTTTATTAATTCGTCTCTTCTTACGCTTGGAAGAGATCTAAGTTAGTCTGTTTTCGTTTTGGGAACGAAAATTATTAAATTGTTGTTGAATTATTGTTCCTTTTTATTTCAATACTACTTTCTTTTACTCAAAATACCTATTTAACCAAAATAACGTATTGAATTGAATTTAAAATTTTAAATTTTAAAGAATTTGAGATTTACTCATTTATACAAATTTTAGTAAACATTTTTACTTATATTATGTAATAATAATGCTGTTCTGTTGACGGGGATGGGGCCTGTCTGAAGAATTATTTAAAGGAAATCTGAAAAAAAAACAAACAAAAAATAAATATAAAATTTGTATGGAAAATTAGGTATTAATTAATATATTAAACAACGGGAGTGAACTTTACGTTTTTCACAAATAGCAACTTCGGAACTAAACACGATTGCTTAAAAGTAACCGATTTTTTTAATTTTTTTATTTTTTAACGGAGCGTTAAGAACATGTTTATTTCAAAAAGCTTTTATGTCCAAGAAGCTTTCGTTTTTGATGTTATAGAGCTTTAAATCTCATATATATATACTTATATATATATATATATATTATTAGATTTGTAAACCTATCCGGACATTATATTTATTATTATTTGAAAGTGCTTTGAAATATACCTTTCGATAATGTATAATATAACCCCTTTTATTAACCCATTAAAGCCAAAATTCAAATAACGTACTTTTTATTAGGGGGAATTTTTACAAAAGTCCCGTTATAGATTTAAAAGCCGTATAAATTGTAAAAAAAATTTAAACGATCAGTGACATATAGCCAACATAAATTTAAGCCGCAACTTCATTATTTGACCATGTCTTAACTTATTAACTAACTCTTATTAAACATTAAACTTTAACAAGTAAATTGTATGTGGCTTATGATTGGATTAGTTTTCGAAAAATTTCTAAAATAAAAGAAACAACAAAGGCAACATTTCAAGAAATTTTAAAAACAAAAAACTCTTATCTACGTTTGTGTTTTTGACCTGAGACTTAATATTATTTACAACAATCATGAATGAAAATTTTGTGAAAGCTTAACACTTTTAAAACGTCATCAAATGCCGCCAACTAAATATACATATATATGAAGTGTGTGTGAGTGTATGTTTTAAAGCCTTAAACATATAAACAACAACAAGAAAGTCGCGCGTACATACATATTTATATATATGTATATTAATCTTGTGAACAAAAAACTACAAACATTTTAGACATTTTTGCCAATGCGCAAAGGTTATTGCAAAAACAGATAAAACAAAAATAAAATAGAGAAAATACATTAGAAATAAAAAACGTAGCAATGCAAACATACAAAATTGTAGAGTACTTTAAAAAAACAAATGTTTACAAACAGAAAATGGTGAAAATAAATAAAATAAAAATTGTAGAAATAAACATAAAAACACTGCAAAACTTTAGCACAATATTTCAGAGCTGTTTATATGAGTTAATTTATAACATTATATGAATGTACATATGTATGTATGTATGTATATAAAAATACAATAATAAATCGCATGTACAAATAAAATTATTCGTCCCTGGAAATAAATTTACTTCTTTTTTATGACATTTAGTGAAAGCGATTTGTTTTTAAATTCCATAAATTAATTAATTAGTTTTGGCTGTTAAGAATGTAATCCAGCAGTTGCCTAGGAGGAAATCATATACATTGCATTAAAAATTATTTTCGTTTTAATAGTTTTGAATGATTTAAGGGTTTTTTTATACTTTAGTGTATAATGATCAAATTAGAGATTTAACCTGGACTTACGTAAATCGTATAGTGTTGGAAAAAGTTATAAAAATGATACTTATTGTATAAAATAATAACACAATTATACATTTCATTTTATTTTATGTTTTAATTATTTCTTTTACTAGTATGAATTGTAACACTCAAGTATGTAATTGTAACAAATAATTATTATAAAGAACACAGAAAGAAATCTGTTCTAAAATTATGTAAATTGCATTGTTATTTTACACTTCAATATACCTAATTTAAGTTTCTTTTTACATCATGAATAAGCAAAACTTCACTTATTTTAAAACCTTTATAGCGTAGACAGACGACACAGTTAATTTGCATTAACCCTGCCTTTACACATGAAAGTACCTGCATGCAAGTGCTGTGTACGTATTGTATACGAAAACTTATTCGAAAGACTCGAATCATTTGCAAGTAGCATTAGGACAGTGAAAATTAATTTTCAATATGTTGTCAAAGCGTAAACTTCAAAAAATTAGTTTAAATTAACAAATGGAGCACAAAGTTTGTATTTGTTTACCAAGAGTTGCATTGGCCTTCACATGAGTATAATTGTAGGGAAATAGGTACATAAAACAAGTTAAATGTTTAATAATTATTTTACCACAATCCATTAAATTTATTTTGAATTTTTTTATTTGGCAACTCTGTTTACCTTTCTGTCACTTTATTGCTGAAAGTGTCAAAAAATCACTGTCCAGCTAAATTCATTCGCAAGTAATTTCAGCTTTTTTCAAATAAATACTGATTTTTCACCAAATGCCAAACAAATTTTTTCATAAACAGTTGTTTACAAACAAACAGCTGTTTACTAAATGCAGTTTAAATGCAGAACCTGTCGTCTGTCACGGTAAAATCTTAATTCAAATTAGTGAGATTTTAATGCACATTAACTCTGTCGTCTGTCTACGGTATTAGCCTGTTCGCTTCAATTTTCTTATAAAAGAAATATCTAAAAACTTTGAAATTAAATAAATTAAATCAAACTTAAAATTTTTTTCTCATAAATCTAAAATTTGTAAATTTAAAAAAATTAAAATCTAACACTGCACTTGCGAATTAAATTTATATACTTAAAATAAATTATAAAAACTTAAATTTCAAATTAATAAATTTTGTTGCATAAATTTGAAAAGAAACACTTATTTATTTAAATTAAACGCATACAAACACATCTCATACAACATACATAATTGGTGAACTCACATCCCTACACATATTAACTCATAAAGTCACATTATATATAACAAAACCACTATTATCCAATTTAAAACTAATAATTCTTATTTCATTTAAAAACCACCCTCGTATAAGTTTTTCCCCAAACAGGTAGCCTTGGTCAACAGTCCAAGCCCAAATCTCCAAAAACGCCAAATTTATTTATTAACTTATCAATTATTTTTTATTAATATTTCTATAATTAAAAAATGTATGTATGTATATTTTTAACATTATGTTTCCTCGAACTACGGACTTTTAATTTAGCTTCTAATTATGCTACTAGTGAGAGATGCACGCCTTTTCAGAAATGAATCACTGCGCTGCATCTGATGCACAGTACGTTCGGAAAAGCAACAGTTGGCATCATTGCAAATGTATTGTGTTTCAAAATGCAACAGTGAAGCAGCTGAAAAATGGCTGATGCAATGAATGGTCATCAGCTGATATGCGTCAGCATTGCAAACTAATCACAGATACGCATCAGATGCAGCGCAGTAACGCATTTCGAAAAAGCCCAAACACTGGGGGTTACTCCGTACTTCGATTCGAAAAGAAAATCATTCGAATTTGTATACTTTTTACATTGTATTTCGAAAGCAAAAAAAAAACGAAATACGGAGTAACCCCCCTGATCAAACCGTGTCGTTATTTTACGCTTCATGTCTCTGGTCCTACTTTTCTGTGAATTGTTTGAAAAACCTTTTTGGAACAATCCATCAGTTCACTCAAACTTTCCCCTTGCTTTCGAAGTATTAAAATAATTTATTTTCCAAATAAAGTTCGGTGCTTGGAGCAGGACTTAAAGTGATCGAAAGACCCAAAGTGTAGACTAAGGGCAATTAAAACTATTGATTCTATTATTTTCTTGTTGAAATTTTATTCAATAATGTCTTAAATACAAAATTGAAAATATGGTTTTTATTATTTTTTCCAAACAAATCAACATTTTCTTTAAATTAACTTATTACCCTTAAAGAGATTCAGAAAAAGCATATCAGTATATATTCGCCGTTAAATCATCAGTATTTTGACAGTAAGAATTGAAGCTACAACTTTAACAATTTGAAACCAATAAAAATCTTGCCTGCCATGTCAAAGATAGTTGAGAATATAATAAACTATTAAATTTGATTACAACATCCAAATTAATATGCATTTCATCGAAAGCATAATCTTCTTTTTTCTCTTACAGATTTAACAAAGCGCAAAATAGTTGATCAGTCTAATTGTATAATGGTATCATTACCATCGAGTCAACCATATGATCTTTGTAAGAAAGTTATATGAAAAATATGTCTTTTCGACTTTAGCATGGAGGTTAATGGTTTTCCTATTTATTAAAACTGTTTTGTTGTTTTTATTCGTGACTGTAGGCCGCAGACAGATGTTACATTTGGTTTACCGCAGGTTTCAGTACTGAAACCTCTGCTCTTTCAATTATATTTGTATGATTTTATCAATAAATTTCTAAATACTCGTACATATGTACGTATTTGCCGATGATATATTTTTATTATATAAGTATAATGCTAATTCCGATGATTTTGCCTGTTTAAAAAGTCGTCTGAATAAGCACTTAGAAGCCATATACTAGAACATTTGAATGCTCTTAAATTTGCTTAAGATAAACTATGAAAAGACGATGGTTGTTTACTTTGGATTTCCGAATTCTCAAATCATCTTTCGAAGATTTGTATTAATGGGAGGGTTGGGTTGACACAATTAAATGTCTTGCTCTTACTATTGACTAAAATCTTAGATTTGATAACCAATTGATTTTGTAATGAATGGAATTTATTTTAAACTGGGCAGATTTTAGTCCCTTAAAGAATACACACATTTCCATGTCAGACATCGATTTGCGCATCCCTTATTTATGTCAAAATTAAGTTTATTCTGGAACCTTGTCTGGTAATTCGAATCGTCTTAGGTGAATGGTTCGCTACGTTTTTCTATCAAACGATCATGATCTTGTGTCAGACTTTGTGAGTAAGTTTTTAGAAGTTAACTTCAGAAACTATTTAAAGTTGAAACTTTTGTTCCAATTCTACAAAGTAAATATGTAGCTTCTCCATTATTAATTGGACTCGTAACTGTCAAATTTATATAACTCGATTACATACGTCGGTTTTGAACCATTTTAATTAGAGTTTGTAATAGGTGCCCTACAGCACTTACACAACACAATACATTTTGGACTACATAAATCTTATTTTTCATCTTGAATAATCTATGTTTTGCTCTTAATATAAGTTTCAGTATTTGATAAAATGTTACCCAAATACTGGTATTAGGCCGATTTTTGGCCTAAACCGCAACAGAATATTCGTTCCTCTTCTAACATTTATTAAACTTGATTAATGTATAATAAACGAATCATACTTTATTTGGGATATATAAAATATAATTTGTCTGTAGAAATCAATACATCGTTTTTTGCATTTTCTACACTTATGCAAAGCCTATTAAGAAACAAAACCATAAAATTATGCAAATTTTACTTGCAAATTTTATTGTATAACTACTCATATTCAAACTAAGTTGAACAATAGATATGTTTTTTTGTTTTAATTCAACTTTATTTACAATCTATTTTACAATATTTAGCAAATTCAATGATTTAAATAATATTATCACATATGTTATTAAACTACAATAAGTTTAATAAACTATATAGGATATACATATGTAAGTATGTACGTGTTCTTAGAGCTTAACTTTGTTTCATTTTCTATATTGGAGATTTAACACGTGAAATCTGTTCAGTCTTCTAATTTCATTTGTTTCATCTAATAAGGAAATCGTCAATGGGTTTTGATGGTTGCTTAGTCTATTTATATACCTAGCACTATATCTGTTTATTTCATTGAAAATAAATGGTACTTTCAGATCCCTATGAATTTGAATGTTGGTCATAAACCATGGAGCGCCAGAAATATACCTTAAGGTTTTGGACTGATAGCGTTGCAATATCTCAATATTTGAATTACTGGCCGTTCCCCACTGCTCAATGACATAGGTTCATATAGGCTTTAATATAGCTTTATATAATTTTATTTTGTTCTCTAAACTAAGTTGAGACTTGTTCCTAAGTAACCAGTTCATTTTCTTGGTTTTCACATTAAGGTAATTTTTTTTGCTTTTGATGTGGTCTTTGCATGTGAGACGTTTGTCTATATACATTCCCAAATACTTTTCGCAATTCGATTTCGGTAATTGTAAGCCATTTATATATATCGGAGGACACTCTTCTTTCCTTAAGGTAAATGTTATATGACTGCATTTTTCTACGTTTATAGTAATTTCCCAGTTGCTTAACCATTGCTGTAGCGTATTTAGCTCTCTTTGCATTACAGATGAAGCTTCGATGTGACATTTATTGGAAGATATTATGGCGTTGTCGTCCGCATAGGTCGCAACTTCGACATTAGCGGATGTAGGCATATCAGAAGTATATAAAGTGTATAGTATTGGCCCTAAAACACTGCCTTGCGGTACTCCGCTATATATTTGATTTATACTTGATGCTTCGTCATCAACTTTCACAGGGGTGTTATAGAAACCAATATTGTCAGAATTGGTTTTAAAACCGACAAGAAAAAATGCTTTGGTGTCATAGGGCACTGCTACACGTTCAATAAATATAGAGATATTTCTAGTATCACGAGATATTTCTAGTATCACGATATTTATGGAACGTGTAGCAGTGCCCTATGACACCAAAGCATTTTTTCTTGGCGGTTTTAAAACCAATTCTGACAATATTGGTTTCTATGACACCCCTGTATAACATTTTGATTCAACCCTCTAGAGGAGATTCTTCAAAAAAATATTGTTTTTTATAAATGCTCATGGTCAAAATAAATCCGGAACTGTAAGTTCTTTTTTGAAACATGTGGCTTATGCTAAACAATACATCCATGCAAGTTTCTTCATTGAGTCTTCTTATAGTTCTAGAGGAGATGTCAATACCGATTTATGTTGAAAGATAAATTTAAATTGCGATGGAGGTTCTGCAAATTAAAGTATGTAAGAGTCTTTTTCTACGAATTGGGGTCTGTGTAACGTTTTTATATGTCTCATAGGTGCAATCTCGCAGTCTCTCGGTACTCCCTCCTATAGAGTTTAACTGTTCCTCTGTGCACAACTTTTTTTAGTCATTTCTAAATATTAATTTCGTTTCGTAAAGTACTTAGTAATTCCTAAAAACTTATCACCAAAAACTAACAAAATATATAAATTTACTGTAAAAAATTTTTTAAAAAAATTTTATTTATTCGAAGGTTTACTTCAAAGTTAAATAGAAAAAATTTTAAATTTATTTTTGTATACCTCTGTTATATGTTCAACATAGCTTTCCGTTGGAAAACGTAAATGCAAAAACATACAGAAATATACGTTTTCCAACGGAAAGCTATGTTGAACATAAAACAGAGGTATACAAAAATAAATTTAAAATTTTTTCTATTTAACTTTGAAGTAAACTTTCGAATAAATAAAATTTTTTTAAAAAATTTTTTACAATAACATAATACTCGCAAGAGGAATAATTCTCATATATATAAATTTACTTTCACGTTCTAAATTATTGTCCAGCCCAAATTGCCTATTAATTGCAATTAATCACAATCATAGAAGAGAGTATTAAACGTATTATGCATGTTGATTGTGCAAAAGTTCACATTTTCCCAATGTAAAAACGGCGTTTATGTTAAAAAAAAACCTAAAATGTTAGCATTGAAATAAAATAAATTAAACATTTTATATTTAATCCTCCAAATCACATAATATTTAAAATTATTGCTAATTATACAATATTTGCATGAATTAATAAATCAATAAAATTCCTAAAAAATTATTTTTTATATTTTATGTATGTACTAGCTAAACCCGGTGTGCTTTGCTACCCCCCCCCCCCCCCTCATAAAATAAAACGTATTTATATATTTACAAACATTTATTTATTTAATTTTAATGTATTTATTGCAATGCTTTAGGCGAGACCATGCCCCTTTGTCCACTTACATAGTCAAGAATTTATTATTTCGTAAGAATATCCTATTGTGAAAATTTAATGACGATCGGTCCAGTAGTTAAGACTATATTACGATTTTTAATTTTCCTAAAAAGGGGCGTGGTCCCACCCACTTTTCTCCTGGTACGTATTCCTAATTATGCCAATTCCATATGTACCACACATCATTGACATAGGTCAAAAACTGCCCAAAATATGGCGATTTAAATTTGTGGGTTATATGGACGGTGCCACCCCCGTTTGTACAATCAAAACTTCATATAGCCTATTATTCCTTTCAGAGTCACAGTAACATGCTGTGAAAATTTCATCAAAATCGGTTCAGCCGTTTTGGAGTCCATACGTTACATACATACATACATACATTGAATTTTATATATATAGATATATATATAGATTAAAAGCAATATAATTTAAGGGGAAATGGGGCGAAAAATGGGGATTTGGTAATAAAAAAATGTATGTAGTTAAAAAGTATATAAAACTTTAGGTAAATACACATTACAAAAAAGTATTTTGTATAGCAAACATTGTTAGTGGTATAAGTAAGTATCTGAATTAAAAAAAGGGGGCGATGAAGTAGGCGTGGTTCATAGTTATATGGCGACGTTAACAGTATTAAGAGCAATATACTACCAAATAAAAAAAATACGTTGGAATGAACAAATTTGTATAGAGAACAAAAAGTATAAAACTTTCAAAAATTTGGCGTGAAAAGGGGCGTGAAAGGGGCGTGGCTTAAGAAATCTTTATTTTTACCTCGCCTGGAGTATATAATGTGTATACAAATTGAAGTAAATCTGTTAAAAGCTATATGGGAGCAATAACATAATTTTTAAAAAGTGGGCGTACAAATGGGCGTGGTCAAAAAAGTACCCTATTAAACATACCAGAGTCCCAGTTAAATGCTGTGAAAGTTTCAAAAATATCGGTCCAGAGGTTTGGTCTCCAATTACAATAATTTAAAAAAGTGGGCGTAAAAGTGGGCGTGGTAAAAAAGTACCCTATTATTCCTTCCAGAGTCACAGTAACATGCTGTGAAAATTTCATCAAAATCGGTTCAGCCGTTTTGGAGTCCATACGTTACATACATACATACATACATACATTGAATTTTATATATATAGATGTACATTAGGATGGCCCACAACATATTATTAATTCTTAACTAACTATTTATATTTCTAGAAGGAATACACAAGGAATCTTTACTGATCTCCGAGTGCAACTGCGTATAGCACACTACCCTTCACAAACAAACTAACTAAACTCTTAATAGACAAACGCTATAAAAAAAATGGTACCATCCTAATATTAATACCATATACATATGTATACAAGTACATACATATGTATACATAAACAGAAATTTTACACTTCGTCATAGGTTTGTTTATTTTTATACTTTAAGCAAAATAAAAATATTATCAATGATTTGATAATGTGTGCACACAAACAAAAAGTAAATAAAAATAAAAACAAAGAAAAAAATTAAATCAAAACAAGTTTAACCGGTGTTTAAAAAATTTAATTCAATTAAGAAAATAAAAAACGGAATATGTAATAATAAATTTGTCTATTAATAATGTATCAAAAATTAAAATTGTGATTTATATTTTGTTGTTAAAAATAAATCACTGAAAAGAACTGTTATAAAATGATTTTTGTTTACATGGTTTGGTATGGCCTTTATTAGTTTTTGTTGTTTTTTAATGCTTTGGTGAGAGACAAACTATTTCAATTGTGGTTGATCCTAATACTGTTAACTGTTAACATTTGTTCTTTTTTATTTACATACAGTCAAAGACTGAAGTTTAAATACACCTCAAAAATTGATTGTTTAAAGAAAAGTAAACGTTTCAGGAAAACTTAAAGTATACAGTTTTATTTAGTTTTATAAATAACAAAATAAAATAACAAAAAATAAAGACTTCATTACGAACGTAACGGTAATTCTTAAAAATACGATAAAATTCACTCGACAAAAGTTTAAATACATCTTGGAATGTTAATAATTTTTTTTAGATAAATTAAAAAAGAAAAAATTTCAATAATTTTTTGGACCGCCATGACTATCAATAACTGCCTGCAAACGGCGTGGCATAAAAAGTACCAAGCTTTCTGTTTCAGAAGGCGATATTTTTGACCAGAATTTTTTAAAAGCTTCTTTAAGCGACTCTTTGCTCGTTATTGAAGTTGCTACTAATTTGCGCTTCATTATATCCCAAAGGTGCTCAATTGGGTTTAAGTCTGGCGATTGAGGTGGGATATGGAGCTGTCTGGGAGCAGAATAAAGCAACCACTCTGTCACAGAAAGTGCGGTGTGCTTGGGATCGTTATCCTGTTGAAAGATCAAACGGGATCCAAGGCCAAAGATGTCGACGGATGCTTGCAAATTGCTTTCTAATATACTCTTTTAAGTATGTTGATTCATGATCCCATCAATAAACTCCAAATTTTCAACCCACGCTGCTCCAATCGCTCGCCAAACTATTACATTGCCACCACCGTGTTTTGCCGTAGAAACAAAATTTTGGGTTTGAAGAGCAGTCTTTGGCTTGCGCCAGACCTTTGTACGGCCATCGCTTTCAAATAAATTAAATTTGCTCTCGTCTGTAAAAAGAACTCTTTTCCAAAACTCAGCGTCTTTATTTCTGTACTTACGTCCAAACTCCAGTCTACGTTTTCTGTTTTTTTTTTTCACTTATTAGTTAGTGGCTTTTTTCGGGGAACTCGGCTTTTATATCCATTTTCTCGCAATGCTCTTTGAACAGTTCTTGGATGAACATGTTTGTTATAGTTATTAGCGATATCATCTGCAAGTTTTGGTGCACTTATTCGTGGATTCTTTTTCACTTCTTTATCGATGTGGTTAACATCACGATTGGTAAGTTTTTTTGGATGACCGCTTCTTGGAATATTTGCTACGGAGCCATTTTTCTTATATTTTCTAATTATATTTTAGATACTTTAAAATGACACATTTAATAATTTTCATATTTCCCGATAGGATTTTCCTTCAATGAAACGTTTTATTATTAAATGTTTAATGCTGGACTCAATTTCTTTACCTTTGCCCATAATTTTCGACAAAACTTGTAATGCTGACAATAAAAAGACTACTAATAACAAGTTCTGACTTGTAAGAACATAATTTCATGGAAACAAAAAATATAATTGTACTTTGTTTTTGAGAAATGAAAGAGACCTCTTTGTTTTGCAAGATGTATTTAAACTTTTGTCGAGTGAATTTTATCGTATTTTTAAGAATTACCGTTATGTTCGTAATGAAGTCTTTATTTTTTGTTATTTTATTTTGTTATTTATAAAACTAAATAAAACTGTATACTTTAAGTTTTCCTGAAACGTTTACTTTTCTTTAAACAATCAATTTTTGAGGTGTATTTAAACTTTAGTCTCTGACTGTATGTATGTAGGTACTAAAGCCTATTTTTTATAAATTTTTAACAAATTGTAAATTGAATATGTTAAATATGAACTAAAGCAGTACCGATATTGGACAAGAAGTGACAAAAAAGTGAATTTTATATTCAAGCTTTATTGATTTGCATTAAATTTACTTTTGCTATTTATTTTAAAAGTTCGAAAATAAAAGTTATAACCTGACCTTTACGAAAAAAATAAATCAGTCATCTTGATTATTTCCGTTATTTTCTTTTCTGTTCCTCCCAACCACCAAACTAAAAAGTTCTCTTATAAATCACAAAAACAAATTTTAAATGGTAAATATGCCAATTAACCACTAAAATTAAAGTGCACCCGTTATTTTCGGTCGCTGAAATTACCATTCACACTTAATTTATATTAAAATATTCTGACTATAAAGTAACTGTTAATGATCATATTCAATTTATGTATTATTGATACATATTTATAAAAAATGTATACTAAACATATACAGTGGCCGACAAAAGTCTACATACGACCCATAGTTTTGCAATTTGGGCATTTTGAAACCATATTGAAAAAAAATTGTTTCAGATGTATTTTTAATAATATAACACAAACAAATCTTATTTTATTATAAACTTAAACTTTTATTCACAAAAAACTAAAAAAATTTAGTGACAAAAGTCTACATACGAGCTGTAAATTAACATAAAAAACTTTGGTTGGGTATTAAAACTTATTACTTTTTATTAAAATTAATATTACGTTGGGCCACCATGGGCATCTATAACTGCATTTAAGCGTCTGGGCATGGAAGCAACTAATTGTCGAGTTCTGCAGATGTTATATTTAGCCATTCTTCTTGAAGCTTCTCTTTAAGCATTGGGGCACTTGTAATAGGAGACTGTGCTTCGGATCGTTAGATTTAAAATATCAACTGAGGATTTAAAATTTAGTTCCAAAATGGATTTGTACACATAGCGATCCATATTACTCTCAATAAACACTAACTTTCCTACTCCATAAGCAGCGACAGCACCCCAAAACCATTACGCTGCCTCAACCATGCTTAACTGTAGCAACTAAGTTCTTCGGCTCCATCGCTGTATTTTTTTCGCCAAACTTTATCTCTCCCATCACTTCCAAATATGTTATATTTAGATTCATCAGTGAACAAAACTCTCTTCCAGAAATCCATGTCCTTCTGAATATGCTTTCGTGCAACTTCCAAACGAAGTTTGCGATTTTTTCGATTATGAGAGGTTTTTGAGAGGAGATCTGTTATGGTAACCATTATTATTTAAAGTTCTTTATATAGTTCTTGGATGTACAATTAATTCAAATCATGTTTATTATGAATAATTTTTAAAGTTTACAATACAATAACAATTTTTTTGGGCATATCAATAAAAATACATTACTAACAAAACTGCATCATTATATTTTTCTTCCGCGCTAATGTTCTCAAAAAATATTGTGGTCGTATGTAGAGTTTTGTTGGTCACTGTATGTAAACTGAACAAAAAATAATCCACCAAATATTTATGGTGGTGGGTTTATAGTAAAGTATATAAATAAAAAATCGGTTAAAAAGTCGTGAGTTCTTTTGGGCAACCTTTTATATAAATTGCATAACATTTCCTTAATTAAGAACCTAATTACGAAATACTTTCGCCTGATTTGTCTCCCAAAGTTTCAATAATCTTATATTTAGCTTATATATCGTATATTCTGCTTATATTTGTCCATACTTCAATAATTTATGTTTGTTGTGTTATGTACTGTGAGCGTCAAAAAAAAAGTCACATATTATTAAATTAAAAAATAAGTTTGAGATATTTGGAGTCAAGAAAAACCCCGAAAATATGGCGAAATGTTAATAAGACGGTAAAACATGGCAGCGGCACAGTAATGGTCTGAGGTTGTATGGCGGCATCAGGGGTCGATAGTCTTACATTAGTAGAATAAAAAAAAGAAAATTTATTTGTATAATGGGCCTTATTTTGCACACACTTAAATCTACAATCTGGCAATATTAGAAAATAACTATTTTTTATTGGTTTCTGTTTCTTGCTTATATAGTGCATACTTACACATGTAATAAAGGTTAAAAAAGCATGTTTTTTTATATAGTCTTCTGTCAATTATTTCATAAATTCATTATGAATTCATCATGACTTTAAAAAAGGGGTTTTAAATTAATCACATGTATTTTTGTATATACAGTACTGATTCACTTGTACTTTACCCCACAAACCATTATAAACAACTAAATTTATAGACGTTTTCTTTATTGAGTTTTACAATTACAAAACCTTCTTTTGAATTACAGCTTTGAATGCGTATGACACACCTTCTAGAACACCTTCTGAGAGAAAGGATAGTGGAATGAGTATCGCATCTTTTAGAATGTGTAAAAAGGCCTACAAACGTAAGCCCTAGCAATTTTTCCCTCTGAGTAACTGTAGCAACATATGTACATCAACAGTAGCCAATACTATCTAGTATAATTTTTGTTTTGCAATTAGATAAAAAACAAGTAAAAATAAAACAAGAAATACAATAAAAAGAGTTTTAATACCAAATACAAAACATATGTGCTAATAAAAGCATACTAAGCTTTTTATGATGACGTACCTTGCACAGTGTTAACAGTGTAATATTTTTTGGTTTATATTGATAGTTTTCTAAATCCGTTTTCTTTTTATAAAAATAATCTAGCCATTTGGTACCAAAATGCAAATAATTTTAAGAAATGTTCAATAGTACATAAACATTTTTCGAAATACGTGAATATTTTGAGAGATTTAATAATATTTCAATGTATTCATGTTCATCGGCCAGTACTTTTCAGACTAGATTTTTTTCACATTAAAAAGTTAATATCGTCTCACTCGACCAAAGACTTTCAACACAGCTGTATTAACCGTGTTTTTTCCCAAAAAAGACATTAGACGTCAGCAATTACAACAACAAGGTCACTTTCAATAACCTGTGCAACTCCACAGCACACTCCACTGCAATCACGCACAAATAGCGAAATAGCAGCAAGTTTCTTAAAGCGCTAGCATGCATCACTTTGGGTATGTATAAAGAGACCGTGCGTGCTACACAGTTGGAGGCTCCACCGAGGCATGCCAGACAGGACCTTCATATATACGAGGAGAGCATACAGAAGCATGTGCAGGATCCGTTTGATCGTCAACGAGTCATTCTGAAACAACTAGATGAACTGGATGAAGCAAGTAGCTTAATGCCTTCTGGTCCCACATAGGGTCCTAATGATACCCACATATATTAAACTGTCAAGCCAGACCTATTTCGCTATGTCCAGAAGATCTGTGGACTCAACTATTGGAAGTAGCACTATTCCTTGGACTGGATCTGGCAGAACTCCCTGATTAAATATTGTTAACTGTTTATCAACAAAGTCACTTTACAACCAACCTTAAAACCAGTTATAGAAATATGATCAATTTAAACACTGTGCAAAAACAAAACTAAAGACTATTAACAATGAATTGACATTCATTCAATGACGTAAATTCGTCTGGCATGCTTCTGTTTTTTGTTTTTACTTTTCTATATGTATGAATATGTACATATGTACATATGTATTTTATTGGTAGCACTTTCCAACCGCATACCACTATAAAACTACATACAATGATAATACTACGTTTATTTCATTCTATATGGTAGAATTAGGAAAAAACGTGATATTTGTTATTTAAAGCAATATACATACAGTGGCCGACAAAAGTCTACATACGACCCATATTTTTGCAATTTGGGCATTTTGAAACCATAATGAAGAAAAGTAATAATACAGTTTTGTTTAAGATGTATTTATAATAATAATAACACAAAAAAAATCTTATTTTATTATAAACTTAAACTTTTATTCACAAAAAACTAATAAAATTGAATGACAAAAGTCTACATACGAGCTGTAAATTAACATAAAAAACTTTGGGTATTAAAACTTATTATGTACTTTTTATTAAAATTAATATTTCGTTGGGCCACCATGGGCATCTATAACTGCCTGTAAGCGTCTGGGCATCGAAACAACTAAATTGTCGAGTTATATTTAGCCATTCTTCTTGAAGCTTCTCTTTAAGCATTAGGTCACTAGTAATAGGAGTTTTGCGAATTTTTCGTTGTAGAATCTCCCACACGTGCTCAATAACATTTAAGTCCGGCCTTTGAGGTGGGGTGTACAACTGTCGTGGGGCATTGTAGAGCAGCCATTCTTTGACAATCTGAGCCGTGTGCCTCGGATCGTTATCTTGCTGGAAAATCTAACTCTGACTAAGATTTAAAATATCAGCCGAGGGTTTAAAATTTTGTTCCAAAATGAATTTGTACAGATACCGATCCATATTACCCTCAATAAACACTAACTTTCCTACTCCAGAAGCAGCAACAGCACCCCAAACCATCACGCTGCCTCCACCATGCTTAACAGTAGCAACTAGTTCTTCGGCTCCATCGCTGTATTTTTTTTTCGCCAAGCTTTATCTCTCCCATCACTTCCAAATATGTTATATTTAGATTCATCAGTGAACAAAACTCTCTTCCAGAAATCCATGTCCTTCTGAATATGCTTGTGCGCAAATTCCAAACAAAGTTGGCGATTTTTTTTTCGCTTATGAGAGGTTTATGCGAGGAGATCTGCTATGGTAACCATTATTATTTAAAGTTCTTTGTATAGTTCTTGGATGTACAATTAATTCAGATCATGCAGCGATATCTTCGGCTAATTTTGCGGCATTTACTTTTGGATTTTTGCCCACTTCTTTTAAGATGAAGCTAACGTCTCTACGACTACGTTTCTTTGGGCGACCTCCACGTGGTGTGTTTTCAACTGTACAAATCTTTTTAAAGTTATTGACTATTGTCTGAACTGTAGACTTACTTAAATTAAAAAGCTTTGATATTTCACCAAAAGATTTTCCCTCATTTCTGCACTTTACAACAAATTTACGGACATCAATTGATATTTCTTTTCGAGAAGCCATTATTTCTATTAAAGATTTATTTAATCCGCCTAAACTTGAACTGAATACTATTTTAAGAAACCTTAACACAACAAGAAAAGTAGAAAATAAATAACGGCATTTTACTGTTTGAATTCAACCACAAAATCCCATATATGCTGGTCGTATGTAGACTTTTGTCAATGCTTTTTATTTGTTTATTATGAATAATTTTTAAAGTTTACATTACAATAATAATTTTTTTTGGGCATATCAATAAAAATAGATTACACACAAAACTGCATCATTATTTTTTTTATTCCGCGCTAATGTTCTCATAAAATGTCCAATATTGTGGTCGTATGTAGACTTTTGTCGGTCACTGTATGTACATATAATTAATGAAGAATGTATTCATTTAGTAAAGTAATTTTATAAACTTATTGTATGGATGTATATCAATAAACTTAATCAGTTAAACAATAAAATTAAAGTGGTAGCAGGCAAATGCGAAAATACTTTAATAGTAAACATTTTTACAGATAACATTCTATATAAAATCTTTATTAATATTACTACAAACTGTTAATCTTCTACATATTTCAATGTCATAGTAAATAAAGTGCAAAAACTGCAGCTTTGAAAAATTATTAAATGAAAACTGTTTCTGTTAAACTCCCTTATCAGTATGTAGTACTAATAAACTGACAAACTGACGAGCTACAACAATTATATTTAGTTCAAATGAAAATATACGCATTTCATTAACAGATTCTTTGTATAAAATTAGTCATCATTGTTATTGTTTGTTTTAAACACACTAAATGACTCGACTTTTTGTCTGTCCTCTGAAATTTTCTAGCCTCCATCTTCATTTGAATATATTCATACAAATGTAATACGTAGTAGAATTTATAGTGAGAGAGTATTAGTCATGTTGAAAATTTTACTTCGTATGTAATATTCAGAGTGCGTAGAATATTGAAAATTCATTCATAGAAAATATTTTTTTTTTAAACAAATATTTCAAACAACTAGTATTCTAAAATATTTTATTTATTTATTCTGCAAAGACATATCGATAACCTTAAAGTGGCTAATTTCTGCATAAATATGATTTATGCTACGATTGATTGTCTTAAAATAGTTTGTATTTATGTACATATGTATGTATAACTTCTGCTATTATTGGAATCAACAAAAACGAAATTTGCCGCACTATTGGTGAATTCTTTTTTAAGATGATTTACGTGCAGTCTGCGGATATCAGGCTTAATTTGAGTAGGAACGGCTTAGAAGGGGCTAAATCTGTACGGTCACCGCCCTTCGTACGTGGGGCTAGGTCACTAGATCACGGAGAGGCGTGGGTGTGAGTTTGGTGGGTCGTTCGTTCAAAAAAATAGATATTTCTAGTCATTACTTCATCCAAAATGTATATTTTTTCCAATTTGATACACACACCCCAAACCATAACGGTTAATTTTCGAATTTTACGATAATGATAAAATTGTTATTATCTCAAAACTTTTTATATCCTCCACCACCATAAGTGGTGAATGAGGGTATATATAAGTTTATCATTCCGTGTATAACACTGAGAATACTCATCTTGGCCCTTACGAAATTGTCAGTCGATTGAGCCGTGTCCGTTTGTTTGTCTGTTTGTCTGCCTGTCTGTCTTTCTGTCTGTGTAAAACACTCTCACATCCAAAGGACACAACCGAAATCGACAGAGTTTACAAATGTAAGACAACCTCCATAAAAAATTTATATTTTTAAACATTTTTCTTGCTACATATATTTTTAAATATATTGCAGATAATATCATAAAATTTTATATTCGTTGTTTTTATAATAAAAGAAGAAAGTGTGAGGAAAATAGTAAGAATAGATACATGATTTCTCATAGCCCCCATACGAAAATCTTCCCGAAGTATTGCTCAATTATACATAAATGCATAAAGAAATCGCAAAACGAAATTTCGTTTAGTTCGGTCCATGTTTGACCACAGACCCCATATAAAGTCCACTTACATAAATACGTATAAAACTTTTTTTTGTGTTACCCGTTGGTGGACAACCTGTCGGTTCACTCCGCATTGGTTGCTTCCCTATCGAACCATCCATATTCCCAGTTTCAAATATTTTAAATTTTTGAATTATTCGATAAGCCAGTTTTTTTTTTTGTTTCGGTCAACCAACCGGTTTACATATATAATTAAGAATTTTTTAATTTTTGTTAAAAGTCTTATTTTGTTATTAAAAATATGACGCTGATTAAAATATGCTGAAAAAACTAACAAATATAGGACCGAATGGATCCTGCTTTTGTAATAAAATAATAAAAAAGTTTTCGGTTCGAAGACCGATTCCAACTTATTAGGACATATTTTCAAGTATGTTAAGAAGTTTTTTTCTTATAAAACAATTTTATTAAGAACATTTAGATATTCTTTGAGGTCTGCAAAAAGTCTTAATTTTGGTAAAAACATCTTTCCATAGTTGATCTAGTGGACAAATGTGCATTTTAGCAAAGTCTAGTCTCTTCTTTCGTTCCGAGAGAAATGGCTTTTATCTTGTCTTATTCATGTGGGTTTTTCGGTTTTGTATGTGATATTTTTCAGTCCAATATAATTTTCTAATTTCCTGGCCTACACTTTGTGAGGATTCTTTTCAAGTATTTTAAGTACTTCGTTTTCATTTCGACTTGTTAACTTCTTTGGCCTGCACTTTGACACGCTTGTTAAATTGAACCTTAAAATTGTTAAAAGACTTACATTTCTGCTGCATTACACAACATACTACATTTACCAGATATTTACGTATGTGTATTTCGCTACAGTTTATCTTTTAGCCTTTTTCCAAATTTTATTTTTAAACATTGCATGACTGGCTCATAGTAATAATAACTATAAATAACAGTACACACTGATATACTCGGATCAGTTATTGGTTTATTGTTAAATGTAATTAAGATTTATGCGAGAGCATGTATGTTAGTTCACTGTTTTATAGTATCCAAGTGCAATAGCAATGTATCCAAATCAAACAGATTAAAAGTAGGTAACGGACATAAACACATGGAACAAATGTTCGCAAACGTTTATGTTTTTACAGTGAGTCTTTAAAAGATAATAACAATTTTGAATCGAGCGCGAAAAAATTTTTGTTTGACCCATGTCTGAATTTCTATAAACGTTGAAGTTCGTTAAAGGTTTTCATACTGTGAGTGTCAAAATAAAGCCAACACCACATATTAATAAAAGAAAAGTTTAATTATATTAATATAAATATTATTATATTAGAAAATTATATTGAGTTTTTATATACATATGTAGTTATATTTATTTAAGTAGAATAGAATTCACAAAAAAAAATTATTTATTGTTAAAATAGAAAAATTTTTACGCGTTAAAATTAAGTGCTAAAAGAAACTCTGTAGCAATTCTTTTAATTTAATTAATTGCATGGAATAGGTAGAATCGTTGGAAGGCATCACTGTACAATAAAAAAAATTATAGACAAGTACACCATACACAATAACGTAGAAATCGAGAGCCGGTTCTACGCACCGGAATGACCCGAGATCACTCGGCCAAGGGCTGTCAACTCAGCAATTACTGTTATTAGAACAACAACAACGTAGAAAATTTGCCTGATAAAAAACTACCAAAGCGCCAAGAGTGTAAGTAAGGTAGGAGCAAGCCCAACATATAGTGCTGTACAAAAGCTGAAAGTGTTATGAAAACTTCTGAAAACCGATTAAAAGATCTTTAAATCAAAATTGCCTACATGTGCCAAAGGGTACATAAACGATCCTCACAATCTTTAGAATAGTATTCTTTTCACCGATGAAAGTTTAAAATATATATATATATATCTATATATATAAAAATGGTGTAAAAAATGTATAGTAATTCATCAAATGAGAACGGCTGGGCCGATTTATATAAAATTTTTTGTCAGTTGTTCGTATTTTCGAGGAGAAGGTTCTTACGGAAGAAATTTTGGAAAATCCCTCCGGAGAAGTCGTAAAATTGGAAAATCGAGTTTTTGTATGAAATTTGAACTTAATGGCTTTTCAACTAAAAAAATAGAAATTTCTTAGTGTAAATCATGAAAAATGCGAAACGCGGAAAATTGGAAAATCTCTTCGCAAAAGTCGGAAAATGGGAAAAATTGGAAAATTGAATTTTTTGTACGAAATTTTGTGTGAAATTATTCCTGTTGTATTATATTATTACTCTAAAGTTTGTCTGAAGGCTTAAAATTGGGGCGAGGCAAAGTTCGCCGGGTCCGCTAGTATATAATAATAATAATAATAAAACAAATAATAATAATAATAAAACAAATAATAATAATAATAAAAACAAAAAAATTAACTAAATAAATGTATCAACAAGCAACAAAACTTCTTCACTGCATATTTACCCAAAATTACGTATTTTGAGATATGCCCCTTTTGCCGCAAATGAGCGATATCTACATATAAAAAAAGACTACTGAGATGCATGTGGTTAAAAATGAGAATTGTCGTGTTTCAACACCATAGACTCCACAATCATGGAAGCAAAATTCATTACAAGATATCGTTAAGCGTTTTGAGTGTAACTCTTTGTTGTTTGTTTTGTTAGCTGGCTGACTGGTAGATTCATTCATTTTATATCTGTGCGCGCTCTTTTTACAAATCACACCTTCTTTTTGCCACTTCTTTTAACGTATTTTATTCACCACTCCTTGTCAACCCACCCTCCGCCAACATAATTTTTCGCCTTCTGCACGTAAAATAAATTAGTATAATTTTATGAATATACCTACCCCAACCCACCCAAAATAATTTATAGTAAAATGTTCATAATTTAATTCCATTCGTTTCGAAATATGTTTGTTTATAATCAGGACTTTTATATAGTTTAATTAATTTAATAATAGTATAAATAAATAAACAAATTTTTCCATTCGAAAACCTAGTTACACCAAAACGTTTATGTAAAGGGTGTCCCAAATAGAACGCAATTTTTAAATTTTAAATAAAATACAGATATTTAAAAAAAATCGTAAAACTTTATTATATCGTAAAGTAGATAGAATGAGGTTATGTATGGAACAAGATATCGTGCAGATGGCCGCCGCGGCTTTGCTGGCACACACGCGATCTTTTAATGAAATTTTCAATGACCTTTTTGCATAAATGCTGCAGTATTTCATTAATGCAGCGTTCAATTTCCTCTTTTAAGGCTTGAGCCGTCGTCGGATTATTCGCGTAAACCATCGAATTCAAAAAACCCCAAAGAAAAAAATCTAAAGGTGTTAAATCGCACGATCTAGGCGGCCAATTCTGGTCTCCAAAACGCGAAATAACACGACCGGGAAATGACTGATGCATTTTCTCTGGCTGTATGACATGAGGCGCCGTCTTGTTGAAAGCACATGCCCTCCTCATTCATTACTTCAATTCTAGGCAAAAAAAACTGGTTATCATTTCACAATACCGAACACCATTGACACCATTGCATTCTAGTTGGGACACCCTTTATAGGTATATAAAATAAAGAAATATTGAACGCGCTATAATATTTAACAGAGTATTTAACATTTATTAACGAAATACAACCATACAACCATAGGATACATAAAGCCACAAATAACGCAATGAAACGATGTCTATTATACAAAGGAGAATTAATAATTTTTTGTAAATAATTAACGAAATTTTAATGTATTTAAAAGTAATGCGTATTGCATGGTGTAACTATACAAGGTGAGTGCAGTAGCCCAGCTGACTGACTTTGTTTACAATTTACTAATGTCAAAAGTAATACTTTTTCAAGTGTACTATTGTCAAACATTATTTTACACAAACAAAATGACTGTTGTTACTGTATTGTATTGTACTTATTTGTTACCGATTTGCACTCACCTTGTACACCATGGCGTATTGTGTAATTTTTCTGAAAAATAATGTATATTCGAGCCTTTATACAGTTATTACATGTAGTATTTAATATACAGTGGTGGTCAAAACATTTGCAACTGCAAGCGCATTTAAACTAAATTTAAATTTATTAAATCAAAACTCCTTAAGCGGCTTTTTAATTTCATTTTTTATTAAATTCAGTTCTTGTTTATGCTAATAAAAAAACAAAAATTTGTCTTCATTAACTTTAAAAAATAAAAATAATGGCTTTAACAAAATAATTCGAAATTCAAGTGTTCAAAACATTTGCAACTCTTATATGAATTTAAAAGTACAATATTAAATTATTAATATTTTGTAGCATATCCTTTGTTTTTTATTATTTCCGAACATCTTTTAGGCATTGAGGAAATAAGCTTTTCAATATATTCGTTTGGAATTGCATAACACTGCTTTTCCAATTCAACGAAAAGTTCTTCTCCATTTCGGAAAATTCTTTTCCCGATATTACGTTTTGCAATCATCCACATGTTCTCAATCGGGTTGAGATCGGGAGATTGCGGTGGCCACGACATAACATTGACTTGATGTTCCTCCAGCCATGTTTGGACAACCCTAGCCGTATGCTTGGGATCATTGTCGTGCTGGAATGTCCACGAAAGCGGCATTTCCCATTCAGCATATGGAAGCATAACTGAGGTTAGGAGGTCTCTGTAGATTGTAGCAGTCATTGTTTCAGTAATACGGTGGATTGGGCCTATCCCATATCCCGAGAAACATCCCCACACCATGATATTTCCTCCTCCATACTTTACTGTTGCGGTTGTATATCGTGGATTATATTTTTCACCTCGAGGTCGTCGAATATAACACCTTCCATCTGATCCTTGGAGATTAAATTTAGATTCATCAGACCATATAACGTTCTTCCATTGCTGTGGAGTCCAATTTAAATGAGATCGAGCAAATTGAAGGCGAGCTATGCGATTTTTTTCCGACACATATGGTTTTTTGGTGCACCTGTAGCTTCTAAGACCGTATTCTCGGGCTCTTCTTTTTATAGTGGAAAGACTAACGTCCACGGAAATTTCTGTTTTTGCTTCTCTGGGAACAGATGTTGGGAATTTTGTAAAAAAATTCCCAATTTTCCTATCTTCCCTTGCTGTTGTTGCACGAGGTCTTCCACCCTTATGCACTGTATCGATGTTTCTACTTTTAATTATTTGACAAATCGTTGATTTGTGAATGCCATATTTTATAGATATTTCTTTTTGCAGCATCCCATTTTGAAAATCATTTAAAACTTTTGATCTAAAATCCGAACTGTATTTATTTCCAGCCATTTGACTCAAAAATTTATAAAGCGTGGTTTACACTCTTAACTTCAAACTTAAACTGCGTTAAAATGATTATTAACTTGAAATTTTTAATAGAAAACGAAAAATTTAATACTAAATTGTTAAAAAGAATCTGATTACCGTTATATCCTAGAATTTGTTAGTGTTAATTACGTATTAAAGAATAAGAGAAAGGAGAGTTGCAAATGTTTTGAACACTTCAATTTACACTCTATCATCAAAATTAAGTTTTTTTTTATTTTTGTAAAAGAAGGAATTTTGTTTGTTTTACCTGTTTAACAAGAACAATGAATGTAGGTAATAAATAAAGAAAAAGTTTTTAAAAATGAACAATTAATAAAAACTACAATAATACAAACTACATACGTGTTCCCAGTTGCAAATGTTTTGACCACCACTGTACCTACTACTAAATAAATAAATAATAGTAATGAATAAGGGCTGTTCAGACCCTTTTGCAGGACCACGTTCGTGATACAGGTTCATAAGATGGAAGAAAAACTGTACATACAGTGTAGGAAAAAATAATAAGAACGATATTTCTCTGTTGCTTTTAATTTTTGGTTAATAAAGCACTTTAGTTTGGTACAGGAAAAACGTAACCAATAACATTACATTACCTTTGTTCCTACTAGGAACCACAGGTCATAATACATATATATAATACCACTGCTTCAGCAATAACTTTTAATTTAATCATTAGATGTTGGAAAAAATTATTTTCGCACTTATATTTTATAGACACCACAAGTTTAATAATATACATATTTCGGGAGATATCGAATTTTAATCCTTTCTGACTTTGTTTTGCTTAAACCAAGACTTAACTAATTTGGTTGTGTGCTTGGGTCTCCTGTATGAATTCTAATAGAAGCGACATAGGGTAGCATTTGGTTTTGTTATATTTCTACATTTACGTTTTAAATACTGATTAAACTCTGTCGGTGTATTTCAATTTCTAGCTTTTGTCTCTGGTTCTGTAAATTATTTGAAAAATCTTTGTTTTGAAACAATCCATATCAATAAGATCATCAATAGTTTCAAATTAATGTTATTCATTTTCAATCATTGAAAATTAAGAAGTCGTGCCTACTTAACACTGTAGATGAAAGTAGAATCCAAACATACCTAGTAGCACTTCGTACTCAGTTTTTCTTGATCGGGTCAGATGTCCTTTAAAGGTTTAGTTAAAATGGACAAAAAGAACCGTACAGAAACAAAAATTTACAAGAGCACACCTCACATAAGTATGCCTTATTTGTTGCTGTTGATCTTGAGTTTATCGATTACGAAAAACCACTACTCGTTTATATATAGAAATTCAGATAGGTATCATACATTTTACATTTTAATTCCACGTTTATATAACTTTAAACAATTGTTTTTCTGCTTAGACAGAACAAATTATTTAAATATATAGCAAGAGTCATAACGTAGTAGATGTATAATACGCCGACATTCAACTTCACCATTTTGTTGCCCATTATCATTGTCGTCATTATCACCACATACTCCAACACCACCAACCAAGCTATATCATTTTTGTTTCTTTTATTTTCAATTTATTCATGTTCCCCTTCATGTTGAGGTTGGTTATACACATTTCGACTTTTTGTGGAGAGACTAAAGTTAACCTTTATTCATTTCTATGCTTGGTAGAATGTTTACTTCTCCAGCAATTGGTTTTCGTACCAACTTGTATAGTATTCACTCTATATTTGTATTGTTTATGAGAATATCTTTTGTTTTGTTATATATACATCTTTTTCGCATTTTAGTTTTTTTACCTTTTGTTATGAGCCATACTATGGAATGTGTACATATATCAAGTGTTTTCATTATTATATTAGAAATCCCCTAGAAATAAATTATCATTTTCAATGGTTGCTTATTTTATTCACTAGATTGTTGCATTTATTTCAAAAGTTTACTTTTTTTAAAGTGTTAATATTTATTTTAGTAGGTATCTTCACATAAACTGGTAGGTATTATGAAAGTAATTCTATCAAAATGATTAACGTAGGTACTTATTATACCTATTTAAGGAACAGTTTGACAAATATGATTTACATAAAATGTAGGTATGCATGTGTGCTTCAAAATATGTCTATAAATCGTAATCATTAATTATTGACCTGCATACAAACCAGAACTAAACATTTGGCTAAAACTAAATATAAAATACTAGGTATAAAAATATAATATAAAACAAGCCAAATCTAACAAAAAATGTTTTCACAAAAATCTTTTTAACATCTTAAAAAATCTTAAAATAAAAACTTTTAAATTATATTCTAAATGCTACACATTATGAACTCTATGCAATGAAATGTTGCATTGCATACTGCGTTTATGAAAACAGCCTATTTCTTGAGCATTAGTAAAAATATACCTATAACCTCATATTTAAACGAAATTAATGTTAAAGGTCCAATGACCCACAAATATAAAAAGCATGTATTTTCAGTTAAATATTACGAATGCTGCTCAAATGATGGTTTATTCAGTTAAAAATATAAAAATTTACTCTTAGACGTCATAAAATCAGATTACGAATAAGATAATTATGATGTTTATAAAAATTATGTAAAACGTATAGGTACATAAATATTAAACAAAAATAATAATAAAATCCGAATAAGAATTTAGCAAAAAAAAGTTATTAAAAATAATGGATACACACACAAAATACGAAAAATCGTAGAAATGAGACACGAAAAAATACGTAAATAAAAAAACCAAAACATAAAAGAAAAACAAAAGAATAAATTCACCACTTTTAGCGGCGGGTAAAGAATGTAAAAAAAAAACAAATCGAAAAATATGTGAATTCAACTTAACAGAAATAAGAGAACAATTGTTTAAAAATTTGGTAAATATTTTGCATGAATATTAAAAAAAAATATATGTTTTATAGTTATAATTATTTCCAAAACAAATAATACATAAACTCTCAAGACAGTTGGAAAAACGTTTAGCAGTAATATTTTCATAAAATTTTATTCGTATAGGTATTTTGGCAACATTGTAGAAATAAAAACTGATTGTGTGTACTCTTAAAAACACAGTCACACAAACATACATTATAAGTTAATAATTATGCGGATTGTGATGATGAAGATATACAGACAAAACACAATAAATTGTAATGTTTAAAACAAAAAAGGTAAACACTAACTATTTGTATATTCTGTTGTTAAGTGGAGAAATTATATATTAATTCAAACACGCGTGTGCATACTTAAATATATACCTACATTCTTTATATTTTGTTGCAAATTTATATAAAATTAAGAATTTACTAATGACGTTAAGGTAGACGTCAGTTAATAAAACAGAGTTGTCTTTTGGCACACGTACGTTGACGTCGTTTTCTGTAAACACTATTCACACACAAACATGCACGTACTCACTCACTTCTATATACATACACACAATAATGTGGACAGTCATTCGACGACAGAACAACACCAACACTTTTTTCATTTTTCTAATAGCATAAAAAAAGCCGAAAAGGGACGTAATGCGAAGGCCACACTTTTTTCTCTAATTTCCTACTTAACTACTATTACTAATTCAACAGAAAATCATATGTTAAAATAAAATAATTACTTGATTTAATTTAGTGTTCAATTAGTAATTGATTGTAAAAATATTCACGAATTTTAATTAAATTTGTATGGTCGCACCACTTCTTTATATTATACACTACACTTCTTTACCACTCACTCACACGCTCAGTCACTGACTCGTTCACTCACTACTTTACAATCTGTATTTTTGTCAATTACTCTTTGTGCTGCTCTTTTCCAAGTTTTTTCCTTTCTTCAATGTCTGCACCTTAATTTTTTTATGGCAAATTAATGCATTTATTTAAGAAAATTTTCACAATATTTTTTCAATTTCCGTTTACGCATATTTTAAGGTTTAATTATTTATATGTTTTATAATTTTCAATAACTTTTTATATGAAAATTTTACAAATGAAACTTTACGTATTTTTAAAACACACCGATTCCGACAGCCCTATACGACGAATGGCCACAAAACATTCGTCATTCTACGATGCCGCCATATTGGAAAATATATAAAAAAAACACAGAGATGTTACAACAATACTTGGATAAACAAGTGACAAAATAAATAAAAACAAAACAGAAACATGTGTGTTTATAAAAACAATAAGAAATATATTTTTTACAAAGTTTAAATAGATATATGTACTTTGTTCTTCTACTATTAAACAAAACAATTCTCTAGTATTATAATATTTTAAACACACAGGTAATTCGACCCTGTTTTTTGTACGGAATAATAACGTTGCCACTGAATATAACTATGTATTTGATTTTTCGAAATTCGTTTAAATTAATCATATTAATTGTTATAATAAACAGATTTAAATGTTAATATATAAAAGATTTTCACCTTTTACATTACTTTGGAATATGTTGAACGATGGATTCTCTGAAAAATTTTCTGTGTTTATTCTGAATTTTAGTGACTTATCCACGCGAATTTACATAAGTTGGTGTCGATTTTGTTTTGACTTTTTGAGCTGTCAAATTCACTTGTAATTATGACTTAGATCATATGTTTTTAAAATTACACTTACATAATAGTGATATACAAGATATTTACAACTATATATCAAAACATTTATCTTAAACTGGCAGTTGGCAAAAATTTACATTCATTTCCTTAATAGAAATAATAATAACAAAGGTGTAGTGCACTTATAAAAATTCCTCATTCAAGAATATGCAGGTTTTTTTTTCAAACGCACTTAATCTGATGTCTGGCCACTCTGAACAAAAAATACAACTCTACAATCTATTACAATAGTCCAAAGTGTAGACCTTTTATTTAGAATAAAAGAAAATCGAAAAAAAACGTAAATTTCGCAAAGAAAAAGAGCAAATAAAAACAAAGATATACATAGAAAAAAGCTCTCGAAATGGTACTTAAAACGTTTTCATAAAATGAAAGCAACGTCTACTCACTCTTTAATCAACTATACACAAAATTAACAACAAACATAAGTCATACGGTTCTTAACGAAGATAATACAGATCAATTTGTTTATATTTTTGTGATTATGCAATTAGAATTAATAAGCAAAACATAATAAAAGGCAAAAACGACGCGTTACTCCAACAACAGCGCGCACACGACTAAATAAATACACGAAATAATAAGGATCTGATAAATATGAATAGATGGTAAATAACAGAAAACTAGAACAAAACAAATATACCAATGACAGTTTTGTATAAGTACAACAGCTGGGGTTGTTTTTATAAAAAATATTTTTTTAGAATATTTTTACAAAAAAATTAAATAGACATGAATAAAGTTTTGCCTTTAAATTATAAATTTCATAGCATAACAAATTTATATAAAGGATTACCAGAAACAAATTTAAATCTTGAAATTTACCAATATGGTTCTGATGCTGTGGAACTTAAGCTGTCAAATACAGACTATTCAAAACAACGAGCTGCATTAAAGAAACAACTTATTTATTTAATTTTATGTTTATATGCATATGCCATGCTATTTTTATTTAAATCTTATCATTTAGCATTTATTGATACAATCTTAACAATTTGTCTCATTGTCCTGTTATGGCGTCTAACCTCCTTAGTAGAGTATGGTAAGCGGTTATAAGTAAATTTCTAATTTAAAATATTTGTGACACATACATATATTCTATTTTAGAAAAATTAATTTTTTGTTATGATTTTGGCATACACTTGCAAATACAAAAATTTGCTTGCAAACAAAACAGATTTGTGGCTGCCTGCTACATACACGATATAGTAATCAATGAAGTTTTAGAAAATGTAAGCAATTCAAGATATCATATACTACAATATAATAATCATATGAAATTAATTATTAAAATATTTTTATAACTGCAGTTGGATTTTCGTTATTTACTTATTTTAAGAACCAAAGGAAAATTATTTCATAAGAAACCAATAATTCCTATATTTACGGTAAGCATGCAATGAAATATAAAACATTTTAAAGCAAAAAATTTGTATACCTATTTCAGATATTTAAACCCTCTTTGGAATGTTTAAGTTTAGTATATAAACATCTTAATAAAGTGATGTTAAAAAACTAAAATTCATAAAAACATCACCTATTTATAACAACATCAAACCCTCTTCAACGAGACTGCATTCTTTTAATAAACAATCTGCCTGTTAAATATAAATATTTATTAGTTTCATTTGGATTTAAATATACTTAAAATATGTATAATGAAATACCTACTTTTGATTTCTTCAATTCTTCGCTTAAATGTGGTATTTGTTTCTCGTCGGGCATTTTTATATGGACTTTTTCAATTTTCATTTCTACGTTTACCAAGTTTTTCAGTTCTGATACACAGGTTTGCTTCATCATTTTGCGATATTCATTTGTAGAGCTGCGGTATGCAATGCAATTTGTTTGCAAAGGTCGTATTTTAAAAATCTGTTGTAGTTTTTCATCTAAAAATTATTATGTATAAGGTAAAAATACTTTAAATAATAAAATTTCTAATATTTACCCATTTTTTGATTGTTTTCACAAGCTCAATTTAAAAAAAACAAAACACGCCAAATTGCAGAGTTGTATTGTAATTTTTGATGAAGCCAGACTAAAAAAAATTACATGTAAAAATCGCTAATAGATTTTTCGAATTATTTTAAAAAACAAAGGGTATTTCTAAATTTATCGGAACAGATCAAAACCCTGGTAACATGTAAATAACTATTAATATTCACTTTTTCTAGCGGTCATTCGACCGTTCGCAGAAATATATCGAACACTGGCTTCGCTAAATATCATATAAAAGGTAATTTGAAACACTATTTAATTATACGAGTTAATTTAACTATTATAAAAAAGAACTCTAAAGTCCAATAACTCTTAAACTAAGAGAGAATGGGAAAACATTTTTATATTTTTATAAATACCAAAACAATTATTAAAATACAATCTGTTGGGATTATCTTGAAATATATCATCATACTTAGGCCCATTATTACAACTTGGCAATAGTTAAAAGTATGATGTTATCGGACAGATAAGAAGTATTTGGTTATTATTGCCTTTAAATTTTATAGTGAGGTATGTGGTTGAAGTTGCAATATGTTCTGGAAAAAATGTCAAATTCATGAAAAATAAATTAATTTTAATTTTGTTTTGCCAATAAATAAATGGAAAGCAGACGTTTGATTTATTTTTTTTTCACAAACAAATGTTTTCACAAACACACAGAATTTACTGTTTCTTGTCAGTAATTTGTCAAAAGTAATCGGTTTTTCACTGGTATTGCCATATTTTAGAAAAAAAATTATTTTATTTTACAAGGAAGTTGTAATAACGAAAAATCTTAAAGGTCACTTTATTCCTCCCTTTAATTAAAGTTACCTTTTACTATTAAGAACATTAGAGGCAAGTTGTAATAATGGCCCTTAATATTTATAATGTCCTATTAGGTAATTGTTGTACAAACAGTTATTTATTTTTTTGTTTCAATCCAATTATTTCATATACCCATTTTAAAATCACATATCAATATACAACACTGTTGTTGTTTTTAATATTTTGTTTTGCTACGCTCTTCTTAATTTTTCTTTATAGTCATTTCTAAACAAGTCTGTTCAAGATAGTGAGCAGTTGCGTGTTTTTTGTAATATATATATAGAAAAAATAATAAATACTATATTTATATTTATAATAATTGCTGGTAAATCAAAGAAAATACAACACAATAAATGACGGAAATTTCTAATTTGATTGTTTTAGTCAAACTTTAAGATAATATTGAAAGTTCTTGTGAAAAAGTGACGTCATAGTTAATTATAGGCATTAAAAATCTGTATAGAAGAATTTAGCCATTAGCTATATTAAACAAAAATAGTAGCAATTGTAGATACTTCCAAAAATAAAAGCTAAACACACATACATATTTGAATATTGCAAATTAAATGAAGCAATATTGTAGTCGCTTTAAATAGGAAGCTTATCTTAGAATTCTGAAATGTCGAATATGGATATATAAATACAGCAACCCCCTCAAAGGTGAGTTAATATTATATGCAATTTAATATGTATTTTAATCACAACAGTCACTCAGTGGAAGAAAAACTTAATACAGAATATGAATGTTGATGACAGAATTTTCTCATTTTGTAATGCTTATTTAATATTTACCTATTTCATACTTTTGACTAATCATTTAATTCAATATGTTTTATATGAGTTGCCTTTAGATTGGTAACAAACATATAAAATAAGCCAGGTTTTGTTGTTAACTGTTTTTTGTAGCTTGATTTAATTAGTTCTTGGCCACATGCTTAAAGTCAATAAAGGTTAAAATTATGTTAACTTTTTGTCCGGCCGCTTGTCTTAGACTAAGATTGAGAAACATATTCAGCCCAATCATGAATAAAAATTCCGCGGGAGTCTTTTTCCTTTTCCCATTTTTCCTATTCAAATTCAATGTTAAAAAAATAAAAAGGTAAAAAACTCCCGCGGATTTTTTATTCATGATTTGGCCGATTATCTAAAGTTATGGATTTTACCACTTTTCATTGATTCCTACTGTTTTATCTAGTTAAATATAAAAAATTATTAAAATTAAAAATTAAAGGAATCAGAGGATATTCAAATATTTAATATACATACATAAGTATATATGTATGTACATAAAATCAATTATTTCAGGAAGTTGAATTAATGTAATAATTAACTATAAGGCTTGATATTACATAAATGAATAAATAAAAATAAAAATTATAAAATATGAGATTTTGAAATAACAGTATAAACGTCATCGCAAATATATCTTGAAAGATTTTAAAGTAATATTTTAACAGCCTTCAAGAGATCTTGAATAACAAAAAAATAAAATAGTTGTTATAGGCATATTTACTGTTCAGCAAGAAAATACATAATGACATAAAAGTGGACATTGAAGTTATCAAAAATATTTTTAATTTTAATATTAGGCTAATTTTCCTATATTTTATTTTTCAGTATTACAATCTGCAAAATTTCCTTCGCCAGTTTACCCTAACACACTTAATCTAAGATATTCAACATAATTCTCGTTATAAATCTGGACTTTCAAAAATCGCCTTAAAATGAATCGTTCCGATTCTATAAGACGAGATCGATCATTCGATAGTGTCCTTAATAAGCTATTACGCATGCGTTCACAGAACCATGAAAGCTTTAAGGCAGCCATGTATAATTTTCTAATAGCTGCCGGCATAGCAGCTTTTGTAGCAGTGTGTTTTATACTTGGTCCATTTGTACGGCCATTACTGTGGGCCTTTTTAATGGGCGCTGTATTATTTCCTTTTAAAAGGAAATTAGCGCAGTTATTAAATGGCTGGTTTGAGAGACTGGAGGAACGTGATTCAAATGTTCTAGTAGCTTTAACTTTAGCACCATTAGAAACAACTGAAAACTGTGGTAAATTTCTAGTGGATTGGCTTAAGGAACATTGGCAAGTGATAACAGCTGGTGTAGGTATTGCTACTTGTATGAAATTACTGGTGCTGTATGCTCCCAAAGGATTCTTATGCGCTGTTTGGCGTTTGATAGTGTTTTCCCACTCATTATTTGTGCAAATGATTTGCTTTTTAAATATATATTTGGTAAGTAGTGTATTAATTGAATGAAAATATTGTTTTAACTCTCTGTGACTTCTAACTAACTACAGTTAGCAGCCATTGTTGCTGTGTACTTAACCTCCGTCTATTTCTTTTGGAAACCCTCCAATAGTAATCGTTTTATTATTGCCGGTCAGTCATTATGGATTGCTATAATAAGTTATGTATGTAGCTTTTTGGGAGCTCTACAAGTACCTGTATTTATAATAATTATGTTATATGTGGGAGCTTCTATAATTTATCATCTACGAACTACCGAAGAAAGTAGTTCGATTGTGGATAAATTGAAAAAACTTCTGGATAAAACTGATTTCGAAAAGTCTATAAGTTCATTGAACTTTAAACACATAAATCAACATTCGGATATCGAAGATGTTTCATTTAGTGAAACTATGGATTCCGTGGAAACACTCGAAGCCTACGAAATTAAAGAAGATATAAGCGAGGAGCATCAACATTTAAGTGCCACCTATTTTAAATTCTTATTTTATGCTTGCTTAATAACATTTTTATATCGTAATGTTTGGATGTTTATATTGGCGGCCATACCCATATTTATGCATTTACTCTTTACTTTGGGTAAATATACCGGCTTTACCGATTTTATAAGTGCCAAAATTAATGATGTTTATGAAAAGATAAAGGTAATATTAATAATTATGTTATTTAATATATTTTTTGCATGTATTTAATTAATATACTTTTTAGTCTTGGTCCATTGAACATCATTCAGCTGTGCTGCCGCTTTGTCTTCCTGGCATTTTAGAATTGAATTATCAAATCAATACAGTGGTACGCAATTCCCTTAAATCATCTGTGGATTTGGTTACCTCAATTTTAATGATTATTTTGATGATACTCATCATTGTTTTCTTGGGTGTTTTCTTTTGTGTCAACATATATTCGGAAACCATCGAAGTTGCCTATTTGGGCAAGGATCTTATTAACAAAACCATTACAGATCGTCCTGAATTAATTGATATTTTACCAGCTAATATGCAGTCATCGATAGATGATGCCCTAGACAATGCCCATCATTACGGTCGTCGTAAAATTGAAACGTATATTGATGATTGGCTTACCGATGCCGATCCCATACATGCCACTAAGCTCAAAGAACAAATTTTAGATGTTTGGGATCGTTTAATACAATATTGGATAGATTTTAATAAATCTGATTCGTTTGGCCCTCGAGTGCCCACAGATGCCCTAAAGAGTACCTTTGGCGAAATTGTCGATAATCCGGGTAAGTTGAAAGTTTTATTTTGTTTTATTTTCTGTTTTTATTTTGGGGGAGGGCCAAGTTTTTGTTTTGTTAATTTAAAGAAAACTTATGTGAATTATTTATAATAACACTAATAATATATGTTTTACAACTGCTACACATTGCGACATAATTATTAACGCATACATACAGAATATTTACATTCACCAACAACCTGCATACATAATTTGAATACCAAAACATTTCATTATTCATGGGGATTAACAAAATCATTTACATTTACACTATAATTTAACAAAATAGATTTCAATAGAATACGATAAAATTAAATTTTTAGGTTTTTGGGAGAAATTCAGAGGTTTTTTTTAAACAAATTTTCTTTTATATTGTTGGTTGTTCTGATTTTTATCAGAGTTTTACGTGATTTTTGTGATATTATTGTTTTAATATAGGATTTTTTTAAATTATGTTATTTTTTTTAAATTATCTTTCTATATTTATATAAAAAGAGTATTTTGTAAAACTTAGGAAATAATAATCTGGAACTATATTTGTCAAGTTTGAGCGACATATCCGTCCATAAATGGTCCGATTGTTTGTAAATGTTGATTTATATAAAGATATTTTGGGTAAAGATAGAAATACTTGTGGGTTTTCTAATTATGGACGAAGGCTAGGCAAAGAGAGTCCACTGCAACAGAATTGTTAAACAAATTTTTCTTTCTAAAGAACCACTAAATTACAAACGAAATGACAAACTTATATAAATTTTAATCAACATGCTGAATGTTGTTAATACAAAAACATTTACTTATTCATTAATTAGTGCAGTTGTCTTGAATTATTAGATATTTGTCCAAGTCCACAACTATCATAAGAAAAGTGTGTGTTTTTAAAAGTGTATATAGTATTTGTAAATTCCCTAAAAAAAAATAACAAACATTATTCATTGAAAAAAATTGAAGTGTCTGCTTAACATGCATGTTTCCATGGCTAACAAAAAGCAATGTGTTTTTAATAAAGGACATTTTAAAGAGCTAGTTTTAGTGGCGAAACAGGGTATCATTGGCTGGGCCAAAAGCAACACACAAACCATAATGGAGGTGGCTGAATCTCTGTGGCATATAATACGCACGAATCTATCCATGATAATGACATTTACGGGGGATATACTGTCGTTGGTGTTATCTGGTGGTCAGGCTTGTGTTGAATTCATATTGGATATGGTAAGTAACAAAACAAATTTCAAACAAAAAATGTTTTATATTTCTATACATATTTATGTAAATTTTATAAATTATTTCTTTAGATTGTTTTCTTTACGGCCCTTTTCTACTTACTTTCGAGTAGTCAAACTAAATATGCTCCCCTACAAGTTACCAAATATTTGGGTGTGTCATCGTCGGGTTCCAAAATAGCTGAAGCCTTGGAAAATTCCATATCTGGTGTTTTAATTTCCATGTTTAAAAGCTCTCTATTTACCGGGCTTTTCACCTGGTTGGTTCACACAATTTTTGGGGCTCGCATTGTTTTTCTGCCCTCTGCCTTAGCTGCTCTTTTATCTGCAGCCCCATTTTTGGGTAGTTATTGGTGTGCTCTACCGGCTTTGTTGGAAATATGGCTGGCTCAAGATCGTTTATATGCTGGCATTGTTTTGTTCTTACTGCAATTCTTTGTGCCACCCTACTTTGAAGCAGCCATATATGCTGAAATGAAAGGGTATGTTATCAAATTCATTCGTTTCATTCTGCTTAGTTAAGCTATTTAAATTAAATTATTTAAACAGTGGTGGCCATCCCTATTTAACTGGCTTGGCAATTGCTGGTGGCATGTATTGGATTGGTTGGCAGGGTGCCATATTTGGTCCATTAATGCTATGTTTCTTTATTGGTATTTTTGAAGTGGCTGCTGTGGCGATGCGTGCAAATGAAGATGCAAGGTATGTAGTTAAATTCAATTAAATTTAATATTATTATTTTTTTTGGTTTTTAAAGTATTAAAAGCTTGATGTTGTTTGTTTAATTTAAACAAATTCATTTAACAAGAACATACATATCCAATTTTTAAATTCACGTCAGCATTTGTAACTTTATTGAAATTTCAAGCTTTCTCACAAACTCAACAAGAAAAAAAATATGGAAATTTATTAGTGTCATAAACTTTTAATTAAAAAAGCCTTTTTTAATACAAACTTCGAACTTATTGAAGCAAACCAAGGCAAATCTAAAACATTTATAAAAATGTTTCCTCCAAAAACAATAATTTTTTTATATTTTCGTTTTCACCCATATTTAAAATAGAAAATTTTTTTCACTTAGAATCATATAAGCCTAACATCCGTTATATTATGTTAGGATAGGTAAAACAGTCATTCAACTTGGAATTAAATTGACACACGTTTGTTCATTGTGATACCTGTAAAGTAAACTGACCAATTTAAGTCAAATTATCTTTAACCAAACCATCCTGTTGCACGTATGAAGTCGTCCAGCCTTCTGATGTCAATTCCTGATAGATCTGTCAAGTCGTGCAGGTAAAATTCGTCCAGAATATGCCTTATAGTTTCGTCCTCTACTTTGTCATGACATGACAGATTTAACCTCCTAGCATGAACACCAACCAGACAGTGATCTTTAATCACTGCTACTACATACTTGGACCATATGTCCTTGTCGTCGCACATGTAGTCTCAAACGACCATCTGATTTGAGCGCAGTTTATCATGAACCCAACGTTTGCACGACGAAATCGGAATTCCAACCATTTGATCAGTCTCCTTTCGGAGCGCGGCTCCTCTTATATCCTATGAATCCGCAATATAGTTTCCCTGGATATTTTGATGTCCCGGTATCCAGAAGAGCTCTACTGAGGATTGTATCGCAATCTTGTTAAAGTGAGTTCCGACATTTTAGGACCAAATTGGATATTATATAGACACCGAAAAGAGTTTTAAGGGCGGCTGTCAGTATAAATTCGAATATCTGCACCCAATACTAGATAAAACCTCAATTTGCAGGACTGTCTGAAATTTTAGTTAAATAGTATTGTTAAGCTTCTGAAAAACAATGGAAAATTGTGTAGTATTTCTTTTTCAAATTTAAACAAAAATTTAAATAGCAGCTCACTTTATTTTATTAAGATTAAGATTCACAATCAACTGGTTGATTTTTGTTCCTACTGGCACTATTTATATATCAACGGTATCTTCTAGCAATATCGGAACAATATGTGAGTCATCCGTTGCCCATATACAAAGTGCAAGGTCCACAGGCACCTATTTCTATTTGTATGGAATTTTATATGAAAACGCCATTTCTTGTTTTGCTTAATTATACATGTATAATGAATATAAATTAAATTTTTATTAAAAAAAGTGAATAAAGCAAGTAACAAACATTGAAAAAGGTACGGAAAGTTTATTATGTTTTTTAGTAAAGGCACAATAACATAATCCAAAGAGTAACTGAAATTCTAAGAACACGTTTGTGATGTATTCAAACAGTAAACAAATCAAAAAAAAAATTCATTTATTAATGATTTCTTGAAACTTCAGTACAACGAACCTTTTCACACGTTCCCGTACTAAAGCCCTTTAATTGACTATAGAAACTAAACTATTGGTCAGATTGCCTTGAACTTTTTTTAGACGATTCTAGATAAAATTTCCTTGGAATACATGTGGGGCTCGGGTATATTTCCCATGAATTGAAAATCAAAAAGGTCCCCAGAGACCTTCTTACCCAACGGAGGGTTAATATAGATAAGTCAAAAATTTAATTCTTTACAGATACATACTTACTTCATTGAGTTTAGTACGGAAAAAGTACCAAATTCCCTTATCCTACTTCATATTTTTGCAATTTTGCCTTTGCTGGCGTGTATTTTAAATGTAAGAAAACACTTCAAAAATTTGTTTAAATTAATTTTCCAATTAATATACATACTCGTACATACAAATAACACCTTACAAATTTGTTCTCAAATATTTGCCTTTAATAAAAAACAATTCTTTAATTGAATTCTTTTTTCTTGAAAAGAAATGTTTTGTTTTTTTCTAGTTTTAAAACTTTCATAACACTGACTAATTGAAATCATAATTATCATTAAATTTTTACAGACGTAGCTCTGATGAAGATACTCGTACAACGTGAGTTTGCTTCCATTAAAGATGTCGTCATCTTGACAAATAAATCCATAAACATAATTTATACTTAATGCATAACTCTCTTATTAATTCCAATTAACATTTAAGTAGTTAAGATAAATGATGCAAATTGGTATTAATTCAAGTAACAAAGAAATTTCTAACAAAGATTTTGCTAATTATTACTTACTAGGATTCTAACATTACATTTATTTTCTACTTATCCGTACAAAATTAATGTAAAAATTTCTACAAAATTCCAAATTTTTTTCATTGTATGTATGATTTAAACTTTTATTTTATATTTTGCATTTTCAATTTTTATTGTCACGATTTTATGCTTTTAAAATTATTATTTTCCTTTAATAATTTGTCTCTGAAATGTCTTATTGTTTTTATATATTTCTTTCAGTGCACGTCGACATTCCTCTTTTGATTTTTACTATTGATAATTATGTACATATGTTAGTTATTTTTTTTTTAGTTTTTCTAACTATTTTTCTAACAACGTCCAGTTTTTTTTACTCGACTACAACGAACGAATTTCAATTATATTTAATGAGAAATGTATAAACCAAATAAACTAAAATGTAACTGTTTTAAATATGACGATCATTTATTCCAAAAACAAAAAAAAGTAATTTTTTAAAAATATGTTTGTTATACAATTCATCTAAAATTATAAACTAATATTCATATTTTTAAAATTTTTTATTTACACTACCTCGTATAACGAATGATCATAAAAGATTTAAAATTTAATTTCATATATTTTTCTTAAATATTGTTATTAAGTTTAGTTTAACAAGAGCTTAAATAATAAAATTAATATTTCATTTAAACTAAAAATGAACAAATAATAAAATCTGATAATTAAAAATGCAGACTAAATACAAAACCTAAATGGTCTAGGAAAAGAGTTTTTTCTTTGCAGGAATTAAAAAAAACTTTGTAGATTTCGTTCTGGATTTCTTTGATTATTTGTGGACCAACATTTTTAATATTCAAAAGCAATTATATCCTACATAGATATGTATATCTTTGAAGTTCATTATAGCGACACCACTATTATAAACGAAATGAAACCAAGTATATTAATTTATTTACGGCAAAAAGCTCTAAAGAACTCTTTCCCTAATTCCATACTAAGTGTCTAATGTTTTAACATTTAACCAACTCATTTTACAGCATTTATTTTTACTAAACATTTCTTTTTTTTCAAAATTAAATAGTAATATAGCGGTGGTCGATGCAATTACAGAAATTAAAAATGTCAATAATGAGAATATTAAGAAAAACTTAATAATACTTAATCAAAGAGCAAATAAATTGGAAGAAAATAAACAAAAAATATATTTAACTACAAAATCTAACAAATCGAATAAAACACTTGAAAATTTAACGAATAATAAAGCAAACGATAAAACCGAAGAAAATAATACAACCAACATTATGATTAAGAATAATGAAATTAATGAGAATAAAGCAAATTATAATGATAAAATTAAGTTGACGAAAGGACTAAAGACAACTAAACTGGATGTGACTGATAGCAGCACACAATCGTTTGCCCCTACCATTAATGCTGCTTTAACTGGTGAAAATAATGAAAAACATAGCGAAAATAAAGGATATTCTAAACCAGCAACAAAATCGGTGGAGCTAAAAATAGTTACTACCACATTTCTGCCAACTTCTTTTGAGAAAAAAGTGTGTTAATTTTTTTATGTTTTAAATTTATTATTTATGTATGTTTATGTAGGTAATTTTTTTTACATTATTATTTTGTACTAACACCATTCTTTAACTCTATTCTCAGCATTTTGTAATTAATTAAGGTTACCAATTGTGTGCTTTTTATTATTCCTGGCATATGACTGGACTTTTCAATATTTACTCTATTTTTTATGTGATTTATATGATTTTTATTTTAGTAATAAATATTTTTTATTAAATTTTTTTCGCTGTTTTTATTTTAATTCTTAAGGTATGGTCACACTTGGCAAATATTTGCCATTATTTGCAAATATAAAATATTTTTGAACTCGTTTATTTATTTAAAAAAACTTCGTTTATTTAGGACAAGGCACAACAAATATTAAGTTTTAATTTATTTGATGCTGTTTGATCTTGCAAAACTCTTGCAAGAGAAAACAACACCAAACAAATTTGTGCTAAAATAAGTTGTTACGCTTTTTTGAGTAAATATTGCCAAGTGTGACCGTACTTATGACTGAAAACAATATTCAGCTGTGTCGAATATAACATTAATAGCTAAAATGCACCTTTAGATTATAAAAAAACTACTAAAATGAGTGACTACATTATTTTAAGTAAAAATTTATTTAATTACACAAGTTTTAAATTGTATTCACATTGTTTTTTAGTTTTTGAAATGGCGAATTTTCACACAATCACAACAGCAATATATGTGTCTAGGAGTGTCTAAATTGTAGGGCAATCGGATCAGATATAATATTTACTATACTCCTCTATAAATTCATTGATCTGCCAGGGAACAGACTTGTGCTTAAATATGTATACTCCTGGCTAGAGGAGAGTTTTGCAAATTCTAAATAATACAAATAAATAAGCCTAATACCTTTCTTAATTAAAACATAAGATGAATTTTCGACACCATGATAGAAACTTAAATATCGGACAATAACTGAGAGTTAGAAAATATCGAGCCATAACCGCCGAAAAAATGTATCCCACAAACTCAAAATTTTACAGGGGAAGGTTTTTTTTAAATAAAATCAGTTTGAATAAAGCCATTATTTTAAAATTTATAATGTAAATATTGTTTTGTGTAATACATTTAATTTTCATAATTTTAAATGATGTTGAACTATCGATTTCGATAAAAAAAAACAACAATCGATTATGGTGTGGGATACATTATTTTGGCGGTAATGGCTCGATATATTAGAGTTCAATCTACCTATACTAAGGGTACGGTCACACATGGCAAATATTTACTCAAAAAAGCGTAACCAATAGTTTTTGTGCAAATTTGTTTGAAGATATTAAACCTTACGAGTGTTTTGTACAAACAAGTAGCATAAATTAAAATAAAACTTAACTTCTGTGGTGATTTTTCCTTAGTAAAATAAGTTTTGGAAATAAAAACAAGAATTAAAACAACTTTTATTTAGTGGTTACAGTTTGTTTAGCTGAAAAGCTCTTGAAAGTGGATGGACAATTGGAAGAGATTATTAAACTCTCTGAGCCGAAACCAAAACGTTTAGAATTTGATACTCAGAACAATTTAACAAATAATCACCCCTATCGTGAATAAAAATTCCACATGAAATTCGTTCCCTTTTATTTTTTTAACATTGAATTTTAGTAGGAAAAATGTGAAAAGGGAAAAAATTTCATGTGGAATTTTTATTCACGATAGGGGTGAATACGAAAAGAAATGAAAGAACACAAGGAACGGTTAGTTTGTATCTCGCCGAAAATAAGTATTTACGATCTTTTTAGAACCTTGCCATTTTATTTAGCACTTTATGACAAGTGGAAGTATACTACAACACATAGCTTTCTGTATTTATATTTATTAAGGAAAATTGGAATTGTAGGGAAAATAAGAAAAAAATAAGTAAACACAGTTGAACACACTTTAAACAAATTTATTTAAACAAGTTGTTAAAGAATAATACTTTAAATAAATTTATGCACGCGATTTTTATTTGATTTTTATAATTTCAATTATTTTTATTAAAACGTTTTTTTTTTAAATAAATACTACATGAGTGTGAATGAAACATTTTAAAACAAGCGTGCCCTAATTCAAAAGATTCTTTAGTTTAATAAATATGCATCAAATACTTAGAAAGGAAATTCCGGATGCTTTTCAACTCTGTAAGAGAAATAACATTCATAACAATATCATTAAAAACAAACTTCTTTTTGATTACAACATACCCCGGGAAAAATTTAAAATCACAAATGCGCACATCAGCATCCAATGATTTAATTTTCTCCATTTCATCCTCGGTTAATTTGAAATCAAAAATATCAAGATTTTGCTTCAATCGCTCGGGATTGGTGCTTTTCGGTATGGCCGATAGACCCGAGTCAATAATCCAGCGTAATAGTACTTGAGCTGGTGTCTTGTTATGGGCTTCAGCAATTTCTTTAACTGTTAATACATCCATTAGATCGGGTAATTCACGCTCAACTCCAGCCATTTTATTTAGTTTGGCAATACCCTTAGAGCCCAATGGCGAATAGGCGGTAACAGTGATGCCCTCATTCTTGCAGAAATCAACTAAGTCAGGTTGTTGTAAATAAATATGATGTTCGATCTGGAAGTTATAATTGTTATTATTTTTTTTATGTAATTGATTAATTTTATAACATTTAATAAATGTACATATATGTAAATACCTGCAAATTGGCTGGCCTAATATTACAGTTATTTAAAACATTTTCAATTTGTTTGATGTTGAAGTTGGATAAACCAATAGCTTTTGCCAGGCCCAATTCATAAATATCCTCCATTTTCTAGCAAAAAAAAATACATTTTTTATGTGATTAATTATTACTTGATAATTGAAATTGTAAAATCATACCTTCCATACTGCTACATGGTCAGTAGTGGGCTCAATGACAACCAAACCATTTTCATCACGCTTAAAATCGCCATTCTCCAAAAGTACACCAAACGGCACGTGTATCAAATACAGATCAACATAATCCAATTGCAAGTCAGCCAGTGACTTGCGTAAAGTAGGCTCAACATACTCCGCAATAACGGCTATAAATCATGTAAAACAAAATGTTTATTAATTATATAGAAGAATTTATTGATTAGCCCGCTTTCACTCTCTTCAATTCTAACTTTTCAAGGCCAGTATTTTTGGATGGTAAGGGAAAAGAGAATAAAAGGGGTACTTGACGGTACTAGTCAATTTTCTTATTTCCTTTTTTTTCTTTCATGCATGTGGATTTGCATGAAAAAGTACGAAAATTGAATTGACGCGTGAGAATGAAATTCATAAGAGAATTACACAAAAACTGGTCAGCTAAAACTGAAGAGTGTGAAACAGGACTTACTCTATTATTTACCTGGTGGTGGCAACTTTGTAGTTATAAACAGTTCTTCGCGTTTAATGCGTCCAGAATCCAACCATTCTTTCAATACCTTTCCAATCGTTTTTTCATTCATATAAACTGGAGCCGTATCAATATGACGATAACCAGCTTCCAAGGCTAAATTAATGGCTAATTCAACTTCATCATCGGGAGCCTAGAAATAAATAATCAAAATTCTTAATTTTTTTAAAAATTTTTATAATTCTAAATTTAACTTAATTTAAGTAATGTCTAACACTATTATCACATCAGACAGTTTCCGCGTACATATTATTAAATTTGATTTCTGTGAGAATCATTAATTAACTGCGTTGTTTTGCTACCATTTAATGTTAACATTGAAGCAAAGTCCAAGTCCAGAAAATACATAACTAGCAGTTTACCTGGTGATACAAATTCTTGTTTACCAATTAAATTGCATACACACTGAGAAAAAATATAGTTGTGCATGTTTACCACAACTATTTCAACATTTTTAAACATTTTTTTTAAAAAAATTATGTTCACTGTAATTATTTATATGAACCATGCTATGGTTAAGTTACGATTCACATGATTACAGCAATCATATATATGATTACAGCAATTATGTTATGTTTATGGTAATCAGTTTTATGATGAAAGATTATACCATATTATGTTGTTCTCTATCATAATCAAAGATAAACAAATTATGATAAATGGATTCATCATAAACATGATTGCAACAAATATAAAGATAATTACTACAATCATTTATATGTTTGTAGTAATCATCTGAATCGTAACTTAACCATATTATTGTTACTGCAATCATATAAATAATTACAGTGGCCATTACGTTGTTGAAAAGTTTGTAAAAATGTTTACATTGTTGTGGTAAACATGTACAACTATATTTTTTCTCTGTCTGTAACAAGAATAATAGCAGGACATCAAATTTCCCCTTGGACTCATTAAATGAAATACAGTTCTTTTGTAATTAATTTTTAAGATCTTCCCCTATTCTACATATTAAGATGGGCAGACTATGTTAAATCGTCTCAGGATATGATTCTGAATGATCACTCATATTTTCCCACAAAAATGTTATAAAATAGACTTCAAGGTCCTATAACAGTGGTCTAAATTGAAAAAAAGAATTTTTTTGTATGGCATTCTAAAATAGGCTCTAGATCCTTTAACAGTGTTCTAAATGAAATAATCTGTAATTACTTATATTTCTCACCAAAAATTCATTTAGACCATTAATAGTGGTTTAAATTGAAAATAAAAGATAGATCCTTTAATAGTGATCTAAGTGGTCCTGAAAAAGAATGATAATAATAATAATAATAATCACTTCTATTTTCTAAAAAAATCTGTTTTCTAATATAGAATTCTAAAATAGGCTCTAGATCCTTTAATAGTGGTTGAAAAATTAAATTATAAAATAAGCTTAAACTATTTTCATGTAGTGACTAAAATCGATTGCCAATAAAACTTATACTACGTTTCCACGATACATGCTTCGCTCTCTATTCATGCTTCACACCCCAATCATGAGTGAAACAACTTGATTCACCATACAAAATTTTAAGAGCGAATCAAGTAGATTCATATTGAATCTACTTGCGAAGCACGAAAAATTGCACTCTTCTCTAATTTTTATCGCAAGTTTATCTGCACTAGCTGTAAAAATTTAATATTATTGTAAACAAAGCAAATTATTTTCTTGTTGCTGGAAGTAAAGAAAGTAAATACGTACGAATGTATGTTTTTTCCAAATAAGCTAACTAATTTCCACTCACTTTTGTTTGTCCATTTAAAAAAATTATTTTCCACAAATTGTAAATTCTGTTTTTTTATTCTGTTTGTTTATTAAAAACAACTGTCAAATCGAATCAAGTTTTTTGGTCATGTAAACAGCATGATTCATAAACAAGATTCAGAGAGCGAAGCAGGTGATTCAAGTCGTCGTGGAAACCTAGTATTAGCATTCTAAACAAATATTAACTATGTTAAGGTGCATATTTTTATTAAGTTGAGTTTGTCATTCCGTTTGTAACACATCGAAATATTGATTGTAGAATCAAAAAGTATATACTGTGAGCGTCAATATAAAGTAAACACATAAATATTGTTACTAACTACACGTACAAATTTAAAACAACATTAATCAAAATATAACTCATTAACAAATACTAGAAAAATATGGAACATAAAAAAATTATTAAATTTTAACTTAAAAGTAACCGATTTTCAAGTCAAAACAAAGTAAATATTAATATTATGTAAAACATCGATCGATATGCAAAATGTAATTATTCAGAGATAGAGATGATAACGCAAAAAAGAAAAATACCACAACGAAATGATTTTTTTTTTTTTTTTGCATTTAATTATTTATTGAATCTTCATATTTGAAATGACAATAAGTATTCAAATCTTAATACTAAAAAGAAAATAATAAGCCCAGCCAGTGCTAGACAAAAATTTTTATGATACTAAAAAAATTTCACATCAACTGATCCAGTCATCTATTTTGCGCTTGAGTTAAAGCAAGGGTATCCCTCCTTCTCAACCGATTGTGGCCACTAAAGTTAAGGATGTCTCGTGCAAGTGGGTTTGGATGGTGTTCAAGTTTGCTGACATACTTTGACGCATATTTTGTAAATTCGACTTTTACTAATGGCACGCCTAGATCTTTGTGGAATCGAGAATTTTTAACATACCATGGAGCTGCTGTAATTATCCGTAGAATTTTATTTTGACCCCTTTGAATTTTTTCAATGTTTGATGCTGAGGCAGTACCCCATAATTGAATTCCATAACACCAGATTGGCTTTAGAATTGCATTGTACAACAAAAGTTTGCAATCCAATTTCAATGTAGAGTTTCTGCCGATTAACCAATTAAGTTGCACTGCTTTTAATCTCATTTGTGTAAGTTTCGCTTCAATATGAGACTTCCAAGTTAAACGGCGGTCGAGGTGAATGCCGAGGTATTTGATTTCATTATGTTGAGGAATAATTTGATTATTTATTCTGATGGACGAGCAGGTATCTTTTCGCAATGTAAAAGTGATATGAATACATTTTTGTTCATTTACCCTGATTTTCCAAAGCTCTAGCCAATTCTCTAGTTTATAAACATAATTCTGCAAATTCTGTGATGCAACTTGGTGGTCCTTATGGACGCTGACAAAGGCTGTATCGTCTGCAAAAGTTGACGTGTGGATTTTGGGGTCTGACGGCATGTCGGAGGCATAAATCAAATATAAAGTAGGGCCCAGTATGCTACCCTGTGGCACTCCTGATTCAATTGGCTGAGCGGTACTTAAAAAATTGCCTTCTTTGATTTTAAATTTGCGACCGTATAAATAACTTTCCATGAGTTTATGGGTGTTAGCAGGCAGAGTTAATTTAATTTTATGCATTAAACCGTCATGCCAAACTTTGTCGAACGCTTGGGACACATCAATGAAAAGGGCGGAGCAGTATTTTTTATCTTCAAACGACCCTCTTATCACATTTACCAATCTGTGAGTTTGTTCGATGGTACTGTGTTTAGCTCTGAATCCGAATTGATGATTTGGAATACATTCAGTGTCATTCAGAATTGGAGTCAACTTAGTCATTAACAATTTTTCGAACAGTTTAGAAATTGTCGGCAGTAGGCTAATTGGCCTATATGACTCCACTTTGGTGTGGTCCTTCCCTGACTTAGGAATCATAGTGATCATAGACACCTTCCAATCTGCAGGATAGTATTCTAGGCGTAAAATAGCGTTGAAGATAAAGAGGATAATTCTTCTTGCTACACGAGGTAACTCCACAAGCATTTTATTGCTGATTTTATCCATACCTGGAGCCTTTCTAAGGTTCAGAGTACCAATAGCGTTTTGGACATCACGAAAGTTTAGTCTTAGGGGTACAGGAGGCCTTATAACAAGTGGTGGCAAATCAGATTCGTTATTATTTGAGTTGTTTATAGTAAACACATTTCTCAAATGGTTAACAAATAATGTCCCTTTCTCGGAATCATTTCTAGCCCAGTCACCAGTCGGATTTCGCAAAGGAGGTTTTCCTCTCACTGGTCTTTTTAAACCTCTTGCCGCCCTCCATAACGAGTAGTCAGATTGTGGGGTACTATCAAGACCTTCCAAGTAAGATCTAAGTGAGGCCGTTCTTTGGGTTTCTAAGAATTGTCTTAGTATATCTCTGCATACCCGTAGCCTAGCTTTCAGTTCAGGAGACCTGTGAATTTGCCACTCTCTTCTAACTCTTCTTTTTTCTGACAGGAGATGATCGAGTTCAGCGAAATAAGTTCTATTTGTCCCACTTCTGCACTCAACGTCGTATGTGGAGGCGTGATGTACAGCTCTTCGTATGTCCTCAGTAAACTTGGCAATCGACCCATCAATATCCTCGGTAGTTCTCAACACTACATTTTCCGTGCAGTGGGAACTTAAATACTTTTTATACTTTATCCAACTTACTCTGGTTTTAGATATGTCCCGAAATGGAGAGCCATTCCCTTGAAGGAAACGCATTGAAATAATAGAAGGAGAGTGATCTGAAGACAAGTCTAATGAAGGCTCCACTTGTATCGATTCTACAGGGATATTTTTCACTACTCCGAAGTCAATAACATCGGGAATCTTCCGTCGGTCCGTCGGCCAGTAGGTGGGATGCCCGCTTGAGAGTACATCTAATCCCATTTTGGCAATGGTGTTGAAGAGTTCACGACCCTTCGGGGTCACCAGACGTGAACCCCAAAAAGTGTGTTTGGCGTTAAAGTCACCAGCAACTAAAAATCTAGCTCCAAGGGAATTGAAGAAGCTGTAGTATTGGTGTTCTTTTATTAAAAATCGAGGCGGCGAATAAATTGATAATAAAACAAAATTGTATTGACAGAATTCAATACAAATGTTTGTTGCTTGTAGGTAATCCTCACATATGTTGTTCATTAAATAATGTTTTATTCTGTTCTTTATAAGAATTGCCGATCCTCCACATGCTCTTCCGCGGGGATCTTTAGTATCATACAACACGTAGCCATTAATTTTGAAGTACGCTGTCGCCGTCAAGTGAGTTTCAGCAATCATCATGACATCAATCTGCTTATCCATCAGGAAGTGCTCCAGTTCGTTTTTATGTTGGCGGAGGCCGTTCGCATTCCAAAAACAAATTTTTAAACAAATCATTTCTTTAAAATGGCTTGTAAGATAGTGGATTGCATTTTCAGCATTTCCTGCATCATGGATGTCATAGTGGTCGTAAAAGTGTTCATAGTTTGGACAAGAGTCTGCAATGTAGTCTCTAGAGTGTTAATATTAGGCTCGTAATATTGTGATTTAGGTTCCTGCTCCAAACCTGGCATATAAGATTTAACCACGTTTGCGTAAGAAACTTGTCTAGAACTAGGCACGTTTACATGACTAGTGGACCGTAACAATTGAGGGAAATTGTTACTCGAAGCAAAATTAGGCTGTTGAGGACGATCAGGTAATACTGACGTCTTGTTGGTTCTTATGCCTTTCAAATGAGTGTAAATTGGACAACCTCTATAATTTGCGGTATGATTACCTCCGCAGTTGCTGCATTTTTTGATTTTTGAGTCAGTTTTCGACTTATCGCATTGAGCAGTTGGATGTAGTTCCCCACACGCAACACAAACAGACGGCAATTTACAGTACGCTTTGGTGTGGCCAAATTCTTGACAATTAACACACTGGACGGGTCCAATGCGCTTATGCGGTTCCTCCACGGTAATTCTACGATGCAGAAGATAAATGAGATTGTAGATTGGATGGGACTCGTTTTTCTTTAAGACAACATCTCCAGGTTCCAATTCTACCCTGAACATGGGCTGAGGGATCTTTTCACGGTTTCTGATATTCACTACGCTCTTGATTTTGAACCCTTTGTCCATTAAACCGGTCTTTATCTCCGCAGGATCAACACATGGGTCTATACCCTTTAGAACGACTTGGAGTCCTTTTGCGCTTTTGAGCTGGTAGGTATAGAAGTCCCTAGTCTCCCTCTCCAACTGGTTGGACAATTTTCGAAAATCATCTTCTCTATTCACTTGGATCTTTGTCTCGCAGATATTTCCATGTTTAATTGAGGTTACGCTAAACATGTTTTCACCTATTACCGAAATAATTCCTTGTACCAATTTACTGGAAGTCGGCTCTCTCAGATAAATTGGTGGGGGCTTAAACGTCTTCTTAGTAAGTTCTGGCTCATCCGTCTGGAGGAGAGCAAACCTATTTTGATTATTACTCACGGTCTTAGGAGCTTTTGAATTTGATGACACTTGAGCAGACGTCGGGCTCCTCTGTCGCTTGAGAACGGTGATGTACTTATCCATACCTACTTGTTTTTTTGGTTTGACTGCACTGTTTGATGAAGATGATGTTTTTTCATCTGTTGAAATCACTATATTGGGCGAACAGGAACGACGCCGTTCTGCGGCTCTTGTAGTGAGAAGATTCTCCACAGATTTTTTTATGGATTCTTCCTCAGAGACCCATTTAGTTTTTCTAGACGAGCTAAGCTCTTTCTCAGAATTACATCTGAGAGGAACACTCATACAATTTTTATGCGATTTTTAGTGTTTTTTTTAATTACCGATATTACCGTAGATTTTTTTTTAACCTATTACGAGTTATTTTTTCACTTTTTTGTTTTATTTCAACCTATTGCACTTTTTCACCTATTACGATTTTTTCACCGAAAATTCAGCCGCACTAAAAGTAACACGTCCGAACAGTTCGATGAGACGAGACTGAAGACGAAATGATTAATTTCAAATTATGCTTCCGCACAAAAAATGTCTTTCCGCAATCGCGGAACGGAAGTTTTTTAGCGGAATACCTTTAGGTTATCCTTGCAAAACATATCTCTTTGCCTAATTATACCCTACATCACAATAGTGAGAAGGTTATATTCAATTTGTGCTGATGTTTGTAACACCCATAAATATTGGTCCAAGTAAAGTATACCGATCGACTCAGTATCACTTCCTGAGTCGATTTAACGATTCCGTCCATGTAAGGCTTGTGCGCAGAGTACAGGTCGCAATTTTGAAGATATCTCAATCAAATTTGGTACATGATATTTCTTCGACGGATGGGATTGAAACTGGTGGAAATCGGTCCATTATTTCACCTGGCCCCCATACAAATGTCCTCCCGAAATAGGAGTTTAACGATCATAAATGTTTGAATTATGTAAGAATCCAAACAAATTTCACCATAAATGAGTAGTAAATAAAGCCAAATCACATTTACAAATTTTGTAAAGATCGGTCCATAATTAATCATAGCTTCCATATAAGCTCCACTTCCGAAAATCACTTTAAAGTGCATAACTCTCTTAAAAATGTCGGTATCCAAATGATATTGAACACATATATGCTTTGTATACATACAAATAATATTTTAGAATTTTATTATGATCAGTCCATAATTAGTGGTAGCTACCATATAAGACTCATTTCCGAAAATCACTTTAACAACGATAAATCTCTTAAAAATGTTGCTATCCAAATAAAATTCAACAAAAATAAGTTTCATATATACAGAAATGATGACACATAATTTTATAATTGTTGGTCCATAATTAGTCAAAACTTCCATATAAGACCCTCTACGTAATTTACTTTTACCTCCATTTATATATATTTATAGCATTTATATCTAGATAAAATATAACACACATAATATTAATATTCAGAGAAGTCATGGCACTAAATTTTTGGATGATCAGTCCATAATAGGTTTTTGTACAACTGCTTATAAAAGCGTTATTTTTTACACTATTGCAAAAAATTTTTGTGAGGAGGTGTATTTGCGTTAAATACATTGGAATCGCAAAAAAAAAACTCATTTCGAAAAAATAGCGAGTTAGGGCCTTTCTACATGACGTTGGTCTCATATGATCGGGCTTGAACGACTATACTTTCGTACTTGTTTTTTATAAAGATATTCCCACAGGTGCTCGATAGGGATTAAGGTCTGGGGACTACGGTAAATAACACGGTGCGACAGTCCAAAAAACCTGGGACCCGATATTATTTTTCTTGTAAGGCTTGCGGAATAAAAGAAGACTCCCATAGTGAAATATGCCGGACACCTCCAAAATCCGGTTTTACGGTTAAAAAAAACCGGTTTTTGTACCTTTGCGCACTTATAAGCCTGTAATTTTGTTGACAATGACCTAATATAGATTTGGAAAGAAAAAACTGAGATCTTTCGAACGATATATAATTTATTTAAGAAAACTTGAGAAATTTTGATGTTATTGTCGAGCAAACACAAATTTTGTAATTTTTGAAAAAATTTTCAACTTTGGTGAAGTTTTATTTAATACATTATTTTATTAAGAAACTATAATAATATTGAATTTATTCAAAAAGTACGTTCAGTTACGATTACATATTTGGGTTTAAAAATAGATAAGGAATTGACTGAGTTATTTAACTTTTCATGAAAATAAACTTTTAAACATTTTATACAAATTGTATTAATCAATTAACACAGTTTTACAAAATTGAAAAACCTGGGACCGGATACTCAGTCGCCGGATATTTCTTGTAGGGCTTGCCGAGTAAAACAAGATTCCAATAGTGAAATATTGCAGACAGCTCCACAATCCGGTTTTACGGTTAAAAATCCGGTTTTTGTACCCCAGGGTCCCAGGTTTTTCTATTTCATTCAATTTTGTATCACTGTGTAATCTGAAGATTTTGGACAATGATGGAGCAACCACTCTTTCACAATTTTGGAGGTATGCTTAAATTCATTGACATGTAAAAAAATCAATTTTTATCCATTTAAATTTCCATTTTAAACACCCACGTACAATTAAACTCACATACAGATGTGTAAATACCTAGGCATTCAAATTGCTTTTATAGGTAGACAAGTTTGTATGATTTATGCCTTTAATTACACTAGGAATGTAATTTCAAATTACCTGTGGTTGGGTACTGTTTCAACAATAAACATTTTATAGAATATTATTGCATTTGTTTATTTTTCATAGTAATTATACTTTTAAATTGCTATAAGGTAATTTGTAAAAGTTAAAACGTTCATTATAATTTGAATGTCAAATGCACTACGTACAATAGATCCATAAAAAAGTATTTTAATACAAGTCGTAATTGAATTAATTAAAAGTTTTCACAACAACTAAATATTTACTCTAATACTTAGTTAAGTAAAATAGCTTTTTAGCTCAAAAATAGAATACAATAGAACTGATAGTATTTTAAGTCGATCCGTTTGACTGACTAACTGATAAGACTTAGTATGTGAGTTTCAAGGACGATTTCACTTCAATGCTTGCAGGCTTCCTGCTGCCTAACGTAAACTAACAATCAAGGACGATTGGTATTGAAATTGGTTTAAGTCCGTTCATTATTTCACCAAGCTTTCGTATAAGTGTCCTCCCAAAATAGGATTTTATTGGTCATAAATATTTGATTTATTGAAGTATTTCACCACAAATAGTTTGTATATAAAACTAAATCACAACCAACCATTTTGTGCAGATAGGTTTACAGCTCACATTTATGGCACACTTCTGAAAATCATTTTAACGATAATAAATGTCTTTCTTACAAATATTGTTTTCCAAATTAAATTCGACTCAAATATGTTTCACTCTCGGCTACTTTAATGATGATCGATCCATAATTAACCATAGCATCACAACCATAAATCCTTTAAAAATATTACTATCCAAATAAAATTGTATACAAATAAGTTTCATATACAGTGGTAGACTTATAATTAGCAACGACTTTTATATATTTGTTTATATTATATTTTAAAAATTTGGTTCAAAATATTAAAACTAATAACTAGAAATAGTAAAGTAACAAATTATTATTAAGTTTAAAATAAAAAATCACAGCAACAGACTTATCCTTTAATATTTTGTTGGATAACCCTTGTTTTTGACAACATTCGCCAGTATTTTAGGTAAACTTTTAATTACAGTGGGTGGCCAAATTATTAATTAAGATTCAACCGCTTTTAATACGTATATAAATTTATTTCTTGTACCAAATGTTTTCATATTTTAATTCTGGTAATACTGTTAAATATTTTGTGCAGTGTCAACAATGATTGGTGACATTAGAGTGCAGTTGTTGATCATTATCTGCCATTCTTCTCTGAAGTGTGAAATATACAATTTTGATTAAATTGATTAAAGTCTGGCATCACGATGAAGAACTAAAAGAAAATGTTCAAAAATGCATTCAGAGCATGTCAAAAAGGGTGCAAGCTGTAATTGATGCCAAAGAAGGTTCTACGAAATATTAAGATTTTTTTTCAAAAAATTTTGTAATATTTCTTTTCCTCAAATATATATTTTTAAAACAAAAGAATTTATTTTTAATTGAATTAGAAACACTTAATTTACCTTAAAGAACAAATAAAAGAATAATTTTCCACTATTTTAAAATGTTATACGGCTTCAAACTAAACAATTTTGCATGTGTAACTAATAATTTGGCCACCCACTGTAACCGTGGGCATGTTTGCAGAGATATGTTTTTCCAGCTTTGTTGCACCAACAGAAACAATTCATTATTTCGTGGATTTTTGTCCTTTAGGTCTCTTTTTACAATTGCCTGTAAGTTTTCAATTGAGTTAAGATCGGGACTTTGGGGTGTCCAGTCAAGAACATCAATATTTTGATCCAAAAGTCAACACTTAACTATTTTTTTTTTTTTGTCTTCTTATTGTCCGTGTGGATATTTCTGCGCTGTCCAATTTAATTTTCGCGCGAAGATAAAAATGGATTTTTTATTGGCTCTACAAATAACTAAAGTGGTCTTTCATATCCTAGGTTTCCTAGCTGGGGTTGCAAACTCCTTTATTTTTGTACAAGTGAATTACACCAAATACCATTTTTTTGAGCAAGAAAACTTTTGTGCAATAGCTGACATTGAAAATTTTTCATTTGTAAAACTGCACAATTTACCGTCTCATTTCTGGAGTACATGACTTGTTTTTGCCCATTTTCGAAACTAAACCGTATTAAAATTATTACAAGTTAATCTATATATACATTCTCACTAATATTTAGAAAAGTTTAAAAGTTGAAGACAAAAAATGCGTAGTTCTAATTACGTGGCCTGCAATAAAAAAAAAAAACAATTGTGAAAATAATATTTTTATATTTTTTTAATTTAACTTAATAACGGTAAAAACAATTTACAGTGTAGGTCTTTAAAGAAGCTACACAGCGATCTTATTATATCAATGCATCGTTTCTAATTATATGTCCAGAATAAAATCAAATTAAAAGAAAATCTTATATTATAAAATTATATTGCAGTTTTATATAGTTATTTAAGTAGAATTGAATTCAAAATTTAATTTTGTTCAGTGTACATGGTTTTAAACTTGCATTTTAATCTTAATTTGTTTATAAAATACATTTCTTATATTTCCCATTGAGATTTAAATTACCGTCTTAAACCGTTAAACTAAAACGCATTTTGTTGATCGTGTTCTAAAATGTATATTTTTCTCATTGTTTATGCACGAAAAATCTCTATGAATGCTGTTCATTTTTCATTCATCAATTTTTCAACCGGTTTTCAAAAACAATAAAAAAACATCTATAAATTTTTATTGATACTAAATTTAAAACTAAACAAAGATTTATATTGTTTATGTTTTCAGAGAAAGTCATTTGTTTTACACAAAAGTATTTGTGTGAGAGTAAGAAAAAACGAAAAACGATCTTTAAGATTTAAAAAGTTGAAAGCAACTGGTTTTGTGCTATGTATAGCATACAAATAAATATTAAAAGGTACACAGATAAAGCCAATACAATGTTTACTGTTTTATTTTTTTTTGATTTAACACTTTGTGAATATTATTTGCCTATAATTGAGTCAACTTGTTTTGTTTGCTTTTTACTAAAAACAAGTGCATACCTATACGATATACTGGTTCATTAGTTTAAAATTAAAAATGAAGTCTGATTTGATCTTAAACATTTTCCCCCTTATTCATAAAAACTTACAACTGGTTTATAACAGGTTTATAAAGCAAATTTCCATACAAAATTTGTTTTATAAACCTCTTATAAACCTGTTGTAAGTTTTATGAATAAGGGCATTTATGTTAATTTAAATTAAGAATACATATACATACATACATAAAAAATTTAGGACGTAAAAATTGTATTCCTTGTTTATTTTAATTATAATTCTGTTTAGAATTGAATTAAGAAAATTTATAATCGAATCATACAACGATTGGCAACGAATCTATTTTGGCTGTGTAAAAATATTACTTCAACATTTAGAAATTTCACGGGAATTTCCGGTACTCTTGTTCAAAGGTAAAAACCAGTTAACACCTTTATATTTTTTTGTGAGGCTATGTTAAGATTCATATTAATAGGGACAAGCCAGCAACGGTTGGCGCACTGGCAGCTAATATTGATGAATTTATTCGAGAGCTACCGACCGATATGTTTAAGAGAGTATGCCAAAATTGGACCCAACGTATGAACCATTGGAGGCGTACGCGCGGTCAATACCTACATGAAATCATCTTTAAATATTGAATCATATAGATCGTTATATCGAATCAAATATAGAGTTAATACATTTCTCTAAATTTTGTGTGTTTGTTTAATCAAACCCGAAAGCTCTTGAAAATTAATCTTTATGAAATTTGGCACAAACATTTATTGATAATTTAATTTAATAAATTGAATACAAAATACACACTAATCTGTGCCCGTATTGCACATAAATTGAAAAAGATTGAAGTTGAAAGAGACCGATAAACAAATATATGTTGCCTAAAACAAAATTGGTTGAATGCAGTAAAAGTTATAGATAGATAAATCTTCGTTAGGCGATGTTTTACATATGAAACACAAAAGTAGGCTCTGCAGAACAAAACTTAAAGAGTCAATATCACACAGCTCTACATATATCCTAAAATGTATGGTTCAATATATTCGTTCAAACCTCAAGCTAATTTTGGTGTTTGTCATACAAGACGAATATAATATTCATACTTACACAGTAAAGTTTAAAATAACTTAACCAAGAAGATTTACATAAAAAGCAAATGCGGATATACCTATTTAATCATTTAAATGTCATTCAATAATCAGAAAACTTCTTACAAATCAATTAAATTAAACAAACTGAGGAATTTATATATTAGTTTAAATATATATACATTTAAACTAAACTGAGCTTACAAAACAAAAAAAAAAAAACAAATTTCTGATGTTGTCATTTGTTGAACTTACTTGCCATGTACCAATTCCTAAAGCCGGCATTTTTACACCATTATTGAATGTTAAAAACTTATCACAAACCATTTTTATTTATTCTTTTTGCTAAGTTTGTTCCTGACTTTTTTTAAATACAAAAAAATAATATTCGTCTACTTCAATTTAGAGACGTGTTTTGCACACAATACTTTAGATTCAACTGAATTCGCATTCATCAGATACTTTAGTTTTGTTGTGGCCACTGGCCAGGCTGTAGCAACACTTGTGCTCTTCCCATCCAAAATTGAAACTTATTTTTGGATACACTGTCTGAAGTGTGAGAGTATAATTTACAAGTTTATTGTATGAGTTTTGAAATTTAAATGAGAAATAACAACAGAAAACTAAATAAATAAAACGCGACACAAGAGTACACGGTTGATAAGGTTGGTACAATTGTACTTTTTTTGGTACAATTTAAAACTAAAAAGTACGATGGTACCCTATGGCTCATTTGGTACTACATATTTCCAAATTTTTTAAACCCAAACATAGTTTTAATTGATATAAAATGGCAACGCTTATTTACTGAATGAATATTGTGAATAGATTTTTTCACTTGTTCATTGGGAATAAATAGCAGGTGGTTTTTAGTATTCAACTGATGTTTTATTGTTGTTGTTAAACTTCACATACATATAAAATAAAGAGAGCAATTGCAGTTTATGCAGTTTGATAAAAAAAGGAACGAAATGTTTTGTTGTAGAATAGCAATAATCTTGTTAAAATACATTGCACGCGCTTAATTTTTTTAAACGACTAGAAAAAAATTCAATACGGTTTTTTTGCAGTATGAAAGCGTCGTCTTAGATTTTAGCAAGTGGTACTAAAATAAAACTCTTGTTGTTACAACTTTAATAAAGCAACTGGTTTGTTATCAAAAATTGTATAGATTTGATTGATCTCATTTATTTGAATGTACCTTACTAATATTTTATATGACCATAATTATCTACATATATGTGTAATTAATGAACATGTATTTATGTATTTATTTTTTGTTATCTTTACTTTAATGTACCAATGAATTTAAAGTACCTTTTGTTTTTGTTGTATGTATTACATTTTTGTTTAAAAAATTATAAAAAAATTATTTAGTACTATTGGGGTCGAAAAATTACGATTTGAAAAGTTCGTTGGTACGATATTGGTTTTCTCATTTATCATCCCTGCAAAAGTATTATTAAAGTGGAAGGTAAATTAAATATGTACTCGTATGTTCCCAAAGGTATGATATATTTTAGATCCTCCTAAAAATATACTATGTAATTTGATTGATATTTTTCACAGATAAACACGTCAAAAAATGTAGTATGTATATTTAGAATTAAATTAAACAAGTAACCCAGCATACCATTCTAAGAGCGCGCCGAAAAAGGAGTCAGAAAAGAGTCCAACAAAAGAGCATTTTCGGATCGCTCCGAAAAAAGGAGTCAGAAAAGAGTCCAACTAAAGAGCATTTTCGGAGCCAAAGAAAAATTTGCTTGTTACTATCCTGAGTCGGCACGCAGTATGACTCAGAAATTCCACTTAATTATGTGTGTACCAAAGCGTTGGTGTCCTGTTATTTGTGCGTTATACAAAAAAAATATAGCTGTACCGCACAAGAATGATAAAAATAAGATTACACAGAACCAAAAAGAAACCTCATAAAAGACTCTTGTCTGACATTATCTAAGAGCTCTTTTCTGAAGGTTTTCGGAGCAATTATGATTGTTTTTTGGCCTCATAAAGAGCGTTAATGTTCCGAAAAAAGTGTCAGAAGACTCTTTTCGGACTCATATGGCTTGCTGGGAAGAGTGTTTAGTCGTTAAGCCTAATCATACAATACCCTACACCCAGTAAATGTGTAAAAACAATTTTTCATAAATAGGCGCTATATGGGATCTGTGACCTGTCTATCAATATCAACACTTTTAAAAGACATACATTTTTAAGTGATTTTCGAAGTAAATATGTAATTCGCTATGGTTAATTATGGAAATTTCTCCACAAAGCATTTTGGGGAGTAAGGAGTGTTTTGGATCGTTGTTGTTCATAAAACGCCACCTAAGTGGCATATTATCCTCAGGATATGATTCATTGCTCCAGAGGATATTTTTCAAAGAAATCTGTGTTGGTTTGTTTTTTTTTCATTAAGCCAGTTTTTTTATTCTTATACTTCTAGAGAAAACATAAATACCGAAATTTTATCATTGAATTGCGATAAAGAATCCTCTTTAAGGGGGGGGGGGGGGGGTTGTTTTTTTACGTCTTGATGCCTGTGTAACTGACACTGGGGCTTCGTAAATTAGAGAATCCTCTTTAGGAGTTGTTTTTCTACGTCTTGGCCTGTGTAACATTTTTATATGTCCCATAGTTTCGAATATGGTCTAATGGGTTGTAGTGCATATTCCTTGAGAAAATTAAAATATTTGCAATCTCGCCATTGGTGCTCCCTCTAGAGTTCATCTGTTTCTGCTGTTCCGGTGTGCACCACTTTGTGTTAACCTTGTGTAGTTTTTTATGACCTTCAATTTTTTGTTTCATACAATACTTGTATTTTCAGAACTTATTAATTTCTAAAAACTTGCCGTGAAAAACTAACAAAATATATAAATTTACTTTCGCGTTCTAAATTATTGTCCAGCTCAAATTGCCTATTTATTGCAATTAACCAGAAATATAAGAAAGTACCATAGGTTACACCAATGGATCAGGGTATATTGAATTTGTGCAGATGTTTGTAACGCCCAAAACTATTACTCCTAGTACCTTAAATTATACTGATAGATTCAGAATTACTTTTTGTTTTTGTCGTTACGAGCTTTATTAAATTTTCTTATTAAAAATTAAATTCTTATTTTAACAAAGTGTATGTCCGAGCGAACATGTAAATAGTTTTTTTTGTCCATCTTTTGCCAAGTGTACTTTAAGATTGTGACTTGAGGCATAATAAGGAAAATAAAGCCTTCATTGGTAGGTATTCTGGATAGGATTACATCCTTCCATAAGTTTCTTCTAATAAAGCGAACTCGTTTCGTCACGAGTTAGATTCACCCCTATTCTGACTTTCGATTACGTCTCCACATTCAGTTACGCTACGATCGAAAATTGGTATTCCAAACAAAAACTGAATCGAAAGAACAAGAAGAAGACAACAATGTTTACAACACCATTTTGTTACTATGAAATGTGGAATAGAAACAAAGAAATGAGCAAGTTTCTATTTTAATAAACAAAAGTCACAACAAACAATAAAAAATAGGAAAATAAAAAAAATTTGTGCGATTAATAAGGAGAAATAATGAAAATAAAATAATACAAAAGACTTGTGAATTAATAATTGAATAAAAATACCACGTGAAATTTGTTCACTTTTTACATTTTCCTATTTAAATTCAGTGTTAAAAAAATAAAAGTGAACAAATTTCAAGTGGAATTTTTATTCACGATAGGGGTGAATAATTTTTGTTTGCAAAATATTGAAGTGCTAAGAATAATGTCAAGCCGGAGGTGGTATTTTTAATTTTTGTATTTGAAGGAGAAATGGAAGCCCCAGTGGCTTTATTGGTGAAAGAGGAGAACAACGTGACTCAGAACACAGAGGTAAGGTTTGAAAAGCTTGAAAATAAAATACCTGAACTTCCTCCTTGGATCGTTTAAGGTAGCCGCAAGCAATATCCTGTTTTGTTGACATTAAACTTGCCAGCTTTTCGTTTTGCTCTGATGTCGTTGTTTTTGACCTGGAAAAATAAATAAATAGGCTGCTTTCCTGTTTGTAGTGACAGTAATTCAAAACTCCTTCGTTCTACCATTACACATTTGTTTAACCATGTTCTTTATTGCTGCATATCACCTCTTGATTGGCCGTACAACAAAAATATATATAAATCACTTTTTAAACATTTTATACTTAGATTTTTATTTATTTATTTATTCATTTATTTATAATATTAAGCCTTCTCGGCCAAAATAAAAATTATATTACATAGTAATAAAAAACTACCTGAAATTTTAATTAAATTAAACACTTTTTAAGTTTATAAAAAGAGCAATCGAAAAAATTCCGTTGCTAAAATATAAGCGTAGATTCGAATCGAAAGTCAGAATAGGGGTGATTATGTGCTGCAATTGTTTAAATCAGCCACCAAGTTAGCTAGCGACGTTAACAACTCTCCTGATAATTTTAAAGAAGTCCTACACCGTATTTGTTTTTGAATATAAATAGCAACATATTGTAATGCCTTTTTTTTATAAATATGCCTTTGATTTTTGAAGCAATTTCATTAACGTCTGGTCGAAAACTTAACAGTACAGCACCATTTCCATCAGGGGATAAAACACTCTTTAGATATCTATGATATTTGCGACATTCTTGATAGTTTAATATGACATTTTGATACTTGTTTAAACGTAAAGTTTGCAATTGTGATATTAGTTGTATCGGGATTTTACTGTACGCATCACTACCAATACAAAAACTACTACATAGTACTAAAACCAAGAACATAACACAATTAGGTCTGTTACACAAGTTGTTCGGAATGGTTTCAATTTCGAAAACAAGTTATAAATTTCTTCTGACTATAGGTAGACATATTAATTACTGTGTGTAGGAACAACTCTTAAACTCAGTTTTATTTATTTTCGTGTTTTTGATTTTATCAATTGCTAAAGAACACGACACCCAACTTCAAATTTACTTACTACCCAGCAAAATTTACTTTTATAAAAAGAAATAAGTTTCTCATTTTTACAATTATATCATTAGCAAGAAAATATATGTTCTGTTTGTAAATTCTGCGGTCGATTTAGATGCAAATAATTAGTAATAGTACGAGGGCGGTTCGGAAACTTCTTAGCCTACCAGAATAGGGAATAGCTAGTTTTTTACATTTTTTTGCAATTAATTTTCCTGTCAATACACTTAGTCCAACGCTTATCTAGCAATTCTATCCCTTGATTAAAATAGTTTTCCTCAAGGCCTTTAAAATAATGGTTTAGAAAGTGTAATTGCATCTTCGTTTGAGGTAAAACGCTTGCTAGCTAGGAATTTTTTTTAGATTTGGGAACAGGTAAAAGTCACTGGGAGCTAAATCAGGAGAATAAGGTGGGTCGTCCAGCAAATCGTACTTAAATTTGTTGAATTTAGCCATTGTTAAAACAGTCTTGTGCGCTGGTGCGTTGTCTTCATGAAAAATTATTTTTTTGTGTTGATTCAAAATGTTGCAATACTACTCTGAATTTATTGTTTTACCATTTTGCAGATAGTCAATCAATTTGCAGATACATAGTCAATTTGAAGTCAAAAAACCGTTGACATAACCTTACCAGCCGATTGGATTGTTTTTGCTTTCTTTGGGGCACTTCCTTCATCTTCAGTCCATTACTTCGATTGTTTTTTTTTGCCTCTGGAGTATAGTGGTGGATTCATGTCTCATCCACAGTTATAAAACGACGCTTAAAATCCATTTTATTTTTCTTAAAACGATCCAAACAAGCTTGAGACTGTTAACAAATGCGGCACCCATCTTGCAATAAGCTTTTTCATCTGTAGTTCTTCATGGATAATTAAATGGAATTGATCATTTGAGATGCCCATTATATTAGCTATTTCACGCACTTTTATTCGTCGATCATTAAATACCATATCATGCACTCTGGCTATAATTTCTGTTGTTGCTGTTTGTACGACCACATTTAAATTCAGCAACCCAATTTTTTACTGTTGCATATGAAGGAGCACTTTCGCCTTACACATTCATTATATCATTTTTTTTCTACTTACATGACCATACAGCTGATTTTTATTGAGAGAAATATTTAACCCAAATTCCTCATTAATTTCAGTTATTATTGTTCCCGATGACTTGAAAGGATCTAGCTTACTTTTTTGTAATTATTGCTTTATACTCACGAACTGTTGCCTTTGGCGGTGACTTCTTTTGATATTTCATTACATTGGGCAAATTTGCATCTGATTTAACACATTTAATGCTATTATAAACCATCTTTCTAGAACATCCAATTATTTCAGCTATTTTTGTTTGTTTTGCACCCTTTTGGTGAAGTTCCCAAATAACCTTTTTTTCTCAAGTGAGCAGTGCAATGCGGTCCTTTTCCCATTTTGGTTAATTAAATTAATGATAAATAATATTTTTGTTAAATTAAACAAAAATTTAACACCGAAATTAGCATCAACTATTTTTGTTTAAAATCGAAATAACTGTGAGCTATTTCATTGTCCAAGCAGAAAAACTTAATTCTTAACAAAATATTATTATTGCGTATTTCTATTCGAAAAGAAAATCGTTCGAATTAATATACTTTTTATGTTGTATTTCGAAAGCTTTTGCTTTCGAATCGAAATCCACAAAGTATCAGTTCCTCAGTTAATTTTATGATCATAAAGGTTCGCAAATAAGTTTCTTATATACCCAAATCATGGATCTTAATTTTGTGATGATCGGATCATAATTAGTCATTACTGCCAAATAAGGCCAACTTTAGAAACAAAATTTTAGAAAACCAGCGTCGGGCTTGACCGGAAATAATTTTTTTGACTACTTTAACGCCCTGTTTGAATTTAAAAAAAATTAAATCCCTGTATATTACTGACACACAAGGTGTACATATTTAAAAATTACTACGCCTTGATTGACATATAAAAGATATAACAAAATTTTTGAAACAAACATTTAATTTTATAGAATAATTTCGGAGATCCACGATTAATCAAAATCTGTGAAAAGCACATATTCGAAAAATGTCTTGTTGTCCACCACAGTTTAGCGAACGTAAATTTCGGCCGAATTATACGTATAAACCATTAACTGAGAAGTTCTATGCACGTCACGATAGCTTCAACATTGTTAGTGACAATTTAAAACAATATGAATATTTTGCAAATGAAATCGATAAACGCTTAAAATATGATGCTCGCGATCGTTATTATGCTCCAATATCGGAAAATCAAACATATGGTTGGTTAGAACGTGCTGCCGAAAAATACACTGGTTTGGATAATGAAATATTAACGCATAAATTACCACACGATGAAATTATGAATATTATGAAACAAGTTTCCTTTGATATTAATCGCGGAAAACAATTAAAGAGATTGTAACAAGAAATGAATTAAAGATGTGATGAAATTGTAATAAAATGTGCTGTTGTAATAATCTCAAATAATAAAATTTCAATAAACTTTAATCGCTCACCCACATGGTAAATCATCCTCAGTTATCAATATGAACTAGGTAAAAATATTTAAGTTTTTAAAAGACCTTTATGAAAAGTGTGGTAGTTATATTATTTATTTAAAGTACTTCATTGCTGAAGTTTTGTGGGCAGCCATATGAGGTTTCAAAATACATGCTGTGATCGTCAAAATAAAGTCAATAGCACATATTATTAAAAGAAAAGCTTAATTATATTAAGATACATAAATTTATAAATTTTTTTAAGTAGATATTAATTAAAAAAATAAAAGAAACAAAAACAAATGGGTATACAACTTGAATTGATTTATTGTTAAAATAAAGCAATTTTTACGTGCCAAAACAGTGGCATTATCCTTATAAAATAAAACCCCTGTCATTCTAAAAAAAGTGGCAAATTATTTTAATTTTTCTTTGTTTGAAAGTTTAACGGTAAAGTGTCGTTCAAAATAATGGCAAGTTTCATAATTTATCATTAAAAGAGATTAAGTTGTGACATTAAAAAGTAAACAATTTAAAATGGGAGACAAATCCCTGCGTGAAATAGATAAAATCGTTGGGAGGCATCACTATACAATAAAACAAATTATAGACAAGTACACCAAACACAATAACGTAGAAAATTTGCCTGGTGCACAACGACCAAAGCGTCTTACAAAAACTAAAGTAAGAACTATAGTAAGAGAAGTACGAGCAAGTCCAACATCTAGTGCTGTAAAAATATCTGAAAATGTTACGAAAACTTTTGGAATACGATTAGAAGATATTTGCATCAAAATAAAGTTCTACCTAAAAAGCTCTTTATATCAAAGAACAACCAAACGTTTGAATAAAAACATATAAACGAGCCTCGATTTTTTTAATAATATCTCTTTCACCAATGAAAGTAAGTTTGAGATATTTGGAGTAAATAACCTCCAAAAATATAGCGAACCAAGAACGAAGTAATAAATAGTGTTATGTATGTTATGTAAAAATGGCATGGAGTTGTATGACGACATCAGTTGTCGGTAATCTTACATTTATAGAATCTACAATGAAAAAGAAAGATTTCTCGACATTTGAAAAAACAATGTAGCCCCTAGAGTAGAGAAATTAGAACTAACGCAAAACTGAATTTTCCAACAGGACAACGATCCTATATTTTAAAAATAATTCTTTTTTTTTTATAAAATTAAAATTTTCATCTATTATATATTTTTTTTTAAATTTCTTCAAATTATTATTATGAAATTCCATGAATGTATTTTCTAAGTCTAGAACAGAGTTTACTCCTTTTGTTTCAATTACTCTATATGGACCATAGTGGTTGCTTTTTCTTTCGATTAAAATTTCGGACAAGAACCATATCACCTTTATTTATCTTTAGAGGATTAATATCTGTACATTGATCAACTCTTCTCATTTTTGAATTTTCTAAATATTCCTTTGCTTTATCTAAAGAGAATCGCAATCGCGCCTTTAGTTCTTGAGCATAATTTTCAGTATTGTAAACAGGTCTTGAATCAAGAACATTGCCATTGGGAAAGCTTGGCAATCTTCCAAATAACAGCTCGTATGGCGTGGCGTGTAGGTTGTATCTATGTGCGGTGTTGTGTTATAAGCAAAACAGCAGTATGGTATCCATTGATCCCATTCATGGTTCTTGAAAAAAATTTAACATAAATTCGTTTTAATACCCTGTGATTTCTTTCTATTGAGCCAAGTGTTTCTCATATACATACACATTTTAGCCCCAAATAAATTGTACCGCTTAATTGACCTATTATAAATTTTAAATTATTAATTAGATGGAAATCGAAAACGAATAAGTTTTGGAAATACATTTTAATGCATTTATAATCTAATTTTTAAAATTTTTGTTTTAAGATTCTCTTTAGTAGCCCAATATCTTTATATTTTATGTGATAAAAGTTTTTCAATACAGAAATATTACAAAAAAATTGACTTCTAAAACTCGTTTTCGTTTTCGATTCCATCACATGCCTGATATTAAAAATTATCCTAAATATTTAAACATGAGAATGTTGACAGTTGATTTTAAAAATTTTTGTTAATTCAATATTCCATAAAATGTCTTAATTATTTTAAATAAGGTTAAATTGCTTTTGCATACGCACATACATATAATAATAGTGTTCATAAAAACGTTTGTCGCCACACAACAAAATTTTGTAGGTAGTCAGTCCTACGACTAATACTTAGAATTCTTCTTGATGGAAGCACACACATTTGAAAAAAATTGTCCATTTTAATCGCTGTTGTATGGACAAAAACTAGAGCAGAATAGAAAAATAAGCTAAGACGATTAAGACGAGTAATGTTAAGGTTGAGCCTGCAGAGGCGCACGGCATTTGTGTGCAATTTTCACCATTAGATATAGTATGTAAATATTGTATCATTGTTTGTTAAACAGGACTAGATTTGTGACATAAACATTACTTCATTTGTTGTTTAAATCATAAGCCGATTGAGCAAATTTACATAAATTATCTCGGTAATGAGGAAGATAGATGATGGAATTAAATGACAAGATTATCCTATTGCTAAAGTTGTTAAAAATGTCTCCAAGAGAACAAGAAACATGTATAAGAGAGCATAAAATTTTGTTTCTCATTTAGAAATTAGAATCTAAAGAGACAATCAGTGATGTCAATTCAGTGTTGCCATATTTTTTTTTACAAAATCTGACAATTCCCAAAAAAAAATCTGTTTTTTTCGAAAAAAATCTGCACCTTCAAAACAAAATTAAATAATATCGTACACATTCTTCAAAAGTGACTTAATTCAAAATTTTTATTATATGAGACAACTAAAAATAAATCACTATGAAATTGCAAATGAAATATAAAGAAAGACTTAACTGTTTTTTAGTAACTTGTTAACTGTAACAAAATGCTTTGACCTTTTTCTTATAGATAAACAAGTGGGTTGTGTGTTTTTTAAGCATTCAAACCCGAAAAATTAAAATTTTGAATTGAGTCACTTTTGAAGAATGTGTGCGATATGTAATAAAATGATATGTGTATATATTTAATTCATTTTTATTGAAGAAAAAAGGAAAACAAAATATAATTTTTATATTTGATATAAAATATATGTATATAAAATTAACAGTAAAAACATAACATATAATATTTTATTTAAATTATCACATACATGTGTAAAGAGATCATAGAAATTTAATTAGACATACTTTTCTATGTACATATTAGTTGTACATATTCTTATTAAATTTAGTTTCCATTTCTTTTGATTGTACACAATTTTTGCAATTGATTTTTTTTTTTTTTTTAAATCATTGGTCCGCAAAATTCCATATAGAGTGGGAATAATAATATTGATTGCTTCTTTGTTTTATTCGAATAAAATTGAAAAATCTGCATTGAATTAAAAAAACTGTTTTTTGGAGTAAAAATCTGCAAGCCTGTTTTGCACTTCAAAAAACTGCAAAAAACAGATAAATCTGCACATTTGGCAACGCTGTGTCAATTATGTATTTGTAAAAATATCTTTAAATAATTTGAAGTAGGTTGTGTATAAGAATGTAAATACCATTTTTTACGTTCAAAACACGTTTTTTTTTGCATAACAATAACATTAAAGCCCGATCATATAATACCCTGAGTTAGCTTTCTGCATCAATCGAATTAATTAATAGTCCGACGGGGCAAGATCTGGACTATTAGGCTGATGAGACGAAACTTTCCAAACACTTATTTCTAAATAGTTTTTAATAGGTAGTTTATCCAATGCAATCAATTGCATATCGTACAGGGAAACATCATCAGTTTGGTCTATAATTTAACCATGAATCGGTTTACAAACGAACAACGCTTGCGGATTATTGAATTTTATTATTAAAATGCATAACTATTTCGTTAAGAAAGTGAAGATCCACTTATTTATCGGTATACTGAGTTTAGCAACGAAGCACATTTTAAACAAGCAACATTGTCGTATTTGGTCTGAAGAGCTGCCAGCAACGAAAAATGCACTGTTTGGTGTGGATTAAGGGCCGGTGGCATCATTGGACCGTACTTTTTCAAAGACGACGATTTTTTCCCCCAAAGTGGAAAAACTGGACTTTGCTGACATGTACTTTCAACAAGACGTTGCCGCATGCCACACTACACGCGAAACAATGGCCCAATTAAGAGGAGAGTTCGTTAACAAGTTTATTTCACGTTTGGGGCTGGTCAATTGGCCGTTAAGATCAAGTACGAGTTACGTCTTTAGACCATTTTTGTGGAGATATCGGCAGATATGTTGAAGAGAGTATGCCAAAATTAAACCTAGCGTATGAACCATTTGTGGTATGGGCGCGGGCAACGTTTACATGAAATCATCTTTAAACATTGATCGTTATATCGACTTAAATAAAGATTGCATATATTTCTCTAAATGTGTTTATTAAATCAAATTCGCAAGCTCCTAAAAAATCACACTTTACATTGAATCTACTTGCATACATCTATAAATTAGCAGCGCAATTATAATTACATATTTCGACGCTCATTTCAGATAAGGAAATATTGTTGTTATCCTTCCATATAGAGTATCGCTCTCTTATAAACTCTCAAAAATTTTCTCTCATGTAAATATTAAGAAAACGAAAGAAAAATTCCATATGTTTACGGATTAGGATTTAAAATAGGATTTGGCTTAGATCTATTTAAAACATGTAGATGGATGCATGTGGGTAAATACCATACAATGGAATAAACCACGTAATCTGTAGGCGCTCTATTTAAATAAATTACTCAATATATTGAAATAACATTGTTTTTAATAGGTTCAACAATGGTCAATACAATATAATCTATTGTATTTTATAATATATGGGGAAATGTTCTTTTAAGAAACAGCGGAAGTTGTTTTCGTTTATGTTTTTGTTGTGCCTATTAAAATGAAATATGTGTGTAATTTGATAGTTTTTGTTTTGGAAACAATTTGTAAAAATATGCAAACATGCATACGAGTGCATGTAGGTTATTTCTTTTGACCAAAATAGCAACAATTACAAATCCGCTTAGATTTATTATATGTAATATATTACATTGTATACTATGCGCCACTTTTTGCCTTTTTTCACTAGGTTGTACTATATTAATGTGGTTAGTCTTTTTTGTGTAATTTGATCATATATGTATGTATATATGTATGTACACATACATATATGAAAAGTATGTATGTGAGAAAAAGTGAATCTTTTGATCTAAAGCGAATTTATATAAATTAAATTATTGTAAACCGGTGAAAAATGTATAATATAAGTATTAATATATATGTATATATTTATAAAACCATTTCGAGGTTCCCTACTTTTTTAAAGAAAAAAACACAAAAAATTAACATTTAATGGGGATGTTTATTATCATTTGAAAGAACATTCTTTGGCATTTATTTTTTGAAGATTATGTCTATCAAATGTTGGCCGTTGTTACGTCGCAGATGGTCTATCCGTTGAGTCCAATATTCGATGAGTCGTTCGAGCATTTCGACTTTTTTAAAGAAAAAAACACAAAAAATTAACATTTAATGGGGATGTTTATTATCATTTGAAAGAACATTCTTTGGCATTTATTTTTTTAAGATTATGTCTATCAAATGTTGGCCGTTGTTACGTCGCAGATGGTCTATCCGTTGAGTCCAATATTCGATGAGTCGTTCGAGCATTTCGACTGGCAACTGGCGAATGAAACGCGTGATGTTTTCCTCCAAGGCCTGAATCGAAGCGGGTTTGTCCGCATAAACTTTAGACTTTACATATTCCCACAGGACAAAACTATAACGGTGTGATATCGTACGATCTTGGTGGCCAATCGACCGGTCCAAAACGTGAAATTATATGCTCACCGAAGTGTTCTGTCAATAAATCCATTGATTGATGCGATGTGTGGGAAGTGGCGCCGTCTTGCTGAAACCAAATGTCGGTTATCATGGCACGATAATGGTCGCATCATTTTTAAAGAACTATGGAATATAGAAGTGGTCTATTCGGTCGAATATTATCCAGTAATGAATGCTGGGTCTCAAAATGGGTGATGGTGTTGCGAATAGTACGCTTAATAGGCCGATTATGTGGACCATACGTTGAGCGAAGTGCACGAAACACATTCCTCACAGAACGTGAATTTGCATAATAAATTTGAACGATTTGTAAACGTTGTTCAGGTGTAAGTTTTTCCATTATAAAATGTCAAACAATACTAAACAAAAATAACATGACAGCATGACACGACTCACACATGTTCTGTCAAAAAATGGCTATTGAAAAAAGTATGTATATCTACTTGAATCACCCTATATATATATATATTAGGCTGTAGGCTGTTTATTCGTAAGTTTCAATTTCCGATTATACCTAATTCTGTTTTTACACGGTTTTGATTTAACACGGTTTGAAAATAAACAAATTTTATTATTTTTACACGATTTTATTCCATTTAGCACGATTCAAAATCTTTTGGGCTTTAAATTTCATTGTATATGTGATTTAATATTATAAACCTGAAGAGTTGTTCTTAAAAATCTCTGTTTTTCACTAATTTCAAGAGGTTTTAGAGATAAGTAACCAATCACCTATTTTGCATACGATGAATGCCTTTTTTACATGGTTTTTTTACATGAAGTTTACTGGAACCAATTACCGTGTAAAAATAGAATTAGGTTTACTCTTTCTAGTATTGCTACCGGTTACTCGTTAATTAAGACTTTTTTCAGCATTGCTACCGGTACCAGTGTCGCGTAATAAGCTCCACATAACCTCAATATAAAAAAGAAATAAAAGGTGTAATAGCACAAGTTCAAGGAGCCCATTTGACAGTTGCGGACCGCGAAATTAGCTACTCACTACAATTATTTTCCAATAAATCCATTGCTTATTTCACACATTCCTCACAGAACGCTGATTTTCGTAATACTGAACAATACTGAATACAAATAAGATGACTGTATGACATGAGTCCCGTTTGATTTGCGAAAAAGTTCTAAATTAACCATTAAGGCGGATTCACCCATTCATTCAGAACAAAATATTTGTTCGGACAAAGTTTTTTTCATATGAAGTTTAAAGTTTATTTGCTTTGAATTGAGAGCCCTGATGGTCAAATGGACTTCTATAAAAGTAGATCGGCTGTACGAAGCAAATGGTTTAAGTTTTTGTACCTTAGTTTCTAGAATTTATGTTTCAAATTGTACTTCTAAAGATGTTTTCATTATGCTCACCACAAAAAAGGGGGGTTATATTCATTTTGTCATTCCATTTGTAACACTTTGAATTATATTGGTCATAGAACCAATAAGTATTCCGGACCTTTATTATATACTAAGGCTATCTACCGCGCCATATGCACATATATATAACAATATATATAAATTTAACAATAAAACACAAAATGGAATACATAATAGGTGAAATTTCCGTAAAAATAAGCTAAAAGATGTAAACTAAAACAATTGTGGCAAAGATTACCAGCAAATATGGAGACACTTTAGAAAATTGACTTTTTATTGGTTGATAATTCACTAAAAATCTGTATACTTACTTGGTATACTGGGTGTTGCATCCACACCAGATATCAGTTATGAGTAATGAAAAAGTGAGTATACTCGAATCATGACTTATAATTTATTGTACTTATACCTACTCATACTTGTCTCAATATCATCAAACCAATACTCATATTTAAAGTTTGAAGTACTCACTATATTTATACATAATCTAGATTTACACGATATTTTTTATTATAACTTTTTTATTATTTATTGAATCTGCCTTATTTCCTTAGGCTAACAATAAGTATTTAAATCTTAAAACTAAAATAAATCTAATTGCTCTCTAACAGAGCATTAATTTCTTATTGGCTATTGGAGCTAGAATTCTAGCCAGCGGATTCGGGTGGGTTTGTAGCTTTTTGATGAGGTTTACACGATTGAAATTTTCTTCAAAATACTTCAAACTCGTGTAAACAGCAAAATTTCTTCAAAATTTATTTATTTTATAACTATAAATAACTATTTATTAAATAAATTTTGAAGAATTTTTGCTGTTTACACGAGTTTGAAGCATTTTGAAGAGCAGTTTTGAAAAAACTTTCAATCGTGTAAATCTAGCTTTAATTTCATGTATGATGTTGTTTATTTTGACTCTCCTTAACTCAATGTACGTAGACGATAAAAAAAAAGTAAGACTCGCATACACTCATGCGAGTGTTATTCATATTTTTACAGCCTGCTTATAAAAATTATATAAAATAATAAATGTTATATTTTCCCCAATATGTTTTCCTATAAACTTCTTGTATGTTTTTATATTTCTTTTTTACTTATTTTGTATAAATACCTCACGGATTAAGCTGAAAATTGTTTTCAATGACTTAACTGAGTTGAATACTTTATGAGTATGTGAGTTATTTTCTTAAAATGTAAATCTAAATACCGCGGTTTATGAATCAAATATATTGGGAATGGTATGAACTCGATATCGGCGTTGTACTCATACTTATATACACCTGCACACAACGTTGTTGTGAGTTTGAGTAACTCAGAGTAGTTAGATTGCAATGATGTATAACCACTTATACTTAAAATGTTATGAGTATTTGCGAATCGTAAAAAAAAAACGATTCATTGCCAATCTCTGATCCACACCTATGATGTTGTAGGGTAAAAATGTTGATATACCGCTGATGAAATAACCACAATTTAACATATACAGGCATGTGATGGAAATCGAAAACGAAAACAAATGAGTTTTAGAAGTCAATTTTTTCGTAATACATATTTCTGTATTGAAAAACTTTTATCACATAAAATATAAAGATACTGGGCTACTAAAGAGAATCTTAAAACAAAAATTTTAAAAATTAGATTATAAATGCATTAAAATATATTTCCAAAACTGATTCGTTTTCGATTTCCATCACATGCCTGATAATCAAGATTTGAATTTTGGGTGGAGGTATGAGAGTTTAGAAATGCTCTGCAAGAAAAACCATTTACTGAGTTGTGTGTTTAGCTTTTTAGAACCTCCTTGCATTAATGCGGAGATTCGAAGGCTATTTAGTACTATAAAAATTGCGAAAAAAAATGGAATAAACTTAAAATGTAAAATGCTTTATTAAATACTAGCTAAACCCGGTGTGCTGCGCTACCCCCTCTTTAGCAAATAAAATAAAACGTATTTAAATATTTAATTTTAATGTATTTATTGCAATGATTTAGGTTTAGTTTGCCCATCAGGAGCATACACATATACACGGGATATTAACCTTGAGCTTTGTTAACAGTCATCGCAAACGCTAACCGAACAGGAAAAATTTGTTTAAAATCGAATGGTAAATCTGTTGGTAGCATTAGAATACGTAGCAAAAGTACATCTGTACCTTTATATTTTCCTGGTCGCTTCTACTAAATTATTTCTCAGTTTTTTTACTACAAGTCGAGGGCCATTGCAAAGCCGTGGTGATCGATATTACGCAGTAAAATAATTGGCACATGTGGTGGAAAGCCTGTCACATCGAGTGAATTTAAGAACTCAACAGGATAATTAACGGCCTTTCGGGTTGCTTAATTGATTTGACGCATTTCAAAGTGATATCCATCTTCTCCATATCGAAAAATAATAGGATACTGAAGCGCGTCATATGAGCGATGCATTTCAGTGGGCGAGGCCATGCCCCTTTGTCCACTTACATATTCAAGAATTTATTATTTCGTAAGAATATCCTGTTGTGAAAATTTAATGACATCGGTCCAGTAGTTAAGACTATATTACGATTTTTAATTTTCCTAAAAAGGGGTACATATTCCTTATTATGCCAATACCATATGTACCACATATCATTGACGTAGGTCAAAAAATGCCCAAAATATGGCGATTTAAATTTTTGGGTTATATGGGCGGTGCCACCCCCGTTTGTTTAATCAAAACTTTATATAGCCTATTATTTCTTCCAGAGTCACAGTAACATGCTATGAAAATTTCATCAAAATCGGCTCAGCCGTTTTGGAGTCCATACGTTACATATCGATGGTCTCATGTAGAAAGGCTCTAACTCGCATATTTGAAACTTTACAGGAGAAGGTAAAAACATAATAGAAACTGTAATATTCAACATGTAACTTTTTTTGTACAACTGCTTATAAAAGCGTTATTTTTTACACTATTGCAATACATTTTTGTGAGGAGGTGTATTTGCGTTAAATGCATTGGCATCGCAAAAAAAACAAATTTCGAAAAAATAGCGAGTTAGGGCCTTTCTACATGAGACCAACGATATGTACATACATACATTCATTCGTTTTTATATGTATATAGAAGATAGATTTGATATTTTATTTTTAATTTTTGAACATTTTTAGCCCTTTTTTAAAGCGATTTTATTCTTTCTGGCTTTTTATGTGATTGGCCTTATGTGATTGACAAGAAAAAACTCCATGTTTTGTACGATAAGGTACCCTGGCACCTTCATACAAATTTTATGTAAAACAATGAATTTTGCAACAAAATTTGAAATGTTACAAACTTTTAAATACACTTTTATGACCGTGTCTAAAAAGGATGCCAGCAGAATTGAATTCAACTGCGTGATTTTTTAAGTCCTTTTTTCAAAACTCTGAAAATGATGAAAATATCCCAAGTTGGGAGCTCTCAAGGAGTTTCAAGTTTCAATTAGTTTCAAAACCTAAAAGGTACCCGTGTACCTTGTCAGTCACATGAGGATTAAAGCCCATTTAGCTTCTTTTTTGTCCGTTCCTTACAACGCTGATTAAATACTAATAAATTAGTATCAATTTGTATTTCAAAAGTATTCAATCGCTTTTTTGTTACATATGTATGTAAATATTAAAACATTTTTATTTGATATCATTGGCAGAAGTTTCGAAAACGACAATATAAAAATGTGTGTGAATATAAATTTGAATTTAACAGATAAACACCATGGTGTAACTATACAAGGTGAGTGCAGTAGCACAGCTGACTGATTTTGTTTACAATTGACTTATGTCAAAAGTAATACTTTTTCAAGTGTTTTTGACGGTAGTACATTATTTTACACCTACAAAATGCCTGTTGTTTCTGTATTGTGTTTTGTTTGTTGGCGATTTGCACTCACCTTGTATAGTTACACCATGATAAAGGCCAAGACAAAGAACATATTTTTAACATTATATGGATTATTTTTGGTAAACAATTTTATTATACTAAAAATAAACATACATACTTCATATTTTAAATATTATTATTAAATTAGATAGAAAAGACCACAAGTTTTTACAAATACATAATATGTACATATTTACAATTAAAATAAAAAAAGTGTGTAAAAATTCCTATTCAATATCTATAACATCCTCTGGTTCGGGACTAGAAGCATTAGATGATAGTGTGGAATCGTAACTTTCTTCTTTTTCACGCCTTTCGCGCCGTTCACGGGCACGACGATTTTGAAACCAGATTTTAACACGGGTATTTGTCAAGTCCAACGATTCCGCCAGTTTATTGGCATCTTCAGCACTAAGATAGTTTGAGTGTTTATAGGCATTCTCCAATGTTTGTAGCTGGGCAGGAGTAAATGGTATGCGTGGCAAGCGTCCAGGTGTACGTTTGGCTGGTCCTTGACGTAGAGATCTGGGCAATTTTGGTGGATGATAGCGGCTGTATTGTAGCCAGTCTAACACAGGCATTTCCTCCAAGCACTGTTGATGTTGTTCTTGTTGCTGCTGTTTGTGATGTTGTTGCAATTGTTGTAAAAATTCCAATTTATTGTCATGATCATTTATAACCATCATAAACGGATGAAATTGTGGTAGTTTATTGATGCCGAGCGAACGATTAGTTCCTTCATATTTTTCACCGGCGCGATTTAATATATAATCAATACTAAAGTCACTCATATTTTAAATAAAATAAAAAAAAAAGCAGCAAATAAAAATAACACAAGACAACAAAGATCCTTTTCAAGTGGTAGCAAATGTTGCACTGTGCCAATTTTGTAAAACGTTTGTGATTTTAAAGGATCTATGTGAAGAGGCTGGCATGTCAAAACTCCATTTTTAATTTATTTCCTTTTAAACGTAAATATGTACATTTGCTATTTCATTTTATATAGTTGTCTCGTTTCGAATACAAAAAATCGTTTAAAACTTCATTGAGATATTTGCGGTTTGTTGTTCTATATATCGGTATACATTTGTATGTATATACTCACATAAGGGGCGTTACTCACGCCACACAAAACTAGTTACAGTTGCAGCAGTTAAAATGTATATACATACATACAAACATATGTATTTATTACAAACACACATATAATTTGCGGTAGTTTATCAGGTAGTAAGTAGGTAGATCTGTTATCATCTTATCGCCATTCATACGAACGAAGAAAAAACCCTCATCAAAATGTAACGCTCTCATTTAAGCAATATTCGTGAAATTGTGTCGGCTTTTTTTAGGCACATCTTATGTAAAATGTTTGAATTTTTTTATACCCTTGTTGTGTATGATTGATCTGCCTTGCTGATTAGACATAAGCAGCATATTACATTTGTATTAGATGGGAAAATAAGTTAAAAAGCATATTTTGATATGTTTTGATTGAAAAATAATTATAAACATAATAGATGTAAACAAACACAAGTATAATATGATGTTAATTTCCTAAATCCTTTCAACAATACGAATGCAATTTTTTTATTCTAAAGCATTAAACACAATTGACGCAGCATGCTACCGACTAGAATATGTCAAAAATAAAATACAGCAGGCAACACGACTGCAGGTTTTTGTCCATTCTGATTTTTCCGCCGCTGTCCAATTAAACTAATTTCTATTTTTTGGCTACAAAAGAAAAACAGTCTTGACCATATAACAAAATGTGTAAAGCAAATTAGTGCTTTTGTAAAATAAAAAATAAAAATACAAAATTAAAATGTTATAATCATTTATGCATCAATAGTTGTTAAATATATTAATAATATTATATTTTATATTTATAAAATTGAGTGAAGTTTATCAGCATGTCTGGAATCATGTACAATGTTTTTCATGTTTTATGACAAAAACGCTACTTTGAAATAAAAAAAGCCTTATTGTTTAAGAATTATTTTTTTTAATGTTAATTGTTAATGTTATTTACTTTTTTGTTGTATTTTGGTAATAGTTTCTATAAAATCAGCCATTATGTTAGTTAAAAAGATCGAAGAACAAATTTATTCTACATACATAACTCGAATCACCATTATCCCAAGAAAAAATTCGAGTTATGGAGACTTCGAGATATAGAAATTTTTGTTAAAACAAAGAAAATTCAATGCAAGGATTGTATTTTAAGTAATGAATACTTATTTTTTATTGAAAACTATTATTTATGTAGTTATTAGGTACATACGTAGCAATAAGATAATACATAATATAACGATAAGTTATATTTCAGTAAAAAATTCTGAAATCAAGGTCTGAAAATTTATTTTCTTTTTGTTATTTTCAGAAAAAAAAAATAACTCCAATTTTTTTAAGGCCTCATAGTGCTCATCAGTTGTAGAATCATTAGTTTGCAAATACAAATTTAATGTTTGGAAAGACTTCTCTACCGGAATACCGTATTTTTCCGCTGCTTCTTTTTTCTTTAATCTATCTTCAATTTCATTGATTAACTTATATTTTTCTTCGATCGACAAACATTTTAACAAGCTATGGTGATGAACAAATTTTATTTTGTTTACCTTTAACATCAAACACGACCGACTTTACGCACTAAACTGACATTTACGCAAACAAAAAAAGAAAATAATTAACAAAACGGGATTTCCCCGAATAAAAAATAACAATTCGAAGTTTAAAGCAAAAAACTTCGACTTATAGAATTTATATGTATACATTTTAGTTCGAGTTATGGAGAACTTCGAGTTATGGAAGTTCGAGTTATGGAAGAAGAAATGTATGCTATTTACTCTCTTGACGCCAGGGTTGTTAGATTTTTTTGAGCTCCGTCGCCAAAACGGATGTAAAAAATCGCCAAAATTCGCCAAAATCCGATTTTGTTCAGTTTTTAATTTTTTTATTATTTAAAAGAAATAAATTTTGTTTACACAAAAAAACCTAGTTCAATTTTTAAGTCAAAAATCGCCAAAAATTTAGAAAAAACCAAAAAAATCGCCAAAAATAATTTTTTTTAGTTTTTGTTAAATTTTTTTTATTTAATTCATTAATTGTTACTTATTAAACAATATTTTAGTAAAATATATACACATTTATATCCGTTTTTGTATTTTTTACTATTTAAACAATTTTAAAACTTTGTTAAAAGAGAGTTTTAAATTACATAAAAATGGAGATCATATTTAAAAAAAAAGTAAAATTAAGTACATAAATCTAAAAGTTCGTACACTTCATTCTCAGCGATTTCATTACTAGAGTCTTGACTTTCATACATAGTTGAGTTGAATTTGTTTATCATTTCATTAGTCGGTGTAAGGGAATTGCAGCATAATTTGTTTACGTTCATATGATTAATTATTCTCAATAGAGCGTCTAAAAGCTCATATTGAATTTTATTACTTAGTCGAGTTTTTGTATAATTCATTATTGAAAAGACCTTTTCAACGCAGAACTCACAACACCCAGTCGCGTGGGTTAGTTGTTTTTTATTCACATTTCCTTAAAATGGTACGTACCTGCTGAATCGTGATAATCAAACACTTTTGGCCAAAATTCAAGTAAATTTGTTGGAATTTCGTTATTAAAATAATTATTCCAATTTATGAACGGAAATTTTCCCCATTGAGTTTCATACACGCCTATTGCTACATTTGGATCCATAAATGGTCTTAATGTTTCTTGAACAATGCCAAATTTAGTTTGAGATAATGTATTCGCACACTTTGAAATAGAAAATTGTCCAAAAGCTTTAAAAAAGTTCATATTTTCAGGTAATCTGCTTATCATCTCTTTTAAAAGTTTTTTTTTAAGTACGATTATTTCTACTTCGCTCAATTTCGCATTTCTTAATTCTGTTTCAAACTCTGCAAAATCAATTTCATCTAGAGGCAAAAATGAATTTGAAGAATCAATAGCTGCATGTAAATCATTGAAAAATTTTTCATTGTTTTCAGTATTATATAAAACAGAAGGTTTGAAAACTTTTGTTGAAAACATAAGAAGTGTACAATACATTTTTTGATGCATGCTTCCTGCATCCATGCTGTCCGATTGAAATTCCAAATTCAGATGATTTATTTCATTGACAATTGGATTTATAAAAACCAAAAAAATACGATTTTTTTCATCACATAATTCATTATAGATGTTTTGGGCAATTAAATTTATAAAAACCAAAAAAAGACGATTTTTTTCATCATATAGTTCATTGTTTTCATAGTTTTGGTGAAAATCGCCAAGAAAATCGCCAGTGATATCAAAAATCGCCAAAAAATCGCCATATCGCCAAACGGAAAATCTCGACGCCAAACACGTTTCAAAATCGCCACGTTTGGCGAGAAATCGCCATATCTGACAGCCCTGCTTGACGCTATTGCCAACCAATTTTGTTCGAGTTAGAGAAAATTCGAGTTAGAGAAGTTCGACTGTATGTACATATGTATATTAAAATGTAAGATTTCGAGATTAGCTGCTTACTATGTGGCTGTCGTTTTCAAAATAATTAATGCTCCCTTTAGATGGTATGTATGTAGTTTGCAGAGTACTTGTCAAATTTTCCACTGTAAAAGCAAAAAAAAAATGCTTCTGCAAATGTCGGCCTGCATTTACAGTGTAAAGTTTTCAATTAGAAGATGTTCTATTTTCATCTGACAAAGCACCTGAAACCAGCTGTTTTACAAGTCAATTGTTTATGGCACCAAGAACATAGTGTTTGTGATTCAGCAAATTTATATTAAAAAAAAATTAATTAAAATGAAATTAATTAAATAAAACATTAAGTTGTATTGAAATATTTATTGAAAAAAAAAAAACGTATTTATACATATTAATTTTTATTTAACTTAAATATAATCATTCTTGACTCCATATTGTACATTTTTTTTATTTTTATATTTTATAGAAGCTATTATGTATTACAATAATGCTGCAAGTAACAATTACTTAATTTTTTAATTCATCTTTTCAAACTACATATATTTGCAAGAACATTACATTACATGCACAATTACATATGTATCGTACAACTGGCAAGTACACTGCAAAATACATACCGTCTAAAACAGGGAAAGGCAACCCATACTATTACATTTTGCAATTGTATTATTAATATACTCTCTTCGCTGTTTTGCCTTTCCCTGGTCTAAAACCAGCATAAGTAGCTGGCTAAAGGGCGACATTTATAGCCAGAGGCATTTGCAGGCGTGTGGCCTGCTGTGACGAATGTGTTTAATGCTTAACAAGTATTTTTTTAAAATTCATTTGATGTGACTTTCGATGTTAAATATAACAATAATTTTAATGAGAGTAGAAATTTGTACGTTTTTTTTCTTAATGAAACTTGATAAAATATTTTTATTAACATTTGGTCAAATAAAAAAAAAAAAAGAGGAGAATTTAAATTTAGATATAACAAACTTGTTTGTGGGATCGGTCTTCTCTGTCGTTCTTAATGGATATTAGGGGACCCAAACGGGAGTGGATTTTCAAAGCACGGGATTCATGTTTATGATGAATCCATTTATCATAATTTGTTGCTCTTTTATAATGATAGAGAACAACATAATATAGTATAATCTTTCATCATAAAACTGATCATCATAAACATTGCATAATTGCTATAATCATATATATAATTGCTATAGTCATATGAATCGTAACTTAACCATATTGTGGTTGCCGAAATCACATAAATAATTGCAGTGAAAATGTTTAAAGTGTGGAAATAGCTGTGGTAAACAGGCACAACTATATTTTTTCTCTGCGTGTATTTATTTCAAATAAGTAACTTATATTAACTATAAATATGTTTGAAAACAAACATTTTCTGTCCTCATAGCTATAATTCTTAAATTTACTAAAAGTTTATAAAGCTTTTTTTGTATTTTATAAACAAAATTTTATAAACCATTAATAATTTAATAACATAATAATATTACATTGAAAAATAGATAGAGAAAAACAATATGACAATTCGCTTTTAATTTTTATATTAATTTAAAAGCAATGGAATATTATCGTTTGATCTTAAAAAAAGCTTCTTAAAAATTTTAAGGCATCTAAAGTAAAGAGAATCCTGATTTCATTTTGTTACCAATATATGACTCTGACGAAAAAGAACGTTCACAATAAACGCATGTGGCAATTCTTAACTAATTATTGTATACTGATTGCATTTCTCAATCTCCGAAACAAATAATTATACATATTTCTTATTCAATATTTTATTCCATATCATTACAGACATTATAAAGTGTTGTGGTGGGCTTTTATATGTTTCAGTTACATTCATTATTTCATTCGTATCGAAATCAACTGTTTAAATCATCCTTGATTTCTTGTTTACCAGCTCTTCGCTCTTCTTCAATCACTTTTTGATATCTTTTTGAGCTTAAATAAAAGTGTAACTTTGGCAGAGATTCATATCACTGCGGCAAACGCCTTTACTGTCACTTTAACTGGATTTAAAATTACAACTATTTTCAAAATAAATTTTTATTAAATTTTTTCATGTCTTTAACATACTTTTGTAAAATTTTAATTTTTGTTGGTGACTTTATAAATAATTTTAAAACGTTTCTGACTTTTTCAATTTGTGATTTAATTTGGAATCTATTTATTTTCTTTTATTAAAAATGCTAAAAAAAAACATTGATTTACGTTAAGTGAAGATATTTTGTATTTGTGCCAATAAAAAAACAATTATACTTCACTGGATCTTTTACACAAATACTATTTTTCGGAATTTATTAGTCCCGAAAAATACCGGGATTGTTTTAAACAAATCTCGGGATCACAAATTTCACAAATGGGGGCATCGGGATTTTGGGATTGGCTTCCCTAATGCATATGCTGGTGAAAAGACTAGCTTTGGTTGAGTTGGTTAATAGTCTTTGTAAAGTAAATTTCGGAAGATACTATTGAATTGTTTACTGGAACTGTTGTCTTAGATACTATCAGTATGATTTGAGTAATGCTGACACTATTTTCTAGTGGGGCCATATTAGTTCAAAAACATTATTTTAATCTTTGGACTTAAATCGCAAAGTCAACTCAGTTACAGTTACGATGAACCGGAAATTTAAAAAAAATATAAGCTGGAAATAATAAAAAAAATATATTTCCTACAGAATCTCATATGCGAGAGATGTATTAATGCATCTATATCCATTTTTTACACATGGATACTAACTACGATTTATAGATCCATCAAATTTTTAATATACAAGTATTTCAGCAGATATGGAATTTCATTTCTTCTTAATTTTTTCTCACATATCGTTTTTGTTTTATTTCGTTATTTTCTTTTTTAGAACTTTCAAAATGTGTTTATTACGGGTTAAGTCCGGGTATTGTAGCGGCTAATCCACAACAAGCTTAAAACAAACTTGCCCTATATTAATTCCCTATATGAGCGATATTTCCTCTCTGGCATAGGGTAGCATTTGATTTTGCAAAATATTTCTACGTAATTCACAGCACTCAGTGGGGAAATTTGGTAAAAAAGGAAAATAAATCTGTAATTTCTAAACGGTCTGCAATAAAATTGTAAATGTCTAGAGAGGAAGAGATGTCGAGTTTAGGTTTGAAATTTTGACCTCATAAAGCCACCAGCGACGGCACCAAAGACCCCCCATACACACCTCGGGTATTTGAGAAATTGAAAACGATTCCAATTCTTCATTTATAGAAGATTAAGATATTCGCATATCTTAAATGTTTTACTTTTATAGCCACACTAGTTTTTTTTTTTTTCAAAATATTATTTTTTTGAATTAATAACACTTTAAAATATGTACATAGTAAAAAAAGAAAATCAGCACAGAGTCAAAACTTGTATGCATTTAAAGTTAATAAAATTAAAAAATTAGATGTTTGGCCATTTTTGGGCTTACAAGGTGCATCTATCACTTTTACATTATTTCAGAAATTTCCAAGAAAACTAATACATAACGTATTTATATTGTTCGGAAAGCAGACTTTAAAGCAAATATTTTATATGGAAAAATAAATTAAAAAACTTTGTTGCTTAGGGGAGCAAAGTCTTTCAAAATATAACTATTTTTTTAGTGCAAATGTTCTGAAATCGATATCCAAACATAAAAACATATCTTTTTTAATTAATTATTCTACAAAGGGTTGCAATAACCCCGCCCCTGGTATAGGTATGTGATGGTGTAATTATACAAGGTGAGTGCAAATCGGCAACAAATACCACACAACACAGAAACAACAGGCATTTTGTGTGTGTAAAATAATGTACTATTGTCACAAACACTTGAAAAATATTACTTTTAACATAAGTCAATTGTAAACAAAGTCAGTCAAAGCTGTGCTACTGCACTCACCTTATATATTTACACCATGTTTTGTACTTTAATTAAATAACATGTTTAAATACATAGATACAATGGAATTTAAAAATTTGTTTTGTAGTTTTCCTTGTAGGTGTACAAAGTAGATTTTAGCCAAACATTTAAAAAAATTCAGTTTTGGATTTCTCCAAAACTTTTTTGGGAATTTAGTTGTTAATTTTTTTTACATAATAGAAAAATTTTACAAACAACTAATTATAAATAAAGTTTTTATTTAAAATTAAACAATTTTTGTTTCCGCAAAAAACACAAAATAAGAAATTTTTGTCTTGTTTTACAAAAAGTCTTCCATGAATTTCTTATTTTTCTCAAGAGTTTGTATTTAAAAAAATGGACATAATTTACTATATTGTCTTTTCCACTTATCAAATTAATTAGGGAATAGTTAACTACTCATGGTAAATTTTAAATTTTGTAATTTTCTTGTGCTTGATAATTATTGGTAATTTTTAATGTAAATATAGGAAAACAAAAATAATAAAAATTTTAATTGTGCGACTAGTAACATATGCATTTAAATAAATTTTGCGTTTTTCAGATGACCAAAATGCATTTCAGTGTGCCATTTGTCTAAGAAAAATATAGTTTTCACAATGGTATTCTTCGAGTTATTAATTACAAACGAACTCAAGCCTGAATTAAGAATTTTCTCTAATATATAAATGGGTTTATTTTGCTTTTACATTTGTATTAAACACTGATCAAACTTTGTCGTTGATTTTTGCTCTCTGTTCCCTGACTCTTGTCTCTGGTTTTTATTTTTCGGTGAATACCTTTGTTTCATAAGTATTGCAATTTCACTCATACTTTTTCATGACGCTTTACAAGATCCATACTAAACACTTTTCTAGACTAAAGGTGTTCAATCTACTATTGAACAATATAAAAATATCGAAATTATTGAATTGTATGTATTAAGTAGTAAAATATTTAAATTTATTAAATTGAATTTATTAAATAAGTTAATTGAAGTCATTGAATTGTTGTATTAATTATTAAATTAAGTAAAATATTAAATTAGAAAAAATTTGGAAATTATTGTATTAATTGAAATTATTATTAATATTGAAATTAATGAATTTGTGTTACCCTAACTTAATTAAAAATGAAAGTAACAGATTGTAACTAAGTAAAGTAAAAACATGTTGATAACGGTTGCAACATGTTAAGGATAAATTAAAAAAAAAGTGTCAAAGTAATAACAAAAGAATTTAAAATTCACTTCATCCTTAGCACTCATCCTAGCAAGTTCAATAATCGAACAATTTATAACTCACAAAAAAAACCATTCAGGTAATACACTCACACACACAATTATTTACTCCTGTACATACACTAAATTTATAAATAAACCATTAAACTTGTATTATTGAAAATAACTCTACAAATTTAACTCTTTCTTTTCCACACAAACACCCATTGCAATTATTCCATTGAGTAATTGCAATCATAATCTTTAGTTTGGTACCTACACCAAGCTAAAGATTATTTAAAAAAGGAAACGAATTTCTTATATAAACAGAAATTCCAACTTTTTTCAAAAGGCATTTGAAACCCTAAGCGAACATAAACAAAAAATTGTCAGACTAAAAACTTTTAAATCATACACAAACAAATTACTTTTCCGCTTTTATAAACTGCAGCTTAACAAGGAATTATTAATACAAGGTGGCGCAAAAGTAATCCTCCTATCAGAAAATGCTATAAATTTTGCGAGGCCCCAAATGTCAGTTCTGTTTTGACATTTGTGTAGTAAACACATGCGAAATACACGTTAATAAACAATGTTACGCTACACTGCTCCAGAACGCGGAATATTGTTGACAGAACTGACATTAGGGGCCTCGCACAATTTATAGCATTTTCTTATAGGAGGATTACTTTTGCGCCACCTTGTATATATTTATATAAAGGTCAAGGAATGCAATTTATGCATGCTACTGGGCTAATAAGCAAGGCAGGATTTGTTCTCTGACAAATATTTTGCACCATGTCTAGTTTATATTTTAGACATGACTTATGAATATATGTAGATGACAGATTTTGAGGTTTAATCGTATTCAAAAAATGATTACACTTTGTAAATAACAGGATTTTTTTTTAGTTTTTTCACGCTTACTCTTTAACAGTTGCAATTTCACTTATTAAAAATAACATTAAATTACCCAATGTATGTAGTATGTACCTGTTCATTCAACCAATTAATTGATAGGTTTTAATTGTTTCTACATTTGTTCAATTTGATGTTGTATGTTGTACATTTTATAATTTTATGATCTGATTGTGAACACAGTTTTGAGCAAAGTCGTATGTTTATGTGGTCAAACATTCAAAATGGCAAAAGAAAAATATTTTAAAAACAAATATACACAACCGTAAAATATTTTCAACAATATACATTATTAACATTTTTTGTTTATTAATTTTTTTTCTCATTTTAAATTTGTCAATCAGTTTATAATTTAAAAATGAGTAATTTTCATGTTGAGTTACATATTTTAACTTTTGGCACACTTATGGCATGTTTCTAAATAACGAGTGACTCAAATTGAGTACATAAATTAGTTTTGGAGTTCTATAACACTAGTGTCATTTCTTTTGAGTAAAAACGTAAGACTATCTTTTTTATGGTTTCTACATCATAATTTCAATTGTCCTACTGTCAAAACCAGACGAGTAGAAATAAGTGCTTGTGTGCATCACAAAACAATATTTTATAAATTATTTCGTATATTTCTACAGCATAAACTATTGTCCACTACCTTAACTTTCAATTTCAATGTTAATTGCGATAAATTGAAACATTTTTCATTCAATTTATTACAAAATTAAAAAATTCATAGCAATTTCAATTCACATAAATTATTTTTGTATTGTAAATAAAACAAAGCTGTTTTTATTTTCGTTTCTAGGGTTTTCCCTAAAATATTAAAATATTGAATAATAACATGGAAAAAGTAAACAAAATATCTAATTAAATAATTTGGCAATAATGCAATATAACAACTCAATATTACCAAGGTAACTAACGTAAGTCAGACGAGTGTATTATAGAAACTCATTTGTTTACGTACTCGCCCGTCTACCACTCGTTCGCTTGAGAATACACTCGTTATACAGAACTATGATATTAAGCTTTCATACAACATTCGAGAAACATATGTATGTAAAAATGTCGTAGGTGTTGTGAAAAATATTTATATAGAAATTACCAACAATATTTGTACAACAATTGTAAATTCAGACGACTTACAACTCCTACGACTCTACAACATCAGTTGTGAAATGAACATATACGAGTATGTATAAAAAATTCAGTGAATAGTGAATGTATTTTACACACATTTTTATCTTGAACACACAACCAATTAAAGTTTTAAACAAAAACAAAAAGCTTTCAATTATTTTGCAAACTAATAAACTAACATAATTTTCCAATTATGATGCAGATATATAGTTATTTACAATAATTGTAAATCAGTTTAACCCACTCAAAGTCATTTGTTGCCCATATACGAAGTACAAGATCCACGGGGACCTATTTTTATTTATTTTTTTTTTAGTTTTTTCACGCTTACTCTTTAGCAGTTTGCAGTTTCACTTATCAAAAATAATATTAAATTACCTAATGTGTGTATATAACTGTACAGTCATTTAATTAATTGATAAGATTTAATTGTTTCTACATTTTTTTCAATTCACAAGTGATGTATGTTGTATATTTTATGATACAACTAACTATCTTATTGTGAACAGTTTTGAACAAAGTCGTATGTTTATGTTCAACCTTGAAAATGACAAAAGAAAAATATTTAAAAAACAAATATACACAACATAAAATAGTTTGTGATGTGTTCAAACAATAAATATAATTAGATATAATTAGATATTAATGATTTCTTGAAACTTCAGTACAAGGTCACAGCGGATCTTTTCACACGTTCGCGTATAAACACCTTTAAATCTCAAGAAAAACTAAACTATTGGTCGCATCGCGTTGAACTTTTTTTAGACAGTTCTAGATAAAATCTCGGGTATACTTCCCATGAACCATCAAGGAGTAATTTCAGTTTAAAAATGAAAAAGTTCCCCAGGGACCTTCTAAGCCAGCGTAGGGTTAAATAACTTTTTTAAATTTATGAATATCAATCATGAATACTTTTTTATATGAAAATAATATGTGAAAATAAACTATTTAGGTATTGTCAGTCTAAAATATAATTTAAATATAAATGGTCTTAATAATATACGTATCTTAATAATAAATAACTGTGAGCGTCAAAATAAATTTAACACCATATATTATTAAAAGAAAAGCTTGGTTATATTAATATAAATAATATTATATTAGAAATTTAAAAAAAAAAACACATAGGGAAAAACACAATTTAGAAAAGTGTATGAAATCTTTATTTGAATCGATAGAACGATCTATATACACATATTTCAATGTTAAACAATTATTTCATGTAAATGTTGACAGCACCTACGCCTCAAACGGTTCATACTCTCTACAACATGTCACGAATAAATTCTTCAATATTAGCTTCCAGTGCCGTTTAACATAGTCCCTGCAAAAATAGTCTTAGGGTGTTAAATCGGCTAATTGATCGGCCCCAAACATAAAATAAACTGTTCAATAATGCCACCGGCCCATAATCCACACCAAACATTGCATTATTTTGGACAGTTCTTGCAATGATTCTGGCTACTCTTACGACAATTTTGCTTGTTTACGTATCAATTCAAAAAATAAATTATATTTTTTTTTTTTTTTTAAAAATTTATTTCCAAAACAACTGCTTGGATTAAAAAGAATTTCAGTCCTACTTAAAGATAATTTTGTTGGCGAATTTCGTTTTTTTAATTCAATAAACTAAACAGTTTTCGAGTTACGCGAATATTTATTGCGCAATCTCCTCTATATTTCAAATAACGCTATATCTCGAAAAATGGTCACCACCACTGGATTCAGCGTACTCTAATTAGCCACTGGTGTAATTAGTAAAAAATTGAATAGAAAAAAACTTAAAGGTACAGTAGGAAGTAAAACTGTCCGGATGTTTTGCATTAAGGAAGTAAGGTAATGGAGATAATACAAATATAGGTATATTGTCATATATATGTATTTTTTTATTTAAAAATAAATATCACGATATTGCTCTCTTAAAATGTAATGGTATTTGACCCGTTGGTATTTTTTTGTTTGTTGCGATCTCGTTATCAAGATTTTATTGCTCTATTTGTTTATTATTGTTTGACCTGTGATGTGATAAACTTGATTTTTAAATAAAATGAGAAAAACGCCAACTGATATTGAAAACAATGTGAACAAATTGGTTTCAAAATAATTTTTCATGCCGTAAAATTGTTAAAAAATTAAATTTAGGTAAATCCACGATAAATAATATAAAAACACCGTAATGTACATAGCTTGCAATAATAACCAAGGGGGTCGACCAAGACTGCTTTCTGATGGTGATGGCCGACAGATTGAATGTTTGCTACATAATAAGGACATCAAGACCCCGAAAAATGCTGCAAAAAGTGTTGGTAAGGATGTCAGTTCCTGGACGGTTAGACGCGCATAAAATCGAATTGGTTTAGTAGCCAGTGTGAAAAAGAAAAAGCCAGCACTTTTCGATAGAAATCCACAAAATTTTGGACAGTAGATGACTGGAAACGGGTTATTTGGAGCGACGAAACGAAAGTAAATCGATACCAGTCTGATGGAAAAAGAATAATATTGGCATAGGCCGCATGAGCGCATTACTTACTTACTTCCTCAATGCAAAACATCCGGACAGTTTTGCTTCCCACTGTACATATTAAGAATTTGTATTTTAATAATACATATAATGAACTTAATTTTTTTATTTAAATTGTTTAAATCAAAAAATATAATAAACATGTTGAATGAAGTATTTATTCTACTTAAGATACATATTAAATTAATTATAGCTTAAGTTATAGAGGTAGTATTAATACATTGCTTATTAAGCAATACAATAATGCCGATAATGAAATTTTGCCTTAAGTACTGCAATTAACTTAAAGGAACGAGTTCTTATAATTACCAATATGTATAATTTTGAATTGTACCAATTTTATGCACACATTTTTACCCTTATTATATACATATGTAATAAAGGGAGTGTGTACAATAAATACAAAATTCGGTATAATCCAACTAGCAGCAATCGTTAACAATTACAACTACATAAAAACATTATTCATGAGTACGCAGTGCTCGCAGTAAATATAGTTTTGGTACGAGTAATTTGTTGAGGTTTTGTTTACAATAACATTGTTGACAGATCGTCAATTTTGATAAGACACTTGATACTTGATGAGACGACTGACTCTCTCTCTTACAGTTGAAATTCGAAAACAATAGGAAACTACCGAAACGTTTAACTAGCTGATGAAAGGTATAAATAAATTAAATGGGAAGGAAGTACTCGCAAAATGTAACATAGATCGATGTGGCAAAGATATCGACCACACCAATTATTTTTGTAATTTGTCCATCCATCCATTCATTCATTCATCCATCTAAACAATCATCCCTTTCATATACATAGATATACTCGTATTCTTTGTTGAGTTTCTTTAATTGTTTTAGTTTAAATTTTTGATAATTTAAAAGAGTTTTTGCAGATGCAATATTTCTTAGCCTGTTTGTCATCTGTACATTTGGCCGTATTTTCATATTTACTTTGTCTACTAATGTCCTCAACATTTAAATGAATACGTTTATTTTGCACATCATAATCAACGGTGGCACTAAACAGTGTCTTGGGTTCGGTTTTGGGATCCGTTATAAAATCAATTGCATAAGTGGTTATATTTTTTGGGGTTTTTAATTCAAATGGATAGCGTACTTTGGCATTTGTTATTTCTTTCAGTTGTAGTGGACTGCATAAAGATGTTAAATTCTTGAGTTCATAGTAATGATTCATTTCCTGGATAATCAGTTGGGTAACTGTCTTAACCAATTCGCTCTTTGTTGATTCCGTCTTAAAAGGCAAACAGGTACACCAGGTTTCTGGTATGCTGGCATCGTTACAAGTGCGATTTTCTGGTATTTCCTCAAATATACTTTGGCATTTTGGGCAATCTAAGGCTTGCTGTACATTATAGTTGGGTTCTCCCAGTTTCAATAGATGTTGCAGCGTCATATGTATGTCGAATGCATTGGTTAAGCGCTTCTGATTGATTTCTAAATTTTTCACTAACTGTGGATATTCTTGGCGGAACCATTTCGGCACAGACATGAAAAACATAGGTAAACGTTCCTCTAAATATCCTTGCGATAATTTTAATAGTGGACCCCAGCGTGCGCCATGATCGCTAAAAAATATTACCACAGAATCATCAAATATACCTCGTCTTTCCCACTCTTTGAAATACTTGACCATCGTGTTGTCCATAGTGGCCGAAATATCATAGGAATTATGGCTAAAAGAATTGGTCCAAAAAAATCCGAAGCTCGATTGATTTTTAAAGCGTGTGGCAAATTGTGTGCCATAATCATATACATATTCTCCTAATTGTCTACGTCCAACGCAATAATTTAATCCAGCTTTACTTTTTCTCTTCATCGATTTTTCAATTGCCAATGCCATGGGATGGAAGTAATAGTCAGTTGGTGGCTTTTTGAAACCTTTCAAATTATAATTAAATGTTGTTATGACAATAGAATCTTCAGCATACGCAGTATGATAACCATTGTTTTTAAATGTGGTCCATATGAAATTGCAATTGTCAAAACCTCCGACCTTTTGTGGAACACATTTTTCGTACACCGTACTTCTTGTATAGCCCGATAGCAATGGCATTAAATTGGGTAAAGTGTTATCGCCAACCTAAAAGCCAAACATAAATAGGTGATTAAAATTTGACAACGTTATTATTATTATTATGGTAATTTAGTGTGTTTCTAAAATACTGTAGGTGGCATCTCTTGAGCAATTGGAGATAACTTAATGAGTTGATTTAAAAAATGTATACAAAAATTCTAAATATCAAAAAAGAAACAAGTGAAGTGTTATATTCGATTATGGCGAATTTTAAATATAATGCGAATTCCAGAAGCCACTATAATTTTGTTTCCATATTATAAGAGATGTATATAAGGTATATACATATAAGAGATTTATATAAGTTAATGTCGTTTTCCAAAAAAAATTTATGTCTGACATATGATAAAAATTAAACGATTTTAAAAAAATTTTGTCATATGTTATAATTTCTTTTAATACCAAAATTATTTTTGCTGAATTTTCTATATACAGTGGTGGCCATATATTAAAACACAATTCCAATATCACCCAATTCTTTCTTTGCAATTTTAACGGTACTCTTCCACAATAATTTTCTGTTTTTTGTCTTAAGCTCTTAAGGTGGATTCACCCATTTTTTGCAGCACGATTCACTTATTTCGCACGATTTTTTTCTAGAAAATCAAAGCTGCCATATGCAAAAAAAAAATTTATTAGTTTTACAAGTGGTAATACTGCGGCCATTGATTTATTTTGCTTTAGTTTTTAAGTGTCAAAAAACAACTACATAATAAATTATTTTAAAATATTTTGTATATTTCTCAAAAACATTTTACGAAATTTTTACTGAATAAATGAAATGAAATAAATAATTTAATTTCACAAACACCACAGATAGAAATGTAACCTATTGGCAACACAGTTTATTTTTGTCTAGACAAAATATAAAATTAAAATAATTCAAGCTGAGAGTTGTTCTTAAAAAGTATTTTCACTCTCTCTAAAAAAAAAAAAAAAAAGAGACGTCAAACTTCTTCCGAACAGAAACTTTGGCGTTACTTTGTGGTAATACGTTTTGCTGGTTGCATACATAGGGGAGTGGGGGGCATCGTAGAACACTTTTTGCTTTCAAGCCACATAAAAATTTATATTTTTGAATTATTGACTGTTTACATAATTTAACTAATATGTATGAAAATAAACTTTAGTGTAAGTCTACAAGTAACTTATTTTTAGTTCAATTTATATTTTTTTTATTTTTTTAATGGATGAATTCATTGTGTTCAAATGTGCCCCCCATACGGGGCAGCTTTGAACTAGGCTGGGGCAGCTTTGAACGGCAACTTTTCTTGTAGCGCTTATGTCCAAAAATAACATAAACCTTTATATTTTTTATATATATAATAAATTCGATTTATTTATTAAGAAAAACATAAACATTAGCAATTAAAAAATAAAAAAATTCACATCAAAAATAAGTTTTATATTATTAAGACGGAAAAGGCCTTGAGATTTCAGGTGACATTACATTTTCCTTTAAAGCATCATGATCAGCATTGGATTCGTCATTTTCAGAAAATAAGAGAATCAACAATGTTTGGTACTTCGGTTGATAAATTAACATGTTTAAAGGTGCCTCCTTTTTCTTTGTTCAAACCTGAACTGGCATGCCATTTCATGGAAATTTATAATAAATATTTTTTTTTTACATAAATATCAAATAACTTAATTTTGTTTGAAATGAATTTTGGACTGCAATAAATTTCTTTCACGAAAGAAAACGATCACTGAATACTTCTTACACTCTTACAAAAAAAAAAAAATACAAAAATTTACAATGGCACTGCGAAAACTTGTTGACATTCGGTCGACGACTGAAAAAACTAGCAAAAGTTGTTAACGTTGCTAGAAAACAATTTTACCATGTGAAAAACTCGGTTAAGGATCGGAAAAAATGTTAAACTGAGATTTTATCAACATAGTTTAAAGGTGCCCCTCTCCCCTAATTAAAATATTTTAAATATTAATTTTACAATAACACTAGCTTTTTGAACCCGGCGTTGCCCGAGAATTTTTTAATTTTCATTCCGGACCGCTCATCATTTTTATTTTGAATTTTCCCGTTTAAGCATTAATTGGTATTCTTAAACAATTTTGTTCTACTAAACACTCTCATGTGATCAACAATTTAAAAATTTACCGAACCGTATATTTAATCAAATTGTTTGACAATTTTTTTTATGCAATTAATATGTCTATAGTATACTTGCGTTACTTTCCTTGGAAAGGGGATAGTTGAAGAACTAAAGGTGGTGAAAGAAGAAAGCTTTTCATATCACAACTCTGCAATTGCGCATTATGTTTGTTTTTAGTGCAGAATTCCAGCGCCTCTGGTGGTGAGTGGGCGCATTAATGTTAAAGCCTGATTTTATAGCGTTATTTAATTATTTTACTTCGGTGGAGTTTGAATGCTATACCACCGAAGGAGGGCGCTGTGATAAATATTAGTTGTGATAGAAGAAAACTAATAATTATCAGAAACTGATGTTGTTTGAGTGGCAGCGGCTGGGAATCGAAACCGGGCTACAAATACCAACTCGTGCTTAATGATCAAATGCGCTAACCAATTAAGCTACAGCACCCTCAAATTCGTGTAAATTGTGGCTAACGGTGCGTTCACACTTGCCAAATATTTGCCAAAAAAGACGTAACCACTAAATTAAATATATTTGAACTCGTTTATTTATTTAAAAAACTTCGTTAATTTAGGACAAGACGCAAGAAATATTTATTTTTATTTTATTTGATGCTGTTTGACTCTGGTCAGAGTAAACAACGTCAAATAAATTTGTGCTAAATCAAGTGGTTATGCTTTTTTGCCAAGTGTGACCCTACTTTTAGTTTGCAAATTGTCAAACAATTAGATTACATTTTATGCAATGTGGAATTTTATGCACGACATTGATCCCTAACACACATCACGAGTCGTGATTCACGACTTGTGAAGCGTTGTTCAGAGGAACAAAACATAAATGTTTTCAATTGACCAGCACAGTCCCCTTATCTCACTCCAAATGAGAACTTGTGCAACGAAGTTGAGAAAAGTTTGGAAGAGAATAATAATATCCATTTCACATTGCAGTCAATTGGTCGAAAGTATGCCAAATAGATGTCTTCATGTGATAACACACAAGTGCTAAACGACGAAAGTCTGTTACAGAAATTGGAAAATTATTATTATATTATTTGTCCAACTCCATTTACGATTTTCTTTATTTTGTTTTTATTGTTTTCATAGATTTATGATTCCTTAGGCTTATAATTAAGTAGTAAAAAATGTTTGTTGTCTTTTTATAAATAGAAAATAAGTTAAATAAGTTACTGGAGTATATATAAATATATACTCCACTGTATATCGCTATTCTATAGGTATTCATGTTTTTATGGTGGATATAAGAAATCAAGGAACAAAGAATTTTACTATTTTCATTAGAGGAATTAGGTGAATTAGGAATTAGGTGCGTACAATTTCGTGGGATTATCTCCAATATACTTAAAGAAAATGACAAATTCGAAATTCGAAACATTTACTGATGTCTATTTTTTAATCTAAATTGTCAATCACATTTTGCAAAATGGCGGTTCTTCGTTAATCACGTAACAGATTTTTAGTTTTAAGGCTGTTATCGATTCGATTGACCCTGTATAGTATCTATTTTTAGCTTAACTCCTCAAAAAAGTATTTCATATATCTCATGATAAATATTGCTGGATAAACCATGCATATTGTCTATTTACATGATTTAGTAACAAAACCCGCTTCCATATTTGTAAAGGGTCTTTGAAATGTCTTTCACTGCAAACTCAAGCTAATAGTGGATTTATTGTCATGTTGCCAATTAAACATCAATATTATTAATTAGTTATTTTGAGCTCTCAACTATTTTCACAATTTTTACTTAACAAAAGTCTTGTTTTTTTAAGAACAAAAATACTCGTGCGCAAATTAATATCTTTGTGTTATGCAGATGAATTTCTAGTTTTATTAATTTTAACAATTGTGTAAACACTACACCTATGTATATATTTACCAGTTGGTTTCAAAATAAATGTCAACAAGAAATATACATAAAGTGTTTGAAAAAATATTAAGAATGGCTTCTATATTTTCAATGATGGTGAATTCTGGAGTCTTGGTTGCGAAATCGAAATGCGGTTACGGTGAATGGCTGACGAGAGATATTAACAAAAAATGTTTGGCCTTTTGCCGATCGTGCGATTCAACACCAATGTATTACGTATATACTATTGTGGGTATATAAGGATTGTATCCATACAGAGATCATTACAGTCTTAAAACTCAAAATTCGTTTTCACACAATGGCCGAATTTGAAAAAAGGATATAAATCTTTAATTTCCAAACGGTAAGTCCAATTGCAATAAAATTTGCAATTAAGAGTTTAAGTTTAAAAAATAGACTGAATTTCCTATCCCTTGATATATAATATGTCTTTTCCAAGTGTCAAATTAATAAGGAAACAGTTAACAACTCATACTGAATAGTGTATATGTATGTATGTATATGTATGTATATGCTAATAAAATATTATACTTTATTCCTATTATACAAATACAATACACATACATATGTATATGGAAATGACTGTAAAAAATACGGGACAATTGTAATTCTAATAAATCGCACTTTGTTAGACATCTACATGTTACATATGATATACGAGTACATGCAATATTTTTCTTGAATTACCTTATTATAGCCCATTAGTTCATACCATTTATTATCAACCAGATACTTAAACATTTCTGGCATATTGCGTCGAAAATTTATTCGTGATAATGTGTCAATACCAATCATTAATACACTTGGTTTACGGCGTCCCTTTGTGGCATTTTGAGACTCCTGTTCGATTACAGTTTTATTAACTTGAATAAAAGAAAATGCATCCTGCTGTAAAATTAAGTTTTTAGACTTGGATTTGCAATTAACTATAATACCGTTAATATGCAATGGAATCACAAAATTTTGATGGAAGTTAGTGCATGGCAGTAATCTGAAAAGAAAATCAATTTATTTGAATCAATCAATTAGGTTTAAAATTAGTTTTATTATCAAATACTTTGATTATCAATACAAAGTTTTGCATTTCGCAGGAATTTTATTAAAACTGGAAATTCGGTTGTATTTACATAAAACTAACCAATTTAGATAGTATAGTATATGAGACAAAACAGTTTTCTTTACAGAAAATTTCGCATACATATGCAAGATTGACTCAAATGTAATTGAAATTAATCCAAATTATTTGGCAGAAACTCCTACTACATATATAACGCGAACCTAAAACCTATATGGTTTTATGGAATTCAGCTATTAGGAACTGTCGCAGCTTCAAATGTAGACAGAATTCAAAGACGCCAAAACAAATTTCTACGAATGATCACAATTGCCGCCTGGCATATAAAAAATTCGTATATTCATAAAGACCTAAAAGTGCCTTTGGTAAAAATTGAGAACCAAAAGTATGCAGAAAAATATTTAAAAAAGCTTGAAGTACACCCAAACCCATTATCCCGCAACATAATAAATAATAGTGGCTATATTCGACTAAGAAGAAGGGATACAGCGGATCTGAGCCGAAGACAAAAATGTAGAATGCCAGCTTAGTACATATAAACAACAATGAATAAACAATTTTAGTCCGGCACTGGCTGGATTAAATAATTAAAATTCATACGATATAAAATTTGAAACACACACTTATTGTTAGTTCGTTTTTAATGAAGATACAATAAATAAAAAAAGTAAAAAAAAAAATATTCATTAAAGAGATTTTCGAAAGTAGGCTATTATATGGTCGGGCTTCACTTTACTTTATTTTCTTACTTTTTTTATGAAATTCTTTGTCACATAGCTAATATTATTTATATTAAATTTTTAGCTGTATTTACAATAATTCGTCTACTGTGCTTAGAATAGCCGTTAATTTTACTTCAAGAAGCCATTGGCCTATGATACCAATCCATTATTTACCCTTCTTATCAATAAGATATCCAAATATGAACGTTTCATTAATGGTGTTTTCTTTTCTGAAATAAAATGTTACACCTTTTTTATAATGTTTACCCCATATTTTAAAGATGTCGCATATTTAATGGTCAGAGAATAGAACATAAAATCACAACAGTGTAACACTTTTTTTCAAGTACAGCTGTTTTTGTTTTTCTTTTTTTTTTTGTTAAAAAAGAAGAAGCAGATAGCTCGCTGGTAAGATAGCTTGAAATAAGACAATGAATATATCTCAAAAAGACCAATGGCACCTTCCCGACTAATACGAAAATTATTCTTAAACTATAAAAATTATACATACTTATATATAAACATACATTAGATAAGAAGTAGGAGATATTGTCCTATGAAATTTGAGATACATACATCAACTTCAGAGTATTCATTAATTACGTTCTCTACATGATATGATTATGGATTGCTTTCCATAATCATATCAAATATTTCATCATCATCAGATGATGAAGATGAATCCAACAAGTCATCCAAAATTTTTTCAGCAGATAAGTAGTAATAATTTCCATTTTGTATATTATTTTTTTTTTTTTGTTTTTTAACACAAATACACATTCATAAACAAAACAAATGTCAGCTGTTTTATCGTGCGATTCTCCCCCTCTAAAAATACAGAGTGTGGAAGGTGCACCATTTTTTAAGTTTATAGTGTGACATTTATAGAAAAGAACACACTACACTTTAGCAGTGTTGACATTTTTTCAGAAAAGAACACAAAAAAAAATTTAAAAAGGTGCGAAATGGGAAAAACGTGTAACATTTTTGCCAGAAAAAAAAACGCCATAAATGTTGGCAGCAGTCTTGCCATTTTACCACTTTCAGTGCTAGATTTAGCATTTTGTTTCTCGAAAATGCATTGAAATTTTAAAAAATTATGCTATATGCTTTTTAGCATAATTTGCTTGATAAAACTTTTTTTTCTCGAACAAATTTTTACTTTTGTACTCCAAAAAATACTTTTGGAGAAATAAAAAATAACTTTTATTAATATTTCAACTAAATTTCTTTCGGTGTGGTAAGTAAATGAACACGGAAATTTTTTAATTAATATATGAAATGTAATCTATTAAAACAAGTTATGAACAAAATTAGAAAAAACTATAATTTATATTTGGAACATTTGAAATAAAAATTATATTGTTACATTGAAAAAATTTAGCACTTATTTTTTCTTCTGTAGAACATTTTAACTCTTAGTTTTTCAAGTTTTAGCATTTTTGAAATTAATTTTCTGACAACACTGGTTGGATGTTATCAATAGCATGTTCTTAGAATAATACAAAATGAATCAAATATAAAGTTGGTATTTATTTTTGGTTTTATACTTAAATTTTCAATACATTTATGTAGCAACTTCTTCGATAACAATATCTGCTACAATTGGAGAAGAAGGAGATAGTATTTTTATAACCGACACCAAAAATATGGGCGGTATATTTACTTTGTCATTCTGTTTGTAACACGGTGGTAGAACCAAAGAGTTATGTATAAACTGGGTTCTTATAAGATGCTAAGATGATCTAGCCATATCCGTCTGTCTGTTGAAGGCACGATTGAGCTTTCAAAAATAAACATTGTAAATTTTCGCAAACCATCTTTGTTTCAAAAAAATGTTTGGTATTGAAAATTGGCAAAATCGGTCCAGTAGGATCCGAGTTATAGACCAAAGTTTTAGACAACCTCGATATTTCTCAGATATTTTTTGCTATTTTCTTCAAACGTAATGCAGATAATGTCATGAAATTTTGCACATTTTATTTGTATTGTAGAAAGACAAGTTCTGCTAAAAATGGTAAGAATCGGTCCACAATTTCTATACGGTAGATAAATGCCTTTGGAAAATCTGTATCCATATAAATTCAGCAAATATTAGTTTAACATAAAGATAAATCACAAAATGGTATTTTGTTTTATTCGTTCCATATTTAACCATAGCCCCATATAAAGTCCACTTCCGAAAACAACTTAAAAGCTCATAAATCTCTTAAAAACATCATTGTCAAGCTGAAATTCGACACAAATAATTTACATACATACATATATATATAAATGAGTTTTATGCCGATGGGTCCATATTTGACCATAGCCCCCATATAAAGTTCACTTCCTAAAATGTTTGGAAAGCACATAATATAGACATCATTATCAAGTTAAAATGAGACAGAAATAATACACATACGAGTACATATATGTAAATCATAGTAACCAACTTTATGGTGATGGAACCATAATTGGTCATAGCTCCCATATAGGGAACACTTCTGAAAAACACAGTAACGTAAATATATTGTAAATATCGAGAATAACTGGAATACCAAAAAAATATGTAAAATATAATATCGTTATTGAGATGAAAATATCGTTATATTGATATGAAATTCACCATGAGACTCAAATATAGTAAAACATTTTAAAACGTTATCGATACAAAATGTTACACAAATTTCATTCAATTATGCATAGATCATTCTACTGATATACAGGTTGTGGGTATATAAGATTCGACACAGCCGATTGTAAACTCTTACTTGTTATTAAAATTTTCGTTAAAAAAACTCATAATTGATATACATACACGCAGAGAAATAATATTGTTGTGCATGTTTACCACAACTATTTCAATATTTTTAAATATTTTTTTTAAATACATATTATGGTCACTTTTATTATTTATATGATTTCGGCAACCACAATATGGTTAAGTTACGATTCATATAACTATAGCAATCATATATATGATTATAGCAATTATGCAATGTTTATGATGATCAGTTTTATGATGAAAGATTATACTATACATATTATGTTGTTCTCTATCATTATAAAAGAGCAAGAAATTATGATAAATAGATTTATCATATACATGATATGGTAAACTTAACCATATTATGGTTACCGCAATCATATAAACAATTACAGTGACCATAGCAACTTTTAAAAATGTTTAAATTTTTGTGGTAAACATGTGCAACTATATTTTTTCTATGTGTGTACTTACATATATTAGTGACATAGTGTAAATTGTATGCCTCAATGTTTTATTAATAAAAATAAAAATATAACTAAAAATAATAGTAATTAAAATGCTATCAATTCAATTCAAATATTTGTCTAATTCAAGACCTATTGAAGTTCTTACTTACATACATATGTATATACCAATGTTGAAAATAACAATATTCCTAATGAATTTTAAAAGTTAATGAATGGCTCATTATCACATTATCATCTCTTTAAAAAGCTTAATTAATAAAAAAACAGCATATTTAGAATTTCCAAAAAAAAAAAAATTACCGTTGCTGATTATATATTTGTATCAGTGATGGCAAACATGGTACAATTGTATTTTTTTTAATACATTTTAGACACAGTTGGTACCGTGGTACTACCACGAGTCATATAGTACAATTTCAAAATACTGTTGCACCAAAATTTGGTATTTCAGATGAAATAAATCAATAATCATTTAAGTTACTATTTTTATAATAGTGCAAGCAAAAGAGATTTTATTACATTTCATGGCATTTTGAAACTGATATCAATTTTATCTTTAAATATTCATCCATAAGATGATTATTACAACAAGAAATTTTTGGTTGAATTATCGAACAATCGTAGCTTTTGACACATTAATTTACGTTAAATGATTCTGATGCTGAATTCAAAAACTAAAGCTTAAAATGTAGTTAATCAGGATTCCAAAACCCTTCTATTTCTTCTATTATTGAAATAATAAATCTAGTTATTTTGGAAATGTAATCGAAGAATGCACATACATATGTATATATGTACATACATACATACATATACATATATTTAACAAGGTTAACTTTTCGCAAATAACTCGATACTTCATAAATAATAATAGTTTAGATAATCGCAACAATTAACGCGAATCCTATTCTTAAAGATTCAGAAGTAGCCGTCTAACTATATATTTATACAAATACAGACATATCCCAAATGAAGATAATTTACAGGAAACGAGCTATGTTTCTGTCTTTCCAAGAACAAGAGGTTAATTTTCTTTGATTCAGATGCATTAATAATTTGTTAGCATATGCTTTGGTAACTTTCTTCCTGAAACCCAGTTGCATATCGTAAACAAACGCTTTATCTGTTAGCATTTTTCAGTTTTATAGCATTTATAACCCTTAAATACCTGAAATTGAAAATACGTTCCAATTGCAGAAATAAATTTTTGTTCTAGCATGTATTTCATCTGCAAATTACATATTTCAGTTCGAATTCAGAAAAAAATAATCCTGGAAAGCTCCAGGACAAAAACAAGGAAGACAGTCTGTAGACGGTCTTAGTAGCTAGACGGAAAAAACCGGTTTTTTTAATAATCAACTGATGACCGTCTATAGACGGCCGTAGGCGTTAAAGGGATAATATAACCAGAAGTTAGATAATGATCCTTACATCGTATTCTTTTTTATCACTAGCAATAAATCAATAGCAATCGAGTATAAAGTAAATTTATATAAGGTAAAATTAAGAATGTTGCCATAAGATATATCGATTTTTCGATAAAGTAAGTTTGTGGTAAAGTTTTGTTATTATTTATCAAATATTAAAAATGATACCATGGAGGTCTAAGAAGTACATTTTATTTACATATATAGTTGGTACGAAATCCAAAAACCCATTTTCCATCACTGATTTGTATATCTATGCCGAATATGATTTCATTTAAAGTTTTTAATTAATCAAACCTCGTAAAGCTTATAAAAAAATTGTCAATTTTTTGACGATTATTTTTATAAAAAGGCAACTTAAAACACAATATGGTTTTATTAAAAACACCTATTTTCTCATTAAAAAATCCTTTTATTAATAACTGATAAAGCACTAATGAAAGTGAAAACAAATTAATTTAGATAAAAAAAAGATTTATAGTATTATAGATTGTTATGATTCTATAAGTTTACCGACCCCTGATGCCGCCATACAACTCTGGACGATTGCATAACATACAAACAACATATTTATTACTAAAGGCTCGATTTTCTACTTCAGTTTTTTAAATACGCTTTAGTCGTTTTGCACTAGGAAAACTCTCTACTGTGGAGATTTACAATATTTTTGAATAAAACTTCGCGGGTGTTCTAATTGGTGGTCCAATTGCAATCAGGAGCTTCGACGTAGCTTCCCGAACATAATCAACAGTTGCCTTTGAGCTGCCAAAATTAGGCATTCCGCGAGCCATATCTGGATGTTTTTCCATTTCAGCAATCAACAATTCAAATTGAGTTGCCGTTGTGGCTTCTTTTTCGCCCTAAGAAAAATGTTAGTAGTGTTTTATACTAAATGAATAAATAACGCAAGTGATAAAAAAAATCGGCGTTATGTTTTAAAAAATAAACAATTTCACAGTTGTATTAACAATAACGTAAGAATCAGCTGTTACAATGCAAACAATCACTTGCTAGAACGCCGTGATTTGCAAAATGTAATTTAACGCAACGCTTAGAAAATTGTGGTGTTAAGTTTTACAAAATTAGGGCCTATGAAACTTGCCATTATTTTGAACAGCACTTTATCGTTATATTTTCAAGTAAAGACAAATTTAAAGAATTTGCCACCACTTTTGGAATGACAGGGATTTTATTGCATAAAGATAATGCCTCTGTTTGCCCTATTTTCATACGTAAAATTTTTTTTGTTTCTCAATATTGTGAATTCAATTCTACTTAAATAACTACATAAATACATATAAAAAATGCAACATAATTTTTTAATATAAAATTATTTACATATATTTATATTATTAAACTTTTCTTGTAGTTAATATGTGGTCTTAACTTTTGACGCTCACAGTACATATGTAAAGATTTTAACTTTCAAAATCCATTGCTAGTTTTTAGTTTTCACTTGTACTAAACAAAGTTTACAATTACCATATTCTCATAAAAACCACTGCAAAACAATAAACCCTATCATATATAATCTCATCATTTTTATTGCATGTATAATATGTTAAGTGTCGAAAATTAATTCTGGAGAATTTACTTTGATTGAATACAAGGTCATAATTTAATTTAATATTTGAATACATATCATCTACTCGCATGTTAGTTGCGTTGTGTAAATATTTACTAATATAATACAGTAAAACTTGGTTATAAAGAACTGTGTGGAGTTAAAGGAAAATGTTATAATCATGTTAGTTTTATTATTGACCAATAAAGTAAAAAGAAGGTTCACAAAAAAAAACTGTAATAAATGGGTTAAAAAAAAACTAACAGGAACTTGAAAAGAGAAATTGCTGTAATTTAAAATAAACAAGTAAGAAAGATTTTCGGAAGTGGGCCTAATATGAGAGCTACGACCAAGTATGGACCGATCATAATAAAATTATACTGTATTATTTTTATACATATGAAATATATTTGCGTTAAATATTATTTGGATACCAACATTTTTGAGAGCGTTATGCTCTATAAAATGATTTTCGGAAGTGGGCCTTATATAGGAGCTACGATCTGCACAAAATTTGTAGATATGATTTGGCTTCATTTACAACTCATTTGTGATGAAATTTGTTTGGATACTTGCATAATTCAAACATTTATGATTGGTAAACCCCAATTTCGGGAGGACATTTTTATGGGGGCCAGGTGAAATAATGGACCGATTTCCGTCAGTTTCAATACCATCCATCCTTGGGCCGAAAAATATCACGTACCAAATTTTGTCGTAATATCTTCAAAATAACTTAATTGATTAGCGCGTTGGTATTTGTGGCCTGGGTTCGATTCCCAGCCGCTATCCTATCATAACTAATATTTATCACAGCGCCCTACTTCGGTGGTATAGCATTTAAACGCCACCGAAGTAAAATAATTAAAATAATGGCTATAAATCAAGCTTAGCTCAATGCGCCTACTCACCACCAGAGGCGCTGCAATTGCAGTGTTGTCATATGAAAAGCTTTTCTCTACTTTCACCAGCTATTCTTCTTGTACCTATCCCTTTCCAAAGAAAGTAACACACTTAATTAATTAATATATAGGCATATTAATTGCCTGTGTTACTTCTCTTAAAAAAAAAAAAATTGCGACCTGTACTCTGCGCACAAGCTTTACATGAAAAGCCAGCCAGCCAGGCAGACGGACGGACATCGTTAAATCGACTCAGAAAGTGATTCTGAGTCGATCGGTATACTTTAAGGTGGGTGTTGGACCAATATTTCTGGGCGTTACAAACATCAGCACAAATCCAATATACCCTCCCCACTACGGTGGTGAAGGGTATAAAAATGTTATAGTCTAAAGCCAGCCACCCACGTTCAGTTAAAACTGTTAGTTAAAACTGTTTACTGTTTACTATTGTAAAAGAAGAAGACAATTGTAAAATTAAAATAATAAAAATAAATTTCCACAATTACCTTTCTCTTATTTCAGAGTGTCCTACTGCGGTCCCTACTTGTAGCAACACGTTCATATTGATGGATGCTTGTGCATGAAAAATTTTTCCATTATGGAGCAGTTTCAGCAAAAGTAATATCAGTTTTTTTTTGTTCAAATAAATACTGATTTTTCACTAAATGCCAAACAAATTTTTTCACAATTAAACAGTTGTTTACAAACAAACAGCTGTTTACTAAATGCAGAAACTGTCGTCTGTCAGGGTAAAATCTTAATTCACATTAGTGAGATTTTAATACAAATTAACGCTGTCGTCTGTCTACGCTATTATGCACAGTTCAACAGAAAATATTGATAAAAGTAAAAAAAAAGGAAAACAATTGAGCTATCGGTACAGCAGAAATTGACTGCTTAAAATAAGCTGTGATATGAAAAACGAGCATTTTTTGTTCTTTTTTTAGTTTTAATATGTATGTATATTAAAATGTATATTTTTACAAAGCTGTGAACCACTGTATATTTTTTTTTTGAAATTTTCTCTTATGAACATGTATTATTTTCTTGTAAAAAAAAAACACTAAAACGTCCAGACTTTGTAATTATTGTAGTTTTTTATAATTTAGTTTTACTGTTGATAAGAACCGCGACTTACTTAAAACTAGCATCAACTTTTGAGCCACTTCCGCTACGTATTATTTCTTGATAGCAGCACAATACATCCTCCTCAATAGAGGTTATATTATTGGTAGGTTTTCTTAAGCTTTCGGCGACTGTATAATTAATGTGTAAAAGATATTTGGCATCGAGCTCGTCGAATGAAACCGTAATAATTGGCTGATCTTTGGTGCAGCCCGTGCTATGTTGAGGTTTAAATATTTTACGAATGTCTGGTGTAAATGGATCTATAAATGGTATATGACAGCGACTGGTGTTAATGAAAAATTGTTTATCGTCAGCTGGGGAAGGAGATTTTACATCGGGTGGTGATGTCACTGGCTTCATCGATATCGTCGTTGTTGATGGGGCAATAGATGCTGGCAGGTCAGTAATTATTATTTCTGTAGTTTTTAATAATGTTGAGGTAATTATTGTATTATTTAAATATGTTGCTGTTGTTGGTGTTTCTATTGTAGTTATATTATTGTTTTTATTATTTAAATAAACTGTTGCTGCTGTGTTTGTATCATCTTCTAAATCAATTGCTAATTCTCTTGTTGTTGCTGTAGTTGTTGTTAAAACAACATTACCATAATCATTAGTTTTAATTTTAATTTTATTCTCCTTTGTTTCTCCATCTTCATATAATTTCTTTGACGTAATTTTATAATAATTATTAGTAGCATCAGTAGTAGTAGTAGTAATAAAAATGCCATCATTAGTAATATTTGTTGTATGACTACTACTCGTACTAGGCGTTTCAGAGTCTTGTATTATTGTTTTGTGTAACTGATCATAGCTTGTTGTTGTTGTTGCAGAATTCTCGCCAAATAAATTGGTAATATTTTCATATATATCTGATTGATTATAATTAATATCTGTTCTATTGTGACCTTGAAACCAATTAATGATTGTTTCAAAATGGTTTATTACATAAATGGCTTTAACTAATATAAAACATAGAAATAATAATTTAAACAACCAATATCTTTTACATGTCTTTATACAGTTAGCACTTCCATTCTGATCTGGATTAGATTCGTGTATTACCGTATCACCATCATCATTACTTTTTAATGGTTGATATTTTATTTCATGCATTTTTATTCCTTTACTTTAAATCCACAAAAAATTCACTAATTAATAATTTATTTTTTTCAAGGTTTTCTTGTTAAATCAAATAATTTATTTGTACACAAAGAATTTGTTTTTGTTGTATTAAATACTATTTTATATTATATTCACTATTATTATTTTTGCGTAGCGTTCCGTCGTATTTGAAACGTCTCAAATTAATAACTAAAATACAATAAAAATAATTGGTTGGTTGGTTTGTTTGCTTCGCAAAAAATTGTATTTTATCCACAGAATTCTTATCATCAGGTTTGAGTTTTTGCTTTTTAAACGACTAGCTGAAAGAAACATTTTCTTCTTTTCAAAACATTTATTGTGTTTGTGTATAATAATGCTTAATATTATTGTAATATTTATGATAATTTATGTTTGTTAAGTTGATCATATCACAAAACAAGTAAGAGTTTATATTCGTCTGTGCAGAATCTTATATAGCCACCACCAAATCACCTATTGTGGGGCCAACTAGGGCTTGTACGGAAGCTATGCTCAATTATGGACCCATTTTCACAGAAGTCAATAGTATAATTTTTACATGCTTATAACTGATCTGTGTAAAATTTCGGTTCGAAATGAATGTTTATTTATGTAGGTTAATGAGTTTTCGGGAGTAGTCCTCATATGGGAAGTATGTATGACCTATTACGGGCCGATCGTCATGAAATTATGTACGACGATTTATATGTGATTTTTATGCGCATTTAAGTGATTTTTCAAATTAAACTTTATATGACGACTAGGGTCTAATATGGCCCGATCATCATTAAATTGGGTGTGAATATTTCTATATATGTATGGACTATTTTTGTCGGATTTAAGTTTGCTGCTGATGCTTATAAGATATGTATGCATATTTACATGATTTCCGGAAGTGGACTTTATATGGGGGCAATGGTCAAATATAGACCAATCATCATGAAATTTACTTGTGTTAAATTTCGACTTGTTAGTGATTTTTATAAAAGATTTATGCGCATTTAAGTGATTTTCGGAAATGGTCTTTGTATGGGGCTATGGTCAAAATATGGACCGATGAAAACAAAATATCGTTTTGAGATTTCACTTTGCATGAAACTTATTCACCCCTATCGTGAATAAAAATTCCACGTTACATTTGTTCCATTTTATTTTTTTAACATTGAATTTAAATATGTAGGAAAATGTGAAAAGTGAACAAATTTCACGTGGAATTTTTATTCACGATAGGGGAGATTATTGCAGAATTTTGTATGGATACGGTTTTTCTATAGACATTTATGTACCATAAAGCCACACTCCGGGAAGACATTTGTATGGGGGCTATGAGAAATCGTGGACCGATTCCTACCATTTTCAACAAGACAGCAAAAAATATATGAAAAATATCGAGGTAGTCTGAAACTTTGATCTATAACTCGGATTCTACTGGACCGAATTTGCCCATTATCAATACCAAACATTTCGGTAGATCAAAGAATTTGATTGTTCTCTGTCTTTTTTTTCGAAGCTCTATCGTGATTTCAACAGACGAACATACGAACGGACATGGCTAGATCGTCTTAGAATCTTATAAGGACCCAGAATTAATAGACTTTTTGGCTCTACGGCCATTATTTCGATGTGTTACAAACAGAATGACAAACGTAATACACCTCCCATCATTTTGGTGGTGGGTATACAAATATATATATTGTACATACATACATTTTATGTAATCTTGTGTCAGTAATGATTACTTTAAAAAATCAAAATTTATTTAAAATTAAAAACCTATTGATCGAAATCATCGTTAAGTATGTACATTAAGCCCGCCCTTAAAATAGATTTGTCTTGAATGGATTGATTTATGTTTTCAAATGCATATCGATGGCAGTGTTGCCAAAAAATGAATTTCAAAATATGCTAAAACTTGAAAAACTAAGTGCTAAAATGTTCTACAGAAGAAAAAAAATTTATTTTTAATTTCTCCAAAAGTTCTTTTTGGAGTAAAATAGGAAAAATTTTTTCGAAAAAAAAAATTATGCTAAAAAGCATTTAGCATAATTTTTAAAAATTTCAATGCATTTTCGAGAAACAAAATGCTAAATCTAGCACTGAAAGTGCTAAAATGGCAACACTGATCGATGGACACATGATGACACCTGGTAATTAGAACTTAGTTTTTTCATCATCATCTAAAGAAACAAAAATATTTGTATGATGGAGAAATCGTTTGACATTATTAACTCATTTTTAAAAATAAAATAATTATTACGAGACCAAAACTAACGGATGGAAAATTTAAGGAAATTTGGATAAACCAGTATAGAAAATCAATAAAAAGTTTTAAAAATGGAGTAAAAAATAATAAAACGCAAATAATCCCACCATCATACAAATGTTTTTAACTTACATTTAACAAAAAAAATATTTTAGCTCTTAGAACAGTATAAAGAAATTAATTAGTGTTTCATAACTACATACATATAAATACCGAGATATTAAAATAACTAAAAATACTAATATTTACAAAAAAAATTTGATTTTAAATAGGTGTTAGGCCTCTTTTTTTGTCTCAACTTAAAAATTCGATCAAGTATTTATTCACCAGAGTTATTCTTATATCTTCAGATTGTAACATTTTTAATTTAAATCTATTTTAATTCTAACTTAAATATTATTCTTATTGCCTGTGATAAAATGCTGAGCAAGCAGAACACATGCTTGCCAGCAAGGTGCATTGTTGTAAACGACACCTAACACCACAGACATAATTATTTGGTATTTGCAAACAATCATGTAGGGCATATACAGCCAAACATATGTAAGTGTTTATCATGTACCTACCAAGAATGATAAAATAATAATATTGTGATTACATATTCATGTCCGTAAATTGATTTTGGAAATGGACCTATTGTATCTACATCAGAGGTCGGCATCAGTGTTGCCAGTGAAATTTCGAGAAAGATACATTTTAGTTTCCAAAAAGATACATTTTCCCCCGAAAAGATACATTTTGAAAAAAAAATGAAAATCCATTTTTAACGTTTAACATTTATTAACATAACATTTTTATTTCATATTTAATGAATATTGTAAAGAAAATGATATATAAATTAATTTTTATATTTATTTAAGTCATAAATATTAGGTAAGTAATTTTTAAAAATACAGTAAGCAAACTTTAAAATTAATTATATGTAACTATCTTTGGATGTTATCAAAACAAATTAATTTTGGTAAAGATTAATATACGAGTTAAGGTGTTTATAAATTTCCTGAAAATTAAAAATATGTTCATATTTCCTCAGAATAACTTCGCACTACTAGTAATCATCGATTTAGGTGGAGCGTATGTTGAAACATCCTTAATGTATTAGTATTGAGTCGGTTGCGAGTATCAGTATTAATAAGTTTTAGTTGGCTATGCATTTGAAAATGGAAGTACAAATGATAAACAAACTACTTTTTTCAAATTTTTAAACATCGGCTCATTAACAACATTTTTTAAATTAAACTCTTTTTCCCAATACTCATCAGCGGCCATGTCGAAGCTCTTCATGATTAAGGAGAGCGTGCTCACGCCATTCCTTATGCAAAGCATTCTGGTCGATAAAATTTAACAAAGACGGAAATTTTTTAATACAACAGTTAAATCCTTTTCTTTAAAAGATTGAGCTTCCTTTAGTTAAACATATTTATAATATTAAATATTTCATCGGTAAATACGAATTTTAAAAATTCAATATAAAATAATTGGCAATAGCAAAATGATACCTTTAAAAACCTTTGTCAGAAACGGAAAGTTTAGTTTTAGAAAAATGCCAGGATTATACATGGTACCTGAAGTCATCAAAAGATACGAAAAATGTATCTGTCGTATCCTAATGGCATCACTGGTCGGCATCCTTAAGCACAATTGTGCAGAGAGCACTTGACACATACACTAAATCTCTTTCCTTCAGTCGTCATTAAGACAGCAATGTGTACACATGCGTCGGATGCTTTTATATTTTTTTCAGAAATACTTCCCAACAAACATTTTAAATTAATAATGAACTACGAAAAATATTTTATAATTGATAATGCATTTGGTAACATGCATGTAATCAGCTTTTGAAGTATTAGAAGTTCCGTTTGTATATCAATCTCGTTGTTAATTTCTTATATGTTACGGAAAATACATTGTGAGTGTGTGTTTCCTTTCTAAGTTGTTTTGTATAATTTATATAATTATCCCAGCAAGCCATATGAGTCCGAAAAGAGTCTTTTCTGACACCTTTTTCGGAGCGTTAACGCTCTTTATGAGCCCAAAAAACAATCATAATTGCTCCGAAAACCTTCAGAAAAGAGCGTCATTACGTTCGAAAATGGTCCGTCAGAAAGAGCTCATAGAAAATGCCAGAAAAGAGTCTTTTATGAGGTTTTTCTTGGGCTCTGTGTAATCTTGTTTTTATCATTCTTGTGTGGTACAGCTATGTTTTTTTTTTTTGTTCAAAACACAAATAACAAGACAACAACGCTTTGCTACACACATAATTAAGTGGAATTTCTGAGTCATACTGTGACTCAGGACAGTAACAAGCAAATTTTTCTTTCGCTCCGAAAATGCTCTTTTGTTGGACTCTTTTCCGACTCCTTTTTCGGAGCGCTCCGAAAATGGTATGCTGGGATGTTTGCTGGGTAGTTCGCTCACAAACACAACCTCATTTTACGCTTTGCCTACCTCTGATCTACCGTATCAAATGGTTAGATTGGTGTTTCTGTAATGGTCATTGAACTTTTCACATGCTTTGTTGTTTTAGTCGTTTGGCATTTATGACATGATTTTACATAATTAGATATGTCTTTTGACATATTTTTCCAGTAGTAATATCTTTTAATTTTCTGTATTGTTCTATATATTCCACAATGTCCACCTTCTATGGGATCATCGTGATATTTCAACATTATGTCGAGAATTGCCTTGGCATTCTTACTATTTATTTGGGTCACCTCGTTTAGTAGCACTACTTTTGTGTTCTTTAAATTTTATTGCCCATGTTTTTAAATTCATTAATATAGATAAATTTGAAAATTTTCTCACAAGGTCCCACTTGTATTTTATATATATTATGTTTACCGGCCACATATTCGAGCCTAGAGAGAAATTGTCCTAAGTCAAAGTTCCCATTAGTAAACAAATCTTTAATTTGTTACTATAGATTTTCCTCGTTTGATATAACATCTTCCGGGGGAAATCTTTAGTTTATAGTATTTTCTGACGTCAGTGTTTGTTAAAGGTACATATATACTGGGGCCAAATTACCGCATTCGATATCGAGTAAAATTGATCGTAATTTTATCATAATTTCGATATCGAAATCATTTTTCGATACGATAGCTTATTCGATCACGAATGCGGTAATTTGGCCCCTGGGCTTATCGTTATTAGTATTATTTTTATGCTCTATATTAGAACTACTGTGAAATCATATTCTTCTAAGTCTAATCGCATTCTAGTTAGTTTTGAGCTTGGATTTTTTATGGAAAATAGGTAGGACAGAGGTCTGTGATCAGTGCGGATAAGGAAATGTTTTCCATAAATATATAGTCTAAAATGTGTGATGGCCCAGTGTATTGCAGTTAATTCTTATTCAATTGTGGATTGGTTACTCTCGCCTTTTGTAAATATTTTGAATGCGTATGCTATTGGTAGATGTTTTCCCTAATGTTCTTGAGTTAGTACGGCTCCACAAGTATGTTTGCTTGCATCCGTTGTTATACAAAACTCTTTTGTGAAATCTGGATATTGAAGTAATGTTTGACTCATTATTGCTTTTTTAAGGTATTCAAATGCTGAATCACAATCCATTCGAACTGCACACCCTTTTTGGACAATTTTTTATAAATCTGCGATAATAATTACAGAATGCTACAAATCTTCTTGCACTATCTGCATCTTTTGGATGTGGATAATTTTCGATTACAGAATATTTACTATCATTAGGCCATATTCCTTTTTCAGTGCATTTATGTCCTAGGTATGTTACTTCCCTCATGAAAAATTAACATTTTTCAGGATGTAACTTAAGATTGCGTTTCCGACATAATTCAAAAACATTTGTTAAATTAGAAAGCATATATGCTTTCTATATATGTTTTTTCGAACATCCTAAAACAACTAAAGCTATGTGTCGACGATGGTCAGATATTACAACGTTGTCCGAAAAATGTGCAGAAAATGTCTAGCAACCGTGTAAACTTAAAATTTTTGTCTTCCAACGTTGTAAGAAAAAGCATTTTCGGTACATTGGAAGACAAAAACATTTTCAGACATCTAACAATCGTGTAAACACACAATTTTGTCATTGTCATTGTTTTAAGACAATTGACAAACACTTTTCATTGTCATATGTGCAAAGTTTATGCATCTGCCAATGGCAGCATTGCCATAGAAATTATTTCTAAATGCAACTCTGTATATACATAAATAATAAACGAACAAGTGTGCATTGATAAAATTTTTGAAAAAAGTGGAAGAAAATTATAGAATTAAATTAAAGTTTGCATTAATAAAATTTTTAAACACACACACAGAGCTGCAAAACGAATTTGACAATGCCACGCAACAATCTGACAACCGTGTAAACTCACAATTTCAGTTGACAGATAAATTCATTGTGTGAAAATGAAATTGTTAGTTTTCTTACTGTCGTGTAAACTGACAATTTACCTTTTGCTAAAAATTGTTCAATGTCAGTACATGGATAGCACATTGGTAGATATGACAACGTTGTAATATCTGACCATCGTCGACACATAGCTTAAGTCATCCATGTAGAGAAATGAATTGGGCGCTATTTTTAAACCATAAATGAGGTTAGATTTCTAGAGTTTTTCTCTAGTCCAATTTGGTGAAAACCGGACATTAGATCCAGACTATTCTAGGTAATGGAAATTTGTCTGCTATCAATTTCTTATTTAGTTGTCTATAATCCACTACGAGTCTCCATCTTTTTGTCTCTGAACTTGGAAGTGATTTCTTTGGTACCAACAGAATTGGACTGTTTAGGGGTGTCATGGAAACCAATATTGTCAGTATTGGTTTTAAAACGGACAAGAAAAAATGCTTTGGTGTCATAGGGCACTGCTACACGTTCAATAAATATCAAGATATTTCTAGTTGGTTCGATATCGATATTTATTGTGGGTTAAATTGTTTTTCGGAAATGGTCCTTATATGGTAGCTATGACAAATCATGGGTCGAACTTCTTAAATATTGGAATAGTGAATTTTATGCATATGAGGATATCTCACGTCGAATTTCAAAGTAATAACGGTATATTTAAGATAAATATTAGTATTAAAGTGAATTTCGGAAGTGGACCTTATATGGGGGATATAGTCAAATATGGACCGATATGCTTAAAATCCAGCAGTTTGATTTTGGCATGTGTAAAATTTTGGATTTTCGGAAGAGGTTCATATGGGGGATACGGTCAAATATGGACCGAAATTCACAAAATGTGAAATGATTTTTATATACACATATCGAGCCATAACCGCCGAAAAAATGTATCCCACAAACTCAAAATTTTACAGGGGAAGGTTTTTTTTAAATAAAATCAGTTTGAATAAGGCCATTATTTTAAAATTTATAATGTAAATATTGTTTTGTGTAATACATTTAATTTTAATAATTTTAAATGATGTTGAACTATCGATTTCGATAAAAAAACAACAATCGATTATGGTGTGGGATACATTATTTTGGCGGTAATGGCTCGATATAATATAAAGATTAATAACTTTTTCGGATGTGGTCCTTATATGAGAGCTATGACCAATTATGGACCGAGCATTATAAAATTTAGTACAACAAATTATATATCTATAAGAATTATTTGTGTCGAATTTTAACCTGGTAACTATATTTATACTAGATTTATACGTATTTAAATGAATTTTAGATGTAAACTTTATATGGGGTCTATGGTCAAACATGGACCGAACAAAACAAAATTTTGTTTTGCGATGTCTTTTTACATGACACCTATTTTTGCCGAATTTTATATTAATATTCCAATTTTATATGCATTTTTTATCATTAAGCCATATTTCGGGAAGATATTTGTATGGGGGCTATGAGAAATCATTGGCCGATTTTTACTATTTTCCTTACACTTTATTCTTTTATCATAAAAATAACGTGTACGAAATTTCATTGCGATATCTTCAATATATTTCAAAGATTGGAAGAAAAATATTTAAAAATATTAATTTTTTTGGAAGTTGTCTCACATTTTGGTCCATAACTCTGGTTCTGCTACACCGATTTAGCTGATTTTCAATACCAAACTGCTTAGGAGAATTATAAACAGGTTTTTGTAAACTTTGACAGACGGGCATAGCTAAATCGACTTGTTGGGTCTCAGATGAATATTAACAAAGTTTTACACGGAATGACAAACTTATATATACCCTCATTCTCCACTTATGGCGGTGGAGGGTATAAAAACGAATAAAATGAAGCTGATGAAACAAATAACTTATGAATATTTTGTTGCATGACCTTTATTGGCACATACGGCTGCGCAGCGCTTCGAAAAAATTTCACATCTTTCTTTAGGTATTTTCGCCAACGACTCCTTCACTACAGCCCAAAGATATTCATTGGTAGTCGGTTTTTTGAGATACACTTTTCTTTACATCAGCCCAAATATTTTCTATTGGGTTCAAGTCAGGTGATTACGCTGGCCACTCTGGTCGTTGTCTTGTTGGAAGACCCAAATCAATGGCATTTCGTCCATGGCATAGGGAAGCATAACATTATTTAATATATCAACGTCAACATGTTAATCCATTGTTGATTTTAAGCATCCCCATACCATATGCTAATTAATGCTTTACCGTCTTAGATGTGAATTGTAGATTCTACTCTGCATTTGGGGAACGTCTAACATACGAACAAGAACCTTTTCCACCAAATAAACTGATTTTATTCACGTCCGTCAATAAAATATTTCGCCATTTACTAGCGGGATCAGATGTCAAATAAATGATCGAAGTGCTATTATTTTTGCCGGCACTGTATGTACATATATATCGCTATTCTATTGGTAATAATGTTTTTATGGGTTAATACTTTTCCTTTTATTCTTGGAAATACGTATGTGTGTAACGTTTTATGGTATAATCTGCAATACCAAATTCGAAACACTTACTGATGTCTATTCTTTAATCTAAATTGTCAATCAAATTTTTCAAAAAGACCGGTCTGTTTCGTTATTCACGTCACGGATTTTGAGTTTTAGTTCTGTTATCGATTTGATTGACTCTATCTTTACCATAGCCCCTCAAAAAAGTAATCCTGTATTTCATGATAAAAATTCCTTGATAAACCAATTTGTTTGAAGGGTTTTTGAAATGTCTTTCGCTACAGAATCAAGGTATGGTACACTTATTAAATAGAAATCTAATTATAATTATAAAATTATTGAGCCTAAGACCAAGTTGTCATGGCCTTTTGTATTCCATTAGTTTGTAATTTATAATTATCTGCTAATGTTTAAAATAAATAAATAAATAAATAGAAATCGAAACATGACATGTGATATAAGGTGACCAGATGGTTTTTATCAAGAAGCGAGATATTAAGAATGAAAAAGCGGGATTTGGAAGTAAATATTATAAAAGCGCGTCATTGAGTTTATTGGCTTTTAGCACATCATTCAAATGTTAAAGTTCTAAGTCATCATACATATACAGTGTATATTATACACGGTTATTGATATTAAAAGTCAAACACAATAAATTCGAAGTGTTGCGAAGAAAATATCTATGTTTTCAATTTCTTATTTTGCTTTCTTAAATATTTCCACAATTCTGGGCGCGTGTTTGTGTTATGCAAACGAATTTTTATTAATTGTGTCAACATCAGAGTTTAAAATTACTATTTTATTATTTAAAAAATTACAAAATATATAATTTTATAGGAAAACTATCAAAATATTTTAGGAAAATAATATTTAACTTTTTACATACTAAAAATACATACTAAGGGTCCTCATAATATCGTTTAAAAGACTCGCAAACTGTGCATTTTTATGCCCTCGTAAATGAAATGTCAAAAATTACATAAACAACATACACAACAGCTGATTTTTATTTACTTTTGAAAAACAAAAAGACATTTGAAAAAAAATTGTGCGATTTCAGGACTGAATAATGAACAAATGTCATTGCATAGCGACAATATCCTAAGTGAAATCTTCGAAAATCTTTTCCTCCACCTTACCTTGATTACCTATAAACAACGAAAAAAGAAAAGTAACATAGTGACATAAACAAAAGGATTTACATATGCTTACCATCAATTTTATAAAAAAAATTCAAGTGTTAACATACCACAAACGGTAACTTCTTCAAATAATTTGTATTTTAGTATTTTGACTTTGTTTAGGCATTTTTAAAAATAAATATATTTTTAAAACAAAATTTTTAAGTTTACACTCAATTTTACTTATTTTGAGGACGTAATAGTTGTTGTATCGCGCAGACATTTTTTATTACAGGTTAAAAACTTTACTTAATAGTCCGAAATTCCTACTTTTATACAAAATTTTCTTAAATTATAGTAAATTTTCACTAGAATAGTGGAAAAAGTTATTTTTACACTAGTTCATAAATTATCTGAAACATTCCTTCAATTTAGTTTATATTTACAAGAAATTTTTCTTCTTTTTTTTTTTGGTTAAAAAGATAAATCTTTTTTATTTAAAATTATGACAACATGTAACAGTTCTAAGTAAATGCTTACTTCCATTTAATAAATATGTTACCAAAAACGAATAAAAAAGTTAAGAGTTTAGGTTAATTTTTTCCCAAAATTGGGTACAATATATCGTCACCTTAAAGACCAAACAACCTATCAGCAAAAATTTCATAATTGAGTTTTTTTTATTAAATATTATTCCCTATAGCATGGTACTCTGTTCAAATTTGCGAAATTTGTTGAGCAACATCAATTATTTCGTTTGAAAATTTTGACAATTAGCAAGTGGTGACAATGCCGCGATTTAGAAGAAAATTGTCGCTTTTATTGCCCTTAGGTATGCAACATCGTTTCTTTTATATAAACAAAAACCATATGTTTTTATTTTATATGTTAAAGAAACAAAAATTATATTATTATCCATGTTACTTTTTCTTTTTCGTACTGCCGATACTGCTTCTCAGTTTCACTAAATTTATTTTTGTCTTTATTATTTTATGTTTTATTAGTACTATTTTTAATTTGAATAATTTTTGTCTAAAAAGCTGTTGTTTTCAATTTCGTGCGAAATAAGTGCCGCTTACATTATTTCGCAGTTGAAAACAAATGTTCCCATATACATTTTTTGGTTGAAAAAACATGCTGCCAGAAACATTTCGTAATTTTTCACAACAAGAACAGAGTACAACTTCAGCAGCATTATTTCGCATCAATTTTTTTTATATGGGCTTTTGATAGTATATCATGACGCACAAGAATGATAAAATAAAGATTACGCCATGCGCATGATTTCCCGTTATGTGACGTAGAAGGGCCATTCTAAGGGTTACCAATAATGTTTCATGTATTAGAATTAAAATTTCTTGAGAAAAATTTATGTTTTATGTGATAGTTGGCAACCTTGCAATTGAAATCTCTGAGAGTTCTAAAATAAAATCTGTTTAAAAAAGAAAAACAAACAAAAAAACAACAAAAAATATAAACATGAAGAGTGCAGTGAGCAAATGCAAGCAAAACATGAGTAAAAAAAACAAGTGAGAAAAAATTAGCCAATAGCAACACAGAATGTGTGACGTCACAGGGCCAAAATGCGCAGAACATTTTAAAATTTTACGCGCGTAGCGTAATCTTTATTTTATCATTCTTGATGGCGCATATGTATTAGGGATGCCAAACGGGACTGGTTTTTCAAATCCCGAAAATCCCGATTTCGGGATGCCGGGATTCATTTATGAAATCCCGAATCCCGGGATACCGAAATCGGGATTTCGGGATTTTTGTTTCATATATTTAAATAAAAATATAACAAAAATATTAGTTCATTGAATTAAAGAAACAAAAAAGTAACATACATATATTTAATATTAATTTGTTTAAAAACAAAAAATTGTCCCAAAGCTATAGTTTATTCATTTATTAAAACTTTATAAACCTTTAATAATTTTAAAAACAAAATTACATTACATAGTTGTTTACACTGTACATACAGATATGTATAAATTATTAGGTTGACAAAAATTATATGTTATTTGGCTTTTTATTTCTATATTTATAAATTTAAAATAATAGAATAATAATGATCGTTCTTTAAAAAGCTTCTTAAAAATATTAAGGCATCTAAAGTGTCATCAGATAATCTTGATCTAATTTTGTTACCAATATATGCTGCTGACGAAAAACATCGTTCTCAATCAACGCTTGTGGGCAAAATTGTTAGCAAATTGTTGTATGCTGATTGCAAAAACAGTTCTCTCTCACCCCCGGAAATAAATAATTCAATTTCTTTTTCAATGTTTGATTCCATACCATTACGAACGTTATTAGGTGTTTTGTTTGGACTTCTGCACATTTCAATTGCATTAGTTAATTTTTTTATGATTGAAATATTAGAATCATCATTTGTTTCCTCAATCATTAATAAATCCTAATCAGAATAATTTGAAGGTGAGCCACAGATCTCATTTCCTTTAAAATGAGCAATCAACGTTTTTAACTCAAATTCTGGGGGGTTACTCCGTATTTCGATTCGAAAAGAAAATCATTCGAATTTGTATACTTTTTACATTGTATTTCGAAAGCTTTTGCTTTCGAATCGAAATACGGAGTAACCCCCCTGATTTCTATTTTGGGTTTTTCAAAAAATTTAAGAGTGTTGAGTAAATGGTTCTTCTTTCTTGGATTCTATTAAGGAGAGCTTTCACCAGTTCATCACTTAATTTGCAATCACTTTTTGATACCTCTTTTAGCATAAATGAAAGTGCAGCATAGGCTTTACAGAGATTCATATCACTGCGACAAAGGGTTTGGCAATCCAAAATTAATTTTAATCACAAAAATATTTATTTATTGTTAAGTGTAGATGTTTTGTACTATTTATGTTTCCCAAAAAACAAGTAAAAACAATTGTCTTGATCTTTTACACAAATAAAAATGTTCGGGATTTATTAATCCCGAAAAATCCTGGGATTTTTTAAAACAAATTGGTATGGGCGCCCATACCAACCTGAACTTAAAAAAAAAACATGACTGCCGTCATACAACCAATCATGTTTAAAGCTACAAATTTTCAATAATTGAGCATTTTGTTTCGTAACAACGCGCTCCACGCTTTTCTTTAAGGGATGTGTGAGATTTTTTCCATTTTGATTTTTAAGTTTATGTTGTTTGAAATGTTCTTATTTTTTGACTTTTAGTCGATTTTTTAGTATCCATATTTATTTTGTGTTCACAACTGATCAATATATTAAAGTAAAGAAAAGCGTTTCTTAAAAATTTTTTTTTTTTTAATTTATTTTTTTACTTTTTAGTAACGAAAAGCTTAAATTAATATATTACAATTTCCATGCTAAATAAGAAAATTTGTTTACATGTTTTGTATTTTATATATAAAAATATAAAAAAAATTATATCCATACAATAAAACTTTACAATTGTGGATTAGTATTTAATGTTATGATAAATTTCGCAGTCTCTCCATCTCTTCCAATGCTTTAACAAATGTGACTTAACAAACGTCACAGCACAATTCAAATTGCATTTTATTTGTTAACGTTACAGTTCGTACTTTTTCGAAGACTAAATTTGATAAATTCTATTCCAGGTCTATTGTTTTCCTTAGTAAAGTAGGAAGGAAATATGATTAAGCGTATAAATCGGAATGGAAGGATGTTTATTAAACCGGGTCGAACGCATATGTCCAAAAAATATCCCAAAGTCTAACGCAAATATTAAAGATCACCTTCAGACATTTAAGAAAAAAATTTTTTTTTGCGATCGGAACCCGTTAAAAACAGCCAAAATCGTTGTTTTTATTAAATGCCTTTATTTAGCTTCACTTCGGAAAATGAAATCTTGTAACGGATTTTATCCTGGTGAATGCCTGCAAAGTTTTATCCATTTGCATTGAGCAGAAGGCAGTCGAAAAAGAATCTTACAAAAAAAAAATATTTGCCCCCCCCCTCCTAGATTTTATCCTGGCTACGCCCAGGTATTCGTGTATTGCCATCGGGAGTATGAATGTCTGCAAAGTTTTATCCATTTGCAATGAGTAGAAGGCAATCAAAAAAGCATTTTATCAAAAAAAATTAGCCCCCCCCCCCCAAGATTTTATCCTGGTTACGCCTGCAAAGTTTCATCCATTTGCATTGAGTACAAGTTGATTAAATTAACGTTACAAAATTTGATTTTCCGAAGTGAAGGTAAAGAAAAGGTTTTAATAAAATTAAAGAGTACATTTAAGCCTCAAAACAAAGACAAAAATTCTGCATATTAGTTAATATAAGAACTAAAATTGAGTAAGCGAATCCACCCCAGTAGAAAAATATTGACTAAAGGTGTGGTCACATTATGTGTATCTGTCATGTGGACTGTCACTTTTTCGCATGTCAAATTTGTACATATAGTCTGAACACCTTCAAACAATATCATGTGTTATTTCTATGTGTGCAATACACATGACATTTTTTATTTAGAACGAGTTCTATTTTCAAGTGACAAACCATCTGACATCAGGGGCCAAATTACCGCATTCGTGATCGAATGAGCTATCGTATCGAAAAATGATTTCGATATCGAAATTATGATAAAATGTACTAAATTTCTTGCTCGATATCGAATACCATAATCTCAAATAAGAAAATTACGATCAATTTTACTCGATATCGAATGCGGTAATTTGGTCCCAGCTGTTTTTTATAACAAAAATTTTGTGGTGGCAAAAATTAATTGAAATTTTAGTAAAGATAATTTATAAATAGTAAAAGAAAAATACAAAAAAAAACTATACAAATTTATTATTGAAAATGGAGGGAAAAATTGAAAAGGAGTTAAAAAAAGTAAGTAGATATGTATTTTTTATTGCAATTTTTATAGTTATTTTTATGTTGATCGAAATGTGGCAAGAGAAGGAATGCTTGTATAACACGCGGAATAAGTTTTACCATATCAGCTGTTTTAAGATTTTTTTTGATAGGTTATGTCAAATGTAATTGACATACCAACATTTGAACATGTAAATTATAAACCGTATGTGAACTCAAATTTTGACATACACATGAAAACACATGTGGATAGAAAAGTGACATTCCACATGACAAATACACACAATGTGAACACAGCTTAAAATTAACGAAAAAAAAAATACTAAAAATAAGTGAATTATTACCAGAAAATAGGATTAGATGTAAGAACTAAAATGTACATTAAATTAAAAAAATAAATTGGATAAATTAAAAAAAAAGTGTACTGTAACTTATTAACAACATTTACTCTAATAAAATAAAAAGTATGTTACTACCTAGTACATTTATTCCTTATTTTAAGGTTTAAATGTACCAAGTAGTAACTTATTTTTCCACTTTAGGAGTAATATATTTACTTAGTTTAAATATTTTTTCCTAAATGGTAAATATTGCTTTATCTAGAAATAAAAGTATAAAAATATGTTGTTTTAAAAGGTTTATTTATTATTAAAATATACTAAATTACAATGTAAAAATAAGAAAGAAGATTAATATTTGATTTAATTATAGTTTTGAAGATATATTTTTGAATTACAATAGAATATTTTTACAGAATTTAAATTGATTTTTATATGTGTAAACATTACATAAAAAGTATTTTTAATTTTTGTTTGAAATTTAGATTAATATTCGATTTAATTATAGTTTCAAAGATACATATACATATTTTTAAATTACAATACATATAATATTTTTACAGGATTTAAATTTAATTTTATAATTTCTTTATAATTACCAAGTATTTTTAGGTCTTAAATAGTAGTTACTGTTTAATTCATGAATATGAATTGGAGGTGACTTTAAGGATGTTGATTGTAGTATTTTATAATCTAATAACTCAGGACTAACAGATTATGATGAAAAAACTTTGACATATGATAAAATTTTAATCATTTTACAAAATATTACCATCAATATCATAAATTTTCTGAATTTTGGATGCAGTAAAGTTTGGGTCCAGATCTAATTTTTTAGACGGCGCACAGTGGCTGAAAATCGTTTTTCATTGGCCAAAAGTCGATTTTTTTTTTGTCACCGATTTTTAAAATTTTTACACCTTTTTGGAGGTAATATATCCATATTAAGGTAGCCAAAAAATTAGGTTAAACTATTAATAATTGTGGGCGTGGCATGCTGTCAAACTCAACTATTTTTTTAATTTCAGAAAAAGGTGTTTTTTATTTGTTTTTTGTCAAAAATAAATGGTTACTACGCGCAAGCTATCATCGATAATGGCCTGCGGTCTTTTTTATAATGTTGGTAGGATTATAGTCTTTAGTTGTTGTAAGTGGTTACCGCTCTAGCGTTTAATATTAGGGGCGTTCTGAAATATTTATGAAACTACTATATTTTTCTGAAATTTAAACTTTAGTGGAATAGAACTTCTAGGGAACAAAAGGGAACAAGAAACGTGTACCACCCGAAGAAAGGTGAAAGTGTCTTCTTTAACCCTATATATACTTTTGCACCCGCCACGACCCGCTGGTGGAACACTTTTTTAATTTTAATGAAATTACTCTAAAAAAATTCAAATTACAATAATTTCAACAGCCCTATAGTTACTTGTATATGGTGTATTAAATTTTCACTTTTTCGCCTAAAGGTTTATGTTTTTTTACTTTAGACTACGTAAAACTAAAATAATTAAATATAATACCTGCGAAAGGGTTTTATGGCTTTGTTTTGATTAGCAAAAAAATAAGTCATACAAATATCACAATAGGTTCTACAGTAAACATATGCTCTCTTTCTAATATACCTGTTATCAACTGTTAGGGTCACCCAAAGTCATAAACAATTTTATAAAAATAATCGCGACATTAAACCACTAAAGAAAAAAAACCCAATATTGGCGAGATACTAATTAGTTTTACCTGGTATTAACCCTTTCGGCCGCACTTGAATTTAGCTGTGACTACCAAGAACATCACATATTTTTTCATGACTTTACTGTGGATCAAATGACGACTTATGGAACATATACTAAAAATCAGTTATGATTTGGATTTCGTGTCTTCAGGATCCATAAGAAACAATGGAACCAACAAAGAGTTAAGAAGTTCAAAAAAGAAACATGTTCAAGATGAATATCGCAAATTTTACCGCACGAAGATTCTTTTCAGATCCAGAAACAGCATCTGAAATAACAGGAATGGATTTAAACCTTATTTTCAGATTTAAAATAATCCTAGAAGTACTTGCGCGCAATGAAGAAATTGACGCTAGACAATTTGGAGATTATGCTAAGGAAACTGCAAAAATATATACAACCAACTACCCATGGAGAAATATGTCTGCAAGAGTCCACAAAATCCTTTATCATGGAGAAGATATCATTAAATATCATTTGTTGCCACTTGGAGAGCTATCAGAGGAGGCTCAGGAAAAAAGGAACAAGGATTACAGATTTGATAGAGAGCACAATACTAGAAAAATTTCACGAAATTCCACAAATGAAGATCTATTTAATATATTATTGGCAACATCAGATCCGTTCATATCCAATATTCGAAATCAATGGAAAGTGGAACATCGGGATTTAGATGAAGAAGCCAAAAAACTACTAAAGAACAGAAATAGCGCAGAACAAAATATAGAATATTTGCAATCAATATTTGTTTCAAATGAATAATAATTATAATTGCCTTAATTGTTATTTAAGTACGAAAAACATAGTATTAGTAAATAATTCTTTAAAAAAAAACCGACTTCAAAATTTCGGCCAAATAAAATGTTGGATTAATTTTCAAAAATGTTTAATATAACTAATGTTGTTGCACTTTTTTGATTGAAAGAAAGAATTTTGAAAATCTTGTTAATCTTCTAAAAAATCGGTTTATGCTAAATCTATAAAGTTTCCCCATTAACAGAGCTAAATTTTGACACCCATATTCGATATATTCTTAAAAATCGGTTTATGCTATATATCCCCGATATATCTCAATCAATTTCTGAAATTTTAATTTTTTTACCTTAAATATATTTTTTTGCAAGCCATATCTTCCAAATAAAAAAATTAATTTTTAAAATTGATTCATAAATCACGAAGTTATTCAACAATTTATAAGAGAAGCACAGAAAAAATATAGATAACGGTAAATAAAAAACCGTATGTCCGTCCGATCTTCATAAAAATTAAATGGGACCCACCTGCAAGCAAACCCTTTCAAACAAAAAAATAATTTTTAAAATTGGCTCAGAAATGGTTATCGTGGAACAAACATAAAAAAAGCAACATACCATTCGAATTGATAACCTCCTCCTTTTTGAAGTCGGTTAAAAATAATAATAAATAGAACCAAATGCTAATAAAATCTATTGCAGTTTTATTTTTAAAATGTTTTTTAAAATTATCAAATCTGACAGCAAAAAAGAATAAATTTTTCTGTAGTAACAGCAAAATCTCCAGTGAATTTTCCTATTTTTTTTAGTGTAAACATTTTTTTGAGTGTAAAAATTTTTTTGAGTGTAACATTAAAAAAATTCCATTATCACAAAAAATAATTATAATTATTATTAAGTTCCAAATATTAAATTTTTTAATATGTAAATAAAAAAAATAAACCCATATTTCACTCCAAAAGTTAAAAAAAATCAAAAGTTCAACTTTGACCTAGAAGTCCTTAAAAAGTCATCAATCAATTTTAATGTAATTACAACTGAGCCAAGCTGAACTAAATATCTATCAATTAAAAAAAAAATTACTTCAATATTTTGATCGGTTCAAAAGTTACAGAATTTTGGCCAATGAAAAACGATTTTCAGCCACTGTGCGGCGTGACAAGTTTGAAAAAAAAACATTCAAACCTAAAGTTTATTTATTATTCATTTATTTATTATAGTGCTTGACACCGACAAGCTTTCTAAAAATAATTTTTTATTTTTATTATTTTTGAAGTTATTAATTTTTAAATAATTAAATAAACATAAACATAAAGAACGTTTTAAAATAAAAAAAGTCATGTATTGACTTTTCAGTTCTTGATTTTTCAATCATGTAAACACAAATATAAAAAGCGTATTCATCATTGACTTTTATCACGATTTTCGAATCACAAATAACTAAAAATAATAAAGGAACATTTATAATGAAACTAAAGATATTTATCACTTAATTTCACTTTTTTCAAAAGTAAAATCCCTTCTTCGGTGTTTAAATATTTTTTGAATTCAGTGCAGCTCATTCTGAAATTTTGTTTTATTATGAGCTCTGCTTCCACTGTTTCTAAATGCATTCGGTTTCTCTCTTTTCTCCAAGAATTCCCCATCAAACTGAAAATTCTTTCGGAAGATGCGTTGGCATGTGGAATTGAATAGATAAAACTTAATACTCTTAAAATATTTTTAGATCTGGCCCCACTGGGGAGAACAGTAAACTGAAAAAAAAATTAATGATGACCGAAACTAACCCATAAACAAAGAACTTATGTTTACTGTATGCAACATGTGTTAGGGAGAGACAAAAAATAAATGGAAGGGACATAGAAAATCACACGGACACAAAAGTCTCTATCATTTTGTTCATATTGCTGCCCTTAATAACTTGATAGAAACTTTGATGGATATATCTCTCATCAGTGACAGTCATTTTACCTATCAAATGACCGACACTGTTCTTGTAGGGACGTTACACAGTGTCGTGATTTCATATAACGAGTGGCCATAAATAGAAGGAGTGGTTGTAAAGAGTTGAAATTTGGCACACGTATATGATTTGATAAAAGAAAAAAATATTAAAATTTCAAAAACTTTGGAGGAAGGAATTGTGTCCTTCCCATATATCCTGAAATTAAAAACCGTCATAAAAGATAGAAAAAAAGTCCGAACTTTATGAAATAGTCGTTTAGTTTGATACCCTTAATGATTTGACCAAATTTTATCCAAATGGGCGTGTCCTTGCCATCTCAAAAATGTCCTTTTTCAAAAAAGTAAAAAAAAGGGAACAAAAAGTAAAATTTTTAAATTAATTTCATACACGAAGCACTTGTTACAAGCAAAATGTGTGTGTCAAATTTTTTCCAATTCGCAGCAAGGACATGCACTCCCGGCCACCCCCTAAATCTTGTATTAAATTTTTTTAAAAACGAAAAAAATTCAATGAAAAAAATTCAAATGGTAAGAAAAGTAAATGTTACTTTTTAATATTTACACTTGTTTTATTATTTAAATAAATTATAAGAAATAATGTTTTGAACAATTTTTATTTATTAAATACAATAAAAAAGAAAATGTTAGAATTTGTTTACTCTATTCATCCGAATCACTTTCTTCAAGCTGGTTTATTAAATGTTCTTGATTATCCGCATAAATATTATTTTCCTCAATAATGAAATCATTTATTTCTTCACAACTCCTTTTACTTATTTTATCTTCTTTTCTATGTATAGATAACTTTGGTTCAGACTGCAAAACCATTCTTTCTATGAGGTCTTTATTAGTATTTGTACGACTATTTTTTCGAGTATGGTTTAAACGAGTTTTTCTAAAAACTTTATGAGTGGCTTCTATAGCTTCCTCAGATAGCATACCTACTGGAATCTTGGAGTTTTTTTATAAATTCTGCTCCATGAACTAGTATTTTGTGGACAGTAACAGGCATACATTTAAATTTAAATCTAATAAACTTTTGGCTGTCATATTTAGAAAATTTTGTAATGGTATTTTTACTGACGTTTCTGATATTGATATATTTTCCGGAATATATTGTTTCTTTGCTTTTTGTAGACTATAATATGATGGAAAACAGTTCTTGTGCACATCATTTACAACCGTTCGCATATTTTCATATTGTCTATACGATAGATCATTATCTATTAATAATGCTAAAGCCTTTTCTACGGAAATTGAAGTTTCTGGAGTTGGGCTAGATACTCTTTGAACAGCTCTTCGTAATTGCTCAGGGCATGTAGACCTCACAAGATCATCTACCTTTCTTCTTTTGGTTCGTTCAGAACTTTCATTAAAGCCTACTCTTGGTCTTCCTTTACGACTTGTACTTGGTCCCTTAATAAATAAAAGAAAACATGTTTTTTATTATATTATAAAAAATAAATATTCACATAATGATATTACAATGTATATATCTTCTTCTTCTTCCACTTCTTCTTCTACTTCTTCCACATCAAAAAATGAATTTAGCCAGAAAAAGTTTTTGTTTTCAAACACAGATTTCTTTCTGTAGCATTTTTCCCAACTTTTTTTTATTCTAGCTAGAATTGGTTTAAGTCTTACAATACTTTTTTGTTGCAATTGTGTCTTAAATTTATCTTCTAAATGATTTTTAATTTCCGTAAGGGCTAGGGAGTGTGTTGTATGTTTGTGCCAAATATTGAAAATTTGCCTAATTTGCACTTGCCTTGACACTGAAAAAGTGAAAAAAATTGACTATTCTGCCAAGCTCTGCAAAAGAGACCCATTTTTTTTAATGTACATACTTGTATCAATATTATATTAAAGTATCAAAAATAAACTCGAATAAACTTTTTTTTAGACCTTCTATAAACTTTAAGTTGTTTAAGTTGTAAAAAATTTTCTCTCTGTTTACATTCAGAATAACGGTACAAAACACATGATGAATTAAATGTAAAAAAAATATGTTACCATATTTTAGTAATGTCATACTTTAATATTTATAAACAATTTAACTGCATTATCGTCAATTTACGTTAAATTAACCCATTTGTATATACGCTATTTTTCACGTTTTTTCTGTGCATATTGCATACTTACCAAAAACTTTCAACTTTGATTGGCTATAACTTTGTCAAAAATATTTTGTTTTCAAAAATTCTTTTTCATTATTGTAATTTGAAATCTAGTTTATCAAACTGTTTTAGCAGATTTTTAAAATTCCAAAAGTAGTTTTTTTTTTATTTTTGGCCGCTGACACCACACTGTGCGTTACCGCTTGGACAGAAACGACGCGACGCGATTTAATGCTAGCATACTCGACGCGACAGCTAAATCATTGTATGTATATAAATTAACTAACAACATTTAGAAATTGTTTCTGTTTGAACGGTGATTAAAAAATATAATTATAAAATTTTGTTCCATCTCGTCTAGCTCTAGCATTGTATCTGGCGTGATTTTCTAAAATAAAGCGTGACACGCCAGGAAGATTTCAAAAGTGTGATAATCACGCCAAAAGCGTGACGTCTGGACACCCTAGTCATAACTATAAATTACAAATCCAATTTTATATAGAGTTCCGTAACGCTCAAAAGTATTGAAACATGTGTATCGTTCTACAGGGTGGGCCAACTTGGACTGACTGATTTGAGGGTGGGCCAACTTGGACTGACTGATTTGAAATGCTTATAACTTTTGCATTTTTAATTTTTTTTAATTTTTTTTTTTTTTGCAGATAATACAGAATTTTATAAAATTTCATAATGTCATCATACTCAGTGGAAGAACGTGTAAAAATTGTTGAATTTTATTATGCATTAAAAACACAAAAGTTATAAGCAGTTCAAATCATTCAGTCAAACTTGGCCCACCCTGTATTTCATATTTTTTTTTATAAATTTGATTAATTCATTATAGAATGCAGAGTTGTTAATACCGTACTTTTTCCCCCATTACAAAAATGTTTTTTTCAAAATTTACGATTGTTTCCGAAAAAGAAATGCAGAATTTAATTGCTAACGAAAGCACAATATTCCTTCTTGAATTTATATTTTTACATAAGATTTTAGTTGTCTATGTTTTGATTCAAAGTTAAAAGTCCATAAATAAAAAAAATGGTCCAGAATGTTCCAAAATTCTACAATAATGGGACAAAAAATAATGTTTTGGTTTTAAAGTATCATTGAAAAGAGTACCATATGGTTTGTTATGGTAATCAATGTGGGTTTTTATATTTATAATATCTAAACTTGTGAAATCAGTCAAATGTAATAAATCTAGCAGCTCAATTAAATTTATGACAAATTTGCAAACTTCACAATTAACATCAACCAAATCTCCATTAAATAGTGGAAAAAAATGTGCAAAAGATGACATTTCACTGCCAGACATTTTCAAGTTAAATGATTTAAGATGTTTTAGTTCGATTTTAGGTGATTTGTTTCCAATATCTTTTTCACCATAATTAAAATTTTTGTTTCCAAATATTAAATAGTTCAATATCAAATATTTTATCTTTTATGAAAAAACAATAAAATTTGACAAAAATCGTATGTTAGTACACCCTCTAGCACATCTTCTATATAAAGGGTGTCCCAACTAGAACGCAATTTTTAAATTTTAAATAAAACACAGATATTTAAAAAAAAATCGTGAAACTTTATTATATCGTAAAGTAGACAGAATGAGGTTATGTATGGAATAAGATATCGTGCAGATGGCCGCCTCGGGTCTGCTGGCACACACGCGATCTTTTAATGAAATTTTCAATCACCTTTTTGCATAAATGCTGCGGTATTTCATTAATGCAGTGTCCAATTTCCTCTTTTAAGGCTTGAGTCGTCTTCGGATTATTCGCGTAAACCATCGACTTCAAAAAACCCCAAAGAAAAAAATCTGAAGGTGTTAAATCGCGCGATCTAGGCGGCCAATTCTGGTCTCCAAAACACGAAAGAACACGAGCGGGAAATAACTGATGCAGCAATTGAATTGTTGTGGATTTGGAGACACCAATTTGCTGAGCTCGGTGTCGAATTGAGGTGGATGGAGTTTGAGCGACATCATCACGTACAGCTGCGACACTTTCAGTCAATCGACCTGGTCGAAGGCGCGTTGTTGTCTTTAGATCACTAACAGACCCAGTTTCGGCAAATTTATCCATTAATCTCTTTACAGTTGACTCTTTTGGAGCATTATTCTGACACCAAATTGATCGCAATTTGCGAACTGTAGCCGCAAAACTTTCACCTTCTACTAGCAAAGAATAACAATTGTTCAAATGTCAAACAATGACACTTCGAATGGCTCCAAATTTAAAAACTGCGTTCTAGTTGAAATGGTCCATGTATGTAATGGCAGCCGTTCTAGAGCGATTTGGCTGATTTTTTTTATTCGATTTGAAATTCTCAGGAGATGGTTTGTAAAGAAAATCAAGTAAGAAAGTATAGTCGGTCAAGCCTGACCATATAATACCCTACACCCAGTACATGCATAAAACAGTTATTCAGAAATGGGCGCTATATGGGAGATATGACCTATAATGGACCGACCACACAAAGTTTAGTGCCATAACTTCCATGAATATAAATATTATGTATGTTATACTTGATCGCAATATAAATTCTCTTAAAAAATTTATGGAAGTAAAAGTGAATTACGGAGGAAGTCATATATTGGAGTTCAAACTAATTATGGACCGACCATTATAAAATCAGGTATGACACTTTCTGTATATATGAAATTTATTGTTGTTGAATTTTATTTGGATACCAAAATTGTTAAGAGATTTATGGTCGTTAAAGTGATTTTCGGAAGTGGGCCTTCCGACTAATTATGGACCGATCACAAGAAAAACATATGAAATATATTTGTGTTAAATAGTATTTGGATACCAACATTTTTGAGAGAGTTATGCTCTTTAAAGTGATTTTCGGAAGTGGGGCTTATTTGGGAGCTATGATCAATTATGGACCGATCTTCACATAATTTGTAGATATGATTTGGCTTCATTTATTACTCATTTGTGGTGAAATTTGTTTGGATACTTGCAGAATTCATACATTTATGAACGTTAAACTTCTATTTCGGGAGGACATTTGTAGGGGGGCAGGTGAAATAATGGACCGATTTCCACCAGTCTCAATCCCACCCGTCCTTGGACCGAAAAATATCACATACCAAATTTTATTGAAATCTCTTCAAAATTGCTATCTGTACTCTGCGCACAAGCTTTATACTATGTTTCCACGACGAATTGAATCACCTGCTTCGCCTTCTGAATCATGTTTATGAATCATGCTGTTTACATGACTAATAAACTTGATTCGATTTGGCAGTTGTCTTTAATAAACAAACAGAATAAAAAAAAACAGAATTTACAATTTGTGGAAAATAATTTTTTTTAATGGACAAACAAAAGTGAGTGGAAATTAGTTAGCTTATTTGAAAAAAAAAACATACATTCGTACGTATTTACTTTCTTTACTTCCAATAATATTAAATTTTTACAGCTAGTGCAGATAAACTTGCGATAACAATTAGAGAAGAGTGAAATTTTTCGTGCTTCGCAAGTAGATTCAATATGAATCTACTTGATTCGCTCTTAAAATTTTGTATGGTGAAGCAAGTTGTTTCGCACATGATTGGGGTGTGAAGCATGAATAGAGAGCGAAGCATGTACCGTGGAAACATAGTATTACATGGACAGCCAGCCAGACGGACGGACGAACGGACGGACATCGTTAAATCGACTCAGGAAGTGATTCTGAGTCGATCGGTATACTTTAAGGTATTGGACCAATATTTATAGGCGCTAGAAACATCAGCACAAATCCAATATACCCTAGGGTATAATTAAATACAGTTTAATTGTTGATTTAGCTGAAAAACAAAAACAAAAGATTAATATATGTAGCTCTTGAATTAGTTTATTTATATATATGTATACTTGTTAACAACAAATTTAATTATGTAGTTTATTTCCTATATATCAAGGTGAATTTAAATACTAGGTGATAGCGTAGCGCCATGGTGAATTTGAAAATGCCAAAAAGTTATATAAAAAAAAAACTTTTTGACAGTGACGAAAGTTTTTCATATAGAAAAATGCCTGTTGTTCTTGCCTTGTTGTAATTGTTGTAGCAATGCGGTCACCTGGTATTTAATTTCACCATGCTATATATGTTATTAAATACGTAGATCTTATTGTTTAAACATTGCCAAAGCAAATAAATAAATTTAATTTAAATTTAAAATAAAAAATTCAATATTAAACTTTTGCTTCAGTTCTTTTCAGCTAAATCAACAACTAAATATTAAACTATAAAAAATATTTATTTAGAAATACAAATAAATAAAAAAAAATAGATAATGATATCATACAGCCATGTCAGAGAATTTAATTCCGTTCGGAAGTTATTTAATTCTCTATTTTGCTTTCATAGAAAAATTACAACGAAATATTTTTTCTAAATGAAACCACTTTAAATTTGCTATGTGGAATTGTTATTTTAAGCATTTCTTCTTGTACCGTATTTTTTGTATACATATAAAATATATTTGTGTTCAATATTATTTGGATACCAATATTTTTAAAAGAGTTATGCTCTTTTAAGTGATTTTCGGAAGTGGGCCTTATATGGGAGCTACGACTAATTATGGACCGATCATCATAAAATTATACCATGTTATATGTATGTATATGTACGAAACATATTCGTGTTCAATATTATTTGGATACCAACATTTTTAAAAGAGTTATGCTCTTTTAAGTGATTTTCGGAAGTGGGCCTTATATGGGAGCTACGACTAATTATGGACCGATCTTCACGAAATTTGTAGATGTGATTTAGTTTTATTTATTACTTATTTGAGGTGAAATTTGTTTGCATACTTGAATTATTCAAAGAATTATGACCGGTAACCTAAATTTCGGGAGGACATTTGTATGGGGGCCAGGTGAAATAATGAACCGATTTCCACCAGTTTCAATCCCATCCATCCTTGGGCCGAAAAAAAATATCACGTACCAAATTTAATCGAAATATCTTCAAAATTGCGACCTGTACTCTGCGCACAAGCTTTACATGGACAGCAATCCAGCCAGACCGACGGACGGACATCGTTAAATCAACTCAGAAAGTGAGTTGTGGTGTAGGGTATAAAAATGTGTTTAAAACAACAAACGCACATATATTATAAATAACTTCTATGAAGAATGTTTCTTTCATTGCCTACATGAAACATTTTTATTTACATTTGCAACAAGAGATTTGTATGTTTGACAAGAGATGAATAATAAAGGTGGGTGGAGGGATATGCAATTTGTAGATCTACATATGTAGATTTTTTTATACAGCATCAATGAAGAATATTCATTTTATTTATGAAGTCGTTTCATACATTTTTTGGGAATTTTAGAAAACCAACCAAATAACTATTTTTTAAATCAAAACTTAGAGATTTCATTCCACAAATTAAATTTTTTATTGTATTAATGAAATATTTCATGCATACAATGAAAAATTATCAATGAACCCGTTTCATAATCTGAATGAATGAATTTTCTTTTAGTGCACCGAAATGTTTAGTATTGAAAATGAACAAAATTGGTTCAGTAGGTTCCGAGGACCAAAGTTTCAGACAACCTCGTTATTTTTCAGATATTTTTTGCTATTTTCCTCAAACATAATAATTTTCCTCAAAGATAATATTATGAAATTTTGCACACTTTATTTGTGCTATAGAAGGACATAATCGATCCACAATTTCTATATGGTACTTAAATACCTTTAGAAAAGCTGTATCTATACAAAATTCAGCAAATATTGGTTTTAAAATAAAAGATAAATCACAAAACGGTATTTTGTTTGATTCGGTTTATATTTGACCACAAGCCGTATTTGAAATTCATTTAAAAGAGCATAAATCTCTTATAAACATCACTATCAAGTTGAAATTTGACATAAATAATCCGCATGTATTTATAAATCAGCGTAGCGTAATTTTATGACGATTGGTCTATATTAGACCATAGTCCTCTTATAGACATCTTATTCGACAGAAATAATACACATACATATACACAAAAAGAAATAATACACATGCATATATATATAGGCCCCTATTATGAGCTGCATTCGACAATCGATATTCGCTGGCTACCGAAAATCGACTATCGAATGTAAAATTTGTATTATGAGTTGGCGTCACTGTCGAAAATTTCGTTGTTCAACGAATTTTTTATCGAAGACAAATTTGCTGTCGACGGTGTTTAAAACTGCAAAATTTATTAAAAATGTTTTGGTAAACCAAATACTACTTGTAAATTACTTTTGGTAATATCCTGCAGGTCTAAGGTGCTAAGTACAAAACAGCAATTGGAGAAGCTCGTTTCTCTCATGGAGGAAGATCAGAAAAACTATTGCCAATTTTAATATGCTTGGGATTGTTCTGCCCTTTGAGCATTGTTGCAGCAGTTCATCAGTAATGGACAGCAAGTCCACAAACGCCTCTTTACAGAGTCGAAAATTTTTAATAAATCTGTAAATTAAATTTATACCTATTATCCTTCTCAAAACCTCATTAAATAATATACTCAAGTGGTGGAATCCATTTCCAAAATGTTGGAAGCATCCTTCAGTCTTTTTCTGCTTCTGGCCAGTTCTAGTAAGGATTCATCTTCATCAGACGAATAATCAAACCATAATTCCGTGGTGGTATTTTCAAATTTAATTTATTTTTCTTACACATGCAAGTGCAAGTTCAATACATTCACACTTTTTTACTAATACACTCACATTTTTTCACTTGCAGAGCTAGTCGAGTTTTTCGAATAAGTTTTCGTATATAAGTCCCGGTTTACATTATGAAATTTTTGTCGCTGCGATTCTTGCTTTGTAGGCGAGAGCGGTGAGTCATATAAAAATATGCATGTTCGACTCGCCGCTCTCGCCTACAAAGCAAGAATCGCAGCGACAAAAATTTCATAATGTAAACCGGGACTAATACGTACACGGCACTTGCATGCAAGTACTTGCATGTGTAAAGGCAGGGTTAAGAATTTGTAAAGAAATATAGGGCCAGCTGATAGAAATGTACTATTGTGAATGTTTGTAACGCCAATTAATATTGGTCCAAAACCCACCTTAAAGTAAACCGATCGACTTAGAATCACTTCCTGAGTCGATTTAACGATGTCAGCCCCGTTATTCCAAAAGTAGTGGCAAATACTTTTAATATTTTTTTATTTGAAAGTATAACGGTAGAGTGCCGTTCAAAATAATGGTAAGTTTAATAATTTATCATTAAAAGAGACTAAGTTGTGACGTTAAGTAGTGAAAACTTTACAATGGGAAGACAAACATCAATTGAAACTCGAATCATAACAGACTTACATAGAAAAGATATATCCCTGCATGAAATAGGTAAAATAGTTGAAATAAAACTAAACAAATTATAGACAAGTATACCAAACAATAGAAATAAAAAATTTGCCTGGTCCAAAATGATCAAAGCGTCATACAAAAACTGAAGTATGTAGACCAATAGTAAGATAAGTAAGATCTAATTCAACATTTAGTGCTGTAAAAATAGTTAAAACTGTTACGAAAACCTCTGTCAAACCTGTAAGTGCGAGTACGATTAGAAGATCTTTGCATCAAAATGGCCTACATGATATCAAAGAAACACCAAATCAAATGTTCGAATTGGGCAAAAATCTATTTAAACGAGCTCTAAGTTTTTTTGGATAATATTCTTTTTACCGATTAAATTCGATTCTTATATTTATAGATTCTACAGTGAAAAACGAAGATTATCCCAACATTTTTATGTAGAGAAATTAGAACTAGCTCAGAAGTGCGATTCAGTAACTTTTAAAACCTTTAACAGGTTTTACCATTAACCACACATTTTGATGTTTGCACTAACCACCATGTGATTCACTAACTTATTTTTAGCCACGGTAAACAGTTTTATTTTTCTCTATATTCAAATTTTTTTAAATTTTAAAAATCAAGGTAAGTAAAACATTACAAATATTTACTATTTTATTTTAATTTTTATTTTGATAGGATGGTAGACGGTAAGTAAATATTATTGAATAAATACATTCTTATGTACATAAATGAAATGTAAAATTGTTCATAGGTTTGGAAGGAATTAAAAAGCCGTACTAGCACCAAAGTGTGCGACCGGAAAATGCAACAAGCGCTTACCGGACTCAAGAGGCTTTAAGTGAATTGGAAAAGCGTGAGGGGAATACGTTTGTTGCTGAAAATATTCCAATGGAAGAGGTAAGTTTTAGCGAAGTTATTATGTACGGTTAGCTTCAGCAAATTTCTTTCTTCATTAGAATCTACAAATTCCTCTTGAAGACGGCCAAGAATTTAGGGTGCCATCACCAACAAACACAGAACTCTTTTATTTTATTTTTTTTTTAAATGAATTGTTTACTTTTATTTTTTATTTTATTAATATTATATAATACAATTAATGACACTATATAATACAAGTTAAAGAGAGTGCTAGCAACTGAGGCCTTCGACTCTAATGTTTACTTTTATTTTTGTTTTTGTTACCAATACAGTATTTATTTCTTTGAATGGCTTTTAATTTATATTTTTTTTATTAAAATTTATTAATAAACAGTACCCAATATGACTGCCAATAATTCTTTTTATTAACAAAGAATGTATTAAAATATGTATGTACAATTGCAATAAATAAATGCATAAAATAGATTTACTTAAGAATTTATTAAAAAATTGTTTTAATTAATATAATAGGCACATGTTTTTTGATATTTCTATGTATAAATACTCAAAATGTACAAATTTGTACATATTTGTAAGTATTAATACTTAAAATTACAATTTATATAAAGAAACAGTTTTCTAAATACACTTTAAACAGCACCAAAACCACAATTTATGTGGTTAAAAATAACAGCTGATTGAAACAACTGACTTTAAACGTCAACAGAAATCGTTAAAGTGTTAGTGAATAGCAATTTTGTGGTTAAAATTTTTAAAAGAAACAATTGTCGTTAAAAAAGCTTACTGAATCGCACTACAGAACTGGATTTTCCAACAGGACAATGATCCTAAGCATACCGTTAAAATTGTGAAAGAGTAATTGCTCAATTATTGTCCAAAAACTTTAGAACAACCTCAGCAGTCCCCAGACCTAAATCCAATTGAACATCTGCGGGAATATCTGGATAAAAAAAATATGCAAAGAAATATTTCTTGCAAGGATAACCTAAAAGCAGTATTATCGGATGAATGAAACAAAAATTCGCCTGATTTCGCTAAAATAGATTCTATGTGTAGAAGATTACCAGCTGTGATAAAGGCAATAAACAAAATATAAAATACCTGGTTACTTTATTTTGACGCAAAAAATCTGGTACTTTTTTGTTAAAATTGAATTCTCTTTTATGTTTCCTATTTTGCTTGATTTTATTTATTTATTTATTTATTTTGCTTAAGTTACTTATGAATTCTACAATATAATTTGTTTTATTTTGGTTTGTACTTGTAGTATATACCTTATAATAAAACATTTTTCTAACAATATTAGGTGTTTACTTTATATTGACGCTCAAGGTGTACATTATTATACCTCTGAAATTAATAAAAATACATTTGCCCCGAATTAAATGGGCAATACCCTTTAGTAAAACAATTTTTTTACGTTGTACAATGGTTGAGCAACTCTTTATTTTGAAATAATTCGAGAAATCTTTGAAAATGTACAATCTTTAACATTTAGTTTTTAAAAATAATTTCATTCCGATGTTGGCCTCATAAAATTATTTCTCAATTGTGACCAACAAACATTTCTAACAGAACGCTAAATTTTGAATGACAATGAAAACAATGTTGTAGTATGAGCTTTTTCATTATTACTTATCAAATAATACTGAATAAAATAAGATGACAATGCAGGTTCCTTAAGATGGTCTGGTCAGATTTGTACGGACCCGCTTGGTCCCATCAAATACAGAGCATAGATATTTGACTTTGGTGTCGATTCGTCTGGTTGTCGGGCTTCACATGCGATCTCTTATGTTTTTTTAATTGATCCATTTTTTGTTGAATTGCTGCTTAAGTAGATTGCAATGATTTTGAAAGCTTTAGTTGAGTTTGACAACAGTCTTAATGGAGTAATACCTCCAATTCTAGGTCTTCAAACTTTTTTGGCTGGTTTGGCCGGTATTTGTCTTTAGAGTCAAAATTGCCACATCTGAACCGCACAAACCATCTCCCGCACGTGGAAACTGATGGAACACATTCGCAATAAGCTTCAGTGTGCGAATTAAATAAATGAAGCAAAACTTTCCTCAAATGATTAATTTTCGAAACAAACAAAAACTTTGTTGTTTACACTATAATGTTGGAAAATGTTGCCAGTTAATATGATGGCAAGTTTTTTGAATGACTCTATGTGTTAAGTTATCAACTCATTAATCAAAAGATTTTTCTATCTATGTACATAAGTTCCAAATTTTATTATGTACTAAATATTTATTACACTAATTCGAATTAAAAAGTTTTCTTTACGAACAACTATGTACTTCACCACGATTTTTTTTTAATTTTCCGGAAACTTTTTTTGCTTAAAATGTTAATCCTAAAGTTCTATTGAAATTTTTAACTGTCTGCGACTGTGTATAATGTCATGAGTAATTATTTCCAAAATAAAATGTTTCTAAATTGTTGTTCGTTAAAGACTCCTTTAATGTATCTTTGAAATGTATTTAATCTAATAAATATAAATCTTTTTTATATAAATTGATTTGTTTGAATTCGAATTAGTGCTTTTAACCGTGAGAAATCATTCATATTTGTATCTCCAATCGTTCACGAGCACGTTTAGAATTATTTCCAAAATACAATGTTTCTAAACACTATAAATATTTTTTTTATCTAAATTGATTTGTTTTTACTTTCATCTAGTGCTTTATCAGTTATTAATAAAAGTAAAAATAAGTATATTGTTATCAAACTCTAATAAAACCATATTGTTTTATACATAAGTGGTCTGGGGGGTTACTCTCTATTGCGATGCGAAAGCAAATTCGATGCGTAAGAGTATGAATTTGTACGCTTATCGCATCGAATTTGCTTTCGCATCGCAATAGAGAGTAACCCCCCTGTTTAAAAAAATAAAGCTAGATTTACACGATTGAAATTTTCTTCAAAATGCTTCAAACAGCAAAAATTCTTAAAAATTTATTTATTTAGTTATTAATAGTTATTACCCATCACCTGTATATCAGTAAAGTAATCTATACATATTTGAAATAAATTTGTGTAACATTTTGTATCGATGACCAATTATGGTCCCATCACCATAAAGTTGGGTACTATGATTTATGGTGCCTATTATGAGCAAAATTCAATTTTCGACTGTGGTCGAAAATTCTTATCGAACGAATTTTAATTTGGTATTATGATGCATATTCGATGAAAAAATGCTATTGTGAAAATCACTCTTTTTTGGGTCATTCACAATAGTACATTTCTATCAGCTGGCCCTATATTTCTTTACAAATTCTTAACCCTGCCTTTACACATGCAAGTACTTGCATGCAAGTGCCGTGTACGTATTAGTCCCGGTTTACATTATGAAATTTTTGTCGCTGCGATTCTTGCTTTGTAGGCGAGAGCGGTGAGTCATATAAAAATATGCATGTTCGACTCGCCGCTCTCGCCTACAAAGCAAGAATCAATTGGATTTAGGTCTGGGGACTGCTGAGGTTGTTCTAAAGTTTTTGGACAATAATTGAGCAATTACTCTTTCACATTAACGGTATGCTTAGGATCATTGTCCTGTTGGAAAATCCAGTTCTGTAGTGCGATTCAGTAAGCTTTTTTAACGACAATTGTTTCTTTTAAAAATTTTAACCACAAAATTGCTATTCACTAACACTTTAACGATTTCTGTTGACGTTTAAAGTCAGTTGTTTCAATCAGCTGTTATTTTTAACCACATAAATTGTGGTTTTGGTGCTGTTTAAAGTGTATTTAGAAAACTGTTTCTTTATATAAATTGTAATTTTAAGTATTAATACTTACAAATATGTACAAATTTGTACATTTTGAGTATTTATACATAGAAATATCAAAAAACATGTGCCTATTATATTAATTAAAACAATTTTTTAATAAATTCTTAAGTAAATCTATTTTATGCATTTATTTATTGCAATTGTACATACATATTTTAATACATTCTTTGTTAATAAAAAGAATTATTGGCAGTCATATTGGGTACTGTTTATTAATAAATTTTAATAAAAAAAATATAAATTAAAAGCCATTCAAAGAAATAAATACTGTATTGGTAACAAAAACAAAAATAAAAGTAAACATTAGAGTCGAAGGCCTCAGTTGCTAGCACTCTCTTTAACTTGTATTATATAGTGTCATTAATTGTATTATATAATATTAATAAAATAAAAAATAAAAGTAAACAATTCATTTAAAAAAAAAATAAAATAAAAGAGTTCTGTGTTTGTTGGTGATGGCACCCTAAATTCTTGGCCGTCTTCAAGAGGAATTTGTAGATTCTAATGAAGAAAGAAATTTGCTGAAGCTAACCGTACATAATAACTTCGCTAAAACTTACCTCTTCCATTGGAATATTTTCAGCAACAAACGTATTCCCCTCACGCTTTTCCAATTCACTTAAAGCCTCTTGAGTCCGGTAAGCGCTTGTTGCATTTTCCGGTCGCACACTTTGGTGCTAGTACGGCTTTTTAATTCCTTCCAAACCTATGAACAATTTTACATTTCATTTATGTACATAAGAATGTATTTATTCAATAATATTTACTTACCGTCTACCATCCTATCAAAATAAAAATTAAAATAAAATAGTAAATATTTGTAATGTTTTACTTACCTTGATTTTTAAAATTTAAAAAAATTTGAATATAGAGAAAAATAAAACTGTTTACCGTGGCTAAAAATAAGTTAGTGAATCACATGGTGGTTAGTGCAAACATCAAAATGTGTGGTTAATGGTAAAACCTGTTAAAGGTTTTAAAAGTTACTGAATCGCACTTCTGAGCTAGTTCTAATTTCTCTACATAAAAATGTTGGGATAATCTTCGTTTTTCACTGTAGAATCTATAAATATAAGAATCGAATTTAATCGGTAAAAAGAATATTATCCAAAAAAACTTAGAGCTCGTTTAAATAGATTTTTGCCCAATTCGAACATTTGATTTGGTGTTTCTTTGATATCATGTAGGCCATTTTGATGCAAAGATCTTCTAATCGTACTCGCACTTACAGGTTTGACAGAGGTTTTCGTAACAGTTTTAACTATTTTTACAGCACTAAATGTTGAATTAGATCTTACTTATCTTACTATTGGTCTACATACTTCAGTTTTTGTATGACGCTTTGATCATTTTGGACCAGGCAAATTTTTTATTTCTATTGTTTGGTATACTTGTCTATAATTTGTTTAGTTTTATTTCAACTATTTTACCTATTTCATGCAGGGATATATCTTTTCTATGTAAGTCTGTTATGATTCGAGTTTCAATTGATGTTTGTCTTCCCATTGTAAAGTTTTCACTACTTAACGTCACAACTTAGTCTCTTTTAATGATAAATTATTAAACTTACCATTATTTTGAACGGCACTCTACCGTTATACTTTCAAATAAAAAAATATTAAAAGTATTTGCCACTACTTTTGGAATAACGGGGCTGACATCGTTAAATCGACTCAGGAAGTGATTCTAAGTCGATCGGTTTACTTTAAGGTGGGTTTTGGACCAATATTAATTGGCGTTACAAACATCAGCACAAATCCAATATACCCTTCCCACTATGGTGGTGTAGGGTATACAAATTATAATAAATGAGTTTTAAATTTGTATATTTACCAATATCGAAAATCAAATCTATATTTGTATATTTCTTTTATTATTTTCTTTTATGAACATGTATTTATTCTTATAAAAAAACAAACACTAAAACGTCCAGAGTTTCTTACAATCAAGATCGTTATAATTTAGTTTTACTCTTGAAAAGAAACCGCGACTTACTTAAAACTATCATCAACATTTGATCCACTTCCGCTACGTATTATTTTTTGATAGCAGCACAATACATCCTCCTCTATAGAGTTAATATTTTTGGCAGGTTTTCTTAAGCTTTCGGCTACTGTATAATTAATATGTAAAAGATATTTGGCATCGAGCCTATCGAATGAAACCGTAATAATTGGCTGATCTTTGGTGCAGCCCGTGCTATGTTGAGGTTTAAATATTTTACGAATGTCTGGTGTAATTGGATCTACAAATGGTATATGACAGCCACTGGTGTTAATGTAATATAAATTGTTAATATTTTCATACTCGTATATATCTGTTTGACTATTGTGACCTTGAAACAAATTAATGACTGTTTCAAAATTGTTTATTACATAAATGGTTTTAACTATTATAAAACATAGAAATAATAATTTAAACAACCAATATCTTTTACATGCCTTTATACAGTTAGCACTTCCATTCTGATCTGGATTAGATTCGTGTATTACCATATCACCATCATCATTACTTTTTAATGGTTGATATTTTATTTCATGCATTTTTATTCCTTTACATTAAATCCACAAAAAATTCACTAATTAATAATTTATTTTTTCAAGATTTTCTTTTTATCTTTTTAAATCAAATAGTTTATTTGTACGCTAAGAATTTGTTTTTATTGTATTAAATACTGTATTATATTCACTATAATTATAATTATTATTAATTCACGATCGTTGCTTTGCGTCTTATTTTAAACGTCTCAAATTTATAACTGAAATATATATGAATAAAACTAATTTTTGGTGGATGGTTTGTTTGTTTGCTTTGCAAAAAATTGTATTTTATCCATGGAATTCTTATCGTCTAAAGGTTTGAGTTTTAGCTTTTTAAACGATTAGCTAGAAAGAAACACTTTTTTCTTTTGAAAACATTTATTCCGACTGTTTATACCGAATAATGCTTAACATTATTGTAATATTTATGATAATTTATGTTTGTTAAGTTGTACATATCACAAAAAATATATGTATGTATTGTACATACATACATATGTATGTACATTTATTTTCATTCCATTTAATCTTACGTCAGTAATGATTATTTTTAAAAATTTATTTAAAATTAAAAAACCTATTGATCAAAATCATCGTTCAGCGTGTATGTACATTAGGCTTGCCCTTAAAATAGATTTGTCTTGAATCGATTGATTTATGTTTTCAAATGCATATCGATGGCCACATGATGACACCTGGTAATTAGAACTTAGTTTTTTCATCATCATCTAAAGAAACAAAAATATTTGTATGATGGAGAAATCATTTGACATTATTATCTCATTTTTAAAAATAAAATAATTATTATGAGATCAAAACTAACTGATGGAAAATTTAAGGAAATTCGAATAAACCAGTAAACCAGTGTAGAAAATCAATAAAAGGTTTTAAAAAAGTATGAAAATAAATCAAATAATCAAAATGGGTGTTATTTTTATATTATCATTTCTATTCTAACACGGCAGCTTAATATTCCACAAATTTTCTTAATGGGTTTCTGATCTGGAGAACATGCGGGCCATTCAAGTACGTTAATATTTTCCGAAAACAACCATCCCCTTTTTGGCGACTTACATGTATAGGTGTGTTGCCTTGTTAAAAAATAAATTGTTTTTCATTACTATTTGCACTAAATTGTCATCTAGTAATTTTGTGTAATCAGAAGAGTTCAATTTTTTGTTAAATCAAGAACCTCCCCCGAAATTTATTTTTGTGAAATATCGAAATATCGGTCTCTTCAGTAGCTGTTTAAACCATCTGATCCATAAAGTTTGAATTTTTTGTCATCGAAATAAATCACCAATTTGGAAGTTTCTTGAATAATATCCTTGGCACAGACAACAGCTTTTGTCGAGTAATAGTCTTTGATTGTTTTAGCAGTCTATTTATGGTTGGTTTGTAATTTGATACATTTACGTTACATTCATTAATAATCTGACCAAGACTCTTTATTGTGTTGCTGACACAGTTTATAATACTGCAATTGTCCAGTTCAGAAAGGTTTTTTTTATTTTTACTATAATAATCCGAATTATTTGCAAAATGTATAACTACAACATGGAATCGGTTTATTTTTGCCAATTGCTCGAAAACTTAAGCAATTTGTTTTATATGAATTGAAAGAATAAGAATAAATAACAGCTATACTTTTCGTTTTTCTAGTATTGTTCTTTATTTAACATAAAATGTAATTATAGTTATGAAACACAAAAAAAATATTAATGCTTCTTCTCTCTTAAATTAGTGATGTGGTCTTCCAGATTTTTAATAAAAAGAGAACATACCATACTCTTAAAAAATGTTACACATTGTAAAAAATGTTTTGTAACTTTGCTACAAATAGCAAACATTAAGTCTAATTATAGTAATGCAACCAACGCAGTTTATATCTGGGTCCTTATGCAATTTTAAGGCGTTCTAGGTATGTTCGTCCATCTGTTCTGAGGACTAGGCGAATCAGATTTAATCGACATTTAAAAAAGTACGTGTTCAAAACTTAAAAAAATAGTCCATCAAAACTTTAATAATCAAAACTTTGTTCGAAATTACCACTATACATATTTTCCTCCCGATAACATTTAAATTTACCACCGTGGAATTTTAATAAAAGGCCATTCATGAAAGATTTTTTTTAACAAAATGAAAGACAGTCTAGTTTTAAATCATTAATATTCGCCTAAACATTCTCTTAAAATTAAAACCGAAAATAACGGGTCCACTTTAATTTGAATGGTTAATTGGCACCATTTACCATTTAAAATTTGTTTTTTGTTTTATATCACTGAGAGAGTGATTTATAAGAGAACATTTTGGGTTTGTAGTTGAGAGAAACAGAAAAGAAAATGAAGGAAGTAATCAAGATGAGTGACTTTTAATTAATTTTGTTTTTACGTAAAGGTTCTTTTAAAGGTAACTTTTATTTTCGAACTTTTAAAATAACTGGCAAAAGTTCATTTGATGTAAATCAATGATGCCAGAATATAAAACTTATAAATAATTGTAGCGGAACACCTTTTATTTTATGTATATTTTACTATTATTTTATGATATTATTAATTACTTGTGAATCCCCCAACTGTATTTTTATTATTACAACCCTACACACTACTGTTTTAATACAACACTTCACACATTGTATTGTTAAGTGCACTTTAATCAACTCTGTATGAACAGAGAGAGAGAGCTTTCGTTGAGTTTGAATGTTAACGATCTTTCGTTTTGTTGAAAGCTCTAGTTTGTGGGTATAAAAGCAGCACCCTCAACGACAGCAGCTCATTCTTTTTGTACAGGTTGGTTTGTGCGGTCGGACTACTAGTCATGAGAACTACACAAACTTCGTGATGGCGTTGGCTGTCGTTGTTTGTGTGTGTTGGCATGACAGTTGAATATTCTGATGTTGTTGGTCGCGATGGTGGCTGCAACTACTAAGAATTATTCGAGCACACATACTATTCTTTTTGTACAGACTTTTAAGGAAATAATTAAATAAAATAGACTTTTGTAAAAAGAATTAAATAAAAACACTTTTGTAAGAAAATTATAAAAAAACCCTTACAAATTGGCGCCCAACTAAGAGGCCGTGATAAACGCCCATAAAAATAATTAAAGAAAAAGGGGAAAATCCCAATTAAGAGGCCGTGATAAACGCCCATGAAAATAATTAAAAAAGGGGAAAATCCCAAGTAAGAAAATCCGTATTAAACGCCGTGTATTTTTGGAATTTAAACTACGAGGCAGTAAAAAACGTCCGTTTAACCGTAATTGTTCAGAAGTAATTTCGAATCGTGGCTGAAAATTCTGAATTTCTGAGAAGAAGTCAACGTATTGCAGAAAAATCGAACATGGTTACGTTGTCCACAGAGCAATTTCAACAACTACTGGGTTCGGTTAATCGCCCTAATGAGAGATGTGGTTCGTTTAGCAGTTGCTCCGCACGTTATAATGGTGAACGAAATCCGTTTAAGGTGGAAGAATTTATTGCAGCCATTTCTACATTTAAGCTTGTGGAGAAAATCCCTGATGCTGATGCGGTGAATGGTATGCCAATGCTTCTCGTGGGTGATGCAGCGGAATGGTGGCGTGGGGTTAGGACAAATGCAGAGTCGTTTGAAGATGTTGTGCGTATGATACGTGAATCATTTTCGCCTCCGAAACCGGCTTGGAGAATTTACGCGGAAATATATGAAGTGAAGCAACAGAAGAATGAGCCTACAGATACATTTATAAGGAAAAAGAGAGCATTGTTTGCGCAGTTGAACAAGTGTCCATCTGAGTCTGATCAACTAGATATGTTGTTTGGTATGTTACACTCGCAAATTCGTGAACGTCTTTTCCGGCATAAGGTAAGCTCTTTTGATGAGCTGTTGGCAGATGCTCGTGAAGCTGAGCATGTATTATGTGAACGCAGTGCAGTGAACATTGATGTTGGTGAAATTCCCAGTGGTCCTGAAGGCGGTCCAAAACGTTGTTCCTTTTGTCGTAAAAAAGGACACACTATTGAGAACTGTTTTAAGAAACAAGATATCGTTGCAAAGCAGCAACCAGTGAAGATTGATCCCGCCCTTCTCAAACCAAAATTTGCTTGTTATGGATGCAATGCCCCAGGCGTGGTTAGAGCTAATTGTCCAAACTGCAGCAAGAAAACTAATGATGTCTCACCAACGGGTGTGAGTTTTAATTCTTTGGGTTTGTGTATTGGCCGAAATATTCCAGTAGTGAACGTGCAAATGTTTGGTGTTCCAGGTCAAGCATATTTTGATTCCGGTGCAAAAACTAGCGTGGCTAGTACAAATTTGAAGAAGATTATGGATTTTGAAGGTTGTCGATATGAGTCAATCGTATGTAATGTGTCTCTTGCCGACGGTACCTCTTGCAATAGAAAGTGCCTGACGACAGAATGCAAAATTGTTCTTGGTGGCAGATGCTTGAACATCAAATTCTTGATTTTCCCAGAGGATAAGAGTAACAGAACACTGATTGGTTCCGATTTTATGGAACAGGCGGGAATTGTTTTGAACATGGGACAACGATATTGGTATTTTGAAAATTGTCCTACTCAACAATTTGACTTTTGTGAGTCATGGCCTTTGGATTTGAATCTTCTCGAGTCAATAGGTGTCGTAGGAACACGTGTGAAACGAAGAACACCTGAAATTGTTCCCGAATTCCTTAAAGTTACGCCCAAGAGAATAAGTAATACTCATGTATCAGAATTTGAATCCTATGGTCCCGACTACTGCAAGGAAAGTGACTACTCACCTCATTCAATACAGGCAATATTCCGTGACGCAATTCCTATAGACATGACGACGCCCGATAGAGCAAAAGATTGTGGCCTTTTTAGTGGTGTTGTGTACATGCCTCAAGTGGATGATGAGAAGGATCCAATTTTTACACCCCTATACTCCCTCGACTACAAAGTATTGAAACAGTCTGTTGACAACATGCCCTATTCAATAAAGACGGATGCAAGTGCTTATGCAATGGGAGCGGTTTTACTCCAGGGGGAGGGTGATGAGGAACATCCAATAGAATATGCGAGCCGTTTATTAAGCAACGCCGAACGTAACTATTACACAAGTAAAGGCATAACATCCAAGTTTGTGCCTAAACGTGATGGTCCCTACATCATAACCAGGAAGATTGTGTCATCCACATACGAAGTGTCATCGCCAGACAATATGACCATACCACTTGGTACCTACCACGCTTCTGCACTGACATTGTACAGAGGTACTAACACAAAGGAGAATCCTGCACCAGTTCATCCCATGAAGAGACGCGGCCGTCCGAGAAAAGCCTAGTGAGATGTTGTCGCACTGGTCGAGTCGACCTTGTACGTCAAAGGGGGAGAATGTAGCGGAACACCTTTTATTTTATGTATATTTTACTATTATTTTATGATATTATTAATTACTTGTGAATCCCCCAACTGTATTTTTATTATTACAACCCTACACACTACTGTTTTAATACAACACTTCACACATTGTATTGTTAAGTGCACTTTAATCAACTCTGTATGAACAGAGAGAGAGAGCTTTCGTTGAGTTTGAATGTTAACGATCTTTCGTTTTGTTGAAAGCTCTAGTTTGTGGGTATAAAAGCAGCACCCTCAACGACAGCAGCTCATTCTTTTTGTACGGGTTGGTTTGTGCGGTCGGACTACTAGTCATGAGAACTACACAAACTTCGTGATGGCGTTGGCTGTCGTTGTTTGTGTGTGTTGGCATGACAGTTGAATATTCTGATGTTGTTGGTCGCGATGGTGGCTGCAACTACTAAGAATTATTCGAGCACACATACTATTCTTTTTGTACAGACTTTTAAGGAAATAATTAAATAAAATAGACTTTTGTAAAAAGAATTAAATAAAAACACTTTTGTAAGAAAATTATAAAAAAACCCTTACATAATTGTATTTAAAATTTCACAAAAAATTTAAAGTTTAGAAAAAAATCTTAAGTTTTAAAACAAAAAAATTAAATTAAATAATTAAAAAAAAACAAATTTGGAAAAAACTTGAAAAACAAAACAACATCCACAATTTTGCAAAAAAAATTAAAATTTTACAAAATATAAATTTAAAAAAATTTTAAATTCATTAAGTCCACAATTGAAATTTAATAAATGTATCTAAATAAAAGTGAAAGAGAATACCATGTAAAGAAAAAATCATTTTGGAACAGTTCTTTTCAGTGATTTATTTTTTAAAACAAAAAATATTTTGTGTTTTGATCATATGGGACGAGTTATTTTCGACATCTGCTTAAAATCCAGTTTGGATAGCATTAGCTATCGTTATCTAAAATACCATTTCAGCCAAAAATATCGCCATCGAAATTATTTCAATTGTTTGGCAAAATAAATCGAAAATATTTTGATGATAATGTACATAAGCTTTGTGTCCACGATAGTCAAATATTACTACGTTGTCATATCTACCAATGTGCTATCAATGTACTGACATTGAAAAATTTTTAGCAAAAGGTAAATTGTCAGTTTACACGACTGTAAGAAAACTAACAATTACATTTGCACACAATTGTCACACAATGAATTTATCTGTCAAATTGTCAGTTTACACGGTTGTCAGATTGTTGTGTGGCATTGTCAAATTCATTTTGCAGCTCTGTGTGTGTGTTTAAAAATTTTATTAATGCACACTTTAATTAAATTCTTTAATTTTCTTCCACTTTTTTCAAAAATTTTATCAATGCACTCTTGTTTGTTTATTATTTATGTATATACAGAGTTGCAATTAGAAATAATTTCTATGACAATGCTGCCATTGGCAGATGCATAAACAATTGTCTTAAAACAATGACAATGACAAAATTGTGTGTTTACACGATTGTTAGATGTCTGAAAATATTTTTGTCTTCCAATGTACTGAAAATGCTTTTTCTTACAACGTTTAAGTTTACACGGTTTTTAGACATTTTCTGCACATTTTTCGGACAACGTTGTAATATCTGACCATCGTGTACACATAGCTTTACATACATATTAGGGATGCCAATCCCGAAATTCCGATTCCGAAAACCCGGAATTTGTCAAATCCCGAAAAATAGTATTTGCGTAAAAGATCCAGTGAAGTATAATGGTTTTTATCTATTTTTTTGCCACAAATACAAAATATCTTCACTTAACGTAAATCAATGTTTTTTTTTAGCATTTTTAATAAGAGAAAATAAATAGATTTCACATTAAATCACAAATTGAAAAAGTAAGAAACGTTTTAAAACTACAAAGTCACCAACAAAAATTAAAATTTTACAAAAGTATGTTAAAGACATGAAAAAATTTAATAAAAATTTATTTTGAAAATACATAGTTTTCATTTTAAATCCAGTTAAAGTGACAGTAAAGGCGTTTGCCGCAGTGATATGAATCTTTGCCGAAGTTACACTTTTATTTAAGCTCAAAGAGATAGCAAAAACTGATTGAATATTAAGCGATGAACTGGTGAAATGAGAAATCAAGGATGATATACCTTAAACTTTTAAATTTTTTGAAAAAGAAAATCCAAAATTGAAGAGTGTATTTCATAAAGAAATAAAAATATTTGTTATTAGAAATAAAAACGTTGATTGAGAAACGAATTAAATAATGGAATCAAATATTGAATAAGAAATATGTATAATTATTTCTTTCGGAGATTGAGAAATGCAATCAGCATACAATAATTAGTTAAGAATTGCCACATGCAGTGATTGTAAACAATGTTTTTCGTCAGCGTCATATATTGGTATTAAAATGAAATCAGGATTCTCTTTACTTTAGATGCCTTAATATTTTTAAGAAGCTTTTTTTAAGATCAAACGATAATATTCCATTGCTTTTAAATTAATATAGAAATTAAAAGCGAATTGTCATATTATTTTTCTCTATCTATTTTTCAATGTAATATTATTATGTTATTAAATTATTAATGGTTTATAAAATATAAAATTAGCTTTATATATATTTAGTAAATTTAAAAATCAGAAAATGTTTGTTTTTAAACATATTTATAGTTAATATATGTTACTTTTATGAAATAAAAAGTTCTTATTATTAATAAACCAATTTGTTTTAGTAAGAAGCAAAAATCCCGAAAATATTAACATCCCAGAAAACCATTACATTTTAAAAATCCCGGTCCCAGTCCCGTTTGGCTTCCCTAATAATCGTACATATGTTCATATGTAGGTATAAAATGTTATCTATAATATAATAAAACGAAAAAATGCGTTCAGTTGAAATTATACTTATTTACTTTCGATAATCAGTAAAATGTTAACTTTTTTACATATGTATGTACATAGATATTAGTTAAATAACTCAAAATACATACATATGTGCATATATAGGATGATTCATTTAAAGGGGTTTTCCACAGATCCACCGTGTTTGACATATCATTATGAAAAGACTCACACCACAAAGACTTCTTAAAATTGTTCAGCTGTACTACGAAAACAACGTTCTGTGAGAAATATTTTTCCTGCAAGAATGAATGGCTTTATTGTAAAATCATTTTTCTAATTCGCGAGATACCGTTCTAGTAGTTTCTTTAATTTCGAATAAATTTTGTTTAACAATATTTTTGCTATTTGGTGCTGAGCACGCTACAATCAATCAAGCACATTTTGTTGGAGATAGTCAACATTGAACTCTACAATGTCACCACATACATGCGAGTACATACATACATACATATTTATAATGTTTTGCTAATAATATGTACCTACATATGTATACAGTGTGGAGCACAATTTATTACTAAACTAATAATGAAAATTAGAAAATGTTTTTGTCATATATTTAATGTTTAATATTTAACAAAATAATTTATAAATCAAAACTAAAAGTATCAAGTTCCTAAAAAATATAAACGAAATAATTTTGCACCATGCAAAAAATTTAGGGGATGGTAGTATTTTTAAAATTTAATCCAAAGCCCGTTATTTCGTAAAATAGTTTTTACTCATTTTGGAATATTCTCTAGTTCGCACTGAATTCGGTGTCTAAGCTCTAAATGGGTTGTAGTTAATCGCTATTGTCTCAACTTTCTCTTCATGATTGACTACAAATTCTCAATCGGATTTAGGTAGGGACTCTTTGCTGACCACTGGAACAAAAAAAAAACAGCTCCCAAGCCATTTTTTTATTGATTTCTTTCTTTTACGCTTTTGGAAATGTGCCTTCCAGCTAAAAAGTAACTTCTTCCACATGATAGAGGTTCTATCTACAAAATCGGGAAGATGTGTTTTTGCAAAATACTCAGATAATCTTCTTTCCTTATTATTCCTTCGATTCTTTGCAGTGGTCTGAGTTGCCACCATGTAAAGCAAAACTATAGGTATATCATGAGAAACGTCACTATTTCCTTTACATGGTGTCTTTGAATTCTCTGACGTTTCCAATGCCCTACTGTTCAATTTCTGATAAAGTTATCGACAATGCATGTTTTAATTTTTTTACTGCTGAGCTGTAACCGATATTATAAAAGGCCCGTCTTGCTGTCCATCGACTACCGGGTTTGCGCATATTTTGGTGTTAAACACTTGTCTCTTTTCAGTTATTTTTTTACTAATTGTTTATTTGCCGAAAATTACTATTTTTCATTTTGTATTGTAAATTATTTTGTTAAACATTAAAACTCAATTATATAATATTTTGTATGTAATCCTTTTGCCTTTATCAGAACTGACAATCTTCTAGATATAGAATAAACTAGTTTTTTTTTAGTGAAATCAGTCGAAATTTTGTTTCATTCAACCTGTATTACTTTCTTATGGTTATCCTTGCAAGAAATATTTCTTTGCATAATTATACCCTACACCACAATAGTGGGGAGGGTATATTGGATTTGTTCTGATGCTTGTAACGCCCATAAATATTGGTCCAACACCCACCTTCAAGTATACCGAATGTTGCTTTCCAAGTTTGAATTTAATAAAAAAACAACTTTTATGAGCGACAAAGTAATTTTATTTTAATATTTTTTATTATTTAAAAAATCACAAATGAACCGCTTTAAAACAATTTGTTTTTTACTTCTTCAAACTTTAATATTAAAAGAACCGAAAACTTCTCTTGTTTTCCTTTTAAAGTAAATGACAAGAATGTAAAATTCCGTTATTAAGCAATATCACAATAAGTTAGAAGTTATGAATATAGCATACACATATAAATACGTAATTACATATTTACTACATATAAGTATGTAAGTACGTGTGTATGTTTATAATTCGAGTGAGAATAAAAAGTTAAAGTAAATAGGAAAATAAAAGACATTAGGGTGGCGGCGGTAACATTCCCCCCTTCGTAAGCGAATTATGGGGCCATGAGCTTGCCATCTTGTCTATTACCGACGTCTAGAACAGCTATCTTAGCTACGGGTCTATCCAATGTGGTTGCACTCGTTTTGACTTTAACGCGACGAACTTGACCATCATTTGCTGTAGTTGTCTCTATTATGACACCCTTGGGCCATCTATTCCGGGGAAGTGTATCGTCAACAATAATCACTATATCACCAACGGATGGCGGTTTCACCTTCTCAAACCACTTGCTACGCCGGACTAACATTGGACCGTACTCACGAACCCATCTGCTCCAGAAGTGATTGGCGAATTTTTGTGTCTGATGCCATCGCTCACGGAGATCATAATTGGTTTCACACAGGGGCTTGCGTCCATCTGCAGAGCCAAGTAGAAGATGATTTGGTGTTAACGCATCGTCCTCAGCTGAATCAAGAGCCACAAATGTTAAAGGACGGGAGTTTATCATAAACTCGATTTCACACAAGGCGCTTCTCAAGGACTCGTCATTAAATTTGAAAGCGGGACAAATAGCATAAAGAATTGTTTTCACTGTACGTACCAATCTTTCCCAAGCACCTCCCATATGTGGGGCCGCAGGGGGGTTGAACCTCCATTTGATTTCGTGATGTTTTCTGAAGACTTGGTGTAAATCAATGTTTTGCTTTTCCTCTCGTAGGACCCTTTCGACTGATTTAAAATTGGTGCCGTTGTCGGTGTATATCTCCTTTGGGGAACCACGTCGACTTATAAAATTTTGAATGCACATGATGCACGAACTGGTGTCTAGGCTGTGAGCGACTTCAATATGTATCGCACGAACTGTCAAACATGTGAAAACAACACCCCATCTTTTTTCACTACGTCTACCTACTGCTACATGTAAAGGGCCAAAAAAGTCGATACCAACGTACGTGAATGGACGCTCATAAGAGCCCAATCTTGCTGCGGGTAGAGATGCCATCAATGGAGGATGTGGAACTGCTGACTCGTTCTTACAGTGTTGACATTTTCTTCGCATACTTTTATAAAGTACTCTTAGCTTTGGGATATGAAATCTTGATTTTATTTTGGACATTGTTGCTTCATGAAGACAATGATGATAATCTTCGTGAAAATTTCGGACCAACAAAAAGGTTATGTAGTGACCATGAGGCAAAATTATGGCGTTGTTGCAATTCAGGGACTCGACTCTACCACAGGCACGTATTACTCCGTCTTCATCAAGAAAAATATTAAGTTGCTTAAGTTTACTTCCGGCAGGTAGCTTCTTGTTATTTTTGAGACACCAAATTTCTTCAGCAAATTCGGAGGCTTGGGCATATTTAAACAAAATATTCTTAGCCCTTTGTATGTATTCGAAACACATGAGCTGTGGCTTTCCGCCTCGGATTCTGGACTTCAATTTCTCAATGTAAAGAATGAATTGCGAAAAAGCCATGTACAGTCGCTTCCAGGACGAAAAATATTCTATATTGATTGTGAAACCACTAGTCTTATCGATAATAAGTAGGTGATTTCGTATTTCTTCATTGTTGACGACGTTGAGTTCTGTACATTTAGGCCACATATGTTTCTCATCTTTCAGAAATGCAGGACCATTGAGCCACATATCGTCGTCGGAATTATAAATTTTTGTTGCACGGTCTGCAGGGTTTAATTTGGACGGTACCCAATTCCATTGCGTCACATTAGTAGATTCTAGTATTTCACCAACTCTATACATGACGAATGCTTTAAATTGTTTAGGATCCATTGAGAGCCACTTAAGGACTGTTTTCGAATCGGACCAAAAGAAACTTTCTTCGCAGCTGAGACGCGTAGCGCATCGAATTTTTGACGCTAGTCTTGAACCAATTAACGCAGCTTGAAGCTCTAGCCTAGGGATCGATATGGGCTTTAAAGGAGTCACCTTCGATTTAGCAGATACAATTCGTACTTCGATTTCATTGTTATGCTGGATTCTGAAATAGCTTGCTGCAGCGTATGCGTTTTCACCAGCATCGACGAACGTATGTAGTTGGACCTTGTACGTTGTTTTTAAGAGCCTCGAGTAGCACCGAGGGATGATTATAGATGATATCCTAGCCAGATTGGAAAGCCATGAGGACCACTTCAGCAAAAGATCTTCAAATAATTCGTCGTCCCATTTTATTCCTGAGCGCCAAATATCTTGTAGGAGCATCTTAAGTCCAATCGTATAATGGGACACAAATCCCAAAGGATCGAAAATTGACATTAGGACTTGTAGAACTTCCCTCTTAGTAGGGACCGCATGTGGCTGGAATACATCCCTTCGGAGCCTCGAGAATCTAGAATTATATTGGAAAACGTCATTATTTGATTCCCAATACATACCAAGTATTTTTTCTATAGCCTTGAATGAGGTTTGAGTTGTTGAGCCATCATCGCATAAATGCTTTCGTACACTTTCAGAGTTGGTCATCCAATTCCTCATGTGGAATCCGCCAGCTGTATGTATTGTGCGCACTTGGACCGCTAGTTCCATCGCCTCTTCCTCGGTATCCACACTGTCAATAAAATCGTCCATATAGTGGTAGTGTTGAATTGCTTTAACAGCTCGTGGATACTGTTCACAAAATTCATCTGCATTCTTATTTCGAATGTAATGAGCTATACAGGGTGCACAGCTTATACCAAATGTTAGGGCCTTCATTACGTATTCACAAGGTTTATTGTCGTCGTAATTTTCGAACCATAAAAATCGTTGAGCATGCATGTCCTCGTCTCTAACGTTAATACGATGAAACATTTCTGCTATATCGCCACATATGGCGATTTGACCCACGCGAAATTCTATTAAAATGTTGAAAAGTGACGTAAGTAAATCAGGACCACAAATTATAAAGTCATTTAGAGACTTGTTGTGTGACTTCGCTGCTGCATCCCAGACCAGACGAACTTTATCAGGTTTGTTCGGATTAAGAGCGACAAATATTGGCAGATACCATGTACGACCCTCATATGATGACTTTTCTGTTTCTTGCACCTTTCTAGCGTATCCTTTAGAAACTAGTTTGTCTATTTCCGCTTGCATAGTCAGCCGTAGTTGCGGGTCTTTGACAAACTTCTTTTGGAGACACTTTAGGCGATGGCTTGCTACTTGAAGGCTCTCGGGCAACATCGTCACATCATTTTTCCACAGTAGACCAACTTCGTATTGCTGATTCTTCTTGATGGCTGTAGTTTCAAGTATCTTCAAAGCTCTGTTGTTTTCTGGCGACAAAATGGTTTTCTCTTGCGGGGCATCTAGGTTGAAATATTCCTTGACCTCGTCGTGCAAAACCCTATACCGATTTTCGCACTCACAAGTATGGATGTTCAAGGATGAAACCTGGCTTAGATCGGAGCCACTACCCTGAAGGGTCCATCCCAATCGAGTTTTTGTTGCAATTAGCTGATCTCGACCACCTTCCCTTATTTTCAATGGAACCGCAACTCTCCAGTTATTAAGTCCAATTAGGATCATAGGCTTACCGTTACTGTACGACTGAACTGGTAAACCTTTGAGATACGGGTAGGCTTTCACGATGTCATCGAATTTAATTGACTGTATGGGCAGACCAAGATTGCTCACAGTTCTAACATCATGAAGTCTAAATCTTCTATCGCTGTTGGCACCAGATACCTCAATGTTAATTTTGACGGAATTGTTCTCGGATCGTGTGGTATTACCGGTCCATCGTAGCTCCAGGGGTTCCTTCTCACCAGAGAGTCCCAATTTGTTAAAGAGGCTTTGCTCCATTAGAGTCACGGATGATCCTTCATCTAAAAAGGCAAATGTTTGCACAGAATCACCATTGCAGTATACGTGGATCGGGAGTATTCTAAAGCACGGTTTATCATTGCGGTTGTTGTGTGCATTCAGGCTTCCACTGGGAACAGATGTTGCCCCTTGAACTGGGTTTGGATGAGCCGACGTTATATATTTGTGCAACAAAGGATGATGTTTTGCGTCACAATTTGCAATATCACACAATTTCTTCGAAAAACACTTGCGTCGATGAGCATTCAAACACTGGCGGCACAATTTATTTTCTTTTACCACATTCCATTTTGAATCTAAGCTTAATGATTGGAACTCACCGCAATTTTGAACCTTGTGATCTTCACTTTTACAATAAATGCAAAATAAATTTTTGGTGTTGGCCTGTTCTGAATGGGTGTTGACCGGAGCACTTTTCTTGGAGCTGGCAGGAGACACAACTTGGCTGGCGGCAACAGCTATAGTATAAATCCAATCGCTGAATGATTTCACCACTGGGACCTTGTCGTCTTTGGCATGCATTGCCCAATTCAACTTGTGATTGTTGGGCAACTTATCGACCAACGTCTTAACTAGCAGCGGGTTGTTCAAATGGGCCATCAAATTACATGTCTCCATCGTAGAGCAAATATTCCGTATTGTGAGGGCATACTCGATAATGCTATCGAGCCTATCCTTTAGTGGTGGAATCTTCGTAGCCTTCTCGATCATGCTGTCTAAAATATGCTCTGGACGGCCGAAACACATTTCAAGGGTCTGAATGATTTCATTTACCATGGATGGGATGAGAAGTTTACTTTTCACCAACTCCTTTGCGCGGCCTTTGAGACACGACTGCAAACGCATTAGATTTTCACCGTCAGTATAACCAGCAATCTCAGTGCTATTTTTATAGTTGCTGATGAATAGGGGCCAGTCCTCAGGATTTCCGTCGAAGTTTGGCAGCTCCTTAGGTATTACCTGTCTGGCTGTTACTTGTGAGGCTGTTGGCTGGAAAGGACTTTGGTTAGAAAAGGAATTAAATTTTTGGGACACATCACCTTGGGATAGGATACTGTATTTTTTCTCCAAATACTTCCTCTGCAATTCCTTCTCCTCTTCCAACATCTGCAACTGTAGTTGTGTGTGAGCCGACAAAGAATCACTCGACGTATTTGAGCCATATTGATAATTAGCCTTTTGCATAATTTGTTCACTGGCAATTGATGTCACCTTAGCTGGAGCCACTATTTGCTCACCTTGAATACCTGAGTTGGAACACCAAATTTGTTGTTGTGCTTTTCTATATGCACCATTTCCATTAACAACGTTAGGTTTAGGTGGCTGATCATTTACTCCTTTCGATGGACCGGGCACATCTGAAAAGGGTCTTGGGATATGGCTAGCTGGTGATGAGGCTGCTTGTAAACCTGCACTGAATTCGGCTGTGGCGTTAGTTAGTGGCAGTGTATTGGTTCCTGTGCCTATTGTTGTTCTGATGGATCCACTATTTTTTAAAGTGACGGGCTGGTCCTTACCACAGGAGCAATTCCAGCTCACGTTAGCGACATCGCTATTCACTCCAACGCACTCAAAGTGGAACCACTTGTCGCACGAGTCGCACTGCACCATACGATCGGTGTCTTTTAATCCGCACTTATTACAATTAAAATCAGTTTGTGACATTTTTATTTTATTTGTAACACGATTTTAATTTTATTTATTCACACACTTGTTGTTCTTTTATTTATAGACCAAATTGTTTTAAAGAACTGTTGCTTTCCAAGTTTGAATTTAATAAAAAAACAACTTTTATGAGCGACAAAGTAATTTTATTTTAATATTTTTTATTATTTAAAAAATCACAAATGAACCGCTTTAAAACAATTTGTTTTTTACTTCTTCAAACTTTAATATTAAAAGAACCGAAAACTTCTCTTGTTTTCCTTTTAAAGTAAATGACAAGAATGTAAAATTCCGTTATTAAGCAATATCACAATAAGTTAGAAGTTATGAATATAGCATACACATATAAATACGTAATTACATATTTACTACATATAAGTATGTAAGTACGTGTGTATGTTTATAATTCGAGTGAGAATAAAAAGTTAAAGTAAATAGGAAAATAAAAGACATTAGGGTGGCGGCGGTAACACCGAACGACTCAGAATCACTTCCTTTTTTCTTTTCCACTTTTGAAGTGGAAAATCTAGTTCTGCACTAGTCTAAATTCTCTACACTATGGGCTACGGTGTTTTTATATAAATGTCGAGATAATCTTCCTTTTTCACTGTAGATTCTACATATGTAAGAATCGACTTCCATCGGTGAAATGAATATTATTCCAAAAAAATTGAGGCTCGTTTAAATAGTTTTTTGTCAAATTCAAACGTTTGGTTTGGCTGTTCTTTGATATCATTGATGTTTTCAGTTTTTGTAAAACGCTTTGTAACAGGCAAATTTTCTATGGTATTGTGTTTGATATACTTGTCTATTATTAGTTTTATTGTACAGTGATGCCTTCCAACGATTTTACGTATTTCACGCAAGGATTTACCTCTTCTATGAAAGTCTATTATGATTTGCCGGGTCTTAATTGATGTTTGTCTTCCCATTGTAAATTTTTACTTAACTCTACAACTTAAGCTAGATTTACATGATTAAAATTTTCTTCAAAATTTCTCTTCAAAATGCTTCAAACTTGTGTAAACAGCAAAAATTCTTCAAAATTTATTTATTTAATAGTAAACAGCAAAAAGTTTGAAGCATTTTGAAGAGCAATTTTGAAGAAAATTTCAATCGTGTAAATCTAGCTTTATTCTCTTTTAATGATAATTTCTGAAACATGGTGCAAATATACAAGGTGAGTGCAAATCGACAACAAATACAACACAAAGCAGAAACAACAGGCATTTTGTTTGTGTAAAATAATGTACTACTGTCAAAAATACTTGAAAAAGTATTACTTTTGCACTCACCTTGTATAGTTGCACCATGTTATGAAACTTGCAATTATTTTGAACGGCACTTTACCGTTATACTTTCAAACAAAGAAAAATTAAAAATAAAATCTGAGATTGTTAGTACCAAGAATGATAAAATATATATATAATATTTTATCATTCTTGGTTAGTACATTCCTAATAATAGAAATAATACAATGGTCATCCAAATAATAAAAAATGTAAAATATGTATAAGTGTTTATGTTTTTTCGGTTAATGTTTTCATTCCATCAAGGCAACATGCATGTGCATAAATGTACATGCACATACATTTAAATTGTAATTGCCATAAACTTCAACCGAACTTTAATACATAGTTGTAATGAATAATCACATAGGTACATAAATGTTCGGAAAGCAACTAGGTATTAGTAAAATAATTGTAAGCTTGTCTCTTTGTGTTTTACATATGTATGTATGTTTAATAGTTTTTTAAGTTTTTTAAGTTTACGAGTACATATTTTAATATCTTGGCAAATATTTTCAGAAAAAGACGTAACCACTAAATAAAATATATTTGAAATCGTTTATTTATTTAAACACAACTTTGTTTATTTAGGAAAAGACACAGCAAACATTTAGTTTTATTTTATTTGATGCTGCTTGACCTTGCAAAACTCTTGTAAGAGTAAACAGCGTCATACAAATTTGTGTTAAAACAAGTGGTTACGCTTTTTTGAGTAAATATTTGCAAAGTGTGATCGTACCTCAAGCAATGGATTTCTATTTTGTTTTCAGATTCTTAAAACTTACTAATATGTATGTATTTCATTGAAAATATTATACAAATTGTTTTTCTATAATTTTTGTTTCTTTTATTTAACTTAATTAAATGTTGCCAAAAAATATTTTTATTAAAATGTCCTAGTTTTGCTTGGAGTAGCTGTATATAAAATGGTAGAATTTTGCAATTTTTGTCTTCATAAAAACCTTCCTCTGACAGGAATACTTAAAATTGATGCATCTAAAATATTGTTTTTGTTTATTTTGAGAACAATTTAAAACCTTTATTCATACACCTGGGTTCTACATTTGTAAAATGAAGTGGAAGTGAAATTTTCATTAAGTTTGTGTTCTAATTTTAGTGAAAATGATTTGAAAAGTAAAATATAATTTCCAGCTTGGTTCATTGTATTGTATTATAAAATTTTCACTCGTTTTCTAGAACGCCGTGAAGTTGTTTATGTGGAATTGAAAACGATTTCGGTTTCACTTTTTAGTGGAATATAGAACCTAGGCGATAATAAGATTTTAAATAAATTTTATCCCATTTTTATTGAAGTGCTCAAAATTTGTTTATGTAAAATACACAAACAAACATATAATAAAATACGTTAATTATTCACAAAAATTTCATTTTAACTATATAAAATTTATAGGTATGTGTTGTATTAATATATGTACTAATTTAAATCATTTTCTCTGTTAACGTAGGACAAATAAAATTCTATTTTTTTTATTAATTGTTGAATTTTTGTACGTGTCAACTCTTCCATGCCACTGCTCAATGCAAACAGTTTTTGAAATTCAGCTTCCTCTTTGTTTGGCGCCTTAAGGATCTTTTTCGAAAGCTGTAATAATTTTAAAATATCACTTAAAGCAGACAATTTATTCCCTAGAGTTGACATCAACTGGCGAGAATCAGCCTTTAATTGTGTACGATCTTCAACTAGTAACGATTTTGGTATTCCGGTTGTTGGCATAAGTTGCGTAGCACCATTTCCCGTTGTAAGAGCCTCCATCTCTACCGAAATGACAGCATCCTCAACTTCTTCGAAATTTGTACCATATTTAAGAGTTGAACTTAGATTGATAAGATACGCGGTACCTTCATTAGGATTTGTGAAATGTTCACCGTTGAAAAAACGTACTGTACAGGAGTAGGCAGCTAAAATATTCCAAAGATTATAATGTAAGCAAGATGCAGGTTCCTTGCTACAAATACTTGAGTATTTTTGTATATTATCAAGTACTTTTGGTATATCATTTTTCTCTTGCTGTTCATTATCTGCTAATATCACAATTTTCGAATTTTCTCTTCTTAACCACCATGGCTTAAAGTCGGGAATTAGTTTGATTATATCACCAGAGGAGACTAGCTTTTTGAATTCTTCTTTTTCAACTGAAGTTAATCTTTGCCACACTTCATCGGCATCATTAATGTCAATATTCTTTAACCTCTCCGCTATATCTTCGTCGTCGTTATCATCGTCTACGTCTTCCAAGTTTTCACCCTGTTCATCTTCTTCTTCATAACCATGTTTATGTGAATTGTCTTCTTCGTCTGAATCCAATCCGTCCATGTCAAAATTGTCTGCGTCTATTCCAGCATCCGATTCCCTTATACGTTTTAATATATCATAAATTTTACGCATATCTTCTTTATTATTAGCACCACCTGATGCTGTTGAACTTAATTCATCTTGAACACATTGTTTGTAAAAGTCTTCGGAACATTTTATATGTTTCTGTGATTTGTAACATGGTAGAGAACAGTAGACTATATTACAACGTGGACAGTTATATTTAAAAGGCACTGTATTGCAACTGTAATTAAAATAAAAATTGAGATACAATACTGACTTCTTAAGATTTATGTTATGTTTATTACATAAATAGATTTATATAAATTCTGAACAAAGCCTGCACTTCCAAGTAATTCAATATTCACAGTAATTATTTCACTTACATTTGGCAATTTTCTAAAGACATGTTTTTCTTTAATTTTATTTTAATATAAACAACTTTGTTTATCGATTTCAAAGGAGCGATTTATTTATTTATAAAAACCCAGCTGTTTAACTTCGGCACTTATTAAAATAAACGTATACACTCGACAGGGTGATCTATAATATGAGTTAAGTTATTTATACTTTTTTCAAAACCAATTGCATGGTGCAAATATACAAGGTGAGTGCAAATCGACAACAAATACAATACAAAACAGAAACAACAGGCATTTTGTGTGTAAAATAATGTACTACTGTCAAAAATACTTGAAAATGTATTACTTTTGACATAAGTAAATTGTAAATAAAGTCAGTCAGCTGGGCTACTGCACTCACCTTTTATAGTTACGCCATGACCAATTGTTTATTAAAGGTATTGCCATATCCCGAACATTCGGAAAAAGCTACCGCTATGAACTTCTAATGATATATTAAAACGTATAATTGCTAGCAAAATTATTATGTAATTTCTTGTTAGATGTAAGTAACATTAATTTACAAGAAAACTATATAACTCGAATAATACAATATTGAAGATCTAAGTTTTCAAGCGGAAACTTTGCTGTTCAAAACCTATGTATGTGGTGAGATTCGTATAGTATACACATAAAAACAAATTTTGTTCTTCTTTACTACACTCCAAAATAATACGTGCAACTAATCAAGAACACGATACTAACATGTGAGCTTGAAGCAAATAATACGAAAGGTTTTATGATATTCTCAAAATTCGTCGTAGTTTAGTCAATTTAAATATTACTTCTAGAAAATAATTGCATATTGTGTCAAATTAATTATTATTTATCAATCTGTGAGTCATATTATCAAATAAGACTAAAGTCGTGCATATAATTAAGGACATACCACAAATTTTACATAAAAGTATTTATTTAAAAATAAGTCAATATTTTGTTGAAAATCCATTGTTATCGATAACAGCTTGACATCGGCGACATCATCAAACAGTCCAAATTCTCGCAATCGACGTTTTAATGTATCTACGGATGATTTTGCCCCATTTTGGCTAAAGACTGCAGTCCGAATCTGATTTGCTGATTTATACGGATTTTTTTCGACTAGTGCACAAAGAGTGCATCTTCACGAACTATGGTAAGCCGTATTTCTTGAAATATTTCACCGCTTGAAAAACCATTGTTCTTGAAACATCATAATTAATTCAATCTAACTTTTAAAAATTTCCTGAATTTAAAAATGTTAATAAATTTATCGCTGTCTTTAATATAGTGCGCGATTGATATATTTCACAAAGAAAAAATAAAAGTGTTAAATTTTAGCGTTTTATTTGGAAATATTACTTTAACATAACGATTTAAATATTGAATCCTACTGTCCTTAATTAATTGCACGCAGATGTATAACGAATAATAATATTTTTCAAAACAGAGTTTTTTGCAAAAAGTGTGTGTAATGTAAAATTTGATAATCTCTAAAAAAAACCACAAAAGTATGTAATAGTAGATCAATTTAATGGTTAAATTTAAATAGTGCAAAAGTATGCAGAAAAAATGTATAAAAGCTTGAAATACACCCACTAATGAATAGTGGCTATATTCGACTAAGAAGAAGAGATACAGCTGATCTGAGCCAAGGAAGAATGCCACCTTAATACATACATATAAACAACAGCAGATAAACAACCCAGCATACCATTCCAGGAGCGCTCCGAAAAAGGAGTCACAAGAATGTACCACACAAGAATGATAAAAACAAGATTACACAGAGCCGGAGAAAAATCTCATAAAAGACTCTTTTCTGACATAATCTAAGAGCTCTTTAAGAGCCCAAAAACCCCTCATAAAAGATTCTTTTTTGACATTATCTAAGAGCTCTTTCTGACGGACCATTTTCGAATGTAATGACCCTCTTTTCTGAAGGTTTTCGGAGCAATCATGATTGTTTTTTTGGGATCATAAAGAGCGTTAACGCTCCGAAAAAGGTGTCAGAAAAGACTCTTCGGACTCATATGGCTTGCTGGGAATTTTCGTCCCACACTGGCTGGGCTAAATTAATAAAATTCATTAGATTTAAGATTTGGAGTACTTATTGTTAGTTCGTTTTTAATGAAGTTACAACAAATAAATAGAAAAAAAATAAATAGTGTTCACTATTTATTATAAGGAAATATGCTAACAATTATTATTGAGAAATTTTTATAATATTTTAAATTACCAAATTATAACGACCAAGGTGAAATTATATCAGGTGAGTGCAAATCGTCAACAAATACAAAAACAACAGGCATTTTGTATACATATAACTTCACCATGATATCGACTTACGTAGACTGTATTATATTTGGGTTGCCCTATTACTTGAAACAACAACAAACGTTCTTTTTTATATCGCGCACGTGCAATTATAATTGATTCTATTGACATTTATCGTCGTCTTCTTTTTTGTCTAAACATTCTGTGTTTCACCAACTAAAACAACAATGCAAAAACAAGAGGCAATTTGTTGGTACTCAAATGTTGAAGAAATGTCAATAAATTTCTAATTAAATCAGGGATGATAAATGAAAAAAGCAATATCGTACCAACGAACTTTTAAAATAGTACTTTTTGGACCCCAATAGTACTAAATAATTTATTTTAAATTTTTTTTAATTTTATTTTAATAAACAAAAATTTAATACAACAAAAACAAAAGCTACTTTAAATTCATTGGTACATGTAAAGTAAAGATAACAAAAAATAAATAAGTATATGTTCATTAATTATACATATGTAGATAATTATGGTAAGGTACATTCAGATAAATGAGATCAAATCTATAAATTTTTTGATAACAAACCAGTTTCTATATTAAAGTTGTAACAACAAGAGTTTTATTTTAGTACCACTTGCAAAAAACTAAGACCACGCTTTCATACTGCAAAAAATCGTATTGAAGTTTTTTCTAGTCGCTTAAAAAAATTAAGCGCGTGCCATGTATTTGACCAAGATGATTGCTACTCTACAACAAAGCATTTCGTTCCCTTTTTTTATCAAACTGTATAAACTTTTGCTCTCTTTATTTTATATATCGTCACCTGAAATGCCCAAAGACGTAACCCTCAAAGAATCAAAATTCGTTTTTTATTGAATCTGGAACACAAGGCTAGAATACAATGCTACTATAAAATTTTAAGCTTCTACGTTCCAAACTAACGATTTTATTCAAGAAATGGAAAAAGACGAAACATAATTTAAACGTTTTCGTAACACACAAAAGACGTAACCCACATTTTTTTAAATAGAGCAGTGTTAATCTATGCAGGCTTTGATTTTTGTTGTAATTTTTTTATTTTGCTTATTTTTATTCACTTGTTTCTTTGTTTTCCGCCATTTTGATTTTTGTTTTAATTTTTTGGTGTTGAGCTAATATTATGTATTGTAAAGAGCGTATGACAGTTGGTCTTTCCTATATTAGTTTACTTTCTGTTATTAATAAGCACAAAGTATATTAATAAGTGAACATTGGCGATTTTGGCTATATTTTGCGAAGATTAATTGAAGTGAATTGAAATTTTCAAAATGATATCAGGCGATGAATATAACTTAAGTGAAGCTTATAGTAAGCCCCCCAAAACAAATAAAAGGGTTGAAAGCAAAACTAATCGCATGTATGGAAAAAAGTATGAAAGACGGTCAAATGGAAATTATGGAAAGCATGGCAAGAGATATGAAACCGGGTTGCACATCGTCATTTTGTGCAAGTAACTCGTCTCGACATTGTTCTTTTTTCTGGAAATGAAGCGAATGGAAATATTATAGAGTTTCTACGTAACCGGTCTTATTGAGACAATAATCAGAAAAAGAATATATGCAGTAGATTGCCGTCGATCAGTTGCAAAGTTATATTTTTAAAAGAAGAATACAATGCGTCTCCAAGTTTGCCAGAAAATGTTTCTCTCAACGCTAGGAATAACAGAAAGAATGGCAAGAGACTGGGTGAATTCAGCTGACTTAAACGGTACTCAACTAGATCCCGAAAACCACGTCTCTAAAAACTCAAGAACGCAAAATTACACAGAATGGAAAGCAGTATAAGCAACGATTGGAATTTTTAAATAAATGGTTAGAACATGTGCCAAAATTGGAATCACACTATCGACGTCATTACACTAACTGATTGTATCTGCAGTCGGATTTTAACAGTTATAGACACATTTATAACGTTTATTGTGATAAAAGCAAATTACATAAAGAAAATGGGATATTGCCTGTATCTGTTCCCATTTTTAGAAAAATTTAAGAGCAAAATAAAATATCTATATTTAAGCCGAGTGTGTGATATCTGCACATCGTATGAAGCTAACAACTTATCAGAAGATCAGTATAACCTCCACAGAGAGCAAGTAAGAAACATGAGAGAAGAGAAGTTAAATGATACAGAAAACGCTAAATCAGAACATATAGGTATTATTATTATGTATGGCTATGCAATCCGTAAATCTAATTCCACAATCAAATACAAATGCTTCGTACTACAAAATAAAGTTACGGTACACAATTTTACCATATACGATATTACAAGTCACGAATCTGACAATTTTGTTTGGGACGACGAAGGAAATCAACTTTTGCAACCTGCATTATAAATTATATAAGAAACGTAATTGTTGAATCGCTGAGTATAGACCATATTATTATATATTCTGATGGCCGCTACTATCAGAATCGCAATGGAGTACTTTCTAATGCGTTACTTTCTATATGTGTGGAGACAAATATTACAATTGAACACAAATATTTAGTCGTTGGCCATATGCAATTATTTAAAGAAAAATTAACAGCAAACAAATCAATTTACCATCACAGCACCTCTTAAGGTTCATCACCTAGATCATAAATACTTCCTTGACTACGACTATATTCCTATGCGGAATTCTTCTATTCGACCAGGTAAGATGAATATTACACAATAAGGCTAAATTTTTTTGTAATATTGAAAAAATTTGTTTTTGTTGTACTCAGGCAAAAAGACAGGAGATCCAACGGTCAATAAGCTCCGAGCCTTGGCATACGATCCTTCTGGAATTATTTATTTTAAAATCAATATTAAAGTCGAATACCAGATTCTTCCACAGCGTATTTAACACCAATCATAATGTTCGCATTTAGATTGTAGAGAAAAAAGTATCTAATTCACAAAACAAGGAATTTTTTTCTTTTATTAAGTATACCACCATCGTTTAAGCAAGTTGTAAAAATTCCCCGATTTAAACATATACATAGTTATATTTGTCATATTATAACATTACTTCAACTACAAACTCACGAAACTGTGGGTTACGGCTCTAGGCATTTCAGAAAAAAACAATAACAAAAGACGTAACCTACATAACTTCCGAAGTTCTGAAAAAAAATTATTTTTTTTGTACAGAAATAAGTTTGTCGTCTATCTTAAGCCAAGATGTGAAGAAATCGCGATTTTCAATTAAACAGTTTTCATTTTATAACGTTTTTTGCTTCTCCTATAAAATTATTAAAATGAGGGTTACGTCTTTGGGCATTTTAGGTGACGATATGAAGTTTAACAACAACAAGAAAACAGCTGAATACTAAAAAAATACCTGCTCGTGGTGCAATTATACAAGGTGAGTGCAGTAGCCCAGCTGACTGACTTTGTTTACAATTTACTTATGTCAAAAGTAATTCTTTTTCAAGTATTTTTGACAGTAGTACATTATTTTACACAAACAAAATGCCTGTTGTTTCTGTTTTGTGTTGTATTTGTTGTCGATTTGCACTCACCTTGTATATTTTACCATGGACCTGCTATTTATTCCCAATGAACAAGTGCAAAAATCTATTCACAATATTCATTCAGTAAATAATCGTTACCATTTAATATCAATTAAAAATATGTTTGGGTTTGAAAAATTTGGAAATAGTACCAAATGAGCCACTTTTTAGTTTTGAATTGTACCAAAAAAAGTGCAAGTGTACCAACTTTATCAACCCTGAATTAAATGCATTGAATTAAAAATTAAATGAGTTCTTGTTAATTTCTCTTACTCCATTTAATTTGTTACAGTTAAAAAATATAATTAAAAATAAAGTTTGACAGACGATTTTACCATGGTGTACTAATAAACAGCTGGTTTTATGCTGCCACCTTATTAGTTTGCCATGAGACCAGTACTATTTTCAGTACTTTTTCACAACAAAAATACCACAGACTGTGGTCCACAGTGCCCCCACATCATATTTAGTACTCTTTGTTTTGCTGTGTTCCCTGTTTAGAAATCCAGCGTTACTATTTTTATAATCCTTGACAACATTGGATTCAAAACAAGAACATAGCATAAGGAATGCACAAATTCGTTATTCATGTTGTTGTTAGTGTGCGTTTATTTGCCAAAGTTGTTAATGTTGTTCAAACAACCAATTCTTATGTTTCGTACATTTCTATAATTCTCATTTCTTGTTTGTAATTTTTTGTGTATCATATGAGTTTGAAACTTCAAACATATTGGTGAAAGATCTATTAATGATATGGCATTAACACTAAGAAAATGCAGGCATGCTCATTATTTATTATCTTAACCCACAACAAATAAAAATTTTTGAAACATATATCTATATATATAAAATTGAATGTATGTAACGTATGGACTCCAAAACGGCTGAGCCGATTTTGATGTTACTGTGACTCTGGAAGGAATAATAGGCTATATAAAGTTTTGATTGTACAAACGGGGGTGGCACCGCCCATATAACCCAAAAATTTAAATCGCCATATTTTGGGCATTTTTTGATCTACTTTAATGATATGTGGTACATATCGTATTGGTATAATTAGGAATACGTACCAGGAGAAAAGTGGGTGGTACCACGCCCCTTTTTAGGAAAATTAAAAATCGTAATATATTCTTAACTACTGGACTGATCGTCATTAAATTTAACCTAACCTACGAAATAATAAATTCTTGACTCCTCGCCTAAAGCATTGCAATAAATACATTAAAATTAAATAAATAAATGTTTGTAAATATATAAATATGTACGTTTTATTTTATTTTATGACGAGGGGGGGCTAGCGAATCACACAGGTTTTAGCTAGTTTTTACATAAAAATTAATTAATTTTTAGTTTGTTGTTATAATAGTTTTTTTTTTTTTATTAAACTGAATTAATTTTATTTTTGAATTATTTTTAAATGGATTTTTAATATTATTTTTGAATAAAAAAATGTTTCCTAAAAAGTTCCAAAATGTTGAAAAAAGTACACATTTTGTTGACGGTCAGTACCATTTCAATTTTTCATTTTTCCATCACTGCTTGGGACAAATGTATATAACGAGAAAAAATAAAAAAAATGTGCTTTCCTGTCACTCTTTTGCTCGAGTGAATTTCTTTACAAGTTTTACTTGCGACGAGTGGAGACGGTTTTCTTCTTCCTGGCGGTCGGTTAGCGCAGTTAAAACGAAAGATCTGCTAATAACGCGCATTTTGTTTTGTAAGAACTTAACGGAATTAACTTAAACAACATTGTGGAAAAAACTAACCAACAAATTGTGTATTCGAGTGATTTATTATAAGTAAATTTTTTTAACTCCAACAAGTGAAAAAGATTACGTCGCAAAATAATTAATATGGAAACAACAGCTGTAAACAGCGTAGTGAATGGGAATCACTACGAGCAATTACATCAGGGGCGTTTGAATATGTACAAATCAAAAGTCGATGTTGTCTTAGGTGCCCAATGGGGAGATGAGGGTAAAGGCAAAGTGGTCGATATGTTGGCCTCCGAAGTGGACATTGTTTGTAGATGTCAGGTAAGTTGATAAATCTAATGAAAGTATAACTAATATAATTATGGGTGTGTAAAAGTATATGTATGTATACAAAGTCCGATTTAAGTATACTAGTTCATGAATACAAATTCCTACTAAGAAGGATGCTTCTATTCAAATGTAATACTACTGTCGATGTTCAAGGACGTTTTAAAAATGAAAGAAATCTGTGTCTGGCCGTGTCTATAACTCATTTACACCTCGCAACGTTTTTTGTTCTGATATCAAATCATTTACATATGTATGTATATGGTGAATTTCACGTCAAGTGACCCAATTTTAAAAATCGATGTCTTCCGATTTGGATGAAATTTGCACCAAGGTTAGTACTATTGGATAGTAGGCCAGAGACAAATTTTCAGCTCTATCAGTCAAGAACTGCCGGAGTTAGAGGGGGTCAAAGTTGGACATTTTGGTCATACAGGGTTTTTTTTAAATGAAGGTAACTTTTCACCTATTGGTCCTAGCAAAAATTGTTCAAAGGACTTTATAGCTATCTAAAGTCCTTCAATCATTCCAAAAATATTTTTTTTTCAATTTGAGCCCTTTTTTTTCTCAAAAGAAAGCTTATATAATTTACTTTAAGGACTTTATAATCGCTTAATTGGATGCGAGTGTGATATCTATCAAAAAAAAATATTTTTTAACTCAAGAATTGGATTTTTCAATATTTGGCACATATATCATTTTAATTTTCCCCCATTTTCTTACTTTTATTTTTCGTCACAAGAAACTTTAGACCATTTCCTTTAAGAGCTTTGTGGTCACTTAATGGGATGCAAGTGGGCCTATCTATAAAAAAAAATTGCAACCTACAGAACAGTGTTTAATTTTTTACTATATGCACTATTTTCATTTTTTTCTTATTTATTACTTATAATAATAAATAAGAATAATAATAATAATAAATAATTTAATAAAATTAATACCTATATAAATGAAAATGATACATGTGCCAAATATTGAAAAATCCTATTCTTGAGTTAAAAAATATTTTTTTTGATAGATATCCCACTCGCATCCCATTAAGCGATTATAAAGGCCTTAAAGTAAATTGTATAAGCTTTCTTTTGAGAAAAAGGGCCCAAATTGAAAAAAAATTAAAAAAAATAACTTAAAAAAATTTAAAAATTAAAAAAAATATTGTTGGAATGGTTGAAGAAGTATCTATCTAAAGTCCTTTGGACAATTTTTGCTAGGACCAATAGGTAAAAAGTTACATTCATTTAAAAAAAAACCTGTAGGACCAAAATGTCCAACTTTGACCCCCTCTAACTCCGGCAGTTCTTGACTGATAGAGCTGAAAAGTTGTCTCTGGCCTACTATCCAATAGTACTAATCTTGGTGCAAATTTCATCCAAATCGGAAGACATCGATTTTAAAATTGTGTCACTTGACGTGGAATTCACCATATATTTATTAGTTTTGTATATAACAAAATTCGTCTACAAAGCGTCTATAAGAAATACTTTCTTATATTTGTACCCACAGTACAAAATAAAATGACGCGTAATGTTTGGATTGCATCAGCTTTTGTACGACATCTATGTACATATGTATTTCTTTAATTTTCTTATTTGAGTCAATTCTGTATTGTTATTTTCTTATCTTTAAAAAATTCGTCGTCACTATTCTTTATTATATTGTGCCCCTACTTTTATATTTTTATTTCCTTTTTATCTGTTATTTTCTTTTACATAATACACACTATTCTTGTTAGAATTAGTGGTTAGCACAAAGTTTTCCTATTACTAAAGAATTTTTAAATTCTTTTCAAAATTAATACTTTTCTATAAATTCTTGTCATTTAATTCTGTTGTATATACATACATACATATGGTTTATTTATTCTGATATTATTTGTTTTTGTGTTTAATAATTTGTTTCATGGTGTAACTATACAAGGTGAGTGCAATAGCACAGCTGACTGACTTTGTTTACAATTTACTTATGTCATAAGTAATAGTCTTTCAAGTGATTTTGAGAGTAGTAAGTTATTTTACACAAACGAAAAGCCTGTTGTTTCTGTATTGTGTTGTATTTGTTGACAATTTGCACTCACCTTGTTTAATTACACCATGATTTATTAAAATTTATAAAAACGATTGTTGTATTATAAGCCGGAAGTTTTCTGAACACTCTTTCAAAAAAATTACATTAAACCAATAAAAAACAGTATAGAAACAAGGTTATATCCAAAACAATTAATTTCATTGCACTTTATCTAAAATATGTACATATACTGGCAGAAAAGCTCTTTTAAACAATAAAACAAATATTTGTATAGATTTCGCAAAGATTCGAATTCACCAAATCTATATATCGTTGGTATCATGTAGAAAGGCCCTAACTCGCTATTTTTTCGAAATTTGTTTTTTTTTTTGCGATTCCAATGCATTTAACGCAAATACACCTCACAAAAATTTATTGCAATAGTGTAAAAAATAACGCTTTTATAAGCAGTAGTACAAAAAAAGTTACATGTTGAATATTACAGTTTCTATTATGTTTTTACCTTCTCCTGTAAAGTTTCAAATATGCGAGTTAGGGCCTTTCTACATGAGACCATCGATATATAAAAAACAATGTTTGTATGTTTGTCCTCTATAGACTCTAAAACTATCCAACCGATTTGACCCAAACCGGTTTCATTTGAAAGGTTATAGTCCCAATTAGGTTTACGGCTATATATATTTCAAGTGGGCGTGGCCCCTCCCACATAAATTGAATAACATCATATATCTTGACTATTGTAATAGCAAAAGTTTTTAAACATTGCAGTATCCCATATGTTACTGATTTGAATAATCAGGAAAAAAAATGGGCGGGATCGGACCAGAGGGAATGGCAGCTCCCATACAAAGTGAATATTTAATATCATATATCTACAGTTCTATAATAGCCATAGTCTTAGAAATTTGTGCACGATGATTATTTGTTAATGTGAATAGTCATGGGAAAAATGGGCGTGGTCGGACCAGTGGGCGTGTCAGCTCCCATACAAAGTAAATATTTAATATCATATATCTACAGTTCTATAATAGCCAGAGTCATAGAAATTTGTACACGTTGATTATTTGTTAATGTGAATAGTCATGGGGAAAATGGGCGTGATAGGACCAGTGGGCGTGTCAGCTCCAATACAAAGTAAATATTTAATATCATATATCTACAGTTCTATAATAGCCAGAGTCTTAGAAATTTGTGCACGTTGATTATTTGTTAATGTGAATAGTCATGGGAAAAATGGGCATGATCGGACCAGTGGAAGTGGCAGCTCCCATACAAAGTAAATATTTAATATCATATATAAAATTAAGATTAATATTAAATATCTAGGGTTCTATATTAGCTATATAGCCTTCAAATTTTGTACGAGCCCATCAATTTGATCATGTGATGATCTCCGGCAAAGTTGTTGTGCATGAGACCGGGAAGGTTTTTGAGTTGGTACAACCACGCCTACTTTAACGCCCACTTTTTTTAAATTGATTAATTACTTCTGCATGTGTTTTTACAGATATACTTCATACAAATTGTATACACATCTTACTGAAGGCGAGGTTAAAATAAAATTTTTATGTGTTACGCCCACTTTCACGCCCCATCTCAAAAAATTAATGTTTGTATGTATGTCCTTTATAGAATCGTAAACTATGCATTTGATTATGTGATGATCTTTGGCAAAGTTGTTGTGTATGAGTCCGCGAAGGTTTCTCAGTTGGTACGACCACGCCTACTCTAATGCCCACTATTTTAAATTGACTGATTTCTTCTGCATGGGTTTTTACAGATTTACTTCAAACAATTTGTATACACATCTTACTGAAGGCGAGGTAAAAATAAAAATTTTTTGTGCCAAAACTTATTTCTTTCGACCACTTCACTCCTACTTTTTTAAATGTGTACACTTAGGTCTGTTTTTATGCGGTTTATTTTTATGCGGATTTGAAGTTATGCGGTTTTAAAATCGACTTTTTTTGTATGTATTATTGTTTTCATTGAGTTTTCAGAATTATTTTGTTGGCATCACTACTGCATAGTAATTTTCAAAATTTGAAAGAAAATTATGAAAAGCCAGAAAGTGATTGTGACGAAGACATTATAGCACCACTTAATGTTCAAACGGTTGCAAAAATTCTTCAGACAGCTAATTAGGTACAAAATCAAATCCTTCTGAACGAACCAGATACTGAAAAAGCCTTTAAACTCAATAGATAAATTTGTAACCTTATGTCAGGATATCGCCAACAACACAATCAGTTAAAAAAAATACAACTCAAAAATTAATGACAAATTATTTTTAAAAAAACAGATCAAAATATTCTAAATAAAGATTGTATGCATTATCAAGTAGTGATTCCGATATATGGTAAGACATTACATATTACATTTAAGTATCAAATTTTAAATTCTATAAATGATTTTTTTTGGTTTTTAGTTCGTACATTTTTAACTTTTATAAACCTGTTTAAGCAGATAAATGTAATAAAATTGACTGTTTTCCCCCTTTTTATGTAATTTTTATAATAAATAAATGAATTGTTTTTGGTTATTTTTTTATCTTGTGACTTTTTTATGCGATTTTGGTCTAACTTTTACACCTAAATTTGAAGTTATGCGGTTTTTCAACTTTTTTGAACGAATCATCCATTTTGTGTGAAAATCAGCCTTTTTTTATGCGGTTTTCTTTGGAACGCATCTACCGCATAAAAAAAGACCTAAGTGTAATTGATTCTACTCGGATTTTAACATATTTACTTCAAATCGAATACACATGTTACTCTAGGTGAGGTAAAAATTAAGATTCATACTCCACGCCTCCTTTCACGCCCCATCTCTTGCAGGACAACGCCTGCCGGGAAGGCCAGACTGCTGGACCGATCTTACTAAAAATTTGACGGAATATAACTAAGACTCCGGCATGACTAATGCTAGATTTACACGATTGAAATTTTCTTCAAAATTTTGAAAAATGTTTGCTGTTTACACGAGTTTGAATAATTTTGAAAAGCAATTTTGAAGAAAATTTCAATCGTGTAAATCTAACTTAAGAATACTTCTTTCGACCGAATAATTTTTTTCAAAATGAGAAAAATCAATAAAATTACTCAAAATGAATTGAATATTTGTGTAATGTCTTTATTTTAATTGGCGTACCAACGCGCGCATGGTACATACATATGCTTTCAAACAATATTATACATTTTCAATTCAAAATTATTATGAAAATTGAAGAACTTTTTTGCTCACCACGAATTCAAACGTTTGCAGTTCCGAGTGCGACTTGCTTTCGCCATTACTATCAACAAAGCGCAAGGACAATCGTTGCAAGTGTGTGGATTAAATTTGGAGAATCCATGATTCTCACATGGGCAGCTTTATATGGCCTGTTCACGCGTCGGAAAACCTTCTGATTTATTCGTTTACGCACCGGAAGGGAAAACAAAAAATATTGTGTATCCAACAGCACTTCAATAAAAGACGAATTAAAATGAAACACTGCAATTTCACAGTTTATCAAAATGAGCAAAATCAATAAAATTATTTAAAATTAATTGAATAATTGTGTAATGTCTTTCTTTCAAATTTATTTTAATTGGTAGCGTAGCAACGCGCGCAGGGTACATATTTGTTTAAGTTTTACGTGAAGCACCTGCCTTGAAGGCTTATCTTCACGACGTACTTAAACGCAGGACGGACTCGGCCCGTCAACCGCATTGTGTGCCCTACCAATGACACAGGAATAGCCTCTAGGAGGACTACTTTGTGTGCCTTACCAGGGTCACACAATTAGCAATTTCTCGATACTTGACTGCAAGATCAAAGTAAAGATCACCTTGCTGAAGGGATTGGGCTATCTAATCCCTGCTGTCAGTAACGCAGTACCATTAACATAGCCCAGGAAAGCAACGAAAAGCCAGAACCAACGCAGCATTGCATAGACCAAAGCAGGGTCAAGGTCTATAATCTGTATATACATCGAACCAAGTCCAAAGACCCGGTCGATTTGCATGCTACGAAGGCCCTGCCTCCCACTACTTCCTGAACACCGAGTTAAAAAGTCTACGCTACATTTTAACAGCTCTGTTGAGTTCGGCAACAGCACCTAGAGCAATTTGATAGTCTGAAGTAATTCTACATCGGACCTTTAATCAACTGCATAATTTCTCCCCGCTTTGGGTATTAAACCACAGCCATTGCGTGGACACCGAAGTGACCTCAACCAATTATCAGTTAGGGGACAGGCACCCTAATAATTAAACTAGGGATATGTCCCCCGGGCATAACTGATCCCGCAGCACCAGATAAAGACTCCGGTCGGCTTCGACCTTCCTCTGGCCAGCCAGAAATCTGGTAACCAGATTCCACTCTATCTAGATTCGAATTCTTGCAAATTCATGGAGCTAGTATCCACCCAATTTCGAACCCTACGGGTTCATGGGACTGGTAACCACTGCGACCTTCCTCTGGTAAACCAGATTCCAGTCTGTCTAGTTTCGAACCCTTGCGAGTTCATGGGACTAGTAACCATTTTTAGGCCGTTCGTGGGAGTGTGGTCCAGCTAAAGTTCACACCTACACCTTGTCCCACGGCCATACGACCTTCCTCTGGTAAACCAGATTCCAGTCTGTCTAGTTTCGAACCCTTGAGTTCATGGTACTAGACCCCATTTTAGGCCGTCAGTGGGAGTGTGGTCCAGCTAAAGTTCAAACCTACACCTTGTCCCACGGCCATATTTAACCCTGTCAGTTTGTTAGTCATACAATTCAATGTATGACATAATCCCCATCTAGCACCACGAGGAGGTTGACATTAGGCACTTGAGTTGGACTACAATCTATCCGAAGGAAAGACAACAACGGTATGAAAGCATCCAACTCTTGCTAGATCGCGCGCAGGGTACAGCTAGTTATAAATAAAAACTTAAAACAAATATATTTTATTTTAATTGAATTTTGATTGAATAATTCTATTTTTCTCTATAATTACGCCGATTATTGTTAAAGTATTTTATCTTTTATTGTAAATATTCGAATTTAATTTAGCCTTATATGTACCTATTTGGATGTGAGTTTTGTCTTAATATGAAACAAATATTCTTAATGCAAAACAAAAACTTCAAAAAAAACCTTGAACTTTTTGCAAAATAGGTACATATCTGAAAACTCTCAAAAGCAATCGTTAGAATAATTAAAATTAATGAGAATCGCATTAAACTTTTAGAAATTCAATAAAAAAAACTAATACGAGAGGAAAATGTTTGCTTAAATTGAAAATTATATCAGTTTTGACTATAAGACAATTGTAAAACATATATTTCTTATACCGTAATAAATAAATAAATAAAAAAAAATAAAAATCAGTTTTGTTTTTATACCCTTCACCTTCATGAGAAGGGTATATATAAGTTTGTCATTCCGTTTGTAATTTCTACAATATAATTTTGCGACTCTATAAAGTATAGGTATATATTCTGGATCCTTATAGATAGCGGAGTATATTAAGTCATGTCCGTCTGTCTGTCGAAATCAATTTTCTGAAGTCCCCAGATATCTTCGGGATCCAAATTTTCAATAATTCTGTCAGACATGCTTTTGAGAAGTTTGCTATTTAAAATCAGCAAAATCCGTCCATAAATAGCGGAGAATGAGCAAAAATCCGAGACAACCTCTGAAAATTTCATCAAAAAAAAACTATCAAAGTGTATTAATATAATATACATACATACATATATGTATATGTATGTACATATATAATATAATTATGCATCCACAACAAGGGTGAAGGGTATATAAGATTCGGCATAGCCGAAAATAGTACTCTTACGTGTTAATATATAATATTACAGAAAACCTAAAATTTATACAATAAATTTTTTGTATTTTAAATTAAAATAATATTAGCTCAACCTATTGTCTCATGTTACAGAAATAATCTTTATGAATGAGTAATTCTCTAATTTATTTTATAATAAAGCAATTATGAAATTTTTCTTAATGCCATTTATTTGTCAAGACTTGAAAGTTTTTTATCTAATCTTTGAAATTGAAAAGTGCATGTTAAAAAGAAAATTAAAAAAATCATACATGTGCACTATTTATATAATAATTATACTATATACCTATGTACGAAGATATCGTTAACAATTTAAAAAAAGTAGACAAATTTAGAAATAATATATGTATTTTTTCAAATAAAAAGCCTAATACATGCAATAAATAAAACGTATTAACAATGTTGTGTGAACAATCTAAAATGTGAAATATATACATACATACATATGTTTGTATGTGTGTTCACATGCACTTTTATAAACAAAAGACTGAAATACAAAAATGTATATTCTAAACGAAATATTGAATACATATGTACATGCCAAACGCAACACATATTACTTTTTTACTTAATAATTTAATAAAGCAAATTATATTATATATAATATTACTTTTAAAATACAAATTTAACCAATTTTCATTTTGTTTCTTTAGGGCGGCAATAATGCTGGCCATACTGTAGTGGCTAATGGCACCGAATTTGATTTTCATCTTTTGCCCAGTGGCATTATTAATGAAAAATGCATTTCAGTTATTGGTAAGTAGTTTTTAAAAATCTAACGAGTGGTATTTTTATCATCGAATTGTAATTTCTTAAAAGTTAGAAAAAAATATTTTAACTATGTTCTATAGAACTGAGATTTATTAAAAATTAAAATAAATTCTAAATGATTTTACTTTTGAAATATTTAATGTTCAGTTTTCGTTATTTAAATCGAATTTTGGGAATTAAATTATGTTACTAAATGTCGTTGTTGTTGTAACAGCAGTGGCTGCTGAGTTGACTGCCCTTGGCATAGTGATCTCGGGTTATTCCGGTGCGTAAAATCGGCCATCGCGGGAATGAGCAAATGTCGTAGGTAGTTAGGGTTTCCAAACAAGAAAACATTTCATGGAGATCCTGGTAATATAATTATAGTTTTAAAATTCAGTTCAATATATTCAATATATATTAATATACAGTTAAAACAGAAAAACGTGCTGTTAAATAAAAAATATTAAAAAATTAGCAGACAGAGTAAAATGTATATTGAAGCCGTTTTTTTTTAGACGTATGTAATATTTAGTTTGATACGAATTTGTCTATTGCCCCTATTGCCGTTCTCAACTCAACTAAGTTTGGTCGTCTGTCAGTCAACCCGACTTTAACTCTACATTAACTCTACTACATTTAAGTTGTGAATGGCAATACCGATGTATGAAAGACGACCAAATTATTAAAAAAGTTGTGAACCGCAATAGGGGCATATATTTTTACAAAAACAGCAGAATACAATTTTATTTTGACATCGAGGCTAAAATTTTTGTTTTAAATTAATTTGTTGGTATTTCGTCAATCTTTAAAAATATTTCCTATTTCGCAATTTTAAAATTTTTCAAAATAATAGGCACAAATAATATATGTACATAGTATATATACCTACATGCATACAAGTACAAAAGCTTTTATGTTTTTAGTTTGTGTAGTATTCGTATAAAATTTTTCTGGAGATAGAGCTTCCAAATCTAGCTGCAATTTAAAGTAATATGCAGTTAAAGTAGAAAATATTAAAAAACTATTCACACAACTTTGTACTTACCAGTCATGGTGAAGTTTATATTGAAAGTGTTAACTAATTTATCGATATACAGCCCATCTTCAGAACTAAACCCAAAATATATTAGGCATCCTTTTACCGCCTAATATTTCATACTATGATTCCGATTATCGTTCACAACATTTTAGTGTTGTCTCGACTACAACACAACATGCATTTTTTTAAGATTACGCCGATAAATGTTGTGAATCGTAATCGCAGTTTACAACATACAAGATCAAATTACCTATTGTTGTGAACGATAATCGGGGCCTATATTTTATATCATCATAATTTATATATTTTCACAATTAAACTAAATGAGTAGGTAGATTGATTGATAAGATTTTTTTATTTTGTTTTGATCATTTTTAGTAAAACAATTCATTTTTCAATTTTACGTAAACATATTATTATGTATGAAATATTTCTTTCAATTTCGCAATTTTAACAGTATGTGCAAAATTGTATAGAAAAATGTTTACATACATACATATATACATAAATACTGACTTTTATTGTTTAAGTTTTTTTTACTATTCGTTTAAAACTTTGGCATAGTTCCATACATTTTTTTATTTTCAAATAATTCACGACGAAGGTCATAGGGAAGAAAAGCGTCAAGACATATTTATGAATGTACAATCAATAAATTAAATATGATCTTAACATTACGTAAAAATTGCACATTAAATGTTTGTGAAAAATAACGTATATTTTTACAGGCTTTATTACAATACAGGCATATACATAATTTTAAAAAAATGTTTGTTTTTACATTTTGTTTAAAACATACTTTTCTTATAGTAATACAACCGCTGCAAATAGTTGCAAACAAAAACTTTTCCAAATAATTACAGTTAATGTATAAACACAAAGTAAATAAATAATAATTATTATATAAATAAATAAATGTGTAGTACCTAGCTATGTATGTCTTTGTAATACTTATTAAAGAATCAGTATGAAAATTAATAGCATTTAATCATACAACGATAGTTTTTGAATCATACTCTTCATTTTTTTATAACATAAAAAAAACTAAACAATTTTTAATTATACATATAGTATAAACAGTTTTATTAAATCGATTTGTATTTTTTTTTTATTCATGCATATTCATATTACATATGTATTATAATTTTTGCGGTTGTACTCCTATCACTACTTTGTCAGCGCAAATATCACAAGACTAATTTTTTATTAGATAATCAGCCAGCGATATAGTAGGTACGAGTATAAACAACAAATAGTATATAAGAATGTACAAGTGTTCCGTGCATGTATACAATCTTTTATTATAGCTCAAACTGTAGTAATTTAGAGCATAACAGGTAATAAAAAAATATAATAAACATGACATGCTTTCTTAACTCATTAACCGGAGGGCTGTTGTATTAATTTTATATGAAATTTACAGGCTAACAAACAAACGAGCGCAATTCTTAAATTATAATTACTACATTTGTATATATTTTTTTTAGCAAAACACATACTTCCGGTTCAAAAGCAACGAAAAATTTAATTTTTCAAAATTTATAATATAGAATAGAAATTTACTTGTTGCCAAAATAAAAAATTTGCTTTTAAAAATTTTCAATTTTACTTAACAAATATGAATTTTTAAATAGATAGATACAATATCAATAAAATCAATATCAATAAAAATAAATTTAAAGTAAACACGAAAAACAATTTTTGAATAAAACGGTGGCTATAATAATAATTAATACAGTACATACATACCGCTCTGAATTTAATCGCTATTTCTTAGACTTCAAGCAAATGCATTAAACTATTAAATTAAATCCAAAAGAATAGAAAGATATTGAAGTTCTGGATATAAAAATTTTAGGATTTAGGAATGTAAAATATCTGTATAGCGCAAGCGACCTTCTAAAGTTGTTAATAACATAAAATAAAATCATATTTCGATACTTAATAAAGCCCTCAAAAGAACATCCATGAAACACTAAACCGAATTAGAAATATGTTCACTACGCTTTATATATTGTACATAAAACGAATAACGAGATTTACCCCCTGGCCCACGATGTCGAACGATAACGTTCGCTTAGATAAGACTTAAGACAGAAACTTGATTGTGGAATAAACAAACTTGATTGAGTAGAAAATAGATACGATAAAAAGTTTGTGTCTTAAGTCTTATCTAAGCGAACGCTATCGTTCGACATCGTGGGCCAGGGGGTTAATATACTTTTAATCTTTCTCAGGTAGCCAGTGCCCGAGTAAACTTTAGTGAAGTGTTAGGTTTTATTAAAAGATAAGAGGTTTAACTAAGCTAAATCGGGAAAACAAGAAACAATCAGAATATAAATATATAACCAAATTTAAAACAAAATTTGATTATTACAAGAAATATAAATATGTACTGTCTGCCGTATTTATAAAAATAAAGTAGGCTTGAAGTGTGCTTTTAGACAAAATTTTCATACAAAATGTTCTTAAAGTATGTACATTTAAAGTCTACGGCAGTGTATCTTTAAGAATAAGACTTATAAAGCCAATTACCGGGATTTTGTCGTTTATAGAGTATCACTTCCCGAAAACCGAAAGTGCTTAATATTCTGCTGATTAACTAATTCATTTTACATTTGTAAAATTTCGATATTTAAATGTAATTTTTAAGTAGAGAAAAAAACTTATATTATTTTTGTATTGGAGATGTATGGGCCCGGTCAAAGACCGCTTATACAGGCATAAAATTACCATCAGTAAAATCACATTGAAATTCAGGTTCGCTCAAGGTCTTGATTTGTTCAATAATATTTGTAAAAAGTAAAAATTTTAACGCTTTAAAAGAATTGCTAAAAATTATAAAAGCAAACAATAATGTATATGTCTTTAAAATTCTTAATTTTGTTGTTAAAATTTATTAACATATTCGAATGGAGAGCCGTGTAGGTTAAATTCATGATCTCCAATGGCACGGTAATGCTAAAATCTGCCATTATTGATTCACCTAAATCGAATCACAATCAGTTGAAATCCTGACTTCATTTTTGTAATTAAAATTTAAATCAAAAACTTTTTTTGTTCCAATTTTTGTTTTGTTCATAATTTCATGCCATTTAAGTTGTATCATAAAACCATGAAATTATAGTTACTTGATGATAATAATCACATACATATCTACATAAGAAGAACTTATGTTTTGTTGCCAAAAAAAATTGACCACTAGACGAAAGACTTTCGCTATAAACTCACTCCCCTTGACATTCAATAACAAATTGAATAGAAAAAATATAAATAAATTTCATTTTCTAAAAAAATAAAGAAAAACAGAAATCATGAAACCGGACTATAATTTCTCTTGAATATATGTATATGTACATATCTGTTTTCATAGTATAGTGTGAGAGTACCAATAATTTTTTTGCTTTTCTTTTCACTTTTAACGAAAATTGTTTTAGCTGTTTTATTTATTTATTTATTTTTATTCTATGCATAACAAAAACATTTTGTAAATCACATGACTAAATGAATATAACAAAAGAAAATACAATAACAGAAACAAATATTTTGAATTTTCACAGATACATATAATAGAAAGTGCTAAAATTTTTTTGTATGTATATCATCGTTAGTTGTTATATCTAGTTTAGACTTACATATTATTTTTTTTTTGTCAAATGCTTATGCGAATAATTATATTGTAGATATTTATTTATGATTATTATTAACATACACATAGGCATATATTGTACAAATGACGTCAAAAACTTTCTGAACAAATTATTCATTATTCTGAGAATCAAGTTCTTATTATGTACATTAGACAGCTACATCAAAATTATTATGTTCACAAGTGCACCTAGAATTGTATCTTTTATAGTTAGAAGTCATTCTGCAATAAATTTTAATGGTTGAATATTGTTAATATTTTGATTATTTGTATTTTTTTTTACAATTTTGTCACGAAACTGAATAAACTAACATGTATGTTGCACATTTACTAGACTTGTTTACAAGGGTATCTTGCAAACTTGTTCGAGCTTAGTAAATCACAGTTTATACTTTTCACAATGTATTTTACTATAAGGCATTAATTCAGCTAAATAGAAGTTTTTTTCTTTTGTGTGAGAAAAATATCACTTTTTTAATAATGTCTACAACTAATTGCCTATCCCTATATTATTAAAAAATATTGTTCATTCTCTACTGCAGGCAATGGTGTTGTGATCCATATACCCTCATTGTTCGATGAGTTGTCTAAGAATGAAGCTAAAGGTCTTCAAAAATTGGAGCATCGTTTAATTATCTCAGATCGTGCTCATTTGGTATTCGATTTCCATCAGGCTGTCGATGGTATGCAAGAAGCTGAGAAGGGTGGCAAATCCTTAGGCACCACGAAGAAGGGTATTGGTCCAGCCTATTCCAGCAAGGCCACCCGTAACGGTATACGCGTGGGTGAACTGCTGGGTGATTTTAATCTATTCAGCGAAAAGTAAGTATAAAAACAAAATTTATTGAAAAATCATATTCATACTTTAATTTGATTTTCTTATAGATTCAAATCTATTGTAACAACCCATTTGCGTTTGTTCCCCTCCATCGCAGTAGATGTGGATGCTGAGTTATTACGTTACCAACAGTACGCTGAAAAGTTGCGTCCGTATGTCAAGGACACAATTTGTTTTTTACACACAGCATTACGTCAGGGCAAAGCTATATTGGTTGAAGGTGCTAATGCTGCAATGTTGGATATTGATTTTGGCACATATCCGTATGTTACCAGCAGCAACTGCAGTATAGGTGGCGTCTTAACTGGTCTTGGTTTGCCGCCACAAACAATCGGAGAAGTTATTGGTGTTGTTAAAGCTTATACTACCCGAGTAGGTGATGGACCTTTCCCCACCGAACAATTAAATGTATGTATTATTGGTGCATTCTTTAAGTATTATTCTTCATATTCTTCTTTTTGTTGTTTAGGAATTTGGTGAATTATTGCAAACTCGTGGATTTGAGGTTGGTGTTACCACCAAACGAAAACGTCGTTGTGGCTGGTTAGATATTCCTTTGTTAAAATATACCTCACTAGTTAATGGCTATACCTGCATCTGCCTTACAAAACTAGATATTTTAGATACTTTAGAAGAAATCAAAGTTGCTGTTTCGTAAGTTTTACTTTTTTAGTTTTAAAGTTTATTACAACTACATATTTATATTTCTGTATTGTTTTTCAAATCTTTGTAGTTACAAACGTGCTAACGGTGAAAAATTGGATCATTTCCCCGGCACTATTGCTGAGTTGGCTAACATTGAAGTCGAATATGCTGTATTACCTGGCTGGAAAACATGCACAGAAAATATTCGCGACTTTAAAGATTTACCTATAAATGCACAAAATTATGTACGCTTCCTAGAAAAAGAACTTAGTGTACCCGTTAGATGGGTTGGTGTTGGCAAAGGTCGTGAATCTATTATTAATGTACATTAGCGCTTATCTACTTAGTTTAAAATTTTATTATAACACCAACACTACCCCCATCCCTTACTTCTTTTTTTCTTTTTGTTTTTTTTTTGTCCTTCATTGCAGTTCAACTTATATATGATCCGTTTAATTTTTTTTAATATTTCTTTATATATTTTAAGAGAACGCTATTGTGTTTTACTTTATTGCTTTTTAAATGTAAAAGATTTTGTGTGTAAGCTTAAATTTATTTAATAATTTCTAAAAATTTATATAACTAAAAGGCAACATTTATTATAAATACTTAAATATTTGACGATAATGCAATAATAAAAATGTTAAATTACAAATATTTCCAACTTTTTATTGACAAAAAATCTTCTGATATGTGGTAATCAGAAAAAACTATTTTTATTCTAATTTGTAAATTTCCTAAGCATATGCGATAAAAATAAAAAAAAAACAATTGAACAATATTAATTACTTGCACCTAAGGTAATGAGTTGGTGAATGATAAATATGGTTTGATATTAGAGAAAAAGCATTTTTGGTAAAAATAAATTTCTGAGTTAAATATACGTTATTTTTATGTCATTTTAAATCGTACGGTTATTTTTCAAATAAACAAGTTTTTAGATCCTTTTATGGTAAGTTTTTGTCACCAACTTTTAGTATAGTAGTGTATTGCTCAGTTCACATCATATGGGTTGTTTGAAATTCACTAAACATTAAATAATTCTCACGGACGGAAATAGAGTTCAAAGTCATTAACAAATGTTTATACAAATAGACATATGGTATTAAAAAATCGTCGAAAATTCCATTTTTTTATGCAAGGTTGTCTCAGTCATTATTCTCTATGTTCATAAAATATACAATTTTAATTAAATTTGGTTTTGATTAAAATGGAATATTAAAAACTTTATTTTAATTTAAAAGTCAAGTGTTTATTGGTAACACTCACATGTAATATTAATGTGTAGTTAGTTATAATAATGCAAATATAATTATATTATATAATAATTATATTTTGTTAATTTTATATATGTATATAAAAGAAAAAACAAACAGGGGTGTCATAGAAACCACAAAGTATGTATATAGAAACCAATATTGTCAGAATTGGTCTTAAAACCGACAAGAAAAAATGCTTTGGTGTCATAGGGCACTGCTACACGTTCTATAAATATCGAGATATTTCTAGTATCACCAAAGCATTTTTTCTTGTCTGTTTTAAAACTAATTCTGACATTATTGGTTTCTATGACACCCATGGTGCAACTATACAAGGTGAGTGCAAATCGACAACACATACAACACAAAATAGAAACAACAGGCATTTTGTTTGTGCAAAATAATGTACTACTGTCAAAAATACTTGAAAAGTATTACTTTTGACATAAGTAAATTGTAAACAAAGTCAGTCAGCTGGGCTACTGCACTCACCTTGTATAGTTGCACCATGTCGGCGACATTTTAATTCTTTTTACATAAAAATTTTGCAGTAAATTAAAATACAAGTGTTTTGGGACCAGAAATATAATAAACCAAAACCACAGCAAATAATGTATTTTTTATTACCTTTAAAGTTTTTTTCCACTGCAAATTAAATTTAACAACCTGTTTTTTTTTTGGAAACAGCTGATAATGTTCTAAATAATGGTGAAATGCGCGTAATTTGAGGTTTGCCACTATTTTTAAATCGCGTTATACTAAAAACGCGTAAAAAGCGCGTTATACAGAAAAACGGTCCCTATTATTAAATCGTTTTATATCGAAACCGCGTAAATCGAGGAATACCTGTATCTTGCAGTCCTGTGTGCAACTCTGAATGTATTCTGTTGGTACTTTGAGTAATCGGTATTAAATACACAATCACGGTTGCCAGATTTTACGATTTTGGGTTAGGAAAATGGCATTTTGACGACTGGACGATTTTTACCTTTAATTTGACGATTTTTAAATATTTTTCTGTTGACATAATTTTGAACTTCTTTAAGAGCAAAGCAGTTTTGCATCAATATGTTATATTAGTAACGAGCAAAAGAGATAGTTATAACTTAGTTATTTTCGTGTTGATAATTTTAGTATTTTAAAATTTTTAAACTTCTTGTACAAAATTCTAAAACTGCTGCATATTTATCCATTTATGTGTGTGTGTCCACATATCTGTAGACATATTAAAACACCTTATACATTGTAAGAGTGCTAATATTGAAAATTTAAAAAACAATGCTAAAATATTTTGGAATACTCACCCCTATCGTGAATAAAAATTCCGCATGAAATTTGTTCCCTTTTCACATTTTTCCTATTGAAATTCAATGGTAAAAAAATAAAAGGGAACAAATTTCATGTGGATTTTTTATTCACGATAGGTGTGACTATCTCTAAACTTATTTTATCAGAACAAACGTAAACGAAGAAAAATTAGAGATGAATGGCTTAAAAATCCCAAAATAAAGACATGGGCAGATCAGTTGTACCTGATCTAATAAAATTGTTCAATTGTAATATATATGTATGCATTTGTAAATTTGTATTATTAAGAACTTTTGTAGTTCTTAATATATGTACATACAATTTTATATATATGTACATACATGTTGATAAAGTCTTGTAAATATATTTTAAATAAAAAATTTGACTATACTTTATAGTTAAAAATGCAGTTGATCTCTGTATTTTGTTTATTTTGTCTAAAAATTATGAATTTGTTTGTTATGTTTTGTTTTTGTTAAATAAAATAATTATTTTGTTTGAGAAATGTTTTAGTTTCTATTTTTGGCGATTTCTTGACAATTCCTTAAAATTAGTATGACGATTTGGACGATTTTCCGTTCGAAATTTGACGAATTCACACCTATTTCATCTGGCAACTATGTACACAATAGCCAAAAAATTTAAAATTGTACATCACTACTTGGAAGGTGCTTTTCCGCATTCTCGTCCATTTCTTTTTTTACTGACTAGAACTCTGGTTCAGCGCTGCTCAAAACAAAGAGATTTGAATACCTCGACCGGATTTCTATACAAAAATGGTAATTGTTCAATAATTAAACTCTACTGGTTTATGAAATGTAGTAAATATTTACATACATTTAGAATTTGAATGATATATTTATGTACACGTGTCGAAACTAAACTAACCTCACTTTTGTAATTTTAGGCTGCTGCTCCTAAGGATATTGAGAAGCCCCAAGGCGCTGATTCTTCTTCCGTTCATCGCATCCGTATCACTTTGACCTCCAGAAACGTACGTTCTTTGGAAAATGTGTGCCGCGATTTGATCAACGGTGCTAAGAACCAAAACTTGCGCGTTAAGGTACGTAACATCAACTAGTACATACATATATAATACACGCCTTTGCATTTACCTGGAGGTTTTGTTTCTTAAAAGATCTTAACCTAGTCATAATAGATGCTAGATTAAAATACTTAAGTCGGACATAATACTTAATTTATAACTACGAGTTAAGAAATTTTTAAAGGTTTAAGTAACAACTTATTGCATTTATTAATTTTAGCTTGGAATATTCTAGCATTTAAATAATCAAATTGTTTTTATATTTTTCAGGGCCCAGTACGCATGCCAACCAAAGTTTTGCGCATTACCACCCGTAAAACTCCTTGTGGTGAAGGTTCAAAAACTTGGGATCGTTTCCAGGTAAATTTCTCGAATTACTTTAGGTTTTAGCAAATTGGATATCGGTTTTAGTGTACAATTTTTTAATTAGTCCTTTAACTCTAACCAGTATCTTAATAGTTTGCTAAGATTAAACGCCCTCTCATAGTCCCTTTGAAAGATTTGCTCCTTTCAAATGGCTCTCAGAGATCTACAAAAAAACACATTTTATCATATGTATTTGACATATCAAGAAATTTGTCTAATAATAATTCTGTTTTTCTCTTTAGATGAGGATTCACAAACGCATCATCGATTTGCACTCCCCATCTGAGATCGTCAAGAAGATCACTTCCATCAACATTGAACCTGGCGTAGAAGTTGAAGTTACCATTGCCAACTAAATAGTTCATCAGTATGATGTATGATTTTGAACTTTTTTAATAAAAGTAACAATTAAAACAAAGTACTTATTAAACTTTTTTATTTTTTACGTAGTAGATTCGTAAAGCTAAATTTCTAATTTATTGAAAAATTTGATTTTGTTTATTTAGATAAATTATTGCCCCTATTGCCGTTCTCAACTCAACTAAGTTTGGTCGTCTGTCAGTCAACCCGACTTTAACTCTACATTAACTCTACTATATATAAGTTGTGAATGGCAATACCGATTTATGAAAGACGACCAAATTATTAAAAAAGTTGTGAACCGTAATAGGGGCATATAATGAATATACAAAACCAAGATAGGTATATTATTAGTAACTGGACTCACAAAAAAAATTCGTAGTTTTACCCGGAGTTTTTGAATTTACGCATAACATAATTTATTTCAAATGTTTTGGATATGTATTTATCTAATTTTCACCATATATATTTCTTACCATTTAGAATCTTGCGTAATTTAAACATTTATAGAATTACAAATTGATTTACATTATTCGACTGGTTCAACATTTTTCCATATTCCTCACAAGTTAAAGAAAATCATATAAAAGAGCTTAAGGTTATAAGTTGTGATTTATTTTGTGGAATTTAATATCAATAACGTTATTTATAGGCGTCATGGTGGAAGTGGACGAATTATGGACTAACAGCATAGAAATCCAGTAACGTGATTTCTGTGTATTTGAGTCTTATTTTTGTTGAATTTCAGTACGTTATTTACAAGAGTTTTATTGTTATAGTGATATTCGGAAGTTAACTTTATTTAAGAGCTATTGCCAATTATGGACCGACAGCTACAAAATCCATTAAACATTTAAATTACTGACAATTATAAAATGTTTGTTCAATATCGACATTTACTAGACAATTTTTTTCGTAAGTGGTTCTTATATGGGAGCTATAATAATCTTCATAAAATTCGGTATAGAGAATTTTATACATGTGAATTTATTTCACGTCAAATTTCAACATAATCAGGCATGTGATGGAAATCGAAAACGAGTGAGTTTTAGAAGTTAATTTTTTCGTAATATTTCTGTATTGAAACAGTTTTATCGCACAAAATATAAAGATAATTTGCTATTAAAGAGAATCTTAATACAAAAATTTTAAAAATTTGATTATAAATACTTTAAAATGAACTTCAAAAACTCGATTTCCATCACATGCCTGAATAATTGTATATTTAAGAGATATATGAGTATTTAAGTGATTTTCGGAAGTGGACCTTATATGGCGATATGTTCAAATATAGACATACATATATTCAAAATCCAGCAGATTTTGGCATATATATATGATATGACCAATATATACATATATATCGATGGTCTCATGTAGAAAGGCCCTAACTCGCATATTTGAAACTTTACAGGAGAAGGTAAAAACATAATAGAAACTGTAATATTCAACGTAACTTTTTTTGTACAATTGCTTATAAAAGCGTTATTTTTTACACTATTGCAATAAATTTTTTTGAGGTGTATTTGCGTTAAATGCATTGGGATCGCAAAAAAAAACAAATTTCGAAAAAATAACGAGTTAGGGCCTTTCTACATGAGACCAACGATATAAAGATTATTTTTATCGCTTTTTAACACTGGACTTTAAATGGGGGTATAATCTAACATGGACTAAACCAAGCATCGTTTGCTGATTTTCAATACAAAACTTTCTGACTTTTATGGAAATTCCGTTATGTTTATTTGTGTGTTTTAAACATGAGATTATTTTAAATGGACGACTTAGAATTTCATAAAGATCGAGAAAACATATACTTTGGTGGGTCTCAGATGAATATTATTACTGTTTTACACCGAATGACAAATTAATATATATCATCATTCGCCACCTGTGGTGGTGGAGGGTATAACTAAACAAACATAAAATAACGTTGAATGATGTGAAATGTATAGCATTATAAAAATGTACTTTTAATATTAAGGTTTTTACAATAAAAGTTTTGAAATGCATAAGGCTTTGTGTAGAATGTTTGATAAGTTAGTAAGTTAGGTGTCCATAATTTTAACATGGATTGCGCTTTAGTAGTAATCTGGGACAGGGGCGCATGCAATCTTCACAAAATCTGAATAACGGACCATACTGTTGTTATTAACATTAGCTTCACGGAAAATATTGTCAACCTAAATAAGAACAGATATTATAGGTATTTAAATTCTAAATGCGAATTTTGGTAATACTTTACCTCTCTCATAGACAAACCTTCACCCCAATTTTGCAACAAATTTCTCAATTGTCTAGCTGGTATAACACCCGAATTTTGCGGATCTGCTGCTTTAAATGCTGCTACCACTTCATCCGGCAAATTTTCAACTTTAGAATGTTGATGCATAACTTCCAGAAAATCTGCAAAACTCATTTTTCCACCTTTCTTTTTTAAGTAGTTTATTAACTCTTGAATAGTCGGCGATAAACCCAATGACCTCATTATAACAGTCAATTCGTCCAAAGTAGTTATTTGACCAGAACGGGCAAATAAATAAAAACACTCACGGAATTCTATGTGGCAAAAAAAGAAACATTATTACAAATAATAAACCTAGAACCCACCGTTATGAAATGTTTTTAAGTAGATCATCCATTATAAAGCAAGCTTTCACTTCTTAAAAAATCTACGCTTTCATTAAAATACATATAGTCTTTAATTTACCGTCGATATCTTGTTCCTTGAAGTAACGAGCCTGTAATTGAATAAAAAATAAATATAATATAATAAAATAATCAAAAATTTTTATCTAAAGGTATTTGCTAAATTAGTGATTTGACTGTTTTTCTCATCCAAATACACACAAACAGAATAATTTAATGCGATTTTAACTAGATTATTATTAAGTTTTTATATTTACCATTATTTATTTTCAATGTAGGTAAATATAAGTATTTAAAAAAACTGTTAAATTAAATAAAGAAATAAACTAAATACTGAACTGAAATGAAAAATAAACGAACTGTAACCACAGAGTATATATATATATATTATAATCTGTGACTGTGACGACACTTGTTGTTACAAAAAAAAAAAAAAAAACACGACAAACCAGTTTCTGTTCAGTGTTTGACATCTAGTGATTATTTTTAGGCAACACTTTTCAAAGGGTTTCTCATTTTTAATATGTAACATGTTTTTTAAAAACTAATTAGTTAATTTCTATTGGTATAGTTTATTTTACTCCAAATTCACTTAACTGGCTTGTAAAAATTTAATTGTTGTGGGATCCAATAACAATTTTATTGAATGCGGTTCAAACGCTTTTATGCTTTCATTTATTTTAGCGTTAAAGTTTTAATATTTCCTTACACTGAACACACCCTATTTGAAGTTTAAATAATTTTTTATGTGGGGACGTGTTTGTTTAGTTTTGTTATTGCAATCGTGTAGTTTTTTGGTTTTTTGACGTGTCAGTGGTTTTTTAACAGACAGATTGTGCCAAAGAAATCCGCTAAAATTTAAAACTATATTAAATATATTCCGTATACCAGCCAAAAAATAAGTTAGAAAATGCATAACATACTATTTGTGTTGCTTGTGTTAGGGTTGGCAGCCGTAAATGGCCAACGAGTAGCTCCCGGTGTACCACCACAGCACTATGTAAGTTGCGAAATAATGAGTTAAAAAGTTTAACCCTAGATTAATTGTTATATGTACATCGTGTCTTTTTGTTAATTAGCAACAACCACCACAACAATATCAACAGCAGCCCCAACAACAACAGTATCAACAACATCCTCAGCAGAATTTACCACCTGGAGTAAGTCCCCAACAATATGTAAGTTTTTATACAATGTCGATGCTTAACAAATATGTACAAAACATTAAGTCTCATTCACGTTTCAATATATGTATTTATATTAGCAACAAATGCAACAACAGCAACAAATGCAGCAACAGCAACAAATGCAATACCAACAAGTTCCGGCGCAACAGCAGCCAGCAGTTCAACAAGTACCAGTACAACAAGTTCCAGTACAACCATTACCTGTTCAACCTGTTCAACAGGTTCCTCAAGGGCACGGTGGCGGGCACCATGCTCCTCATGGTCATCACGGTCAACAGCAAGTTTTAAACGCTGCCAATATTCAACATGAAAGGGAGTAAGTATTTACAATTATATGTAAATGTTAGATTCAGGCATGTGATGGAAATCGAAAACGAATGAGTTTTGGAAGTACATTTAATGCATTTCTAATATAATTTTTAAAGTTTTTCTTTTAAGATTCTCTTTAATAGCACAATATCTTTATATTTTATATGATAAATGTTTTTCAATACAGAAATATTACGAAAAAATTGAATTCTAAAAATCATTCGTTTTCGTTTTCGATTTCCATCACATGCCTGATTATTATTATTAGAGATAATATAATGGATTGATTTCATGGTGTCACCTCTTACATTAGTTGCGTTATCAAGTTATAGATATTTATTATTATAATAATATTCTTGAACTGTTATTTTGATCAATATTAATTGGAAACCTATAAAAAGTATATTTCGCATTAAAAAAGTTCTATCTAGCAAATACGTTTAGAATGGCATGAAAAAATATAAAAAAATGAACAAAAATATTATCATATCTTGATATGAAATACATATGTATATACAAACTTACATTCACCGAAGTACGTACATATTTTTGAATATTACTAATCTTCTGACTAATGTTTTATTTTAAGGCATATCCAAGAGCATATGCAAGTACCTATTGACACTAGCAAAATGTCGGAGGCTGAATTACAATTTCATTATTTTAAAATGCATGACTCTGACAATAACAACAAATTAGATGGATGCGAACTCATTAAATCTCTAATCCACTGGCATGGTAAGTAAAATTATTTGTTTTCGAAGTTAAAGTTATACAAAGTAATCTTTAAAAACTAAAAATTGTACTTTGTTGTTTGATTTCTTTTATTTTCATATAAAACCAATGCTACATTAACTTTACCATGTTAAAAAAATTAAAACATATTTTATACATCACACATATTACACATGTGTCGTTGTGTGTTTCATAATATGTGCTTATTTAATTTATTATAATGTCAACAAATGCTAAACATATTTATTTGGTATATGGTCTCATCATCACGGATATTCTAAAATTTATCGATTAATATAAATGTCATTCATTATAATCATGAATGAACGACATATAGAACAAGGAAGTAAAGATGCTCATGCTAATAACGGGCAACAGCCAACTGTAGAGGAAAAAATATTTACAGATGAAGAACTGGTAGCTTTAATTGACCCCATCTTACAAATGGACGATACTTCAAAGGATGGTTATATTGATTATCCCGAATTTATGAGGGCCCAACAAAAATCACAACAAAATCAACAACAACAAGCACAGAAAAGTGGCCATTAGTTTACCATTCCATTAAATACTGTGTTCATTTTAGATTATTTTCAGTTTCCAATTATTTTTTATTATTGATTGTTGTTTAGTCATTTTAAAGAATCTCTTTTATTTTTTTTGTTACCTTCATTAAATTTTCCAAATGAGCATCCTACATTTTAAACTTTTTCCTTTTTTAACTAAAAACATTAAACGACTGATTATGAAGAAGCTCAGTTTTATAACAAAAAATATAAAATAATATACTTACGTACAATTGTTTGAATAATTGTATTATAAAATAAATAAAATATATATTTAGAATGAGATAAATTTTAAAAAAATTGGCGTACGTTTTTTTACTGCATTTTCACAAAATTGTTTTGATATGGTTGTGGTGAGCTTATTTTTTAATTATCGTGCGCCTAACCCTTAACTACATTTTGTTTCACATTGTTTAAATTCTTATAGTAGCTGACGATGAAGGAGCCAAGGAAGAAAATAAAGAGACAGAGGGTACTGGTGAAAAGAATGGTACTACTTACACCGATGATAATTTAGCTGACGTTATTGACTACGTTTTGAATTCCATGGACTTGAATAAAGACGGTTACGTTGATTATACTGAATATCGCAAGAGCGAGGAAGCCTCTGACAAAGGCAATAAACAATAGAATATTATTAAAATGTTTGTGCCGTTTTGTTTAAATTGTATGTTAATATAATGTTTTTAACTCATGACAGATAATATGTATAAATAAATTCTGAATCATTTTTTACAATTCTTAACAAATATACATGTATGTTTTCTATAAAATAGGCAATAATGTATATGTCAAACTATGCTTATAAAGTTTTCTATACTTAAAATATCTCTACTATTTGTAGTATTTCTGATTGAGTATTGACTAGTTTGTTAAAATCTTAAATGTCTGCTATGGAAGGGAACACAAGTTGTGTATGGTATAAAATTAAAACTTCTGGCATATTATTATTTATAGTTCGTTTTTATTTAATTTATATGTTTATTATATAATTGAGATTAGTTATTATTGCTTATAAAAATTGCATCGGTATCAATTATAACATTTAGTTTTAATTTGAAATCCTTTTATAAACTGACATACATAAATTATTAAAAACTAGCAACTACTTTAACGTTATGAAATATGAATAAGTTTTTTAGTTTTGTTTTTATTTTTTTAAGCAAATATTTTGATACATATGTATATAGATAAGTTTATGCTCAGTAAATTTGTCTAGAATTTATGCCCCTATTACGGTTTACAACTTTTTTAATAATTTGGTCGTCTTTCATAAATCGGTATTGCCATTCACAACTTATATGTAGTAGAGTTAATGTAGAGTTAAAGTCGGGTTGACTGACAGACGACCAAACTTAGTTGAGTTGAGAACGGCAATAGGGGCATTAAACTCTTGAAAACGGAAGTATTAAATAACTTAATAAAAAATAGAAGCTTTATTTGTAGTAAACGTTTTATGTCGGTGTGATAAGATATTTTGTTTTTGTAAAGTGTATATTAAAAATTAGTGCAATTCTATTTGCATAGATTTTTGGACAATACTGTGTGTTTAGGGGGGTTTCGTGGCATTAAAAACACAATATTGCAAGTGGTGCCGAGTATTTTATAACTATTATTTGAAATCAATTTAAAAAATATTAAATTCTTTGTGAATCTTTATAGCGCACAACTGAAAGCAATATTGTGTTTTATCAGTTAAATTGTTTCAATACATATTCATATAAATATCACTTATGTTTCTACAATTAACGTAAATTTTCATAATACATTATTAGGTTCTTTAAACCATTCATTGTGTTTTCTTAGCGCGTCTGCGTTTAAAACCAGTCATTTGTTTTAATAGCTGTGAATTTTCATCATCCATATCGCTATTTGGCTCCCAAAGTCGCAGACGTTTTGGTATGTAGATTAAACCAACAAGTGTTATTGCTATACAAAAAAAAGTATAACGCATTAATAACGATGAACATGTATGTATGTATTTTAATTTCTAACTTACAATTCAATACACAAGGAAAGATCACATAGAAATTCAAAGTACTTGAACGGAAATGCAAAGTTTCAGTTAAATATAAGACCATAGTCAAAGCCAAAGAACAGCCTCCCATGCTAACCACTCTGAAATGGAATGAAAAATGGTATTTAAATCTTAAGATGTACATGTTCAATTAAAGTTAATACATACGGCCGATAATGTATATAAAGAGTACAATGAACCAATGCTAATGCTTTTAGCAGACAGTACATGCCAATTATGCGAGATACAGTATAATCACCTATAAAAAATGGTTACATTCAAAATCTATGAAAGTTCTTTTGATACATTATATAAAGATTAAATTACAATTTATGATATATTTCAAATATTTGAATAGAACAAACTTTTCGTTTTTAAATGAAATTCATAAAAAATAAGTAAGATGAATGCAGGAAGAATTGTTACAAATTTCTTCCGAATAGTTCAAGGATTTTTTTTGTTATTTAACTTCATATATTACAAAAGAAATTTGTACATTTCAAAAAATGTAATTAACATAAAATCCTGTATTTAATTTAAATAAATTTCAAGCGAAATAAGATTAAAATCTCAAGGGTGTTACTTTATACTATGTTTCCACGGTACATGCTTCGCTCTCTATTAATGCTTCACAACCCAATCATGTGCGAAACAACTTGCTTCACCATACAAAATTTCAAGAGCGAATCAAGTAGATTCATATTGAATCTATTTGCGAAGCACGAAAAATTGCACTCTTCTCTAATTTTTATCGCAAGTTTATCTGCACAAGCTGTAAAAATTTAATATTATTGTAAACAAATCAAATTATTTTCTTGTTGCTGGAAGTAAAGAAAGTAAATACATACGAATGCTAACTAATTTCCACTCACTTTTGTTTGTCCATTAAAAAAAATTATTTTCCACAAATTGTAAATTCTGTTTTTTATTCTGTTTGTTTATTAAAGACAACTGTCAAATCGAATCAAGTTTATTAGTCATGTAAACAGCATGATTCATAAACATGATTCAGAAGGCGAAGCATGTGATTCAAGTCGTCGTGGAAACATAGTATTATTAGTTGTTACCGCCGCCACCCTAATGTTAAAAAATCTTTTATTTTCCTATTTACTTTAACTTTTTATTCTCACTCCAATTATAAACATACACACGTACTTACATATTTATATGTAGTAAATATGTAATTACATATTTATATGTGTATGCTATATTCATTACTTCTTACTTATTGTGATATTGCTTAATAACGGAATTTTACATTCTTGTCATTTACTTTAAAAGGGAAACAAGAGAAGTTTTCGGTTCTTTTAATATTAAAGTTTGAACAAGTAAAAAACAAATTGTTTTAAAGCTGTTCATTTGTGATTTTTTTTTAAATAATAAAAAAATATTAAATAAATAAAATTACTTTGTCGCTCATAAAAGTTGTCTTTTATTAAATTCAAACTTGGAAAGCAACACCAGTATTCTTTATACAAATTTCTGTCATTTCAGCAGGTTTATAAAATCAGATCGTTATTACACACTTTTTAATAGGGGTGCCAGACGTACTGTTTTTAGCAGTACGCGTACTGTTTTTTTTCAAATGTACTGTTTTATGCACAAGACTCAAAACAGTACGCAAATGTACTGTTTTTACACGTTGTACTGTTTTAGTACTGTTTTTTTCGTTAAAAGCTTATTTATATTAAAATTGAAAAAAATATTGATAAAAAAAATTTTGTTCAGTGTATTGCTTTATTAAAAAAGGATTATTTATCGGGGTTTAATCTACTTTAAAGTTGACTAGGAGATCAGTGTTAATGGCTCTAAAGCATTGGTGTCCAAAAAAATTTTTTTGTCCATATGAAATGAATACAACAACAATTGTTTCATGAAATGGACATCATTGCTCTAACCATTAAACATTGTAGATTAACATAAAGAATATTAAAAAACAAATTTGATTTCATAAATATATCGTTGTTTATACAACGTATTTAAATACATTTTTCGAAAAGCTGATGGCACATTTAATTTTAAAGTAGTCATGTTATAGGGGGTTAAGATAAAATATTACTTGGATTTTTTCCATAAATGATACTTCTTGATTTTAAAATAATAAATTTCTACACCATGTAAATTGGAACAGCATTATTCTTACTAAAAAATATTGAAAAAGGAGTAAAATTGAGTTGAAGTTCATTTTTGCCATGTAAATTAATACATATACAGATTGATTTACAAAAACTAATAAATTTAAAACTTTGTATTACAAGCAAAGCAAAAATATTGTAATCTAAAAGGACTTTGATGAAAAGACTCAATATGTCATTTAAATTGTATTTTCTATGTACCTTCTTCAAAAACGTTCATAATATATGTTATGATCTCATATTTTTAACAATTTTTTTGTTGCTTATTAAATTAATATTATAAAAATGTTATTAGATACATGAATAAAGAGTTATGTTTTCGTTAAAAATAAAATGTACTGTTTTTTTTTTTTGAATTGTACTGTTTTTTTGTATAAGATGTACTGTTTTTCCGTATTTCAAATCTGGCTACCCTACTTTTAAAATAAGTATAAGTATGTGAAAATTTGTTCGTAAACATGTACATACATACATAAATGTAGTTTTAAAATAAGTTTTTTATATCACCTTCTATGAATTGTGTATCTGCATGATCTAGAAATGATCTACGCTCTATATAACTTCGAAAAGCAGCTCCCAAATCCATAAACGCTACAAATGCTATCCAGCCTCGAAAGGCATATAAAAGTTTACGCTCCATATTTGTATGGTAAGGCATTTTGACGGCTTTCTCTTATCCCTTTGGTCGAAACAAAAAGGTTGATTGATGGTCTGCTTAAATTTTATTACCTAACACTCTTCAGACTCTAAAATTTTATTTAAATATGCACTCGTATGTCGTTTGAAGTAAATATATTAAATATAAGTAGTTATTTGACTTTTAATGGATTTATGGCCACCTGAAGTTTACTTATGTTTGTGTTAGAATATGTGAAGTGAATCTTATTAGCTCGTAACTTTTCCCTCGATTTTTCTTTTTGTTGTAAATGGTTGCTGTGCAACTTCCTGTTTCCGTTTCTTTTAATAACTGCTTTTTTGCTTTTTTTTATTTCAAGTTGGCAAAATCAATATTTGTTTTAGTTATTAAACAAAAACAATCGATTTAATAAATTGTACATATTTGGTTAATATACACTGTAAGTATGTACGTTTATTTTATTGAAATAAATAGGCAACTATGATTCAGTTCAGTTGTATATATTGGTTTATTTGTATGTATTATTTATTTTATTGTTTTTGTAATTATTATTTATGTTAAACTTGTAAATTTAGCTAATTGGCTTAAACTATTTTTGGCTTCGTTTTCTTAAAATTGTGATTTCAACTATTTAACCCCACTACTGTGTATGGTCTTATAACCAGCGTTGTCAACTTTGAAATTTCAAAACGCACCAACATTTGGAAAAAATCGCACCAAATTTAAGGCCCAACTATAATATGCATATGCTAGCTTAAGCAAACGTGCGAACACATATAAATTGTATGTGGCAAACTATAATGTACTTAACGAAACTTTTCGTTAAGTTTTTCAACTGTCATTTGCTTAAGCAAAAAGCGAAACTGATCGCACATTCTGTACGGAATCAGCTGTTTGTTGTTGTTTGTTTGTGTTTTGAACAAAATGGAGAAAGAAGAAAATATATTTATTTTAAATTTAATAGAAAATGCGGAGTGCCTTTACAATAATTTTAACAAAAATGTCTCTGTCGCGGTTTATTTCTCTGGCAGAACAAGAGCGTCTTCTTCTTTTACAGTGAAGTTCACTTATTTCTTTTAATGTGCACAGGCCTTCAAGCGCTAACTTTAATATTTTTATATTATTTAAATAAAGTTTTTTCTCCATTTTTGCAAACACAACACGAAAATTAACAAAACATATGTAAACGTTTATTATTATTTACAATTTAGTGCTGCCACAGCTGTACATTTTAGTACTTTTGCCGATAAATTAAAAAAAGGAAAAATTATGCGTTTCGGGTACGAAGTTTTCTTTTAATTATAAAATAATATAATAATATTTATAAAATATAGTCATTTAATGGCTTTTTGTTAAAATAAAAACATTTTTTTTAAACATAAATGAGCAACTGTGGACAAAAAGTTTCAAAGTCATTGTAGGCACCTGAAAGTTAACTTTGAACTGGTTATGCATTTGACAGCCTTTTCGTTAACTTTTGCAATTTGCTTAAGCTTGCTTATGCATATTATAGTTGGGCCTTAATTAATAGATATTGTTGCGACAGAAGAGCTTTTAGATGACAGACAGTCAACTGTTATTGAAAATTCCACGTGAAACAATTGCCACTTTAATTATTTCGCTGTGAAAAAATAATATTGCCAGATACAATTCATATGTTTTTCACAAAATGAACAAAATGAACTTCTGCAACATCTTTTCATGAAAATTTCATGTGATTTTTTTTAACATGTATTTTGACATCATTACACTTGAAATTTTGAACAGATTACTAAGTAAAAATATATGCTATTCGGAATTGACAACACTGGTAACAAGCATAATATTACTTGGATCACCTTGTTTGATTTTTTGACTACAGGTTGACTCAAATATTTTTTGGCATCCTTAAGTTATGCTGTAGAAACTTTCTTTAAAAAAGACATTGCCTACTTTTAGGATGCCAAATTTCAATGACCTTGAAAAATTTGGAATAACGGAATTTGTGGTGAATTTCTAAAAACTCACCACGAATTTTTATACTCACCACGATTTTTTATACTCACCACGATTTTTACTCACCACGATTTTTTATACTCACCATGATTTTTTACTCACCACGATATTTTCACCACATTTATTTTTAAATTCACTCACCCGAGCAAAAAAAAATGTTTTCTTTTAACTAGCTAACTAACTAACCCCCACCCACACACACACACCTTGGTTTTCTTCTACTTCTTCTCTCCTTCCTCCTCATGCACTCTCATAATAATTTTTTCTTCCGTCGGTCGTCATCGTTGTTTGGGTGTGTTGTTGTTGGTTGCTGTGGCCGTTAAAATTCTTAGAAAAAAACTGGGTTCGTTGTATAATAGCTAACTTAAAAAAAAAGAATATGGGAATTATTTTCGTTTGGTAAACACCAGCGTTGTCAACAGTGTTGTCAACTTTGAAATTTAAAATGGAGAAAAAACGAGCCATTTGAAAAAATCGTTTAGATTTTTTTATTTAAAATTTTAAAAAAAATTTATTATTTGTGTGCAAGCACATAAACAAAAACAACAGCTCTGTGACTGACATCAAATAGAATTATTGAAAATTTGTATGCATGCATGAAGAGAACTTTAAATATTTCTTTAATAAACATTCTTTTATACTTTCAGTTTTAAAGCTTTACAGTTGTTATATGTAAAATCTTCACGCTTTACATATGATTTGGTACGTTATGAATGAACGTCGTCAGTCATTGTTTGTGGCCTGTAAAATTGATTGTAAAAAAAATTTTGCAGTATTGAATGGTACGTACTTCTGATACATACGTATTTTTTGTCAAAGATTTTTCTCACACTGAAACAAAAAGTTGTGTTGAATTTATTTTGGACCAAAATTTAACAAAAAGCGCACCGCGCACCAACTAAAGAATTTTTCGCACAACAAATTTAAAAAAGCACCAAAAATGGTGCGAAACGAACCAAGTTGACAACGCTGCTTATAACGTTGCCAACCATTCAATTAATGCTATGATCGAACTGTCATTAAATGTTTCAGTCCATGTCGTTTCACCTAAAAGCAATTTATTTCATAATTTTAAAGTGCTTGTAAGTTCTTTTTTGGCGCTTGTTTTGTTTATATTTCAATAAATAATTTACCAACAATGTACAGAAACCGCAAATTTAACAAAAATGGAAGAACTAAAAGTACTGAGACTAATGAAAACAACAGAGGTCTAAATACGATCGATGAAAATACTACAATTAAAATCCCTGTAAGCATTAACCCATCGTAACATTATTATTTTAAATTATAATTACATATGTTTACTTTTTAGCGGTTAAATGACGAAACAACTAGATTTAGAGATGTGGCTGAAATAGAAGAAATGTTAAGTAGTGAAGAAAATATTCCTGCGTCACAAGAGCCCACACAAAGATACTTGTCTCAGAGAAGTACAATTGCAGCTACGCTTGGGCGGACGCAGTCACGAATTAATAGCTCACAAAGACCTCCCAATACATATTTTGAACTAGCACTAATGAAGGCTGGTGTACAATTAGATGAAGGACAGAATTTTGTATTGGGTAATTAATTTAATACATATTTCAAAAATATATATGTATGTACATATCGACGCCTCCATTCTATAACGTTCTAAGTATACTTAGAACGTTTTTAATGTTCTTGAATTTTTAAATTCTACGTTCTCTAACTTAAATACTGTCAAAAATTGGTTGAGATGCGCCGATCCATTCCGAAGTTATAGGGGAAAATCTACTTAGAATTCACATATAGTCTTAAAAATTTTCCATTCTAAAGTAAGTACACTTAGAATACTTTTGCTTGGAAATTTTTAAATTGTTTTGAAATCTAATTTGACTTAGAATGTTGTGGAAGGGACATTTCTTTACGTTGTGTTTTCTATGTGTACTTGGTATGTTCAGTGTACTTTTTTCAGTTTCTGTAAATGTAGTTAAAAGGTTCTTCCCCGAATTAAAAAAAAAATTTTGTGCGTGTACTATGTATGTTTTATTTTGGAAAAAGTAGTGAACCAAATCGGACGCATAATTTTTTTATTTTCGTGTATAAAATGATTTCGCGTGCAAGAAGAATGATAAATTTGAATAGTTTACCGACGCAGCTCCAAATAAAAAGAGTATGTATGGTGATAGAAAATTGAAAAATAAGAAGAAAAAATAAAATAAAAATATTGGCGCAAACGCTTAGTTTTCGAGTTATGGACGTTTTTAGTTTTCTTAGAAATATGTGATTTGCTTGAAGTTCAGCTTAAACGGTAACGAAAAAAATGCCACCCAATGCAGAATAAAAAAAGAAAAACCCCAAATTAAAATTTAAGGGGGCTCGTGGAGCCCCCTGGAACCAAAAAACTGCCCCGCCCACTTGGTGATTTGGGTAATTTGCTCACGATTGCAAATATGTATTTTGTTTTTGTATTCGCATATTATATTCCTCTTTAGGTTAATTTAAGCATTTTTTAGTTGCAGAAAAGTTTTAGTTAGCGAAGCCGGTGTTTGTTATATCATAGAGGAGAAAATCCTTGCAATACAGAGAATCTGTACTATGCGAAGCCGGTGTTCTGTATACCATGGAGGAGAAAATCCTTCCGCCCGGCCGTAGGCCTGCAATGCAGAGAATCTGTACTATGCGAAGCCGGTGTTCTGTATACCATGGTGGAGAAAACTTCCGCCCGGCCGTAGGCCTGCAATTCAGAGAATCTGTACTATGCGAAGCCGGTGTTCTGCATACCGTGAAGGAGAAAATTCTTCCGCCGGCAATACAGAGAATCTGTACTATGCGGAGCCGGTTTTTTATACCATAGAGGAGACAATCTTTTCGCCCGGCCGAAGGCTGGCTATGCAGTGAAGCTTTAGTTAGTGCAAATTTACATATTTCTATGAAAACTAAAAACGTCCATAACTCGAAAACTAAGCGTTTGCGCCAATATTTGTTTTTTTCTTCTTATTTTTCAATTTTCTATCACCCTACATACTTTTTTTTATTTGGAGCTGCGTCGTGCGGGGCTGTTTTTTGGTTTCAGGGGGCTCCACGGGTCTCAGCCCCCTTAAATTTTAATTTTGGTGTTTTTCTTTTTTTATTCTGAATTGGGTGGAATTTTTTTAATTTTTTTTCGTTGCGCTATAAGCTGAACTTCAAGCAAATCACATACTTCTAAGAAAACTAAAAACGTCCATAACTCGAAAACTAAGCGTTTGCGCCAATATTTTTATTTTATTTTTTCGATTATTTTTAAATTTTCTATCACCCTACATACTTTTTTTTTTATTTGGAGCTGCGTCGGTAAACTAGATTTGTTCCAATTTGGCACAAAATAACGTTAGAGGTATTATTTATCAGATTTCCATGTTATCTGATACAATTAATAAGTTTTTTATTAGGAAAAAGTGAATCAAAAAATATAAGTTCTATAAATATAGTTTATACCAAAGAAAGGGTTAAAGTAGGCAGCAAAGAATCTTGTAAAATGAGATGTTCACAAAGGCTGTCAGAAGATATAAGAATACAAATTTTTCAAAATTTTATAAAAATGACAGCAAAGAACTTCAATGGGCTTTTATAGCAAATTAATAACACTGCACAAAAAAAGTTTGTACAAATGTAGAAAATTCGCGAAAAATGAGTCAAGAAAGTATTTTCTTAGTTATGCAGAAAATGGTATTGAAATAAAAGAACAAGTCTGCAAAACCATATTTATAAATACATTGTCAATATCTCAACAGACAATCGAAACTGTAGTACGCAAAAAGCATTCTAATGCGGGGTTTATATCATCTGACAAAAGAGGAAAACATTCCATGGCAAATAAAATATTAAGTAGAATTAGAGAAATAGTTATAGAGCATATTTACGAGTTTCCTTTAGTAGAATCACACTATTATCGTCAACGAATACAAAAGAAATACTTGGATGGTGAAATATCGTCGGTGACTGAAATGTATCGTTTATATGAAATTTGGTTTTCCGAAAAATCAATTGAAGCCAGTTTAAAAGCGACATTAAGACAATATCGCGATGTTTTTAAAGATTCTTTCAATATTTCATTCTATATTCCAAAAAAGGGTCTATACGACTTGTGCGAAAAGTTCAAAAACTCTGATGAACAAGGGAAAAAGCTTTTTGAGTTTCAATTCAATCACCATTTATTTTGTAAACAAAAATCTAGAGAACTGAAAGATATCGACAAAAAGAGTGTATTGAAAACGATAATGTTATTACAGTGTGCTTTGATTTTCAAAAAAAAATTTTCATCACCTTGTGCTGAAGTGGACACTTTTGACTACAAAAGGAAATTACATGCTTATAACTTTACTATTTTCGAGCTTGGTTCCAATATAGCATCCTGTTTTGTATGGGATGAGACTATTGCAAAGAAAGGCGCGATAGAAGTAGCCACATGCTTATTTAAATTTATATCAACAAAACTTAAAGATTTTGACATAACTAAGTTTAATTTATGGTCTGACAATTGTGGAGGTCAAAACAAAAATAAAATTGTATTCTCTATGTATGTATGGATTTCAAGAAAACTACAAATCGATATCAGTCACAAATAGAAGAATATACACGCCGATAGAATGGTACTCCGTGATAAGAAATGCTAAGCAAACAGCGCCATTATACAATGTAATTGAAATGGACCATGATGATTTTTTGGATTTGAAGCAATTTGCTGCTATAACAAATTGGACAAAAAAAAATATACAAAATGAAAAAGTATGTCTATCAAAAATCCGAGAAATAAAAGTATATAAAGAACATATAACATTATAAATATGAATTTGATGAGAATTTCAAAGAAATACAGATATGTATATGATGAAAGTAGAAAGAGAAGAAGAGAAAATAATTTTTTTTTAGAAGAAATACCAAAAGCATACATATCCGGATTTCCTATAACGGAAGAAAAACGTAAAGTCTTGTATTTCTGTGTGACTAAAATTTAATTCCAAAATTTCTAAGGCCAACTTAATGGAACTTTAATGGAAAAGAATATGTAGTCGAGTCAGATAATGACGACTAAATAATAAAATGTAGTTTCTACTTATTTAATATTATACTGAATTAATTTTGTCTCTGTTATCTTTATTCTTATAATTATTTTTAAGTAACCTTGGATTTATGTTATAAATACTTTTTATTTGAACTGAATTATTATACGTATTTAATTTTCTGTTTAGTTTTATGAATAAGTAAAATTAATTTAAAAAGTTAAAAATTGTTTTTTTTTTTTATAAAAAACTGTAACTAAAAAATCATCTATGTTGGAAAATATAATTTTCCCAAATATGTGTCCAAACTATAATATTATCTGTATAAATAAGTGATTAACTTAAATACAATAGACCTATAAAAACATGCTAAGTACACTTAGACGACCAATCGTCAATATTTTCTCCGTGCTAAAACATTCTATGTCATTTTTAGCTAGGATCCAATTTAAATTTGTGAATTCAGAAACTACTATAAAAAATCTACTCAAATTTTACTAAAAACAGTGAAAGTATCAATGGCGTATCTTATATAGTTTACTAGATATCGCGTGAAAACTTTGAGAGCAAATAACTCAAAACACACTTTTTCGACTTAGAATGTTATAGAACGGAGGCGTCGATATATTAAATTAAATTCATTTGTATTGCATTTAGCTTGTGACCACGTCTCGTTTGTTAATAAATTGCGTTGTTTGCTGGACAAAAATCAAAATTTTCAAGACAACTTGAACATGTTCATATTGGGTCTTCGCGATGCTTGGTCCAAATATGCCATAAAATTACTATCGGGATGCACTATAAGCATTCCGGGTGATGAAAGTGTTTATCAATCTCAAGATAGTATGATTGTAAACTTTTTTATGATCGATTTTTTGCGTGACAAGGTCCTGGAATTGCTTTTGGTAGAAATTAAAATAGCTGCCTGTCAAAGGGTACAAACTTCTAAATCAACAGATAATTCTATACCGATATTGCCTCTAATGCTGTCTCAGTTGCAGTATGTTGCCAGTACTCATAGTGAAATTATTTACGAACATATTAAAAATAATTTCGAAAATGCTTTAGAACTGTCCAAATGGGATATAATTGCTAGTGCTGAATTAATATTGGATTCTAGCAAACATGACGATTTTGCAAAAATGTTGCTGTAAGTTTATTCTTTCATTGGCAAATTAGATTACATTTTGATTGTATTCATGCATCTTACTAGAGATAATATGGCCAATAGCAAGGAGCTTTTTAAAAATATAACCATACAAACATTAACAAATTTAAGTTTGAGTCCTCAGATGCAAGGAAAACTGCGTAGTAAGGTGTTGGCTTATATCAAGGAAGAACAATGTCCTAAAGCGGTGAGTTTTAAGAGTAAAAATAAAATAATATTTTAACCATGTTTTGTGTGGGTATTTATATATTGTGTAAGCGTTATGTTATAAAGTTTAGATATAAACTAATATTAATGTAGAAATGATTTATTCGTCTGGGTGCTACATTTGTAAAATGAAGTGAAATTTTCATTAAGTTTAATTTAATTTAAGCGAAAATGATTTGAAAAGTAAAATATAATTTCCAGTTTGGTTCATCGTAGAATAAAGGTTTCACTTTTTTCTAGAACGCCATGAAAATTTCTATGTGGAATTGAAAACGATTTCAGTTTCACTTTGTATTGGAATATGGAACCTAGGCGATTGTAATCCTTTTGAATTTTCCTAATACAACATGGAAATTATTAAAAATACAAAAATGCAAGTAACGCTCGATTTTTAATATATTGATTTGCGGATAGCTTTCTATGATATAATATATTTACGTCTTTTTTATATGTATTTTGAAGTTAAGCATATTTTATCCAATTTTCTTTAATTTGTTGTCTTTTTGAATTGTAGACGATACCATTACTAATAAAATTTTTGCTAAAGATTTTGTCCGAAAACAATGAAGAAAGCATGAAAGAGGTAAAAATTATAATATTTATTATTATATGTATGTATGTATAAATAAAATGTTATTTATTGTTGGACATCAATCCCTAGTTAATTAACACATTACGTGAAATTCTACACTGGCGAGAAGATTCTTCTGCTGGTTCATTGGCCAAAGATAAGCAACTACAATTGGAACTATTTGGCTACATAGAACAAGGACTAACCCGTTCGAAGCAATTCTATTCGATATGGCAAAAATCAATATCAACATTGGCTTCCACGCAATTTAAGTATAGCCATTATAAAATTACTTATTTATAATATCTTTCTAACTAATAAAATAATTTCAATAGACCTATAGATTTCATAATTGTATTGTTGCTTATACATATACGAGACGATAATTCTTTGTATTTGGAAAACGTGGTAAGTTTCGAGAATAATAATATTGGAGTATAATAATTGCACGTTTTATTTTGTTTCTATTGTAAGCTACGTCGTCATATCAAACAATTGTCCACTTCCATTGTTCAAGAAATTCGTAATAAATATGCTCCCGTATTGGAACAACACTGGCATATACTAATGCAAATAATTAATTTGTATTTGCGTGATAAACATAAAACTGTGGTCGACTTTGCAAGAACATGCTGTGGGTATGTAATCGAAGGTGATTTCTATAAAATTTCTGAACTAAAAGAATTTCTTTTGCAGAACATTTTTTGAAATTTCGGAATCCGTACAAAAATCTATATTAAAGAAATTGTTACAATTAACATGTGAGAAATCCAATCAGAACACTACAAATTTTGCTTTACAAATGCTCAAAGATTTATGGCAATTATATCCTAAAATTTTACATAACTGGGGCATGTTGTTATTAGTAAGTATAATCAGTATTTTTAACTGCTGCTCAACTATGTTCATAAATATTATGTAAATAATATTACAAATGATTTTATAAAAGTCGCCTGCCTCTTTTGTCATAGTATAGCATATTGTATGTCTCTCATTTCAGCCTTTCTTAGATTATATACATGAAATGTCATTGTCACAAACGCGTATCGTTATGGAATTATTATCGTCGATAGCATTTCCATCACCAACTATAGATGAATGTATAACTTTGCAGGATCAAATTGATATGTTGGTTAAAAAACAAATAATCAACAGAAATATATTGTAAGTAAATTCGAGTAAATTAAATTGCATGATGTTATCAAAAATACTTCAAGTCGCAAGGTTACGAAATCAAAATTGATGTCTCTGGTTTATTATATTTTATCATCTTAATGTTTGTTTAAAAACATTTAAAATGTTATATTTTTAGTGTAAAGAAGCAAGGCATCATTGGAGCAGTACAACTGATAGATTGTATAGCTCGCATCGAACAATATGTAATTGAAGCAGACGATTTTGATACAACATTTAGTTCCATTAGCGATATACCAGATGGAAGGGGTAAAATAGCAGCTAAATATATAGGCAAGTGAAAATTAAGAATTTTTAACTGTTATATCTCAGAGACTTATAAACCACATTAGCTGATTTTCAATAGCGATAACTAAATTTTTCCCTGGTTTTGTAAAAAATAAAAATAAAATACATTTGAATGTATTGTACTTTAATAATGTTTTGTTTTTGCATATAGAACGCATACAATCATCTACGATACATTCTCCAGAATTATTAGCTCTATTCTATGATGAGCTTGCCATTGTTTGTTCTGCTGGCCGAACAGACCGTGCTAATGGTCTTCAATTGGATATACCTTTTGTCATATGGCTATGTGAACTAATTACATTTTATTTTCAAAATAGTTTTGTTGCTGAACATAGTCCTGGCAAAATAGAGTAAGTTCGAGTTATAATAATTTAGTTGATTTTTTTAGTCATAATATGTTTTATATTCATTTAGTGGCATTCCGTTGTCTTATATGAAATGCATAAATTCTCTTTCCGATACAAATACGGAAGATCAACAAAGTGAATTGCCACAGATTGCAATAAATATTAGTGAATTGGTTTTAAGGCCCCCGAATGAGTATGCGTCTATCTATTGTATATATTTAATTTTAGTATGCTTTAATTATGACTTACATTTTAGAGCCACTTCTTCGATTATCGTACTATCGCCGCTTTTTAATTTTGTTCGTGCTCTACACATGCTGCGTTATGAAGGTAGTTTGGAGATAATAAACGCTTTGCTAGGTTGTGCTATAATTTTGCCAACGTTCTTTGATGATGAGAATGCTGACGCTATTTTTTTCGATTATGACGAAGAGGTACAGAAGAAAATACTCGATATCTATTTTCATTGTGTTAATTGGATACGAGAAACAGTTAGTTCTTTTGCAACACAACGTGAGCCAATGATCCGACAAAAAGTATTGCAACGTTTGGCTGATCTCATAAACATTGAGAATAAAATAAGACAGTTACTACAGAAGGCTCCTTCAGATTATATACCACCACAGTGTGAATTTATTACAGGACAAAACACCACAACAACTACTGGTAAATCTGGAATTAAATCTCGTTCTGGTGGTAATGGACCCAACAGCAATAAAAATTCAAACAAAACAAAAGCTATTCAAAATGATACAGAAATACTGAACTTAAGTGATACAAATTTAAACGAAACAACACGAGTTGGCGACTTAACAGCGAAACTGGCGGGTGCTAGTAAAGTAAAGTCTTGCACAAAAACTAATTATGAAAATGTGTATGGTCCCAAAGAAATTTACAGGTTCGTTGCTATAATATGTTTACCATTTTTATTTGTACGAATTAATATAATAATACATTATACTTTTTTAGACAAATGGACACTAATATTGTATTAGTTTTGAAAGAAAAACTAGATATAAAGCACCCTTTGCCCGCAGAGTATGTTGGTTATCGTATGGGTTTATTAGAGTTTCGTTTTATTTTAACAGATATTGTAAGCAAATTAGAATCTGTTGTGGGCATACAAAAATTTCAAAGCGAACAGTCATTACAATATATAGCTAAACCTGGCTATTTTATGTGTGATTTGTCAGATTTCATAGAAGTGATTGGAGAAAACATGAAAACTGTAAGTTGCTATGAAAAATGTACAATAAGTTAAAAATAAACAAATATAGAATTGCTACGTTTACAAGGTTTACAAGGGTAGTTTAGTATGAAGAGTTAATTCTTTGGTATATGTGCAAAAAAATAAGAAATTTATATTACTGTTCTAACAAGTATTCTCTATTATTCTCATAGATATCTTCAGCCATAAATGTCAAACTTGAGGAAGTTCAAAAAATTCATAGTCATCCTGATTTGTTTACGGAGGAGTTTAATTTATTAAAAGTATGTTTTGGGTTGTGTCTACGTTTATTGGTGGCGTTTTTCTCTTGGTCTGAATGGTTTATTAGTGAACATCGTGTTAATAAATTAAGAGGTAAAAAATATACATATTTCCACAATTTTAAATATATTTTTTCCCATTCAGATTCCCTTTTAGTTTTAATGGATCGGACTCAATTTCAGCGTTTAAAAGACAAGCCAGCATCTATATTAGCAGTTCAGGTTTTCAATATTTTAATAAAATATGAAACATCTATAGTTGACCTGAAATCAGCTGTTTATTTGTATCAGTTGATGGTTATATTAAATTTACTTTCAGACAAAAACTCTAAAACAAATCAATCTCAAGAAATAAGTATGTAATATAAATTTACATCGTGCCACAACAAAAGGAGCTATGTGTAACATATTGGTTGTCCATCTACTTACAAAACAATTTCCAAATATGTCTTAAGAAACATTTTTTTTGGTCTTGAAAAACACATACCTTTTTTTGTAGGCGAAGCTACGACTATTTGTTATATGTACATATGCGTATCGTTTATAAAACTTCATATAATTTCACTTACTAGGATCTTTGTGTCGTACATTATTGTGTCGTAAATGGTTTAATTATGATGGCTTATTGGAAAAAGGTGCTCAATGTAATATTTATTTAGACGAGCTAATAAAAGGCTTTCTACGTGATTCCGAGTTTAAAAGACAACGTGAAATATTACGAATTGTGAGAGAAGAATCAAAATCACTAAATGGCAAAGATAGCTCACTAAAATCGTTTCCTAATTTTAAAAAGTAAGCATATTTTTATTATCATTAATGTAAATATAGAAATAATTGAATTTTTCTCTTATATTTAAGAGCTAATTTTCCATTATTTTTCCGTGGACTATGTGAGATCCTTATAACATCTTTAAATCAAAAGTTAATCACAAATTCCTTGGAATCAATTGATAAACTAGAATTTTGGGAATCAAGTAGCAAAATTTTAAATATGTTATTGGAAGTTGTGCAAGGTTTGGATATACCTAGAAATTTTCAAATTTTTCTCAAGGTAAATATTCATATGTTTAATTTTTCATAATATGCATTTATATGTATTTATTAGATTTTCTTTTATATCCCCAGCATTCCCATTTATATTTGAAACTTGTTCTACAACATGGCTTAATTGTCTTCGAACAATATTTAAGACAGAATCCCGAACGTGTTTGTGAGTTGATAAAAACTATGCAAACTACTACTAGATTTTTACATCACCTTTGCTGCCATTCTAAGGTAAAAACAAAGCAATAATAATATTAATATATATTTAAAATAAAATCAACATTTTATTTTATTTTTAGGCCATTAAAAACACAGCTATTGTCAGTCAGATTCCATTTTTACGTGAAACAGTGGAGAACTATGTATTTCGCGTTAAAGCCCTACTTACGGCCAATAAATGTGCATCCGTTTTTTCTATGGGTAATTTAAAAAATAAAGATTTGCATGGAGACGATTTAGTATCGCAAGTGAGTTTCTTAAACATTTTTCAAATATTTAATATGTAACTGGTTTATAAAATGTATTTTAGTCTGGTACCTTGAGTACTGTAACTGGTCAAGATAGTGATGAGGAAATACCGGATGATGACGTTAGTGTAGATGAAACAATAATGGGAAATGATGATACGGAAAATACACGAAATGATACGGAAAATCGTAGCAAATCGTCTTCAAGAAGTAAATGTTTTTAAATAAATCAGAATGAATTGAAAACGCCATTATATTATATTAGTACAGTGGTTTCCCGGTTTAACGTATACTCAATTTAACGAACAGTCATATTCTTTCCATTGAGTACCTTATATTACCAACAAATGAAAATGTCATGCCATTTTTGCAAAAAAGTTAAAAATTTTTGAATTAATATATGAAATGTAATCTATTAAAATAAGTCAACAATTGTTATGAACAAAATTAGTAAAAACTATAAATTATATTTCTGTGGCAATAAGTAATAATGGATTAAGTTAACATAAGTGCTTTTTCATTTTATTACATATTCTTATTCTCTTCTTCACGATCTATCACTCAGCTAAATTTCAATTATAAAATGTCATTATTAATAAAACTATAAGCATTTGTATTTTAACTTAAGTCTTTTTGGAAAATAATACATAAGCCATAACATCTGAGCTCAACTTAATTTTTTTTATGGTGGATACATTAATTTAAAATGTTTGAGCATTAAAACTTATGTACACTTAAGTTCAATAACTAACAGCCCATTCAAATTATTCCTCATAAAAAAACCTCATATTTGACTAAGCTTTAACAACACGAAAACATCCTTTAATTTTGTCTTCTTAAGTGATCATGAGTTCTTATAACAGAATTGCATTTTTACGATATTTTAAATCTTTATTTTTTGCAAAACATCTTAACTCTGCTTAGGCTATTATGTTAAAATGCAGTTACAAAAATACGGTTCTTAACTGCTGTTAGGTTCATTTTAGTGTGTGTGCTTGTGGAATTTTTTCAAAACAAGCTGTTGTGTTCACTTTTCAGACAGTGTTGGCTTGAATAACATCATAGAGAAATGGATAATAATAATAATAATATTATATTTGAAAGTGTGTTAATTAATGCTATATTAAATGATAATACATGTGCTGATAATAATACTAATATAGAAGTTACATTTTGTGATACTTTGTGTACTGATAATAATTCCAATATCGATGTTGATGCTAATAATACGGAAAATGAACATGATACAAGTGCTGATCTGAATTCAATATCAAGTAACACTGTTGATGATACTGCAAGTATTCTTGTAATTTTAGACATTTATTGTTTGAAATTATTAATGATTTGAATTAAGCAGAACACATCAAGTGTTGCGGATACTGCAGCACCGTCAAGGAAACATGCAAAAAAATTGAGAAACGAGGGAAAATCTTATATTTCAAAGGCCGGAAAAATAGTTCCCGAGCGTGTACTGCGCAAGTTGGAACCATGCAGGAAAAACTGCGATGGTAAAATATCTTACGACCAGCAAAAAGAAATACATAAGAATTATTGGTCGCACGGATCATATCGTTTGCGCAGAGCTGCTGTTGCTGGATTAATGGAAGTGCAGCAGACTTAAATTATTAAGAGGTTTAAGACCGAAGTAAACTCAAGAAAAAGAGATCATTATTACAATTATTTTTTAGAAATTAATGGTGGAAAAATATCAGTGTGCCAAAAATGTTTTAGATATACTTTGTGCGAGTCACAACAATTTATTAAATCAGTTGCTAAAGCAAAAATTAGTGGAACTGGATTTATGGATAAACGTGGGAAACATCGAAATGCCAGAAAATTATCGTCTGATAAAGAAAACGAAATTTATGAATTCATAAAGAATTTTCCATCATATGAGTCACACTATAGTCGACGTGATACATCATTGCGTTATCTTCCAAGTGATCTATCTGTGGCAGCAATGTATCGTTATATTGCGAGAAATACGACCATTCTGTATCGTTATCCACTTTTTCAATGCTGTTTAATAAAATGGGATTGAAATTTAAAAAACCGAAGCTGGATACTTGCCATAAATGCGACTTATTTCAACATAAAATAAGTATTGCTACACCTTATGAAGTTTATTCTCTAAAGGCAGAACAAGCAAATCATCACAATGAAGCACAACAAGCATATGACTCGAAAAAAGCTGATAAGGTAAAAGCAATGAATGATGTTTCACTTAAGATATTTTGTTTTGATCTTCAGCAATGTCTGCCACACCAATGTTGAGGACTTCGTTATCGTTTTACAAACGACCATTATGGACATTCAATTTAACTGCACATGACCTTGTGTCTAATCAACCAATATGCTACATGTGGCATGAAGCTTTAGCAAAAAGAGGTGGTAATGAGATAGCTTCTTGTGTTTTCAACCATCTTTTAAATATAGACTCTAATACAAAACACGCAGTTTTTTATAGTGACTGCTGTCCAGGTCAAACTAAAAATAGTTACGTTTCAACTATGTTTGCAATTTTTACGCAAATGGATAACAATTTAACAAATTAACTGGTCACACTCACATGGAAGGTGATAGCGACCAATGATAAAAACAATGATAAAAATCCACCATCCTCGCGATTGGTATCAATTTATTCGATCAACTGGATTGAGAAAACAATTTTTAGTTACGGAAATGGATCAAAACAATATATTTGATTTTGGAAACGCTGCTAAACAGTTATTTACTTGGCGGAAAGTTGACAATGCTGGAGAAAATTATAATTGGAATGAAATCAATTGGTTCAGATTTACCAAAGAATTTGGGAAAGTATATTTTAAAAAATCGCTCAATGAAGAAGATCCATTCAAATTTATCAATATACAAAAGCGGGGATTCAATAGTGTGAAAATTAATGATTTAAAAATATGTTATGAGGGACCAATACAAATAAACGCTAATAAGAAAAAGGATTTATTAGATATGTTACCTCTTGTTGACGAAGTATATAGAGACTTCTAAATATAAAAATTTGAATACAAAAAATACGCCAGATTTTCATCCAGATTTAACTGAAAATGATGGCAGTTATGAGTGATTACTTATATGTATATATTATATTTATTAATGTGTCTAAATGTGAATAATTTTTTTTAACTTAATATTTTATAAAAATTGTTTGTTTTCAATAAATTATTTTTTTTAGTTGTTTCTAATACATATTTCTAATGGCTTAAAAAAATTATCTTATCTCAGGTTTTCCACATTTTTCAATTTAACCTAAAGCACTTTATCAGGTATGTGATGGAAATCGAAAACGAAAACGAGTGAATTTTAGAAGTTAATTTTTTCGTAATATTTCTGTATTGAAACAGTTTTATCCCACAAAATATAAAGATAATTTGCAATTAAAGTGAATCTTAAAACAAAAATTTTAAAAATTTGATATGAAATACTTTAAAATGGACTCACTCGTTTTCGTTTTCGATTTCCATCACATACCTGTATATCAATAAAAATATTTTGCCTTTCAATATAGTAGCTTAAGTTCACTTTAGTTTTTATTTTTCTGCCAATGGATTTTTTCATAACATCTTAACTAAAAAACAACGAATATTAACTAATAAAATATTTTTTTTTTCAATAAAATTAACAGTTTGTTTTAAATAAATGTGAATCTTTTTCTGTGGCTAAAAATCTATATATATAAAATTCAATGTATGTATGTATGTAACTTATGGACTCCAAAACGGCTGAGCCGATTTTGATGAAATTTTCACAGCATGTTAGTGTGACTCTGGAAGGAATCATAGGCTATATGAAGTTTTGATTGTACAAACGGGGGTGGCACCGCCAATAAAACCCAAATATTTAAATCGCCATATTTTGGACATTTTTTGACCTACATCAATGATATGTGGTACATATGGAATCGGCATAATTAGGAATACGTACCAGGAGAAAAGTGGGTGGGACCACGCCCCTTTTTAGGAAAATTGAAAAATCGTAATATAGTCTTAACTACTGGACCGATCGTCATTAAATTTTCACAATAGGATATTCTTACGAAATAATAAATTCTTGACTATGTAAGTGGACAAAGGGGCTTGGTCTCGCCTAAAGCATTGCAATAAATACATTAAAATTAAATAAATAAATGTTTGTAAATATATAAATACGTTTTATTTTATGACGAGGGGGGGGGGGGGTAGCAAAGCACACCGGGTTTAGCTAGTTGTATATAAAAACCAAACACAATTTATTTTAGACAAAACCCTTAATATCTCAAAACACGAAATTTCGACTTAAGCCATTATTAATTATTGCCACAGATTTGTAACATTTGAAATAAAAATTGTATTGTTACATTGAAAAAATTTAGCACTTATTTGTTCTTCTGTAGAACATTTTAGCTCATAGTTTTAGCATATTTTGAAATTTAGGAGAAAAATACAAAAAACATAAAATCTTTTAATAATAGAACATTTAAGCCTTTAACGCCTAAGACCGTCTATAGACGGTCATCAGTAAGATGAGTATTATAAAAAAACGGTTTACTCCACGCTGTTGGTACGTAAATATGCTAATTGAGCAAAAAATTATCAATATAATGGTACAAATTAAATTGCAATAAATGAAAACGTGTGACAGAAAAATCAATCTTATCAGAAATTTAGTGAAAAAAGTCGTAAAAATTGCTTGTAAATTTAGTGAAAATTAAATTTTAAAAAATAATACATTCTGCTTATTGCATTGAACCTGTATTTTTTTGGTAAGTCATTTAAATGTTTACTGTCATATTACATACTTACATGTCTAGAATAAAAAAAAGCAAGAATATTGATTCAATGCTAAGTTTTGTGAACACCGTCTGTAGACGGTCTTAGGTACTTAATTGAAAAATATTCTGGCGTTTTTACTAGAGTAAGAAATAATTGACTACTTGTTTTTTGGACTATAAACTAAGAGATCATCAACAGACAAGATGTCAGCTCAAGATGGAGAAAACCGGCATCCCCATAGAGCTAAAAGAATAAAACTTTATTCGTTAAGTGACCAAAAAATAGCTAATTTTATGGATTTAATAAAAGCCACATTATGTATTTTGACAATTTTTATACGTTATGCTGTACCTAAGAGCGCGCGGTATTTACAGCCTTGACACAGTAAGACCAAATCGGGTTCCTAATTGCAAACTTCCAATGGACAAGGATGATGAACTCAGAAAAGAGCCACGTGGTTTTCTACGGAATTTATTGGAAGTGCTTATGGGGTGGATATGTCAAAAGTTTCCAATGAAGCAATTTAGTCAACCAGCCGTCTAAAATTGGACGCTATAACCATATCGACTGCCCACAGATCATCCGTGAATATAATGCGCACATGGCAGTTGTAGACTTAATAGTATCATATATGGGTCGCAATTGTCTCAAAATTAAAACCCAGGACATGGCAACCAGATTATTTTATCATTTGCTTGACATGACTATAACAATAAATATGGAAACACCATGTCAATGTATGAATTTCGCTTGAGAGCTCTGCGCTTCCATCAAGAGACGATCAGTTGTCGTTGTCATTTGTTGAAAATCCATCTTGTATCTCTTGTGTTGGGAGAAAAGTCGTTCATCCGGTAAATAGTGTAAGATTCGACAAAAGCAATCATTATCCTCAATGGAGTTCAAAAAAATCTTGTAAACTTTGCAAAAAATCAGATACACACACATTTTGTACCAAATACAACCAAATAATACCAGACAAAAAACTGTTTTATACGATACCATATGGATACATAATGTACGAGTATTTTATTTGAAAACGTATATTATGTAATTCAAAAAATTTAAAATAAAACTCATATTCTTTCATTAAATCCTCATATTTGATTTATTTTTGAAAATATTTTTTTTCCGTTTAGCTACTAAGACCGTCTATAGACGGTCTTTCTTGTTTTTGTCCTGGAGCTCTCCAGGAGTATTTTTTTCTGAATTGGAACTGAAATACGTAATTTCCAGCAGAAATACATGCTAGAACAAAAATTTATTTCTGCAATTTAATCGTATTTCAATTTCAGGTATTAAGGGTTAATAGAAAATTCATTTTAAACCCACAGACTCTCATTTATTTGTAATTAAATAAGAGTGATTTGTACAGCATACTTTACGGTGGTATATTATATAGAAATTACCTAAGACTCAAATTTTGTATGGGATTTCGAAAAAAATTTTCTCCTATCAAAATTCTGAGTCTATATTCGGATTCAGTGTGCGGGTTCACGGTGAATAGGTGTTTCCAGCCCAATCGGACGGCAAATTTAGGAGAAAAATGCAAAAAACATAAAATCTTTTATTAATAGAAAATTCATTTTAAACATCTATACATACACTGACTCTCATTTATTTGCAATTAAATGAGAATGATATACCATACTTTACGGTGGTATATTATATAGAAATTACATAGGACTCAAATATTGTATGGGATTTGGAAAAAATTTTCTCCTATCAAAATTCTGAGTCTATATTCGGGTTCAGCGTGTGGGTTCACGGTGAATAGGTGTTTCCAGCCCAATCGGACGGCAAATTTAGGAGAAAAATGCAAAAAACATAAAATCTTTTATGAATAGAAAATTCATTTTAAACATCTATACATACACAGACTCATTTATTTGTAATTAAATGAGAGTTATTTGTACAGCATACTTTACGGTGGTATATTACATAGGACTCAAATTTTGTATGGGATTTCGGAAAAAATTTTGTCCTATCAAAATTCTGAGTCTATATTCGGATTCAGCGTGTGGGTTTACGGTGAATAGGTGTTTCCAGCACAATCGGACGGCAAATTTAGGAGAAAAATGCAAAAAACATAAAATCTTTTATTAATAGAAAATATATTTTAAGCATCTATACATACACAGACTCTCATTTATTTGTAATGAAAAGAGAGTGATTTGTACAGCATACTTTACGGTGGTATATTATATAGAAATTACCTAAGACTCAAATTTTGTATGGGATTTCGAAAAAAATTTTCTCCTATCAAAATTCTGAGTCTATATTCGGATTCAGTGTGCGGGTTCACGGTGAATAGGTGTTTCCAGCCCAATCGGACGGCAAATTTAGGAGAAAAATGCAAAAAACATAAAATCTTTTATTAATAGAAAATTCATTTTAAACATCTATACATACACAGACTCATTTATTTGTAATTAAATGAGAGTTATTTGTACAGCATACTTTACGGTGGTATATTACCTAGGACTCAAATTTTGTATGGGATTTCGGAAAAAATTTTGTCCTATCAAAATTCTGAGTCTATATTCGGATTCAGCGTATGGGTTCACGGTGAATAGGTGTTTCCAGCCCAATCGGACAGCAAATTTAGGAGAAAAATGCAAAAAACATAAAATCTTTTATTAATAGAAAATATATTTTAAGCATCTATACATACACAGACTCTCATTTATTTGTAATGAAAAGAGAGTGATTTGTACAGCATACTTTACGGTGGTGTATTATATAGAAATTACCTAAGACTCAAATTTTGTATGGGATTTCGAAAAAAATTTTCTCCTATCAAAATTCTGAGTCTATATTCGGATTCAGTGTGTGGGTTCACGGTGAATAGGTGTTTCCAGCCCAATCGGACGGCAAATTTAGGAGAAAAATGCAAAAAACATAAAATCTTTTATTAATAGAAAATTCATTTTAAACATCTATACATACACAGACTCATTTATTTGTAATTAAATGAGAGTTATTTGTACAGCATACTTTACGGTGGTATATTACCTAGGACTCAAATTTTGTATGGGATTTCGAAAAAAATTTTGTCCTATCAAAATTCTGAGTCTATATTCGGATTCAGCGTATGGGTTCACGGTGAATAGGTGTTTCCAGCCCAATCGGACAGCAAATTTAGGAGAAAAATGCAAAAAACATAAAATCTTTTATTAATAGAAAATATATTTTAAGCATCTATACATACACAGACTCTCATTTATTTGTAATGAAAAGAGAGTGATTTGTACAGCATACTTTACGGTGGTATATTATATAGAAATTACCTAAGACTCAAATTTTGTATGGGATTTCGAAAAAAATTTTCTCCTATCAAAATGCTGAGTCTATATTCGGATTCAGTGTGTGGGTTCACGGTGAATAGGTGTTTCCAGCCCAATCGGACGGCAAATTTAGCAGAAAAATGCAAAAAACATAAAATCTTTTATTAATAGAAAATTCATTTTAAACATCTATACATACACTGACTCTCATTTATTTGCAATTAAATGAGAATGATATACCATACTTTACGGTGGTATATTATATAGAAATTACATAGGACTCAAATATTGTATGGGATTTGGAAAAAATTTTCTCCTATCAAAATTCTGAGTCTATATTCGGATTCAGCGTGTGGGTTCACGGTGAATAGGTGTTTCCAGCCCAATCGGACGGCAAATTTAGGAGAAAAATGCAAAAAACATAAAATCTTTTATGAATAGAAAATTCATTTTAAACATCTATACATACACCGACTCATTTATTTGTAATTAAATGAGAGTTATTTGTACAGCATACTTTACGGTGGTATATTACCTAAGACTCAAATTTTGTATGGGATTTCGGAAAAAATTTTGTCCTATCAAAATTCTGAGTCTATATTCGGATTCAGCGGGTGGGTTTACGGTGAATAGGTGTTTCCAGCACAATCGGACGGCAAATTTAGGAGAAAAATGCAAAAAACATAAAATCTTTTATTAATAGAAAATATATTTTAAGCATCTATACATACACAGACTCTCATTTATTTGTAATGAAAAGAGAGTGATTTGTACAGCATACTTTACGGTGGTATATTATATAGAAATTACCTAAGACTCAAATTTTGTATGGGATTTCGAAAAAAATTTTCTCCTATCAAAATTCTGAGTCTATATTCGGATTCAGTGTGTGGGTTCACGATGAATAGGTGTTTCCAGCCCAATCGGACGGCAAATTTAGGAGAAAAATGCAAAAAACATAAAATCTTTTATTAATAGAAAATTCATTTTAAACATCTATACATACACAGACTCATTTATTTGTAATTAAATGAGAGTTATTTGTACAGCATACTTTACGGTGGTATATTACCTAGGACTCAAATTTTGTATGGGATTTCGGAAAAAATTTTGTCCTATCAAAATTCTGCGTCTATATTCGGATTCAGCGTATGGGTTCACGGTGAATAGGTGTTTCCAGCCCAATCGGACAGAAAATTTAGGAGAAAAATGCAAAAAACATAAAATCTTTTATTAATAGAAAATATATTTTAAGCATCTATACATACACAGACTCTCATTTATTTGTAATGAAAAGAGAGTGATTTGTACAGCATACTTTACGGTGGTATATTATATAGAAATTACCTAAGACTCAAATTTTGTATGGGATTTCGAAAAAAATTTTCTCCTATCAAAATTCTGAGTCTATATTCGGATTCAGTGTGTGGGTTCACGGTGAATAGGTGTTTCCAGCCCAATCGGACGGCAAATTTAGGAGAAAAATGCAAGAAACATAAAATCTTTTATTAATAGAAAATTCATTTTAAACATCTATACATACACAGACTCATTTATTTGTAATTAAATGAGAGTTATTTGTACAGCATACTTTACGGTGGTATATTACCTAGGACTCAAATTTTGTATGGGATTTCGGAAAAAATTTTGTCCTATCAAAATTCTGAGTCTATATTCGGATTCAGCGTATGGGTTCACGGTGAATAGGTGTTTCCAGCCCAATCGGACAGCAAATTTAGGAGAAAAATGCAAAAAACATAAAATCTTTTATTAATAGAAAATATATTTTAAACATCTATACATACACAGACTCTCATTTATTTGTAATGAAAAGAGAGTGATTTGTACAGCATACTTTACGGTGGTATATTATATAGAAATTACCTAAGACTCAAATTTTGTATGGGATTTCGAAAAAAATTTTCTCCTATCAAAATTCTGAGTCTATATTCGGATTCAGCGTATGGGTTCACGGTGAATAGGTGTTTCCAGCCCAATCGGACAGCAAATTTAGGAGAAAAATGCAAAAAACATAAAATCTTTTATTAATAGAAAATATATTTTAAGCATCCATACATACACAGACTCTCATTTATTTGTAATGAAAAGAGAGTGATTTGTACAGCATACTTTACGGTGGTATATTATATAGAAATTACCTAAGACTCAAATTTTGTATGGGATTTCGAAAAAAATTTTCTCCTATCAAAATTCTGAGTCTATATTCGGATTCAGTGTGTGGGTTCACGGTGAATAGGTGTTTCCAGCCCAATCGGACAGCAAATTTAGGAGAAAAATGCAAAAAACATAAAATCTTTTATTAATAGAAAATTCATTTTAAACATCTATACATACACAGACTCATTTATTTGTAATTAAATGAGAGTTATTTGTACAGCATACTTTACGGTGGTATATTACCTAGGACTCAAATTTTGTATGGGATTTCGGAAAAAATTTTGTCCTATCAAAATTCTGAGTCTATATTCGGATTCAGCGTATGGGTTCACGGTGAATAGGTGTTTCCAGCCCAATCGGACAGCAAATTTAGGAGAAAAATGCAAAAAACATAAAATCTTTTATTAATAGAAAATATATTTTAAACATCTATACATACACAGACTCTCATTTATTTGTAATGAAAAGAGAGTGATTTGTACAGCATACTTTACGGTGGTATATTATATAGAAATTACCTAAGACTCAAATTTTGTATGGGATTTCGAAAAAAATTTTCTCCTATCAAAATTCTCAGTCTATATTCGGATTCAGTGTGTGGGTTCACGGTGAATAGGTGTTTCCAGCCCAATCGGACGGCAAATTTAGCAGAAAAATGCAAAAAACATAAAATCTTTTATTAATAGAAAATTCATTTTAAACATCTATACATACACAGACTCATTTATGTGTAATTAAATGAGAGTTATTTGTACAGACTCATTTATTTGTAATTAAATGAGAGTTATTTGTACAGCATACTTTACGGTGGTATATTACCTAGGACTCAAATTTTGTATGGGATTTCGGAAAAAATTTTGTCCTATCAAAATTCTGAGTCTATATTCGGATTCAGCGTGTGGGTTTACGGTGATTAGGTGTTTCCAGCACAATCGGATGGCAAATTTAGGAGAAAAATGCAAAAAACATAAAATCTTTTATTAATAGAAAATATATTTTAAGCATCTATACATACACAGACCCTCATTTATTTGTAATGAAAAGAGAGTGATTTGTACAGCATACTTTACGGTGGTATATTATATAGAAATTACCTAAGACTCAAATTTTGTATGGGATTTCGAAAAAAATTTTCTCCTATCAAAATTCTGAGTCTATATTCGGATTCAGTGTGTGGGTTCACGGTGAATAGGTGTTTCCAGCCCAATCGGACGGCAAATTTAGGAGAAAAATGCAAAAAACATAAAATCTTTTATTAATAGAAAATTCATTTTAAACATCTATACATACACAGACTCATTTATTTGTAATTAAATGTGAGTTATTTGTACAGCATACTTTACGGTGGTATATTACCTAGGACTCAAATTTTGTATGGGATTTCGGAAAAAATTTTGTCCTATCAAAATTCTGAGTCTATATTCGGATTCAGCGTATGGGTTCACGGTGAATAGGTGTTTCCAGCCCAATCGGACAGCAAATTTAGGAGAAAAATGCAAAAAACATAAAATCTTTTATTAATAGAAAATATATTTTAAGCATCTATACATACACAGACTCTCATTTGTTTGTAATGAAAAGAGAGTGATTTGTACAGCATACTTTACGGTGGTATATTATATAGAAATTACCTAAGACTCAAATTTTGTATGGGATTTCGAAAAAAATTTTCTCCTATCAAAATTCTGAGTCTATATTCGGATTCAGTGTGTGGGTTCACGGTGAATAGGTGTTTCCAGCCCAATCGGACGGCAAATTTAGGAGAAAAATGCAAAAAACATAAAATCTTTTATTAATAGAAAATTCATTTTAAACATCTATACATACACAGACTCATTTATTTGTAATTAAATGAGAGTTATTTGTACAGCATACTTTACGGTGGTATATTACCTAGGACTCAAATTTTGTATGAGATTTCGGAAAAAATTTTGTCCTATCAAAATTCTGAGTCTATATTCGGATTCAGCGTATGGGTTCACGGTGAATAGGTGTTTCCAGCCCAATCGGACAGCAAATTTAGGAGAAAAATGCAAAAAACATAAAATCTTTTATTAATAGAAAATATATTTTAAACATCTATACATACACAGACTCTCATTTATTTGTAATGAAAAGAGAGTGATTTGTACAGCATACTTTACGGTGGTATATTATATAGAAATTACCTAAGACTCAAATTTTGTATGGGATTTCGAAAAAAATTTTCTCCTATCAAAATTCTGAGTCTATATTCGGATTCAGCGTATGGGTTCACGGTGAATAGGTGTTTCCAGCCCAATCGGACAGCAAATTTAGGAGAAAAATGCAAAAAACATAAAATCTTTTATTAATAGAAAATATATTTTAAGCATCTATACATACACAGACTCTCATTTATTTGTAATGAAAAGAGAGTGATTTGTACAGCATACTTTACGGTGGTATATTATATAGAAATTACCTAAGACTCAAATTTTGTATGGGATTTCGAAAAAAATTTTCTCCTATCAAAATTCTGAGTCTATATTCGGATTCAGTGTGTGGGTTCACGGTGAATAGGTGTTTCCAGCCCAATCGGACAGCAAATTTAGGAGAAAAATGCAAAAAACATAAAATCTTTTATTAATAGAAAATTCATTTTAAACATCTATACATACACAGACTCATTTATGTGTAATTAAATGAGAGTTATTTGTACAGCATACTTTACGGTGGTATATTACCTAGGACTCAAATTTTGTATGGGATTTCGGAAAAAATTTTGTCCTATCAAAATTCTGAGTCTATATTCGGATTCAGCGTGTGGGTTTACGGTGAATAGGTGTTTCCAGCTCAATCGGACGGCAAATTTAGGAGGAAAATGCAAAAAACATAAAATCTTTTATTAATAGAAAATTCATTTTAAACATCTATACATACACAGACTCATTTATTTGTAATTAAATGAGAGTTATTTGTACAGCATACTTTATGGTGGTATATTACCTAGGACTCAAATTTTGTATGGGATTTCGGAAAAAATTTTCTCCTATCAAAATTCTGAGTCTATATTCGGATTCAGCGTATGGGTTCACGGTGAATAGGTGTTTCCAGCCCAATCGGACAGCAAATTTAGGAGAAAAATGCAAAAAACATAAAATCTTTTATTAATAGAAAATATATTTTAAGCATCTATACATACACAGACTCTCATTTATTTGTAATGAAAAGAGAGTGATTTGTACAGCTTACTTTACGGTGGTATATTATATAGAAATTACCTAAGACTCAAATTTTGTATGGGATTTCGAAAAAAATTTTCTCCTATCAAAATTCTCAGTCTATATTCGGATTCAGTGTGTGGGTTCACGGTGAATAGGTGTTTCCAGCCCAATCGGACGGCAAATTTAGCAGAAAAATGCAAAAAACATAAAATCTTTTATTAATAGAAAATTCATTTTAAACATCTATACATACACAGACTCATTTATGTGTAATTAAATGAGAGTTATTTGTACAGACTCATTTATTTGTAATTAAATGAGAGTTATTTGTACAGCATACTTTACGGTGGTATATTACCTAGGACTCAAATTTTGTATGGGATTTCGGAAAAAATTTTGTCCTATCAAAATTCTGAGTCTATATTCGGATTCAGCGTGTGGGTTTACGGTGAATAGGTGTTTCCAGCACAATCGGACGGCAAATTTAGGAGAAAAATGCAAAAAACATAAAATCTTTTATTAATAGAAAATATATTTTAAGCATCTATACATACACAGACTCTCATTTATTTGTAATGAAAAGAGAGTGATTTGTACAGCATACTTTACGGTGGTATATTATATAGAAATTACCTAAGACTCAAATTTTGTATGGGATTTCGAAAAAAATTTTCTCCTATCAAAATTCTGAGTCTATATTCGGATTCAGTGTGTGGGTTCACGGTGAATAGGTGTTTCCAGCCCAATCGGACAGCAAATTTAGGAGAAAAATGCAAAAAACATAAAATCTTTTATTAATAGAAAATTCATTTTAAACATCTATACATACACAGACTCATTTATTTGTAATTAAATGAGAGTTATTTGTACAGCATACTTTACGGTGGTATATTACCTAGGACTCAAATTTTGTATGGGATTTCGGAAAAAATTTTGTCCTATCAAAATTCTGAGTCTATATTCGGATTCAGCGTGTGGGTTTACGGTGAATAGGTGTTTCCAGCTCAATCGGACGGCAAATTTAGGAGAAAAATGCAAAAAACATAAAATCTTTTATTAATAGAAAATTCATTTTAAACCAGACGTCGGCATCCTATAGCACAATAGTGCAGAGAACACTTCACACATACGCTTAATCTCTTTCATTCAGTCGTCATTGCGACAGCAATGTGTGCACATGCGGCGGATGCTTGTATATTTTTTTCAGAAATACTTCCCAACAAACATTTCAAATTAATAATAAATTACGAAAAATATTTTATGATTGATAATGCATTTGGTAACATGCATGTAATCAGCTTTTGAAGTATTAGAAGTTCCGTTTGTATATCAATCTCGTTGTTAATTTCTTATATGTTACGGAAAATACATTGTGAGTGTATGTTTCCTATCTAAGTTGATTTGTATAATTTATATAATTATGTTTATGTTTGCTGGGTAGTTTGCTCACACACACAACCTCATTTTACGCTTCGCCGACCTCTGTTTTAAACATCTATACATACACTGACTCTCATTTATTTGCAATTAAATGAGAATGATATACCATACTTTACGGTGGTATATTATATAGAAATTACATAGGACTCAAATATTGTATGGGATTTGGAAAAAATTTTCTCCTATCAAAATTCTGAGTCTATATTCGGATTCAGCGTGTGGGTTCACGGTGAATAGGTGTTTCCAGCCCAATCGGACGGCAAATTTAGGAGAAAAATGCAAAAAACATAAAATCTTTTATTAATAGAAAATTCATTTTAAACATCTATACATACACAGACTCATTTATTTGTAATTAAATGAGAGTTATTTGTACAGCATACTTTACGGTGGTATATTACCTAGGACTCAAATTTTGTATGGGATTTCGGAAAAAATTTTGTCCTATCAAAATTCTGAGTCTATATTCGGATTCAGCGTGTGGGTTTACGGTGAATAGGTGTTTCCAGCACAATCGGACGGCAAATTTAAACAATTTTTTTCACGAACAAATTTTTACTTTTTTACTCCAAAAAATAGTTTTGGAGAAATAAAAAATAACTTTTACATATTAATATTTCAACAAAATTTCTTTCGGTGTGGTAAGTAAATGAAAACGGAAATTTTTGAATTAATATATGAAATGTAATCTATTAAAACAAGTCAAAAATTGTTATGAACAAAATTAGAGAAAACTATAATTTATATTTGTAACATTTGAAATAAAAATTGTATTGTTACATTGAAAAAATTTAGCACTTTTTTCTTCTGTAGAACATTTTAGCACTTAGTTTTGCAAGTTTTAGCTTATTTTGAAATTCATTTTCTGGCAACACTGTTACATTTGTACAATGTTATAAAAGACGCTTTACGAAAAAAATGGATTAAAAGAAAAATTTATTTGTATGTAAAGAAATTTTTCGCTCACCAAAATCAAGATTTATACATACCTACGTTCCAGTCATTTTTTAGTTTTGTTTGAACTAATTATTTAATTGAATGTGATATGAACTAATTGTTATTTTAGTTTTGTTTTTGTTATAAATTAGAATAAATAAACATGATTTTTTATTTAATAAAACATATTTAAAAAACTGCCGGATTTTACGAATTTTTCGATACATATAACGAATGGGCCTGACAATATATAATTCGTTAAACCGGGAAACTACTGTACATATGTAGTATATTATGAATTAAAAAACAATTCAACTACAAACAAATTTGATTTTTTATATTGCTACAAAAATATTGGTGTTGGTTATTTCTATTTTTTAGGTTTAATATTTAATAACATAAAATTGTGGTAAGCAGGCTCTTCTTTAAAGCAGATTAAAAAGCGTACTTACTGGGAAATTTCAAAATTTCCTGTAGTTTCAACAAAAATGACTATAGTTTTTAGTACAGTCTTAAAAAAGCAAATACTTACCACCAGAGTGCATCTTTTTACTTATGTTTAGTTAAGAATACACCTAAGCATTGATAGGTGTCTCAGCTAAACATTGTCACACCAAAACAATTAGTGAATATTTCTACCAGGCAAAAGAAAACGTTTGATTTCCTAAAATTTTTCGATTTTCAGTTTTTCCAAGTTTCTTGTTAAATAGTGGAGGAAATCTCGGCTGTAAACCCCTATTAGCCCTAACTCGACACTCTGAATCTGAAAATGGCAACTACAAGTTAATTCGATGAAATTTTTTCGAAATTGTATTTCTAACACTGTCTGAAATGTTCTAAAATATGCAACAAATATTTCTTTTAAAAAAGGTGTTCTCTTTGTCTAATAAAAATTTATATTTATTTTCATAATATTAAAGTTGTTTATGGTTGTAAAATGGTGTAGGTGTATTTAGAGTGATATTAAAAGCTTGACTCTTTTCATAAACGCTGTATGCAATGCAACATTTCATTTCATGGAGTTCATAATCACCCCTATCGTGAATAAAAATTCCACGTGAAATTTGTTCACTTTTATTTTTTTAACATTGAATTTAAATAGGAAAATATGAAAAGTGAACAAATTTCACGTTTAATTTTTATTCACGATAGGGGTGAATAGCATTTAGAATATAATTTAAAAACTTTTATCACATAAAATATAAAGATATTGGACTATTAAAGGCAATCTTAAAACAAAAATTTTTAAATTATATTTCTAAATGCTATTATGAACTCTATGAAATGAAATGTTGCATTGCATACTGCGTTTATGAAAACAGCCCTTAGTACTCCTTTGTAAGACGTATTTTAATAAGATGTATTAACAAGAAAACGACCATCTCCAAAGCCTTTTACAGTTTATTTTACCTCTTTCAGGAAAAAAATCTTATTAAAACAACAGATTTAGTTTTTTAGTCATGTTATCGTAAACATGCTCTTTAAACATATACTTTATTACTATAATTATTTCTTTTAAATCGCAAATGTTTTATTTTTGAAATACATACATATTTATATGTTTTCTTATTTGCGATTTTACAAATACATACAATTATTTTTGTTGAATACATACATATATAATTAAAAACACATAATTGTTGTACATATTAAATTAGACTAACAACTTTGCTTAAGTAAAAATTATATTTTTTGTTGTTGTTTTTTAAAACTTTTTAAGTAATTTAGTATAAAATTGTTTTAAACATAAATCCCATAAGAAATATAAAAGAAAATGGTTAAAATATAAAAAAAAGATGTATACAATAATATTTTATAAATGAAAACAAATTTTAAAATATGTTCAAATATAAAACAAACAATTGATAATAATGATTGTTTTTACAATCGTTAATTTAAAAAAGGCATACATAAGTGGTTTATTTTATAATATATGTATAGGTATATATGAATTATATAATTTTTGCTTTTTAACATTAAAATAAAATATTTGCTTACATCCTAATAAATAATAACTAACAACAACTATAATAACTTGTAATGGCATCTAATGATCAATGATGATTACTTGTGCCCCTATTACGGTTCACAACTTTTTTAATAATTTGGTCGTCTTTCATAAATCGGTATTGCCATTCACAACTTACATGTAGTAGAGTTAATGTATGCCCCTAAAGTCGGGTTGACTGACAGACGACCAAACTTAGTTGAGTTGAGAACGGCAATAGGGGCATTGGTTTAGGTACATGTGAGCTTAAAAACAATAAATCTCGTCAGCACCAACTGATTTTGGTAGTCAGTCATTAGGCGCCTATAAAGATTTAGTGGATTTATAATATGATGGCATTTCACTGATAATTATGTCCTTTGAAATATTGACGTTTTACAGCTGCTTTCAGTTTCTTCTCCATTTTAATATAATTCTCCCATATCACTTCCAATTCCCTATATCTATTATTTAGTTCTATTTCTTCTCTCTCAAAGGCAGTATCACGTTCCTTGTGCTTCAAACGTGATTTGCGGCTGGCCTCGTTATTCTTCGCACGTTCAAGCAATTTCTTCTGTTCGCTTTCACTTAAATGCTGAATTTGTGAACGGTCTGGTATGTCACTATGTGTTTTTGCAGGACGTCCACGTCCTCTTTTGGTGGAAACAGAGGCATTTGTGGTGGTAGCTATAGACGAGGCGGGTGAACTTGGTGCTGTATTTATGAAACTAGTTTGATTTGAGAAGGAATTAACACTATATGGTGTATTTGGAGGAGTAAAGTCATTTGAGATCTCATCGACATTTAATTCGGATTTAATAGAGTAACATTTAGGAGAAGTTGAAATGAGATTATCATAAATAGCTTTAATGGAATCGACTGCTGTTGTATGCATTGTATCGTCGTGAAACTAAAAGAAAAAAAAAGAAAAAATATAAAGTTAAAAAAAAAAAACATTATAAGCTATAAAAATTATGAAAAATAACTGTTAGTAAATTATTACCTGATCAATCATATCAATAACTTTTGGTGTAGTTATTTCTGACTGTTGTAACAAAACATTTTCCCTGCAAAGTTTAGTGTCCAAGCGAAGTTTGCGACGCTTTTCTAACATATGTTGGTTGGTCTGTGAGCTGTTGCGTTTTAAAGGATTTACCACAGCTATTGTTTCCTTATAACAATCAGCAGTGCTGTTTACTTCAATGTATTCAGTTGTGCAGAAAGTATCCATCTCATCGTATGCATCGCACTCATCTATATGATGGACTGAAGCTGCATCTGATGTTGTTGCTACTGGAGAATAATTGGGTTTTATATATGGCTCAGCTTTAGATATATCGTTTATTAGAGTTTGCGACAATATAGATTGTGAATAGCCTGTAGAGAACATAATTTCACTCGGCTGAGAGTTAATGAAACAATCATTTATGGAGAAATCGTTGTCGATGTTATTAAAATCGACAGCGTCCTCCGTTTGCCATATTGCACCAAAGCTGGAGTTTTCTGTGTCATCTAATAAATCCATTTCAACTGTATCAGTGCCAGGAGCCACTGCGAATATTTCTTCAGTAATGTCATTATTTGCTGCCATATCGTTAATGTTGTTGTCGTTGTTGTTGCTGTTATTAATATTATAGGTGGTATTATTGTTGCTAGTGTTATTGTTGTTGTTGTTGTTATTATTGTTATTATTAAACAATATATCTTCTAACATCATTTGTAATTCCAATTGATGTTGTTTGAATTTTTTATCATCACCAACTTCAGTCAACTGGTGTTGTTGATGGTATAATGGTTGTTGTAGATGCTGCTGGTATTCTTGCACTTCCAACGGTGTTTCCTTATTTTTGCTGCTATTTTCCGTCAACAGATTTATATCAAATTCAAAATTGTCTAACGTATCCAAAAAGTTGTTCACTTCGTTTCCTTTTTCGTTGCTGTGGTTGTTGTTACTAATGTTCTTGTTGTTGGTGTTATTGTTGTTGATATTGAAAATATTATTTGTAGTAGCAGATGTAGTTGATGCGGTAACTTCTTGTAAGTATTCTAAAAATTATTTAGTTTTTTTTTTTTTTTTTTTTTAAAAAAATAGTTACAAACAAAATAAATTAGTATCGTCTAATATAAATATGTATTGTTTATTTGTACATACATATGAATATTTAGTATTTAAAAATGTTTCAGTCTTTTGTAAAAAAAAATAAAATAAAAATAATTCCTATTATGTCCAACTAGTGCGATGACATTAATTATCTATAAGATAGATGAAAGAAATTTGGCCAATTAAAAATTCCAAAGAATAATGGCGTTGTTTTCTTTTCTGGCAAAAATGTTACACGTTTTTCCCATTTCGCACCTTTTTTAATTTTTTTGTGTTCTTTTCTGAAAAAATGTCAATACTGCTAAAGTGTAGTGTGTTCTTTTCTATAAATGTCACACTATAAATTAAAAAAATGTTGCACCTTTCACACTCTATATTTTTATAGGGGGAGAATCGCACGATAAAACAGCTGACATTTGTTTTGTTTATGAATGTGTATTTGTGTTCAGATACAAAAAAAATATACAAAATGGAAAATATTACTACTTTTTTATGTGCTGGATGACTTGCTGGATTCATCTACATCATCTGATGATGATGAAATATTTAATATGATTATGGAAAGAAATCCACAACCGCGAGTGAAAGGCTTAATAGAGAACGTAATTAATAAATACTCTGAAGTTGATGTATGTCAAATTTCATAGGACAATATCTCCTACTTCTTATATACATATGTTATGTATGTTTATATATATACGTCCATGTTCTGAAAAACGCAAAACGTTTAAAATTCAAATTGAAAACGCCAATTTTAAGCGTTTTGCGTTTTTCAGAACATGGACGATAATTTTTATAGTTTAAGACGAATTTGCGTTTTAGTCGGGAAGGTGCCATTGGTCTTTTTGAGAGATATTCATTGTCTTATTTGAAGCGATCTTACCAGGGAGCTATCTGCTTCTTCTTTAAAAAAAAAAACAGCTGTACATGAAAAAAAAGTGTTATACTGTTGTGATTTTATGTTCTATTCTGACCATTTAAAATGCGGGGTAAACATTATAAAAATGTACATAATAAAGGTGTAACATTTTTTTTCAGAAAAGATAACACCATAAAATATTTAAATACCTTATAAATCATTCAAATCATTTAACATTTTTAGCGGCAACAGACTGTTAGCATCTCTGTGACTGTTGAATTAAAATGTTATTGGTTGCTGTTCGAAAACATAAATGAAGCATACTTTAAAGCGGCATAAGATAAAAAGAGATAACTAGTGCTCAAACAAATGAAACGAATACATATTGTGTAGCGATGTATTTTGCAAAATACAAAAGAAATTATTGTGAAATTAAAAAAAATTAAATTGCGTATTTTTATTTGAAATGTTTTTAAGTATTAAAAAGAAGTAGAATATGGAAAAACACAGAAGATCAAGCTGAAAAATATAATAATTTTTCATTTGCAAAAGTTAAACAAAAAAAGAAGTCATGTGCAATTGTTGCATAAAGATGCAATAGATTTGTATTTTTAATTTTAGAAAAAATGCATTCATTTAAACAAACTTGTTCTACATACATACATATGTATGTATTTGGAAATTGTAGTTTCATTAAACATTAAATTTTATTAATTAATAAAAATCATTAATTAACAATATTTTAGTAATTGTTCAAGCTTAAGGTCTTTAAAAAATTAAACCTTAAGCTTGAACAGTTACTAAAATATTGATAATAAAAATGGTCAAATAAACTAATTAAAAATTATTAATTAACTTTAAAATCAAATTTTTGTTTGTTGAACCAACCTCATCAAACTAACTACAAATACTAAATGTGTAGAAAATAAAAGCCGGACAAAACAAAACCATGCATGATTCATGTTTATATGTATTTTTTTCTTGCTTTGCAAAATCACACAAAAACAGAGAATGAAAATGACAAAAGAGAAAGAGAACAAGAGAGTGTTTTGTTTTATTTCTAGAAGTTTTGTATCTTAAAGATACACACACAGCTAGTTATGTATACGTAAATATAATTGTGTGTTTTCCATGTGTATTGTGCAAGCACAATCATGATTTTTTAGCTTCGAAATTTTAGCAACAAAGACAAAACAGCTGATAAAAATAGATATAAAGTATACGTTAAAAAAGGAACAGTTTTAGTTTTAAAATTGTAATTTTTATATGCAAAACTTAAAGGTAATGAAAAAAATGTAATTAAACTAAAAATTTTAATCACCCCAATAAAATTTGTTCCCTTTTCACATTTTTCCTATTAAAATTCAATGTTAAAAAAATAAAAGGGAAAACATTTCATGTGGAATTTTTATTCACGATAGGGGTGAATATAAAAATTTGCAGTAAAAACTTTTTTGTTATAAATTTAATATTGGACAAACATGAATTTTATTTGAGAAATAAAATTGCAAGAAGTTTTTTTAACATATTTAAAATTTAAATTAAAAAAAATCACTAAATTAAAATTATTCACTGAAATTAACAGAAATATTTGCAAGAATTAAGCAATTTTTTCTGAAACATTTAATTGAAATTTGTTACTATTTTTTCAAAAAGGGCTTTAAATTAAAGTCAAGTTTTGTAGTTCCAATTTATAGTAAATTTTGTTAAATATTTTCATTTACAAAATAAATTGTTGTTAACAAAAAAAAAATAAACATGATATATTAAAAAAAATGTATTACCTTAATCAGTGACCAAGATAAACCTTTCGCTAACACGTTTACTCTGCGACTAATAACAAAACTACATCTCATTGCATTTTTAATAACAGAGAAGAAATGAATAAAATCAAAGAAAGAGCACAATATATGGCACTCATTCAACAAATGAGAGAGAGACATTCAGAGAAATACATAGTTTTCATTTTGCCTAAGGGGAGCAGAGCACAGTGTAGTTGTACTGTATGTTGTCTTTGTTTGTTTTTTCTTGTTATTTTGCAAATAAATTTACCTCCAAGTCTTGGAGTCCAAGATCATTGCAGTTAAAAGTAGCCTCTTTTTTACTAGAGATGAAACAAAATAAACTTGTGTTTCTTCTTTGTTTTGTTTTAATGTTTGTCGTGCCTCTTGATCGCTTTTTAACAGTTCTTTTTCGCACCGAAGAAACAGAAATTATTTAAAGTGTGTAAAAGAGATGAACTAATATTTTGATTAGACGTAACAAGTGTCATTTCCTCTTTCGACCGTTTAAATCTATGTATAATAATTTTTGTTAATATTTTATAGACAAATTTATACATGCATATGTATGCAATGCATACATACATGTGTAACTTCATTGTGAAATTAAGTTAATTTGTATTGATGAGGGGGAGGTAGGGTATTGGTTGTAAACCATTTAATTGTTAGTATAACTAACTCATGTTGTATTTAATAAATACAATGTTAAGAAGAATAAAACAAAAGATCAAATTGAACTTATTTTTTAAAATTATTTTTTTGTACATACATACATATGTACTTGAAAGCATGATCTACACTGTAGTATGTTACCAAAAGCATTTTTGACCGCACAATATTTTTTGAGTGTCATCATCTGTTAACCTGAAAAAAATAACATAGCATCCGCTAGACATGTGCACTTGACGAAGTCACATCGACGACTGAATTGAAGAGCATAAAAATATGTTTTGGTAGTGGTAGCACAATTGTGCTATGAAATGGAAGCCCCTGATCTACAGACAACATACATTAAGGACAGAAACGTAGCCCTTACAGAGCCATAAACACCGGTATACAAAATGTTATGATCGGGCTAAAAATAGTGACACAGTAAACCAAATACTAAAAGGGCGGTATTTGTAGGCGTGGCAAAAAAAATTAAAAAAAAATATTTCTGGAATTGTTTTTACATTATTCTCAATCCTAGGGGGTGACTGACACAACTTTTTTTGTATGGAAGCGTACATTCCACAACCTTACTAGAAAATAGGGGTCCTCTTGTTTTCACGAAATGTGTTGTTTATATACCCTTCACCTTCATGAGAGGGTATATGAAATAACTAGCCTATAAGTTTGTCAATCCGTTTGTAATTTCCACAATATAATTTTCTAACCCTATAAAGCATATATATTCTGGATCCTTATAGATAGCGGAGTCTATTAAGTCCGTCTGTCTGTCTGTTGAAATCAATTTTCTGAAGTCCCCAGATATCTTCGGGATCCAAATCTTCAATAATTCTGTCAGACATGCTTCCGAGAAGTGTGCTATTTAAAATCAGCAAAATCCGTCCACAAATAACGGAGATATGAGCAAAAATCCGAGACAACCTCTGAAATTTAATCAAAAAATTGTTACAAATAATTTCAGAAACAGATGGCGCTGTTCAAACAAAGTGTTTAAGTGTGTTCTTAAACCGTAATATAAGTGTGTTCCGGTTTAATTGTGTTTGTGTACATTTAAATAAATAAAGACTCGTTATATTTTCTTCAAACTACTTGACGCTTTTATTTTGCAATTAAAAAGAATCCGGTTTATTTAAAGGAAATAAACCACCGTTTTTAAAAGGTAAAAACGTAACAATATAATATATATGTATATGTATGTATGTATATAATATAATTATGCATCCACAACAAAGGTGAAGGGTATATAAGATTTATATTGGAATCGAGACAACTACAAAAATTTATTTTTTATGGGTTTAACGTAGGGACTCTGTGAAGGTGACTCCATAACATGCGGCCAGTTATACAACAACCATGACCTCAGAATATAACCATTATTCCACGGTTTATAACTGTCTGTATAACTGTATAACAGTCCACATGTTATTAAGTCCCTACGTTAAATCCATCAATAATTTTTGAAGTTATCTCGATTCCAATCTTAAAAAAACACATTTCGTGAAAACCAGAGCTAAAGTGAATTCTTGTAGAGGAAGAGGAAAAGTAGGAACCCCATTTTCTCGTAAGGCTATGGAATGCACGCCTTATTAAATCAAAGGTTTACTTATGAAATACTACCGGTAATTTTTAATTATATTATTAAAAGCGTACGAGTTTGGCTTTAACCAGACCATTAATTACATGTTATTGCATTGGTTTTAAGTTAATTTGGTTCAAATAAAGTATCTGTTTCGCTATTAATCCCTTGAATAAACTATCTATTGAAATTATCCAAATAAGAGAAATGTGGAAAAAATCTCGCTTGGAGCTAGCTACTGTACATATTTTATTTATTCATATTTGATTTCAAAATGTTCATACACAGAAAGAAAAATGGTATTCTAAAATTAAGTTTATTTTTCTCAGTTTTAGCCTGAAATTTTGAAGTACGTTTTTGCTAGTTCATACTCAAAATAAGTAAAAATCGGGATTGATTTGACAAATCAAGCGCAGATTTTCTTAAAACAAGAATAGTGTTCTTCATTTAAGTAAAAAAGTCTTAAATTAAGCCATCAATTACTAAACTTTTATGAATTTAACCGAAATATGATCCAGTCTATCATTTAAAGATTTTAAAATTGTGCAAAGAATTATTTTATTTAAATTTATAACTATGTGTAAATTTTCCATTCTGAAAAAATCTATTCAGTACAAAATCTATTAGTTTTTACAAAATGTGGCTAATGAATGTTATTTCAAAAATCGAAAAACGAATTTTTTTCTAAAAATACTGGGTTTTTATGAAAAACATATACATATTTTATATATACATAAATTAAAAAAAAAAACAATTTTTTATAAAGAAAGCTAGGCTAGAAAAAAATTAAGTTTTTCATAAAAACACGTTTTTTAATAATTCCCTTGGGTCTATATTTATATAAATTAAACCATTTCATGATAAAGTTTTGGTTTAAAAGTTTCTCTGGTATTTTTTGTTTTGAAATGAAAAATTTATTTTATTTCTAAATATTGAAAATAAGTTTTTGGAGGTTTGTGGTATCATGTGATATCACCATGAAAGTTTTAGTGTTTATACATTAAACAGTTAAAACAGATAATATTACATTTCTGGAATTTAGTGACGTTTGTGTAAAAATACATATATTTTACACAATCTTATATCGAATTAATTAGTTCAAATGTTTAGCAATTCACTCCATAAAATTATTCCCAACATAACATATCCTTTAGCTTCATTCAAAGATATTTCAATAGAATTTATTTATTGTTTATTTAATTAACAATAAAGTTCAATAAAATTTTTGTTTTCTTCATTGAAGTTATCATTAATAGAATGAATTGAAAAGTAATTGTCTTAAAGTCCTTTTGTACTAGTTTTCAATTGAAATTCTTGAATACCTTTAATGATTAAGAGTAAACATTTTATTTGATTTTGAAAATTTAAGATGAAAATATCATTGTTATTTTCTTTTGAAATAACTAGCCTAAGAATTACCAAATAATATATGTAATTAACCCCTTCAAGGATTAAAAAAGAAAAAATCATTTTGAGCATTTTATTGAAAATTACTCAAAAATTTGCTTTTCATACAAACATTATCAGCCATGTCACACACGCAGAGAAAAAACATAGTTGGACATTGTTACAACAACTACACTTTGTTTTTGGTAAAAATATATTGTTGTGGTACACAAATAATTGTTATTTAAATTTGATTTTAAAAATAATTTAGTTACTCTAAACATTTTTATGTTTATCGCAATTATAAAATTGAATATGTTTCACGGAAACATAATTATTTTTAAAAAATGTTTATCACAACTATTGAATGATAACTTTCAAACATATTATGTTATTTACAACTATTTAAACTTACAGATAACCATTAAATGATAAGTTTCTATAATTATACTCATATTATGTTTAAAATGCAAACAAAATATGTTTAATTTTAATAATATTTTTTTTTACCATTTGTAGAATGCTTTTGCATCAGTTCAGTAGGTTGTCTGCGTGATATCGGATTATTTATTTGAATTGAAATGTTTCAATAATTAAAAAAAACAATTCGTATATAAAATATTACCACAAAATACAATAATGTCAAAGAAGAATTCTGCAGAATTTAATTGCGTGGAAGTGTAATTAATTTCGCATTTTTAACTCATTATTTGGTCCTACAGCACAAACTATATTTAAAAATAGAATGCATATACAATATGTAAGTATGTATATATGTTTTTGCATTCTTTTCATTATATGCAAAACTTGTTTTTCCTTTAAAATCCCATAATCTATGTTTTTTCTTTATAAAAGTTTTGGTTTTTGCCCGAATACTGGTATTAGAAAATGAATATTCGGTCTTACAAACATTTATTTTTAGTAAATGTGAATAGGTGGAGCAAATTAATGATTTTTAGAGGCTCTTTGTAAAGTCCTTGTTTCTGAGTCAACAAACAATCTTAGCTAGATTTATATGGGTTTTATACAAACAGAGCCAGTCAATATATCTATGAAATAGTTTTTAATGTACATGCATATACTAATTCTAATGATAATATGTTGGGATTAATGTATTTAATTTAACATTTTAAAGGTCATAGAAGTCTGTGAAAATATTTAAGGACCATAAGAGATTTCTTTGGTTAATCTGTAATTTTAATTAACCCTTAAATTTTCCGTTAAAATGCTACTGAAGGAAAGGTAATCAACATTTACGAGAATTTCATATTAAAAATGAGTAAATTGTGACCAAATAATAATCAGCCCAATCATGAATAAAAATTCCGCGGGAGTTTTTTCCCCATTTTTCCTATTAAAATTCAATGTTAAAAAAAAACAAGTAAGAGTGCTATATTCGGTTATGCGGAATCTTACATATATACCCTTCACCTTTATTGTGGATGCATAATTATATTATATGTATGTACATGCATACAAACATATACATATGTACATATATTATATTAATACATACACTTTGTTTGATAGTTTTTTATATTGTGGAAATTACAAACGAAATGACAAATTTATATATACCCTTCTCATGAAGGTGAAGGGTATAATAAAATATCTAGATAAATAACAAAGAGAGAAATAAAAGTCAAGTCGTTCATTGTTATCAGTTGGTTATGACTAACATTTGGTTAGTTCTGCTTTTAACTAATACATATTATTAAGTATTTCGTGTTTTGTTGACTCCATTTTGTAGATATTCGTTCAATTGTTTTCTGTGTTTGTGTAAACAAAACGACGACACGAAATTTAAAAAAAAATCTCTTTGAAGTGCACTTGATAAGAATAAGAAAAACGATCATTAAATTCTTATACATATTGACTGACCCACAAAGCTACAACAGGGGGTTGACGTTTGTACAAGCACAATTGCTTGTTGCCAATGGCGGTATAATTTGCGTATTATTTGGGTAATCCCCGGCTCTCAATAAATTGTAGTGATAAACAAAAGGCCACTCAACTCCCACCCAGCGTTACCGTTGATGCGACTAAAGTGGCAATTTGACCCTTTTACAGATGCCTTGCCACTTTTTTTGTACTTTTTTTTTGTTTTAGTTGATACATATTAGTTTTTTTTATTAATTTTTTTATTATATGCATACGTAAACATACATCATATACAACATTTAAATAAAAAAAATACAATTTTTATTTTTGTTTTGTTTATTTTCCATCTTTTTAGAAGTGGTGCCCCTTTTTTTTAATAAATCCCCTTTTTGTGCGACTTTCTCAAATTTGCCAACGGTAACGCTGCTCCCACCTGTAGGCAGAGGATTTGTAGAGAACAAAAAATATATACATAATCAGCGTTGCCAAATGTGCAGATTTATCTGTTTTTCGCAGTTTTTTGAAGTGCAAAACAGGCTTGCAGATTTTTACTCCAAAAAACAGTTTTTTTAAATCAATGCAGATTTTTCACTTTTATTCAAATAAAACAAAGAAGCAATCAATATTATTATTCCCACTCTATGTGTAATTTTGCGGACCAATGATTTCAAAAAAAAAATTCAATTGCAAAAATTGTGTACAAACAAAAGAAATGGAAACTAAATTTAATAAGAATATGTACAACTAATACATAGAAAAGTATGTCTCATTCATTTTCTATGATCTCTTTACATATGTATGTGATAATCTAAATGAAATATTATGTGTTATGTTTTTACTGTTAATTTTATATACATATATTTTATATCAAATATAAAAATTATATTTTGTTTTCCTTTTTTCTTCAATAAAAATGAATTAAATATATACAAATATCATTTATTACATATCGCACACATTCTTCAAAAGTGACTCAATTGAAAATTTTAATTTTTCGGGTTTGTATGCTTAAACAACACACAACACACTTGTTTATCTATAAGAAAAAGATCAAAGCATTTTGTTACAGTTAACAAGTTACTAAAAAACAGATCTTTCTTTATATTTCATTTGGTATAAAGTTGCAATTTAATAGTGATTTATTTTTAGTTGTGTCAAAAAATAAAAGTTTTGAATTAAGTCACTTTTGAAGAATGTGTGCGATATTATTTAATTTTGTTTTGAAGGTGCAGATTTTTTTTCGAAAAAAAAACAGATTTTTTTTGTGAATTGTCAGATTTTGTAAAAAAAATATGGCAACACTGTACATAATATGTATTTAGAGAACAAATAGAGAGAGAGAGAGCATTTATTGTAAAAATTATTAAAATAAAATTGTGTTTGCAATGGAAATTCAAATAAAAAAATAAATAAATTGGTTTTATATTTTTCTTGTGTGTTTTAAAAATCATTTTAGTTATTTTTCATTTTTCTTTTATAGGTAGGTACTATTTTTATTTTTTACTCCTCTTATCTTTTAGTTTCTCTGCCATATTGTTGTTGTCGTGTGCTTGAATTTCACAACAATGTTAAAAGTGACGTAAAATACATACGATTTTATGTGTGAAAAGTTTTTAAATCGCAACAATTTTACGGCGTTTATATGTACATATGTATGTGTGAATGTAATTTAGTCAAATTTACATTTTTATAAAGGAAATATTAGGTTCAGGGACTTTTCATTACTTTCTGTTTCCACCAATTCTAGTTGTTCTATTGTCGTACGCGGACTCATTTAAAGTATTTTAAATTGACACTTGACGTTACAAAAATCCGACTCACAATTCAACAGAAAATATTTGTAGAAATAATAAAAAAAAGAAAAACGAAACCCCAACAACGCTGCATTTATAGCGGTACAGTAGAAATTGACTGCATAAAACAAGCTATGACGTGAATAAAGGAGAGTGTTTTTCTTCTTTTTTTTGTGTAATATGTATATTAAAATGTAATATAAAATAAATGTTTTTTGTTTGTTAAGGTACGGTTACATTTGGCAAATGTTTATTCAAAAAAGCGTAACCACTTGTTTTAGTACAAATTTGTTTCACGTTGTTTACTCTTACAAGAGTTTTGCAAGATCAAACAGCATCCAATAAATTAAACTTAAATATTTGTTGTGCTTTGTCCTAAATAAATTTTTTTTTAAATAAATAAACGAGTTTAAATATGTACATACTATGTTATTTAGTGGTTACGTCTTTTTCGGCAAATATTTGCCAAGTGTGACCGTACCTTTAGACTATAACATTGTTTCTTTTAAATGCCACCAATTTCTTTTTTAAGTTCCTGGAGCTTTGAAAACAAATAATTGCACTGCATTAAATAAGCTGTGAGTGCATATTATGTATTTCTAACAAAATATAATAACATATGTACATATATGATAACGAATAAAATCTGGGGGGGGGGGTTATTGTGTATTTCGATTCGAAAAGCAAATCTTTTGGATTGTATACTTTTTACATTGTGTTTTTCGAAAGTATCGAGGAGGGTTATCCTGGCCAATTTATAAGGTTTTGGAAAATGCGGATAACTTGACTAATTCTCATTCGATATTAGAGTTTTATATCTAGATAGAAGGATAATTTTGTAAAATAAAAAAATGGATTTTTAACAAATAACTTTAGAAATTTAAATCGATTTCTCTAGGGATATCCATTATTCGACTGTCTTTAAAATGTGTGTAAAAAAAATGTGAGCAAAATTAAATTCTTCTGTCAAGACAAATTTATTAAATTTATAAGCAGGTCAGTTTAAATGTCAGTTTAAATGGTTTTTAACAGATACCATAACAACAGACGCAACTGTAAAAAAACATGTCAACTCTTTTATAAAACTTATGATTGGCACGACAAAAGCATACTTATGTTTTTTCACTTGTAGTTGCGCCTCTAGTTACTTAGGTCAAATTAATTTAGACGATAATGAATCGAACAAATTATAAGGAAAATATACTCATCAAAATTCACACAAAAAATCAAATATTGCTCAGTGCAATTTGCATGTACTCTACAGCTTTACACCTGTACCTTGGCACTACTCTTGCATCATCTTTATCATCGGTTTTAACATCCAACCATTTTTTATGGGCCATCATTTGTTCCATGGTTTTCACTTACGAATGGTTCATTGCACTGTGATTTTTTATGTGATGGTTTTGCTTGTTTTATACCTAAAACTCTTTTGAGTCCGGGTCAAAACAAAAAGTAATAAAATTCGAATATAGTGAGTGAATATTAAACAGTCCACGGTCCATGAATGATATTCATGATGAGTTTATGTCGTGCTTTTTATAGATTAAAACACATTTATACACACATAACCATGATAAGGACAACTCCGACGCACTGTCACTCATTGAAAAGGTAAAACTAAGTTATAGAAGCAATTAACTTTTTCGCAGAGATCGAGTGCAGATTCGAGTTTACCAAACCATGTACATACACAGTACTCACCATCTATGAATACCGGAACATTTATCTCTTCAACTGTAGCAGTAGGCGGCATTGCTCCACTCATATCCGCTTGTGAAAGGGACATATCGGCACCTGTCAACTCTATGCCGGCCATTGATGTCAATGTCAATGGTATTTCTGATTGCGCTTTGGCTTGGGATTGTATTATTTTGCTTTTGTTCTCTGACAAATTCAAATTGTTCACTGTACTTTTCGCTATGGTATTCTTGACGCCCTCTGGCTGTATTTGCAACTGATCGCTGCTGGTCTCCACTGATGTGTGAGACAACGGATTGGTATTTACTTGTTGGATCGTTATTGGGTCCTGAATCACCTCCTGTTGGGTGTGATCGGAATATTGAGGACCTTGACTTTGGTTCTGGTATTGAACTGTTTTGTGTGAGGTTATTTTCGAATCTTTCTTTAGCACTTGGTTTGCGTTGCTTTTCACTGAAAACGTTTGCACTTGAGACCTTGGTAAAAAGGGTATTTTTATGATTTTTGTTTGCGTCTGGCTTGTTACAGTTGCCGTTTCCTGAGGGTGGTGGAGTTGTGATAAATTCAAATTTCTCTGGGAGGAGGGTTGCACTGTTTGAGTCGCTAACCGAACCAGTTGCAGTTTCGAAGGCCTGGTAAGCAAAAATATTCTTGGTTTCGAGTTTTGTTGTGGTATTTGAATTAATGTTCTTTGACTCTTGTTGTTGTCTTGATTCTGCTGAATGTTTTTGTTCCTGTTCAGTAACTTGTTCTTGCTTACTGTTGTACTCATTGAGTTTGTCAACGGAATTTCGATTAGATCTGGCTGTTGGGGTTCCTGGATCATCAATATTATGCTTTCTGACTTTTCTGAACTTGTTGTTATCGTAATCGTATGTTGTACCTGTTTCTGTTGCTCCGGTTCTAATTGCTCTATTTCTGTTGATCTGCTTATTGTTGTTTTGGGTTTGGGGCCGTGATTGGCTTGATTGGATTTCAGTGTTGAATGCCATTTTGATCTTGGCTTTAGGGGTTCAATTGAATATTATTTATTTATTCGAAATCCCAACATAAGGAGAATATATACATAACAAACGGACAACAGATATTTTTTTGTGTTTTATAAAAGAATACAAGCAAGTACAGTTCAAGGAGAGTTTTATTTAATGATTTTATAGCGTCATAATAAATAAGATTTTGGTTTTGACAACAAATTATATATTTGGGAAATAGAGTTGACATAATGAGTGGAGCAATTGCGTTTTGTGGAAGAAAAAACAAATAAAAAAATACCATATTATTGAAGATCCTTTAGCAAAAAAGGCTTGTTTTGACAATTATATATATACAAAAAATATACAATTTGGTGACAAATGATGTAGAAGTGGATAATGGATTTAGTCAAAATATTGCTATTTTTTTCGCTTTTTTTCGGTATTTTTTCTTGTGGTATGTATGTTTTTATTTGTGTTTCTTTTTTTGTTTTTTTTTCTTTTTTCATATTGTTTGTTTTTTTTTTAATTGTTTTCTTTTTTTTAATTTTTTTTTCTTTTTCATATTGTTTTTTTTTATTTTTTATTACTTTTTTTATTTTTTGTTTTTTTTTCTCTTTTTTTCTTATTGTTTTTTCATATCTTTTTTCTTTTTTGATATTGTTTGTTTTTTTAATTTTTTTTTTCATTTTTTAATTTTTCTTTTTTTTTATTAATTTTTTATATCTTTTTTGTTTATTTTTTTCATATCTTTTCCTTTTTTTATAATTTTTTTCTGGGTGCATTAATTTTAAGGAGTGGGTTGTTACTACATGGGTTCTACCAATCGGATATTATATTTCTTATTCTAAATTATGTATATATTTGCAAATGTTCAAGTATACTTACTTTTAATTCACCGTTGGAAAGAAACAATGAAATTGTAAGGGACCTCTAAACTTGCTCTGAAAAGAGTCTTAGACGCAACTTCCCTTCAAACTGTAACGAGAAAAAAAAAATAAAAATATGATTAATAAAAATATTACTTTTATATTAATTGAAAAAAGTACTTTTGATAAATTTTAAATAAAAAAAGAAATAGTTTACATTTTATAAACTATTTGAGGAGTTTAACACACAACCTTATCAGGAATTATTAAAAATGTTTCAAGTAAAGTTCCATGGTTTTAAATTGAATGTACTTATGAAGGATAAGCTAGGACACGTAGAACTTTAATATTAATATCAGTTAATACTTATGTCTGCAGTAATCTTACTTTAGGTACCTAAAAAGTGTCTATAAAACGCAAAAGATTTCAGGGACTATATGTGTTTTACAGCCTATTTATGTAAGATGCATAACTTAACAAACACCAAAAATAATTGACGTTTTTCCTATTTTGGGCTATGCAACACGAAAGTAAAATTTTTTGACGAATAACGTAACAATTGACTCATTTTTTTTTTTGGTATGTGTATCGCGTTTTTAAATGTCAAACAAACGAAAGAAAAACGAATTAAGAATGATAGAAAAACCGATTACGTAGTTTAACCCATGCAAGGGTTGCCTATTCTATGTATTTCCAATCTATTTAAGGGCGTGTTTGTATTAAAAACTTTTATTTGTATGATTAATATTAATTATTGAAAATAGAATATTATACATTTGGCAGATGTATAATTTATAATTTAGATAAATTTTGAACCAATCATAAATATATTGAGCTGGCATTTTTGCACAAAAATCAATTTTTAGAAGAACTTGTGGAGCTACAACACAGTTCCTAACACACAAATGCATATAGAAATTTATTTACTTTATTTATTTACTTTTCCTGTAATTGTCACCTAATGGGTTACACAAACAATATATGTTAAACATCGATCGAAAGGTATTTAAAAAGCTGTAGATGTCATAAAACTAGCGTATTACTATACATTATTTAATTCAAGATTTTTATTTTTGCCTTAAAAAATTAAAAGTTAAAAAATAACTTTTATATGTATTTTGAGTAAAATAATAAAATTCAAAAATAACTTAATTTTGCCTTAAAAAATAAAAGTTAAGAAATAACTTTTATTTCTGCCTTAAAAAATAGAAGTTAAGAAATAACTTTTATTTCTGCCTTAAAAAATAAAAGTTAAAAAATAACTTTTTTTCTTGACTTTTTCGATAAAAGTCATAACAGTTACGGTTCCTGCTGCAAATACATTTAGAGGAAGCAAAAGACAAAAGAAAGTGAAATGGCATGAAGAGAAAAAACTTTTTCTTAGATGTATAATAATGGTAATAATATAATTATGTCAAAATATAATTTTTTATAAAAATATAAATTTTATAGGTATATTCTTTTCAATACTTCATAATTTTTATAATGTTATAAATAAATAAAAACAAAATAAAAACAATTTTCTTATAAAATGGTTTAAGGGAAAAAATAAGAAAATGTCCCACTGTCATGTTGACTTAATTTCGTGACGTCATTTGACTAATATGCGCAGAAAACTAAATTTTTGAATTCGGGATGGCGTAATCTTTACTTCTATCATTCTTGAAGACGAACAAAATATTTCATTCGTTAAAAAAATATGTACATATATGTAAGTACATATGTACATTATAAGAAACAGAAAATTTTTTTAAAACAATATAAAATGAATACTGAAACTAAAAAAAGGAAATATACACAAACAATTAGGTGCTTTTTTCAAATATGCCAATAATTTGGTTTGTTGATAATGTATATCCAGCTGTTTATTTTTTTTTTTGCTCGTAGGGTAGCCATTGTTTATAGTAAATAAAAATATTTAATATGAGCAAAAGTAAACAAAACAAATATATGTACATATTGGCAATACTGTTATTTGACACATTGTTAATTTATACTTCAATAACGCAAATGAAGACGAACAATAGAAAGCGCGTTACATAAACGCAAATTGTTACGTTATCGTTGACGTTTCGTCCAATTTCGTTTAACTTTAAATGTGTAACATAAACAGGCTGTTAAATACATTCCAAAATTAAGCCAAAACCAACAACTATTTATTCTAAATTGCTGAAATTCTAACTAAAATTCGGATATAATGAATAGACTTGTATGTAGTTTGAAATTTGAAAAAAGAAACGATCAGCTACGATCACTTTCAATATCATAATTATAGTAGGTATATGTATAACATTTTTGTTTTAAATATTTTCACTTTTTTTGTAAAATGTTTGAAAGATAAAACAAGATTTCTTAGAAATCATAAAAATAAATTCGTAGAAAAAATAATTAATTATTTGCTAAATACAATACATTCAATGTACATACGAAAAATATAAATAGTATATGACTGCTTTTTATTTATAATTTATTATATGTATACATGAGTTTATTAGCTGTATGTATAGGAAAATAAATGGAACAGATAAGCAAATAATGCACAGTGACGCTAAAAAATATTATTTTTATACAAATTATACCTATGTACATATATAATATGTTTGTATTAAAGAGTACATTATTTTTTTTTTAATTTTTGTATACGTTTATTTTAACTGTAGATTTAATATTTCAGAATTTTGAGATTGAATTCAGACTTCAATCCAGTATTAAGTTTATTTAAATTTGACTATTGACAGCAAAAGGTTTGATGTTTCTTTTCGAAATTTTGGTTTTGAGGTGTTGTATTAAAGAGTCTACAATTAATATTTTAAAAAATGTATGTAAATGTTTAATTTTAACTCAAGATAAAATAAGAATAATTTGATTTAAATAATGATGACGTCATCTGAAAAGTTTTATTCTCAAGCCATGAATCCAGTATCAAGTTTTGAATTCTACTTGTATTACATCTTGTAACTATGGAATTCTCCAATAAAATATTTTTATTTTTTTAAATTCTTTAATATTTATTGGCAATTTATGGTTTAAATTTTATAAATTAAATGCTTTTTATTTATTTTTTTTAAATAAATGTTCTCACAAAGCCTCATAAATTTCACAATAGAAACGGCCTCAGTTTTATATTAAAAAAATGTTTGATTATTTTTTATATATGGAAAAATAAAAAGATAAAAAGAAATCAAAATTTAATTTAATATATGGAAAAATATTAAAATTTTAAAAATTTACAAATTTTTGTTGCAAAACCTTGTATTATAAAAAAAAATTAATAAAAGTTTTTGTTAGGATCTTCTTCGTGCACACTTGAACAAAATGTCTGCATAACAGCAAACATATATTTTTTGATGTTGTTTTGTGTGGGGAAAACGTGTCTTTGTTGATCTTTATACATACCTAGTTTTCTTCGAAAATTTTTAAAATATTTTTTTAATATTTATTACACTGGTTTACAGCCAAAAAATACCAAGAACGCCACATGCCTAGATAAGTTAATTGGGACCTCCTGAACACGAAAAACGCTGTATTTTTTTTTTCTAAGTACCGTTTTTTAGATAACGGTACTTTTGTGTTTTTCGGTATATGGTCCCATTCAAACCCTTGTGGAGCCTAACGGAAGAGCCCGATCGAGATGAATGGCATATCGTTGGAAAGGTAATCGAATGCCTTTTCCGCCGATATGCTGCAAATTTCTATCTGATAAGAAATAGCTGAGTTATGGCACCTCAAAGTTCGAAATTTGTCTATTTTTTACGTTTTTTTCAAAATTTTTCTTTTTTATTTCGTTTTTTTTCTACGTTACAGTTAATATCTGGAATGTTTTATTTTTTATCCAAATAGTTTATTTAATTACCAACATTTTAAGCGTAATTTGAAAAAAATCGGATAAAAAATAAAGTTTTTATTAAGGATTTTGTGGAACGACCATATTTTCATCTTCATTGCTTACACACTAGCAAGAGTTCAAGTCGCTCGTCATTTTAATTTAAAGTTTTTGAATTTACGCCAATATAGTGTGTAAGAAATGAAGGGAAAAATATTGTCGTTCCACAAAATCCTTAATAAAAACTTTATTTTTTATCCGATTTTTTTCAAATTACGCTTAAAATGTTGGTGCCATAACTCAGCTATTTCTTATCAGATAGAAATTTGCAGCATATCGGCGGAAAAGGCATTCGATTACCTTTCCAACGATATGCCATTCATCTCGATCGTGCTCTTCGGTTAGGCTCCACAAGGGTTTGAATGGGACCATATACCGAAAAACACAAAAGTACCGTTATCTAAAAAACGGTATTTAGAAAAAAAAAATTACAGCGTTTTTTGTGTTCAAGAGGTCCCAATTAACTTATCTAGGCAAGTGGCGTTCTTGGTATTTTTCCAAATTAAAAATTTGTAAAGCAGTGTTATTAGAGAAAAGTTATGATATCGGCTTGAGTTCATTTTAATTAATAATTCAAAGAATATCATTGTAAAGTTATATTTTTAGACAAATGCATTGCAATGTGTCAATTGTCTAAAAATATAACTTGACAATGGTATTCTTTGAATTATTAATTAAAATGAACTCAAGCCGATATCATAAATTTTCTCTAATAATAAATTTTTAAAAAATATCAGTGTTTTGTGATGTCAAGACATAGTTGTTCAAACAAGAACATAACATTGCCATTGCCACGAAATAAATTTATGCGCGAACAAAAAATACATTGTTGGTTGTGTGAACACTACAATTTGGCACGAAGGTGTTAGGTTTTTTTTGCTATTAATTTGACAAACGTTTTTTTGTTTTCTTCATTTTAATAATGAAATGCGAATAATATTATTAAGTTATTCAGTATGTACTGTATTTGATTAACTTGGTTGATTGGATCTATGTAAGTGTATGTATTACTAACGTAAATTATTATTATCTCTTTTGTTTTGCAAAACTAATTGTCATTAAAAAGCTTTTATAAGTATTAAACAAATACTGTTGTCTACAATTTTATATCAAATACCTATTGTAATTAAAAAAAGCTTTTAAGGTTTTCCCAAATGTTAAAAATAATTCCAACAACAAGTAATTATAGATAATTACAGTTACATTTGGGAAAATAAAAAAAAAAATATTAAAATTCTACACACAATGTTACATGCATGCTGTTAAAAACAAAAACGATTGCATGAAAAAGAAATTTTATTAAATACAAACACGACAATATGGCAGCCGGCCAAAATGGCGTCATGTGTTTTTTATCGTATAGAACAAGTTGTTTAAGTACAGTATTTTTGAATGCAAAGTGCAAATTTAACCATTAACAAAACAGACGATATGAATTGTTTTGGTTTAAAACTTAAAAAAAAAAACAAATCAAATTCCACAAAAACAAAAATATTTACAATATATTTTAAAAAACATATGTATGTAGTCTATAAGTAGAGTATTTTTGTATAAATGTATGTATGTATATAGGTATTTGTCACAAGTTAAAATAAAAAAATGATCTCAGATAACAATAACGTCCATATGTTGGTTAGTTAGTTAGCTCTTTCTAAATGTTTAATAAAATGAAAAGAAAATAATTTAAATTTACTTACAATTATATAACTTAAGCAGTCGCCTTTTTGCAATTGGGTTTATTAAATAAACCCTTGTAAAAAACAAAACTTTACAATCGCGGTTTGAGGAAATTTAACGAAAATTTCCTCTAAACGTTTAAAGAAAAAAAAAACAACTTCGACTTTATTTAATTGCGTAGCGTTGTTTTAAACAACAAAAAATTACAAAATAAAAAAAACACACACGTCTATACTATATGCACGTTTGTCTACGTTTTTACGACTTGTAAAAAATTTTATTGTAAAACTTTTCACTTTTTATTCTTTTTTCTTGATTTTTTTTTCTTCTCTTATTTAGCAAAACTTTTTAAGAACTAATACTTTTCGTTTTATTTTCTTCTTATTTTACATTTACAATTTGTTTAAAACAAATTCACTTTTTTTATTAAAAAAAAGCACTCAATTTTAGGGATATTTCCTTCTTTTAGTACTGTTATTATGAAATTGAAACACTTGGGTATCGCCCGAATGCGAATTTAAGACAAACAGTTCATATTGTACTTTTGTCAGCAGCTAAGTTTCGTTGTGAAATTCATTTTTCAATACAAATGTTATGCACAGTCAGTCATTCGTTTTGGTTGTGTGTGCGTTTTGAAAGCTTTTTCGTCACACACGTAAACACACAGTTAAACATCATGTGGATGGTGGTTGGTATCCGTGTATGCTTGAAAGCTCTAAGATACTACAGCAGAAAAACCCACTGTTTTGATTAAAAATACTGTTTTCTTTGTTTGTGGTACGTTTCTTTTAAAATCTTAAGTTTAGGTATGTATTTGACATGCAGATCATTTAAGGTATACTTTTTTACATCAGCTTTTTCGTTTGTTATGTTTGTACCAGGGATGTACACAGAATTTTAAGAAAAACTGTATGTAGATACATACATGTGTATGTATGTAAAACTAAAACATTTCAGTCTGGTAAAGGAGAAATAGAAGCTGAAGTAGTGCTAATGTAATGCTACTTTACCTCTTCTGTAGCTAAAGATTTTGTTTTATTACTAAGAGCCTGGAGGAAAAAATAATTATAACAATATTATAATTTCTTCAGAATTATTTTTAATTTTCTTCCTTTATGCCTCACATAAAATTAACATTTAGTTCCATCCTTATCCATTTTTAACATTTCTTCGCATCTACGATTAATAGATCTCACAAATTTTGAACATTTTTTTCGGGATATTTGGAATTCTAGTCCTTCTTGATTTTTCGTTTTTGTTTTTCAAGTTTAATCTCGCTATTTTCTTTTTAACTACCCCAAGGTAAGTCCGGGGATTATGACAGTCACTACATAAAATGGAGTTTTGATTGAACCAAGACTTAACTAGTTTGGATATGTGCATTTAATCACTGTCCCGCCATTTTTTTTTTTTTTTGCTTGGACCGTCCCCTGACCCCTACTCAGGCAATGCATTGTGTTGGAACTAGGAAAATATGTTATGGAAAGGCGGATAGAGGTAGTAGTATTTGTGAACATTTGATTAAAATTGGCAGGAAATACTTCTGCTTGTAGTTTATTCCACATACGGACGGTACGGCTAAAGAACGAATTTTCCCTGTAGTGTGTTGTGCGATGCACTGTCGATCTTGAATAAATGGGCCCTGACTGAAGAACGTGTGCCGCATAAAAAAATTTCAGCAGAACACATTCCATTATAGTATCGATAGAACAGTGAAACACAACCCACAATGCGACGAAGCTCCAATGAATCAATAGAGTTGGATACCCTACTGTCACCGATAAGCATATTCGCCCTTTCCTGCACGTGGTCGAGTAACTCTAAAATAGTCTTCGAAGCACCGACCCATACATGAGAGTTGTATTCCATTTTCGGTCGAATATAGGTGGTGTAAATAGTAAGGAGATCAGATGGAGTAAATTAGTTTCTACACCGTTTTAAAAAACCAAGGCACTTGAACGCTTCTTTTGACAGTTGAAAAATGTGTTCGGTCCACTGGATTCTCATGATTAGAACGTCAAGAGCGTCTGATTCTTTAATATTTACAACGTCCCAATAGATAGGATTGGAAATTTGACATAGGAGGTCATTTATAAAGATGTGAAATAAAGTAGGAGAAAGAATTGAATTCCTATAAGAGCAGCTTTTTTCTCTGTCATAGGGTAGTAACATTTGATTTTGCAATATTTCTACGTAATTCATAGCGCACATTATTGTATATATCAAATAAGTTGGACCACCACCAGATAAAGAAAAACTAACCAATATCATTAAAGAACCTCTTCCATACTTCGCGGAGAAAGAATTGAATTCCTATAAGAGCAGCTTTTTTCTCTGTCATAGGGTAGTAACATTTGATTTTGCAATATTTCTACGTAATTCATAGCGCACATTATTGTATATATCAAATAAGTTGGACCACCACCAGATAAAGAAAAACTAACCAATATCATTAAAGAACCTCTTCCATACTTCGCGGTTTTTTGATTCCATGCTTCAAGTTCTTTATTTTGTGGCCACCGAACGAAGGTTTTGCCACTAGAAACTACCCATTAAAAATTTAAGCTTACCAATTTCAATGATATTATTATTTTTAATTATTGCTTCTTAGTAAGGCTCCACAGTACTTGAATACAGGAGCAGCTAGGTTAGGTGACCTTTTAGCTTCTTAAAATTTTGCAGTGAATACAAAATTCATGTTCGTTTCATCTGACCAAAGCAAATTTCCCCAATTGTAGATGTTTTCTAGCTATTATTATGTTTAGTTTTGTATTTTTGATAGAGGATCAAGAATACTTTATTGGAATATTTCTCAAGCACTTTTCTCTCTTAGTGGTGTAGTTTATAAAAATATTGCTATCTTTAGTGGAATTCATTTAAGTAGATATGTTTTCATAAATTTTCTACAGAATCTTTTCTGTTAAAATTGATAATAAAATAATGAACAAGAAGTGATTTTTTTATAGAAGATAAGCCAAAGGGCTCTTTAATTAGCATACATTTTTGCCATTAGTGAATGTGTTTAGTTTTGTTCCATTATAGCTTTGAGACACTGTTATGCTTAATTTAATTTCGAACGTTATAATTGTCTTAATATAAGTATAACTTACTTGCTAATTTTGTTGGCTAGATATTAAACATTTGCGATACATACATATTATTTATTCGGTTTACTTTCAACAAATTTCCAATATATTGATATTAGACATATACAAACATGCACATTTTAATAGATAATTAATAAGCTGGTGTATTGAGCTTTTTTAAAGTGCTTTGTTATAAATACGTATCAATCATATCGAACTGATAAAGTCTAAATTTGTACAAAATTTCTCAGAAATAATAAAATTCTTAGAAATATGATTAAAAAAGCAGTGTTCGTACTTGTATAATTGTAAAAATAGTAAAAATATTGTTACCGAAATAATCCTTTTAATCGTTTCGTATCAGTATCAACCTTAGAAACACACAAATTTTTGTTTTGCTTAAAGAGCCATAAATGTAATATGTATACACAATCTAATCTTTATCAATTTATTTTTAGTTATTGTACATTTTATTAATTACACTGTGCTAGAATTTGACAATTTTTTTTGTGACAAACGGGGCACCTGGCGGGTTAACCTAATTCGGATACGCTGAATCCAGTGGTGCTAACCGTTTTTTTTAGGTTAGCTCGTTTTTTCGAAATATACCGTTATTTCGAAAATGGAGGAGGTTGCACAACATATATTCGCGTAACTCAAAAACGGTTTAGTTTATTGATTAAACTAAAAAAACCGAAATTCCGTAATGAAATTTTCTTTAAGTAAGATTAAACTTTTTTCCAATATGCGCAGTCGTTGTAGAAACATAATTTTTTTTGACCAAAAAAAATGTTTTTTTTAGCAAAATTTCAAAAATTTTGTTTTTTAAAATGGCATAAAAAATTGGAAAACGCAGCTGTGCTTCTAATTTTTTCTGCAGGTATAGCAAACAGTTCCAAACAAAACAAGACATAAATAATTAAAATCTGTCTACAACTTTTGATTTTATTCACAAAAGATGAAATATATAATAACCAGACGAAACTTCAAAAATTAAAACATTTATTTTTGTTGTTAATTAAAGTTTAAGTTTTTATTTACAAATTTATTCTTCTTCCTCCTGTAGATTCCAACAAATATCCCCTAATAGCGAATCAAGTTGTTTGCCACTATACCAGTGTTTGAGTCTGGCTGTGACTTGGTGAAATCTCTCGCCATGTTCATCAGACTCGGCTGGTTAAATTTTTCTGCATGACAATGCAAAAAATGTATTTTCAATGACATTTTGACGTTTAAGTTTTTAAATGCGGTTAGCATATCTCCAATTAAAATTCGCCAATTTTCAGACCGATGATTTCCTAATACATTTTCTATTACTAATTTCACAGAATTCCAGCCCAATAGCTCCATATCATTCAATGCAAGTTCAAATTGTTGGTCCTTCATTAGACGACGAATGTCCGGCCCATTAAGAATTCCTGTAAAATAAAAACATTATGATATGAAATATAAATCTAATTTAATAAAGTAGCTAGAGTTCATACCTTCTTTTACTTTCATGCCGCTTAATCGTGGAAAAATTCAGCGCAATTCGGTAAAAGCAATTCCATCTGGGTACAATGCTTTTATAAAATTTTTTACAATACCCAGTTTGATGTATTGTGTAGGTGCCCTTTCTTCTATTGCTAAATTCTACTTTACAGCAGTTGTGGATTGTAGACATTTTCTTATTTTGTACCATAGTTTAATTTGCTATATGTTATGGTGAATAAGGTACATATATACGTTTGTCATTCCTTTTATAATATTGAGAAATATTCATCTGAGACCCTATAAAGTATATATGTACGCATAGATGTTCTTGATCCTTATGAAATTCTAAGTTGATTGAGCTAAGTCTATCTGTCTGTCTGTGTAAAATGCTCTCTCGTACAAAATACGTAATATTATTTTCCAAAAAATTGGTTTTATTTTATCGGAAAATTTGTTATTAAAACAGAGCAACATCGGCAGAGTAGAAGTAGGGATAAGAACCAAAATTTGAGACAACCTCCAACAAAATTGTATATATGTACTCGTATTTAAATTTTTTACTATTTCGTAACTATTTTGTTACACGTTGTTCCTATGATAAAAAGACAAACCGTAATGAAAATAGTAAGAATCAGGTCATGATATCTCCTATGAAATTTTCTTCCCGAAATAGAGCTCAATGCTACATAACTGTAATCATGACCTCATATAAAGACCACTTTCGAAAATTACTTAAATATGTATAAATATGTTACAAATATGTATAATTGACAGGTTAAAATTCGTCTCAAATAATTTAATAATATGTAAAAAATCGCTGTACCGAATTTTACTATCGTCAGCCTAACAGCTAACAACTGCGTGCATCTAATTAAGGACAGTAGTATTCAATATTTAAATCGTTATGTTAAAGGTAATATTTATTAAATAAAATGCTAAAATTTAACACTTATTTTTTATTTTTTATCTTCGTGGTGTTTTTTACAATTTGTGAAATAAATTAATCGTTCACTAAATTAAGGACAGTGATAAATTTATTAAGATTTTTGTATTCAGGTAGTTATTAGAAGTTGGATTACATTAATTATGATTACACAGAGTGTTTTTCTTGATATTAAAAGTTCTTAATACTTGCTTAACATGGGCATAAGCAAATCCTGTGTTGTCAGTAGTCGAAATATTATTGTATGGATAGAAACAATTATCGGTAAATCGCAACAGCCGTGAATGTTTTAAAAACAATGAATTTTTTAGCGGTGAAATTTTTCAGAAAGTATTCGAATACAGAAAAGGTTGCCCGTAAAAAAAGAAGCCGTCTTACGAAAAAAATCGCACAAATCAGCAAATGAGATTCGGATTGTAGTCTTTAGCCAAAATAAGGCAAATCGTATATAGATACAGTTAAACGTCGATTTCGAGAAGTTGGACTGTTTGTAAGAATTCCATTAAAGAAGCCATTATTTTCTGAACGTAATCGAATGAAGAGACTCAAATTCGCAAAGAAGTACATCCATTGGACGGATGTAGAATAAAAGAGTATTATTTTCGGACGAAACAAAAAAATTTCGCCTGCCAAAGTTGAAAGAAATTGATCCAAAGTACACCCGCGCCACGTGGTGTTCGGCCGCTGCACAAAATTGGGGGAAATGTGGATAAGTTTCAGTATGCAAAAATTCTAAGCGATACAATGATGGCGAATGCTGATGAGAACATGCCAGTAACATGGATATTTATACACGATAACGATTCGAAGCATACGGCTCATCACGTCAAGCAATGGTTGTTTTTTAACAATTCGGTTATTGTTCTTGGCTGGCCTTTATGCAATCCTACTCTCAACCCCATTAAGAATTTTTGGCAAGTTGTAAAAACCACTCTTTAAAAATAAGCAATTTTATTGATCTCTTTGCCGAAACAAATCTGAAAATATATTAATAACCTTGTTTCATTTTGCAACTGTTTATACATACATATGTATGTATATGTATGTATTTTGTTACCGTTAACATTTAAATGCATGAATTTAGCAAGGTGAAATTTAGCACTGATATATTCACCCCTATTCTGACTTTCGATTCGAATCGAAATTTTCTCCGTTTGGCAAATTTGGTATTCAGAGTTTTGATTCCGCTACGTTTCTTTCGATTGTAGGTATTCTGTATTACGATTGTAGTTACGTTTTTCTACGCTTATATTTTAGCAACGGAATTTTTTCGATTACTCTTTTTATAAACTTAAAAAGTGTTTAATTTAATTAAAATTTCAGGTAGTTTTTTATTACTATGTAATATTTTTTATTTTGGCCGAGAAGGCTTAATATTACTAATAAATGAATAAATGAATAAATAAATAAAAATGTAAGTATAAAATGTTTAAAAAGTGCTGATATGCAGCAACAAAGAACATGGTTAAACAAATGTGTAATGGTAGAACGAAGGAGTTTTGAATTACTGTCACTACAAACAGGAAATCAGCCTATTTATTTATTTTTCCAGGTCAAAAACAACGACATCAGAGCAATGCCAAAAGCTGGCAAGTAGCTTGCGGCTACCATAAACGATCCAAGGAGGAAGTTCAAGTATTTTCTTTTCAATCCTTACCTCTGTGTTCTGAGTCACGTTGTTCTCCTCTTCCACCAATAAAGCCACTGCTATGGATTCCATTTCTCCTTCAAATACAAAAATTAAAAATACCACCTCCGGCTTGACAGGATTCTTAGCACTTAAATATTTTGCAAACAAAAATTATTATCTTTTCATTATTATTAATAATCACAAAATTTATTTACTTTCCTATTTTTATTGTTTGTTGTGACTTTTGTTTATTAAAATAGCAACAAACTTGCTCATTTCTTTGTTTCTATTCCACATTTCATAGTAACAAATTGGTTTTTGTAAACATTGTTGTCTTCTTCTTGTTCTTTCGATTCAGTTTTTGTTTGGAATACCAATTTTCGATCGTAGCGTAACTGAATGCGGAGACGTAATCGAAAGTCAGAATAGGGGTGATTATTAACAAAATCTGGTGAACTAGGTCAATATTTTGAAACAAAATACTCAAAAATCGGTGCCCATATTACGTTATTGTACTCAATATAAAACTCATTTATATTATTAACAAATGTTTGTATTATATAAACAATTATAATTCAAGTATGTATGTATGTAAAAATGGTGTGAGAGTTGTGAAATAAATACTAATAAGTAATGTTTTATGTAGGAGAATACCTATGTACATATATGGTTATTCTTAAACGGTGTTATGGCTGTATGGTTCAACAATATTAAAATTAAACTGTTTTATTTTCTTAAAATCTGTAAGTTTTATTATATTTGTTGATGCTTTTATATTTATGAGTTTAAGTGAATATCTAGCAGTCAAACTTTTTAATTTATATAAAAAATAAATACAGTTAGTTACATACACATCATCTAAAATAATTTTTATATTGATAATTCAAATATTGTAAAACACACTGTTTGTAGTGACATCTACATTGTACATGCTTGCAGGAAGAGCGGTGTGTTCAACAACAAAAAGCTTTGAATACATACAAGTTCATAATAGGGGGAATTAAATAAAATACATAAATATTTAGTATTGTTGTGTAGGTAAGAAACTTTTCAAACACATTCAACTAATTCTTGGAATTGTTAAAGCTTTTGTAATTTCTTTTTATTATTGTTATATACGTTTTTTAATCTCATCATTTGTTGTGGTTAAAATTCTTGTGTCTCTTTCATTCCTACACAAATGTATACGAAAAGAAAAATTAATGGGAGCTGCTGTTTGTGTTATACTAACCCAACTGAGTTAACAAAGCAAAAAGTTTTACGAATGAGTCATCAACAAGTTTTACAATGCATATTCACATAAAAAATTAGAGAGAGCGACATACATATGTATATGTTACACCTTGCTTCTCTACATACGTCTGTACGTCTTCAGACAAATGAAAATCGCGGGGAAATTAGCAAAAAATCCCCTTTTCAATCTTCTTGATTAGGTCGTAATTGTTTTAATTGTTTTTAAAAGTCGGACGAGCGAACATTTAGATTTCCATTTCTGAGTTCTACTTTTGCAAATACATACGTATGTATTATTATCATTTTTGAAAAATATCGAGGTTGTCTCAAATTTTGTCCCATAACTCTGGTTCCGCTTTTCAACAATAAACATAGAATATTTCAGATTGCAGATAAACAGAGAATATTGCATCCTCCTAAGGCATTACCTTGATGTCATATCGTGCCTTCTCAACAGACGCACGGACATATATAGCTAGATTATATTTGAATTTTATAAGGACCCATAATACACCTATGTGTATACCTACATACATACTTTTTGTTTCTACGAGCAATATTTCTATGTGTTGTACCTAAGTATCTATCCCCATCAGGGCTGCCAGAAATTTTCAGCAAAAATCTTAATTTCGCCAAAAAAATCTTATTTTTGAGGAAAAAATCTTATTTTTGGAAAAAAGTAGTTTTTTTTACAAATAATAAAAATAATAATAATAACAACAAAAATTCATTTTCTTATACTAATGGCCAGTTTTTTACTTAAAAATTAAAGTGTGTTTAAACTTAAGTTCTGTTTAAATACGAAATTCATTTTTATAGATCATATTTAAATACAACTTAAATCACTGACTACGACCACTTAAATACAACTTAAGTTTTTCATACTACCATATGATTTCGACAGTTCTGCAAATTATGAAAATTGCACATTGAAGTTTTTTTTATTATGTATTTGATAAAAAAAATATTCAATAAATAAACTCGCCGCGAATAAAAACATTGGCCCATAATCATAGTCATGGAAAAAGCATACTTTAAGTAATAGTAGACTTTTAAACAACAAAAACAGGTAAATTTTGTTCTGAATTTAAAACAAAAGCATGCTTTTGCCTTAAGTATGCTTTTTCTATGACTATGATTATGGGCCATTGTGTTTATTATTATCAATATCAACTAAAACAATAAATTTCGATGAAGAGGATATGAATGAATGATTAAATACCAAACTTAATTTGAGACTGAAAAAATGAAACCCGTACTTAAATACAACTTAAGTTTAAGGAAAAATTAACTAATTTCGTATTTAAATATCAAGTTAAAAACTGGCCATAAATTGTACATTTTTTAAAATCGATTAGTTCAAAAATTTTCAAATGGGAACAAAAAAAATTTTTTTAATTGAACCTAACCTTCGTCTAGACAAAACAAAAAATCTTTTTTTTTGGGGGAAAAATCTTAAAATCTTTTTTCGCTTAAAAGAATCTTAAAAAATAAGGTAAAATCTTACTTCTGGCAGCGTTGATCCCCATCTTTTACACAGCGTAGAACAACAATACGTCACTTAGTTAATTGTTTGTTTATACAAAAATACAATCACATGTGTATGTACATATGTAAATGTATACACCTGTCTGTCTGTATGTCTCTCTTTTGTGTATAATTGTTTTATTTCATGATGTGTCCATTTTTTAATTGGTAACTGGTACTACCATTATGAACGAATTAATACAGAATAAATTTATAAATAATTTTTTTGCTAGTTTTTGTTTTGTAAATAACGTGATGATCAGATCTTTTGTATTATGGCGGTTTTTCAATATGGCTGTTTATTATTTTTGCACACGATGAGATGGCAAAACTTTTTACAATATTTAAAATGTTATTGTAACAAAATGTAAATATTTCTATTTGTCAATTGTTTCTGTTTGTTATACCTAAACAAATATTACGTTATATCAAAAATAAGAAGAATAAGAACTATTTAAATTATATAGTGTTTAATGAACTTTAAGAAAAATAATAATTTAGTTGGTTAATGAAATTAGAATTACATATTTCTTAAAAATGACTATTTTGTGGGAATTTCAAATAAGAAATTATAATCATGCAAATCTGAATAGCTCTCTCATGTTATGATGATCTTTGGTAATGAGATTTTAATATAGTTCTAAGTTATATCTCGGCACTAAGATTTAAAAGAAGATAAGTGAGTTGTTAAATACGATATTTATTTGTGCCAAATTTAATTCCTGTTACATTTGCAAGATATTAATGAGTTGTTCAATATGTGGGATCTAAGGCTATAATTCTGGATACTTTATGATATGATTCTTTACTATGTAAAATATTGCTCACATAAAATCCTGGACCACTACAGAACCTTTTTCAGAGACGTCAACAGTCTTCTGTAAATTTTTGGCCCAATTCAGCTTCCAGCCATTTGAAAAAATCAGTTCGATATAAAAGAAAGATATATGAACATTTCAAATTGACCTCAGCCTTGGCCAATTGAACAATATTCACAGACATTTATAATATATAGGATATTTATAGTGATAGTAGAATGTAAATTATATAGTAAACAAAACATTAAAATGAGAATGTTTTCCTAGACAAAAATAGTTTATTTTAACTTTTTGCAAAAGAATAATGTCAGCTTAAGTCTGCCTGAAAATAAATTTTGATCATACATATTTCAATATGTACAATATTTTTTTAACCATTTAACAAAAGTTTTAATGTCATTTAAAACATTGGTATTTATTTTATTGTTATTTTCTCCCATTCATTTATCACTTTACGCTCATTTAGACATTCCAAGGTGGTGCATTGGGGGCAAGTAGCCAACAAAGTGGACTGACTGTGAAAAATAAAATTATCCCCTAAATAGTTGCGTGTTGTCAAATGACGTTGGTAAAAAGTCTAAAAAATCGATGCACAGACAATCGTAGGCGTATTTACCGTAGATGATTCATGGTATATACTCGTAGAAATATTAGAACTTTGTTTTTCTTATACTTTCGTATATGTATATACAAACATAAATATGTATATAGTAGATAGTACTTAATGTATTTTGAATTTTAAAAACATTGGCAGCGATGCCAACTCAGCCCTTTTCGGGATAGACTGAGCCCGATTTTAGTCACTCAAAACGCGAAAAAAGAATGTGGCTTTATATGGATTTTTTTCCATTTAGCCCTTTTTTCAAAAATGTTTACGCGTTTTGAGTCTCAAAAGTTGGCATTACTGTATTATACATACAGATATTCAATATATGTACGTATATTACTTTACAAATAAATTTGAATTCGAAAAATAGCTGTTAGCTGATAGCTTAGTTTGTTTCAGATCGTTATATGTTTTACATTCGTCATTACTTTTAGAAAAGTAAGACACTATTATTGTCGTACGGCAAAGTACTTAAAGTAGGTCCGAATTTACACCAAGCAGTTCTTTATGCTAAGTTGATTACCTTTTAGACATCGGGGAGAAGGGAAGATAAGATAATAGTACTAGAAATTCGTGTAACTCTCTTATTCGTATTACATATGTATGTGTATACAAGTGTGTATTGTATACTCTCAAATATAAATACGAGCGATTTAAGCAATAAAAATTGTGTTGCGTGAACACCGAAGAAATCTCAAGGAAAAAATTGTATCATCTTTTCAATAAAAATTGCTTCGTGTAAATTGGGATTTGTCATGAGTATCTTCGCCTCTAGACTTAAATGAATTATAGTTTATAACTCGCCGTAATTCTATATGATCACTTAAAAGCCACAAGTAATTACACCTTGAATGCGCTAAATTAGCAATTAGTTAATTTAAAATTTTAATATAAGTAGTCAAGATGAAGAGTTCAAGGCAAGAAAGAACGTACTGCCGAGAGCCGAAGCTTTCATCTCTGTGTGTCTCTATATTAGCAAAAATATGGTATTTTAAAGAGAAAACTACCGATTGAACTACCTGTTTGGAACAAGTATGTAAACACAAAACTTCTTCAGATTCATTATTATCTTATTTGAAACCAATAATAAATATCCTAACGGCTTCTATAGATAACTTCCTAGGAACAATGCATATTATAGTTTGGTAATGGATGGATTATCTCTACTTTCGAACAGGATTTCCTGATGATTAAAATTAAATTTTTTAATGAATTCAATAACCGGAAAGCTAATATTTCTTAAGTCATCCTCTCAAAAACCTTATTTTATAGTAAAATAATTTTCAGTTTTTAGGCCGAAACCAAATCTGACATTCAGCCAACCTGTTAAGCTTTCACACTTTTCTAATAATTTTGTATATAATTTATTTGTCTTGATTTTGAAATATGTTTCTACTCTTAATTAGGTGTACTGTAGCTACTCTTCAGATTGTGGGCTTCATTAATCTTCTTTGTTCATCTTAAACAGAAAAGTTTTTTTAGAGAACAGTTTTTCTGGATGCTTAGATATTTTACAATTAAATGTTTCTTTTTAATAAATTCATGATAATTTATATTTTTTTTTAATCGGTATTTGGCCAAATTTTGCCCTATGGACCACAATGTGTATTGCATCAAAATCTCAGAACCATTATCTGTTGAAATTAGATAAACTTTTAAATTACTATGTATAAATAAAAACAAATCGAGATCAGTTGTACCTATTATTTATATATATATAAATAAGAATGCAAACTTTAAAAATGTAAATTAATTTTAAATTTCAAAAATATAAATAACTGTTACAAAGTATAATATTAAAAGCACATGGTGAAAATTACTTGGTACAAACTTTAAAATTTAGTCCGAGTATTCTTTATTTTTGTCGGGTTTAAGCAACTATTTATTTAAAAAGTGCATTAAACTTGTTCTGCAAAAAATTGTTTTTAAAAATCGCAAAATCGCACATTGATGCACTACGTGGCCCAATAACTGGTGAACACAAGATTTCAAATATTTTTTAATGCCCTTATTAATAAAACTTACAACAGGTTTATAAGAGGTTTATAAAGCAAATTTCCATACAAAATTTGCTTTATAAACCTGTTGTAAGTTTTTATGAATAAGGGAGTAAATGTATTTTTTATGTGTATATTCTTTTCTAAACTATCTTTACTTACCGCACATCATATTGTTGTTAAACACTGATGACGTTAGATACAATTTCATTGATACACCTCCTGTAACTCTGCGTTTTGTTACTTGACCACTGTTGCAGTTGTTGTGAAGACGTTTAAAAGAGAGTTTTTTTTATTTAAACTTTTAGTTGATTTGTTGAAAAAACTCAACATAAGCATTCGTTTATTAAAAGAAATGTTGCCGGCGGCGTGTATAATGTTTATGTCACAATGGTGCCAACGACCAAAACACATACGTTTTTGACAAAATAATTGCGATTTTTTTAAAGTTTGTTGTTTGCAGTGTAAATGTTGCATAGCACTCGCAATAATGTTGCGATACAAGTTCTGTGATACTTGTTGCGGTGCAAGTTTTTATTAAATAAGTTTTATTTACTTTTGCTGTGTTATTTGCTCTTGCCAACAAAGAAGCAGCAATAACAGCTAACATAATAGAAACACGTAAATTGAAAGAATACTTCTTTGCTTTCTTCCACAGGAGCGTGATTGTTTTAAATTGTGTATTGTTGGGATATGATAAAGCACGTGCTTATAGGTATATATGTATGTATGTACAATAGTTTGCACTTAAAATCAATATGCGTCTATCACAGTATTTTTTTTAAATAAAATACAATGTTTCTACTTTCTTACTCACTCTACCAAATTTTTCTTCACTTCGTTTTTAATATTTTTCCGCAAATTATATAATATTAATTAATAACGTTCTATGAATATAAAATCTTTGTAATATTGTTCGAAATACGCCATTAGTTTAAAATTTTAATAGAACTACTTTTATTTTGTGTGATTATTATTATTATTAATGAAATTAATTTCATAAATTTATTTTATTATTTGTATAGAATTTAAACAAATAAAGTACACACACACATCTAACCAAATACACTTTTCTTTTTTTAATTGTTGACTTTTTGTTTGACAGCTGATTGGCACTATCTTATGTTTTATTTGTGATTCTAATCGAGAAATTTGCTAAATATTTTTTTATTTAAACGCTTGTTTTTACGACCGTAAAACTGTGAAAAACGTTTGTCTTATTAATGAAGTTCACAAATAAACTAAAATTTAATTCCGACAATGTTCGTTCGTGAATTTTTTGCTGTTTCTGTTTGCAAAATTGTACCTTTATTGTATATTTTGTTGTTGTTAACTTTATTGACGTAGACTCTACGTCGTAGAGCAGTATTTAAATTTTAAATACCGCATTACTACCCTGTACTAAGAGAAAGAGAGAGAAACGTAGGATTGCCATATTTTTAAACTCAGCAATTGCCTTTAGAAATTAACAATTCACTATAGCCCCGATTTGTGTCGTTAATAGTGACGGGGGAAATGCGACGCAAATCGAATCAAAAATTTAGCAAGCAATCATCTTATTATTTGGTATGTTTGATTATATTTATTTCAGCAGGTCTTTGTTATTATTATAAATAAATAATTGAAAATATATGTATTTCTAAACAAAGAAGAAAAAATATTGAAGAAGAAAAAAATATATTTACAAACACAGTACATAACTTCATATGGTAAGTATGAATAAAATGGGAATTTCCCTTTTTACACGCAAGTAGGCAAAATATTTACATGTATTTATGGAATTGTGGTATATAGCGACGCAAATCGGAAGCAAAACGACGCAAAGAAAACGACGCAAAGCAGATGGATAAAAAATTTCAAAGCCGACGCAAAGCGGATTAAAACACGTTTAGAATGACGACTCAAACCGAAACGACACAAATCGGGGCTCTAGTGTACATGATTTTCTCTAATGGAACTATATTTACAAGATGTAATAAAAATGTATGTTACAAGTATCTTTTAAATGGAATTATGTACTTAAAACTCTTTACGAAATTTCAATTTAAAATCATTTCATTTTTTTTGATTCCACAATTTGTCTAGATAAATTCTCTCATCTGGTAACGTTATTTTAACTGATGAATACAGGGTTGTCAGATTTTTTTGAGCTTCGTCGCCAAGACGGATGTAAAAAATCGCCAAAATTCGCCAAAATCCGATTTTGTTCAGTTTTTAATTTTTTTTTTTATTATTTAAAAGAAATAAATTTTGTTTACACAAATAAACCTAGTTCAATTTTTAAGTCATAAATCGCCAAAAATTGAGAAAAAAACCAAAAAAATCGCAAAAAATATTTTTTTTTTAGTTTTTGTTAAATTTCTTTTATTTAATTCATTAATTGTTACTTATTACACAATATTTTAGTAAAACATATAAACATTTATATCCGTTTTTGTATTTTTTACTGTTTACAAAATTTTTAAACTTTGTTAAAAGAGAGTTTTAAATTACATAAAAATGGAGATCATATTTAAAAAAAAAAGTAAAATTAAGTAGATAAGTCTAAAAGTTCGTAAACTTCATTCTCAGCGATTTCATTACTAGAGTCTTGACTTTCATACATAGTTGAGTTGAATTTTTTTATCATTTCATTAGTCGGTGTAAACGAATTGCAGCATAATTTGTTTACGTTCATATGATTAATTATTCTTAATAGAGCGTCTAAAAGCTCATATTGAATTTTATTACTTAGTCGAGTTTTTGTACAATTCATTATTGAAAAGACCCTTTCAACGCAGACATTACTGGTTGGAACTATCAATATATGTAGTAAGAACAACCAAAGATATTTCCTTAAAATGGTACGTACCTGCTGTATCGTGATAATCAAACACTTTTGGCCAAAATTCAAGTAAATTTGTTGGAATTTCGTTATTAAAATAATTATTTCAATTTATGAACGGAAGTTTTCCCTATTGAGTTTCATACATGCTTATTGCTACATTTGGATCCATAAATGGTCTTAATGTTTCTTGAACAACGCCAAATTTAGTTTCAGATAATGTATTCGCACACTTTGAAATAGAAAATTGTCCAAAAGCTTTAAAAAAGTTCATATTTTCTGGTAATCTGCTTATCATCTCTTTTAAAAGTTTTTTTAAATACACAAAACAGTTTTCTTTAAGTACGATTATTTCTACTTCGCTCAATTTCGCATTTCTTAATTCTGTTTCAAACTCTGCTCCAAAATCAATTGCATTTAGAGGCAAAAATTAATTTGAAGAATCAATAGCTGCATGTAAATCATTGAAAAATTTTTCATTGTTTTCAGTATTATATAAAACAGAAGGTTTGAAAACTTTTGTTGAAAACATAAGAAGTGTACAAATTTTTTCATGCATACTTCCTGCATCCATGCTGTAAGATTGAAATTCCAAATTCAGATGATTCATTTCATTGACAATTGGATTTATAAAAACCAAAAAAAGACGATTTTTTTCATCACATAATTTATTATAGATGTTTTGGTGAAAATCGCCAAGAAAATCGCCAGTGATATCAAAAATCGCCAAAAAATCGCCATGTCGCCAAACGGAAAATCTCGACGCCAAACACGTTTCAAAATCGCCACGTTTGGCGAGAAATCGCCATATCTGACAGCCCTGGATGAATATTTTTTTAGTGTTAGACAAGAGTACAGAGCAGTGATGCCATTAGGATACGAAAGATATATTTTTTGTATCTTTTGATGACTTCAGGTACCATCCTGGCATTGTTCGTATTTTTTGAATCTGGACGCAAAATGTACAAAAATAAAATACTAAACTTTCCGTCTCTGACAAAGGTTTTTAAAGTTATCATTTTGCTATCGCCAATTATTTTATATTGAAGTTTTAAAACAAATCAATTTAAAATAGGTATTTACCGATGAACTATTTAATATGTTTAACTAAAGGAAGCTCAATCTTTTAAAGAAAAGGACTGTTGTATTAAAAAAAATTCCGTCTTTGATAAATTGTATCGACCAGAATGCTTTGCATAAGGAATGGCGTGAGCACGCTCTCCTCAATCACGAAGAGCTTCGACATGGCCGCTGATGAGTATTGGGAAAAAGAGTTTAATTTAAAAATGTTGTTAATGAACCGATGTTTAAAAATTTGAAAAAAGTAGTTTGCTTATCATTTGTACTTCCATTTTCGAATGCATGTGTGGAGAGAATTTTTAGCCAACTTAAACTTATTAAGACTGATCATTGTAACCGACTCAATACAAATACAATAGCAGCTTTATTAATGGTTTCATTTTCAGGAAATTTATAAAATTTATAAACGCCTTAACTTGTATATTAATTTTTACAAAAATGAATTTGTTTTGATAACATCCAAAGATAGTTACATATATATAATTTTAAAGTTTGCTGACTGTATTTTTAAAAATTACATACCTAATATTTATGACTTAAATAAATATAAAAATGAATTTATACATATATCATTTTCTTTACAATATTCATTAAATATGAAATAAAAATGTTATGTTAATAAATGTTAAACGTTAAAAATGGAAACTTTTTGGAAACTAAAATGTATCATTCTCGAAATTTCACTGGCAACACTGGTACAGAGAGTACAAACAAATTGAATGCTCTTTAGTTTTCTTGTTTTACTTGTGAGATTTACAAATAAAAACAGAAACGTTAAATCCTTGTACTTGAATGTATTATCTATAATTGTTTTTATTTTTAAATCAGATAGATAACATTCATTAACCTAATTGCATATTTTACAGAAGTACGAACATATGTACATATATTCCTTTAAGATTCGCATTATTATAGATAATAAATAATGTTATCAAAAAATATAAATACTTTGAGAGTATATATAAAGTGAATATTGTTTAATTTTTTTTATTATATTTACTAAAAGTACAAATTTAAAACAAAATATAATTCATGAGTAACTTTAGCTAAATATAACTCATTAACAAAAACCAGAACAATAAGGAAGATAAAAATATAAATAAATTTTAACGGAAAAGTACCAGAATTTTCGCGCAAAATAAAGTAAACAGATAGATTAAAATTATATATTTATTATTTTTTTGTAGTCCTTTTGCCTTTATTACAGCTGACAATCTTTTAGACATAGAATCAACAAGTTTTTTAGCGAAATCAGGCGATATTTTGTTAAATCATCCTGCATTACTGCTTACAGGATTTCCTTGCAAGAAATATTTCATTGCTTAACTTTTTTGTCCAGATATTTCCACAGATTGAATTGAGATCTGGCGACTACGAAGGATGATCACCCACTCTTTCACAATTTTAGAGTTATGCCTAGGAACATTGTCCTGTTTGGAAAATCCAGTCTTAGTTTTAATTTCTCTATACTAGGGACTACATTGTTTTTTTTAATATCGAGATAATCTTCCTTTTTCTCCGGCCCCTGATGTCGCTCACAACCCCATACCATTACAAAGCGACGCCATGTTTTTCAGTCTTAGTAACAGATGTATTACATCGGTGAAAGGAATATTACACCAACACATTTGTGGCTCGTTTTTTTACCATCAAACGTTTGGTTAGTTGTTCTTTAGTATAAAGGGCTTCTTACGTGGTACACTGCGTCCACTGCGGCAATAAATCAATTTGGACCTGCTCTCCGATTTTTTTGCAGATGGTTAAAAACTATCTAAAGGTCATGTGTGGAAAATTTCATGCAAATATCTCCATTGGTTTTCTGTCCCGAGCAGCGCAAAGTTGAATTATCTGAACAAGTCTCAAATGTGATAGGTTTCTATGTCATATTCAAAAGCTTGTTACTTATAAACTATACACCGAATGTACTTTATAAGTATTTTTTCACTTAAAATAGACATTAAGCATTATGTAAATTAAATAAAAAAATTTAAAAAATTGAAAAAAAAATTTCCTTTGACAATATATTTTGAGCCAAAAAAATAAACATTTATGATTTTCCGTTAGACTTTTAGTTGTGTGCGAAGCAGTGCGACACATAGATTCCTATACCAAATTAAAGCTGAGAGTCTCAGCTAACATACTAAAAAAGAAAAACCTACGCATATTTGCGCGCCGCCGAAAGAACAATGAAAAACCAAAAAATTACAGTAAAAAATATTCATATTCTCAAAAGAGCATTTAATAGATGTTATATGCATTTTCGCGAAAAATAAACATTCTAGTTAGAAATTTACAGAAGATATGGCATTTTCTAAATATCATTTGTATGGGAGGTGGGCTTAAAATGGGCGGATTAAGTTCATATTTTCAGGAGCTCATTCTACAATTATAATATTAATGTTTTATGAAAATTGAGTTGATATAATTATATCATGGAAGTTATGCCATATTTTCTATTTAAGTTGTATGGGAGGTGGGCGTAAAAGTGGGTGTATTTTTGTAAAAAAAAATGAAATTTCTAAAAAATTTAAAATAAATGTGTGCAAAATTTCATGAAGCTCCGCAACCTCCTTGATTTATGGCCATTAAATACACTACACGGCCACAGTGTGCGTGGCACTCTAACATGTAGGTCATATTGATGCAAAGTTCTTTTAATCGTATTCGCTCTTATCATTTCCTGATTTTTATAGCACTAGATGTTGCGTTTGCTCTTACTTCTCTTACTATAGCTCTTACTTCAGTTTTTTACGGTATTGTGTTTGGAAATTGGAATTGGAGTAATTGCCACTACTTTTGGAATGACAAGGTTTTTTGTATAATAATGACGTGTATTTTGACGTGTAAAAATTGGTTTATTTTAACAAGAAATCAATTATGTAATTTACTTTGAAATCCCATTTGGTATATCTGTCTTAGATCAATACTTGTGTTAGCTTTCCTTTGTTTTAGGTAGATTCTGGCAACTTTACATAGCATGACTCCGCTCATTTTCTCTCTCTATTATTATACATATAAACATAAAGTTGAGTTGGCAAGTAGAAAATAATGATTCAGAAACATTTTTGTGTGTGTTTTTTTTTTTGAGTAAAGATTATTTTTGCAAAATCATTGTGTTGTATATTGATTGCACAGATACAATACCCTATACAATAACAAATTCTATGTTTGCTTGACATACTTTAAATCTCTCTACTGAAAAGTGCTGAAGTGATTTACTTGCGGGGGGTTTGATTACCAAAGCGTGTCTATTGCCATTGAATTTAACGAATGCGAACGAATGATATTCAATTTTACATACCTACATAATCATAAAATGTAGTGTAAACTTGAAACATAAATACGAATAGTCCATATGTCTATAAAACGCAAAGTTTTGTCTTTTTCTGTTGCTGTGCGCAAGTTTTTTTTTTTGTCGAAAAAAGAAAAAAATTTTTGGGGGCAAATCCAAATGAATGAGCTGACGCAAGACTTAAACAGTTTTTCAACAGATGATTTTTGTATTGTACAGGGAATTCCATCAGCTGAACTTAATGCGAGTATACATATGGTTTAGATAGCGCAAACACTGAAAGATGCTAGAGTGTTTGTAGCAACATGTTTTACATACAGTGCTGGACATGAGGTTAGCAAACTTGGTATCTGTTGCAAATTAAAGCAAATGTTTTATGTTGTTTGTTATTTTTTTAAACTCATTATTTTTCAAACGTGTTAAATGTGACCATAAGATCACACCACTTTTTGTTTTTTTTAATTTGTTGTATTTCGTTGGTTTTTTTCAAAATACAACTACCCCAAAAAACTCTGGACAGTAAGTTAGCAATAAATAAAAATTTTCTTCACAAACACAAAAAACTTTATTTAAATCCTTATATTTTGCAGGATATCCTTGTTTTTAATATTTTTTCGTTCGCCTTAAATAATCAAATACATTCTTTTTTACCGAGTTCAAGCTGCGGTTCATATTGTTTGACCGCTTTTATATCTAGGAAAACTAGTCTTACTGATTCCACCTAATAAAGCGAAATACATAAAAAGTTAACAAACTGATTAATATTTTCATTATTTTATCAATTTTCTAAGATTCAAAACTGTTTTATTATTGTAAAACTTATTTACTGCCTTAATGCAATACTATATATGTGTTACAGCAATTTTCTTTTTGGCAAGACTGTTTTGGCAGTTAGTTTTTTTATTATAAAAATTCATGCTCGGTCAAGAAAGTGCATCCTGCACTTATTTAATTTTGCGACGAAACGAATGCCACACAGCACGCGAAACAATGAGAAGCAAATTTGGGTAATAGTTTATTTCACGTTGGGCCCGCTCAGTTGGCCTCCTAGATCGTGGGATTTAACGCCTCTAGACACATGTCCCAATTGAAAATATCCTTAAAAATACCCGATATTTAGAAAATATTAATTTCTTCGATTAAAAAATATAACAACTATAATAATAAATTTTTTAATTACATAGTTTTATCGAAATATGTAAAGCTAAGTTCTATTGATCAGGTTCTGAAGAACATATATGTAGTGAATTATAAGATTGGCCAAAAATTTCTCATTAATAAAAGTTATCTCCACTCCACGTCTATCATTTTCTCGACATTTGATAAATTAACAATACAAAATTAAAAATTCAAATTAATGAAAACTTTGTATAGCAAATTGTATAATACTATGGTTCCACGACGACTTGAATCACCTGCTTCGCTCTCTGAATCATGTTTATGAATCATGCTGTTTACATGACTAAAAACTTGATTCGATTTGACAGTTGTTTTTAATAAGCAAACAGAACAAAAAAACAGAATTTACAATTTGTGGAAAATATTTTTTTAATGGACAAAAAAATTGAGTGGAAATTAGTTAGCTTATTTGAAAAAAAACATACATTCGTACGTATTTACTTTCTTTACTTCCAGCAACAAGAAAATAATTTGCTTTGTTTACAATAATATTAAATTTTTACAGCTAGTGCTAAACTTGCGATAAAAATTAGAAAAGAGTGCAATTTTTCGTGCTTCGCAAGTTGATTTAATATGAATCTATTTGATTCGCTCTTAAAATTTTGTATGGTGAAGCAAGTTGTTTCACTAAAGATTGGGGTGTGAAGCATGAATAGAGAGCGAAGCATGTACCGTGGAAACGTAGTATAAAGATTGAAGATAGGTTCTAGGGTTACGAAAGTACTAAGTCGTCGGGTTTCTTTCACAAAAAATTGGTCCAATGTTCACTAAACAGCTTTTTTTTCAACGTAAGATAAATTCCCTTGCAGCAATTGTCTGTATTACTACCACTAGCATTATCGTTGGATGTTGCTTTACTTTTTATCATCACATAAGCTTTTTGATTTTGTCTGAGTGGTATTCTCTATGCAACTTGATTTTCAATCCAACTAGAAAGTAAGGACTCCATTTCGATCATCAAAGCACTTCTTGTACGGGTCATCGTTTTAACATCTAATGATGTTGCAGATTTTGCAAAAATTTCAAAAGACTCGAACCACAAACAACGCAACCTCGAAAATCTAACGACGTACAGTGAAAATTAGTACATACTAATTAAACAGCAACGTAACTTTGAAAAAACGCAAAACGAAACGACGCAAAGCGAGGTATAGGTGTATATTTAAAGATGCCATTTAAATTCGTTGCAGCGAGTCGGAATTGTTCTAGTGTTGTCTCTTATAACATAAATACAAGTTTAAAATTTAATCATGCCAAACGAGTTTGAAGGGAAAACGAATTTTGTATTTTTGTTTGTTAATTTAATAAGAGTACATTTGAAGAAATAGTACCTAAGTATATACATACATAGATATGTATGTTGCAAATTTTGTATTACAAAAGACACGGTGTAATACAGTTTTAGACTTAAAGAAGAGAAAAATAGACACAGCGAACTCAAGCTGAGATAAAATTAATTAAACTGCAGAGATTTCAGTAAAGTACAATAATTTTATAATGAGGTGCCATAATAGAAACTCCGTTCTAAATTTTCATTCTGGTATAGAATATAGATTATATGGTGGAAATGAACTTTTAATATCTTCAATTTAATGGACATAACAAAATTAAATAATTCTAATTGTTAGGGCTCGGGGGAGATATGTCCCTTTGAATATTTCCCTTGCCTAAACTTAAAGGGGGTGTTTTTTAATTAAAACACAAACAGGTTTTTTAGTCTTACTTATTGAGCTCTTACTTATAACTAACTTATAACTAACAAAGAAATTCAGGTCTGTATAATAAATCTAAGTACATATATATATATATTTACATATATAGGTTTATACAAAATGCCGCTATTTCAAGGCGAATTATGTATATTAAATAAATATTTTTTCATAAACGAGTAAATAAAAAGAAAATAAAATTTTATACTAAAACTAATAGAATATAAACGATAAATCAAAAAAATTTATTAAAATCAATCAGGATATACATATACATATGTGTGTACAATGTTGGAAAAAATAATAAGGCTTCTTCATTTTTGATGATTCGTAAAAGAAAAGCTTAAAACCGAATAAATTTGTAAATTCTTACAGTTAAACTGCTGATGATCTAATGGTGAATCTACACTGATAACCTTTCTATGAATCTCTTTATTGTTCATTATGTAAAATATTTATTTGCTCGGAAAATAATAGAATTAGTAGTTAAAACCGTTTTTAGGTTCGCTTATTTTTCAATTGCCTTTAGTCCAGAAAAGTGTTTATAAAGCACTGGACTTTATTTGAAAAATAATTTATTTTAAAGCTTCGCAAACAAGAAAAAAGTATGACTGTTATTTCAATATGATATATTATTCCAAAATAAAGGGATTTCCAGCAATTTACAGAAAATTAAAACCAAAAGTAAAATAAACCTATTTTGGTCATCTGAAGAGCTCAAAATTGAGTTATGTGCATCTGCTACTAGTCGCACAATTAGAATAAAGCTTTAGAAAGCTGGATTAAAAGTCTATACACATATACACGGGAAGAATTGGGGAAATGTGCATTTATCATATGAAACGAATATAAATTTGTTTGGATCCGAATGGCCACAAAATAAAGAATTTGATCAAAGCCATTTCCAAAAAAATAATTGGTTAATGAAATGAGGTTGTGTTTCTTCAACCGGTGTCGGTCCAATCTATTGGATAGATGAAAAAATGTGCGCTTTCGATAACGTAGAAAAATTGCAAATCAAATGCTAGAATATCTATACCACAACTATGGGAGTTCATGTCCATGGTTTAAGCACAACAAAGTCCATGTTATGGATATTTGGATTTGGTGTCTAGTTGGCCGGGCTTTACATACGCTCTCTTACGCAATGGATCCATTTTTCATCGCAAGTAAAGATTCGGTGCTAAAATTAATATTCTTTAATAGCGTTTAAGCAGCATTTCAGACATGGAAACTCGTTCTTAAATTTCTCTTGGCTTCACTGCATATGGTACCAAATTTCCCTGCTATTGGGTGAATTCTGCTGTTCGCAAACGTTTTAAAATAGTTGTCGGAGTAGCTGCCCATGGTTTTGCAAGCTCTTTTTCAGTTTAACAACAATCTTAATGGATTCATATCTCCAATATGTAGTTATCAAACTTTTTTGGCTGACCTAGGCGATCTTTATCTTCCGTATCAAAACCAACGCTTCTGAAAGTCACGAACCATATCTCGCACGTTAAAACGGATGGAACACATTCATCATAAGTTTCGGTGTGCTTCAGCTTTTTTTTTAAATTAAAGAAATCAAGTATTAAACGATTTGAGTAGGTGCCATAATTAGCACACCTCAACAAAGATCTTATAAAACTGGTTAATGTTGGACATTTTCAATACAATTTCAAAACGTGACGTTTCGTATAGAATACAACAAAGAAGAAAGAAAAAAAAATAAACAATAAAAGATCAAAAGATACAATAAACGAAATGAGAACAAACCGCAGGAGAGTTTTGTTTTTGTTTATCACAATAAAAACCGCTTAAGTCGCGCACTCTTTCTTAGAGCCGATTTAAATTGAAGAAAGTCAACTTATACATATATAAGATTAGAATGTAAAAGTCAAGTCAGTTTTATTTCAAATGCGAAAGAGAATGGTTTAATAAGAAAACTAAAGAAGTAAAAGTAAGATTTAATTAATTCAATAGTGTTTGAATAAATATAATATGTATTGTTTTATTTTTCTGATAAACAGGAACCTAAACAACCATGTATTGTATTTGGATATTTTTAATTTTTTCTTCTGCATTGGTGACTTTGATTAAAGCAGGAGAAATCCAAAATGTTTTATTATTGTTGGCCGATGATGCTGGCTTTGAAATGGGAGCCTATTTGAACAAATATTGCCAGACGCCAAATTTGGATAATTTAGCTCGTAAGGGTTTACTCTTCAATAACGCATTTACTTCAGTCAGCAGCTGTTCCCCAAGTCGTGCTCAGATTTTAACTGGCCAGGCTAGTCATGCCAATGGCATGTATGGTTTACATCAAGGTGTTCACAATTTCAATGTTATACCGGGCGTGAAATCCTTGCCAAATGTCTTAAGGGAACACACTAAAGGATCAGTATTGAGCGGTATTATTGGCAAGAAACATGTGGGTTCTAATAGTGATTTTAAATTTGATTATGAACAAACTGAAGAACAACATTCCATCAATCAAATTGGCCGAAATATTACCAATATTAAAATGTATACGAGAGCATTTCTGCATAAGGCTAAAAACGATGACAAGCCATTCTTTTTAATGGTGGCCTTCCATGATCCTCACAGATGTGGCCATATCACTCCACAATACGGAGAGTTTTGCGAAAGATGGGGTTCGGGTGAAGAAGGCATGGGCAGTATACCCGATTGGAAACCAATTTACTATGATTGGCGCAATTTACAAGTACCAGCCTATTTACCCGATACTGATGTTGTGCGCCAAGAGTTATCGGCCCAATACATGACCATGTCCCGTTTGGATCAGGGTATTGGTTTGGTACTAAAAGAATTACAAAATCTTGGTTATGATGAAAATACTTTAGTTATTTTTACATCCGATAACGGGCCACCATTCCCGTTGGGTCGTACAAATCTCTATGAACATGGCATAAGATCACCGTTTATTTTAGCCTCACCCAATACCGAGGATAGACATTTGCAAACTACCGCAGCCATGACCAGTTTATTAGACATATATCCAACTGTTTTAGAGGCCTTAAAAGTAAATCAGGATAATTCAACACAACAGCCCTATATTAAATCTCTATTGCCGCTTTTGAAGAAAGAACCACAACCCGTGGAAGATGATGCCGTCTATGGTTCACATAATTATCATGAAATAAACATGAACTATCCCATGCGCATGATACGCACTAGACGTTTTAAACTTATACACAATCTCAATTACTGGTCCTACTTTCCCATTGATCAAGATTTCTACACTTCTCCCACTTTCCAGCAGATACTAAATGCCACAATAAATCATCAGCCCTTGGCCTGGTATAAAAATTTACTTTCGTATTATCAACGTCCTGAATGGGAATTATATGATATTAAAAGTGACTCATTGGAACGTTACAATCTGGCGGATAAGCCAAAGTATAAGACAACTATGAATGAGTTAAAGAAACGTCTATTGAAATGGCAAGATGATACTAACGATCCATGGCGTTGTGCTCCACATGCTGTGCTGCAGGCTCAGGGCGTTTTTAAAAATAATCCAGTTTGTTTGTCCTTGGCTCACGAAGCTCTGAAGAAGCCTTTAACTCATTACGAAAAATATGTGTTACTTTAAGTTAAGAATGAACTTTTATTTTAATATAGTTATTTAAAATCTTCGTTGCGCCAACAAAAAGTCTTTGGTGAAGTTTTTAAAAATGTTTTATTATTTAAACTTATACTTGCCAAACTAATCTTTTTTGCCATCCTGAAAAATTGTTTCAACCACATAGAACTTTTTGTTGGCTCTTCGACAATACATATGTATGTATTTGAACTTGTTACATCACATTCATTCACTAAATACATCAATAAAATCATAAATAATTGATGAATGAATTATATGTGGATTTTAAATTTATATACAGAATTGCGATCTTTTTAAAATGTTCTCCATAAATAGTATTTTTCTCATATAGTTTAGAAGTTAAAGTGAAAACGAAAAATGGTTTTTAAAATATTTATGCCGAAATAAAAAGACTTAAGTCAATGTTCAATTATTAAGAAAAAAGTTATTAATGGAAGCTAGCTATTCATTTGATATACGAGGGCGGTTCGGAAACTTCTTAGCCTAGAACAAAAAGCGCTGTATAAACATAAAAAAGTTAAGTGTTTTGGAAACTTTCATCTCTGCTATGAACACATGTTAAATTTATTTTCGAACTGGCAACTCCTTCATATAGAAACAGGTGTTCAAAAAAAAAAAAACATTGGCGATTTTTTTACAATGGAAAAATTATTATTATTATTATTAATGATTATATAATACAATAAATGAAATTATATAATGAACTATAGTACGAGTATGAGCAACTTGGCCTTCAACTCCGAGGTTAATTAAATAATGTTAAATATATGATACCGGCGTTAGTTTAGATTAAGATAGAATTAAATAGAATTTAAAAGCTTGCATTTTTTAATAAAAAAAAAGTAGTTTGTTAATATTTTGTTGAGATGGTAAACAAAGCAGTAGACTGGGTGGGTTTGATCCAAAAGTTGAGAGTCTTTCCTGAGTGTATAGTAGGCAGGAATCTAGGATGTGAACTACAGACTGGGGCGTATTACATAAGTTGCAGGTGGGTTTATCTTCTTTTGACAACAAGTATTGATGTGTAGTTAGGGTATGACCAAGTCTTAATCGGGAAAATAGTTTTCCTTCGTACCGAGTAGTAGTTGTTGGGTAAATAATTCTTTCTTCTTTGGGGTTTATTTGTTTATATTGGTGGTTATAGGTATTCCAATCGTTAAGTTTACTAGAGGCAAGATGTTTTTGTATTTCAGATTTGATGTCTTTATTTGCTTGTGTGCGAAAGAGCAGTAAAGGCGCACTATCTGATCGGTATATTTTATATTTAGGTTTGCGGATATTGTTGATTTACTATCTGTGCAGATTAAAAATTTGCCCTTAAGTTTAAAAGCGTATTCTACTGCTAATTTTATAGCGAAAGCTTCCGCTGTAAAAATGCTGCAGTGATTTTGTAATAATTCACAATGGAAAAATTAGAAATTCGTGGAGTCATTAAATATTTAAATAAAACAGGCTTATCAGGACAAGAAATTCATAATGATATGGTGAATGTGTTAGGTGAAAGTGTTCCTTTATATGGAACAGTAAAAAATTGGGTTGCTGAATTTAAACGTGGTTGTACAAGCATTGCAGATGAACCACGTAGTGGACGACCAAAAACAGCAACAACAACAGAAATTGTCAAAGTACGTGATATGGTATTAAATGATCGACGAATAAAAGTGCGTGAAATAGCTAATATGATGAGCATCTCAAATGATTGATCCATTTGTTTACATGAAGAACTACAGATGAAAAAGCTTTCTGCAAGATGGGTGCCGCATTTGTTAACAGTTGACCAAAAACGCATAAGAATGAAAATTTCTCAAGGTTGTTTGGATCGTTAAAAAAAAATAAAATTGATTTTAAGCGTCGTTTCATAACTGTTGATGAGACATTGATCCACCACTATGCTCTAGAAACAAAAGAACAATCCAAGCAATGGACTGAAGCTGGAGGAAGTGCCCCAAAGAAAGCAAAAACAATCGGCTGGTAAGGTTATGGTAACGGTTTTTTGGTACTTCAAAGGTATTTTATTCATTGAGTATCTGCAAAAGGGTAAAACAATAAATTCAGAGTACTATTGCAATTAAATGTTAAAATTCGACAAAAACATCCTGGACAACGCATCAGCGCCCAAGAGTGTTTTAACAATGGCTAAAATCAACACCCACCTTATTCTCCCAGTGACTTTTACCTGTTCCCAAATCTAAAAAAAATACTAGCTGGCAAGCGTTTTACCTTGAAGATACAATTACAATTGTAAACCACTATTTTGAAGGCCCTGAGGAAAACTATTTTAATCAAGGGATAGAATTGCAAGATAAGCGTTGGACTAAGTTTATTGAAGTTTCAGGAGATTATATTGAAAAATAAAAATGTGCTGGGCTACGAAGTTTTCGAACCGCCTTCGTATATACAAATTAATTTTTCCAAATTAACTTTTTCGCTAAATGTGATTTTTCAATTAAAGTAAAGCTCTTAAAGTTGCCATCAAAATTTCATTAGCAATTTTGAGTAATTTGCCAACATTGAAGTTTTGAGCCGTTCAGAACTGGAAGTGGCTTGACACGGTCAGGCCAGCCAAAAAGTTTAAAGATGAGAAGACATTAATTAGATGCATTACTCCATTCAGATTGTTGTCAAACTAAACAAGAGCTTGCAAAATCAGTGGGAGATACTCACGCAGTAATTTCAAGATGTTTGCGAGCAGCAGAATATATACAAAAGCTGGGAAATGGGGTACCATATGAATTGATGCCACAAGAACTTGAAGAGTGAGTTTGCATGTCCGTATATATGTAAAGCACAGCCAACCTAAGGTGCTAAGGTATTTGATGGGACCAAAAAGATTCTATATATTATTATATGCTGAAATCTGGCCAGACCATCACAGGCAGCCCGTACCGGATGCATTTGAATGTATATTAAAGCAGACCTAGCAATCACCAAATTTATAATCGTATTCACCCCTATCGTGAATAAAAATTCCACATGAAATTTGTTCCCTTTTCATATTTTCCTATTAAAATTCAATGTTAAAAAGTAAAAGGGAACAAATTTCATGTGGAATTTTTATTCACGATAGGGGTGATTATTCAAACTTGCTTTTATTCCCCTCATACGAGAATGTTTCTAATTAAATTAATGAAAACCCTATTCTTCACTCTAGCAGAGTGAAATATAATTGCATACTTATATTTATTAACAGTGCCCTAAATTAGGCAACAGCTTCTGACAAAGCTTTAACATTAAACAATGATTAAAATAATTGTTGGCATTTCTCAAAGAAAAGAAATTGACTACACAACCCAAATCAACTCAAGAGATTTGGCTGCAGTCATTAAATCATAAAATTGGCAGGCAGTAAACTTATTTGAAACCTATCCAATATTTTTAATTGAAAAAGTTCAATGATTTTTTAACCATGAAATTGTAAAAGAAATGTTAATAAAATTTATTATTATAAAAGAAGGTTGAATGTAAAATCAACTTTAAATTACAAGTTTGTCTGGAAAAACCAACACGCTTAATAAAAAAAAACTAACGCAATAAATAAAATTTATTTAAAATGGTTGCAATAAAATTTCTTATTATTATTGTTATCCTAGCATCCTTGATGTGTTCAGATATTGTAGAGGCCGCCGCTAAGAAGCAACGACGCAATATAAAGCACAAAAAATCGTCACAGAATGGAAAACTAAAGGCCAACTTGAAACAAAGTAAGTTCTCTATAACTAATAGTACTTATTTAATTGTAAAATGGAATAATTAATTTTATTAGCATCAGCCCCAAAGCCGAATCAACGCAATGGCAAAATGAATTATTACAATTCACATTTCTGGCCATCAGCCAATACATACTATCGTCCTGTTACCACTGCACCTTTATTTCTACGCTCGCCTTCCACATCATCTTCGTCCATGTTTTATCCCATGCACTGGGCTAATTCCTACATCAATCCCTCCACCTATATGTCTTCAAATAACTTAAGGCGTACGGATGATTTTTCCTCTGCTCCAGTGTCTACAGCTCAGTCGTCAGTGATGTCAATGCCGAGTTCAAACACGCCCATGTCATCCATGATGTCAATGGGTAATTCACAAATACCTACTCTCTATGATATGAGCGCATTTACAGGCAATTCTGCCCTATTGGAACACCCCTTCAGCAATTCCAATCAAAACTTATGGTCGGTCGGTGAAACGGTAGCTTCGACATCGAAATCAAAAATTAATCCATTTAATAGTTTTAATTATAACGATGATGGTGGTATTTTTGGTGGATTTTTAAATCAATTTTTAAAATAAGAATAAAAAAAGCTTTTTAAAAATAATATGTCTAAGGAAATTTTAAGTTATTTTAATTGTAATGTACAGTCAGAGTCAAAATTTTGTATACAGCGAAGAAGAATTTCTGTGAAGAAATTAAAAAAAATGTTTCTCGAATAGGCCAACTTTTATTAAACAGTTGTCTTATTTTTTCCTCTTACTGAATGATATGTTATAAGTTTTATTTAACAAAATAGAGAATGTTATTAAAAATGCTGTCAATATTGAGTGTACAGAAGGTTAAAATAAAATAAGTAACGATATGAATAGATCGTACATTAAGCAGTGCTTTTAATGCAATTATAAATTGGAATGATTTTTTATATCTAGTAATAATTTTGTAAATATTAACTTTTTATCCTTAATAATTTTTAAGGAACGTTTACACTATTAACTTTTAATTTGTTAACACTATTAACAATTGTGCAAACTTTTAAGTAAGTCTTTGACTGGATTTAAATAAAATTCGTAATAAAAAATACAAAACCGGTGGCTTTGATATTTAACACAAGAATGATTATTTTCTAAAATGGTTCTTAAAAACTATTTGACATATAAAAAATATCCCAAGCTTAATGACAATTTCTATAATACTTGACAATTTAAAATTTACTAATAATTGTAAAAGTATAATAATTGTTTAGAAATGTTTTATAAAATTTTTTCTTCGAAGATTTACTTTTAGTTAAACATAAAAATTCTCATTCAATAATTGTTTAAGAACTTTAAAGGAATTAATTAATTAATTTTTTTTTAATTAATCTTTTTAAGAAATTCAAAATTTAAACTAATTTCTAATAATGACTAAACACAGAGTTAGGAAACTATTTAAGGAACCGCAAAGATTTACCAGTGGAGTTTAGAGATTTAATAGTGTTGCATAGAAGCAACGGAAAATCTCGAGCAGATATTGCTAAAATTGCGAACAAAAGCCGGTCAACTGTTTAAAAAGTTATTGAAGCTCTATGAAACACCAAAACTGAAAACTGCCTAGAAAAAATCTAATATTTCTGCAGTAAACCGTATCATAGCCAGAGCTCCGAAATCTTCGCTCGAATTCGAGTAGAGAGTGAAACTCGCTCGAATTCGAGCGCGAGTACTCCTGCGAGTGAAAAAAAAAATCGAGTATACTCTATTTTTCTATGCCACTCGAATAAGAGCGCATATGCTTCGCTCGATTTCGAGTGCGAGTAAAATACACTCGAAATCGAGCAGATTATACTCTTGCCGAGTACTCTTTCAGCTTTCTCATACAGTGGAAAATAGAAACTGTTCGTTTTTGCCAATTTGTGTGTGCGTGTGTAGTAGCAAGTATAGACTATGGTAGGGAAAGGTGACTGACGAGGGAGGACTGGGAGGTCGAGAAGAGAAAAGCAGCAGAATGTATTGTTAGGGACCGGTGGTTTTTGTGTACAAAAATGCTCGCGAAGAAGATTTCTCGAAGATTACGATTCACTGTCATAACGAAAATATTTTCGTGTTTCATTATTTATGTCTTTATTGTTCATTATAATATAGAAAATATAAGTAAACTTTTAAAAATATAATACAACTTTTATTATAAAACCAACTAATTGCTCCGCACACGCGCACTGTATGAGAAAGACTGAAAAAGTAACAAAAAGCACACACAAGTCAGCAAAGACAAACAGTTTCTATTTTTCCACTCGATTTCACTCTTAAGAGTAAACTCTCACTCTATTTCGAAGATTTTTACTCCCACTCTTAATTTTTAAAAAGGAGTACTCGCGAGTACTCCCACCTAAAACAAACGAGTGGAGAGTAAACTTTTTGTAACACTCGTACTCTTCGAGTACTCTTCTTCGCGAGTGTTTTTCACTCGCGAGTAAAATCGAGTAAATCTGAGCTCTGATCATAGCACGAGAAACTACACTGATAGAAAAATCACATTTTAAAAACGAAGTGTATCGTTGTTGAATTTAAAATTTTCCAACTTTGGGCATTTCAACGTTAATTAAACATTTAGCAATTACGAAATGACGTAAAACCACATGAAATCAACAAAAAACATTGTTGAAATTTGAATTCGTGTTCAAAACAAAAATGTTTTTGTTAATACGAAGATGAACAACATTGAATTCAGAATGAACATTGTTCTTTTCGGGGCAAATTTAATTTCAACAACGTGAACTGTAAATCAAAAATGAAACAGTATCGATTCAAAAATAAATAAACTTAGAATTAAGTATGAGCGTTTTTAAATTAACCAAGAACATTTTCAATTTAAAGTAAAAACATTTTTTAATCAATTACTGACGTTGTTGAATACATTTTCATAGTGAAACAATGTTAAATTATAGGTGATCCATGCTTTAATCAAGAATGCATTGTTGATTTAACGTTGTTCGCCTTTATTTTATGGTGGTACAACTATAATTTAAAGTAGCGCTACGTTACTTCAAGATTGTACATTTTTAAATCAACCATGGCATTGTCATTAACTACCCGAACAAAACATGAAAACAAATATATTTTTGTAAACCGCGTATCAGACCTGACTAAAATTTATTAAAAGTGTTAAAGAAAATTGTTAAAAAAATTGTGTAAAATAAGAGTGAGAAAAGTGAAACAAATAATGAATTATATGGAAAGCATTGAAATTTTCGACATGTTGATAGTTGATGAAAGTGAAGTCATAACAAATAGACTAGAAATGCAGAACATTTAGAGGAATCTGAAGCCACTTGTTCAAGTTATGATGACTCAGAAAAATTAAAATCTTTGTTGGAGGAATTCGATTTATTGGAATTGCTGCCTACATTACAATATAAGTAAAAAGATTTGTATTTTTTGACAACATCTCTGGAAAAGGTTGAATTTTTATTCTTTTTATTTATAGCAGCTAATGTGATATACAGATGTTTCAAGTATATTCAAAAGGGAGACCTTGTTGAAGCAATACCCCATTTGGGTCTTCAAATAGAATTCAGAGAAAAATTATTTATGTGGCGTAAAAAAGAAGTAAACATTCTAGTCATTACATGATCTCCTTAAAATAATATATACTTAATATTTATTTCATTGCAGTATGAAATTGATGACGAAACCATCTCGAACTTGAATAAAGTTCAAAACTGGCTCAATAGAGACTGCCAAAACGTTTCCTCTCCATCTTCTACCTCCATCTTCTACAGATACTTCAGTACAACGTTTTTTTAATAAGGTAATTATTTGAGATTTTTTTCTTAATTAAATATTTTTTTCTTATTTTTCTTAATTATATATGAATAACGTATTCTTTAATTTTACTTTACAGGATTTGACAGATATACTTAACCGTTCTTCCAAAGGACAGTCTTGTTTAGAAACATATAAACACTCCCAAGAGTTTTCTGATAACAACCGTGATGACATTATAAATATTATAATCGAAGAAATTGTTTGTAACAAAATAATTCTTAAGCCAAGTGATTTTATTGGCATTGTTAATAATATTTGCGAGTTTTTTCCAAACGAAGCAGTAGCAAAGGTAAATTAAAAAGTTCACGTAACATAGACATCATAATTAATATCATTAACAATTATTAATAATACAAATTTATAATCAATTATTTAATTTTAATAAATTATATAAAAAAATATATTATAAAGGAGTTTTTATTTAAAGCAGTAAAAGTAAGTATAATTTTTTTAAAAGAAAATATTGGCGCAATGAACCACTGTAGTATTGGCAATCAACGTTGACAGTAAGTACTCAATTTAAAGACGCAACACCCTTAAAATAAGGTTGTGCTACGTTGACTCAAAAATGTTCAACATTGATTTAAAAATATTTCTGTTGATTCAAAAATGGCTAATTTTTGATTTAAGGTAGGAAAATGTTAAAATAATTACGAGCAATTTTAAATCGAAGCTGTTTCCACCTTGATTTTGAATCTACGTTGACTTTATGTTGCACGTCGTTGAATTTACAATTTTCCACCTTGACCATTTTTCATAGTTGTTTTGTTTTTGTTGATATTAGGTTGTTTTTTCTATGGGTGTAGAACAAAAAAATTATTTTAAAAGAAAACTGTTTTTGCTCATTTATTCAGTATAAAGTAGTACAAGGGCGGGTTTGACCGACTTTCTTATACATTCTTACTTTTTTATTTTGTTACATGACAATAATTTTATATTTATCTAGGAAAGCGTGTTGTGCAAATTTTCTGAAATGTTTTCATCTATAAAAACAAATTTGCGAATATAAATAAACATTTAAAAGAATTCAACACAAATATTTGTCTCATTTCGGAAATGTTTTAATTAAAACGTTTGGCATTTCGCCAAATATTATTAAAATAAATCACGAGACTGTGAAAGAAATCAAAATATCACACATGTCATGTGATTTTCTTTAGAAATTATAGGTAATTTTGCACAAATGCAATTTTAAGTACTTACGATGAAAATATCTATGTACATGCTGATTATGAGTTTGCAAAAATTTTGAATGCTTCTTGTGAAAAACAAGTAAGAAATTAGAGTCGGTCAAGCCCGACCATATAATACTATACACCCTATATACATATGTGTTAAAACGGTTTTTCAGAAATGGGCTCTATATGCGAGCTTTGATCAATCATCGACAAATTTAGTGGCATGACTTTTGTGCATATAAATATATTTGTGTTAAATCTACCAGCATTTTTAAAAGATTTATGATCGTTAAAGTGATTTTCGGAAGTGGGCCTTATATGGGAGCTATAACTTTCTATGGAACGATCATCAAAAAATTAGGCCAAATGATTTGTGTATACATGAAACATATTTGTGTAAAATATTATTTGTATACCAACATTTTAAAGAGTGCTATGCTATCTAACCATACCATGCATATCAAACTTTTTTTACGAGAACACACATCCGGGATACGTTTGTACCTACTAGCTTATTTTGGCTTTTTCTATTTTTTTTTTTAATGCGTATATTGATATTTTACAAATGTTTTAGTTTTTGTTTCATGGAAATATTCTACATTTTTCAAGAGATATGGGCAAAAAGGGTCAAGGGCATGGGGTAGCCAAAAAGTTGCATGTGGATACAAGTGGAAGTTTCTAGGGTTAAAGTGATTTTCGGAAGTGGTCCTTATTTGAGAGCTATAGTCAATTATGGATCTATCTGTACGAAATTTCTAGATGTGATTAGGCTTCATGTACAACTTAATTGTGCCGAAATTTGTTTCGATACGTATATAAATCAAACATTTATAACCGATAAACCCTTATTTCGGGAGGACATTTGTATTTCAGCTCAAATCCAATATACCTTCCCTAGTATGGTGGTGTAGCATTAATTAAATAATAAAGGTTGCGCAAAGAATGTAAACAAAATTTCCTCTCTCTGCGCATGACGTCATGTAATATTTCGATAAAATTTGGTACGTGAAAAATTTTCGGCCCAAGGACGGATGGGATTGAAACTGGTGAAAATCGGTTCATTATTTTACCTGGCCCCCATACAAATGTAAATGAAGCCACATCAGATCTACAAATTTTATCAGAGCTTCCATATAAGGCCCACTCCCGAAAATCACTTTAAAGACATAACTTCCTCAAAAATTTTAGTATCTAAATAATATTGAACGAAAATATATTTTATATGTATACGAAAATTATGGTACAATTTTATGATGATAGGTCCATAATTAGTCATAGCTCCCTTATAAGATCCACTTCCGAAAGTCACTTTCAAGAGCGAAAGTCACTTTCAAGAGCGTAACTCACTTAAAAATTTCGGTATCCAAATAATATTAAACACAAATAAGTTTCATATATACAGAAATGATGACACCTAATTTTATAATGGTCGGCCCATAATTAATTGAAACTCCCATATAAGAGACCGTAATTTACTTTAACCTCCATAAATCTTTTAAAAGTATTTACATATATCCAGATAAAGTATAACATAAATAATATTTATATTCACAGAAATCATGACACTAAATTTTTGGATGATCGGTCCATAATAGGTTATATCTCCCATATATACTGGGTGTAGGGTATTATATGGTCGGGTTTGACCGACTATGCTTGTTTGTATCAATTATCGTTGGATAATGCTTTACTTTTTATGTCATCAAATAAGCTTGATTTTCAATCCAAATAGAAAGCAAGGACTCCATTTCGATCATCAAAGAAAGCACTTTTTGTACGGGTCATCGTTTAAGCATCTAATGATGTTGCAGATTTTGCAAAAACTTAAAAAAAAAATTATCTCGGACCCAAAACAACGCAACCTCGAAAATCTAACGCACAGTGAAAATTAGTATTAATTCAGCAGCGACGCAACTTCGAAAAAAAGCATAGCGAGGTATTGGTGTATTTTCTTTTGGAAATCGAAAAAATTTTAATTTATGTTATTTTTTTATATTTCTACAATTAAAAACCGGCACACTTCATTTTAAATGATGAACTTCAACTTCAAGCAAAAACGACTCTCAGAGAAAACAGGCCCATAATTGAAACGACGCACAGTGGCGCCATTTGAGTTTTTTGTTGCAAAAATCATATCTTTTGAACCGAATAAGATAATTGAACAGTTTAAACAGCATATGATAGATAACTGTTCAGCCTATGAAATGAGCGTTTGGAAAGGGTGCTACGCTTTGTAGGGGCCTACTTATGGGTTATCAAAGTTAAAATTAGTAGAAAAATCTATTTTATGGTAACTAAAAAAAATTATTTTTACATTTTTAGATTGTTTTTCTTTTTTTTCTTTAGGGTTTTATGTTTTAAATTATCAGACACCCAGTAGTTCTCGAGATATTGGCCTATATATTTTCAACTTTAAGGGCCCGCCCCCTCGAAAATAGACGGGACCGCGAACAATTTTTTTTGCTGGCATCTCCCCTAAAATCCCAAAATTTCAAAATATTTAACATAAATTATGTTGGTCGTAAAATTGTCTTTCAAACAATATATCAAAAACTAATAAAATTTGCACTAAGACACAGAATTAGGATATTCTAGTCTAGTGTAGTTTCTGTATTTCTTCTTACGTTTAGGTGGAGGGTATTTAAGATTCGGCACAGCCGAATATAGCACTCTTACTTGTTTTTAGTAGTTACGCCTTCTTTGTCAAATATGTTTGACCGTACCTTAAGACTTAAGCTAGATTGAAGAAAATTTCAATCGTGTAAATCTAGCTTTATAAATATTTAGACTTAAATTATGTACATATATTATCGACCAATATGTCAAATTGTATATTAATTTGCTTTACTTATTGAGCTAGTCCATATACATACATACATACATAAGTAGACAGGCAAAATTTGTCCCAGTGAAGAAAGTGATTTTTTAAATAAAAGGAGCCAATATTAAATACACACAATCCTTTGTTGGAATACTTCTTATCAATTTATTTAAATAAACGACTGGGGAAACACCCATGGGAAAAGAGATTTACGATCTCTGATCTATTCTCAAACGAGGATTCTAATTATAAACTATGATTTCTAATAAATTTCAAATCATTGGAGAGTATATTCTGCATTCTATAGCATTTTGTTTTAACTTAATTCTACTATTTTAATAATAACTACTATCTGATGAATACAAAGGATTAAAATTATTTGGTAAAATATAAATATCCTCAGGACGACCATTGAAATAGTATGGACGTTTAAGGGCTGTCAATTTTGAATCCTGATGAGAAGACGATGAAGTTAAAGCTGACGGCGACGAGGATGAAGCTGAAGAGTCAGGATATGAGGCATAATTTGATGATGAAGATGTGGTGGTAGGATGTTGTGTATTAAAGTAATTATGTGAGGAAGCTGCCGGTCTATAGGCATTAGGTGGAGGAGGTGGTGGAGGGCGTGTGTTAAAGCTGGAAGGTATATTAGCAAACTGCAAAGGATTTTGTATGTCATTGGGCGGTGCACTCATTTGATAGATATTACTGGGTTTACCATTGGCCAGGAAATTTATGGGAACATTGAAAACGGAGGAAAACGAAGGAAAGGTTGGCAACGACTGATAGGGCAACATAGTTGGATAGCCGGACATAGATGGGTGAGTGTTGCCCAAACCTAGACTGGGTAAAAACATGTACGGTGTAGGAGGCAGGCGCACATAATAAATAGGAGAATTACGTGGATACGAAGATGAAGAGGAATGTTGTGTGGAGTCGGGACGTCTTGATGAACCAGCAGCACCACGTGACATGGAGTCTTCATAGTCATTGCCTAAGTGCGGTAGAGTTGAGTAGCCGGGATAAAACATTTCTGGCGACATAAGTAATGGATAGGGTACATAAACCGGCTGGGGATAACTCATGATGGGCATAAATCGTTGTGTGACCGGAAATGGTGTGGAAAAGGCCTCAAATGGATTGAACATATGTGAGAATAGACCAGCCATGGCAGAAGGTGGCGAATTATTCGGAGCATAAAGTCTTTCATATAAATTCCAAGGGGGGTAGCCCATGCTGTTGATAGATGAAGTTAATGTTGCTGGGGAGGGAACAATTGGCGGCGGCGGCGGTGGTGGTCCCTGGTATGTGTTGACATGTGCTTCTCGTTTTAATTCATTGAGCATTTGATAGGGCTCGTTCAAATCATCGTCAGCTTTGAAATGTTTTAATACTTCTTGCATTACAGCCTCCTTATCATTAACTACATACTGAGCTGCAGGCAAATGAGCTAATGATGAGGATGAAGGCGAAGATGATGGTATGGCCTGTGTTTTTGTATTGTGTTGGTGCCCTGCATTTGAACCAAGTAAAGCGCTGTTACTATTAGCTGGGTGTGCCGCTATGCCAGATTGCAGTGGTTGTTGTTGTTGTTTTTGTTCTGACAGAAGCTGATGTTGCGTTTGAGAACGCACATGATGTGGATGTTGCTGATGTTGTGCAGATGTTGTTGCTGCTTGATGTTGTTGCTGCTGCTGTTGTTGTTGTTGCTGTTGATTTTTCAATTGGGCCATATTGGCTGCACTTGTTGCCATCACATTATAATGGAGCAATATTAAAGCCACAAATAACTGGCCATATACATTATTCTTAAGCCACATTATCTTATTTATTTTGTTGTTTCTGTTGTTTAACAACTATTTTTGTTCATTAACTGTTTTTTGGTTTATTGCTAAACGAAGACTGCTGTATATTAAAAGTAAATTACATTTAATTTAATAATGTAGATTTATGAATTGTTTTATGCAGATTTTTTTTTTTTGTTATTTTCTTTTGGATTGTATTATTTTCTTCTTATCATATGCCATCATATATTTTGCCGGTTTTTTTTCACATACTCGTACATATTTATGTACATGAACTTTTAGCATATTTATACTTATGATAGTCTAGTTTATTTAAAGTTTATTAAAATGCCAGATTTTATATTACTTTATCTCGTTTAGATTCATCTATTATTGTTTTTAATTCATCTACATAGAACTCTTGATGTGAACGTGTCATGTCAATATTTAACAAAACGTTTTTATTTTTAAACTTTAGCAACTAAATTTAAATAGAGTAGTAACCTAATTTTCCATTTATAAAGAACAATTGTGTGTAATATGTTAAATAATGCACAGTGGGTTGGAGTATTGTGATCGTTAAGTTTAATACTGGCAAATGTGCCAATTTTAAATCTGTTATTGCACCGACAATATACTGATGAAGCACGATTCTAGACCATTGTGCTCTTATGCTCAGTATAGGTTATTAATATAGTCGGGCTTGACAAGAAATTTTATATTTTTATAGTGTATATTGCACTATTGTTTTATAAAAACGAATTTACAAATATAAATAAAACATTTCAACAAGAATTCAACACAAATATTTGTCACATTTCGCCAAATATGATTAAAATAAATTTTCTTTAGAAATAAATTTTGCAAAACTTTAATCAATGCGTTTTAAATATTTTCTTGTGAATAAGCTTATATTTATACTGATGAAGAGCTTCCTAGACCATTGTGTTCTATTTTTTCGAATTCTATGATTGTTTTACAATGCAAGATGCTTATAAATGATATACTTATAATCAAAAACCTGTAAAAAACACATTGCTGAATTGTAACGTGACAATGTCACGTCAATATTGTGCTACAAAAATATAGGTTTTGTATTAGCTTGATTGTTACTTTTAGGTTATTTATTTTAAGGCATTCCCAATTACAAGCTAAAATAGAATTCTTTAAGCTACATATGTTTTAATTTAAAGCATATGTTTTATTAAAAAAAAAACAAATTTAAGAATTTGAACTTATGTATGAACAATGATTGTGATTTGCGCCCATTTTCACCAATTTTAGTTATAATTCTATTTCATAAAATTTAGCTAAAATTTAATTAAAAAGTTTGAATTAAATTTAAAGAAACAAATTTATATAGTTAGGTCCATGTTGTAACCATAAAATACAATGTAAATGCAGTAGCACAGCTGACTAACTTTGTTTACAATTTACTTATGTCAAAAGTAATACTTTTTCAAGTGTGTATGTATTGTGTTGTATTTGTTGCCGATTTGCACTCACATTGTATAATTACACCATGGTTAGTTAGGTCTCAATTGAAAGAAACAAATGAATATTTTTTTACAGTTTTGGAATTTCTTTTCGATTTGTGGCAAAAAACTATTAGCGTTTGGTTTTTCTTTGTACGTACATACATATGCGTACATGTAAATATAATGAAATATTAAGAAATTTTGTGTAAGGTCTTTTGAAGACTCTTTTTGGAACAAACTACTAAACACTAAACCTCCTGTATAACAAAAACAGTCAAGGTATGAATTTAGAGAAGATCGAGTTTGCAAAATTTGTTTCCGCTTGAAACATATACATACGAGTATATACATATGTATGTGTTGTGTGAGCTGCTTTAATTTTGTGTCCATCGCACAGCCAATGTGAGAACTATTGCAGCTATCAAGTTTTCTGAAAATCTACCTATATAATAAAAATTCAGCAATGTTGGAAACAGATATTATACTGACAGAAACTCTTTTATTATGAAAGATAAATTGAATTTCATCATAGATAAATTATTGCAGAGTCATAAACATACATACAAACATATGTAAATAACATTCTGATATACAAATTTTAGAATACTATTCCTATTTCCAAGCGACATCGCTTCGCTCTATGGGCTCTTGAAAAGTTCCAAGGAGTTCCGACGTTTTCGAGGCAAAATTTGTTCAGCGATGAGGCCTATTTTTTTTTTTTTTTTTTTTTTTTTATTGCCTTTAATTATTTATTGAATCTTCATATATGAAATGACAATAAGGCCCAATGAAACAGTGCGTATTTAAGTGCCATTTATTTTTAAAGTGCATTTAAGTACAAAAACACAAAATTGTTGGCAAATTTTATTAAAAAAATCAGCTGTTTTCTGAAATATATCGATAATTTTGTTGACATTTCAAAGTGCTACCATATTTTTACCACAAAATCATAACAGGAATTAAGTATGACTGAAAAAATGAATCTGTATTTAAATGCAACTTAAGTTTTTATGAAAATTAACTAAAACTACACTTAAATACGCACTGTTTTATTGGGCCTAAGTATTCAAATCTTAATACTAAAAAGAAAACAATAAGCCCAGCCAGTGCTAGACAAAAATTTTTATGATACTAAAAAATTTCACATCAACTGATCCAGTCATCTGTTTTGCGCTTGAGTTAAAGCAAGGGTATCCCTCCTTCTCAACCGATTGTGGCCACTAAAGTTAAGGATGTCTCGTGCAAGTGGGTTTGGATGGTGTTCAAGTTTGCTGACATACTTTGACGCATATTTTGTAAATTCGACCTTTACTAATGGCACGCCTAGATCTTTGTGGATTCGAGAATTTTTAACATACCATGGAGCTGCAGTAATTATCCGTAGAATTTTATTTTGACCCCAGCCAATCTGGTGCTAAGGCCTATTTCTGGCTCAATGGGTGTGTAAACAAACAAAATTAAAGCATTTGCGACGAAGAGCAACCTGAAGAGATTCAAGAGCTGCCACTTCATTCAGAAAAAAAAAACGGTTTGTTGTGGGCCGGTGGAATCATCGGTCCATATTTCTTTTATTTGATGCCTGAAATTGAAGCTCGTGATCTCGGCGACATATGGTTTCAGCAAGACGGCGCCACTTCCCCACATCGCATCAATCAATGGATTTATTGAGAGAACACTTCGGTGAGCACATATAGTTTCACGTTTTGGGCCGGTCGATTTGCCACCAAAATCGTGTGATACTTTTGTCCTGTGGGGATATGTAAAGTCTAAAGTTTATGCAGACAAGCCCGCATCGATTCAGGCCTTGGAGAAAAACATCACGGGTGTCATTCGCCAGTGCTCGAACGAGTCATCGAAAATTGGACTCACCGGATAGAGTCCTGCGACTTAGCAACGGCCAACATTTGATAGACATAATCTTCAAAAAATAAATGAATGTTCTTTCAAATGAAAATAAACATTCCCCATTTTCTGTGTTTATTTTTTCTTTAAAAGAGTAGGGAACCTCGATCACACTTTACTATAAATATTGATTTACTTCACCAATAAAGAAGAAATCATGCAAAGAAGCGTTAAATCAATTAAAACTTTAAACGTTTTTTCGACAAACGTTTTAAAATTTAAAATATTGTTGACGACTTTGTAAACAAATACTAGTTTTCGAGATTTTTTAATCCCGGGATTTTCGGCATCGGGATTTCGCGATTGGCATCCCTAGCTGAGAAGTATGTTTAATATCAAAGGAGTTTATTTTTTGAAATGTTTAATGTTTAACATATTGTAGTAATGTACATATTTGTATAGGTTGTATTAAGGTTACAGTGTATATTGCACTATTGTTATATTTGAAGGAATTTGGGATAACGGTATATATTTTTGTGTTTTTCTGGATTGTTCTATGTAAATATATCTGTCTCTTTTTAACTCATGTATTCTTAATGTTATTCTTATTATTTTCTGTTGTACATATAAATTAACGAATGTCATAGTTGATAAGTACCAAATTGTTACAAGAAAGGAATATAAGATTGAATGCGAAATACAACGGACGTGTTTTATTACAAAATCAGAAGTGGGATCGCAAAAGAAAAATCCTATATTTTTTTACTACGCCTAAAAGAAAAAAGAGAAGTTAAAATTAAATTAATAATTTGAAGTGAACAATTGATAAGAAAACCAATATGGAAAGTGTTATTGATGAGAATTATACGGCTGCGCAACTACGCTGCAAAATCTAAATTTACCTTCAACAGGAACAAAAAATGAGTTAGTCTTAAGGCTAAATGCGTTGTCTGTGGTGGAAAGGGGAGAATGCCCAATTATGGCACAAAATATACAGCAGCCAGAAATAATTTGCAATGAAGTGATTCAAATGCAAAACGAGAGTATTAGTTGGGAGCCAACAAACGAGTGTCAGAAGTCAAGAAAATTAGTGTCTAAACAAAAGTAAGGATAGACTAGAATTTTTGAGTGGTGTGATGAAAAGAGAGTTGGAGCTTATTAAGCGTGAAAAGGAGCTGTTGCAAAGAGAAAACGATCTACTTAAGAAAATTTCCGAAAATGAAAATAAACAACAAGAAGAAATGGATAGAATGAAGTCTGATAATGAAAGGCAAATAAATGTAACAAAGAAAGCTGATAAATTTAATCCAAGTGTTGACGACAACGGGCCTAGTATTTCTTTTAGTATTCTGAGGGATATAATTCCTGACTATGATGGTGTTTCATCCTCTGAAATGTGGGTAACTCAATTTAAGAATATGAATGAAATTTACAAAGTTGATGAGAATACAATGAGGACGTTGTTAATGTGCAAATTGAAGGGAAGAGCTCAAGTGTGGCTACACTCAAAGCCAAATTTTGTGAAGGAGAGCTCAGGTAGGATATTAAAAGAAATTATGGAAGTTTTCAGTACAAAGGAAAATAAACTTATTATGAGACGCAATTTCGAGGCGCGTAGATGGAAATACGAAGAAGACTATTATAACGAGAAAATTATGTTGTCTAACAAAGTCGGAGTCGATGAAGAAGAGCTTGTTGATCAAATAATTGAAGTTGAGAACACAAGATAATTTACAATGTTTTACTGACAGATCAAGTTATTACAAGCATTTTCTAAAATTGAACTTAGTCAACCAACTAAAAAAATTGAAGGAAAGGGTGACCAGATCAGTTATAGTGGCGAAAAGAAATTCCGGTGCTACAGTTGCAACTCCTTTGGACACTTTGCCTCAGAAAGCCAAAAGCCAAGACGAGAAGTAGGATCCTGCTATGGGTGTGGAAGCATGGAACGCCGAGTTGCTGCTTGTCCCGAGAGGAAGAAGACTGTCAACCAATTGGGTGAAAATGAATATAATGCCTGATAGACTCGGGTAGCGCAGTCAGCTTTGTGAGTAGGTCAGATATTTTGAAGTATGTGAATTTTGGGAATATTTTATGTTTTGATGGAAATTTTTATGTAAGTGATGGGTCTGGGAGGTAATGTGAGATCAGGTGATCTCATGGTCAGGATGGCCGAGTTGTAGTAATGTACATATTTGTATAGGGTGTACTAAGGTTACGGTGCATATTGCACTATTGTTATATTTGCAGGAATTTGGGATAACGGTGTATATTTTTTATGTGTTTTTCTGGATTGTTCTATGTAAATATATCTGTCTCTTTTTAACTCATGTATTCTTAATGTTATGCTTATTATTTTATGTTGTACATATAACTTAACGAATGTCATAGGTATATAAGTACCAAATTGTAACAAGAAAGGAATATAAGTACTAATAACAACTGTGACCAAGAAAAAAACCACAAATTTTCTGTGATATATTTATATTTTAATTTACATTAATTTTTTTTAAATATTTTAAGTTTTGTGTTGTGTTGTCCACATATACAAAAAACTACTGTGATATAAATCATAAGTTGATGTAAAGACTGACAAAAAAGATTATTATTTTAATAAAAAACTCAAATCCCTGAAGAAGTTGGAAAGAATACCAACGAAACGTCGGATTTAATTGAAAATGAAATAAATAATCTTTTATTTGCATTAAATTAATGACCTTGAAAGCCTGCATATAGGAAACTATATAAACTATTAATAGCAAACAAAAAAAAGGTCGATCAACACTTATACATATGGAATATAAGTCCTGTTTCACAGGTCTAAGATTGAATGCGAAATACAACGGACGTGTTTTATTACAATATTTAGAAAAGCTAATTTATTTTAAGTTTAATACATATTGAAGATTGTTTTTTCTAGATAACGATTATCACATTTTTGTTTATTAATATCACAATAAACAACTGCTACACAATATTGCATTCAGTTTTAAGTTAATTATTTATTTAATTTGTTATGAAAAACAAAGCGCATAACTACACATGCCTTAGTATGTATGTACGATCGTGTTATATGTGTGTGAGTATTTCTCAAACATAAATTACCACATAAATGGATATGTAATATTTTTATGTTTAAGCAGCTGTACAATTTTAATAATGATTTAAAACGTGGTTATCAAACATTTAATCATTCGATTGTCACATTGTTGGCAACTGAGGCGTAATTTCTTTTATGTGGCACCTGAATTTGTTTAAACGAAAGTGAGTGAGTGGATTGAGCGCGAAAAATTAAATTTATTATGATTTTTATCAAAAAATCAACAGCCACCACAAGTCACACAGAAAGAACATGATGATAAATGATTGACCAACATAATATAAAATTTATTTACAACAAAATATATGATTTTTATGCACATTTTATTTTTTTTTTGTTTTTTAATTTTTCTAGCTTTTTTGTTTGAAACTTACATTACTTGTTCTAAGTAAATTTACTCGTATTGTGTAGAATTGAATTTGTATTTATACGGTTATACGGTTTTTTTTAAGAATTTCCTTTTTGTATTCTAAACACTACGGCAGATGAATTTCGAATAACTTTAAGTTGCAAATGTAATAATTCTTTATATAGCAAAATTCAGTTCCAACTTCTTTAAAATGTTTGCAAGTGAGTACCAGCCAGTATTATCTTCTTTCCATTACATACTTCAGTATTGTAATTGCCAACCAGCCAACCACTAAATAAAAGAGTTTATACGAGTATATGAGCATGCGCACAATTTTACTCAAGCCTGTATGACAAAAAGTTCTTGAAGAAAATCAAGAATAGTTTTTTTCTTTCTTTCTCGTCTTCTTATTGTATTAGTAAAGAGAGAAAGAAGCACACGCATACAAATAATTTTATACTATAAAATTTATAGCATTTGCGCATTCGCACTAACTATTTATTTCTTTCAATTTATTGGTGGTAGTAAAAGATGTTAAGAGTCTTGGACATAAGACTCTAAATCAGAGGTGATCATTTCATAGAACAATTGCTTATTGGCCCAACCCACTATTTTGTTATGCTCTTTTAATTCAGTTGTCTTTCACAAGGCAAATGGTACACATGCTTAGCGGATGCTTTGAATGTTTTTTTAAAACAGTACGTTAAAAAATTATGGTACCATTACGAGAATTTTTTGTAATCAAAAATGCATTTGGTAATTCTCAATGCCTTTTGTGTTATAAAACATTTAAAGGTCACTGGGAAACCCTTTTTTAATTTTCAAGATAGGTTTAAAGATTTTGATGCCCTTGAACCATTTCTTGATCTTTTTAAAGCCCCCTTTAAAGTTGAAGTTACAAAATATGAGTTAAAAATACAAACGGAACTCAATATTTTGCGAAGCGAAATAATTTTTTAATATTTTTTAAACCGAAACAATTTTTTAGGTTTACTATTTTATAAAAATCGATCGTTTACTTTTTCGTTTTACTGTACCTTTAAATTTCTCTCATTTTCTCACCAATACATAAGCATTTAAATTTTGATCACCTCTGCTCTAAATACACCTAGAAATAGTACGTACTTGAAAACGGAAACAGTAGCAAAAAACATGTCACGAATCAAAATAACTGAAATGTCTATTATGCCCTTGGGGACAATTGTGGCAAGTATTTACGTAGAGTAAATTATAGACATCAGATAAAAGTCTTTTGTTGTTAATTTTATTGAATAATGTGCAGACTTAAATTATAATTTAGCATATGAAATTGATACTGAACACAATTGGAAAGCTAAAGGTAGATAGATAAGTGAAAGTTTTCTAAGTAATTGTATATGAATTAAATGATGATTTTGTTATTATTGAATGATATTATTGAATGATTGCCCTACATTGAGCTGCATTGTTTGTAAATTTTGGGCACTTATTGGCTTCCGAATAGATATATCTTTAAATATAAGTTGAATGATTCTTTTTATTCATTTGAAGTGACTAAGAGACTTTGCTATTGTGATACATTCTTCATACATTTTGTGAGAATTTCAAAATAAAGTTATTCAGAGTTAATAATTAACCAAGTCAATGCACCAGCGCACAAGAGTGTTTTAACAATGGCTAAAATCAACGAATTTAAGTACGATTTGCTTGACCACCCACCTTATTCTCCTGATTTAGCTCCCAGTGACTTTTATCTGTTCCCAAATCTAAAAAAAAATCCTAGCTGGCAAGCGGTTTACCTCAAATGAAGATGCAATTACAGTTGTAAAGCAATATTTTGAAGGCCTTGAGGATAACTATTTTAATAAAGGGATATCATTGCTAGATAAGCGTTGGACTAACTGTATTGAAGTTTCAGGAGATTATTTTAAAAAATAAAAACGTTTATGGAAAACTAACTATTCTCTTTCTGTGCTAGGCTAAGAAGTTTCCGAACTGTCCTCATATTTACGTTAGAAGTATAATGGCTAATAATATTACATGTCGTCTACTAAAGGCAAAGTCTAAAGTCGCTTCTTTGAAAACCAAGTTTCTTTTAATAAAAACTGGATATAGGTCCTATTTAAATTAAATTAAATAGATGGGTAAAGTCCTGCATATTTATTTAAAGTCTTCCTAATCTTTTGACAAATGCTGGCCAGATCTCCAACAATTATCAGGAGCAAATAATTATAAAAACTTCTGAATAACCTAAAAGTTTGCTTTTTAGATTTTTATGGTTTATAAAGTTACGCTGCACTTCACTTAATTTATGTTATATTTTTCAGACTGTCTATAGCTTCCATCATTGTAGGAGTTTAACTGAATCTAAACAAAACCTAAAATTTGGGTTTTAAACATCTATTGGTTTTGTTAAACTAATACTTAGTTTAATCTCTATCCATTTTAAACACTTGTTCCTACTTACGATTCCCATAAGTTTTTTTTACCCAAAGTGCGGTGCTTTAGACTTTACTTTGTCGTTATAGGGCTATCGTAGTTATCAATGATAGCTTGAAAATCTGAAAGAAACTTTTGTTTAGTATCAGGGTGTTTACGGATTCCGGTTCAAATCATTAAATGGTGTGTACTTCTTGTATTCCTAATGCATGTTCCTTGTCAAGTGCAACAGATGGAAAAGTTCATTAATCTTCACTTTTTTGAATATAAAATGTAACCTGAAATATGCAAACATACTCTCTAGGAAATCGGTGGCAAAATTTTGCACTAACCAATAAAATTCACATTTTCTGGTTGTGTGCACTTTTTATGACGATATAATTTTTTATTATTGAAATGAAAGATCCCACTCGATCCCAAAGAACCCAGAACCACTTAATACAATTTTCTGATTTAACATTAATTTCATATTATCTAAGTAACAAATTATTACAAATCCCATACAACAACATTTATTGTCACCAACATTGTTGTCGCCCTTCCAAAGATTCGCAGAATAATTTTATTTTGAGTGTAGCATATAAACAAATACTAGCAAACAGATTAAAACATCCTTTCGTGTTTAGAAATCAATTAAGGAAATGTATGTAATAAAACGCCTAGAATAAAACTCTACCCTATTATTACGATCGGTCACATGATCTTCTAGGAATGAAGTGCACTAAGTACATTAAGAGTAAAACAAACAAATGCCACTGTAAGTATAATTAATGCACACAATTTGTTTAACAGCCGTAATAACGGTATGATCATAAAAACGAAACTGATGATGATGTGAGGTTTCGTAAAACATTTTATGAAGTTGCCATAATTAGAGGGACAGTTAAGGAATAATGAATATGTATGCGGATATTTACAAGACAGAAAAAATTGGCGAAATGAATAATAAACATAGTTTAAATAAACTTTAAACCTCCTTAATAGTTAAAATTTTTTGTTAAAGCTGGGAATATATGTATGTACATATGAGTTATATATAAGTATATTTGAAACTGACTTAAGTTTCTACAACAAACTGGACAACATGTTGATAATATTCCTAAGTACCTTGCGACAAAGGGTTTAAGAAAAATCTACAGATTTAATACAATTCGTTTGGTTAAATCAGCGATTTAGGACTTTTAATACCACATATTTTCTATGTTGATCTTATGCTGATAAGCTTTCTATAATTCTCTTGAAAGATCATAAGTTAATTGCCCAAATTGTATGGAAAATGATAATTTGTTCGCAAAAAATAATAAGAATAATATTTTGAATTTTTTTTTTAAGACATTGACTTTTATTTCAATAGGAAAATAATAGAATCAATAGCTAAAACTATTTTTCTATGTTCGCTTATATTTTCAATTGCTTTTAGTCCTGAAAAGTTTTAGTAACCTGTCTTGCAAAGCACTGCACTTTATTTAAAAAATAAATTATTTAAAAGCTTTTAAAACAAGGAATAAGTATGGGTAAAATTGCAATACTAATGGATTATTTCAAACAAGGGGTTAAAAAATAGTAAAACCAGAAACAAGAGGCAGGTGGGTGCAAAAAAGAACGACTTGGTTTGATCGGTGTTTAATACGTAAAAGCAAAATAAACCCATTTTTGATCATCTGAAGAGCATCAAGTCGCACAATTAGAAATAAGCCTCAGGATGCTGGATTTTAAGCCTGTAGTCAGGGAAAGGTAACATCATTGAGAAAACGGAATGTTAAAAATAGCTTGTGTTTTGCTTAGAAACATCTACTCCCAGAATATTGAGGAAATGTACTTGTGTCAGATGAAACAAAGATAAATTAGTTTAGTTTTGATGGCAATACCAAGATACCCCAGGTATAACCAAAAATCTTGAAGCCTGGAGGAGTTTCGTTAATGATATGGCTTTGTTTTTATTCATCTGCTGCCGGCTCAATTTATTGTGGACAGATGAAAAAATGTACGCTTCAGATTACATAGAAATGTTACTAAACCAAAATCTACCATATGCCAAAGAAGAAATGCTGCTCCTACTAAAATTCTTGCGGTACAATTATCCCAAGCACACAACTATTTAAGACTTGTTTTAAGCTAAACAAAATCCATGTTATTGAGTGGCCGTCACAAAACCCAGACTTAAACCTTATTGAACACCTTCGGGTAGTAAAAAAAAATAAAAAAAATTATTAATCTAACAATAAATAATAAGGTTCTGCCGAATCTTATATACCCACTACCCATATATCAGTAGTGTTATCAATATATACTTGAAACAAATTTGTGTAACATTTTTTGTATGAGTTATTTTATATAGTATCTATTACATCTTATGTGACGATCGTTATAAAATATTTTACTGTGATTTCTATGTTTTTGAGTCTTATGCTGAATTATATCTCAATAACGATATATTTTAGAGTTTTTTTTTGGTATTCTAGTTAAAATCGGAAATGGATCTTATACGTGAGCTATGGTCAATTATGGACTGATCTTTGCAAAAACCAGTACTAAAAAGTTTACTTACATATAACCGATATAAGTGAAGTTTTGGTTCTATAATGTAGATAATGTGTCCGTTACAATGATTAATATATATGTATGTATGTAAAATATACATTGTATATGGATTATTTGTATCGAAATTCAACTTCCGAATTATATTAATATGAGATTTAGGTGAATATGGACCGATGCAAACAAAATATCGTTTTATGATTTTCTTTAGCATGAAATGTATTTTAGCTGAATATGAATGTATTTTTTTTGTATGAATACTGCATATGTAGCATAAGCATAGCTTTTATGTAGCATAAGCTATATTCCGGTAAAAAATTTTATGAAGGCTATGAGAAATCGTGGACCTATTTTTACCATATTCAACAGGACTTGTCATTTTATAATAAAAATAAAGTGTGCAAAATTTCATGATAATATTTGCATTCTATTTGAAGAAAACAACAAAAAATATCTGAAAAGTATTGATATTGTCTGAAACTTTTATCTATAATTCGGATCCTGCTTGGCCGATTTGCCCATTTTGGTGAAATAAAGAAAGTTTGGGACAAATTTCATCGTTCTATGTCTTTTTTTGAAGCTCTAACGTGCCCTCAACAGACAAACTGATGGACAGACGGACGGACATGAATAGATCAGCTTAGAATATTATAAGAACTCGCAATAAATATAGTTTTTGTTTCTACAACCAATATTTCGATGTATTACAAACGGAATGACAAACTAAATATACCTCCCATCTTTCTAGTGGTGAATATAAAAACATTAAAATCTCTTGCTAGATCATCATAATCATCAGCACACAGATATTATTCATCATATTCAACAGTAGCAAATTATACTCTTTTTCCCTCTCCTTATCTCTTATGACAAGATCTAGCGAAAATAAAATAACGAAAAACACACCTTGATCTAATCAACTCAAGTCAAAGTTATTTAATGTCTGAATGTTACGACAGCATGCATTACATTTAATTTTAATTGTCTTTGCTGAAAATGTTAAATGTAATTTGGAAATTGTCTTGTTTTACAAATTATAAATGACAATGTAACACAGATAGAGCAAAGTATAAAAAAACACGTAGGAAATTTACGAAAAACTCGTGTGAATTGATAGATACACGATTCTTGATTATGTTAAATTTAACGCCATTCCTTTATCAGTTCAACACAACAACAACACAAATATAAAGTAAAATACTACAACAAGAATAACTCTGCAAAAATGTTATGCGCTAAAAAAAGGTAAACAAACATTTCGTCTGTCCAGGCTAATTTCTACGCATGCCTTTATATATTATCTTCACATTCTATGGTTGCTTACACTCGAAGCAAAAAGTATGACACACAAAGAGCAGTGATGAGTTCTTTTTAATCTGTGTTCAGTACTACACCGATTAGTGTAAAATCCTATCTTGATCGTCATCGAATTTTATAAATATGTTCTTTTCGTTTCTAAGATCAATACTTCGATGTGTTACAAACAGAATGACAAACATTGATATTTGTCTTGCTGCCATGTTAATTATATAGACTTCCACATTTTCAAACCCAGGCGTTGCTTTGGTGAAAATATATACATATGTAGTTCTAAACACTTTCTATTCCCATTTCATTTAAATAGAAGTGTACTTTTCTACTTTTTCAACAAATTCCCAAAAAAGTATCTACTAAGTTTTTTCATTGAGTGTCAACACATTCATGTTGGTGAAATATTTAGTTTTTCCTCTTGACTTGATCAGTTTAAACAGCATTTTGGTTGTATTATCCGAAGGCACGCGTGTATGCCCATACTGCTATTGGCAATATCAGTCTTTTTTTAAATCTAATTAGCCTTGGTATGTCCTTGTGCACGTGATATGTAGTGTTGTGTTGCTTGCAACATATGGGAGTCTTAACATGGCTAAATTACTCTACAGTTAGTGATCTAAAAATAAACTTTTTTACTCATTCACCTCTGCTAATGTAGAAAGAATTTGGGAATGCTGTTTTGTTTACATTTTTACGGATAAATGATTGTATTGCCAGGAATTTGTTATTCTTAGGTATTGTAAAGAATTTGTAAACACGTTTAAAAAGTTAATAAACTTTGTATAAATAAAATGTTTATAATGATTATACACACAAGATATATGTGAAAATATTAACAATAATTAAATGAAACACATTTTAATTGTTTTGGCGAAAATTACTTTATGAGTTTGTATTTTCGAATAATTCATATACAATTTTTTTAACCTCACTTTATACATATTTGATATAAAAGTACGAACTGTGAAATTTATTGATGATGTTACTTTTCAATGCCTTAGAACTGTAAATATTCTACTTATATGTATCTCGCTTATATCGCGGGCTTAACATGTAAAGGCTCTAAGTCCATATTTTACAATTTTACAGGAGAGACAAAAAACAATCAAACATTTTTTTTTGAATAAACATTTTTGAAATCTGTAAATGCAATTTGTTTTTGTATTTTTGCTTGTTTTTTATTTGCGTAAAAGCAAAATGAAAAAATAAGTATTTGCCGAGAAAGCTTTTTTGGACTTAGAGCCTTTTCTGTTGCTTAGTTTGTATGTTTTCATGGACTTACATCTTTTTTTTAAAACTTGTATCTACTTATATTTCTTACTTACTACAATGAAAGTGTCTTTTTGTTGCTTTTTTATTGTTGTTATTTAAAAAGCTAATAATCAAGCACGTGATGGAAATCGAAAACGAAAACTTTTTAGAAGTCAATTTTTTAGTAATATTTATGTATTGAAAAAATATAAAATATGGACTTAGAGCCTTTACATGTTAAGCCAGCGATATATGCTGTAATGCTTATATTTTATTAATATATATATTCATACTTTTGCACCCCTGAATATATTAAAAAAAAAAAACAACAAAGTCGTTAATCTCAACATGATAAACGCTAGTCAGCTTTCTTCTCTTTATGTAACCCTGATTTTTGTACTTTGTCAATTGATTTTTATTCTTCTTTGCTTTATTCAGCATTTTCGATCATGTATGTATATCTTCTTAAAAAAATTATACATGATGAGAGAGAAAGAAAATAGTCAGGCACTGGTATTGTTACTTTCCAACTTTCTGGATTTACCTTAACAAATACAAAAGCTTTTGGTAATATATTCATATATGTGACTGTATATAGTAAGCATATCGGATCACGCATAAAGAGGTTTGTCCGCATGATAAAATACCACAATTAGGTCTTTTTCACTTCTACCACCAAAAGATCAAGACCACAAAACCTATTAGCTGTAATATATAAAAAAAAGGTTATAAATTAAATGAAAACGTGGCAAAGTCATAATTAAATTTTTTTGAGATAAAATAATCTTTTAAATAAGTTTTCTTGTAAAGAGAAGCGAAAAAAAACGTTTCCTAATTGGAACCGAAACAACTGTGGAAAAATCTTTTTTTTTGTATAACTGGAGAAAAACGATTGTTTTATTTCCCAAAAAGTTGCAATTCCATCCCACTGGATATATTTAAGGTAAATATTGTACATGAAATTTATATAGGAATTATCAATTTTAAGGGCCACTTTTGTTGTTATAGATATCTTAACCAGGGACCGTAACTCTTATGACCTTTATCAAAAAAATCAAGAAATAAGAGTTATTTTTGATTTTTATATTTTTAAATGAAAAATAAAAGTTATTTTTGATTTTTATATTTTTAAATGAAAAATAAAAGTTATTTTTGATTTTTATATTTTTAAATCAAGAAATAAGAGTTATTTTTGATTTTTATATTTTTATATCAAATAAAAATCAATTCAAAATTCGTGACATAGGTACGTGGTACGCCACCTGTTGAAGAAAACTTATTTGTAATAGATGAAAGCTCCGTTGAATGAAGCAGCATATTATAATACATACGACATCAACAAATAAATAAGAGGTTTGAATTGATTTTTATTTGATATAAAAATATAAAAATCAAAAATAACTCTTATTTCTTGATTTAAAAATATAAAAATCAAAAATAACTTTTATTTTTCATTTAAAAATATAAAAATCAAAAATAACTCTTATTTTTGATTGTTAAAATAAAAATCAAAAATTTAAAAATCATGCAATATGTTGGATGCATTTCGCCTAAGAATCATGATGGTGTAATTAAAAGTTTTCTACGATGTTTATTTATGTATGATTTATTTCTTCAAAAATTGAAAAATAACTCTTATTTCCGGTCCCTGATCTTAACTCTATAACTCTCGAGTGTTATTCCTTTTTGCCTGGTACCAGTAATTGTGTGGATAGGTACCCGACAGGGTATTCACTCGAGAGTTAAGGTAGTTTGTTTTTGGTGTCAACGTAAAATACTCTTGAGGAAGAATAATCGCCTACTAAAGTTTATTCTCCGTATGGAAATCAAACTACCTCCTCCAAAGAAAAACCAGCATTTCAGCAACCAAACCATTCACAACACCATTTAGTACACCATCGAATTAATTCCATGCTTCGACTGCTTTCCAAAGGGGAAATAAAATAGAAATCAGATTACCTATATTTTTTTGACATATCGCTAATTCCTTCCCTTTTATTAACATCCACAATATATAACCCTTAACCAATTCGGGAAAAAAAAATTAATTAAGTTCCTAATTTACTAATATTAAATCGACAAAACCAAAACATATTTTTTTTTAAATCATAATTATAAAACTATTTTTTTTTGCCTTATAATTTTTTTTGTTTCTATGAATTTTTCCTAAATATTAAACAAATTATATAATATTAGACCCTGAAGTATTTTATATGAAAAAAAAACTAGCTTAACCCTTTTAGTGTATAACCTATTAATATAAATACCTAGCATACTAAAAAAAAAATTATTAATATTAACAAGAAAACCAAAAACATGGATCATAGTAAATATTACGACTGTAAATCGAATCACAACAAGCAGAAGGCCTTCAGCATCGTTGGAATCGAGACCCAACTGTAAGTCAGTACATACATATTTATATTTTTTTTACAAATCATAATTTTGTTTTTGGTATTTGTACTATATTTTTGTTCATTCATATTTACTTTCATTCATATTTGCTTTCATTCATATTTATTACATATTCGTATTATTACAACCAAGGAATTTTAAAGCATGTTGTTGTTTATGGAAGCTTACTTAGATAAAGTAATTATCTGCTTTAAGGTTTCTCTGTTATAATTAAATACATAATATAATATTAATTGGAGTTAAATCTCTTAAATATATTTATAATCGGAATAATTGAATTTAGTATGTAGACTAAGGCCCATTATTACAACTTGGCAATAGTTAAAGGTATGATGTTATCGGACAGATAAGAAGTATTTGGTTATTATAAGTTTACTTTAATCTAAACCGACCGATAAGCTAAAGGGAAGATCATCTTGCCTTTAATTTTATAGTGAGGTTTATGTATTTGAAGTTGCCATATGTTCTGAAAAATTGACAACTTCATGAAAAATAAATTAATTTTAATTTTGTTTTGCGAATAAATAATTTGATAAACAAAAATGGAAAGCAGACGTTTGATTTATTTTTTTTCACAAACACAAAAAATTTACTGTTTCTTGTCAGTAATTTGTCAAAAGTAATCGGTTTTTAACTGGTATTGCCATATTTTAGAAAAAAATTATTTTATTTTACAAGGCAGTTGTAATAACGAAAAATTTTAAAGGTCACTTTATTCCTCACTTTAATTAAAGTTACCTTTTATTATTAAGAACATTAAAGGCAAGTTGTAATAATGACCCTAAGAGCGTAAAATAATTTGAATTTTGCGATATGTTTTTTTATCTTAATTTCTCTTTGAATAAATGTTTATAAACATTGTAAAACGAAAATGTGTGTAGATTCTCTTTTATGTAAAACTTTAAGGGCTGAGGTAAGGTAATGTGTGTTAGGGGCTTTGCAATAATTCTGGCCACGCAAAAGCCATGGTTGGGTGGGTTTAGAGGCTTAACATTAACACCTAAGTTATTTAAAAAAAAATGTAATGATGGGATAGTAAGAACTTTTATAAATTTTTTTTTTATATATTTTCTTTAAAAATAAAGAGCATTCGAAATTGCACGTAATTTTTTTTTATTGGAAGTCAATTACCCGAGGGAACAAGATCCCAGCCCATATCTCCCGATCTAGCTAGCTAGCCAGTACGTGCGTAACGTTCCTTTTATTGGGTGAAAGGCATGAATAAGTGGTGTTAATAAACCACCTCCATTCTGCCTCTCAAGACAGACAATACAAAATGGCGCCCAACGTGGGGCCCCTCAACTTAAGCAATTAAAAATATCATAACAACTTAACATCTTGTAGACTAATTCTTTTGTTTTGGGAACTCTACATAACCACCACGTAACACCCCTTGGTTTGTTTAGGCCCACCCTGTACATAGCGCACATTTTTTCATATATCCAGTAAATTAGATTGGCACCAGTTGAAGAAACACAGCCTACTGCATGCTTCTCAGTTTTTTCGGTATACCTGTACCCATGGTGAAATTAAATACTAGGTGACAGCATTGCTACAACAATTACAACAAGGTAAGAACAACAGGCATTTTTGTTTGTGTAAAAACTTTCGTCACTGTCAAAAACATCTTTTTTTTATATAAACTTTGACTATTTGTAAACAACTTTTTGACATTTTCAATTTCACCATGAATAATCAGCTGGCGCTACGCTGTCACCTTGTATTTAAATTCACCTTGCCTGTACCCATGTTCTGTAATAGTGCTGGCAAATTCTACTACTTTCCATTACTCAATAATATTCAATACTTTTCATTTGGGTACTCAATACTACTCGATACTTTTAACGGATTTTTTGAAATTTTAACGCATAGTTTTTATCTGCAAATTGAAGTAAGTAAAAATAGATCTTCAACTATTATTAGTTTTGTATGTCTTTTATTATTAAATCAAAAATAAATGTAAAGCTAACTTTTAAGTCAACGTTAACAACAACTTAAGAAATAATTAAAATAAATTCTTTGGAAAATTAATCAACATTGTTGTCTTTTTATACAGTGATGTATTTTTATGCACTATTTTACCCATTCCACTTGCTTAAAAACACAACTCAGAAAGTATCGAGTAACTACTTTTGAGTATTGAGTATCCAAAAAAAGGGCAAATACTCGATACTCAGTACCCACTACTCAAAACTTTGCCAGCACTATTCTGTAACTTTAGTGAAAACTTCACGCGTCGAAAAGATGTAAAAAAAATATTCCATCGTTTCTCGAAAAGTGAGAAAAAAATGTGTCTGTAACTCAAATAGGTACATACTTATATTCTTAATAATATATTTAAATAAAATTTGCAATAGAAATAAAAGTACAAATTAATTTATTTTGCAAAAACATGAGAATAAAAATCATTTGACTGGACAAAATAGGATTCTTAATATCCCGTACGTTCCCGAAAAAAAATTAATAAAATACAACAGGTTATTTTTCCGGAAATTTTTAAATGCAAAATTAGACAGAAACAATTAAAATGTTTCGTATAAGAGAATAAGTACACAAATTGCATGTGGTTGTCCAATGTATGTATGTACAATGGGCTTATAGGTTTATAATATAATAGTAATCGATCAGTGTAAGTTAAATGAGAAAAAATGCATAATTTGTTTCAAAAAAATCGAAAAATTACTCTTTTAAATCAGAAAATGTATGATCTAATTTAAACCACATATTTTTTTCTAAATATGAATATCCTTAGAATTTGTTCACTTAGCTCAAAAGTCTTGTTCGCACATGAATCTGTCTCTTGAGGTCCGCTCTTTTCGATGTTATGTTCCTGTGTGAACAACGCTGTCAACCCCGTTCCTGGTATGACATCAATTTGTTCACTCTGCGAACAATTTCTTGTAGATGTTTTGTTTTTGTTCGAACAACGTTCCCAGAACATTTTTCACACATTTATTCACTATATCTGTCATCAAATGTAATTTTCACACAAATAGACCGCCATTTTAGAAAATTACAAAAAAGCATCTACCTACATGTTCACCCCACACAGAAGAACAAAATGAAGACTTGTTAGACACAAGTAGGGCATAAATGAATTTCTCTAATTAAGAAATATTTTTCATTCTACTATCAATAATTTAAACTTGAAATAAATGTTTGTGGTTATTTATTGTTATTTCAATTTTGATATGAGTTAACTGTCATAGTATCGCTTATTTAATTAATAGAACAAGTTGAAATGATAAGAACCTTGTAAAAAGTATTTGTTGTTTTGAAATTAATTTTTTTTTAAACAGAAATTATGTTCCCAAAAAATTTGTTTATATATGTTCTATAGCTTCTAAAATGTTGCTAGCAACATATTGCTAAGTTGATGACACCCTTTAGGTTGAGTGCCGGCAACAAGACGAGGTGGCCGAGTGGTTAAGGCGTTGGACTGCTAATCCAATGTGCTCTGCACGCGTGGGTTCGAATCCCATCCTCGTCGGAAAGCTTTTTTTTAAACTTTTTAATAAACGTTCGTAATTGTGTTACATATAAAATGAATGATAAAATAAAGATTACGCCAACACGCGTAAAATTTTAAAATGTTCTGCGCATTTTGGCCCTGAGACGTCACACATTCTGTGTTTCTATTGGCTAATTTTGTTCTCACTTGTTTTTTTTACTCATGTTTTGCTTGCATTTGATCACTGCAGTCTTCATGTTTATATTTTTTGTTTGTTTTTCTTTTTTAAACAGATTTTATTTAGAACTCTCAGAGATTTCAATTGCAAGGTTGCCAACTATCACATAAAACATAAATTTTTCGCAAGAAATTTTAATTCTAACACATGAAACATTCTTGGTAACCCTTAGAATGGACCTTCTACGTCACATAACGGGAAGTTGTATACATACACTTTATATATACACTGGATTGAATTAAAATATAAGATCCTTTTTAAGGGACAAAAACTGGTAATTTTGGCGGTATTTAATTTTGGTACTTTTTCTCTCCTTGATAAATTTAGATACAGATTATCGTTTAAGCCAAATTGACCAAAAGTTGGTGCTTTTTCTACCCTTTTACTTTTGTCTTGCAATTACAATCAATAAATCCCAGGGTCAAACGCTAAAAATGGCCGTCATATATTTAGATATATTTTTTCACATGGACAGCTGTATGTCAGTTGCTCAAGAGTATGTGTTGTCAGAAAATAATAAATCCTATAATGTTGTTTATAGAAATATTTTAACATAAAATAAAAATATATGTACCTATATACGTAAAATATATGTATGTAAAAAACTAAATAAAATGTGTAATGTTTTTCCCGTCATATAATTTCTATTATTGATATACATATATGTATTGGCAACGCCGCCAATGCTAACAGCTTCATGGTGACGTCAAAATTACGTCAGACCCACATGTGAATGTGGCTTTTTACATGCCATGTACTGCCGCATGCTAAATATACATGTTATTATTTTATTTTGAACCGTCTCTGTTTACTTAAGTCAATAAATAACATACACTTAAAGCTGTTGGTAATACAGTTCTCATATTGTTACTGCACAATAGAAATTTGAATAAATAAGCTTTTTTTTTGTTAATTAAATAATAATATACTTTTAAGAAATAATTTTTAAATTCAAAACTGCCCAGGTTTTACTTTACTGAGTTAAAAACATTAAAACCTTATTTTTCTATAGTTTTTATGTTAATCAACAGTAAGACTTTGAATAGAAATATTATGTTTGGTATTAATTTTATACAATACTTTCTTTTTATTTAATAACTAATGGCTAGTTTTTAACTTAAAAATTTAAGGGTTTTTAAACTTAAGTTCTGTTTTAATACCAAATTCGTTTTTATAGATCATATTTAAATAGAACTTAAATCACTGACTACAACTTAAGTTCTTCTTATTACCGTATGATTTTGACAGTTCTGCAAATTATGAAAATTGCGCATTGAAGTTTTTTTATTATTTGATAAAAAATATTCAATGAATAAACTCACCGCGAATAAAAATACTGTGCTATTGTCATTTAAAACAATGAATTCAAAGGAAGAGGATATGAATGATGCCGCTTTTGTTCATTTAGTTTATAACAATTTGTAAACTTAATAGTAAATCAGCTGTTAAATGAAAAAGTTGTTTATATTTTTTGACATTTAATAGTGCTACCATACTTTTATCATAATTAAATAAGAAACGCAATTTGAGACTGAAAAGTTAAAAACTGGCTATAAGTGTACGATTCTAATCCACATAGTACATACATATAACAAATGCCAATAAAAAAAAACAATTTAACTTAAACACGCCCCTGGTTGTTTTTACTTGAATCGATAACAACTCTAAAACCGTACATATCGGTAATACAGTGTTTTTTTATTATCGACTCTTTCATGTTACTATTCATACACCAAGGTCGCCACAGACGAGGTGGCCGAGTGGTTAAGGCGTTGGACTGCTAATCCAATGTGCTCTGCACGCGTGGGTTCGAATCCCATCCTCGTCGAATTGCCTTTTTCTTGTTTGAAATTTTATTAAAAAATTATTTATTTTTTTAAATACGTACGTTTTCACAACAAAAATACACATCATATTTAGTACTCTTTGTTTTGCTTTGTTCCCTGTTTAGAAATCCAGCGTTACTATTTTTATAATCATTGTCCACATTGGCTTCAAAACAAGAACATAAGGAATGCACAAATTCGTTATTCATGTTATTTATTTGATCTGGGATAAGCTAATCTACAAAAGATGCATAAAGAATTTAAGTTCTTTGCGGTACTATTTTGATAATTTTTTGACATTTCTTATGTTTCGTACATTTTTGTAATTCTCATTTCTTGTTTGAGATTTTTAGTGTATCATATTGAAAACTTCAAACATATTAGTGAACGAATGATATGATTAAATGCAGGCATGCTCATAAGTTTATTATTTTAACCCACAACAAATAAAAATTTTTGAAACATATATTTTTACATAAAAATTAATTAATTTTTAGGTTGTTGTTAATAGTTTTTTTAATTAAACTGAATTAATTTTATTTTTGAATTATTTTTAAATGGATTTTTAATTTTATTTTTGAATAGAAATATGTTTCCTAAAAAGTACCAAAATGTTGAAAAAGTACTCTTTTTGCTGACGGTCAGTACCATTTCAATTTTTAATCACTGATATACAGTCAAAACTCTCTATAACGAATTCCAAGGGACTGGATATTTACTTCGCTATAAAGAAAATTCGCTATATAGAAAAGAAAAACAATTTTGTTCCTTTTAACATTTTCTATTTGTAGTAGTCAGTTATTTTGGTTTGAAGTAAATTTTTCCATTTTTCTTCTTCAATATATTTGTCTAATACATTTAGAGAAGTAAACACAGTATTTCGTAAGTTGGTTTTCATTTCCAAATAGTTACGGAAACCTTAAACTGATGAAGACAGTTGTCCATATGTAGGGGATTCAAAATATCGCAATTCTTCTTCGTATTCATCTGAATCTGTTAAAAGAGAAATAATAATGTACATCAGATAGCTGGTGCTATTGTATCAAAATGTTTGTCAAAATGCGTTTTCTGTAATGCGTTTTAATGTTACAAATTATGCCCTGAAATAAGCAATTTCAATATTTTTCAAGTGGTCCTTTACATCCCTAGGGTGCGCAGCGCAGTTGTCAACAAAAAGCAAAACATTTCTTTGTTGAGAAGCAAACTTCCGGTCCAATTTCAAGAAAATCTTGCTTTTCATCCATGCTTTCGTATTAAATTCATCATAAACTACGTCTAGAGATTTGAAGCATCTAGGCCTTTCCTATGATAAGCAATTTCATTTTCTCCGATCCGGTAATATTGCATGACACCATAACAGTAATCCTCTCTTTGCTGTTTTTACCCCCAAAAAACTTCTCATTTTTAAACGCCATCATTTTATTTGGTAAGCACTTAAAAAGCAAACCCGTCTTATCGGCGTTAAAGATGTCGTTTTTGTCATACATATTTTTCTAAAAATTTTGGCAAGATATTCGTCACCCATTCATCTCGAGTTTGGATGTTGGCGGCAGCCTTTCACCACACGATGTTTTTTTAACAATGCAGGTGGTAGCTTAACACACCAAAGCGACGTCGATTACCACTGATGTAAATAATAAGGAAAAATTATTTGAATAAATTCGTTATATGGAGATTGAAAACGCTTCAATCTAGAAGATACGGTCGCAAAAATGCTTCGTTATAAGGAAATATTAGCTATAGGGAAATTTGTTATATGGAGAATAACACACTCAAAGTAAACCTAAAACACAGTGTTCTTATAATTCCTTCGCAATAAAGAAAATTCGTTATAGGGAGTTTCGACAGTATTATGTAATTAATTGTTAAATTAAAATCTATGTAAATAAATTAAAACTAAAAAAATCTTCTCGACGAGGATGGGATTCGAACCCACGCGTGCAGAGCACATTGGATTAGCAGTCCAACGCCTTAACCACTCGGCCACCTCGTCATATGATGAGTTTTGGCTCAAGTTTTCACTTGTCACTTAAGGGTTTGTCATATTTTACAAAGATGCTTTAGGAAAAATTAAATTTATTATTATGTATACAGAAACACACAAGTTATTATTATTATATAGAGCATTACCGCCAAAATAATGTATCCCACACCATAATCGATTTTTGTTTTTTTTTTTTTTTTTTTTTTTTTTATCGAAATCGATAGTTTTTATCATTTGCATCATCTGTCAAAATTTCATGGCTGTAGATTTAACCGTTATGATTTTATAAAAAAAACAATTTTAATATAAATGCATATGGTGAGTTGTTTACATTTTCTTTGAACGCTTGTGTGGGATAAAATTAATTCTCTTTTAAAATAAATGAAACACAAGGGAAAAAATAAAAAAAAGAACACAATTTTTTGATACTTTAATATAAAGATTTATTTGTGTTTTTGGAAGCTTTAGAACAATATGTCGAAGGTATCCCATGATTTTCTTTTTTTTTTGAAAATATGTTTTTGTTTTCAATTATTGGATATTTTTACAGCTCTCCCTGGTACCGAATAGCGATTCAGATGAATCTTTCGTTGATTTAAATGGTTTGGAAAGTTTTAAAGAAGTCGAGGAGGAAACGTGTGTTGGGAAAAGGGGCTACAGAAAGCAAAAGAGAATACCTAAAAGGCTGCAAAAAGTTAAGAAAAAAAAAATACGAGTGTTTTGCCCAACCCGTGCTTAAAGACAAAATTGTCCAAATTCGTGTCAGGATAAAATTTCTGAAGACGAAAGGGTAAGAATAAATGAACATTTTTGGGGAATAGGCAACAAAATTAGACAGCAAGATTGGCTGTCTTCTTGTGTTAAACAAGTCGATATTAAAAGGCGATATGGAGAAAGTGACAGAAAAAAGTGCAGATTTATGTAATTATTTTATCAATATCAATAATATCAGTTTTAAAGTTTGTCAAACATTTTTATTGAAAACGTTGAACATTTCACAAACGATTTTAATATCTGTAATAAAAAATACAAGTTCATATAAAACTTGCCTTGAAAATATAAAAAAGCCAACTGCACACAACAAATCTGAGGAAGCAAGCATATCGCTAGTAAAATCCTTTATAGAACAATTACCAGCGGTTCCTTCACTCAAGAATTTCGAAACATAAAAACTGTATATCAGCATTATGTAGAACATTTGAAAACTATTAATAAAGTAAATAGTCAGTTATCGTTAAGAGTATTCCGTAATATTTTTAGAAACAGTTTCAATTTAGGCTTCCATTTACCTAAAAAAGATAAATGTATCTTATGCGAGAATTACAATAATTTAGACATAGAATCCAAAAAGCAAATGGATTCATCAGAAGAGTATCAAATGCATCTAAAGGACAAAGAGAAATCTAAGCAAATATTTTTGGAGGACGAAAAGCTATGTACAAGTTTCGACTTGCAAAAGGTCTTAAATACTCCCTATGGAAAAAGTGAAACTTTGTTCTATTCTAGAAAATATTCATTCTACAATGAAAGAGTGGTATAAGAGATGGGTTTTGTTTTTTATTGGGAGAAAAGGATGGTAAACGAGGGTGTAATGAAATTTGCACAACTGTTTTCCAGTACCATAAATTAGTCGATGAAAGAAAAACCCAGTCGATAGTCCATTCTTATTGTGATAGCTGCGCAGGACAGAACAAAAACAGAGCTATGCTTGCGACATTAACCTATTTTGTTGAAAATTCTAATTTTGTGACTAATATAAAAATCACATACTTGTTGCCTGGACACACCATGATGCCTGTTGATTCGATAGTACAATTGAATCGTTTATTCGGAATAGAACTATTTGGGGTCCAAGTGAGTGGTACACCATAATATTAAATACAAGAACTAACCCAAGAAAATATAATTGTATTGAATTAACTAACAGTGATTTTAAAGACTGAAAGACATTTTCACAGGCGTATTACCAAATTCAGTGAAAATTCAATTTACAAAATTACGTTCTGTTACATTGGACAAAAATATTCCAAATATTACTCTTAAATATGGCTACTTTGATGAATCTGAAACCATAAATTATGATCTAAATTCAATTCCACGATCCAGACGAAACTCCGAAATTGTTTCTAAGGGACTTACTCAATTATATGATGATATATTAAACATTTCTTCTGCTAAATATAAGGATTTGAAAACACGTTGCTAGAAAAACTATACCCGTAAAATTCCAACACGAGCATTTAAATTTAAAATGGGATGGATCTGTTAAAGATTTGCTACCTGAAACCGACCAGGAAGATAGTATTTAGCGTTCTTTATATATTTTTATCTATCGTTATTAAAGTTTACAAGATTTTAATATGAATAACATTACTTTGTTAATACAAAACTTTAAATATATGAATTACATTACTTTATTTTTGTTTTATCCAATATATGTACATACTATGAAATGTATACATTTATTTTTTTTTTAATGAAATTTAATTTAATTTTAAGGAGTAAGTAAAAAAATTAAATAATAAAAAAAAAAACGGGAAGTCACTTCCTTAAAATAATTTTTTGTGTAACCCACACACTTTTTTAATAATAGATTGCCAGAAGGAAAGCAAAAAAAATGTATCCCACAAAAACAACCGTTATGATGCAAATATCTATTTAAAATTATTAAAATTAAATGTATTACACAAAACAATATTTACATTATAAATTTTAAAATAATGGCTTTATTCAAACTGATTTTATTTAAAAAAAAACCTTCCCCTGTAAAATTTCGAGTTTCTGGGATACATTTTTTCGGCGGTTATGGCTCGATATTATTGTTCTTTTTGCTATAGTATGTGTTCAATTATTAATTATTAAATATTTAGCTACTACTATAATGTATAATATAATTTACCATCAACACTAAAATGATACAATGGTTTGTCTTAGAGGTGTGCATCTGTTAAAAAAAGTTATCCAACTAAGCACCAATACCGATAATGTGTTTAAGTTTAATGTGAAGCACCTGCCATGTTGGCTTATCTTCACAGCGCACTCAAACGCAGGACGGACTCGGCCCGTCAACCGCATTGTATGCCCCTGCAAGACACAGGAATAGCCTCACAGAGAAATACTTTGTGTGCCTTGCCAGGGGTCACACAATTAGCAATTTCTCGATACCTGACTGCAAGATCAATGTAAAGATCACCTTGCTTAAGATATTGGGCTATCTAATCCCTGCCGTCCGTGGCTGCAGTACAATTAACATAGCCCAGGACAACGAAAAACATAGTACTAACGCAGCAGTGCAATGATCATATGAGGTCAAGGACTATGATCTGCTAAGCATCGAACCAAATCCAAAGACCGATCAACACAACTGCTACGAAAGCCCAGCCTTCCATAACTTCCTGAGCACAGAGTTAAGAGCCTCCGCCACTTTCAACGGCTCTGTTTGAGATTGACAACAGCACCTAGGACAAATTGATAGTCTGAAGTATGCTTACTTACGTAAGCCTACATCGGACCTTTAATCAAATGCCATTCTTCCCGCCTTGGGGAATAACCACAGCCACTGCGTGGACACCTAAGTGACCTCAACCAATCATCAGTTAAGGGACAGTCATCCTAATAATTAAACTAGGGATATGTCCCCGGGCAATAACTGATCCCGCAGTACTAGATGAACCTCTAGTCGGCTGCGAGATTCCTCTGGTAAACCAGATTCCACTCTATCTAGTTTCGAATCCTTGCAAATTCATGGGACTAGTAACCACCTAATTTCGAACCCTTGCGAGTTCATGGGACTAGTAACCACAGCGGCCTTCCTCTGGTAAAACCAGATTCCACTCTATCTAGTTTCGAACCCTTGCGAGTTCATTAAACTAGTAACCATTTCTAGCCCGCCATGAGGGTGTGGTCTAGGTGATTGTACACCTACACCTGGCCCCCGGGCCATACCAATACCGATAAGTCGAAATTTTACAGATGAACTTAAAACAAGAGTGTTATATTAGGGGATCTTATACATATACCCACCACTAATATAATACGGGCGCCGATGTTTGTGTATTTTATATAAAAACATTACAATCTCTCCAAATGTTCTGTTTCAGATTTGTCCAACAATCGGTCTAATATTAGTATTCAGTTTTAGCGTAATATTTGACCGAATACCGAAACATTTATATATAATAAATAAAGATTATGAAAGTTTAAAGTAAAAACATATTTTGTATATAAAGGGTGGTTAAATTGTAAGGGCCGATGTTGAATGTGAACCACACCTAAACGCCAAGCTTTTTTCCGAATTTTATTTGACATTTCTCTATTTCAGACTTACTCAATTTGAACCATGGAGAGATACACAATCCAACAACGTGTTAAAGTTATCCAGACTTATTATGAAAATGGGCGTTCAAATCAAAATGCATATCGTGCACTTCGTGATTCAGTGATGAGGCACATTTTCACCTCAGTGGATTCGTCAATAAACAGAATTGCCGCATTTGGGCGAATGAGAATCCAAGAGTGATTGTCGAAAAACCAATGCACCCACAAAGAGTGACTGTTTGGTGCGGTTTATGGGCTGGCGGCATCATCGGGCCGTATTTTTTCCAAAATGAGGCCGGTCAGGCAGTTACTGTGAATGGTGTTCGCTATCGTGAGATGATAACGAACTTTTTATTGCCCGAATTGGAAGACATGGATGTGGACGATATGTGGTTTCAGCAGGACGGTGCCACTTGCCACACAGCTAACGAAATAATGGCTCTTTTGCGCAACAAATTCAATGGCCGTGTTATCTCACGTAATGGCGATGTCAATTGGCCGCCAAGATCATGTGATTTGACACCGTTGGACTTTTTTCTTTGGGGTTATTTGAAAGAAAAGGTGTACGTCGATAAGCCAGCAACAATTCAAGAGCTAAATGATGAGATAATTCGGCACATTAACGGCATAGAACCTCCATTATGCCTCAGGGTTATCGAAAATTTGGACCATCGGATGGAGGTGTGCCGCCGTGGTCGCGGCGCCCATTTGGCCGATATTTTGTTCCATACATAATTGAGTAATACCAATATGTCATAATAAAATAAAATTACAATAATTTCCTAAATAGTTTGTGTTTTATTCAAAATTAACATCGGCCCTTGAAATTTAACCACCCTTTATGTAGGTATGATATACAAAGCAGTGTTCACATAAAATTCGGTATTGTAATATTGTATTTACATATGTACGTAAAATGTAACAAGAAAAGCATTTAAATATTTTTGAAATGCTAATTTTTGTACTCATTTATATATGTATATGTATTTTATGATTTTATTTTGATGGATCGGTAACTTTATTTTAATGTCAAGAACTACAGTACCACTCCGTCTCCAATATTGTTCAACTGATCGAGGGTGGCGACAATTAGAGTGTGTTTATATATATTTTAAATAACTTCGACCTGTTTTCTTCGTCAACAATAGATTGCAGCTTTTGAATAATGACAGGGCCAAAACTTTATATGAGCTAGCAAACGTTTCTGCCGACCAAAAATATAAATATACAAAAATGGATAGATTTGGTAAAAAGTCAATGGTTGACAAGCAATTTGCAGTTGTGGTCTGAAGAGCACATCGTTTGTTATCTCTTCAACTGTGAGTCAAAAAATTTATAGAAAATAATTAGATCTCTTTGGTAAAGTTTTGGTCCAATTTAGTTTTCTTGTCATTATTCAAAAGCTGCAATGTATTTTTATTTAAGAAATCAGGTCGGCGTAATAAAGAGTGTCCCAACTAGAACGCAATTTTTAAATTTTAAATAAAACACAGATACATATTAAAAAAAAATCGTGAAACTTTATTATATCGTAAAGTAGATAGAATGAGGTCATGTATGGAACAAGATATCGTGCAGATGGCCGCCGCGGCTTTGCTGGCACACACGCGATTTTTTAATGAAATTTTCAATGACCTTTTTGCATAAATGCTGCGGTATTTCATTAATGCAGCGTCAAATTTCCTCTTTTAAGGCTTGATTCGTTGTCGGCTTATTCGCGTAAACCATCGACTTCAAAAAACTCCAAAGAAAAAAATCTAAAGGTGTTAAATCGCACGATCTAATCGGCCTATTCTGGTCTCCAAAACGCGAAATAACACGACCAGGAAATGACTGATGCAGCAATTGAATTGTTTCTCTGGCTGTATGACATGTGACGCCGTCTTGTTGAAACCACATGCCCTCCACATTCATTTCTTCAATTCTAAGCAAGAAAAAACTGGTTATCATTTCACCATACCGAACACCATTGACTGTTTGCGCTTGACCTGCCTCATTTTCATAAAAAAAGGTCCAATGATTCCTCCAGCCCAAAAACCACACCACACAGTGACACGTTGAGGATGCATTTGCTTCTCGTGAATCACTCGAGGATTTTTCTCACCCCAAATGCGACAATTCTGCCTATTGACGAAGCCATCAAGATGAAATGGCCCTCGTCACTGAAGATGATTTTATCGACAAAATCAGCATTTTCATGTTGTCTCTCCAATACCCAATTAACGAACTCCTTTCGGTGCCCATGGTCAGCTGGCTTCAGTTCTTGAGTCAATTGAACTTTGTATGCATGAAGATGCAAATCTTTCGTCAAAATTCGCTGCATAGTGGATTTGGAGACACCAATTTGCTGAGCTCGGAGCTTGAGCGACATCATCACGTACAGCTGCGACATTTTCGGTCGATCGACCTGGTCGAAGACGCGTTGTTGTCTTTACATCACTAACATACCCAGTTTCGGCAAATTTATCCATTAATCTCTTTACAGTTGACTCTTTTGGAGCATTATTGTGACCCCAAAGTGATCGCAATTTGCGAACTGTAGCCGCAAAACTTTCACCATTTTGGTAAAAAAATTTCACAATGGGAATGCGTTGTTCATTCGTGTAGCGCTCCATTTTTACTAACCTCGTACCTTCTACTAGCAAATAATAACAATTGTTCAAATGTCAAACAATGACACTTTGAATGGCGCCAAATTTAAAAATTGCGTTCTAGAAAACTATATGAAATACCCGTAATTATCCACAGCTTCATCAATTGAACAATATTGAGCTATTGTCAAATGAAAGTTAAAGCGGAGTAGCACTATATATATGTAGTTCTGACAACAAAAAAAAAATTATAACGATTTAGAATAAATATGCAGCGCAGTGAATCGAAATCTTGAGTAGCAGTTACAACAATTCATCAAACAAAAAACAAAAAAATACGGACAAAAATATATTATAGCTTTTATTAAATCTTAACAAATAAGTATTCATAAATGCCAATTTTTGATTCAAGCGTTTGAATACTGCTTTTTTTGTTATATAAATATTAAAAGATTTAATAATAGATAATTTTGTCTAAGGAAACAAATCCGATGATTTTCGCACATACTGTGAATCAGAGATCGGAAATGAATCGTTTTTTTACGATTCACAACTACTCATAACATTTTAAGTATAAGTGGTTTTAAATCATTGAAATTTAACTACTCTGAGTTACTCAAACTCACAACTTATAAATGCGGGTGGATATAAGTATGACTACAACGCCGACATCGAGCTCATACGATTCCCAATATGTTTGATTCATAAACAACGGTATTTAGATTTACATTTTAAGAAAAATACTCACATACTCATAAAGTATTCAACTCAGTTAAGTCATTGAAAAAAAATTTCAGCATATTCCGTTAGGTATTTATACAAAATAAGTAAAAAAGAAATATAAAAACATACAAGTAAGTTTATAGGAAAACATATTGGGGAAAATATAACATTTATTATTTTATATAATTTTTATAAGCGGACTGTAAAAATGAACGACTCTCGCATGAGTGTATGCGAGTCATACTTATTTTTTTTATCGCCTACGTACATTGAGTTAAGGAGAGTCAAAATAAACAACATCATACATGAGATTAAGTCTGAATATAATGCGTACTTCAAACTTTAGAATATTGGTTTGATGATATTGAGAGAAGTATGAATACGTATAAGTATAACAAATTATAAGTCATGATTCAAGTATACTCACTTTTTCAGTACTCATAACTGATCTCTGCTGTGAATATTAAAGGAATGATTTGTGGGAAAATTTAGGAGATTTTTTCCAAATAAGTTTTTACTAATAACAGTGAAATTTTCTTTCTAAAATACAAAAAAAAAAACACTGAAAAACTCTCCGACGAGGATGGGATTCGAACCCACGCGTGCAGAGCACATTGGATTAGCAGTCCAACGCCTTAACCACTCGGCCACCTCGTCTACATAACATCTGATAGCAAATAAATGTTTTGTTATAACCCAACCAGAAGTTTCATGTTTCAGAGAATGACAAAATTATGTTTGTGTACTCTTTGAGTATTTTTGAAAAAACCTGTATACATACGACGCAATATAAATCAAACAAATACTATCAACGATTTTTAATAACAACAGCTACAATACCTACCAGCGTTGCCACTGACAAATTTTTTTCCTTCCAAATTTACTTTCAAAAACTACCAAATCGCGTGTCAACCTACCAAAAAGAAATTATTTGAAAGCAATGGCATTTTTTATATATAACTATAAGAACATTTTATTAAAAAAACATAACAAAAAGTTTATATGTATGTACATAACAATGTTTATGAATATGTATGTTTATAAAAATAAATAACAATTCATTTCTAATAATGGAAGTAAAAAATCTTAAGTATATACATACATACATATTTGGAAAAACTTGAAACTACTGCATCAGTCTTATTTATCCTTGCACATCCATAATATTATTTAAGGAACATAATTCCAGTCTGTTTCGGAATTTTGTTTTTACAAAAGCTAGATTTATAAATAGAATTTATTTATTTAATAACTATTAATAACTAAATAAATAAATTTTGAAGAATTTTTGCTGTTTACACGAGATTGAAGCATTTTGAAGAGCAATTTTGAAGAAAATTTCAATCGTGTTCTAGCTTAATGCTAATGTCGAAAATTTTCTTTCCACAGCTGCTGAACCATGTTAAAGACAATAAATTGAAAACAACTTTAACTAGATCGCTAAACATATTTTCTTGAGACCATTTTTAATTTCGCCAACTTTCCCCCAAAAAACATCAATCTCCATTTCATAATTCAAGTTGTGACCACTAACTCCTTAAAATCCACTGAGATACAATTTTATCGCTATCACAATCTACCAACTGCTCGAACTTTGGAACTTTGGAAGGCAGAATTGATTTGTCATTTTTAGAAAAAGTTTCAGTTATTAATTTCAAAAATTGCAAGTCAGATCTATCAAAGTCAAATCTTTTTTTAAATTGATTTAAAAATGCAATCTAAAACTGCACTATATTAGTTTTAATTGCAACTATCATTCTTAAAATCGTCTCTTAAGAAAACTTCTGCTTTTGCTCCGATAAAAATGGTGCCACAGAGTTATTATTTGAATCACTTGTTCAGTTGTCTTCGATTTTTTTATAACGAACCTTTTATATAAATAAATATAAATATTATTATTAGTATTGTTGTTCGAAATAACTTAAACAAACCTGTCCATTGTGCCATCCAACTAACTATTCAATGAGAACTTACGCGCTATAAATTTTGACACCTAACAAAGTTGTCACTTCTGCTTAACTTCAAGAAGCTGCCTCTCTTGCTTTAGATTTTTGTTTGCCTTTACAGATAATACACTCATATTGACTATGGGATAACAAATATGTAAAAACTACAACAATAACAATAACAAATCGAAACCACACTTTACCACTGACCGACCACAGCAAATGACAAAATAAAACTAATTTCGATGATGTTGAAAACTTCTTTTTGGCATTCTTTTCATTTCTTTTATAACGGGGCATGTCATTTTCGGCTGGTGTTGTAAACAATAAACGTCGTCCAAACGTCGTCTGGATGATTAAAAGACGACTGCAATGTAAATTGTTATTGTAATCTTTCTGGCGTGTCACGCTTTATTTTCAAAAATTACGCCAGATACAATTTAGGAGCTAGACGAGATAGATCAAAATTTTATAATTATTTTTTAATCACTTCATTATTCACTTACTATAAATGTCGCGTCGAGTATGCTAGCGTTAAATCGCGTCGCGTCGTTTCTGTCCAATCGGTAGCGTCCCTACAAGAACAGTGTCGGTCATTTGAAAAATAAACTGTCACACTTATCCAGTGTTACAGAAAATGAATTCAAAATTAAAACTAAGCTAAAAAAAAGTGCTAAAAATAAATCGCTAGTGTGACAACATTTATTTATTTTACCTACCGCTTTAGCGCCATCTACGTTTCAAATACGTTTGGTGTGTTTTTTACGAATTTTTTTTGTCTAAAAAACATCAAATTCCCTATTCTTTTTTCTAAAAAAGTTCGCATAATTCATCCGGTTTATTTTCAAATCAACCAACCAACACACACGACACACACGCACCACACGGTCGATGGAGCGCCGAGAGATGTTGAATGAAGAGAGTAGAGAGAGGAGGGGGGAAAAAAATACGAATTTGAAAAAGAGGAAGGAGGTGAGTGATGGACGGACGGATTGATTGGGTGGGTGGGGGTGACCGCCGACGGCAAAAATTTTTTCTGTCATGTGGTGAATAAAAAAAGGTGGTGAAGAAATCGTGGTGAGTATAAAAAATCGTGGTGAGTTTTAATAAATTCACCACAAATTCCGTTATTCCAAATTTTTCAAGGTCATTGAAAATTTGTCATCCTAAAAGCAGGCAATGGATGTGCAGTTTACAGTTTTACGGGGTGGTTGCTGAATTAGCTAACAAATAGAAATTCACCACAAATACCGTCTTGAAATTTTTTGGGTTCTGGCCACACTGCGAGTAACTTTTATTTTGAGTACTGCTTGTCATTCTCTGACATGTTTCTTAAATTCACCACAATTCAAAATGTAGAGAAGAGAAGTGATAAGGCAGTTTTGACGGTAGGTAACAACTAACTCAGTATAAATGGAGGTGAAAGTTTTAAACTTTTGCAACAGCGAACTCTGCTACAGTAGTGGACATGAGGTTAGTTAGCACATTACAAATATTAGCTGTAATTTTTGTCCCATTATTTTTTTATTGCTTGCATGCATTCTTTATTAATAATTTCTTATAGTGGTGTTTATTGCAATTAAAAAATTGGCAATTAGAGCTGGCCAGCAACTTTTTATATTTTGTAAGTAATGAAAATATTTTATGAAACAAAAGATTAAGGGACATATCTAAAACAAAGTGGTTCACATAGGAACAACGTAAGTTTAATCACCAGCTGAACTCTAGAGCACCATTGGCGAGATTGCAAGTATTTTAATTTACTCAAGGAAGATGCTCTACAACCCATTATGGGACATACAAAATGTTACACAGGCACCAAGACGTAGAAAAACAATCCCTAAAAACGATTCTTTTATTTACAAAGCCTCAGGCAGTCACATTAAGAGCTTCACCGCAATTCAAAGAGATCTTTCAAAAAAATCGCTTTGACGTCTCCTCTAGAACTATAAGTAGAAGAAAAAACTTGTTCAAAATGAGCTAAATGTACCATTAAAAAACTTAAAGTCCTGGATTTCTTTTGTCCATTTAGGAAAAATTTAGAAAAATCAATAATTTTATGGAAAAATATTCTGTAGAACAATGAATCAAAATTTTGTAGGTTCGCATTTGATGGAAATAGATACGTACTCGTACGTACGGCGCACACTGTGTCCACTGCGGCAATAAATCAATTTGGACCTGCTCTCCGATTTTGATGATTTTTGCACAGATGGTTAAAAACTATCTAAAGGTTATGTGTGGAAAATTTCATGCAAATATCTCCATTGGTTTTCTGTCCCGAGCAGCGCAAAGTTGAAGTATCTGAACAAGTCTCAAATGTGTTTTCTATGTCATATTCAAAAGCTTGTTACTTATAAACTATACACCGAATGTAGCATGGTGCAATTATACAAGATGAGTGCAAATCGACAACAAATACAACACAAAACAGAAACAACAGGCATTTTGTTTGTGTAAAATAATGTACTACTGTCAAAAATACTTGAAAATGTATTACTTTTGACATAAGTAAATTGTAAACAAAGTCAGTCAGCTGGGCTACTGCACTCACCTTGTATTGTTACACCATCGAATGTACCTTATAAGTATTTTTTACTTAAAATATACATTTAAGCATTATGTAAATTAAAAAATTTAAAAAAAAAAATTTCCTTTGACAATATATTTTGAGCCAAAAAAATAAACATTTATGATTTTCCGTTAGACTTTTAGTTGTGTGCGAAGCAGTGCAACACATGGAGTCCTATACCAAATTAAAGCTGAGAGTCTCAGCTAACAGACTACAAACAAGTAAGAGTGCTATATTCGGCTGTGCCGAATCTTAAATACCCTCCACCTAAACGTAATAAGAAATACAGAAACTACACTAGACTAGAATATCCTAATTCTGTGTCTTAGTGCAAATTTTATTAGTATTTGATATATTGTTTGAAAGACAATTTTACGACCAACATAATTTATGTTAAATATTTTGAAATGTTGTCTAATGTTCACCATTTTTAATTGATTTAATTACCAATTCTTACCATAATTTACAGAGTCTGTCTGATGTTCATAATAATCTTGAGTGTAAGTTAACAAACAGAGTACCCAATTCGGTTTTAGTGATTTTGCTCAAAACAAAAAAATGAAATAGGGCTTTTAGAGGAGATACCAGCAAAAAAAATTTGTTGGCGGTCACGCCTATTTTCGAGGGGGCGGGCTCGTAAAGTTGAAAATATATAGGCCTATATCTCGGGAACTACTGGGTGCTTGATAATTTGTAATACACTAAATAAAAGGTATTAAAAATACCTTTCCAACGATATATATCATGATTATAAAATATGGACCGAATATGGGTTAAATCCGAAAAGAATATTTTTTGACCCGAATTTATTTGTTTTTTGGAAATGGTTCTTATATGGCAGGTATGAAAAATTATGGGCCGATCTTCTTAAATTTTGGAACAGTTATTTTCATGCATATGAGGATATTTCACGTCGAATTTCATATATTAGTATTAACGTGGATTTCGAGAGTGAACCTTATGTGGGGGATATAGTCAAATATGGACCGATATTCTCAAAATCCAGCAGTTAGATTTAGGCATGTATGTAAATGATCCGTGTAAAATTTTGGATTGGTACCCTTATTTATAAGCGATTTATGAGTATTAAAGTGATTTTCGGAAGTGGGCATACTGTTAAAAATAGACCGAAATTCACAAAATTTTGTGGGATGATTTTTGTATATATTAAAATGATCTGCGCAAAGTTTTGAGTCGGTACCGATATTTATACAATATATATAGGGAAAAATGTCTTTTTCAGATGTGGTCCTTGTATGGGAGCTATGACCAGTTCTGGGCCGACCACCATAAAAATTAGTACAACAATTTATTTGCCTATTGGTCCATAACTCTGGTTGACCTAAACCGATTTTGCTGATTTTAAATAGCAAAATTCTCGAAAGCACTTCTGACAGAATTATTGAAGATTTGGATCCCGAATATATCTGGGGACTTCAAAAAACTGATTTCAACAGACAGACAGACAGACGGACATGGCTTAATCGACTCGGCTATATATAAGGATCCAGAATATAGGTATAAAAAAGGGTATAAAGGGTATAAAAAAACTGCGCATATTTGCGCGCCGCCGAAAAAACAATGAAAAACCAAAAAATTATAGTAAAAAATATGCGTTATGCGTTATTTTACGCGTGCAAAAACAACTGCGCATTCTTTCTTTCTTTGCTACTCGTACACGTAGCCAGTGCCAATTTGGAAGCGAGAAATACGAAAGTTTCATTGCATGTGTGCTATATAGAAAAAACTTAAATTTAGAACGAAATTAAAGCTTAAAAAATTAGATTATCACGAAGATGTCAAAAAGTTGTTAATAAATGAAATAGTCACTCTATTGACTCTACTGACAAAATTTTTGTATTGGAGTTGTATGGGGGGTGGGTGTTACAGTGAGCGGATTTCTTTCATATTTTCAAAACAGCATTTAATAGACGTTATATGCATTTTCGCGAAAAATTCTAGTTAGAAATTTACAGAAGATATGGCATTTTTTAAATATCATTTGTATGGGAGGTGGGCGTAAAAATGGGCGGATTAAGTTCATATTTTCAGGAGCTCATTCTACAATTATAATATTATTGTTTTATGAAAATTGAGTTGATATATTTAAAATCATGGAAGTTATACCACATTTTCTATTTAAGTTGTATGGGAGGTGGGCGTAAAAGTGAGCGTATTTTTGTAAAAAAAAATTTAAATTCTTAAAAAATTTAAAATAAATGTGTGAAAAATTTCATGAAGCTTCGCAACCTCCTTGATTTATGGCCATTAAATACACAACACGGCCACAGTGTGCGGCGCGCCGTTCGAATTAGCAGCAAAACATGACTGAATTACACCAGAAGTTGAAGGATTTATGGACTGTAAATTACCGGAATTTTGAACAAAAGGAGAAGAATTTGGATTAAGGTTTCTGCTTGAATCTGAACTAGGACTAGGATTATTATCGAAGTCTTTATGCAATAAACTGTTATGTTTTTTGCTACATTTAAAGCAACTGTGTTTGCTAGTGCAGTTTTTGACACTATGTGTTTTGGAAAAACAATTCATGCAGAGACCCTCCTTCTTGATTTCATTAACTTTCTGATTGTAATTCATAGACAGAAATTTTGGACATTTTCGGATAGGATGTTTTTTTTTAGGGCACAATTGGCATTTAAGACCAGAAATATTGGCTTGAAAACTAGAAAGTCTTTTACCAGTGGACGTATTAGAATGGCCTTTAGACTTTTATTCAATCTCGGAAACGGATTCTAAAGTTCTATACCGATTGGTTAGAAATTCATCTAATTCGGTCCACTTAGGAATAGCCGTTTTATCCTGCAGCTGATGCTCCCACAAAGTCAATGTGGTTTCAGGAAGACGACTTGTGGCAAGGAAGACAAAAATTGGATCCCAACTTTTAACGTCGATATCGTAAAGCTTTAAATTGGCTATGACGGAGTTGATATCCCGTTGAATTTATTTTATTGCTTTACCTGACTCGGAAATAATGGTCTTTAGATTGAAAAGGATTTTCAATTGACCATTGACGAGAATTCTCCGATTCTCATATCGTGCGCACAAATCTCTCCAAGCTAAATCGAAACCTTGGTGTGTAAGAGGACTCTTCCTTACAATCTCATTGGCTTCACCCTTTGTTTTCTGTGTCAGATAAAATAATTTTTCAACGTTACTAGCCCTGGAATTAGCTGCAACTGCAGAAAACAGATCTCGAAAGGTGGGCCAAGTAGTGTAATCGCCACCGAAGGTATCTATTTCAATCGGAGGGAGATGAAGACTACGAGTTTCAACTGACCTTGAATTTGAAGAAATATCATCTCCAGAGGAACATGGCAAAAAGGTGTTTTCGATCCTTGTCGGAATATTGATTGGTACATCGGACAGTTCAGAGAGTTTTGTTAAGCAATTGCAGTATATGGTATATGTATTGTTATATTTCATTTTGAAAGATTCAAGGTCTAGAGAATCTTCCTTATCACCTTCTTCCTTTTCTACCTCCATCAAAAACCTCTCATATGATTGCTTAACCTGAATCCAATTAGATTTTAACTCATACCTATGTACTTCAAGTGCGTGAAGGGAAGTTAATGGATACCGATGATCGTTTAGGTAAGCTTCGAATTCGACAATACTGTCAGCCAAACGGATAAAATTATCTAACGACATATTAAGAATTATTATCTTTTATTTGAACTGTTAATTTTAAATCTTTGATATTTCTTTATTTAGGCTCGAGTTCATTAAATTTAATTTACATTAAATTATTTTAACTGAAGGTAGGAATTGTATACATGAAAATTATTATTAAAATTTTTAAAATTTATTGATAATTTTTCTTGGCTTAGGATTCGAACCTGGGTTGTTGGTTGAATTTACATATGTTTCGAGAAACACCACTTTCTCTCATCAGAATTCTTTACGTTCTCACCCTCTGCACCACTGCGGCAACAAACATAATAAAAATGTATTCAGGTTTTCGAGACGAAGTCTCTGCATGAATACGAAAAAAACTGAAGAAAAAAGGAGGCAACATATAAAATAAAATGAAAAATGATAATTGCAGCAAATTTCGAACCACCAGTAATACTGGTTAAAGGATTGATGTTTGACTGTAGGCTAGCGGGCGCCGTAGTGGTGAAGAGGGTGAGAACGTAAAGAATTATGATGAGAGAAAGTGGTTTTTCTATAGGAAGAAACAGCAAATTGGAAAATAAGTCTCAATACGTAGGCAATGAATTATTTAAATTTTGTAAAAGTTAAAAGAAAAATATTTAAAACAGCTATAATTGAGAAATAAAAGATAACTTTGAAAATTATGAATGCACACATTCAGTTCTCTGCAAAATTGAAAATTGTACACTTTTAAATTACAAGAATATGATCAGCTGTTTTAAGTATATAAGTTACCAAAAGTTCATTACCTTTTATTTATTGGAACTATATGAATTTAAACTGGAATTTGTACACAAAAATAGGTCGTTCACAAAAAAAAAAGAGAAAAATTAATTTCTGAAATTCTTAAATTGGGCCAAATAAAGAATTTTTATTTGACTAGAAATTGCACAAACAGTTTGAGCACCTTTTTGAAAAAGAAGAAAAAGAATTTCAAGAAAAAAAAATGGGAAAAGGAAAATACCATACAATTTGTGTACAAAGAAGAAAGGCAATGAGATATTTGGTAACGTTATTGAAAAAAATTAATTTGAAAAAAATCCAATAAAAGTAATACTTTTACAAAAATTTAAAGAAAATAAAATTGTAAAAAAAATTAAAACTGAAAATCTTTGGAAAATTATTTATGAGAAGTAACAAACTAAGAAAAGAAATTAAATAATATTTTTACCAAAAAATGTAAAGAACAAAAAATATAATATATTATATATTTTTCTGTTATTATTAAAAAATCAATAAGGTATATTCCTTATATATCCCTTATTAATTCGGAAAAAGGAATAAAATATTTTTGAAATCAAATAATATTTTCTTCAAAATATGCGAACCGGACTAATATATTATTTATTAGCAAAACAATATTGCGTCTTTACTTCCTATTAAACATATGGAAGCAGGGTTGTCAGATTTTTTTGAGCTTCGTCGCCAAAACGGATGTAAAAAATCGCCAAAATTCGCCAAAATCCGATTTTGTTCAGTTTTTAATTTTTTTATTATTTAAAAGAAATAAATTTTGTTTACACAAAAAAACCTAGTTCAATTTTTAAGTCAAAAATCGCCAAAAATTGCGAAAAAACCAAAAAAATCGCCAAAAATATTTTTTTTTTAGTTTTTGTTACAGTTTTTTTTATTTAATTCATTAATTGTTACTTATTAAACAATATTTTAGTAAAACATATACACATTTATATCCGTTTTTGTATTTTTTACTATTTAAAAAATTTAAAAATTTGTTAAAAGAGAGTTTTAAATTACATAAAAATGGAGATCATATTTAAAAAAACGTAAAGTTAACTAGATAAGTCTAAGAGTTCGTAAACTTCATCCTCAGCGATTTCATTACTAGAGTCTTGACTTTCATACATAGTTGAGTTGAATTTTTTTATCATTTCATTAGTCGGTGTAAACGAATTGCAGCATAATTTGTTTACGTTCATATGATTAATTATGTATTCTCAATAGAGCGTCTAAAAGCTCATATTGAATTTTATTACTTAGTCGAGTTTTTGTACAATTCATTATTGAAAATACCCTTTCAACGCAGACATTACTGGTTGGAACTATCAATATAGTAAGAACGGCCAGATATTTCCTTAAAATGGTACGTACCTGCTGTATAGTGATAATCAAACACTTTTGGCCAAAATTCAAGTAAATTTGTTGGAATTTCGTTATTAAAATAATTATTTCAATTTATGAACGGAAGTTTTCCCTATTGAGTTTCATACACGCCTATTGCTACATTTGGATCCATAAATGGTCTTAATGTTTCTTGAACAACGCCAAATTTAGTTTGGTATAATGTATTCGCACACTTTAAAATAGAAAATTGTCCAAAAGCTTTAAAAATTCATATTTTCTGGTAATCTGTATATCATCTCTTTTAAAAGTTTTTTTAAATACACAAAACAGTTTTCTTTAAGTACGATTATTTCTACTTCGCTCAATTTCGCATTTCTTAATTCTGTTTCAAACTCTGGTCAACAATCAATTACATTTAGAGGCAAAAATAATTTTGAATTATCAATAGCTGCATGTAAATCATTGAAAAATTTTTCATTGTTTTCAGTATTATATAAAACAGAAGGTTTGAAAACTTTTGTTAAAAACATAAGAAGTTACAATACATTTTTTCATGCATGCTTCCTGCATCCATGCTGTAAGATTGAAATTCCAAATTCAGATGATTCATTTCGTTGACAATTGGATTTATAAAAACCAAAAAAATACGATTTTTTTCATCACATAATTTATTACAGATGTTTTGGTGAAAATCGCCAAGAAAATCGCCAGTGATATCAAAAATCGCCAAAAAGTCGCCATGTCGCCAAACGGAAAATCTCAACGCCAAACACGTTTCAAAATCGCCACGTTTGGCGAGAAATCGCCATATCTGACAGCCCTGTATGGAAGTGTGTACACAAGAGATCTTCACGATTACACTAACAAGAGTTAAAGTGAAGAGTACACAAATATGTAAAGAGTTACACGTTTGTTATGTGTTTAATGTAGGAGAAACCAAAAAAAGGAAATAAGTAAATAGTAAATAAGAGAATTTACATGTGGAATATTAATAAATTATAGGGATGATTTATGAGTAAAGAGTAAGTAAACGGAAAATACTTAAGGAAAAAAATTCAACTTAAATAAATTGAATAAGGGGAAATGCTGAAAAGGAGAATTTTTTTTTAATCATACATACATTAAGCATCCATAAGAGCTGAAAACGATAGTAAAGGAACGCGGGAAAAATAACAAGCTGAACGAAGAATACCCTACACGATAAGCGAATTAATACCGACTTTTTACTTGGAACAAATGAAAATGTTTTCTTTAAACAATTAATTTTGTATTAAAATTACCACGGACTATTTTTGTTGGAATAGCAATTCGGCACGGCACTGGATGATAAAAACTTCCTCGTAATAGGAACAATTTTTTATTAATTTTTACTTTTATCTCCACTTCTGTTGCACTTTTGTTCTTTCGCTTCTTTCTCTTTTATAATTAGCAATTAATTATAATTAATTAATCTTAATTGTTGTTATTTTGTTTGAATATTTTATTTGTTTATTTATTTGTTTTTAAATATGAATTAATTTAATTTTGAAGCTTTATGAAAGCTTCTGTTTGGCAGAAAAGAGAACAAACTTAACACCGTCGATGAAATGCACATGATAACTAATTAACTAACATAAGCAAAATACCAAACGTACCTGATAATAATATGTTGTTATGCAGCGATGCCAACTTAGCCCTTTTCGGGCTAGATTTAGAAAGATTTTTTCTCACACTGAAACAAAAAGTTGTGTTGAATTTGCTTTGGTGCCAACAAAAATTAAAAAGCGCACCGCACACAAACTAAAGAATTTTTCGCACAAAAAATTTATAAAAGCACCAAAAATGGTGCGAAACGCACCAAGTTGACAACGCTGGTGAGGAATAGAATGCTGGTGGGAAAGTGGACAAATGTAGTCTCAGTACCAGTTAAACAAAATAATTAATATTATTTTGTTTTTCTCGTATTGAGCATAAAAAAGCACCAATAGGAAATGAAATAAAACACAAAGAATTAGAATTTTGGAATTAGAAAAAAGGAAATCTTTTTTGTAGGAAAATGGATTTTTTGTTACCTCTTGGTTCGGCTGTATAAAAGACAAGAAGAAATCTTTTTTAGAAGTTAAAACCGGAAACAGCAGCTTAGACCTTTAAACCAATTTGACATTTTTATTGAAGCGAAAAAAAGGAAAAGAGATAGATAGTTATTGCGATAACTGTGACTATTAGCCTTTATATATATTAATTGATATTAGGAAGGATCAAAAACTAAGTCACTGGATTTGTGACAAAGTTTGTTAAGGCTTTTGGCATTAACATATACCCTTCACCTTTGTTGTGGATGCATAATTATATTATGCATAATTATGTCGATAAACATCTGTTGATGAAATTATTTGTAACAATATTAATACACTTAGTTTTTTTGATGAAATTTTCAGAGGTTGTCTCGGATTTTTGGTCATATCTCCGTTATTTATGGACGGATTTTGCTGATTTTAAATAGCAAACTTCTCGGAAGCATGTCTGACAGAATTATTGAAGATTTGGATCCCGAAGATATCTGGGGACTTCAGAAAATTGATTTCATGAAACAGACAGACAGACGGACATGGCTTATTAGACTCCGCTATCTATAAGGATCCAGAATATATATACTTTATAGGGTCGGAAAATTATATTGTGGAAATTACAAATGGAATGACAAACATATATATACCCTTCTCATGAAGGTGAAGGGTATAAAAAGTGAAGTGGCGTGACCTTAGTGTGACATATTTAACACGTTTGCAAACTAAACAGGGTTTTAAAAATTAACGAACAACAGAAAATATTTGCTTTAATTGGCAACAGATACCAACCTCGTGTCCACCACTGTATATGATTCTGTATAGTTATATTTTACATTTTTTAAGGTCAATTAAAAATTATGGTTTTAAAATAGATAGTACTAATTTGAATTGAATTTTAATTGCCATATTCACATTTTTAAAACTTATTCCGAGGAGAGATTTATGTAAAAAAATATGATAAATACATTTATGGCCGAATTCACAGTAATAAGTTAACAATTGGTAAACTAATATACTAACGGTTCTTTAACTAATACTTGTTATTCTTATGGCAAACTAAGCATTGCGAATAAAGAATCATTAGTTAAGCTTTTGTCATTAGCTAACTAAAGACTGTGAATTCGGCCATTAGTGTTTTTTACGCTAGTTAATTAATATGTTAAATGGAAACTAACCAAAAGCAATTGTAGTAATAAGAAATATTTTATTATTTGATTTACATTTTTATTTTTTATAATCTCGCATAAATAAACACAATAGTCTAATTAATTCTTGTAGTCATGTGGAATATAATGATAATTGCTACAATTTTCAAAATATTTCCAGATAAACATACATATGTACATATATATGTATGTACTCGTACATACATAATTGGTTTTGTATTAATATAGCCAGCTAAACAGTGAAAAATACAATAAAAAAAATTGTAATTGCAGAGATAGTAAATTTAGAAAAAGTTTAAAGAAATTTCTCCACTTAGAAAAAAAAGAAGTTACATATTTTTAAGCATGTGTATTTTTGATTTTGTGTTTCATTACGAGTAATGACTTTATTCACACTTTGTTGATTTAAAGCCACAAATTGTGATTTAGAACAAGCTGTTTGGTTTCTTTAATTTTATTTGTTTGCAAATGTTCTTTTAAAAGAATTTCAAATAACGAAAGTAAATAATTTTGCTAAAAATAAAAGCTTATAAAACCAAAAACTATGAGAAATAAATAATTGTCGTAACCAGCTGTGCAAATTGCTAACAATGTGAAAATATTATTAATTATTGGATGGAATGAATCTCTTGTGGTTCTCTATAATATTTAGATGTTTTCATTTTTTGTTTTGTTTATATAGAGCCAAACATTAATTGTTGAGTTTATTTGATAAGAGTATTTGTTGCAGTGTTGCCATTTTAGAAATAAAGAAAAGCGTCAAGTGTATAGTAAAAACGGGTAAAAAGGGTAAAATATTACAAAAAAAGGGTAAAAAGCGCCAAAAAAAATTTAACAAAAATTTTGCTATCCTGTTGTTTTGCTTTGTAAATAACACCTAAAAACAAGTAAGAAAGTATAGTCGGTCAATCCCGACCATATAATACCCTACACCCAGTATATGTATAAAACAGTTTTTCAGAAATGTGCGCTATATGGGAGATTTGACCTATTATGGACCGACCATCCAAAAATTTATTGTCATGATTTCTGTGAATATAAATATTGTGTATGTTACACGTTATCTCGATATATGTAAATACTTTTAAAAGATTTATGGATGTTAAAGTGATTTTCGGAAATGGGCCTTCTATGGGAGCTATGACTAATTATTAACCGATCACAATAAAATTGTACCGCATTGTTTGTATACATATAGGATATATTTGTGTTAAATATTATTTCGATTCCAACATTTTTGAGTGAGTTATGCTCTTTAAAGTGATTTTCAGAAGTGGGCCTTATATGGGAGCTACGATTAATTATGGACCGATCACAATAAAATTGTACCGTATTGTTTGTATACATATAAGATATACTTGCATTAAATATTATTTGGATACCAACATTTTTGAGTGAGTTATGCTCTTGAAAGTGATTTTCGGAAGTGGGCCTTATATGGGAGCTACGAGTAATTATGGACCAATCTGCACAAAATTTTTAGATGTGATTTGGCTTCAAACATATGCACAAATCCAATATACCCTCCCCACTATGGTGGTGTAGGGTATAAAAAGATTAAATTTGGCAATAAAACAGAGGGTAAAAAACAAGAAACTTAGAATATCAATGCTTTTTGATTATTTTTAATTAAATAATTAATTTTATTATCAATTCAGTTACCAGGAGTAAACAAAAAATTAAAATAAAATAACAATTCATAAAAAACAAAATATGAAGTTTTATAGAAAAACAATTTCATTTTCAAATACATCTGTTTCATAATCATCATCATCGGGCCACAAAACAGATTTAATGAAATATTCAGACCTTTTATAGGTTTGATTTGAATTAATTTGTAAGTAAACACTTGTAGGTAATTTGTAATTGCAATAACAAACTGAGTTTAAAGAAAGTCGGTTTTTGATCTTTTGTTTATAAAAATGCATTAAACTAAACGTTCTTTCGACTTCGGCATTTGAGTAAGGAAAAGAAAGTACATATACGAATAACAAAGCCAGCTAGTTCATGAAAAGGATTTTTTTCCAAAGAATTTTTAAAATTTTAAAAATTGTAGACTTCAATCCAAACAGTTTTTTCTTTAGAAAATCTTTGGTATCACTATTTTCTTCATAAAATCTTGTGTATAACAGTATTTTCTTTAGAAAATCTTGTGTATAACAGTATTTTCTTTAGAAAATCGTGTTTATAAGAGTATTTTCTATAGAAAATCTTGTGTATCACTATTTTCTTTATAAAATCTTGTGTATAACAGTTTTTTCTTTAGAAAATCTAGTTTATAACAGTATTTTCTTGCGTATCACTATTTTCTTCATAAAATCTTGTGTATAACAGTATTTTTTTAGAAAATCTTGTGTATAACAGTATTTTTTTAGAAAATCTTGTTTATAAGAGTATTTTCTATAGAAAATCTTCCGTATCATTATTTTCTTCATAAAATCTTGTGTAGAACAGTTTTTTCTTTAGAAAATCTAGTTTATAACAGTATTTTCTATAGAAAATCTTGCGTATCACTATTTTCTTTATAAAATCTTGTGTATAACAGTTTTTTCTTTAGAAAATCTAGTTTCTAACAGTAATTTCTATAGAAAATCTTGCGTTCACTATTTTCTTTATAAAATCTTGTGTATAAGAGTATTTACAAAAATTTCATTTCCCTCTCAGTTAGTACGAGTATTGAAAATAGTTTATTTTCTTTTGACACGCATTGTAGATATATAAATATACTCGTACTCATCATTAAACACCCATAATTACATAATTCAGGTGGATCATTTAAACCAATTAATTCTATAACTTTTTAACTTTCCACATTTTGACCTTGGCTAACACAAATCTATATTTCTTTCAAACTTAAAAGAAGACAGGAATAAAGAAAAGTGTTTGAAAGGAGAACATTTAGCAAACATTTTTTGTTTTATGTTTTTTATAAGAGACCCATACCGATCAGTAAATTATTTCTTTACGATTTATTAATTCATACCAATAAACGCACTCGAACGAGACAATACAAAGATAAAAAGAAAGACGAGTACATTTAAATACCTCAAAATAAATAAATATAGATGATAGTGGTTGTGGCAGAGGTGGCCATAATGGTCAATAACCTTAAAAAAACATTATGGTTAAGATATCTACAAATGCCTACAAGACGTACTAAAGAAAAATAAATGAAAGAGGAAAAAGTTAAACAAAACAAATGAGAAACAAGGAGGGGAGCCAAAGAGGTGTAAAAGCAGGCTAATGCTGTCACTTATAATAACAGCAACTACAATAAAAATAATAAAAACAAAATAAAATAAAAAAAAACAATTTTAAATGGTTTTAAAATAAATTTGTATGAGTTTTCTTTAAACGACCTTAACATTGATTCCAGTGGGCATTTTTATTTATTTTTTTTTCTTACAAAGTAAAACGCTCACAACAAAACCAATAAAAAGGCGTTTATGTAGTTAGTAAGAAGAAATAAACAAAAAAAAAACCCATCTAAATATATATCGTTGGTCTCATGTAGAAAGGCCCTAACTCGCTATTTTTTCGAAAATGGTTTTTTTTTGCGATTCCAATGCATTTAACGCAAGTACACCTCCTCACAAAAATTTTTTGCAATAGTGTAAAAAAGAACGCTTTTATAAGCAGTTGTACAAAAAAATTTACATGTTGAATATTACAGTTTCTATTATGTTTTTACCTTCTCCTGTAAAGTTTCAAATATGCGAGTTAGGGCCTTTCTACATGAGACCATCGATATGTAAGTATTGACTTTGAAAAAAAATAATTTTTTCTTAAGAACCAAATGAAAATAAAATTTAATTTCAATTGAAAAGCGTCGTATCAGTAGATAAGATGATAGTAATCGTTTGGAATTGTTGTAAGTCAACAGAAATCGTATAGTTTTTTATGGCTAAATTTAAGTCATTTGAATATTAATGCGTTTCCCAAAAGATATAACTTAGTAGCCAAGATTTGTTTTGAATAATTTGAAGCCTTCCTAGAATTTATTTTAAAGACTGACAGTTTGTCACAACATCGGATTAGCACTGTTTATTTTATTAAGCAAATTTTCAAGAGAAATGGAAAATTAAATATTCAGAGAAGTTTTTCGGAAGAATAAATTTATTTATTCGCCCACAATTATGCAAATTTACCAATTTGTTCGATTTATTTTACTTAAAATTATTGTTTTCTGAAAACTCTCCATTCATCTGTTTATATCTATTTTTGAACAACGTTTGTAGTGCTAAAAAACTTACTCGATCACTCGCGACAATTGTCATGTCGTATCAATTAACGTTTTAACTAAAGTGGTGACTGTAGATCAGTGGTCGGCATAAACAGAAGATGAAGATTGTATTATTTGTTGTGTACCTATATTTTCTTTCTTTGCTGTAATCTATACGGCTATTGAATTTTTGTTTCTTTGTTTATCATTTGTATGAACTTCGTATTTTTATGTTATTTACCGCTAAATAACCGATCTTGTTCAACACCTGGTGTCTATGGCTGCACTTTTTCCTCTGCTGTAATCTATACAGCTATTGTTCTATACCCACCACCAAAATGATGGGGTATATTAAATTTGTCATTCCCTTTGTAATACATCGAAATATTTGTCGTATAACCAAAAAGTATATACATATATTCTAAGATGATCTAGCCATGTCCGTACGCCTGTCCGTCTGTTGAAGGCATGATAGAGCTTTGAAAAAAGTCCTAATGTACGGTCACACTTGGAAAATATTTTTAATTTATAATTTTTTTTAACTTTAACTTTATCTCAATATTGTTATATTTACTTGCATCAAGTTTGTTTTGTAACGTAATACATTCCTGTGCTATAAGTATAAGACTCAGTCTTGTTGTACAGGAAATGGAATAAATAAATAAATTAATAAATATTTATTATATTATTATAAATAAATATATATTTATTTATTTATATATTTTTAAGCACACATTTGTTTGACGTTGTTTACTCTTACAGGAGTTTTGCAAGATCAAACAGCAGCAAATAAAATAAGACAAATATTCGTTATATCTTGTGCTAAATAAAAGAAGTTTATTTGAATAAAAATAAACGAGTTCAAATATATTTTATTTAGTGGTTACGTCTTTTTCGGCAAATATTTGGCAAATGTGGCCGTACCTTTAGAACAATTAAATTTTTACCGAACATTCTTTGTTCCACCCAAGTGTTTGGTATTGAAAATAGGTAAAATCGATCCAGTAGAATCCGAGTTATAGATCAAAGTTTCACACAACCTCGATATTTTTCAGATATTTTTTGCTATTTTCTTCAAACATAATGCAGATAAATAATATCATGAAATTTTGCACACTTTATTTGCATTATAGAAGGAAAAGTATATAAATGCCTGTAGAAAAGCAGTATCCATGCAAAATTCAGCAAAAATATCGGTCCATATTTTGACATAGCTCCATATAAAGTCGACTTCTGATTATCATTTTAATTTGAATAAATGTAAATATATATCGTCGAATTGGATTTCATGCCGATCGGGTCGTATTTGAAAGTCCACTTCCGAAAATCACTTAATGTACGTAAATCTTTTATAAACATCACTATCAAGTTCAAATTCGCTGCATATAATTCATATACACATACATATGTAAAAATCGTCGTACCGAATTTCATGATTATCGGCCAATATTTGACCATGGACCCCATATAAAGTCCACTTTTGAAAATAATTTAAAAGTGCATAAACCTCTTTTTAACATTGCAATCAAGTTAAAATACGATAAAAAGAATATATATATATATATATATATATATATATTAAAATCGCTGTGCTCAATTTCATGTCGATCGGTCTTTTGATCACAGCACTCATATAAAGTAGACTTCCGAAAATCCCTTAAGGATTAGAGCATTTATATTAAAACTTATTGCTTTTAATGTTGATAACTTCTCTTAATTTATATTGAGTTTTCACTAATATCACACTCTGTGAAGGGATATTTATCAAATGATTTTAAGCTTATTTCATACTCAAGACTATCACCTGGGTTCTACATTTGTAAAATGATGTGGAAGTGAAATTTTCATTAATTTTGTGTTCTAAATTTTGTGAAAATGATTTGAAAAGTAAAATATCACTTTTAGTTTCGTTCATCGTAGTTAAAGGTTTCACCTCGTTTTCTAGAACGCCGTGAAATTGTCCATGTGAATTGAAAACGATTTAGTTTCACTTCGTAGTGGAATATAGAACATAGTCGTATGTTTTTTTCTCGCCATTATATTGTGCGTTTTCCTAAAGACAATCTTGGAAATGTAACGATTATTTTGCTAGTAACAGCAACGTTTGCCCTTAAGCCAAATATGAATTAGTTATGTGAGTGGTGCTTTGGGAGTAGAGTTTGGTTCAAGTTCTATATTTTATTTGAAATAAACATGTTGGGTAAATTCACACCCGTTGTGGACACTCAAGAACTAACCCAAAAGAACTTCTTGGTTATGCGAAAGCGAAGAATTTTATTGTTTTCAAGATTCCATGATATCGTATTTAAACATAAAAATGTTATGAATCGGAAGTTTCCATTGTTCGGGCCATGTTAATTAATTGTGATGTTAGTTTTTTACAAAAGTTAAGATACTAAGTGAAATGCTTAATTATTTTTAATTTAATAAAAAGTAATTGGAAGCACTCATACAACACGAATTATGAAAATCAGATGGAGGAATCAAAATTTGATCCATTTAAATTTAAAGCAGTATTTATTTTAATAAAAAATATACAACAAATATGTCGAGTCTCAAACTCCAGTAGTAGGTTAAATATCAGTTTCAAATAAAATTTCATGACACACCCTAATTTGTCAATTATTTCTCTTTGTACGTATGTCTGTAATTAAGACAGTGGCTGAACAAACAAAATGTTATTGTTGCAATATAAATTAATAGAAACGCCATGGGAAGTTGGCACCATGGGTGGTGTTGAGGAGCAAGCACTTGAATTATTAATATTTTATGTAAAATAATTTAAGGTGATGTGAAAAACATTAGTCAACAAGGAATAATTGATGTAAATATTTATACATTTTGTTTGTGTTAAATTAAGTTTTTCTGATTTTCGTGTCCAATTAATAATAATAAAATACAAAAATGTTCTTGTTACTTTAAGTGATCTTTCCCGGCTAAATGTGAGACTGAATCTAAAAATATGTTTTCATTTTAAATAAGCTCTTCTCTTCTGTTACATAATAATAACTTCCGTAAAATGTTGCAAAATCTACAATTAAGGTTCTGTGTGAGAGCATGTAATTAAAGACACATCAAATTCTGTGCATTTGTTTATCTCTGTTGCCTCTCTGTTGCATTTAAAGAAAACAGTCCCCAGTGGGACAACAGTAACAAGTAAATAGTTGCCAAATGGTAAGAAATTTCATTCAGTAGCTGCAGGTGAATGGATTCATTTTACGATTTAATTGGTGAGGAATAATGTTTATGTCATTTCATTAACAAGAATCTTGTTTATTTAATGATTTCTATTTTTATTTTTGTTTTAAATCGTACTGTTGCCAGTATGTGCTACTAAATAAGAAGTTAATTATGGTAATTTGCAATTCGAGAAATTTATGGGATTGTATGAGGTATAAAAAGCTGAAAAATTCAACATTGATGTGACAAGACAAAAGGATTTGAGTTGTGAATGAAAGGCATGAATTAAACTTAAAAGTGGAAAGTGAATTTTTTTGTGTAAATAATAATAATAATAAAATACTTTTAAAAGTATTTAACATGATGTCAAAAGAAACTTCATAAGTTTTTATTTTTAATCACGTGAATAACAATTCCACGTGAAATTTGTTTCCTATTAAAATTCAATATTAAAAAAATAAAAGAGAACAAATTTCACGTGGAATTTTTATTCACGATAGGGGTGAATATGTTTACTTTGAATTTGAAATAAATTCGATAAGACAATATTATTATTTATAACTTTTAATCCTCCTTTTTGACCAGAAATTATTAATAATTTCAAAAACACAACGAGTTAATTTTAATTACTCCATAACCTGTCACTGACTATCGAAAAGTTTTAATTTATCATGTCGCAAGCTCCAACTCAACGCTCCCTACCTCCAAAGAACCAGTCACATAACTAGTTCTGTGTCAGCATCTTTAAATATTTGTTGTTAGTTGTGCTGCTTTATCAATTTTAGAGTTGTGGGTTCGATTCCCGTTAAAGGTTGTATCTGCAGGTAAGCCAAAAGACTTTGTAAATAACGATATATTTTATAGTTGTTTTGGATATCCAAGTTATTCACGGTTATATCGGAGCTATGTTTAATTATGGACAATCTGTGTAAAATCTGATCTGTGTAAAATCTCACTTCGATGTTCAGATTTATATGATATTTATCCAAGTTAATGTGTCTTTCGGAACTAGGCTCCATATGGTTGCTATGACCAGTTATGGGCCGATCACCATAAAATTCGTTACGATAATTTACGTATATATGGATTATTTGTGTCGAATTTCAACTTGATGAGCGACTGAGTGATTTGTAAAATAGATTTATAAGCATTTAATAGCGTAGACAGACGACACAGTTAATTTGCATTAGCAGTCTTAATTCAAATTAACTCGTGAATTATCCAAATCCTAATGCACATTAAGTTAGACGTAAATTCACAAAATCAGAATGAATTTATACTGCATTTAGCTATTTCAATATGACAACATCGTCGAAAATTAATTATATGTTATCAAATTGTTTACTATTCTAAAAGAAGAAGAAGACAATTGTAAAATTAAAATAATAAAAATAGATTTCCACAATTGCATTTCTCTTATTTCAGAGTGTCCCACTGCGGTCCCCACATGTAGCAACACGTTCAGGTTGATGGTTGCTAGTGCATGAACAATTTTTGCATTATGGAGCAGTTTCAGCAAAAGTAATTTCAGCTTTTTTCCAAATAAATACTGATTTTTCACTAAATGCCAAACAAATTTTTTCATAATTAAACATTTAATTACAAACAAACAGCTGTTTAAATGCTGTTTTAAATGCAGAAACTGTCGTCTGTCACGGCAAAATCTTAATTCACATTAGTGAGATTTTAATGCAAATTGACGCTGTCGTCTGTCTACGCTATAAGTTATTTTCGGAAATAGTCCTTATATGGGTGCTATAGTTAAATATGGACTGATGCAAACCAAATATCGTTTCATGATTTCTCTTAGCACGAAACTCATTTTTGCTGAATTTTGTATCCATACTGCTTTTCTACAGACATTTATGTAGCATAGAGCTAAATTAAGGGAATGCATTTGTATGGGGGCTATGAGAAATCGTGTACCGATTCTTACCATTTTCAACAGGACTTATCCGTCTATAATAAAAATAAAGTGTGCAAAATTGCATGATATTTTCTGCATTATAATTAAAGAAAATAGCAAAAAATATTTGATGAATATCGAGGTTGTGTGAAACGTTGGTCTATATAAGTCCCATCCTACTGGATCGATTTTGCCCATTTTCAATACCAAACATTTCGGTGAAACAAAGAATGTTTGGGAAAAATTTTATTATCTAAATATTTTCTTTGAAGTTCTATCGTACATTCAACAGATGGTCAGACGGACGGACATTGCTAGACCTCTTAGAATCCTATAAGGATCCAGAATATATATAGTTTTTGGTTCTACGACCAATATTTCGATGTGTTATAAAAGGAAAGACAAACTTAATATATACCCCATCTTTTTGGTGGTGGGTATAAAACGGACCTAAAATGGGTCAAAAGTGCCGCAGCAATAACGCAACTTATTTGATGCTTTGAAACTAGTTACAGTATTTCAAAAATTATTTGTTGTTCGATATAAGCATGTCCGTTCAGGTCGTAATTATCTTTATATCTTTTACTTTCACATATTAAAACGTAAAAAACCACTGATTGTAAAGATGCTAAATCCATTTTGCAAGGACATAATAGTGTAATAATATTAATTGGTTGAATTTTAATAAAAACCGAAGTAGCTTATAGAGAACATTTTTTGTATAACAGTTTTTTCTATAAAAGAATCTTGTGTATAACAGTTTTTTCTAAAAAATCTTGTGTATAACAATATTTTCTAAAGAAAATCTTGTGTATAACAGTATTTTCTATAGAAAATCTTGTGTATAACAGTTTCTTCTATAAAAAATCTTGTGTATAACAGTATTTGCTTCAGAAAATCTTGTGTATAACAGTATTTTCTTTAGAAAATCTTATATATAACACTATTTTCCATAGGAAATCTTGTGTATAACAGTAATTTTGTTTATAACTGTATTTTCTATAAATAATCTTGTGTATTACAGTATTTTCTATATGGAATTGTTAAAGAATTTTTAAAGGTAAAATAAATGCTGAGAATTTCCTATTCGGTTGGCACTTAAAAAAAAAAAAAAAAAGAAAACAAAAAAAAACAAACAAGTTGACAACATTGCGCTGCACTGGCAACAACTATGCTAATGAGCCACACTAATAAACATTAAAGCACTTGTTATTGTTTTGCATTATTTAATCGCAATTAAGGTGCTATCAGACGGGATGTATTTTACATATGTACTGTCAAATTTTCCATCTGTAAAAGTTGTACACATCGTGTGATACATATGAAACTTTGCATGTGTAAAATACATGTGGAAATACATATGTAATTTTTTCGATTAGAACACGCTCTATTTTCCTGTGACAAACATAAACAAAACAGCTGTTTTGTTTTGAAACAAAATTGTTTGAAAAAATATATTGTAAAAATAATTAAAGAAAATGAATTTTTAATAAATTAAATTATGTTTATTATATTTATTGCAGTTAGATTGGCCAAAAGAAGCAATTTTTGAAATTTATACACGTTAAAAAGTCAGCTTTTGTTTACATTTATAGGTTATGTCATACGGAAAAACATAAGCAGGTGTGATAGCAAAAATTATGAATCGTATGTAAAATGGAAATTTTGACATACATACGGAATTACATATAGGTCAGAAAAGTGACAGTACATATGTAAAAAACATCCCGTCTGATAGCACCTTTATCTCGAACAAATAATCGCCAGTTTAAAATGGTTCATTGATTTTTCTTCTTGTTTTTAGCAAAATCATTTTACACCCAATTAACCTTTTTTAAACACTTTCACAAAGTGCAAATATTGACAAGAGATCAGCGGTTGTATTTATTTTTTCATCTCCATGCTCCATACTCCATGCTTGTTTGTATGCATTTCTTCGATTGCAACTTTTATTTATTTCTTCATTTCAATTTGGGTTCTCTTTAAATCAATTTACTGATTTTTTATTTTTATTTATTTAGTTTTTGTTTTATGTGAATGCATTCTGTATTACTTTCCATCAAGATGAATTCAATGCACTTTAAACAGGCAAGAGAAAAAAAACAACAAATTTACAAACAAATAAAAAAAAAATAACAATAATAAAAAATGTGTAGAATGTTAAAACAAATAAATGAAAGTATTAATCTACTTTATTTTATTATATTTTTGTATTTTTTAATTGTTAATGAATTTGGTAAATATACAATAAATTGTTTATAGTACTTGCAGTGTATTTAGTAAAGATATAAATGCCAGCAATACAACTACTTGTCTAAAGGTTTGAAATACTTTCAGATCCATAAACTGCATTTTGGAGATAAAGATGGAGAAACACAAACACAAAAACAAACATAAAACGCTAAAGCTTCTTAAATATGTATAATGATTCATTAATATTTAATTGTGTAAATAAATTTTCTGCATTATAAAACTGAATTTTTATAAAATATTTTAATTATTTGTGCTAAAAACCAAATATTTTTTAAAATAACTTTTAGCTTACAAAGTATGTGGATTTTGATTTAGAGTGGAAAGTGATGGTTTGATTTCAAGCCTTTCATGCCATCAATCATTCTACTTAAATTTGTTTTCATACTTACATACACATACTCGTATGTGTAGGTATGTAACTTTCAAATTAATGTCAGGGCTTAAAACACATTTAATTTTCAAAATCACCAAATTTTTGTTTCATTTTCAAACAAAAAACAAAAATATCACAAACATTTTTTGAGTTTATGATTTAATTTTAATTTGTGGTTTAGTAGGACACCCTAAGGGTCTGCTAACGTCAAATTATATTGTGAAAAAACTTAAAAATTGGCAAATTAATATAAAATTACTGAATGTTAATTAGAGTAGAAGACTACTCTAGGGATTTTTGGGCGCAAAGTATTTTGCAAATAAATACCTATACTATCTATATTTTAAGCAAATATCAATGCAGACAAATGGAATGTGAAAAAAATGTACATAATCACCTGAAACACCTCATTTATTTTGAAGCAAATTTAAAGACATATTTTCTGTTTTTAATTTGTTAATATAAAGAGAAAGACTACAATATTAAATGCATTAAACATGATATCATGATGAGTATTGATACAGATAGTTTGATATTGAAACCATGATTATGAAACCGTATTGAATCGAATTGAAGAGAAACATGAAAAGGAATTCAACATAAAAAAATTATAAAATTTTGAAGACAATGATCTTTTAGTAAAGTGGTGCATAACACGTTGCCATGAAGAGATAGATGGTTTATTAAACAAATATTTGGTTTAAAAAAAAGATGCTTTGCGTTAATTGTATATACTAAACTAGATTTACAAATAAAAGCGTTGGTATAAATCTTTTAATACGAGTATTTATGTAACAAAAGAAATAAGAACATTTCAAACAACATAAACTTTTAAATCAAAATGGAAAAAATCTCACACATCCCTTAAAGAAAAGCGTGGGGCGCGTTGTTATGAAACAAAATGCTCAATTATTGAAAATTCGTAGCTTTAAACATGATTGGTTGTATTTCTGAAATATTAAAATGTACTCACGGCAGGCATGTTTTTTTAGTTCAGGTTGGTATGGGCGCCCCACGCTTTTCTTTAAGGGATGTGTGAGATTTTTTCCATTTTGATTTAAAAGTTTATGTTGTTTGAAATGTTCTTGTTTTTTTGATTTTTAGTCGATTTTTTTAGTATTCATATTTATTTTGTGTTTACAACTGATCAATATATTAAAGTAATGAAAAGCGTTTCTTAATTTTTTTTTATTTATTTATTATTTTTAGTAACGAATAGCTTTAATTAATACATTACAATTTCCATGTATAAAATGTATTATCTGCTTTTTGTCGCATGTTTTCCGTCAGTAACGTTACAGTTCATAGTTTTTCGAAGACTACTCGAAAATATTAAAATTTGATAAATTCTATTCCAGGTCTATTGTTTTCCTTAGTAAAGTAGGAAGGAAATATGATTAGGCGTATAAATCAAAATGGAAGGATGTTTATTAAATCGGGTCGACCGCATATGTACAAAAAAATATCCCAAAGTCTAACGCAAATATTAAAGACATTTAAGAAAAAAAATTTTTTTTTGCGATCGGAACCCGTTAAAAACAGCCAAAATCGTTGTTTTTAAATGCTTTTATTTAGCTTCACTTCGGAAAATCCAATCTTGTAACGAATTTTATCCTGGTGAATGCCTGCAAAGTTTTATCCATTTGCATTGAGTAGAAAGCAGTCAAAGAAAAATTTTACCAAAAAAAAAATTTGATTTTTTTATCCCATTACAAAAGAATAGGCTGCCAGTTTATTTCAATGACACTCTTCGGGAATAAAGTGTAACTTTATATTGAAGAATCTGTTAGATTAAGATTAACATCGGCGTCGTTTATAGAAAAAATAAACTTGCATTAACATACAGTGAGCGTCAATATAAAGTTATTACCTAATATTGTTTAAAACACGTTTTATATATACTATAAATTATATTTCACATCTTTCACACTTTTCACCCTCTTACACTCTACTCATCCTACTACTACCCTGCTTACTCTTTTACTCCATCTCTTCTCTATATAACCTCTTTTTCCAATTCAATCAGGTAACACAATGGGACCAGCGATATGGACCTAAGTGGGCCATAATACACGGCCGCCTGCTAACCTAACCTAAATTATATAATACAAATTTAATAACATAAACATAAACAAAATAATTCCATTTTAAAGGAAAAGTACCAGATTTTTCACGTATACAGGTATAGTAAAACATTTGGAATTATTACATAACATAGTATTTTATATTTTTTTGTAGTCTTTTTGCTGACACTATTAAATTTGTATACGCTTTTGCTTTCGTTTATTTGTTGTTGTAAATTCAATTCTATTTAACTAACTATATAAAAATGCAATATAATTTTCTAATATAATATTGTTACGTTTTTTTTAACAACGGTGGTTTATTTCCTTTAAATAACCTGAATTCCTTTTAATTGCAAAATAAAAGCGTCAAGTAATTTAAAGAAAATATAATGACTCTATATTTATTCAAATGTACAAAATAATTTAAGTAATCACTCAGTCTTTTTACTACTCTTTTACAATTTACTTTAACACACACTTAAATTATGATTTAAGAATGTTTAATGTTTACTCAACGAAGCCTTACAATAAACTCACTCTGAATGGCCCTGTTTGTTTTATTTATAAAGTAGCGACATATTCTAGTAATTTCCGGTGGCATCTATACAAGACAATCGAAAGTTCCTTTCTATGACCGTTAAAACTTAATGTTGCCATACTGCGTGTTATCAACAATGTTTCTATTTATACTTCTATTTAAACTTTAACTATTGCGAATGTTGACAAACATGCTGTATATTGATGCTAGACATTACAAACCATCAAATTTAAATTGACATACATATAATTTCAGTAATTTTTTTAATAATATGTGGTGTTGACCTTATTTTGAAGCTCATTGTATATGTGAACTTTAAAACACTGTAGTAATGTTAGCACCGCATCGTGGCACACCTTTTTTGACAATTCAGGTAATAATATATCTGGTGGAAATTTGAGGTCATGAAGCAAATTGTCTTAAGAACTGATGATTTCACAAATTCAGTTTTATAGATACCAACGTAAAGCAGAAATATGGCAATTAATAATGGAATATGATATCGGGCACATTTCATAAAAGTTTTCTTTTCTTTTTAGAGAAAATTTTTCATTTGGCTTTGAGTTCATATTTTTTAATTAATAACTCGAAGAATACCATTGTGAAACTATATTTTTCTAGACAAATGGCACACTGAAATGCATTTTCTACCCTGCCAAGTCATCAGCAATGTTTATTGTCCAAGATCTACTTGTAAACATCATCTATTTAACTCACCATTTATTATGCTTTTCTTCTTTAATTTAAAAAAAAATGCATACCTATTCACCGAAGCTTATGTTGAATGTGTTCCATAGTTTTAATGTGCGAAAGATGGTTTGTGCGGTTCAGAAGTGGTGACTTTAACATGAAACACAAAGATCGCCCAGGGCAGCCAAAGAATTTAAAGATTAAGAATTGGAGGCAATACTCCTTGAAGATTTTTGTCAAACTCAACATGAGCAGCAATTTCAAAACGTCTGCTAGCAGCAGATTTCATCAAAAAGCTAGCAAATTGAGTGCGATATGAATTGAACCCGAGAGACCTTGAAAGACGTTTTCTCATGTTCGAAATGCTCCTTAAACAATATAAAAGGACACAATTTTTGTATCGAATCATTACTAGCAATGAGAATGGATCCATTACGATAACCGTAAGAAATCGTCTGTGAAACCAGGCCAACCAGGTGATTAGACACCAAAGCCAAATATCCAAGGCGCTAAGGTAATTCTCTGTATTTGGAGGCATCAAAATAGTCCTATCTATTATGAGTTTCATAAATATGATCAAACCATCATTAAAGCGAGTATTGACTGAAATACGGCCAGATATGAAAGCATTATATTCCATCATGACAACGTGCGGTCATATCTTGCAATACCTGTTAAAAACTATTTAGAAGAAAGTAGTTAAGAAGGTTTCCTTTACCCGCCTTATAATCCGGACCTTGCCCCTTTCGACTACTATTTGTTTCAACCGATGCAGAACTCTTTCTCCGAGTATTCGAAATTGGCTTGATTTGTTCTTGAACTCAAAAGATGAGCAGTTCTTTTGGCGCGGAATTCCTTTTGTTCCAGAAAGATGGTACAAAATCGGCCAACATTTTGAAACAATTTATATTGTACAAATGCTTCAAAATAAAAGTATCACATTTTTAAGTTATATTATATAGTTTGCATATTCGCAGAAGTCATGCTACTAAATCGTATTATAATTGGTGCATAAAAGTTGTGAACATATAGCGCCCACTTGGGAAAAACTGTGTTTACTCAAATACTCGGGTTAGATTATTTTATAATTGTCAAACCTTGCTCTTTTCATATAAATTCTTTGATTTATTTTGTTTTAAAAGACAAAGTTCTTGTTGAAAAAAAAAATTTTATGAAGTGATACTGACCTTTAGAATTGTCCGCATTTGTAGAATAGGCGAGCTCTAAATGACATGGGGTTCATCTTTATAGCCCTGTATTCTATAACAATGTGGTTACAAGTTAAATTCTCTGAAAGTTTAGGCCACATTACTGATTTATAAATCTATTGTTTTTTAAGCGGACTAGAAGTTATTAATATACATATGTATTTATAACTTTTAGCTGAGATTTTTTGAATCAAACATTCCATCATAATTAATTGAAAGGTATATAATAAAGCCTTAAATAAATGAATTAATAAAATCGCATGTTAACACATATGTACTCTCAACAAGTTGGTAGTAACATTTTAACGGACCTTTACAACCATTATATAAACTTAGTTCAAAATTTACATATGTACATATATATGTATGTAGTAATATACAAGACAGACGTTTTTAGCCAGACGAACGTAAAACGCCTTAACAAACAGTAGCACAAGTAGCAAACTACACCATAACAGCAGAAGCTGTAATTTGAAATCTTAGTAATTTGCTCACAAATCGTATTAAAAACAAAACATAAAATAATACAAAACACTTGAACTTGCCCTTATGGATTACAATGTTAGCAAAGCATCGCTGACCACAAATAGCATATGCAGTCATACTGGCAAGAGTGTATGTATTAAAAATAAAAAATTAAATAAGAAATTTCAAACCAAAAGATCGACTTACCTTGAATTGAAAAGTTGAAATCTTTTTTATTGATGGATGATAATGGTGAGAAGTTGTCGTGTTTTTTTGAAAATGATGCTGTAAATAAACAATAAACGTAAAAAAGAAATGTTGTTTTATTTCTGAATTTCATATTAAACTAAAATAAAAATACATAAATAAATCTTGTAATATGAGATTTTAAAGACCGGAAGATTTTTCAGCGCTAGCTTGGTTGCAAACATTTTAATTTTCTAAAATTACATAAATAAATTCTGAGTCATAAATGTTTGTAGCAAAAATAAAGCAATAGTAAATAATATGTATTACATGTGAATAAGTGAAATGTTTTTATGTTTATTTGTTTCAAAAGCAAAGTTCCAATTTACACGAAGCAATTCTTTAAGCTAAGCTGATTATCTTTTACTCATCGAGGTGAGGTGAAGATAAGACGAATACACACTTGATTGTGTACTAGCAATTCGTGTTACTATCTTATTCGTATTTCATACATATGTGTATAGAAATGTGTGCATAGTATCAAATAAAATAGTAGCTATAAAGCAATAAGAATTGTGCTGTGTGAACACCGAAGATATTTCAAGGAAAAAGTTGTATCAATCTTTTCAATAAAAATTGCTTAGTGTAAATTGGGACAAAGTTTTAAGTAGAAAAACGAGTTTTGAAGTCTTCAGCAGTCTGTGAAGAACCTTATATACCATTCGTAGTTGAATGTATGTTAAGAAAAATGTATGCAATTTTTAATTGCTGGAGCCAAATTGGACCATAAATGGACCTATTACTTTTACATATATAAATCTAAACAGCCAAAAAATATGTTAAAATGCTAAATTCTGTCGCTTCATTATTTACACAAAAGCTGTTTAACTTATTATTTTAAAGCGCTAATGTTATTATAGGCAAGTAATTATTTGAAGTGTTCATGCAAATGAGTAGAACGTTAGCAGTTAAAAAGTGGCCGAATGTTATTATTTTTAAAAATGAAATTAAAGGAGCAAAACACCATTTCTTTTTATATATTATAGATGTATTCAAAATTAATAATCATATACAACCTGTTCACCAAAGAAACAAATGCTCACCATTCTTAGTCCGCTTTCATACTCTTCAATTCTGACTCGTCAAGGCAAGTATTTTTGGATGAGAAGGGAAAAGAGAATAAAAGGGGTACAAACTTAACGGTACTTGGCAATTTTCTGATTTCCTTTTGTTATTTTCTTTCATGCATGTTGACTTGCATTAAAAAGTACGAAAATTTAAATGGCAAGTTCAAAAGAGAATTGAACAAAAACTTGTCAGCTAAAACTCTAGAATGTGAAACAGGACTTACTACCGCACAGATAGTCAAAAAACAATATTGTCTCCGTACAATTGTAGAGTTTCAATTGTAGAAATCAAATTTGCATCTTGAAATCGGTAAACCGATCAATTGGATGACCTCAGAATCCGAGATCAAAGCCTGCAATATAATTACAGGAATTCCCTTGGCAGCAAATAGAGTCCAATCGTCAGCAATATAAACAAACTCGACGTGCAACCTTGTTCTGCACAAAGGGAAACATGACGTTACAAAATCCACAAAATGTGTTCGGAATGAAACCACTTTTAATTTGCGATGCGAAATTGTAATTTTAAGAATTTCAAGGTGTCATAACGAAAAAATTGTTCGTTTTACTTTTTCTATAGAAGCAAAATACGGAATTAATTCCACTTCCGAACGGAATTTAATTCTGTGATATGGCAGATAATACAATTATACATAATAACTGTTTGATTTTATAGAAACACTAGTTAGACAAAACGTAGGAATGTAAAAATATAGATGGGGTGTTTCCTTTAGAGTTTTCTTTTAATTAGTTTTCTTCTAAGAGATTATTTTTGTTTAGTATTGTTTGACAATTCATCATGGACAGACTAGCTAGGTGTAGCTAATTTTGCGTTCCGGACCTATCAACTGACTGCCTAGAACGTAAGATGTCATACCTTTGGACTGTTTTTTTTACTTTAGTGTTATGTTAAGTCAAAAGTCTAGATATCAGTAGCAATGCTGGCAAGAGTTACCGAAAATTGACACTTCCGAAATCTTCAAAATAAAGATTCCCATTATATTGTGTTTTATTTGCAATTGAAAAAAAAACACTAGAAATAAATCACTAAATGTTAAAATGTCCTTGGACACGTAATGTTCCGAGGTATTTTGTAGAACTGATTAATTTAAATGGCATATCAATTTTGCTTTGCAATTGTGTAATTTCTATTCATTAAAGGCTATCAAAGTTAAGAAAACTTTGTTACCAACTGCAAAGTATAAACATATTTCTAAGTTGCCTTTCAATTGCAAAATAAATGATGCTTGCTACTCGGCTAAAGTCAACTAGGAATCATTTCTCCTTTAGAGTAATAAACTTTTCAGCGTCATCATTAACACGATCAATATGCTAAACGGAATAAATGCCAGTCAAATTTATATATATATATGTATGGTTGTATTTATGTATGTGTTCTCACAAATACTCATAAATAAATTAAAGAAAAACTAACTACATACAGCAGTAGTAAAATAAAACCAAATGAAACTCTTGCAATTGATATAAAATACCATAAAGTAGCTATCAGATTTAAGTAGTAAATACAATAACAACAACAACTGCAAAACAATTAAACACACATGCAACAATCAACAAGCAACACCTTACACCCTGCTACAGATACAAATGCTGTTGATGGCTTATACAAAAAGAGCAGCCGTTAAAAAAATTAATGTTGAGTGTTGCTGCTTCTTGGTAAAAACTACATACTAATAAATTTTATATTTCATTATTGCTATTGCTTGCTGCTAATGTTGCTGGTTGCTAATGCTGTTGCTACAGCTATAGCTACTGTGATTCTGTAACTGTGTGAGTGAATTTTGATTTTAAACCCCACTCAGTTAACATCTTTTGTTTTAGTTTAGCTGCTTCTTTTTTTTTTGTAAATCACAATATTTTTTTTTGTTTGTGTTTGCTTATATATTTTTTTTTAAAAGAAATACAAAATTATTTTGCCGCAAGATCTCATTTATTTGCTGCCGCTCAAGGTGTTCACATCTCAAGACATAAACAAAACAAATAGAAAGAATTGAGATAAATAAGTTATAACAAATTGTCGTGTAATTGTGAATAAAAACAAATATTTTAAAATTATAACGAAATGTTTTAAACGCAGTGTTTTAAAAATTTAATTTAATAACACAAGAATTTAACATAAATTAATTAAAAAAAAACAAATTTAACAATTAGTTAAAAATTTCTTAAAAAAAACAGTAAAAATAAATAAAGTGAGTGAATTAATTGGTAATTTATTAAGCAAAAAACTTTACTTGGAAAAATAAAAGAGAAGATTTAGACAACAAACATGTATTTGGCATACAACCCTCAAAGTTTCTTGCTTAAGTCTTTAGTTTATGAATAAACGCATTACGACTCATCATCATCTTCATTAACTAAAGACTAAAGCAACAAAACCTTTTTATTGATTATTTATTTCAAAGTTTATTTCCTAAGGTTATGGTCACACATGGCAAATATTTACTCAAAAAAGCGTAACCACTTGTTTTCGCACAAATTTGTTTGACGTTGTTTAGTCTTACAAGAGTTTTGCAAGATTAAACAGCATCAAATAAAAAAAAAACTAAATATTTTTTGTGTCTTGTCCTAAATAAACAAAGTTTTTTTTTAATAAATAAATGCGTTCAAATATATTTTATTTAGTGGTTACGTCTTTTTAGGCAAATATTTGCCAACCATAACCGTACCTTAAGCCTTTAGTTTTATTACATTTATGTCAGCTTCGTGCCTAAACATGTGTGTGTGTTTTTTTTTTTTAATTTTTGCACTTGAACCTTTAATCCACGAACTTTTTATATTGTTTTCCCTTATCTCTCCATTTTAAGTAATAATAGTAAGAATGGTTTTTTTAATGTTCTTAAAATCAGTTCCTTTTATGCGTGATCAGACATATGATATTTTAATGACTTTACACAATGTTAATAGTATTTTAAATGCCTGAATATTTATGTACATATACAGTGCTGGAGCCAATATTAAGCACCATACTTCTCAATTCATTTTGGTTTTTAGTTTTTGTTAATATGTAATTAAATAATACAACTTTTATATAAGTTTTACTAAAGTATTTTACAGTCAAAAAAGGAAAACATTATCACTTCTTCAGCAAAAATATTGAATTTGTTCTTAAGATGCTGCACAAAATAATAAAAGCAATACGAACAATATATTTCCTTCATAATTTCTTTTATTAATTTCTACCAATATAACTTTATGTTTCACATAATATTAATATTCAGTTAAACCTGCATTAATTTTTAATACTTCTTCGCATCTACGATACATAGCTCCCACAAGTTGTGCACATATTTCGTAAGAAAAAAAAATCCATTCCTTCTTTTGTTTTTAGGTTTATATCCAGCTATATTCTTTTTAGGCTCCCCTAAGGGTTTAAGTCCGTGCGTTGTGACGCTCACTCCAAAATATGAACTTTACTAAAACCAAGACTTAAGTTATCATTGTGCCGCATGAATTCCCATAGGAACAGTATTTGTTCTCAGGCATAGGGTAGCATTTGATATTTCTAAGCAATCTACAGCGCACAATTTTCCATCTATTAAAAAAAATTAGACTGACACCAGATAAAATAAAATCAACTACTTCATATAGATTGTTAAATTCACCATATAATCTTCTTAATGGGTCAGCTTGGGCATAAATAGTTCTAACACGTTTGACGTACAATGGCTTGAAATAGTGTGAAAATCGTGAAAAACATTAAAAGTGACATTATTCACAAGAAAATCGGAGCAAACTTTACCATTAATTATATTGATCATAAATATTACATTAAGCATAGTTCTTCCACTATATAGAGTTCATAATTTTATTAATTTAAGTATATCAGTGTTGATGGAAGGTTAATACTAAGGAAATGTAAAGTTGTTTTGTGACATAGAGACCATCAAATTCCTTAGCCCATCGCTTTATAAATGCGAATACACCTCTATCTTTATTTACCGTCAAGGTAATGTGCGAGACAAAATCTAATTTGTTGTCCAGTAAAATTCCCAGATCAAGAAAATTTTCAACAAATCACCCAAAGTATAATTGGCGAAAATATAATTATATCTTGAAAAGCGCACAAGTTTACATTTTTTTTTTTAAATTTAATTCCATTAAGTTTTGACTGTACGACAGCATACATTAATGTTACAAAAATTTAAAACATTTGGAAAGTCGTTGATGAACAGGGAGAAAAGAATTGGACCAAGGTGGCTGCCTTGAGGAACACCAGAAGTAACCAAAATATTTTTAGAGTATTTATTCACCCCTATCGTGAATAAAAATTCCACATGAAATTTGTTCACTTTTCACATTTTTCCTATTAAAATTCAATGTTAAAAAAAATAAAAGGGAACAAATTTCATGTGGAATTTTTATTCACGATAGGGGTGATTATTAAATTTTACGCATTGAGTTCTATCCAAAAGATAAGAAGATAAGAAGAAGATCCAGTTTAATAAGAAGAAGTGTATGATTTTTACTTTATCAAAAGCTTTACTAAAGTCAGTATATACGGCATCAGTTTGTTTTCCTAATTTTACTACTAGTAATAAATGCTCATAAATCAGTTTTGAGATCTTCCAGTGACCACATTGGGTTTCGTTAGTTTTTACTTTTTAAACATTAAACAAAACATGTATGTAGTTGCTTTTCGCTTTTCTGTGAATGGCTTAAAACCCCTTTTTTAGGATCAGTACAATCCATTAGTATTGCAATTGCACTCATAATTTTTCCTTGTTTTGGAAGCTTTAAAATAATTTATTTTCCCTATTAACTCCTATGGTTTGCAAGACACGTTTCTACACTAAGGGCATTTGAAAACAAAAGCGGTCATAGAAAAATGATTTTAACAACTATTGATTCCATTATTTTTCTATTGAAATAAAATTAAAAATTATAAATATTTTTCAAACAGCAAATTAACATTTGATCAATTAACTTATGACCATTAGATTCATAGAAAGCTTATCAGTTTAGATTCACCATAAGATCATCAATAGTTTGACAATAAGAATTAACAAAGTCATTTGTTTTAAAGTTTTTCTTCTTAATATCACGGAAATCAAGAAGCCGTTCTTATTATTTTTTCCAACGCTGTATATAAAATTGACGTTTATGTTATTTATACATTTAATAGCATACAGCTTGATATGATAATTAACAAACTTAAAAAAGAAAAGTTGTTAATAGTATTTTTATAATTAATTTTTAATGACATTTGCAAAAAATAAGGATTCTAAAAGTGAGTTTGCTTTTATGTCAAGTCATATATTTTCTTTTAGATATTACAATCAAGGTTTAGATAACTAGAAAAAGTACAAGTAGAGATACAGATTTCTATAATTTATTATAGAAAGGTGTGGAACTTAAGCTATGGCCACACTTGGCAAATATTTGCCGAAAAAGACGTAACCACTAAGTAAAATATATTTGAACTCGTATATTTATTAAAAAAAAGCTTCCTTTATTTAGGAAAAGACACAACAAACATTCAGTTTTAATTTATTTGATGCTGTAGATCTGGCAAAACTTTGGTAAGAGTAAACAACTTCAAACAAATTTGTGTTAAAACAAGTGGTTACGCTTTTTACACTAATTGGTGAGGTTAAGTACTTAGGAGTGTTCTTGGCAGAAGAGACTGCAGAAGGGTCTCAATGCTTTCTATGCTAGTAAGAATTCTTTAGATAAACATTAGGGGTTACGACCGAGCATAATGAACTGGATCTGTTTAGTGAAAAGCAATGAAAATAAATCGAATTTATTTACACCTATGAGATTAGGCCATACGGAGATGCTATGAGAATTTAGTTTTCGAACATGAATCCAAAATAATGCAATCATATCGGACATGATGATGGAAACAAACTTCGAAAGTACTCCGGTAATAGGAATTCCGGATAGAGATCAGTGGAGTAACTCTGCCAGACTGCACGATGGTTATGCGGTATTTACTGACGGATCAAAAATGGATATACATAGGTACAGGTTCAGCTTTAGTGGAAACAGACACAAAAAAGTCATTCAAATATCGGAATGAATGTAGTGCATGCAATGTAGTGTAGTGTGGTGAATGCAATAATAGCTTTGAAGATTGCCAGTGCTCAAAGCTATTATTGGTGACTTTCTATGTGGACAGTCAGGCAGCGATAAAGGCACTGGATAATCATAGGGTCAAATGAAGACTGGGGGCTTATTCAATTCAGTATGTGGCAACACTGTTCCAAAGTAAAGAAATAAACGTCAAATTTATTTGGTTTGTGACAAGTTTTACAAGTTAAAAAAATTGCTGAAAAATATACTCGTTAACATACTTTAATTTACAAAAACAAAAGAAAAAAAACAAGAAAAATTGTGTTATTCGCAAAAATGGATTCTATTGCACTATAGGTATACATATATTTATTTTTCAGCTTTATAAAAAAAATTAGGTTGAATTTTTCAAATTGGCGCGACTTGGTGGTCTTATTGTTCGTCTCCCTGGATGAAATTTAATTATTAAAAGCAAATAATCTATTAGGTACCACAACAAGAAGTGCTTTGCGAATGCTGTTTTGCCATCGAATGAATTTTGCTATTTTAGACATTGTTTTCGCAATTAAGAATTCCAACTTGCCACCTTTTCGCATTTCAAATGCGATTAAAGAAGTACTTTTCGCAATAGAGAATAGCAACTGTTCGCTTTTATGTATTTTTGAGTAGTACAATTTATTTTCGCATCGCATTTACCCCCTGGTAAAAGACTGTAAGAGTGCCCCATGGTCGTCTGTGTTGGGTTCCAGGACATTGTGATATAATAGATAACGAAGTAGCAGATGAGCTTGCGACACATGGTTTGGAAAGTAAAACCACCACTGTTCTATTACCAAAAGCTAGTGTTAGAAGGGTACCAGGCTTCCATTAAACCTAGAAAAAAGTAGTGTTAAAGTGATAATGGGTTTGAGCAATTCCATACTCGTGCTGAAGCATTGATCAATCACGAACCTATACCGAATATTCTATCCCACTCTGATAATTATAGGTATTTACACAAACTCTTTTAACTACACATGTACTTGATTTACTCCAAATCATGTTAAAAATTCAATTTATAACACATTTGTTCAATTCACAACTGATGTTGTAGTGTCGTAGAAGTTGTAAGTCGTCTTAATTTATAATAGTTGTACAAATGTTGTAGCAAATTTTCTATATAAATGTTTTGTACAACACCTATGACATTTTTACATACATATGGTTTTTCAAAAGTTGTATGATAATTTTAGTTTTGCCAAAAAGTTCATATCTGTATATTTAGCCAAAATTGTACCGGAAAAGGATAATTTTTAACTGCAGCTGAGTTGAAAGTTTCGTCTTAAAGCATCCTGTATTAAAACTCCGTTGTCTTTAATTACAATTGCACCATTTCAGCAATGGTCATCTAAATTAAAACTTTTTTATTCCTTTACACAGGTGGTTTAACAACAAGTAAAGCATTCTTATTTAAACATTTTTCTGAATTTCATTCATCTTTATCAGACAGATGATGAAGAGAAGAGATTGTTCAACCAATGCCCAAAATGTTTAGTATTTGTGCTTGCATTTTTCATTTTATATATTTATTTATAATTTACTTTTGGCATGACAACATGAAGGCATGACAACATAAACATACGATGTACAACAATACAATGTACAACATACAACAACAGTTGTGTTGTTTTGCCTTTGACAATTACCTTATTATAAGCGCGTCAAATTAATAGAGAAAATTCAAATAACACAATGCATGTCAATGACAAGATTTACTCAAAACAACTGATTTCGTTCAGAGTAAAAACATACTTTTAAAATTGTAATTTTGTATTTCCAAATACATATGTATGTATGCAGGTGATTGGAGATTACCCAGAATTTTTTGAAACTGTTCTTAATATTTGAAAATTCCTGTTAAACATTAATGATATTGATTAGTTTCCCCAGATAAAATTCCCAGTAAAATGCAATAATTTTTATTACCGAACTTGACATTTAGGGGATTTTAATTAATATTGCTTGCATACTTTTATGACTTTTTGATATAATACTAGATAACCTTGAATAAATATGCAAATTATCATGAAGTAATTTTAAGTATTTGCAGTATTTTTAACAAGTCATGCATTAATATTTGTGTCTGGCAGTTTAATAACACCACAAACCAAATAACAATTGAAACAGAAAATAATTATGAAATTACATGACAACATCTTGTTAAGGTTACTTTTAAAAATATTTCGAATAAAAAATAACAAACAAAAAAAAAAATACAATCAATACAATTATTTGGATAATTTCAACATTCATTTGTAAAATAAAAATAAATGTTTTAATTAAAATGTTGAAGTAATTTGTACAACATTTTTTTTTTGTAAATTATTTGTTTGTTAAAGAATTTAATATCATAGAGATTAAAATAATTGTAGAAATTACGTTTTAATAATTGTGTTATTATTTCACACCAGCACCAGACCAGTGTGTTTTCAGGGGAAGAATACGATAGTTGGTAACTAAAATTTAGTTTAAAAATAAACTTGTAAATAATCAGAAAAACAAGGCCTCGAGCTCGAAAAAACTTTTTTATTTTATCAAAAAAAAAAAAAAAAAGTAGAAGAAATCAAAATTTAATTTAATGAGAAAAACTTTCGAAAAAATTATACAAGATGTTATCAGAAACATGTTATACTGTAACAGACAACCGTTTTAATTCTTTAAAATTGTTTACAGGCTGTTCTTAATTAATCATAATACATCAGGGTTACAGAACAAAAATTTCAAAATTACATTCCCACACCAACTGTTATATTGTTTGTTTAGAATGATCGCTTAGGCAGTTTGAAAATCCTCAAAATCTTCATTAAGTTGTTACTTCTTTGCTACATTGCTGTAAGCGTTTACCAATTTATTTGTTAATATTACTACAAACAAAGCAGAATTTATTTATAGGAAATTGACAATCAGCTATCTTTCTCCTGTCATTTTACGTCAACACACTTTTTATGCTCCGTTTAATACTTTTTTTCATCAACTAAATCTACAAATCTCATGTTAATCCGTTGTCATATTTAATATAATTGTTTTTGTTTGCTGGCTTTATTTTATAGCAGACTACACACAAAACGTTCTCTATGTAATTATTGCAATCACAATTTTTAATATCATATTTCAAAAGGTTCTTTTTTTAAAGATTTTAATTAAGATTTTTAATGCTTTTTACATACTACATACATAAATAAACGATAAAACTATAAATAATTGTTCCCCTTTTAATATACAATATACAGTGGCTCACAGCTTATTTAATGCAGTGCATTTTTTTCTTTTCAAAGTTTCATTAAAACAAAACAAGAACTTAAAAAAGAAAAATAATTTATTGCAAAAATGTACATTGTAATAATACAAAATGCCTGTTTTTCAAGTTACAGCTTATTTTATGCAGGCAGGTATGGGTTTGTAAAACTTTAAATGAAAACTAGCAATTACAGGATTTAACATTTGTTGTGATATCCTACAGATCTACAATAGATTAAGGCGAATTGGCATAGATGCGACCAATTTTTTTGGTAATATTCAGCGCAATATTCGACTACTTCGTCAGTAACGCTGCCGTATGCCAAACATACGACATTTCATCTGAACCGAATATGCTAAACTTAGATTCATCGACAAAGATTACCGAATTCTAAAATAAAGATTTCTTGCAAACATGTTCCTTGACGAATTTTAGCCTGCACAGTCTGTTTTTTGGGTTAAGTTAAATTCATGTTGGCGCACGATACGACCAACAGTTTCAACGCAACATTGTTTGCTCAGGTCAGCTTCAACTTGGAAGGTCAATTGTGAAGCTGATAGCCTTGAATTTGCCCTTATTTTTCTTAAAATGGACCCGATTTTCATGGATGAAGTGCTCAATGATTTTTTGGACTGCGGAAGCTTTAATGTTAACCATTTTTTTATTTTTCGCTGTGAGTGGTTAAAAATCAATTCTCGTTGTTCTATCGGTTCAGTCACACTTGGCAAATATTTACTCAAAAAAGCATAACGACTTGTTTTAACACAAATTTGTTTGACGTTGTTTACTCCACAAGAGTCTTGCAAGATCAAACAGCGCAAACAAAATAAAATTAAATATTTATCAAGTCCTGTCCTAAATAAACGAAGTTTTTTTTAATAAATAAACGAGTTCAAATATATTTTTTTAGTAGTTACGTCTTTTACGATAAATATTTATCAAGTGTGACTGTACCTTTAGATTATATTTTTTTTTCTTTTAAATGACATCAATTTCTTTTTTAAGTTCTTGTTAGTTTTCTTTTTTATGGAGCTTAGAAAACAAAAAATGGAATGCATAAATAAGCTGTGAGCCACTGTGTATAAAAAAGCAACAAATTTAAAAATCTTAATCAGCAAATATTTTATGGCAATATTAATTAAAATTTGTAATTTATGAGAGACGGCGTTATGTTAGAACGACCGATTATTAATGGCTTTGAGTAAGTGTGTGAAAGTGGAGAGAGAATAAACTTTATGTAAAAAGAAGCCCTTAACAAATTAAAATATTTAGTACAAAATTTTTAATTAATTAATATTTTGATAAATCACATTAGATTTTACTCGTATAAAGTTTAAAAATTATAAGTATGTAAATAGGAAAAAACTAAAATAAATTAATTTAATTGTTTTAAATAGATATTTGTTGATACAAACAAATCATTCGATTAAAGTTTGGATTTATTATTTTTTCAACTGCAAATGTTGAATTGTTTAAATCCTCCACAAGTGTCACAACAAACATTGTCAGGTCATGCCGTGCTCTTCGAATATTATAAATGCATCAGTGAGATGATTTCAATAACAAATTAAATCAAGACAACTAAAGTAAAGTCTTGAAATCAGCGTGTTCTTTATTTTCCGTTGTAACAATCAATTTAGAACTTGTTTCTTTAAAACTACACCATTTCCAATTGTATTTCAGAAGTTTCTAATTGTATTTCAGAAATTTCCAATTGATTTGCATCGTTAATAGGGACCGGTAAAATGCGACGCGAATCGAATCAATTCTTTCTATACAAATGTACTGACTTTTTGTTAAATGGGTCCAAAATTTAAAAATTTAACAAGCAAAATCATATTTTTATTAAAAAACGTCTTATGGTACGTTTAGGTCCCTATTAAGAGCTGCATTCGACAATCGATATTCGCCGGCTATCAAAAAACGACTATCGGATGTAAAATTAATATTATGAGTTGGAATAACTATGGAAAATTTCGTTGTTCAATGAATTTTTATCGAACACTAATTTGCTGCCGACGATGTATAAAACTGTACAACATTTATTAAAAGTGTAAGTTTTTGGTTTTTTTTTTTTTTGCTTTTGGTCAACCAAATACTACTTGTAAATTACTTTTGTTAATATTGGAGAAGCTCGTTTCTCTCATGGAAGAAGACCCACTGTTGGCAAAAGATATTTGCTCTAAAGTATACTCACGTGGTGGGATCCATTTCCAAAATGTTGGTAGCATCCCTTAGCCTTTTTCTGCTTATGGCCAGTTTTAGTAAGGATTCATCTTCATCAGACGAATCATCAAACCATAATTCCGTGGTGGTCATTTCAATAGAAATGTACTATTGTGAATAACTCAAAAAAATTTGTGATTTTCACAATAGCGTTTTTTCATCGAATTTGCACCATAATACCCAATGAAAATTCGTTCGATAAGCATTTTCGATTACAGTCGAATATCGAATTTTGCTCATAATAGGTACCGTAATTATATTTATTTCAGCCGGTCTTTGTTATTAAAGGGTGATTCAAGTAGAGATACTTTTTGCAATAGCCTTTTTTGACGTGTGAGTCGTGTCATGCTGTCATGTTATTTTTGTTTAGTATTGTTTGCCATTTCATAATGGAAAGATTTACGCCTGAACAACGTTCAACTTTGTAACGAAAATTCACGTTCTATTAGGCATGTGTTTCGTACACTTTGCTCAACGTATGGTCAATATAATCGGTCTACTGAGCGTGCTATTCGCAATAACATCACACATTTTGAGACTTAGCATTCATTATTGGATAATATTCGACCGAATAGAACATGTCCAGCACGCTGTAAAGAAAATAAAGCGGCCGTAGCTGAGAGTGTATACGAAGGCCGTTTCGTACCATGATAACCGAGTATTTGATGCCTGAAATTAAAGCTCGTGATCTCGGCGACATTTGACTTCCCACACATCGCATCAATTAATGGATTTATTGAAAGAACACTTCGGTGAAACTATTTAAGGAGAAAAAATGAAGCAAAACGACGCATAGCAGATTGATACAAAATCGAAATCAAAACGACGCAAAGCGGATTAAACCACATTTAGAAAGGCGACGCAAGTCGAAATGATGCAAATAGGATAGACGCAAATCAGGGCTCTAGTGTACATATCAGAGACCTGCAACAAGTATGAACGAGCCGACTTATTCACTAACGTTGAATTTTAAGAACAATACAAACAAGTATGATTCAATTTTATGCTTATTCACTTTTTATGCACACACAGAAAATTCAGCAACGAGTATAAATCATTTCCAACACTTTGTTCGAACTGCAATGTTTGAAAACAAAAATTCTTGTTTATACACAGTTTGTTTTTTGCATGTCGGCTTTGTTGTGCATGATCTGATTGGAATTGAACTAAAAACACACGAGCCACTTATAAGTAAAAAGCGGCTGGCAGAAAAATATGAAAACATAAAAAATGTGCATTTACTACCTATTTAACATTATTTCGTCGAAAAGAAAACTTATTTGACAAAGCAGTGATAAAATTTGTAATATGTACAGTTTGTCAAATATATCTTTGCACAGCAAAAAAAAATTAAAGAAAAAATTTAAAATGAGCTGCTTCATACATTTAACGACACAGTCGAATATTCATGTTCGCACAAAACAACAAATGAATAAAACACATGTTCGGCTAACAACACGTTGGCTTTGATGTAAAACGAGCTTCATACATTTAACGACACAGTCAGAATATTCATGTTCGCAAAAAACAACCAGTGAATAAAACTGAATGTTTGAAACGAACGGTTGCGTAAACGAGCGTTTTGTGCATTTGAACAAAAACGATTAAATCATAAAAATCAATGTGCATGATTAAGTATACCCGAAAATTTAGTACTCGTTGCAGGTCTCTGGTACATATATGTATTTCTAAAACTTACAATTATATTTCAGAAATTTCCAAATGTATTTCAGAATATTTAATTTGCATTTCTATTAGAAAGTTCTTAAATATAATTAGAAAATTCTGAAATACAATTGAAAATTTCACAGTATATCTTACCACTCATATTAAAGTAATTTACAATGACATTATCTAAAGTGTGGGTATTAAAACCCAAGGCTATTTTATTGTTGACTTTGAACATTATACTCTAAACTTAATATAGAACAACGGCACACAGTATGATAACCATTGCTTTAGTGAAATTTTTAAAAAGAATTTTTATAATTGAAAATAATAAAAAAAGAATAATGGTTAAGGTTCAATGAAGCAAATTAAAAAATTTGCATAAGTTATAGTATAGAGAGTATATGAACGATTCTATAGGGTAAGACACTGAAGTCAAATTAATAACCTCGGGCAAAATTACACACATAAATTGTAGCATTATTTGTTTAAAAACTGAAACAGCACAAAGGTTTTAGAACACAATATCAAACAGAAGCTTTAATAAGAATGACAGCGGCAAGACCAATAAAAAAAGCTTTAATAATAATAAGACTCTGCTTAAGGGTTATTCGAAAGGCAAACACAAACAGAAAAAAAACCGTCAAGACCACCAAGTATGTTTAATATTCATATTTTTTTTTTTTTTTGGCAACAAAAAGAGAAAAACATTCAGCAGCAAACAAAAAAAACTTAAACATTCAAGAAATCGATGGTTAAACGGTGGTTGTTAAACGATTCTAATGTGTTTAAACTTTTCATTAATTAATCACTCATTACCTCAAGTATTTACAAAACAAAAGTTAAAAAAATAAGAATCAAACCATATACATTAGGGGTGTAACCAAATTTTTGGCATAGTACGGAGTGGCCAAGAATGTTTTAGTAATGAAAACACCTGCCTCCCGTCATTTTGCGAAAAAAAGTCACGCAGGGAAACAAACATTACAAGAAATTTTTTTTAGAAAAATTTTTTATTATTTTTTAATTATACAATATTAATGTACATATTGATAAACTTTAAGTTTAATGTTCGCGATGATTTACACACGAGAGCGGTTCGGAAATTTCTTAGCCTCTAGCGCGGTATAAAGAGAAAAAAGTTAAGTGTTTTTTTTCCTTCATATAGAAACAGGTGTTCAAAAAGACGCTTCCGCGATTTTTTTAAAATCGAAAAATTAGAAATTCAGTCGTAATTCAGCTCTGGGTGGAGAAAGAACGCGCGCGTCATTGCCATTATCTCTTAAGGGTAATCAGGCCGTTCTTGTTTCGCTGCCTTCGAGAGTCTTGCGACTCACTCGCATTGGTGAATGTTGGCGTCGTATAATTGTACCAAATTACAGTTTCTCGAAGTTGCATTGACCACATGCTATATTTTTAAAAAAAGGCTTCATAACCTATAAGTTTGTCGTGGTGGAGTACCAAAAAAAAACTCATTTTGATATTGGTGGAGACCATTAAAACTCAGGAGTGGAGTTCGGGAAGTCCGGTTTCCCATACGAAGGTATAGGTCGGTGGATCTTCCTTGACGAGACTCCTTTAGGCGTAAGCCGGATATTGGTGATGGCGTTATGATATATATCGTGGCCAAGTAAAACCTTCCTGGTAAGGAGGTAACTTAAATAAATACAAATACAAAATTAGAAATTCGTGGTGTCATTAAATATTTAAATAAAAATAGTTTATCGGGACAAGAAATTCATAATGATATGGTGAATGTGTTAGGTGAAAGTGCTTCTTCATATGCAACAGTAAAACATTGGGTTGGTGAGGCTGAACCACTTAGTGGACGTTCAAAAACAGCAACAACAAGAGAAATTGTAGCCAAAGTGCATGATATGGTATTAAATGATCGACGAATAAAAGTGCGTGAAATAGCTAATATCGTGAGCATCTCAAATGATCGAGTTCATTTGATTTTGTTGATACAACATATGAAAAAGCTTTCTGCAAAATGGGTGCCGCCGCATGTGATAACAGTTGACCAAAAACGCATTAGAATGAATGAATGAAAATTTCTCAAGCTTGTTTGGATCGTTTTAAGAAAAATAAAATGGTTTTAAGCGTCGTTTCATAGCTGTTGATGAGACATGGATCCACCACTGTACTCTAGAGACAAAAGAACAATCCAAGCAATGGACTGAAGCTGAAAGAAGTGCCCCAAGGATGGCAAAAGCGATTCAATCGGCTGGTAAGGTCATGCCAACGGTTTTTTTTTGACTTCAAAGGAATTTTATTGATTGACTTTCTGCAAAAGGGTTAAACAATAAATTCAGAGTACTATTGCAACATTTTGGATCAATTAAATGTAAAATTTCGAGAAAAACGTCCTGGCTTACAACACAAAAAAATAATTTTTCATCAAGACAACGCACCAGCGCACAAGAGTGTTTTAACAATGGCTAAAATCAACGAATTAAAGTACGATTTACTGGACCACCCACCTTATTCTCCTGATTTAGTTCCCAGTGGCTGTTATCTGTTCCTAAATCCAAAAAAATTCCTAACTGGCAAGCGTTTTACCTCAAATGAAGATGCAATTGCTGTTGTAAACTTGTAAACCACTATTTTGAAGGCCCTGAGGAAAACTATTTTAATCAAGGGATATAATTGCTAGATAAGCGTTGGACTAAGTTTATTGAAGTTTCAGGAGATTATATTGAAAAATAAAAATGTTTTTTGGAAAAACTAATTATTCTCTGTGCTAGGCTAAGAAGTTTCCGAACCTCGCTCTGCACATATATTACACCTTTGTTGCAAAGGAATTGCTGAAGTTTTTTTTTGATTGGAAATGGTGTATTTTTGAAAACTCCTTTAAAAGATCATAATCTAGGCATTTAGTGATGGACAATCTAAGAAATTAGGATATTTTACTCAGGTTTTACATATCGCTGGCTTAACATGTAAAGGCTCTAAGTCCACTTTTTTAGAAATTGAGATTTTGATGCAGTTGTGTTCAATAAGTAAAAATACATCGATTACAACAAAAAAATACAGTTATCTCATTAGTTGTTGTTGTTTTGTAGTAATGAGTAAAGGCGCTAAGTCCAATTTATCACATCCAATTGACATAATATTATTTCTCATTGGTTACACTCTCGTCATTTCATGGATCATTCATTTTTTTTAGAAAGTTTAACAACGTACAATTTTTTAAAAATATTCGCTCTGGCCGTGGAAAAGGCGATTTCAAAGTGACGGACATTTGAGGAATACAATACACACCAAGTGGCAACGCATTCATCAACGCTATCATCAGTCCCGAACAACCACCATCGAAAAAGTCTAGGCAATATTTATTAAAATAAATAAAAATAAATAAATAAAATAAAAATAGAAAATTATAAAAATGTTTACTTAATTTTTTTTAGTAGTTTATGGCCAGAAGTCTGGAGTTATTGGGGAAAATTTATAAAAAAGGCGATAAATGACACTTTTTTGAATAAAAACAAAAATGTGATACCTTCACTTAATTGTAAATAAATAAATAAATTCTTAATTTTTCTAAATTTGTTTCATCAAAATCGGACAAGTGGTTCTCGAGTTATGTTAAACTACGTTTTTGCCAAAATGTTACAACTAAGCGAAAAAACATCAACATAAGGAAAAAATTTAAAAGGTCATAAAAAAAAACTGACACATACGAACGCCAAACCCTTTGAGGGTTTTACTATACTGACCTAGTACCATCACCCTGACTTGGAATTTCTCACCCCCCAGACAATAATCCCAAAAATGTTCCACAGTGTTATTAATAGTTATTAAATAAATAAATTTTGAAGAATTTTTGCTGTTTACACGAGTTTGAAGCATTTTGAAGAGCAATTTTGAAATAATTTCAATCGTGTAAATCTATCTTTATTCATATTTTTGAATAAATTCTGTTTCTTTTTTTTACAATAATCAAAACAAACTTTAACTTTTTACATATTATTAGCTTTTTAAATAACAACAATAAAAAAGCAACAAAAGTACACTTTCATTGTAGTAAGTAAGAAATATAAGTTGAGACAAGTTTTAAGAAAAAGATCTAAGTCCATGAAAACATACAAACTAAGCATCAGAAAAAGCTCTAAGTCCAAAAAAGCTTTTATCTCGGCAAATACTTATTTTTTCATTTTGCTTTTACGCAAATAAAAAGCAAAGAAAAATACAAAAACAAATTGCATTTACAGATTTCAAAAATGTTTATTCAAAAAATAGTTTGATTGTTTTTTGTCTCTCCTGTAATATTGTAAAATATGGACTTAGAGCCTTTACATGTTAAGCCAGCGATATAAAGAATTTTGAATCGCGATTAATTGTAAGCCGTAGGAAAATTTTTAAATCTAAAGCAGTGAATAAATTTCAAAATAGCATTTAAGTGACACGTATAGGAATACATAGAAATATTAGGTGTATATTTTTTAAATTTCCCGTGAGATAAAAATGGCTGTTTTCAAACTTCAAGCCGACCCTGCGTTATTTTTTTTAACTAACCGAAAAAATTTTCATATTTTTTATTAATAACTTTTGATGTTCTACTCGACTATACTATGCCGTTTTTGATATTTGTAAAAAGTATTAAAAAGTTATTGCCCTAATATACATACTTTGAAATACGATATAATTATTGAAGATTACAGTTTAAAGATAAAGATGTAATACAAAAAATATATACTCGTATATTGTTTAATCATTGAATAAATATAAACAATAAACATACAAACGAAAAACTTGAACATAAACCTAGTGGCGCTATGTTTATTATTTTAAGGCGTCTTAAAGCGGGCGTTGACTGGGGTTTAAGATGAAATGTGGTAGAGAGTAAAAAAAAAACAAATACAATAAAAGCATGCGCGTGTGAATTTTAGCGATTCTTTTTTTGAACTAAAAGTATAAAATGTTATAAGAAACATTATATTAATGGCAACCAACCAACATGCTAAAGATGTCTCAGTCTTTTAATTTATTGGAATAAATATATTTAATGCTTGGTTGCACTTCAACGATCTTAGGTAATATTAAATCAATCATTATTTCTTTTGTCAGAGGTGAGAAGGAATTATTTCGTTAAAATGTTTTTTTTTTTTGTAGCCATGCAATCTTGTAACAAATGTTTCGTGTGAAGTTAATGGTTTCAAAGTTAGCAACATGCTGGTCAATTGCTAAATCATGCTGTTTAGTCTTTTAATTTTTGCAACAGCTTTATCAATCTGTTTTACCAGACATGCAAGTAACTAATTAAAAATGTTGCCAATTGCTGGATGTTGTTAATTTTGAATTTAAATATTTATTTTGATCACTGAACCTTAAATATCGCAAAGCTTATTTTTCTTTTATTTTCAAGAAAATACAAGCGAATTTGTGACATGTTCACTTAATGGAAACATAATCTCAATCACACAGGATTTTTCAACTAGAATTTATATGAAAATCATTTAAATGTTTTGTTGTTTTTTAAAGATTAAGCTTTGACAATTGTAAGAAAGTATAGTATATACACCCAGTATACAGATTTTCAGAAATGGACTCTATATAGGAGCTATTACCTATTATGGACGGACCATTCAAAAATTTAATGGCATGACTTCTGTGCATATAAACATTGTTTATTTTAAATTTTATCTCGATAAAAAACCCTTTCAATTTATTTATATACATATGTTAAAATAATTTTCGAAAAAAAAAAAATGATTTTCGGAAGTGGGCTATAAATAATTATGGACAAATCATCATAAAATTGGGCCGAATGATTTGTGTATACATGAAAGATATTTGTGTGAAATAGTTTTTGAATAACAACTTTTTAAAAAAGATTTTAAAAAGATTTTCGGAAAAGGTCCTTATATGGGAACTATAGTCAATTATGGACGAATATGCACAAAATTTGTAGATGTGATTAGGCTTCAGTACAACTTATTTGTAGAGAAATTTATTTGCATAAATCAAACAGTAATGAACGATAAATCCCTTATTTCGAGACGACATTTGTAAGGGGGGCTAGATGAAATCCCAAGCGTTCTTGAGCCGAAAAATAAAATGCACCAAATTTGATGGAAATATCTTTAAAATTGCGACCTGTACTTTGCGCATGTACATGTTGTTGACAGTTGGACGGACTAATGGACGGATGGTGGTGTAGGGTATAATTATATCGGATAGAACACGCATATAGACGTCGATACTTTTATCCAAAAGTATCAATCACATTTTGGGTAAAATGCTGCGTCTATTTATCTGATAACGTTATGGATATTAAGTTTTAAGACTATAATCAATTCGATTGGCTCTTTAAAGAAACTTGCCCTTATTCATAAAACTTCCATACAAAATTTGCTTTATAAACCTGTTGTAAGTTTTTATCAATAAGGGGGACTATCTTTAATATAGCCCCAACCATAAAATCATATTTTTAATATTGACTATTATATCAGGATATCAAGCATGTCTCGAACTCAAAAGGAAATGGATATTTGGTATTGATTTCTCGACAAAAGGAAAAACATACAATATTTTATTAGAAATCAAAGCTATAGAAATACAAAAAGGTTTTATAATTGTTGATTAATTGCAGGGGATAGGAAAGTACATATACTGTAACTTCTGGTGATTTTCTAAATGTGACAAGACTGGTCCCTATTGGAAAATGCTACCATGCTAAATGCTAAAGAAAGAAAGTAATTAAATGATAGAGTAACAAAAAATTTTATTTTAATGCATATGAAGCAAAGAAAATTAAACCTCTTCTACTTGGGAAGGAAAAGGTTTCCTGTAAATTATCTTTATTCAAATAAATCATATTTAAAATAATTTATAGAACCTATAGAAGACTTTATCTTATGATATGTATTCTAATGTCACACCGATTAAATTATTTAAAAAAAAATAAATCTCGATATTTCGATTTAACGAATAGACTTTAAAATATATCGTTTGTTATACCGAGATTTGCCTGTATTTGTTAGTCATAGTTTAAATAGATTTCTGAATGAATGAAGAACATTATTTTCGTTTATTATAATTTTCATTTCTATACTTTCATTATCTATATATATAAAAATAAGTGTACATTTTGATTGTCACTCCATAACTCGAGAACGGCTCGACCGATTGCCATAAAATTTTTAGGGAAGGTACAGGGAGGAGTGATGATGGTTAGTTGATTTTGAAATCGAAAATCGGTCTAGCCATTCTCCAGTTATGATTTTTTTTCCTGAAAAAATTCAACATTTGAAAAAAAAGTCCCCTAAAGTATGCTGTACAAATTTGCAAATAAATAAGAGCAGGCAGGTTGTGAATACATCTTATTCTATGAAATACAAATCAATAGTAAATACCGAGCGAAGCCGGGGCGGTCAGCTAGTCTATTATAACATTCTTATTTAAGAAGTTGGGGTTATTTGTGAAAAGTTAACCTTGATAAATATATAATTATATATTCGTGCATCCACTGATTTTAGTTCAAAAATTACAAGAGTTATTATTTTAAGAATTGTGTTACAAGTGTTATTGTCGAGAAAATTGTGTTATTGCTCCACAATAATACCCAAATTTCTCAAATTTTCTTAGATAATATATATATCATTCGAAAGAACTCAGTTTCTTCTTTACAAATCTAGAAATAAATTGAAAAGCGGAACATTATCAAAAAAATTACAGACTTATAGTGCGCAAAGGTACAAAAACCGGTTTTTAACCGTAAAACCGGATTTTGGAGGTGGCCGGCGTATTTCACTATTGGAATCTTTTTTTACTTGAAAAGCCCTACAAGAAAAATAATATCGGGTCCCAGGTTTTTCTATTTCATTCAATTTTGTATTACTGTGTAATTCAACCAACTGGGCATAAAAGAAAGTACAATTGTTCTATGTTTGCCAACATATTGATACACATAGTTCTTACGGGACATTTACAGTGTTCCTGGCACTTGAGGAATTTTATTTTATTTTAATTGAGGCATTCTTTCCACTCAACAAACTCATAAATTCGTATCAAGACGACAGGATTTCACCTAACTTTTTTTGCGCAATTGTGTTTTTTAAAGGTGAATTCACCCATTCGTTCCGAACAAAGTTTTTTTATATGAAATTTTACGTCCCTCTTTTTGAAAGCGAGCTTGAATTGTTTTAATTTTATATTTTCTCTGGACAAAAATGAATTAAGTTGCCAATAGATTACAGTTCTATCTGTGGTGTTTGTGAAATTAAATTATTCATTTAATTTATTCAATAAAAATTTCGTAAATTATTTTTTAAAAATATACATCATGGTGTAACTATACAAGGTGAGTGCAGTAGCACAGCTGACTGACTTTGTTTACAATTTAGTTATGTCAAAAGTAATACCTTTTCAAATATTTTTGACAGTAGTACATTATTTTACACAAACAAAATACCTGTTGTTTCTGTATTGTGTTGTATTTGTTGCCGATTTGCACTCACCTTGTATAGTTACACCATGATATACTCAATATTTTAAAATAATTTAATATTTGTTTTTTGACACTTAAAAACCAAAGCAATTTAAATCAATGGTCACAGCATGGTGTAATTATACAAGTACATTTTATTTATATAGTTGGTACGAAAAACAAAAACCCATTTTTCATCACTGATTCAGGTATGTGATGGAAATCGAAAACAATAATAATAAACAAATTTTAACAATTATAAATTTGTAAACATAAACAACGTTTGACATCACAAAAGTACCAAAAAAATCAGCTGTGTCTTCAACGCAAATACAACACAATACACAAACAACAGGCATTTTGTTTGTGTAAAGTAGTGTATTAATTTCAAAAACACTTGACAATGTATTACTTTTGACATAAGTAAATTGTAAACAAAATCAGTCAGTTGTGCTACTGCACTCACCTTGTTAATTACACCCTGGGCCGCAGTATTACCACTTGTAAAACTAATATGGCAGCTTTGATTTTCCAAAACAATCTTTTGAAATGGATGAATCGTGCTGCAAAAAATCCTAGTATAAAAATTTTTCTCCAGACAAAATTTTTGTTCGGAACAAATGGATTCACCACCTTAAGTTTTTCAAATGGAAAAAGAATTAGTAACTTTAAAGAACTGTTTTTTTAAATTAATAATGATTTGTACTATACTATCGCGCAAGCTGTATTCTTTCTGAGTTTATCTATTAAATAATAACATTTTAATGAGTTGTAAATGAACAGATTTTCGAATACAAGCAATTAAACGCTGAATTAATGATTGCGTTTTTTTCTCTTCTTATTTAGTCTGATTATAAAAAGCAAAAAAAAAACAAAAAACAAATTAATGTATGCGTAGAATTTAGTAATTAATCATTAATTATGGTTTCTTTTTTCTAAATCTGTTGCTGGCTGCCTTTTATGTTTGAATATGAATTAATAATTTTTTATATCATTTCTTTGTTGAATGTTGAAATATGACAACTGTTTTTTTTTATAATTTAAATGTCATGGATTGATGATTATCTGACACACTTCTATTATAATTGACCAGTCGCTGTCAGTTTATTGTGTGATTTTTTTTTCTGGTGCAAATAGCGAAATGGCGATTTTGCAAGTGTCAAATTTATTTATTTGAATAATAAAGTTGTTATAAATTTTTGGTAATTTATACTCGTATATGGGTCAATTTCAAAAAAAAAAAAAAAAACGTACACAACGAGTTTTGTTTTGCTTATTTTTAAAGTTTTTTCAATTCGCCTGTAAGAGTGGCCAATTTATGTAGAAATTGACGAAGTATCCGGTGGTACTTTTATAGTGTGTTCACATATACACCTCAATTAATTATTGCGCAATAAGTACGAAATTGTTATAATATTGAGTAAGATTTCGAATGCAACACTGTTCACAACTGTGTTTAGTGAACAAAATTGTATAAAATGGCAAATGTCAACAAAAGAAAACTAAATAAATCATTAAAAAGTCAATGTGAAGGTAAGTTTATTTACATAGAAACACAACAACCATTTAGAGTATTTTTTGTATTGTTTTCCAACTGTCAAATGATTATTGAGCAGGCTGAAAATTGCGTATGCCTGAACACTAATAATATTATCAATTAACCGAATATTGACTCAATTAAGTCTCATATCTGAACACGCTATTAGGCTCTCAAAAAAAACAATATTTTTGGATTTTTTTTTTTAGGTTTTCTACGATTTCTATCTTAAGCGTCATACACCAAATATGTTTAAAAAATCGTTAAAAATGCAAATATATTTGAAATTTAAATTTACTACGATGTTCTTTTGTTTCTCAAGAATAACTTTTGCGAAAATCACCTTTTCGATTATAAACATAAAATCACGATTCACTTTGTTTTTTATTTTTTTTTTTAAGTGACTAGTTATTTTAAAATTTTAAGATGAAAATATGTAAATTTTTGTTAAAAAAAAGACTTGAACTTAGAGGTTACTTGAAAAGTAATAGCCTTGTAACAATGTATTTAAAAAAAATGCAATTAGAAGCGTTTTAAAAATTCTTCAAAAAACAAAAATTTTCATACAAAACTAAACATGTACATATTCTTTGATGTCTTTAACAAAAATGAAAAAAAGGAAGTAATTCTTGCAGAAACTTATACACATATGTAAATATTTGACACAAAGCAATAACTTAATAACTTAATTTAATTTATAAATTTTCATTCGAATTCTTATTCTGAATCTGTATAAACAAGCGGCTTTGTTTTTTTTTCATTCTCATTAATTTTTACCAATTTCGAATTAAGTTTGTGGCAAAAACAGAATCAGTCAGTAATAATAAAAATTAAACTCAAATATACCACGATTATACCTTTCTTTCTTCTTTCTTTTATATTCGTGCTCTTTCAGCCGCCGTTAATTTTGTTGTTTTACTCTTGAAAATTAAAAAATAAAATCAAAATTAAGCATTTTAAGCTATGAAGCAATATACTTCAAAAATGATGCTCATGAAATATTTGCCTATTTTGTTTTTTTTCGTAGGCAATTTATTTCTCAAATTCACAAATTATAAAAAAATGAGTTGAAACCATGTAAACAATGATTGTCAACTTCAATTTTTTACATTTAATATATTCACATTTAAAAAAATTAGCATGACGCTCATGAAATTTTATGGTGCTCTTACCATGGTGTTCACAAAAACTACGCAAATGCACACTTTGTTAATAGATTTTTTTGCTTTATCACTTTTGTAATAATTAAAGTTTGTACTTTCCTTACGTTATTTACTTTATTTAAACTTTAAATTGAAAACTAGTAATATTACTTGATTTATAAAAAATTTACACTCAATGCAAATTGTGGGGACAACCTTTCTTTGCAATGCCAAATTCGCACTAATTAAATTTTGGCAACTATAACAAATCAAAACACAAGAAAGAAACACAATAATTCGAAAACTGTTATTAACCGTTGCATATTTATTTTTTTCTTGATTTTATTTTATTTTGTTTACTAAAAATTCTAACGGGGGACACATGCTTTTGTATGGAAGCAGTCATAGGGAGAAACAAAATACCATTCTGAATAAACAAAAAACAAACATACAAATTTGAGAATTACGTTTTTTTGTAACATATTCCTCGCTGATCACTCTCACATTTTTGTTTTTTTTTTACCTAAAATAGTAGTGTAAAGTGCAGGGACACAAAAATTGCGTTTTTAATGAAATTGACCCACATGTATGTTGGTAGATTTTGCTAGATGCTGATAGAAGTTACATAAATGAGTGTCTTTACAACCGTTTTGTAGAAAAACGCTTTCAATTCGGTGTGTAATGAATGAAAAATGGGTTAAGGCTTGAAAAAAACACTTTCAAAAAGTTTAGGAAATTAATCATTAAATATAAAAGATTTTTGTAATTGTTACAAAATTAGTATTTTATAACTGAAATGTACAGTATAATTAAAATAACTTTGTTTATCTCAAATATAACTATACTTTCTTTTCATTTCATTTCAGTATGTTGTTTACACGACAGTATATGACTTTCTGTTTAATCTCATTCCTAACAATGCTTGCCACACCTGCCTTTCTAGTCACAGCCTATATTATTGATACGACTAAACTAACAGATGCATCATCATCATCATCTGTGAAATCAACAGCCTCATCATATTTAGGTACAAAAGTTCTATTTCAAAGTCCCAGTGCAGAGAATATTTACAAAGAGCTGATTGTCTCGTCGAAACCTTTAAATTTGCGCAAATATTCCAATCGGCCCAAGACCAAGAAGACTAAAAAGGATTCACGTATCTATTATATACCCATACCACCACTGCCATATCGTTTTATACCCGGTATTGGTTATGACTATCAGCCAATGAAAATCAAACCTCTGCTTGTGGAACCAGAAGCGTCTGTGACCACGGAGAAAATTAATTATTCCGGTTATAAAATTCCAAATCCTTATAAACAATATCAACAGCAATTACAAATGTCCTACTTTAAACCGTTGATGGCAATGCAAGAGAATTATCAAATTAACACAACACCGGCACCAGCCCGAAAACCACCAGTGGCAGAGAGTAAAGTTTTTCGTGTGGATCGTGATGATTATTATTTCAATGGTCGGCCATTTAGATTGCAAGTGGCGCATGCTGGACCTAAATACAATTTAACACCGCAAAATTTGAAATCATCATTTTATTTCGATAAAAATATTATTTATTAAGTTATTTTTTTTTGTGCATAGTCTAAATATAAATGTAAATTAAAAGATGCAAATTGTTTAAGTGGTTTTACTTATTAAATGTTGAAATGTAAGTTTAATACGATTAAGTACTAAGTTTGTATTTTTGCGAATTAGTAGCGAATTCTATAAGAACTGGTAAAAAGGAAGGAACACACACAAAATTGGTGTCTTTTACTACATAAACATGCCTATCCTTGATTCTCCATCACGAAACACCTCAAAAACTTGCACTAAGAACTCAAGCTCCATCAACAAATAAGGGAAACTTTATATTACATTTAAGTAAATGACTCAAATTCGAAATAATATATTATCTTCGCAAAAAAATTTTATCAAATGAACCACTATATGAATATTCTAGAATCTACCATTACTGTGTCATGCTTTTCAATTAAACATAAATGCTTGAATGACGAACGCGATGAAAATCAAAGAAAATTACGTCCTATCATGTATTGGAAGATCCTGGTTCGACAAGTCAAAGAAGAATAGTGAAAGACTGAATTTCTTGAAATTCTTTATTATTTTGTTTTCATGTTTCAAACTGAACCATGTGTTCACCTTAATTAGCCCAACTATCATATTTATTGATAGATTAAAAAAACACTCACTTTTGATATTAAAGCCCTCCCCATCATAATATAGAGCAACTGAAATGTACGTCTCACCATGTATCTCACAAGAACTTAACCCTTTAACGCCTAAGCCCGTCTATAGACTATGAATTGGAATTGAAATTCGTAATTTCAGGCATGGTGAAATTAAATACTAGGTGACAGCATTGCTACAACAATTACAACAAGGCAAGAACAACAGGCATTTTTCTATATGAAAAACTTTCGTCACTGTCAAAAAGTTTTTTTTTTATATAACTTTTTGACATTTTCAATTTCACCATGAATAATCAGCTGGCGCTACGCTGTCACCTTGTATTTAAATTCACCTTGATTTCAGGTATTTAAGGGTTATGAGATATTGTCCAAATAAATTAATAAAATGGTTCGCCTGGCTGAGCTCAAATAAATCACGCTATCAGCGACCGAATTTTTAAATAAATAATTAATTCTGCCTCCAGTCCTATTAAATTCCAATGGAATTTTTGTTGGGCGAACTAGGTAATCAGCATACTATCAAAAAGATCGTAAGATGTAAGCAGCAAATGGTTACATTCGAGAGCTTATAATAGAAGAGGGGCAAGGCCACAAGTGTCGCCTGATTATCCGACTCCTCAATTTCCAGTCAACACTTAGCAACCCAAATGAAGATTGTGTAAATGTCTGCCACTTTTATCTTCGCACTTACGATTCATAGATCCGAAAAGTTTTAAACATATTTCGGACGATATGGAATTCCATTCCTAATTGTTTTTTCCTACATATCGTTTTTATACCCTACACCACCATAATGGGGCGGGTATATTGGATTTATGCTATGTTTGTAACGCCCAGAAATTTTGCTTCAACACCCACCTGAAAGTATACTGATAGACTTAGAATCACTTTCTGAGTCGATATAACGATGTCCGTTCGTCCCTCCGTCCGTCTGGCTGGCTGTCCATGTAAAGCTTGTGTGCAGAGTACAGGTCGCAATTTTGAAGATATTTCGATAAAATTTGGTACGTGATATTTTTTCGGCCCAAGGATGGATGGTATTGAAACTGGTGGAAATCGGTCCATTATTTCACCCAGCCCCCATACAAATGTCCTTCAAAAATTGAGGATTACTGATCATAAATGTTTGAATTATGCAAGTGTCCAAACAAATTTCATCACAAATGAGTGGCAAATAAAGCCAAATCACATCTACGAATTTTGTGCAGATTGGTCCATAATTAATCGTAGCTCCCATATAAAGCCCACTTCCGAAAATCACTTTAAATAGAATAACTCTCTCAAAAATTTTGGTATCCAAATAATATTTAACGCAACTATATTTCAAATGTCTAAAAATAATACGGTACAATTTTATTATGATCGAAACTCCCATATAAGATCCTTACCGTAATTCACTTTAAGCTTCATAAATCGTTGAAAAGTATTTATATCGAGCTAAAGTTTAACACATATAATCCTTATATTCACAGACATCATGACACAAAATTTTTGGATGATCGGTCATCACGCATATTTCTGAAAAACTGTTTTATACATATACTGGGTGTAGGGTCGGGTTTGACCGACTATACTTTCTTACTTGTTGTTTTTAGGTTTATATCCCGCTATTTTATTTTTTAGGACTCACCAATGGATTTAAGTCAGGGGATTGTGGTGACCAATCCCCGAACATTGTCTCACTTAAACCAAGACTTAAAAAGTTTGAATGTTTGCTGGGGATCATTATCCCGCATTAATTTCCATAGCATCGGAATTTCTTCACTGGTATAGGGTAAGATTTGTTTTTTCAATATTTCTACTTAATCCGCAGCACACATTCAATAAATTGGATCCGCACCAGACGAAGAAAAACAATCCCATATCATTAACCAAAGTTCTACATGCTTCAATTTTTTTTTTCCAATGTTCCCTATTTTTAACATTCTGTTAAAATAAAGTTACCTTCCCCGGACTACGGGCGTTTGATCCAGCTTCCTAAAGTATATTTCTAATTTTACGACTAGTAACTGATGCATATAAATCAATTTTGAGTCCTTCAGATGACCAAAATGTGTTTCTTTTGCTTTTACGTATTAGACGCTTATCTTGTTTAACTTTTCTGTGAATTGCTTGAAAAACCTTAGTTTTGAAAGAATCCATCAGTATTGCAATTTCTCTAAAACTTATACGTTAGTTGCGAAGCTTTAAAAACAATGATGTCTTAAATATAAAATTTAAAATATTGCCACAAATTTTAAGGAGATTCATTGAGAGCTTATCAGATATGTGTAGATTCAGGATAAAAACATCAGTAGGTCGATAGTAAGAATTAACAAACTTCTTCGCATCATTGAAACAGATTAAAACAAATATTCAAATCATATAGGCACGTGAGAGAAATCGAAAACGAAAACGAATGAGTTTTAGAATTCAATTTATTCGTAATATTTCTGTATTGAAAAACTTTTATCACATAAAATATAAAGATATTGGGCTACTAAAGAGAATCTTAAAACAAAAATTTAAAAAATTAGATTATAAATGCATTTCCAAAACTGATACGTTTTCGATTTCGATTTCCATCACATGCCTGATAATAATAAACACATTAGAATTTTAGAATTTAGAATTTTAAATTAGAATTTTAAAAACATATTCTATATGCGCATAAACAAGTTTCGATCACTTCCACAGATCGTAATCTGACTTTAAAAAATCTCTAAATGCTAATTTTCTGAAAGAAATATCAATCAAACTTGTTGAATACTAAACAACATTTCAAAGAAATATTAATATTACCACCTCTGAACTAAAATAGTAAAATTAATCAACTATAATATTATATTGCTGTATTTATTTGTGTGAAAAATTTCATCTAACATTTGAATAAATCATGATCGATTATTGTTTGTGATCAAGACTTTAACCTAATTTGGTTAATTAGCAAAAAAAAAAAAAAAACAACAACGAACACAACTGGTTAACAGATTTAAGTTTGATTAAAAGATTATAAACAATATTGAAAAAAGAAAAACAAGTAAGAAAGTATAGCCCACCATATAATACCCTATACCCAGTACATGTGTAAAATAGATTTTCAGAAATAGGCTCTATATAGGAGCCATGACCTTTTATGGACCGATCATCCAAAAATTTATGTAAATATTGTTTGAGTTAAATTTTATTTCGATATCAAAAGTTTTAAAGGATTTATGCATGTTAAAGAGATTTTCAGAAGTGGGCCTTATATGGGAGCTATGACTAATTATGAACGGATCATCATAAAATTCGTCTATATAATTTGTGTATATGTATATGAAACATATTCGTGTTGAATATTATTTGGAAACCGAACATTTTTAAGAGAGCTGTGCTCTTTAAAGTGATTTACGGAAGTGGGCCTGAGCTATAGACAATTATAAATCGATCTGCTCAAAATTCGTAGATATGATTAGGCTTCATTTACAACTTATTTGTGGCAAAATTTGTTTGGATACGTGCATAATTAAAACATTTATGACCGATTAACCCATATTTCGGGAGGACATTTGTATGGTGGCTAGGTGAAATAATGGACCGATTTAAAACAATTTTAATCCCAACTGTCCTCGGGCCAAAAAAAAATATCATGTATCAAATTTTATGGAAATATCTTTAAAATTGCGACCAGGATTACATGGACAGCCAGCCAGCTAGCCAGCCAGCCAGACGGACAGACGGACATCGTTAAATAAACTCAGGAAGTGATTCTGAGTCGATCGGTATACTTTAAGGTGGTTGTTAGAGTAATATTTATGGGCGTTACAAACATTTGCACAAATCCAATATATATATTTATGTATATACAATGGTGGTGTAGGGTATAAATAGTTAAAAAGACAACAACAGTTGACATATTAAACTTCCATAAAATGGTAATTCTAAATACGTTAGGGACAAATAAATATTAATTAATAAATATTGGCAGTATACGCTACAGCTAACTATTAAGGTGTAATTAGTTTATGCGATTGTTTAAGACAATATATAATACGTTAGCAAACAACTTATTTAATTCAAATTTACACGAAACAATTTTAATTGAAAAGATTGATACAATTTTTTCCTTGAAATTTCTTCGGAGTTCACACAGCGCAATTCTTATTGCTTAAGTCGCTTGTATATTTATTTGAGAGTATACAATTATGTAACTCGAATAAGACAGTAAAACGAATTGATAATACAATCAAGTGTGTGTACTCGTCATTACTTCCCCACACCACGATGTCTAAAAGGTAGTCAGCTTAGCTTAGCTTAAAGAATTGCTTTGTGTAAATTGGGACTTACCGAAGAATTATTTTTATTTGCTATTACCTATATTTGTTAAAAAATGTTTTAACTAACTTAACAAATAATAAAGCTGGGTATACCACAATGTCTTATTTACCTACTGATGGCTAAAATGTTTATCAAACGACCCGACTTAAATAACAATATATGTAATTAATAAAATCTATATACATATATAAAATTGAATGTGTGTTTGTTTGTATGTACCTTATAGGAGACCAAACCTCTGGACCGATATTTTTGAAATTTTCACAGCATTTAACTGGGACTCTGGTGTGATTAATAGGATACTTTTTTTACCACGCCCACTTTTTCAAAATATTGTAATTGGAGACCAAACCTCTGGACCGATATTTTTGAAATTTTCACAGCATTTAACTGGGACTCTGATGTGATTAATAGGATACTTTTTTACCAAGCCCACTTTTACGCCCACTTTTTTAAAATATTGTAATTGGAGGCCAAACCCTTGTACCGATCTGCCTGAAATTTCCACAGCATGTTACTGTGACTCTGGAAGGCATAATAGGCTATATGAAGTTTTGATTGTACAAACGGGGGTGGCACCGCCCATATAACCCAAAAATTTAAATCGCCATATTTTGGGCATATTTTGACCTACGATCATCACGGGTTTTAATGGCTCTCGACTTGCAGTAAAAAAAAACTGAGAAATAATTTAATAGAAGCGACCATTATAACAGGAAAATATAAAGGTACAGATGTACTTTTGCTACGCATTCCAATGCTACCAACAGATTTACCATTCGATTTTAAACAATTTTTTCCTGTTCGATTAGCGTTTAAGATGACTGTTAACAAAGCTCAATGTTGATATCCCGGTATATGTGTTTGCTCCTGATATTGCATATCTAAAGCATTGCAAAAAAAAACATTAAAGCTAAATAAATAAATGTTTGTAAATATATAAATACGTTTTATTTTATAACGAGGGGGGGGGAGCGAAGCACACCGGGTTTAGCTAGTATTTGATAAATTTCTTGGTTTTCATTTACTGTTAACAAAACAAAATTATTAATTTTAACAAATTGTTTTGTGTTCCAGATGTGATGTTATTTAACACTTTCACTCCCACAAAAATAACATGATACAATATTTACGAGTATACCTATATTTATTTATATAATAGTTAACCAAGGAAACTAATGGCAGCCAAGGAAACAATTGTTATTCAACATAAATTGTTTTAGTATTTATTAAATTTTTCTCCATAGGAATTATAGTGTTTGTTAAAATAGCAATAGTGGCCCCACGTTTCAGAAGGAAAAAAATATTTCACAACCTTCAATAAAATACAAAATATTTGTAAACAATACTTAAATTATTTAAATTTAAATATATTTTATTAAAAAAAAAAAACTATGAGTTGTGAGCTCAAATTGCCCATCTTGATACCAACGGCCAGATCTGTAGATGAATGTGATCCTACAGACAACAAAACACCAAAACATTCAAGTCAAACGTCTAAATCGTCCAACGAAAATGATCAGCAGTTACGAACCCCAGGAAACAACGAAGAAATTGTTGATATTGAAAATGTTACAGTGAAATTTCGTTTAAAGGGCAACCAAACTATAGCTCAAATTTATCCCAACTGCATGACACTGTCTGAAGTTAAAACCGATATTGCCAGACGTTTTGAAATTGAGCCGAAATTGTTGATACTCAAACAAGGCCCCCAAATACTATCGGATTTGTGTTCCATACGAGAAACCGACAATGATGAATATGGTATATACGAATATCAGTTGGAGTTGAATGTAAAACTGAAAACCCTAAAAATCCAGCAGCATTCAAATGCTAATAAAGGCGAGGAGTCAGAGAGACAACCTAAATTGGACTTGAATGTTTATTACAGGTAAAGAAGGGATTCATTTTATTTACAAGTTTTTTTTCTATTAACGTTATTTTGCATACATATACTATGTATGTATGAATATTTCCTATTATAGCAAATACCGTTTGCCCGATTTTATTACGGTCTACATACCAGCTGAAGATTCACGAAATGGCAAAGCTAAAAATATTGTTGTCGAAATACAGAATCGCTCGATTGTCAAACCGTTTTTATGCGGTTATGTGAATAAAACTACGGGTATAGAGTATCTGGATGCTTTCACCCAGACGGGACCCTTCATTAACAAATGTAAATTCCAAAACTATGCTAGCCGTGATACACAGACCCGTGAACTGAAACCAAAACTAGTTGTAAGTGCCATTCGATAACAGTATTGACTTTTGTGAAATGTATGTGCTGTCTGTCTGTCCATTATTTTAAGGATACAATGCATGATCAAATGTCACAATGTTGGCTAGATGGTAACAATGTCCGTTATTGGTCTGAGGCCTCGGACTACTATATAACTGCTGGTAAATATACTACACATGCTCAACAAGAAAGGCGTATAAACAGAATGGGGAAAATATGTTTAATACAGCGTAATTTCCGCCGCTGGAAGTGGATGAAATGGATGAAGCAATGTGCCCAGGAGTACAGGTGATATTAGCAAATTTAGAATTCTCAAAATAAATACTTAACAAGCAAGAGTGTTATATTTGGTGTATATCCAACTTAAAAATGAGGGATTCATAAAGTATCTTTTAAAAGCGATTTTGCCTTTAGCAACTTATACAGCTATGGACAAAGAAATAGCGCATCAATCTTCTATGAAGTGCCAAACACATTATATTGAATAATGAAATGATAATAACATGGAATTCCATGAAATGATAATATGTAACATGGAATTCTATGTTATTCTATTGATCCACTCTGCTTTTCCAAAAAATTCATTGAAAATTTCCTTTTAACTTTCTTTATTTTGTCATATTTTGTTTGAAATTAAGTTTTTTTGATTGGACAAAAATAGTTGATGCTAATTTGGGTCTTGTCTAATTTAACAAAAATATTCTGTATCATTAATTTTGCCAACCAAAACGGGAAGAGGACCGCACTGCTCACTTGAGAAAAAAAAAGGTTATTTGGGTACAAAACAAACTAAAATAGCTGAAATAATTGCATGTTCTAGAAAGATGGCTTTTAATGTCATTATGGCCCTTTTCAGAAATGCATCACTGCACTGCATCTGATGCGCATCTGTGATTAGTTTGCGATGCTGATGCGAATCAGCTGATGCTGATGTTCATTTATTGCATCAGCCATTTTTGTGATGCTTGTTTTTATGTTCAACTGCATTGCATTTTAGAACAAAATACATTTGCAGTTATGCCAACTGTTGCTTTTTCTAGCGTACTGCGCATCAGATGCATTTCTGAAAAGGCCCTTTATGTGTTAAATCAGATGCAAATTTGCTTAATGGAAAGAAAGATCACAAGAACCCACCGCGTAACACAAAAGTTCGTGAGGATAAGGCAATAGTTAAAAAACGTAAGCTAATTAAGTAAGACTGAAATAAATGAGGAATATTGGGTTAAATGTTTCTAGTAGATTTGTACAAAGACGCCTCAATGAAAATCAGCCTTATGGTGTAAGTAGAAAAAAAAGAACACTTCTGTAAAAAAAAGAATATAAAGGCACGATTGTCTTTTGCAAAATTACTACAACGGAACAAGTATATCAAATTCTGGAAAAGAGTAATTTTCACAGATGAAGCCAAAATTAATCTGATTGGTCCTGACGGAAAAAGTTCGTATATTGAGAAAAAAAACAAGAATTTAATCCCCATTACACTATTAAAACATAAAAGTGAGCTATTTCTCTGTCCATAGCTGCATGTCTTTTTAAAGGGGTACACATACTCGTATGTATCTGTCATTTATTAACACTTAGTCTCTTCAAGGCAAGTATTTTTGGGTGAGAAGGGAAAAGAGAATAAAAGAAGTACATACTTGACAGTGCTAGTCAATTTTCTTATATCATTTTGTTTTCTTCTTTCATGCATGTTGATTTGCATGAAAAAGTAGAAAATTGAATTGAGGAGTGTGAATCAAATGGCAAGTTCAAAAGAGAATTGAACAAAAACTGGTCAGCTAAAATTGAAGTGTGTGAAACAGGACTTAATATTTGAGGAAAAAGACGTAACCATTAAATGAAATATATTTGAATTCGTATATTTATTTAAAAAAAACTTCTTTTATTTAAAACAAGACACAACAAATATTTAGTTCTATTTTATTTGATGATGTTTGATCTTGCAAAACTCTTGTAAGAGTAAACAACGTCAAACAAATGTGTGCTAAAACAAGTGGTTACGCTTTTTTGAGTAACTATTTGCCAAGTGTGACAGTACCTTTAGTTATAGAACATTATATTGTAAACACCAGTTATTTTTTTTTATTATTTTAAAATATGGACTTTTGTGTCAACAAAGCGTCATTGTATGTGGGAAGTTTTGCTTTAATTCTTTAATTAAAAAAAAAGTGCCGCTGATGCACACCTATTGCTTACAGAATCTTATGTTGAATATGTTCCAACGGTTTCAATGTGCGAGAGATGGTTTGTGCGGCTTAGAAGTGAAGATTGTTGTAAAACTCAACAAGAGAGCTTGCAAAATTACTGATAGCTAATCAAGCAGCAATTTTAAACATTGCTGCTCGCAGGATTAATTCAAAAGCAGGAAAATAGGATACATAATGATTTGAAATCGAGAGACCATTAAAGACGATTTTGCATGTCCCAAATGCTGCTTAAACGCTATAAAAGGAAACCATGCACCGAATCATTACTTGCGATAACCCGCAGAATAAGAGATCAAATGTAAAGCCAGACCGACCACCACTCACATCGACACAAATGTCAAATATACATGGCGCTAAGGTAATGTTCTGTATTTGGTGGGACCAAAAGTGTCTTATCTTTTAAGAGCTACCGAAATCTAGCGAATGTAACTGACCTATAGCGAATGTAACTGACCGAAAAACGATCAGAATATGGGGCCAAACATGAAAGCATAATAATTCATCATGACATCGCTCGGCCAAATGTTAAAAACTATTTAGAGATAAGTGCTTGGAAAGTTTTGCCTTAAGATCTTAATAGCCCAGACCTTGCCCCGTTCGACTACTATTTGTTTCGATAGATTTAGAACGCTCTGTCCAGGATAAGCATTAATTTTGAGCAGGGTATCCGAAATTGGCTTGATTTATTCTCAGCCTCAAAAGATGAGCAATTTTCAAAGCGCGGAATTCATATCGTTTTGTTACAATATTATGGAAGTTTGGCATTTAATGGAATTTTCATATAAAAATATCGTTTTTAGTTCAGCTATGCAAGGGATCACAAATGAAGCTGTTTTTGTCGTTTTAACGCTTAGTTATAAAAGGTTAAAAGCCGTTGGGGATTTTCGTAAAACATATCGGTTTTTGGTTAGAAACTTTAATTGTCATATATTGAGCTCATTTTGCCGTTTAAACTCCTAGTTACACAGAGTTAAAGAATTTTTGGGAGGATCGTATAAAAAGAATGTCTTTTCTCTCTGACGATTAAACACAATCATTTACAAAGTTGGAATGGTTGAAGAATCTTATAAATAATCATATGAAAAATTAAACTTTGGCATATGCGTGAGACTTTTATTACCAAAAAAAGTGGTTTAAAGATTTGTTAGAATTATGTATCATATAAAAGAACGAAAGTTCAAAGATTTTTTGGGATTTTCATTAAATGATCACACAAGTTATCTTCAATGAATGATTTCAATTCCACAGACGTCTTGTAGCCAACCGTTTGGCTGAAGAGGAGGCCTTTCAGGAGAACCAACAAAGACGTATAAAACGCGAACAAAGAGTCAAACAATTTCCTCGATCCAAAGATGATTTCGATTTGCTGTATAGCGAGGTGCAAAAATGGAAAATGACCGAAATGAAACGTATTGCCAGTATGTATGAGGGCGCCTCGCGTATAGCGGAAATCAATATATTATTGGACAAAGAAATAACACTGTTGAGTGGCATCGATCGTCAGAGGCAATTGGTGTTTGAGGCAATGAAAGATTTTCGCCAGCAGCAATTACTAAAGAAAATGGGTGAACCAATTAAATGGATTGGCTATGGAGGTGAGCTCTAAATAAATACATACATACATACATACATGTTTCTAGAGACTTTATTTATTAAGTAATTAATTGTTGATATTTAGATACCGTCGTTCACTTGGATCTGTTACGCACACAACGAGTACGATTTTTAACGGAAATTTATAAAGATTTACAAAAATCATTGCCCAAAGATAAACGTTTGGATTTGATTAATAAAGTTCGAGAGATATTGTTAAATGAACAGGAATTTCCAGATTTTGGTGAGGTATTATTGTGTTGGTAAAATAGTTCAACCTGTTCTGTAAACCGAATCCATGTAATATGATTTCGTTTTAAAAACGAATGCACATAGTTTGGTGTTCTCTGAATCGTTTTTCTTTTGATTGTAAAAAATCTTGCTATTTCCAGAACATCAATTTGTCAATGATTTCGTTTTTAAGAAACAACTCACTCCATTTACAGTTTTTGTAGAAAGATTCATTTAATATAAGTATTATATGTTCTTATTTTTACATGCAGCTTTATGATTTATTTGATCGCGAACGAAATTTATTGGTGTACACGAAATATTGCGATGTGGAAATTTTGCGTAAACGCCAAAATATCTTATTCGTGGAGCTGATAAAATATGAAAGAGAGAATAAGCCACATAGTAAGTAAAAATAATGTAGAATATCTGGAATACTTTTCAACCGATTTTGATTACGATAAAAACATAACTTTTGCCTCAATGTGTGCCACTTTCTTGTAGTAGTAAAATGTGCTACTAATGTGAACACTAACATCCGTGTTCAAATGAAACACGTTTGTGTGTCACTTTTTAGTTAGCACACATTTTTTATATTCTACTCCACCATAGTAGGGAGGGAGGCTTTATTAGGTTTGTGCTGGTGTTTGTAACGCTCAAAAATATTAGTCTGGCATAAATCTTAAAAATCACTTTCCGATTTAACGATGGCCGTTCGTCTGTCTGCCTATCCTTAAAGATTTAAGGAAGGACGCTTCGGACAAATAGTGAAGAGTAGAGACGAACTGAACTGACGTGTGTCTATGACGATATAACTCAAACCTGTTCATAAAATATAGGCCAAGGTACCATTCCGCTGCCAAACTGAGGAAGAAAAGGGAAAAACTGGAACAAAGTTGTCTTTGGCTTATCCGAAAAATATGGAACAGAGACATACATCTTCAAAACGCGCTACTAAGACTGGGGAGTTATTCTGTATTTCGATTCGAAATCAAAAGCTCTCGAAATACAATGTAAAAAGTATACAAATTCGAACGATTTTCTTTTCGAATCGAAATACACAATAACCTCCCTGATAAGCCACGACAAGACGACTGATAATTCGGGCATAAAAATGAAAGCATTTCTGACAACCGATTGAATGGAGGCTCATCGTCTATTGAATTGCGTTTTGTTTTTCTGGCAATGTTTGCTGATATAAAGGATAGAAATTGGTCATATATATGGGTTAATTTTGAAAAACAAATACTTATTTAGAAGGTTTTACATAACATATTATATATCTAAAGGGTGATTCATTTAGACCTTTTTTGAAATAAAACACTATAAATAGAACTGGATATCGGAATCTTTATTATTTCCCGAAAGAACATTTTTTTTTTGACACTTATTTTGTAAATTTAGGTGTTGAATAGTAGCTTTCCGCTACAGCTGTAATATTCTCCTCACTACGGGCTGGATGTGGTCGCGTATCATCTAATAATGTATACTGGGACTCAAATTTACAAATTGGCAATAGTGGTCTTCTCGCTGATGCACAACAGCATTCTGATTTACGTAATACAGCTGAATAATTTGAAGACTTTGTTGCGGTGTGAGTCTTTCAATCTTGAAGTAACAAATTATACTGAATAAAAATAAGATGATAGTATGACAACAGTTACAAATGATCTGTAAAAAAAAAAACAAATAAAAAAAGGTCTTGATGGATCACCCATTCTTATTTTCAAAATGAATTTTTAAGCTAATTTTTGTTTATCCCCAGAACAAGGAAATCGAATGTGTACGGTTTGCAAACAAGTAAAACCGTATACACACTTTGCCATTCGCACCAGACAATACCAAGTGGATACTTGCAAGAAATGTTACTATCTCAAGGTCAACCAATAATGAAAACAAATTATATATAATCAAAACTCAATGCGATTTAATATTCTAGGAGGCCTGTACGGAGAATCTTGTTTACAGTGCCATACTGCGTAGTATACAACGTGAGGAACGTAAAAAGAAATGTACTGGTTCATTTGCTTTTATAATGCAAGTGGACGATGTGCGTCATATAGTGGAACAAATATGGCATGGACATTCTATTTTAAGTAAATGTGAAAATTTAACTAAATTAAGGTAATGTTTGACTTTCATATAAATGAAATAAAAAAAAATTTTTTAATTAAAAAAAAAAATTCTTAAATCTTTAAAGATTGCCACGCTGGAATAAAAATGAGGAATGGTCTCCTTGGAATTGCATTTGTTTAACCGAAACTGAGACCATAAATCACAACCGTGTAGATGATTTAGAAATGGTTTACGATCATAAAATACGTTTAGAGGTGGGTAATCGCCATATGTTGGCCAGAAATGCTTTTCATAACTTAGCTGCCGTTTCGGTGGAGTTCACCGAAACTGGCAAATGGTGGCAAGCAGGTTTGAATAAACAACGAACGGTGCGCTTAGAAGATTTAAGCTCTAAAGCTAAAAACCTTAAGCAAGATCGCAATTACAAATTGGGCAAAATTCTTTAAAAATTATGCTGCTATAAAACAAAATCATTTTCATATTTTCAAAAATAAAATAAAATTAAATTTATTTCATAAAAACAAATAAGTTGTTTGTTTGTATGCTTTTTTAATATTTTGTTTTTACTTAATTTTTGCAAAAGAAAAAAAGCACACAAATAAATAAAATAAAAATTTAAACTAAAATGTTTATTTAGTTGAGTCATTTTAAGAAGATATTTAGTTCGTTTTTGGGGGGATGATACTTATGACTTTAAGTTAGCAACAGCTTCTCCTTTTTTTATATTTATTATTATTATTAATTTACCAATTATTTTAAATTTTAAACTAAAATTTATATTGTTTTATTTTCATTTTGTATTTGTACTAATGAGCGCTTTGAATTTACTTTCCAAATACTGCACTCTTTTTAATAATTTATCACTGGTATTGAATTCATTGTACGGCACAGTTATCACTTTGTAACCACTCTTCTCCAATAAATCAAAACTTAGCGATGTTATGCCACTGGCTGATCTATGCGTGCCATGGCATATGTCATGATAGTCGACCACCATCAGAGAAACTCTTTAAAAATTAAAAGAAAGACAATTATTTTCAGCAATTTAATATGAAAAGAAAATATTTAGAGACTAAATTCAGTAACACAAACAAATACATAATTAACATGAAATTATAAATTTTGTTAGAATTTCGTCATTGCCATAAAGTGCTGAAGAATATGGGATGTAGTCTAATCTATTTTTAAGAATATTTCTCAAAAACATTAGAAAACTGAGTATTTTTCTTCTAAACAAATTTGTCATTAGTGTTACTGTCTTTAGCCCTTGATACTTACTTGATTCCATTTGCATGTTCTTTATCTAGGGGCAAAGTATTACGTTTATCATCAAATATACACATGGCATCTGTAATTATTTTTTATATTTTTTGTTCTTTTAGTTAAATGGATTATTTTTTCTAAAACACAAACTTTGCAGGTAATAAAGTTAAAATAAAAACGCATATTTTACAGCAACTTAAAACAAATAAAAGCAATTGTGTGTAAGTTATAAAATGAAGGAAAAAAGTATAAAAGACAATGATAAATGAGTTAAAATGAAACAGTTTCAATGTTCTATTGAGAAACCCCGTTAAACAAATGTGTTAGTGATAATAAGGTTATGTTTGATGAATGAATTATTTATTTATATATTTTATAAACGGTGCAAGTGTTCTTCTAATTAGTTTTATTAATTAGCATATAAATTTGTAGCAAATAAATTAATTTTTACCAATACAAAATATTTGATTGCAAAGCAATTTATAAAAATTATAATTGTAAAAAAAAGGCGTATAACTTAAAATTGTAGATATTTTTGAATTGCAGATACAGTAATTCACATTCAAAGTCGGGCAAGATGATTTTAAAAATTTACTTTCAATGAACACTTGTGGACTATATCCATCAGCACTTTACTGGTTCTTTTCACGGACGAAATCGAATGCAATTTATTTGAGTCCGATGGCCGGCGTTATGAGGAGTTTTGCTCTAAAAATACTAAGAAAACTGTAAAGCACGGGGCTTGTCAGTGATGGTGTAGGGTTGCATGGCTGCTTCCGGTGTCGCAAATGTACATTTTATAAAGGGTGTCCCAACTAGAACGCAATGGTGTCAATGGATTTCGGTATCGTGAAATGATAACCAGTTTTTTCTTGCCTAGAATTGAAGAAATGAATGTGGAGGCCATGTGGTTTCTACAAGACGGCGCCACATGCCATACAACCAGAGAAAATGCATCAGTCATTTCCCGGTCGTGTTATTTCGCGTTTTGGAGACCAGAAGTGGCCGCCTATATCGTGCGATTTAACACCTTTAGATTTTTTTCTTTGAGGTTTTTTGAAGTCGATGGTTTACGTGAATAAGCCGACGACGACTCAAGCCTTAAAAGAGGAAATTGGACGCTGCATTAATGAAATACCGCAGCATTTATGCAAAAAGGTCATTGAAAATTTCATTAAGAGATCGCGTGTGTGCCAGCAAAGCCGCGGCGGCCATCTGCACGATATCTTGTTCCATACATAACCTCATTCTATCTACTTTACGATATAATAAAGCTTTACGATTTTTTTTTTAAATATCTGTGTTTTATTTAAAATTTAAAAATTGCGTTCTAGTTGGGACACCCTTTAGAAGGCATCATGGATAACAACATGTACATATCTTGATATTTTGAAGACAAATGCTAAACAAAGTGCTCATAAATTGGGGCTTGCCAATAACTTTAAATTTTACCAGGACAATGGTTGTTGTATGCTTGTATTAAAGTCCTCAAAACACCTGCGCAAAGTCCAGACCTTAACGTAATCGAGCATATATGGATGCAAAATATATTACCAGCTCAGAGCTGCTTTACTGGAAGAATGGAACCAAATAAGTCTTGATGTGTGCAAAAAAACTGGTTGAATTGATTCCAATAAGACTCCAAGCTGTCGAGAATCAAAAAGGATACAAAACAAAATACTAACTAAATATTTCATGACCTGACCGACTTTCAGTGTGATCATAGGTACTAATAAGTTTTTTTTTAATTATTTTGTTTTTGTTTCTATTATTTGTGTTTAATAATAAATAATTTATTTAATTTTGAATAAAAAATTAAAAAATCATAAGCACCCTATTGGAAGGGTTTAATATTTTATAAACAGTTTGCCCGACTTTCAATGTGAGCCACTGTATATTAAAAAAAAAGTACCGCTGAAGCAAACCGTTTACTCACCGAAGCTTATGGTGAATGTGTTCTATCGGTTTCAACGTGCGAAAGATTGCTTGTAAGGTTCAGAAGACACAGAAAAATCGCCCAGGCCGGCCCAAAAAGGTTTTAAGTCGATGTATTGAAAGTTTTCTTATAGCGTCCATAAAAATTCATTATTTCCATTTTTTTTTTGTACTGACAGTTTTCATGCAATAAATAATTATCTTAACTTTTAGTAAATAATAAAAAAAAAATAATAAATAAATAATTGTATTTAACCAAACAAAAACAAATGAGAAAGCTAGTTAATATCGTGTAGATTTCTTTAAAACTGCGTTTTCATCAAGAAAGTTTCAGGAATTACAAAACAGTGAACGTGACAAACTCACATTGCTTTTGTCAAGCTTGAAGAAGAGTTTCAATGTATTTAATCATTATTTAAACTTGATAGGAATTCAAATATTAATGTCGTCCACATTTATTGTTCTAAATTAAAAAAATATCTTATAGATCAAAAAAATAAAAATTTGTTAAACTATCTCGTTTGCTAAATTCAAACTTAGGGGGTACGGGGAAGTTAAAAATATATATTTACGTATGTTACATAATTCACAACATGCTTAAACTTTGCAATTTACAATGTGGGACTTCGACATTTAGATCAAGGTCAGGGAATTGTGATACTTCTAACAGGTCAGTGGACGAATTCACTAGCCATTGTGATCGACACTCGTTGGTCATTCCCACGACAGCTGGTTCTACGCACCGGAATCACGCGGCCAAGGGTTGTCAACTCAACAATTACTGCTGTTACAACAACAACACTCGTTGGTACGCATATAAAATTATTTTATAAAATTGCTCGTATTTTTTATTATTTTTGTTTGTAGACTTATAATAACAAAATGGAAATAACCTCTGATGTTGTGATATGAAATTACTTAAAACTAATATAAACTATGGATATTATGATTCCTTGGAGAGGTCTTTCAAACATTAACATTACGTTAAAACTGTCGAATTTGTCACAAAAATGCTATTATTTTCTTGCTACCTTTATTTTGTCATGCAATACATTAATAATATTCAACAAATAAGATTTAAACCACAAGTACGCTAAAACTATGTTCAAATCAGATAAATGCAAGATGTGATCAAAAATAATGGATATAAATGAAAATATGTACAAAATTGATGATCCTAACTATTGTAGTTAAGATGTAGTGGTATGGTCATGTCATGTATGCCACTGCATGTTTTTACATTTTTTAATACAATGAATCCGATCATTTTTAAGCATATAGTTTCTAAATTAATGAATGATAGTATGTACATATGAATGTAGGTATGTATTTACGCGTAGATTTAAGCTGATATGAACAAATAAAAACTACAGATTAATAATAAAAAAGCAATGAAATAATAATGCATGCATTTTATACCAACTAAAAAATAAAAACATTCATATAAACTTACCAATTAAGAAACCCATTTTACTATCTACCAAACTATTGACATGGTTGTTAGCGGGCAAAAGACTCTTTAGTGCATCCTTTAAACCATTAACTAGAACTTGTTTGGATTTTGGATGTGCCATAGGCACATCATACACCACACTATCGTTAGGAATTACAGGACCCTTATAGTCAGTAGCAATTAGTTGGGCATAACTATTTAGGTTTAACAACTTCATTTTGGAGGTAGCCATAAGACCACTTTTATCAGCTTGTAATTTGTCTACAAATGTTTCGGCTAGAACGCTTTCTAAATGTTTATTATCACATAGACCCAGCATGGTTAATGCCCACACATGATTAAGCCAATCAACATTTTTTGTAAAGTCTTGTTGTACTATGGTCTTCACAAGTTTTTGGCGAATATCTTCAATATTGGCTGGTTTGAAATTTAAAATAGCAGACGTTAAGAACAGAGCACTAAGATCTTGTGGCCGGCAAATTTCGCTATGTTTCAATGTCCATTGTGCTAAAGTTTCCAAAATGTCTGTAAACAAAAAAATTAAGTTTTTGTTAAACAAAAGCCACCTAATGTAATGTTTTAGGTAATTAAAACTTACCCAAATCTCTATATTTTAAAATACCCAAACTTGTTAATATAGACCCAACTACAGCCGATTTGTCGTTATTGTTTGATAGTGCAACTTGTACATCGGCACATACCTTGGCAGCCAAAACAGAATCTTGAAAGTTTAATGTAGCCATGGCAAAGAATATATCAGCACACTGTTTTAAGTCCAAAGGTTCAGTAACACTGCTGATATTAAAAGCCAAGGAGCGCAACAAAGGCGTGCTACGACGTTTACGAGCAGCCAACGTGCTCATAACTTTTACCATTTGTGGTAAGCTTATACTAGCTATTAATTTTGCCGCTTCATCATCGCCAGCTACACCCAACACCGTATTAAGATCATCAGTTCTGAAACCAGAAATACGTTTTGGATCATTCTCGTTACCATTACCGTTGCCATTTTTAACCGTACGCCCCAGCATTCGGCAGACTTTCAAAAAACGAGAGTCATTTTCAAATTCATTTAATTTTACACGATTTACTGTGCTCCATTCAGCCAGAATTGAAACAATTTTAAGAGCATGTTTACGGGTCAAAGGAGTATTGCTTTCGGCCACCGACAAAAGACCGTTGATTGTCTTTGCGTTATTGATACGTTCTTCAACATTGTCTTTTCCAGCAACAGCTGTTTTATTAGAAGTACCAGACGACGAATCATCTTTAAGATTTTCAAAGGCAGCAGCTATTAAAGAATCTGTAAAAAATGTAGGTAGGTCATCAATAAAATATTTGAACCAATCCGAATTATTTTTAACTTACTTTTTTGTTTCTTTTTGTTCTCTGCTTCCTGCATGCCTAAATCTTTTGTTTCTTTATCGGCATTTCCCGATGCAATTTGGTTAGAATTCGAAGAACTCGATGATGATGCCTCAACAGCAGACACATTGGATGATGACGCCTCAACAGCAGCCACATTGGATGATGATGCTCTCATGGCATAACCAGTGCTAAGTGTGGCCCTTCTGAACATCTGCGTGGCCGTGGTTGCGTAAAATCTCAAACCCAACATCTTTATATTGCTTTTGCCTTAAACAATTCCGAATTAACGCCGCTGGAATTGGTAGAAAAGTTTACATAACCTTTTTGTTTTGGTAAAAATCTTGACTTAATATCTAATATTTGTTAAAGTATTTAATCAATTTAATTTATTAAACTTGCTGGATTTTATGTTGTATTTCACTTGAAAATAAATTATATGCTTCTTGTTGTAGGTTTAATTGAAACTTTGAGTAAAAATTTACTTTTCTTAAATATTAAATAAAAATTCTCCACACGGGGTTGTTAAAAATGACGGCAGACAACTGGTTGGTTGTATAAAAAGAAATGTCAAATCGACATGTTTTAGATGGTCGATAATGCAGTGTTGTGTGAACAATGCTGTCACAACAAGTAGTATTTTATACGTTACTTTTAAAATTGAAAACAATCAAGATCTCCGTAACACTATATTTTTTTACTGTATTTGTCATCTGATATTGTATATCAGATGAAAGGTATTTTAAAATACATTCCAATGATGTCCACATTACTCAGATAATTTGAAACTATAAAGAATATTTACTATTTTATATAATGACTGTAAAGTCATATAACTCCAAACTAATAGAGCGGCGGCAAACGTTTTCATATTTTTTTTGTTTATAATAAGAGCTATCTACACACAGTAAATAATCTTTAAGTTTTATTTACGCAAGTAAATTACCAAGTGAGTATATAGGGAAGCAAAAGAAGTATGTATGTACTAAATACTAAATTCAAGTCTCCCGGGTATTTTTCCGATAATTTTAGTCATTGTGGAAAGATCACTAAATATATTATGAAATTTCGTAATCTCCTATAAAGTGGAATGCAATATTAATTAGTATTTTATTTAAAAAATTAACAAAATTGTTTCAACAAACAATTTTGTCTTTAATGTATTGATAATGCTGTTGTTTAAGACAGATACAATTATTATAACTGAACTAATGGCATATTTCTAGATAACTAGTGTATTCTCACGCGAACGAGTGGTACACGGGCGAGTACGTAAACAAATGAGTTTCTATAATACACTAGTATGACTTACGTTAGTTAGCTTGGTAATATTGAGTTGTTATATTGCATTATTGCCAAATTATTTAATTAGATATTTTATTTACGTTTTTCCATGTTATTATTCAATATTTTAATATTTTAGGGGCAACCCTAGAAACCAAAATAAAAACCGTTGTGTTTTATTTACAATACAAAAATAATTTATGTGAATTGAAATTGCTATGAATTTTTTAATTTTGTAATAAATTGAATGAAAAATGTTTCAATTTATCGCAATTAACATTGAAATTGGTTAAGGTAGTAGACAACAGTTTATGCTGTAGAAATATACGAAATAATATATAAAATATTGTTTTCTGATGAACACAAGCACTTATTCCTACTTGTCTGTTTTTGACAGTAGGACAATTGAAATTGCAATGTAGAAGCCATAAAAAAGATCGTCTTACGTTTTCACTCAAGAGAATTTACACTTGTGTTATAAAACCCCAAAAATAATTTTTGTACTCATTTGGGCGAAAAATTTGAGTCACTTGTTATCTAGAAACATGTCATAAAACTTATAACGGAAATTTATTTTTTTTTTTTATATATATATATCCTTAATTCTAAATAAAATATGCAAATATAAATTATTAATTCTTACATATAGTTATCGTTGTTTTTTTCATTTTCAAAATAACGGTTCTCATTAGAGAACTCTATTACCTCCAATTTCTATGTATGTATACGAATCCGATTAGATGGAACACAACTCTGCTTGCAATTTTATACAACCGTTTAAAAACAATTACTACTTTTAATAACAACCAAGTGCCTGCCAACTTCACTTGTAAAAAAATTTTTGATGGCGACAGCAATTTTTCGTCAATCATTTTAATTCTACAAATAGTTTTGCATTTTTGTAAATTTTATTTAATTTTTTTAAGATTACTTTTTGTTGCAACCTAAATATAGAATAAAAGTATTAAATACAAATTAATTAAAAGCAATTAACAACGAGAAAATCATAAAACGTGTGCAGTGAACCGAAACTACCGAAATTAAATCATCAAAAAACAGAAAAAAACTGCAATTTTTTCCTTCCTATCAGTTTTAACTTGTGTCATATATTCGATTGTGTGTGAAAAATTAAACGAAGCGAACGATAAATAAAATACCTACCAAGCAAAAAGAAATAAATTCCGTAACAGAGTTGAAAAACACTTTCAAAATAGGTGAAAAAATGGTAGACAAATTTATAAATATGTGGAAAGTGCGTGAATTGGCTGACAAAGTGTAAGTGAATAATAAACTGGAGTAACAATAATAATGTATTACATATTGGGAAACAAATTTAAAGTACTTTCATTTATGGAACGTTTTGTGGGATGAGGATAGTAAATCAAATTAACAAATATGTGTCATAAATTTGGTCAAGGTAACAAACGACTATATCAATAACTGCAGACAACATCGACAAGAACATAAACCACACTTACACACAAACTAAATAGTACAAGTCTCGCGACACAAGTGTGGAATTGAAAAGAAATAAAAAACAAAGCTCTTTTTAGTAATTTGTCTTTATTGGTGTTTTATATTTCGCATACATATGTATACAAATAATTATGTACAAGCTTTTTATCTTTTTATGTTATTTTTAATGTATGTATGTATGGTATGTTTAGCACACTTGCACTGAGTTTGTCTAGTTGTTGTAAATTGGGTGTTTTAGCCTTGCACTGCATGTAGTAGTAGTGTCCAACATCATCAGACATCAAACAAACAAACAAATACCTGTATGACCCAACAAGCTGTGATGAGAAAATAGTTAATTACTGGTTTTTGTTTTCCCACCTTGTTTATTTTAGTTTTGTATGTTTGTATGTAGGTATGTATTTGTGTACATATTACAATTGGATTTTTACTTTTCTCTAATGTTCAACGCGTGCAAATATCCAATCACTTGTTCTGTCCTACAGAAACAGCAGCAAGTATAAGCACACATGTACGTGAGTAACTTTCTAACCACCTGTTTCTTACAATATGCCATTTAAGGAATTTTACCATAAATTTCATATAAAATAGATGTTTAATAGAAAATTTCCTAACAATTGCCAATAAATCACTTGTACTGATTACACTTGTCGACAAATTAAGTAATCTAATTTTTTTTAATTAAGTAAAATGTTTACCACAATGAAAAAAGTTTCTTTCTAAAGAAGCAACGATGTTAAAGCAGTTGTAGTTCCGAAAGAAATTAGTATTATAAATTAAAAATGTTTCATAAATATAAAATCATCTTAAAAATGTATATTTTTATCTACATAAATTATTTGTAGGTATATTATAGCAGAAAATATAAAATACAATAAAATTAGTTCTTGCTTTAAAAAATTGTTAAAGCAGCGGTTTACCTTGAAATGTTGGATAAGTGTTATTGATCCCTCTCTTTCTTAGTGTATAGGTACCTATTTAAATAAAACAAGCATTTAACCATGTTATACATATACAATTAAACAAATCTTTTATTATACCATCTAATACAAAAATTAAGCAATTATTTTATATTTTTATAATATTCACATTACATGAAATCAGTGGTCGCTTCTTCTTTTGTTTCCAATTCATTTAAATTAGATACGGACAATTTTAACCAAAACTTACAATAGATACAGTGATCGGATTAAGTGATCACAACATTCCCACGACAGCCGGTTCTACGCACCGGAATGACCCGAGATCAATCGACCAAGTGCTCTCAACTCGGCAGCCACTGCTGTTACAACAACAACAACATACAGTGGTCGGCACTCGTGTTCTAATTTGTTTATTATTATGGTTTGATTATTTGTTTTTCAATTTCGTTTTGCAAGCATTTCGCATAAATACATAGTTTATTTTTTAATAAAATTTTGGAATCCTAATAAAATAACCAAAAATATGAATAAATAAAAATATCATCGATAAAGAAATACTGGGGGGTTACTCTCTATTGCGATGCGAAAGCAAATGCGATGCGATAAGCATACAAATTGTACGGTTATCGCATCGCATTTGCTTTCGCATCGCGATAGAGAGTAACCCCCCTGGTTTTTAAATTGTCAAAAACAATCTGTGAGAAATTCGATTATTTTAACCGATAAATTACAGGAGGGAATGTCTTTTGATGTTATGTACTAGGTAAAATTATTACTTTAAAATAATTAAAATTTCGGAGATTATGGTTTCATTCAGAGGTTTTTTCGAACCTAACATTACTTTAAAACTGTCGTATTTATCACAAAAACTCTCTTGTTGTCTTGGAAATAACGGAAAATGAGCTTCCCGATTTAAAAGGATTACTGCCGTTATTTTCATGTCAAATCCATTAATAATAAGCACAAAATAAAGCCTTAAACACAATAAGGCTTACATTTATATTGGGTATATGTCACCAATATACAACAGAGGAATAAAGTTTAATTTTTAATAAATTAAATCAAGTGCGTCCAAACGAATGTCGTTTCAAAATTTTTAAATTATTTAAAATAATGTATGTATCTAAAAATCCACTATGTTTCTATAAAAATAAGAGAATTTACTATTTAATACAAATAAAATGACAATTATTTGATTGTTACTACGCGTATTTTTTAAGAATTTTATTTAATACAAATGAACAACATTTCTAAGTATTTATAATGAATGTTATTGGATGCAAAGAACTCTTTATGATGTTGAAAGTCAATTTTGGATAAAAGTTGTGGGTTAATATGATTTTTGCTGTCTGGAATATCTTTCAATAATTGCTGCTGGAAAAATAATAGTTCAAACTTAAAAATATGGTTTGACTGAGGGCAATATGTTGAAATTGCTATTGCTTAAATCAGCGATCGGTACTCTTAGATACCAGGGGCAAAACTGGTTCGATTATTTACCTTTACACAACAATAATGTCAATAAAGTTCACAGAATTATCAAAAAAGAAGCAAAAATTAATATCTGGTTCGATAACAACTAATTTTATAATTCAGGGTCCATGTGCTTATCACCGCATTAAGTTCTTTAATTCTGAAACACAAATACCACCCTGAACATATAAGATTTTAGACTCTTTGGAACACACTTGAACACATTTATGTTGAAAGAAGTTGCTGGCATGTTTTAAACTACTATAAAAAATAATTAGCGTCTGACCAAAATCGATTACATAATTACGAAACCGAACGAAACCATCTGTCACTTTCGATTGGAGTGGTATTTTGTGACAGGGAGTGTAACTTATTTTAAAATACAATAATGCGTTTTTCTATTATTTTTTAAATAACTTTGTAACTAGAATCTGTACTATATGATGCAATATACTTGCTCTTTCATAAAGCACTTGAAAAAATAAGAACTCTTTATTTCTAGAAGTGTTTGCTAGATAAGATTTTATATTATGACATCAAGCTTAATTTAATTTATATAATGCATATTGTATGTAAGTAAAAAACAGATCAAAAACACAAATATTACTAGTATTATTCTAAAAAATATTGTAAAATGTGTCAAACAGCACAACACCATGACGTGTCTTTTAAACAAGATAAATAAATCATTAAATGCTTTTGAAAATGTATAAAAAAAATTTTTCTGTCATATAATAATAAAATTAAAACAACAATAACAGTAATAAAATAATATTAATAATAAATTAATAATAAAAAGGCAAAGTGTAAATAAGAAAATAAAACTTTGAAATGAAAAAAATATTGCAAAACTCTAAGTATCTACATTTTTATTAGTTGATAAAAGGAAAACATTAAACAAATTGATAAATATTTTTTTCCTCTACTATTTATTGAAACTAATCAAGTTATTTTTAAACAAATACAAATGCGCCTGATTTGATATACTATTAAAAACTCATCATATAAAAGTCACAAAACACTAAATTATAATTCCTGCATTTAAAATAATGTCAAAAAAGAACTTAAATATTTATAAATAACAACTCGTATAATTACCAGCAGCACTCTAATTTATGTTTTAAATATTAAACAAAAATGATCGAAATGGTTGGTTGTTTTAAAAAATTCAGTTACGGAAATAAACTGTATTTTATTTCCGCCACGCTAGGATGATTTAAGCGGGAAGCGTAGGGGGAGTTGTTTATTTTATAAAACCGCTTGTGTTATTGGTTTTTAGTGTTGCTTTTGTTTCAAGTTTGTTTTCTTTTATTTGTCTTTCTTTTTCATTTTTCGTTCATTATTTATTACGTTAATAATTGGGATAAGGTTTTTCAATTGTTGTCTACAAACTCATGTATTGGAAATGTGTAATTTGTTAAATACTCGTCAAACTTATTAAACTACAAAATACAAACATACAAATATTTACATACATATGTACCTATGCAAATTAACTTAATATATATAGTTGATTCAGAAAGTGAGTGCCACCTTACATTTATAAAAATTTTCTATCTGGTAATTAAAATCCTTTGAGATTTTAATTCAAAATACATATGTATATTATCCATGCCTGCGGTAGCCTTATTGAAACCACTAAATAAAAATTTGTTCAATATTTAAGGCACATAAATTTAACACAATAAGCAAATGTCCTTAATATTCACTTAAAAAAATACAACGTAATATTTTGCAGCAAGAATAAGTCTAAAATGTCATAGAAACTGTAGCACAAAATGTCAAATCATTTTGTTAACGGTTGTTGCTAAAATAGTTAATAAATTAAAAAAGGTATGAAAATTTCATCAAAGCGAAAAGAAACCACGGAATCAAAACGTAAAATAACAATAAATTTACGAAAATAAGCCAAAATGCGGACTCCCTCAGGGAAATAAAGAAAAATCCTAAGGTACCGGCAACGAAAATAACAAAAATGATTAATACCAAGTTCAACAAAAGCGTTTATCCAAATATAGTACGAAAATTGCCTCATGAATCTGAGTACAACAGTCGTGTTTATCGTAAGAAACCCTATATCAGCAAAGTAAACAAGATCAAACGATTTAAATACGCCAAAGAACATCGAAATAAATCGACCGATTTTTGAAACTGAGTGGTTTTTATGCATGAGAGCGCATATCCGTAAAAACCACTCTGTTCCAAAAGTCGTTCATTAATATACATATGTATATGGAAACGATGGAAGAGTATAGTGTAGAGAAAAGCAAATGAGGAGTTTAAAGAAAAAAATTCGTGTCCAACTTTTAAACATGGGGAGGCAGAGTTATAGTGTGAGGATGTATAAGCGCTTCTCGAGTTGGAAATTAACATATAATCGATGGCATAATGGATCACAGGAATTATGTATATTGACATTTTAAAAACTTATCTCCATCTCATCATGCATAAAATGGATATTGCAGAAAACTTCATATTTACAAAAGACAATGACCCCAAAAACACGACTCATAATACTAAGTTATGGTTATTGTATAACACTCTAAAATGTATCACCCGATATTAATTCTATTAAAAATTTGTTGGACCATTTAAACAGAAAACTTAGAGAGGGAGAGAGCGAGAAAAAAGAAATAGGACTAATCTAACAATAGCTTTACAGGTAAAATGGAATAAAATTTCACTCTTGGTGACCCAAAACTTGTGGATTCTATTCCCAGAAGACTAGAAGCCCTAATTTAGAATAAGGGCTCCCATACAAAATAGTAAAATTTTGGTTCTATGCGATTTTTATTGCAAAAAATTCAAAATGAGCTGTCACGTTTTGGAGTTAAAAACTGAACTATTTCTAGTTATACGTTGTGAGTTTTAATTAATTAAAATATTTGTTTATGTTTTTGTATTAGTTTTAAATATTACTAAAGAACCGCTCAAAATGTGGTGTCAACCATGGTGAAATTAAATACTTTTGTGCACAGTATAGTTAGCTTTAAATATGTACTTTCAAATTTAATTGATTGGGTGAGCACTCACTTTCTGAATCAACTGTATATTATATTTATTTTATTTTAGTTTTGATTGTTACTATTGTTGTAGTTGTTGTGGTTTTATTGTTATTGTTTGTTTCAAGTGTGAGAAACATCAATTTAATGGTATTGCACAGTGAAATTTATATATTTACATAGTATACATGCCTATACTCGTACATATTTATACTACATATGTATGTATATACAAACAAAATACATATTATCTACAATTGTGTAGGAAGTTATTCGGTAAATAGTAGAAGTTAACAATATGAACACGTATTTTCAAAAAGTATAAAATGAAAGTAAGTTAATGGGTTTTGCAAGAATTCAGTCATAATTGACGTAAACTTTATTTAGATATTATACTTATCTTTAATAAATATAATGGTTTGAAGAAAGTTCTTTAATTTTGTGAATTTATTTGCACTTTTTGTTTAATTCTTCAAAATTGCTGATAAAAGAATTTACAAAACTGAAATGCTGTGTGTAAGGCAATAGTTGTATTTCAATTCTTTTCAATACACTTACGAGTAGGTATATTATGTTAGAATTTTTGCTTTAAAAATCTTGGACATTAATTTTAAACTAATCTAATCTAATTTTCAGCAAAATTCAATTGATTAGGCTATTATTGTTGTATATCATACATAGATATCGAATCAATGTTAATAAACTGACTTCGGTTGACTGTTGAATATAGCGTATTCATTTGACGATTAAATAAAGTGATGATTTGAGATGTGCCTCGCTTGGCATAACCGGACCTACAAATAGCACACCGCCGGCGGATATGAACAGCATTCTTCATCTGATACTTATTGAGAAGTATACGATGGGAATAGCCACAAGCAAGTTACTCAGTTACGCAAGTTATTGAGCCCTAGGAAAATAGGCTATAGAAATCATTTACGATGATGGGTTTCGATGACGTCTAGCTTTTGGATTTTGAATTATTGAAAATAACAGATTGTCTACGATTTTTCAGGTAGGAGCGCACCCAATTAAGAAAGTTACCTGTGAAACCAATACTATCCGGAATTAATATCCGAACAAAATATGTGTTCGGACAAAGTTTTTTATATGAACTTTGACGCCTCTCTTTTTAAGAGAGAGAAAATATTCATATGCAAAAAAAAAACTTTGTCCGAACAAATACTTTGTTCGGAAGGTTAGGTTAGGTAGAAAGGCTCGTGTGAAGTCAGCCTCACACCCTCACCCAGAGACCAATACGGTCCATTGTGACGCCTTTTGTTCGGAAAGAATCGGTGAATCTATATTTAGTTCTACAATTTCAAGTAATAATGTCGTGAAATTCCATGAAAAATTTTTTTATTAAAAATTTTGGGTTTTTTTAATGAAAATACTGTATTTAGATATCATGCCGAATTCCAATCATATGTATGTAGATTTATGAAAATCTTGTTTACTATACATACATATATTATTGATGAATGAAATAAAATATATTAGAAATTAAAAATAAAATACAAATAATATTGGACATGTAACTACACCTATTATTATATTGCTTTATATTTGTATATATATATCTGTTATAAAAATTAAAAAACAATATTTATAAATTACAACATAATTAACTCATATTCATATATACATATGTACATATGTATGTATCTAATCTCACAGCCTATTTGAAAGCAAGTTTTTATTATATGTATATGTAAATATTTTGTTTGCAGCACCAATGTGGTCATGAATTATACAGAAATCGAGGGCAAAGTAAGAGAGGCAACCAACGATGATCCCTGGGGTCCAACAGGCCCTTTAATGCAGGAATTAGCTCATGCAACGTTTTCCTATGAAACATTTCCCGAAGTCATGTCAATGTTATGGAAACGTATGTTGACAGACAACACAACCAACTGGCGTAGAACGTATAAGGTAATTTTATTTTAATATTTATATTAGTATTTTTTTTTTTTCTTTTTTTTTGTTAGCAAATGTGTAATTTCGTTTTATATACAGAGTTTACTATTGCTAAATTATCTGGTACGTAATGGTTCTGAACGAGTGGTCACTTCGTCAAGAGAGCACATTTACGATTTGCGTTCATTGGAGAATTACACCTTTACAGATGAAGGTGGCAAGGATCAGGGCATTAATGTTAGACATAAGGTATTTGGTTTTTGAAAGATTAAGTACTTATTTATGTATGTATGTATATTTAAAAAAAAAAACGTTTTTTTTAAAGGTTAGAGAACTTATAGACTTTATACAAGATGATGACCGTTTACGTGAGGAACGTAAAAAAGCCAAAAAGAATAAAGATAAATATATTGGCATGAGCAGTGATGCTATGGGCATGCGCAGTGGCGGTGGCGGCTATAGTGGCGGTGGTGGTGGCGGTTACAATGATGGCGGCTGGAGAACTTCGCGTAGTGATCATGGCGATAATTGGTGTAAGTTAAACAAATACCAGAATATTACAAAGATTTTTATTATTATTCTACTAACATCAATTCTTTCACAGATTCAGATTCACGTTCGGCAGATCGCTATGAAGACGATGATGCTCAATATGAGGGTGAAAAAGAATTTTCCGATAGTGATTCACCGAGTCCTAGGTATAAGGAGCAAAGTATAATATGTATTGTTAGTTTTAATACGTATATATTATTGAAAATTTCAGAAGAAACTATCGTTACAATGATCGTGCCAGTCCTGCTGATATTGCCACGGAAGTCAAGCCAGCGGGCAATTTAAACATGAACATACGTCCCAAATCAGCATCTTCAACAACATCGGCCAGCATGTCAACGGTTCCAGTTACAAAGCAACCAACCCAACACAAACCGCCAGTGGGCAGTAAAAAAATTGATATGGGTGCTGCTGCTAACTTTGGCAAACAATCGGCGGCTGTATCATCGAATGCGGCCGGCATACACTCACCCACCCATCGCGACAAACCCGGTGAAAGCAATGCTGATTTAATAGGTTATTCCCCCATCAATAACAATAATACCATGGGCATATCATTGTCACACGAAAGCAATAATACAAATACTACAACCACCAACGCAAATAACAATAATGCACTCGATGATCTATTTAAAACCTGTTCGCCAAAGAGTGAAAAGACTCTAAATAGTGCTGCTATCATTAATGATGATACTGATGATTTCAATCCAAGAGCAGTTGAGCAGCAGCAAAATGAATTTGGCGATTTTGCCTCGGCATTCGGTGGTGTATCAGCGGAGCTTCCATCGGCTAGCCTATCAACCATTACTTCCCCAGTAAACGATGATTTTGCTGATTTCTCTGCATTCCAAGGTAGTTCCAGTACTAGCAATAGTGCAGCCTTAGCATCTAGTATGGGTGGCTTGGGGGGTAATTTGTTGACAACAGCCACACCGGCCAATGATGCTTTTGATTTATTTAATTCATCTTCAGTTGCTGTTAATTCCACAAATGCAACAACTAATTTGGGTGCTACCATATCAACAGATCTTCTGGCTGGTCTAGGGGATCTATCGATACATCAAAGTATGCCAATGGGTAAGTTTTATCAATTGTTTGTTATTATATATTCCATTCTATTTTATTCTAGTTGTTTAAGCTTAATTTTCAGTAATTTGTTAAAATTAACAATAATGCAATGCTTTTGTTTTTAAAAAGACAAGTGTAATATACATAAAATATATACTTTGTTTAAGAAACATACAGAAACATTTACAACTAAAATCAAATTTCTAGGCTGTATAAAGAAAATGTGGTAAATTATAAATAGAAACGATTTTTTTTAGTCTTTTGAGTTTATTATTGTATTGTTGTAATTAACAAAATTTGACACAAACATTTAAAATGTATAAAATGCATTTAAATGTGAAAGAACGAAAGAAATACGATAGAGTGCATGTAAATTAAACATAAGAAACGTTTTCAATATGATAAGTAGTGTTTGAAAGTTAAACAATAAATAAGTATACAAATAATACAAGTATTTACGTAGACTTTGTAAAACAATACAAATGTTTTATAATGATTAAAGAAAAAACAATACAAACATTCATTTAATGGAAACAAATGCCAATTGGAATCCTTCCATTTTTCACTTTCAGCCGATGATGATGGCAACGGTGATGGTAAATTCCCCGAAAACATAAGCCTTGAATTACATAATATCATACAACAATTGAACACAATTAGCACTATACAATCTGGCCAGGAAGTGCTGAAAGTTAAGGAAATTTTACAATTACTATGGATGAAAGATTGCCTACCAGGTTTTACAACAGCCGAAAAAATCTGTAATTTGGATAAGGACAAAGTGCAGTGGCATTTAATAGCCACTAATGAATATGCAGATCTATTGCAAGCTGTGATACAATTATTAACCACTGAATGGCCGGGACAAGTGTTGGACAAGCAGGAAATGTTTATTTTCAATATATTCAAAGTTGATTACAATTTCGATTTTATTATGGAATCCTGGTCGTGTTTAATGCACAAATTACCCAATTCTCCCCACAGCATAATGACAATCTTCGAATTTCTTTTGGTAGATGACAATTTTTTGTCGATAACCTTTTTGCAAATATGCAAGGAAAAGTCGCGTCTTTTGCAACAATTTAAAACAACAGTTAACACTTTGCCCGAACCTGCATTGGAACAGTTTAACATAAGGGTCAAGGAGTTTATACAGTTTCTAATCTCTTTACCAAGCCGCTTAGCTAATGCAGTAATGGGTCAAGTTAAGGATATCTTCAAGGTCAACAATTATGCCAAAACTTTAATGCAACATTTACTCAAAACCCTGTGGTTTTTGATACACTGTGATGACCAGGAACAAGACTATTTCGATTTGAAATTTCTCTCAGATCTATTAAGCCGTTTAGTGTTAGACTTTTGCAGCAATCCAGAAATAGATTCAGATCTTTACAAGTTTTTAGAAATTTTACAAGAACTGTGTCACTACCCAACAGCCCAAAATCAAATACAAGAAATGTTTCATTTAATGGATGATAATAACACCTCTATATATCGACTAGCCCTATGTATGCTTAAGGGCCCTCTAGATGTTCATAAACTCTTGGGGAGTTGTGTTAAAAACAATGAACTCTGGCAATTTTGCTTCCTATACAAATTAGGTATGCAAAGAATACCTGACGAAGATCCAGCTTTAATTACATTAGCAAGCTACATTTCCTCAGTAGATGCTGCCTTGTTGAAGCAACTATTTGAGAATCTGCTAAATGTTTGGGCCAAACGTATATGTTTGCAGAAATTATCCCAAAAAGAGCATTTAAATCTATCAAAACTTTTAATAATAACAGCAAAATATTATTATTTGGATGATGCAAATTACAGCACAGAGAATCAAGATTTAAAACGTTTGTTACATCAGGGTCTGCGTCATCATTTAGAATGTTCAGATTCTCTGCAACGTCATATTGGCATGAAAACGGTAGAACTTATATTTAATTTTATAGCGGTGCCAAATTCTCAAGAAATGGAACAATTGAAATTTGATTATAGCGGGATTTTAGAAACTCCCAAAGGAAACACACTAAAACAAATTGATAAGTTGGCTAAAACCATACAATTACCAAAGGATAACCCTGAAAACAGAGATAGCAAACATTTAGAGTCATTATTGGAAACTTTTATGAGCCTGAAAACCAGTGATGCTGTAATTACAAACTCTAATAAGGTCTTACTTGCAAAAAAGTTTATCAAAGACAACGACATGGACAATTTCGAAATAACCCCTCCTCCCTCAAAATCTCCCAAAATGGAATTAGATTCAGATGATGATGATGACTTAAAGCCCTACAGTATGTCAAATGACACCGAACAAATTTTGGATAAAAGTCCCAAATTTCTACTGGACTTGTTGGCTACACTTTCAACTAAATGTGAAAACTATGAAAATTTTGAGGCAGCATTATCAACAGCAGAAACTCTAATTCGCTCACAATTGCCCAAATCGGATGCACGTTTAGCAGTAAATTTAATGCAATTGTTTCTATCGCTCGATATGCAGTTTTATTATGAAAACTTTGAGGAAACTAAATTTAAATGTTGTGTTGCCATCTGTGCAACTCATCCAGCAGAATGTGCCGAATATATATGCCGACAATTTCACACAGACAATTCTTGTTACAATGCCAATTTACGCATTTTAATGTTACAAATTTTAGCGGCAGCCGTAAAGGAATTAACAGGAGCGGTAGAAATGGAGACCCCAACGGAAGATTCTATTGCAGCCGCTACTAATCATACACATTTGCGTAAATTCCAATTTGACAATGAACAACAAAAACGCTTAGCTATAGCCCAACAGACTATACGCTTGAGACTGCGTGATAAAACTAAAAGATATTTTACCAAAAGTAAAAAATCCCACAGTCTCAAAACAAATCGCTTTCATCCAGTAGTGGGCACGTTTTTCTTTTCTCTAGTTCGTGGTGAGCGCACCAAACAAATGCTGTACGTTAAATATGATCGTATAGCTCATGACATTGATACAATGCTGTTGGTCAATTTCCTGCACACACTTTCCATTATCGTTATGGGAGCTCAAAATTGTCCCATACTTCCAACCATGGCAAGAGAGATTTTCGATTTGTGTTCCTTTGTGCGCTTTAGTTCAGAAGCACGAGTACGTTTATCTTGCCTAGAACTTTTGGGGATTACCTTAGTAACCACACCAGAGTATGTATTGATTGAACAATTCAATGATCGTCTTTTGGAGTTGAGATATTGGCTGGAAGATTTCATTAAATCACCTTTAGTTGGAGGCGAATCATCAGAGGAATGTCGTGAGCTGGCTTCACAAATTTTAAGCACCTGTTACAAAATAATGAATCCCGCAGATATGGAAGAGTAAAGTGCTTTTGTGTTTTTAAAACTTAATAAATACTTAAAAAAAAGTTTTATCCAAAAAGTTTGTAATAAATTTTCAATTTGAGTATTTAAAAAATAGGTTTTATAAGTGTATTTTTAATTTTAGGTATTTTGTTGAAAGGAAAATCTTACTTTATGCAAAAGGAAATAGGAATTACAAAAAGCTTAAAATGAGGACACATTTTTGAACTTATATGGTATTTCATTTAGCAGAGACTGAAAATAACAGGCCCACTTTAACTTTGGTGGTTAATTGACACCATTTACAATTTCAAATTTGGTTTTTGTATTATATCACTGAGAAAGTGATTTATAAAAGAACATTTAAGGTTAGTGGTTGAGAGAAACACAAAATCAAATAACGGAAGTAATCAAGATGAGGTTATAACTATTATTTTCGAACTTTAAAAATAAATGGCAAAAGTTCGTTTGATTCATATCAATGATTATGCCTGACTATAAAAATTATAAATAATTGTAGGTAAAATTTTAAATTTCACATAAAATCGAAAACTTTACAAAAAAAAAATACATAATTAAAAAAAAAAACATAAATTTTGCAAACAAAACAAAATCCACAATTTTGCAAGAAATTTTAAATTTTACAAATTATAAATTAAAAAAAATTAAGAATTCATTAAGTCCACAATTGAAATTTAAAAAGTATTCGTGTTATTTGTAAATAAAAGAATGTTAACAGTTATATGGTGTTCAGACATGCATTTTTTAATTGAAGAGAGCCTTCTAAGTGTTGGAAAGAAAAAAATAACAGATTTTTTTTAAATGCAAATGATATAAAAATATTATCTGATTTAAAATGTAAAATGTATTCTTTTGTTTCTAGTGAGGTTGAATGCCTTTTTGAAATTGTTTACGTTTGATTTTAGTTTATAATCAATAAAAACGTTTAAAAAGCACATTATCGATATGTTTTTTATTTAAAAATTTTACATTCGTAAACGTCAACAATTTGTTAAACGTCAACATCCGCGGTTTTAATTAGTTGACGTTTTCCCTAGTGCACTGTATTTGGTTCTAATATTATAATTTTCAGCCTAAAAATATTCTTTATAATTTAAAAGCGAAACAACTGCCATTTTAGTTATTACTTGTCATAGGGTTGTATTTTTAATTTTAGCAATTATTAGAACAATTAACTCTTAATGAAGCAATTACCTTAATTGAAATTTTGTATGTTAATTAAAAAATTTCAATTAAAAATGCATGTCTGAACACCATATTATTATGGCTAGCCATAATTGAAATAGTTTATCTTTAACCAATGCATAAAAAACAACAAAAACCCAAACCATGTAAACATAAATCATTTAATAACAGTTATTTTGAGTGATTTATTTTTAAAAACAAATTATAAATCAGAATTTTGATTTTTAATCATATGGACGAGTTATATTCGATATCTGCTATAGAGTAATGCAGGGCAAAATTTAAATATGATAATAGCGTAAATAAATTGCAATGAGACAACATTTCAAGAATAAGTATGAAATAAGAAGGACTGTGCAAGAAAATAAACACGCATTTTCTATTTGGTTGCTAAGATGCTTCAGTGGTGTATGCATTTGACTGCAGCATATTATCAACAGAAGGACACGTCAACTATATTTCCAATTTTTTTAACATTACAAACTTTTTGCATTGTTTTTATCTATTATGATTTACCCTTCCACCTCTTAGACCCATCAACAACTGGGTCGAAGCCAGACATATCGAAAGACTCATTCGCATTTGTTATCTACAACAATCAAATAAAAATTATAAAAATGTCCTAAAATATTTAGCTACCACAAGGTACATATACGGAAATTGGTAACTTTCCTTGCAATTATTCTGTCCCAGTTCATACTTAATTGGAGACCAATGGTGAGCTTAAGAATTAGATGAGAATATATTAATTAATTTACTGGGTCTGTCAAGACCAATGTGGATTATATAAATTAGAAGACAATAAACAGAAAATAGTTCAGCAGAAAAACAAAACTGAAATAATTTGCTGCAGTTATACTATGTGATATTATTTGCTATCGCAGTCAACAGCAGCATTTAATTTCAAAAAATTTACTTCGGCTTCCATCACACTAGATAAGTTTTTCAGTTTTATGCTCTTGCTGAGTTTAAGTACCTATACTGTAAATGTTTCAATAGAAAAAGCAATACACAAACCTCATTCCAGTCGGTTAGGAAACAATGTTTTTCCAGGACAAACAGATCCTGGTGATACTTGGCCATTAACCCAACCATTACATTCTGCTGTTCGATCGCTAACCACGATACATCCGAACGATTATCCGAAGTTAACACAATTGTATCTAGCGCAGACATTCCATACACCTGGTAGTTAATCCAACCATTAGATTCTGATGTTGGATCGCTGTACTCGATCCTGCCAATTAACACAATGCCATCTAGGACTACAGTGAATTAATTCAAATGCAATAAGGTCTGAGCGAACAACGATCTTAGCTAATTGATATCTTCTTTCCAGATATACAGAATCTACATCAGCTCGAATATAGATATACATACATACATAATTATTCGATATTATAGAAGCAAATTGAAAAGTTACCGCTATTTTTTCTTTTTAAAAGAAGGAGGCATATAGAAATCGAAAGTAGTGGAATTTGCCAGCACTCATCTAATTCTCAATAGGCTCAGTATCATGGTGTAACTATACAAGGTGAGTGCAAATCGGCAATAAATACAACACAATACAGAAACAACAGGCAATTTGTTTGTGTAAAATAGTGTATTACTGTCAAAAAGTCAAAAACACTTGAAAAAGTATTACTTTTGGCATAAGTAAATTGTAAACAAAGTCAGTCAGCTGTGCTACTGCACTCACCTTGTTAGTTAGTAGTTACCAAGAATGATAAAATAAAGATTACGCCAACGCGCGTAAAATTTTAAAATGTTCTGCGCATTTAGGCCCTGTGGCGTCACACATTCTGTGTTTCTATTGGCTAATTTTTTCTCACTTGTTTTTTTTACTCATGTTTTGCTTGCATTTGCTCACTGCACTCTTCATGTTTATATTTTTTGTTGTTTTGTTTTTGTTTGTTTTTCTTTTTTACACAGATTTTATTTTAGAACTCTCAGAGACTTCAATTGCAAGGTTGCCAACTATCACATAAAACATAAATTTTTCGCAAGAAATTTTAATTCTAACACATGAAACATTATTGGTAACCCTTAAAATGGCCATACTACGTCACATAACGGGAAATCATGCGCATGGCGTAATCTTTATTTTATCATTCTTGGTAGTTACACCATGCTCAGTATCAGGTTGATGTAGCTTTAATGGTTAGCGCATTTGATCATTAAGCATGAGTTGGTATTTGTAGCTGGTTCGATTCCAGCCATTGCCACTCAAACAACATCAGTTTCTGATAATTATTAGTTTTCTTTTCTATCCATCATAACTAATATTTATCACAGCTCCCTCCTTCGGTGGCATAGCATTCAAACGCCACCACAGTAAAATATTTAATTAAAGGCTACAAAATCAAGCTTTAACATTAATGCGCCCACTCACAACCAGAGGCGTTGAAAATCTGCACTAAAAACAAGCAATATGCGCAATTGCAGAGTTGTGATATAAAAAGCTTTCTTCTTTCACCACCTTTACTTCTTCAACTATCCCCTTTCCAAAGAAAGTAACGCAAATATATACATATAGGTATATTAATTGCCTGAGTGTTACTTAACTTTAAGAAAAATTCCCAGTTTAAATATACAAATATAAACAGGATGGCAAATTTGACAATTGAATTTGAATACGTTTGAAAATGAATACTACAGTGAGTTATTTTAGTTTTTGCACAGGTTTTCCATATGATATGTACATAATCACCCCTATTCTGAGTTTCGCCGCATTCAGTTACGCTACGATCGAAAATTGGTATTCCAAACAAAAACTGAATCGAAAGAACAAGAAGAAGACAACAATGTTTACAAAACCAATTTGTTACTATGAAATGTGGAATAGAAACAACGAAATGAGCAAGTTTGTTACTATTTTAATAAACAAAAGTCACAACAAACAATAAAAATAGGAAATTAAAAAAATTTGTGCGATTAATAAGGAGAAACAATAAAAATAAAATAATTCAAAAGACTTGTGAATTAATAATAATAAAAAGGTAATAATTTTTGTTTGCAAAATATTTAAGTTTTAAGAATCCTGTCAAGCCGAAGGTGGTATTTTTAATTTTTGTATTTGAAGGAGAAATGGAATCCATAGCAGTGGCTTTATTGGTGGAAGAGGAGAACAACGTGACTTAGAACACAGAGGTAAGGCTTGAAAAGAAAATACCTGAACTTCCTCCTTGGATCGTTTATGGTAGCCGCAAGCTACTTGCCAGCTTTTCGCATTGCTCTGATGTCGTTGTTTTTGACCTGGAAAAATAAATAAATAGGGTGCTTTCCTGTTTGTAGTGACAGTAATTCAAAACTCCTTCGTTCTACCATTACACATTTGTTTAACCATGTTCTTTGTTGCTGCATATCAGCACTTTTTAAACATTTTATACTTACATTTTTATTTATTTATTCATTTATTAGTAATATTAAGCCTTCTCGGCCAAAATAAAAATATATTACATAGTAATAACAAACTACCTGAAATTTAAATTAAATTAAACACTTTTTAAGTTTATAAAAAGAGTAATCGAAAAAATTCCGTTGCTAAAATATAAGCGTAGAAAAACGTAACTACGATCGTAATACAGAATACCTACAATCGAAAGAAACGTAGCGGAATCGAAACTCTGAATACCAGATTTGCCAAACGGAGAAAATTTCGATTCGAATCGAAAGGCAGAATAGGGGAGATTTTAATCAAACATATTTTGAATAGTTGAAATTCTTAAAAAGCATACAGCTTTACCTAAAGTACATTTCTGGCGGTATGCATACATTTATTAAAGATTTCATTGAGAGCAACGTTTCAAGACAATTGTAAAAAGTTATTTTATCCTAAAGATGTTATTTAAAATAAATAGAAACAATACTATAATAAATATATGTACATATTTATGCATAATACCATCAAGGAACGCATAGTTACATTAACTCGAAAACAATCCTGCATGTATTGGTGTATATGTATATTGTTTTTCAAACATATTCCCATAGCTTACATTTCTAACAATGAAGTTATGTCTCTATGTCTCTTTTCTTGGTAAACAGTTTTTTATTTTATGTAAATTACATATTAATTGTTTTTATTATTATTAGTGAAAATTTAATTTACACGAAGCAATTCTTTAAGCTAAGGTGATTACGTTTTTGACAACGGGGCGAGGAGAAGATAAGACGAGTACACACTTCATTATACATACTTGCAATTCGTGTTACTCTCTTATTCGTATTACATATGTGTATACAAATGTGTTTACACTATCAAATAACAATAAGAGCCATTTAAGAAATAAGAATTATGCTGTGTGAACACAGCGAAAATTGTAAATTATGAAAATTCTATCAATTTTTTTAATAAGAATTGCTTTGTGTAAATTAGCACTTTGTGATATTAAGCTTATAAATATACTTATATAAAAATAATACATAAAAATTAGCATTGGCTGCCAGGGCCATCAGCTGATTTGTTTTTAAATTCATTTACTTGCACTTTAATTTTGTTTTATTGATAAATACATATTTACAACATTTATTTTTGATTGATTGATTTATTAATTTATTTATTTTTGCTTATACCAAATACAAACAAACAAACAAAAAAGCATTTCTCAACATACCGGGAATAGTACCACCGCGGACCCATTAGGTAAACTTGAACATAATAAATGCTTCAAACCAAAAGCGCACGTAATTTTGATTTATAACAAAGGAAAGACTCCATCCATCCAGCACACTCTAAAATATCACTATGTAATTAGTTTTAAAAAAGAGTCTTTCCTTTATTAAGAAACAAACAAATGAATAAAAACTTTCCTTTTTAATGCTTTAGCACAACCAAACACTGCTGTTTAAAGCTTTAGTCCAATAGTTTGCTATATTGTTATGTACATACATATGTATTTTAGCTTCTTTTCAAATTGTAATTGCAAATTCACTTCATTTTGCCTACATACTACTGTTATGCAAACGTATAATTTTTATTTTTTCAATATTTCTTCTTAGTCCTGTTTCACACTCTTCAGTTTTAGCTAACCACCAATTCTCTTTTGAACTTGTCATTTCATTCATACACGTCAATTCAATTTTCGTACTTTTCATGCAAATCAACATGCATGAAAAAAAAAAACAAAAGGAAATAAGAAAATTGAATAGTACGGTGAAGTTTGTACCCCTTTTATTCTCTTTTACCTTCTCATCCAAAAATACTTGCCTTGACGAGTCAGAATTGAATAGTGTGAAAGCGGACTTACTTATAGAGGGTTTTCTGGAATGTTTGTTTTATTTAAAATTTTTTTGTATGATTTCTTTCTACTATTTTTAGACAATATACTTCCACCAATTGCCACACCGGGCAATAATCTATTACAACCCGTAAGTGCTAACTATAATAATTCACAACAATCGTCATTGACCACCGCCGATGAAAATGCATCAACTAATAACAATAATAGTGCGTCAACACAAGTAGGTGCTACCTGGGCAGATAACTTGAAAGCGGGCAACTTGAAACTTGATCTGGATAATTTGCTATCGGGCAAAGCGAATAAAACGAATGCAGCGGCACCCTCTATGAATGCGCTAAAAGTGCAAACGCCTAATGTAACACAACAAATCACAAATTCCCAACAAGTGCCACTGTCCATACAAACGCCTGCGATGGGCAATTTTGCTGCATTTGGTGCCCAAACGACTACGCCACGCATTTCTCCCGGTTTGGTCGGTGGCGCCCCCACATTTTTCAATACAACATCACCAAACATTCCATCACAGCCACAACAACAGCAGCAACCATCACAATTTGCTAATTTTAATCAAATGAGTAACATGATGCAACCGCAAAAGGGATTTGTTAGCAATAATAACAACAATAATAATAACAATAATTTGCAATCCTTCGATTTATTTCAATGATATCTAATGGCTTAAATTTGTTTTCTTTTTATTATTTTTAATTAATAATTTCTTTTTGTATTAATTTAAATTTCAAATGCAAAAAATATTATAATTATTATTGTTTTTTCATGTATTTTTTTTTATAATATAAATTTTACTTTAAAATTCCTCCTTTTTTTGCAATCTTTGTTCCCAACACTTTATTTAGCAAATATATAATTTACAATTACAAACAAAAAATATACTACATATATATACATACATACATATTATGAATGAATTAATATGATTTACATACATATATTAGTATTAATATACAAAAGAAAATGATTTTTTAAACACAATTTTGTTTTTTTTAAATAATTTTTAGAATTCGATTTCATTTAATGACAGGTTTTCCCAGTTAGGTAAAGAACTAATTTGTTTTCTTTAATAGCAATTGCTGTTAAAGATTAAAGATGATTATTAATACATATCGAGCCATAACCGCCGAAAAAATGTATCCCACAAACTCAAAATTTTACAGGGGAAGGTTTTTTTTAAATAAAATCAGTTTGAATAAAGCCATTATTTTAAAATTTATAATGTAAATATTGTTTTGTGTAATACATTTAATTTTAATAATTTTAAATGATGTTGAACTATCGATTTCGATAAAAAAAACAACAATCGGTTATGGTGTGGGATACATTATTTTGGCGGTAATGGATCGATATGTATATGGTTTTTAAGTACCTAATAGCTAATATTATCTTTAGATTGAAATCCTCTAAATTTGTGCTCAGGATAAGTAAAAAAGTCACCTTCATTTAATTTGATCGTGCGAGTTATTTGTGAAACAATTGCAAGAGACCCAAGCTATTAATTTTGTAACAATTGTTGTTTTATATTTTAGTTTCAAACAAAAATTCCATAAAATTATCGTGGTTTCGTCTTTGGCTGAGGTAGTTCAGTTGTGTCAACTTACTAGGGTCAAACCTTAAGTAAAAATTATTACGATTATATCCCTTTTGGGGTAATATTAATATCTTGTGTATATGATTAATTACTGACAGGTGGTAATTCGGTGGACGAACTCGGCTTTCACGGGATACCAGCACTCGGTTGAACGGATCAATAGTAGTCGTTTCTTCCGCAGTACACAGGATCGACTTAAGTACTAACTAAATAATACAATTACCTTTAAACTATATTTCGTAATCTAGATAGACTGACAGCGTAACCACAGTGCGAAAACAAACAACCGAAGTTTTTGTGCCGAAACTATCAACGGAAGTTGTAATGCCAAAACTCACGACCGATGTCACAGTGCCAAAACAAACAACCGAAGTTGTTGTGCCGAAACTATCAACCGAAGTTGTTACAATTTGTTTTATATTTTTACTAAAATACAACCACAATATGTATTTTTACGAAAGTTTGCAATTTCAAAATGGTCAAAAATTGAAGCTCTAGAAAGTTGAAATTTTATTATAAATTTTTAATTAAGCATGAAAATTTGCAAGTTTCAATTTTTAAGAAGTCAGACTTTGTAGAAAAGTAACGACAAATCAATTTAAAAATGTTGGTCTGAGTCAGTGGTTGCTAATTCAGCTACACCGGAAGTTGTTTCTCCAGGAAGGTACAGTTAATACCAGCAGACCTGTTACAAAAACTAGCATTTATTGGAACGTTAGTAGTATTTCAAACTTTCAACGCAATAAGACCTGCTTAAATTCAGCATAGCAACATATTCAAAATCCAACAAAATCATAAAAGAAAAAATCAAAAACTGTGGGTCGAATTATTCATTCCGTTCTGCGATTGCGGAAAGAAATTATTTGTGCGGAAGCATAATTTAAAATTATTCATTCCGTAGCTACGGTATTTTTTCCTTTTTACGGTATCATCTCTACACAGACAGTATTGCGGCATGCCGCAGTAACAAATAATTACAATTTACATGTCGATCGATATTTCTTTCCGCTTAGTTTTCCTTTCCGTGCGGAATCAATAATACCAATTTTAAATGAATTGCTTCGACTGACCGCGTCAGTAAATATGTAACATCACATAGTAAAACTACATACAGCCAATAGTTTTATTTTTGTTTTGTTTGGCTTGAGCTGCGCTGTTGCTTGTTCACTAAAAATTTTTTTTGTTAGTCATTGGAAATATAATCGTTTATTGTGCTGGAAAAAAATGTAAGCTAAGCAGAAATTTGTGTGCTTTTTCTAATTTGTAGTCAGCAATTCAAACGGGTTCCTATAAAAAGCAAGAATGCAGAACAGCATGGTGAAATTTATGAAACTGAAGTTTTACTGTAATTGAAAATAAAAAATTAAACATATCGAGTATTTTATATTGTACAAAATGCAAAAAATCTGTGACTTGTTCAATTTGAAATAAAAACATTTCCTTTAACATTGAGAAAAACATACATAAATAAAATTTGATTTTCCAATTAAGCATACCTGTTATAAACCTGTTGTAAGTTTTTATGAATAAGGGGGTTATAATATAAGCACTTGAGAATATAATTTTCAAGTTGAATTTCATTAAACAGCAATTGAAAATGAGATTATCACGGTGATTTTAAATCACGAACGATTTTGAAATCACGGGAGGATTGGTGTTCTGAAAATCACGAGATTTTTAATTTTTAGTAGAGATTTTAATTCTTCTAAATCACGAACTAACAGCTGATTTTCTTTGTGTTGACTATTAAAAAGTAAAAATGTAAACAAATCTAAAAAAATGGTCCGCAAAAATAAAACGTCTTACTAAATTTGTAAATTTTAAGTTTTTTTTTTTTGTGTAAAATAGTTAGTTTTATTTCAAAAACAAATAAAGAACAAATGATTTTAAGTGTATGTGATAATTTTATTACAAGAATTCAATGAAAAATGCTTAAAAAACTCTAAGTGATTTGAAATCGTTAGGCTGTTAGATGACCGGTTTTAAATCACGAGATTTCAATAATTTTTGTGCACAGAACACCTTTTCAGTGATTTCAAATCACTTTACGAAAAATGATTTTCAGAACAATCAAAATCACTACTAAAAATTAAAAATCTCGTGATTTTCAGAACACCAAAATATTCCTCCCGTGATTTCAAAATCGTTCGTGATTTAAAATCACCGTGATTTCAGAACATGCCTGTATATGTACATACCTATCTATGTATGTGTATGTAGTTATATTAATGATTTAAACAATTTTATTAAAGAAACTAAATAATTTCATGCTGTAATGAAAAAATAACATAATTTGATTTGATTTTTTTAAACTAAATTAATAAATTATTTACCCCAGGACCATAAGAAACAAACAAAAAAAAAACAATCTTTCCATTTAAAGCAGTGGTCCTCACTAGTATTGTTCAGAATACGAAGATTTTCGGCTATTTACATGTACACAACACGATCGCAAACAATACTCACAACAAGAGCGTAAAAATACTAATATTTCATTCAGTTGTTAGTCAACATTCAACAAAGCAGGTCTATGCCGCATGTTTGTTCTTTATTCAGCTAATTTTTGTTGTTGTTTTCAGTACACTGAGAAGCAGCGATCACATAAATGTATACATTTTTGTAATTGAGGTTTATTTAAACATTACATGTTATTTCTTTCCGTGTAGTGCCACCCATACATATGTAATTACCAAATCCTCTCTTTTTGAGGACCACTGATTTAAAGTTTTCTATTTACTCTCACCTTGTGAAAAAACTAAATTGTATTCTCTTCTCAAGTGGTGAGTATAAAAGGTATAATTCCGTAAAAAGAAGTAAAAAACTTTCCATAAATAGACACAAAAAATACATGACAATGTTAAAACATTTGATGTAGTTTATAAGCTGTTTTTTTTTTTAATTAAAATTGTAGAATTTTCGTTAGTTCGTTTACAGAATTTGTACGAAAGTCCATAAAAATTCGCACTTCTCGATTTGTAAAAACATTCTGCTACAAAAACTTCACATAATTTAAGGCGCAATTTACATTTATTATTAAAATACAAAAATCATGTTAGAATTAGTTAATTTTAATTGCAGCGCTGGTAAAAGTAGACATGAAATGTTTTTAAAATTAAATTATGTATTAATTTCATATGTATAAGCATTTTATTTATTTGACCTTTACTTAATTTACAAGGATACTATAGGTTTTTAAAACCATTTAACAAACATATTTGAATTTATCCTGAATTTTTCTTAAAGATTAATACAAATAAGATTGAAAATCAAGTCATACGTACTTATGTATACATATATAATTTAATGCGCAGGCAATTAAAAGTATAAATACATACATACATACATTTTAAATGATTGTAAAATACGCCAAGAAAAAGTTTTAATCCAATGATTTATTTTAATAATGAAACATACATAAATATTTTAGTAATAATAACTATATTAATCCATCCCTTTATTTATGTGAGTACAATATATTTACATTTAAAAGTTTAACATATAATTAATATTAAATACTAATAAAAAGAAAATTTAAAACAATATTATTATGTAGTCATTTGTAATTAATTAGTAAGTTAATTAAATTAATTATAATACAATAATTGTAGTTATGTATGTTTATAAATCAAGGTTGTAAATGTGTTTTTTTTTTAATTTTGTTTCATTAATTTACTCTACTCTTGTGCAGTTTTAAAGAAATTTATTAAAACAAAACTGGTAATTAATAAATATTTACATATATATTTAATAATAAAATAAAAAGATATATCACCCTATTCTGAATATTATACTAAAAATAAATAAGAACTTTGTATTAGACATTCGTTTAAGTATTTCCTTTGAAAATTATTTTATAACAAATGAATATCTCATATACATACATATTTTATTTAAAGAAATGGGTTAAGGCGAAACACAAAATGTTTTTTATGCATTACTACATAATGATATCGAATGCAGTAAACTGAAAGAGAAAATTACGAATGCAGTTATTGGGCCCAGGAATATATTAGAGCATTATTGACATCAAATCCGGTGGCATAACTATTTTAATATAATATTTGTGTAACAAAAATTTCGATTGAATAGTCTTAAAAAATACTATTTAATTTATTAATATTTAAGAAAAACTAAAATTTAACATTTTAGTTTTTTGGAGGGTAGAAGCAACTCCACCAAATATGGTGAATAATGTCACGTTTGTCATTCCGTGTAACACTTGAGTCCATTCAGGAAATAGAGGAAGAGATAGAGATGAAAGACAGAAAAAAGAAATCGTGTCTAGTAGTAAGGGTCTGTACATAGATGATAGAAAGTTACCCCAGTCAATTAATCGACCATTTAATGGCCACCATAAGTGATGTTTGTAATCAATTGCGGTAGCCAGTAACTGTTCTTAATCAATGCCTCAATACGCACCAACTTAACATACGATAGTTCAGAGAGTCTATTATAGGAACGATATCCTTGAAACCTAGTACGTAAATTGTCCAATGATGAATAATGGCATAGAAGGTGAAAAGTAGTTTCTAATATGATTGTTGAATTTACAGTGTGCAGTAATCACCAACAACAATTTGGAAGCGTTGTGATTTGAGCAAGCACGCTGTACGTTATTTAGCCTTGGCCATATCAGTCTTGTGATTACGCAAGTGGGTTCATGCTCCCATCTTGTCTGAGCGAGCTCAAAGTAAAAATCCCTAATTTGCTGCTTACACGTGGATAACAGAATTCCGCGCCTTCGTCAAATCTTTTGTAACACAGTTACCTATAATTATGTCTCAAAGTGCAATCGTAGAATATCTCGGCATCCTATTTGTGTATAACATTGGGAAATATTCATCTGAGACAACAAAGTATATGTTTTTTTTTTTTTTTTTTTTTTTAAATATAATGTCTTTATTTACAAGTCTTACAGGCTAAAAGGTACAGAGTTATGAGAATTTACTTACATAAGTATTACAACAATTTAAATCTATTAATTGAAAAAATAAGCTATTAATAAAACAGTCTTGAGGAAAAATTTGTTCAAAAACCTCTTACAAACTTTGAGAACGTTATAATGAAATTTGATAAAAACTGCCACTAATAAGATTCTTTCTGCAAAAGATTCTTAGTGATGGTTTGCTAAATTTCTTATTGTTTCATAATTAGACAATCTGCATTTATTATTAAATGACAGCGTCAGATCATTGACAAACTTGAGTATCTTTTTATAATTGAATCTATTGTGCAGTAAGTCGGTGGGGTATCTAGGAGGTATGTATTATTTTTAAATTTTTGTTCCGAATAATTTGAAGCTTCTTCGTATGGGATTTGGCAGCTTTGTGAAACCAGACTTGACAACAATAGGTTAGTATCGGCCGAATGCACATATTATAAAGCAATAATTTATTTTTCTGGTTGAGTTTAGACCTCCTGTTAAGTATGGGGAACAGAGCGCGACCACACTTTATAGCTTTACCACAGATGTAATTAACGTGTTGTTTAAACAAAATTTTTTTATCTAAGACTAAACCTAGGTATTTAATATCATCCTTAATAGGAATGACATTACCACGAGCGTACAATATTTTTGTAGGAATACGTTTAGGCGATTTATTGTATGGAAATATAATAGCTTGCGTTTTATTATCATTAACTTTAATTTTCCATTTGTCAAAATATTTTTGGCTTGTGGTAAGGTTCTCCTGCATCCTCTTGACAATTGCATTTGTGACTTTACCAGAGCATATGAAAGCACTGTCGTCAGCATAAAATGCTGCTACTTGATTCCTACGGAGAGGAATATCGGACGTGTATAAACAGTACAGTATGGGAGATAACACTGAACCCTGAGGCAATCCTGCTGGAATAGTTTTTTCGCTAGAAAATTCGCCGTCAACAAAGACAACAAAAAAGCGATTTTTTAGAAAACTTTTAATTGTTAACTGCAAATAAATTGGGAAATTTAAAGAATTGAGCTTGAATATCATTCCATCATGCCAGATAGTATCAAAAGCTTTTTCGATATCAAGGAAAGTAATGCCAGTGCTCTTGCGATTCCTTTTGTTTTTGTCTATAATATTCAATACTCGTTTTAATTGGTGTACGGTGGAGTGTTCCTTACGGAATCCGAATTGTTGGTGGTTAATCAAACTATATTGGTCAGTAAAATCTATTAATCTTTTTAGAATTATTTTTTCGAAGACTTTGTCCAGTAAACTCAAAATGCTTATTGGCCTGTAACTGGAAGGTAATTTCGGATCCTTGCCTTTTTTTGGGATAGGGATTACTTTCGATTTTTTGAAAGTCTCGGGAAAATAGCCGTATTTTAGACAACAGTTAAATAATTTACTAAGTATTTCATAAAAACTATCTGGCATATTTTTTAAAATAATGCTACTTATACCATCTAGACCTGGAGCTTTATTATTTTTTAATAACATAATAAATGTTTTAACTTCAGAGAAATCTGTGAGATCAATGTTACTATTACTACAAGAAACGTTATCAAGATAATTAACATAATTCGATACAGGTGTGTCTAAAGGAGATGGGTTATTACAGGTTAGAGTATGAGACTTGCAGAAAGTCTCGGCTATTGCATTAGCTTTTTCTGTTCCGGATTTTAGAATTGCGCCACTTATATTCAGGTCGGAAAAAGATGAGTTCCTTCCCTTTAAAGCTCTTGATAATTTCCAGAATTTTTTGGATCCTGTAGGAAGCTTTGAGATAAATCTTGACCATGACTCATTTCTGTCCTTATTGAGATGGAAATTAATTAGACTATTCAACTGCCTTAATATACTATTTAAATGGGCCCTGTAATTTGGATCCCTACATCTCTGAAGTTTACGATTGAATTTGTTACGTTGAGCAATAAGCATCTTAGATGTATCCGAAATTTCTCTTTGCCATGGGTTCTTGCTATCTGTTGGAACCATTCTGAACGCATCCTTAACAATTATAATTAGTCTATCTAATAGTGAATCTATGTTATTAGGCGCAAAATCAGATTGGTGAAGATTTTGACGTATAATTTCGCACTCTACCCAGAGTTTAATTGCTGGCCAGTCTGCGCGGTTATACAAAGGAACTGAAATTAGTTTATTTTCAACCTGACCGTAAATGGTACAGGTTATTGGAACATGGTCTGATTGTAGAATATTTGGATGCGATTCTAAATTTGAAAAGGGGATACTGGAGTTGGATAACAAAATATCTATTGTAGAGGGTTGTACGTATGTTGAATTTAGTCCGAAACGAGTAAATGAGAATGGGAAATATATATAATAATTGGAAAGCAGACAATGTCTGTAAAGCTCATTACCGGCTGAGTTATTTGAAACACAATTCCAATGAGTGTGTCGTGCATTGAAATCACCAAAAATGAAATACTCACAAGATTGGTTTGTAAGAAGATCCAAGTCTTTCTTGAAGTCCGGGGAGTAATTTGGGCTGTAAGCTGCAGTAAAAACTAATGGACGTCTATTAATTGTGACCTGAACGGAAATATTTTCTATACTACATGTGTTAATTTTAGGTAATAACTTATGAACTATGTTACTTTTTACTGCTATGAGAACTCCTCCGCCGTGGGTTAGCCGGTCTTCACGGTAAATTTTGTAGCCTCCTAATTGAAGTTTGTGGTGTGCGTCTAAAAACGTTTCGTTTAGCAGAAGGATGTCGATCTTTTTGTCGAGAATAACTTTTTCGAGCTGGGAAGCTGCTGACTCGGTTGTTATGCATTGAGCGTTCCAGTGCATAACCTGAACATTTTGTACAACAAAGGTTTTATATGACATGTTGGAGCATCATACCTAAAACTCTCAGTTTGTCAAACTTGGTTTGACATTTTTCCAATGCATCAACTGCATTAAAAAATATTTCCAATAGTTTATCATTGGTTAAGTCATCGGTGTTGTCATTAGCTTTACCTCTAGACACAAAAGAGAAGAGCTTTTTTTGTTGGGGGAGTGTGTTTTCAGCAGTAACAGTCTGCTCTTGTCTGGCAAGTTGTGGGAAATCTCCATCTTCTAGTACAAAGTTAGAACTACGATTCCTTATGGCTGAGTTGGATTTGGAGGTTAAACGTTGCCGAATTTCAAGATATTCTTGACGGCACGGGCATCTGGGGTCATCTGCCCTGTGGTTTACGAATTTATAATTATTCTTTAAACAGTTGTGGCATTTGTAAACCACATTTTTACCGGGGCAACTTTTATTTAAAGAACAATTGCCGGATTCATGATTTCCAGCGCAGGCGGCGCATATTTGCACTCTATTGCAGTTTTTGGCACCATGCCCATACATTGAACACTTGGTACACTGTGTAGGACCTTTATTGCCTTTGTATGGCTTTCTCCAATAAATAGCAATTTGGGAAAAGTATTTTATTTTCAAGACCTCACTCTTTGAGATGTGTTGTCTGTCAAATTCTACCAGATAAAGAGTATCGTCCTCGTTCGATCTTTTTGTCACAATTTCTTTTACGCTTACGGGCGTAATGTTATGGGCTTTTTTAAATTCGTCCATTATAGTATCACACGCTTGTCTTGGAAGACCAAATAAAACCATCTTAAAGATTTTACTGTCTTTTAACTCGTGAGTGTAAAAATGCATTTGTCTTTCTTTAAGTACCTGTATCGCCTCATTAAACAGTTCGATCGTGCTAGACATTATTTTTGTGCCTATTGACATTCTTTTATACATATAGTTATCACCAAATAAACCCAGTACTTTGCTGAAACTTACGTTGGAGTCCACAATAATTGGTGGAATTCTTTCCGTTTTTAGAGTGTCAACTTCTTCATCATTGGACAGTAGATGAAATCTGTTGTTCGAGTTTATCCCGTCATTTAACTTGGGTACCTTATGCTTAGGGTCATTACCCCAAAATTTCTTACGCTTTTGAGCATTCATAAACGCTAACAAAAATTTTATTTAATTAAAATTTGTATTATTTTCTGCGAGCAAAAATTTCACGTTGTTTTCAGTTTAGGGCAGAGTTGCCAGATGAACAAAGTATATGTAGGTATATGTTCTTGAACCATAATCAGGCGGTTGTTAAAACTTTGTCGTAAATAATGCGTGCCTGTTTTATAGCAACACCATTCTGCTTTGCATTACGATTTGAATATTTTATTACACGATAGGTTTGAAAACCATCATCGTTCATTCTGGGAAACCCGGTGAACGTATTATTTTCTTTGTAAGTTCCTGGTTTCTTTTAAAAATATTTTGCTTATTTTTGTTTACGATCTTATATCGTAATTATGGACCTTATATCGTTTATTTAAAATACTTTTTGCTAGCTTTAGATTTTTCGGAATTGTTGAACCCGACAATATTGGATTTTGAAGGAATTTTTGCAAGACTTTTTAATTTATTAGGTTGGCGAAGAATTAATCCTTCAAATTGCCAGGTTATCCCACGTTCGATTTAAGTAAGTCCCAAGTCGACCTATATTTTTATATAGGAAGCTGGAACGCTTAAATATCGCAAGTTTTTCCACCACCCAGAGCTGAATTACGCTTCTTGATTTTTCATTGCTCAGCACTTTTATTGGCCCAATCAGGGGTGTCATAGAAACCAATATTGTCAGAATTGGTTTTAAAACCGACAAGAAAAAATGCTTTGGTGTCATAGGGCACTGCTACACGTTCAATAAATATAGAGATATTTCTAGTATCACTACTTGAATTAAAAACACCAGGTTTAAAAAAAATCTATACTGTGGCCGGATTGTATTGAACAATGCTTTATTTAGAATATATGTATGTAAATATGTAAAGCTATTCACATCACATTTTGAAAATGCTGAAATTTCAATAAAAATTCAAAGAATAATTTGGCTCAATTCATATAAAATTTAATATCTCTTTCCTATTAATTTGCCCATGGTTTCCAAATAAATGAAATGGAAAAGAGACTGTGAAGTACATAATTAAAATATGCAATTAATTGAAAACTTGAAAACGTTTTTGACAAGGGAGTAGCGCCGCCTGTAGCCTATCCAAGGAGTTACTACAAATATAGTTTTTATAAATGTTAATTATTTTTTTTATATATTGTTAACATTAATTGGGGTTTGGCTAATTTTAATTATTTAAGTTGATTTAGTTATTTTATTATTAGTTTTGTAAAATATTACTTAAAATTGTATCCAGTTGTGTTTAAATGTTTGTATTAATTTTATGTCCGCACAAACAAGTGCAATATTCAATAAATTAAACAAATAAGTATTGATATATGCAGCATTTGTAGTTTTATTTCGAATTACTAACTCAAGTTTCACTAAATAGAACCCAGCAAAAAATTAATGTAGTTCAGGGTTTAAAGCTTCTCCAAATTCATATAAATTTAATTTGTATATTTCACTTTAATTAAAAGTGTTTTTAAATGCAATCGCTAGCTCAGCTTTCCTAAAAGGGAAATCTATCGCTGCTCTAGCTTTCCTAAAAGGGAAATATTTTTAGTGATTGTTCCACATTTGAAAATTTGTATATTTCACTTTAATTAAAAGTGTTTTTAAATGCAATTATTTGTTCAATCTATCGCTAGCTCAGCTTTCCTAAAAGGGAAATCTATCGCTGCTCAAGCTTTGAACTTAATGGCAAAAATAAATAATTATTGGAAGTCAAAGTTAAAATTGTATTTATTGGGGGATTTAATTGAAGCTTTAGTTCAGGAGTGCCCAAGCCCTATACTCTTGGTGCTCTTTTGTATTTGTAAAAACTCTTAGCTATAGGCTGTGTGTTTTGTATGCTCATTACAGCACTCAGCACTAGCAATACGAAATACACAAACAACTTTGCCTTATTTGTTTTTTGTCGTACTTCACTCTATACACGCAAGCGCAAAGCAACACTTTCGTATGCTCTACTGGTAAACATTGGTGACTGCGATCGTCAATGTAGATTTTTGCCCCTATTGCCGTTCTCAACTCAACTAAGTTTGGTCGTCTGTCAGTCAACCCGACTTTAACTCTACATTAACTCTACTACATATAAGTTGTAAATGGCAATACCGATTTATGAAAGACGACCAAATTATTAAAAAAGTTGTGAACCGTAATAGGGGCATTTGTTTTTGTTTAACGTATGATACCGTTTAAAAAAGTGTGTTGTTTCTTTGTATGTATTGGCTTTTACAACAAAAAATACTGAATAAAAATTAGTTTTTATTTAAATGTATTGGCGTTTGCTCTTTCATAAGCAACCTTTGGGCACTCCTGCTTTAGTTTGTATGTAATGTGGTAAAAAGTATAAACGTTTGAATCGAATTATATATTAATCGCCAAGGCCTTCACTTTCCTAGTAGGGGTTGAAAATCACGATCCCAGAACAATTTGTCACAAAATTTGAGTGATGTTCCCACAAACTGCTGGTTCCTTTTGGCGTTTTTTTTTTCAAAGATTTTCGATTTTTTTACAACTCTGATGCAAGTCAAGCATTAGAAAGTTGTAACAAATTTTTAATTTGTAACACTATACATATTTAGTTTAAAAAATGTATTTATTTTAATAGTTTTTTTTTATTATGTAATATTTGTTAATGTTTATTCTAAAAACTAACATGTAAATGCTTAGCGATACGAAAAATTATAAAGCCAACATATACCGCACATTTTTTAAAAAAGTAGTTGTAATTCAATAGTAAAATGTTTGTTTGTAGTTTTGTATTGTAAGTGGGGGGTTGGGGGATAAACTTAAATCTAAGTAAAAATTTAAAAAAACAAAGAAAATTAATTGCATTAATTTAGAAAAACAATTATTCGTTCTTGTTTTTATTCTTCTTCTTTTTCTTCTTCTTCTTGGATTCACCATCACCATTTTCTTCTGCTTCAGCAGGTGGGGCAACTTCCTCCGAATTAGTCTCTTCTGCTTGGGCTGCTGTGCCATTGCCATTAGTTTCATCTAACTTGCGTTTCTTATTCTTCTTGTCCTTCTTCTTTTTATTAGCTGATTGGGTTTCTTTAGGTTGTTCTTTAGCAGCAGTTTCGATGGCCTCTTTCATTACTTCGATATTTTTGCGAGGAATTTCACCTGATTCGTAGAACTTCAATCGTTCTTCGACCTGTTGTTTAAGAGTGTCACCGAATACGGATGTAGGCTGTTCCAAGAAACAATCAATACGAGAAGCAATGGAACATTTGTTGGCCAAGAAACGTGAGATACGACCCTTATTTTTCAAACCAGCGCGACCAATGAACGATGAATGGTAGAGCAGACCATATTTGGGTGTATTGGAACGAGTTTTAAGGGCACGGAATAGAGCCTTTTCGGCACCCAAAATTTGTACAGTGGAAGCTGGATATTTAGCCAAATTTGTTAAACTGCCAGCGTGAGATATCAAGCGAGCACCAACCTGATCTCCAATTAATGACTGTAGATTAGGAGCCACACATTCCATTTTATTGTGCAAATACGTGCCCAATTTTTTACGATATTCAGAGAGTTTTACCACACGTTCAGCAAACATTTCAATGTTCATAAGATCTACGATTGAAATATCCATTCCCATTGACATTTTGGCAGCATCAATAATAGCTTGTGCCTTGGCCGAATCCATAACAATTTCTTCCAATTCTTCGAGTTTATCTTGTGTCAAAGTTTTACGATCCTTAATAAATTTAGCAGATTTAGCAAACATATAATTGTCAGGTACAATTTTGACCAACTCTGGGAAGTGGTAGGAGTACCATTCTCTGATACGCATAGAGAATGTGTTAACATCTTTATCCAATTGATCCAAGAGCGCAATGGACTGAATGATCATGTTATCGGAACGATGAACATTAAACTTAACCTTGGCACGAGAATAACTGTGACCCAAACCTAATTGAGCAATACCAGCTGATTTATCGGTGAAACCTTAAAAAGAAGAAAGTAATTTCATATTTTAGATCTTTAGAAAACATTTACCTAAATATCAATAAGGTTTTCTAAACCAACTAGGTAATTAGTTAATGAAACCGAATTTCTATAAAATCATATGGAATTTAAAAAACTAATATGTATGTAGTTTAATAGAAATTGTTTGAAATTCGTATACATATGTATATGCAATAGTAAATATGTATGTATGTATGTATATGCATACTTAATTATTATATGTTATGGCATTATCACAATAGGCCCTACGCATCATAAACTTTGTAGTAATTTATTTTTTTAAACCTGTTTATTTTTTATTTAAAAACAACTCACCTTTAACTAATTTATGAAAATGGAAACGAACACCACGAATAATTTCAGGAACAACACCCGTTTGACTACACTGTACACCAATGGCTTCAGTAATGGCCGCACCTAATTTGGCATCAGCAATACCCAAAGTACACTTCTTCTTCTTCAGTTTTGCAAAGAAATCATCCAAAAATACTACCAAATCTTGGGGCACAATACCTTCGGAAATAGCATTGATATTTTCCAAAGCAGAAATGGCTGTCTTAAAGGGAGCAAAGCCAGCCAATTTAACCAGCGCACTGAATTTGGCCAAATCAGTAACAGAAGACTCCACTTGTGGCAAAAACATGGAAATCTCTTCGAACTCCTTGACGGAGAACAAAGCGAACCCAGCCGCATGTTCGTATAAAACGTATAGTTGAGACTGTAATTAAAACAATATTCGTAATTTAGAATATAAGGAGGGTAAGGGCAATGGTACTCCATTTTTATAGGTTATACTTTGTTTACAAATTTATTGTTTTTTTTTCATACGCATATCGCTTTTAATAAAGTTTTCTTTACTTACCATATTTTTTTATAAAATACGTCTGATTTTTAATTGAAAATTTATTTTATTTCTTTTACACTCCACTATCAGCTACAATTTTATTCCACGTGCGCGTTTAAAAAGAAATATTCAATATGACACAAACCTCGTTGTTTTCAGGTGTCAACTATGCAATCTAGTTTATACAGTAACTGTCAAACCGCAATACACTTTGAAAAATAAAAAACGTGAAGAAACTATAAAGCTATGTGTCCACGAAGGTAAGACATTACAACGTTGTGCTATCAATGTACTGACATTGAAAAATTTTTAGCAAAAGGTAAATTGTCAGTTTACACGACTGTAAGAAAACTAACAATTTCATTTGCACACAATTGTCACACAATGAATTTATCTGTCAACCGAAATTGTCAGTTTACACGGTTGTCAGATTGTTGTGTGGCATTGTCAAATTCGTTTTGCAGCTCTGTGTGTGTGTTTAAAAATTTTTTAATGTACACTTTAATTTAATTCTTTAATTTTCTTCCACTTTTTTGAAAAAATTTTTTTAATGCACACTTTAATTTAATTCTTTAATTTTCTTCCACTTTTTTCAAAAATTTTATCAATGCACACTTGTTTGTTTATTATTTATGTATATACAGAGTTGCATTTAGAAATAATTTCTATGACAATGCTGCCATTGGCAGATGCATAAACTTTGCACATATGACAATGAAAAGTGTTTGTCAATTGTCTTAAATGACAATGACAAAAATGTGTGTTTACACGATTGTTAGATGTCTGAAAATATTTTTGTCTTCCAATGTACTGAAAATGCTTTTTCTTACAACGTTGGAAGACACGGTTGTTAGACATTTTCTGCACATTTTTCGGACAACGTTGTAATATCTGACCATCGTGGACACATAACTTAATACAAATACAGCCCAACCATGAATAAAAATACCGCGAGAGTTTTTTCCCTTTTCCCATTTTCCTATTCAAATTCAAAGTTAAAAAAATAAAAAGTGAAAAAACTCCCGCGGATTTTTTATTTATGATTGGGCTGATAGCTGTGCTGCTTAACCAATACAAAAATAAACATCATAGTATGTGATTGCCCACCTCTGTTCTAAACCCATAAAAACTGTGTGTTCTTTGTGAAAAAGTGGAAATATCTTAAAGGAATCTAGAGTGTATGATGAATATACCATTATTATACTTGAAGTTTCTAAAAAAATAATATTTATATTTTTAAATCAATAGGTCTTGACTAGCCATTATAGACACAAATTTTTTAATATTCTTCTTTTTAAAATGGTGGTCTTTTTGTTTGATGGCAGACTTAATTGTGCGAACAAATGTTGTAACAACGTTGTTCGAACAAGATATCAACATCTGCGAGAGCTGTCCACACAAGTCAAAGGAATTACTTCTTTAATTCTTCACATCTTTCCTCTTTAGACTTTTTCCATTTATTGAAAACGGTAAAGCTTTTAAAACATTTCTCAATTGTGAAAGCTTCTAAAAGTGTTCATTCAGTATAAAAGTATTCAAACCAATATTGCTTTGTTACTCTTATTCGGTCTTAAAAGTTAATACCATATTCAGACGGGCACTGAAATTCGTGTTTCGCTCTCTCATTCGTGATTCGCACCCCAATCATAATTGAATCAACCTGTTTCGCCATACAAAATTTTGAAAGCGAAACATCTTGTTTCAGTTTGAAACTACTACCCAAACACGAATATTTTACTTTCTTCTCTAATTTGATAACAAATTATCTCTAGTTTATCTGAACTAGCTGTCAAAATAAAATGTAAACAAAAAACTAAAAAGGTAAAAATAAGAATTGTCAAAAATAATAAAAGTGAAAAAAATAAATATATAAATAAATAATAAAAGTGGAAAAAGTACAGTAGAATGGAGACTACTACTTACGTTTTCATGTACATAAAAAAAAACTGTCAAAATGAAACACGAATATGCCGTGTGAACGGGATGATTCACAAACGTAATTCAATAAACGAAAAAAGTGTTTCATATTGCCGTCTGAACATGGTATAAGCTTCTAATTGAAATATTTTATATTTTACAGTGTAATTTTTTATATCGGTTTCTCACATTTTATTTATACAGTACATGTTACATTGCCATACCACATCATATGACTAAACATGTGTTGTACTGTTAAAAAATGGAGGAAATTTTGGTCGGGTAAATTGCGAATTGAATGCAATCAAGGTGCAATGATAAATTGCCACATAAACGTCAAATCAATAAAAGTGCGAAACAATAAAAAGGAAAAAACTTTCAAGCAGAAGACAACAAAGAAAGATAAAGAAGAAGTAGTTTTTCTTCACCAAGGTGGAAGTGCTAGACAATATATTTTTTTCGTTAAAATTCTCATAGTCACCGCGTTTTTTCATTTTAATAAAAATTAATATTTATGTTGAAGAAGACGAAATCAGGTTTAATTAGTCGTAAAATTTAATCTTCCAAAAAGTGTTTTGAACGAGAAATTGTATGTGTTTTTGTGGAGATTTTACTGTTTCATTTTTAAAAAGAAAAACACACAAATTAATAAATTCGTCACATCAGCTAAAAATAAAATTACCGTCTACTACACCATCTTGATCATCATCGTCCCCACCACTACCACAATTAGTTGTAGGTCTGCGTTTTTGTTGTTTGGTTTCTGTCTTATAGTCTCTCAGTCAGTCATTCTTATAGTCGTCAAGACATTGCAGTGTATTTAATTCTTATTCTACGAAATTGCAAACATTTTGTAGGAGAAGAACAGACCAAATATAAATCTTGAAAGATTTACATATTTTTTTTCTCTTGGATTGTTTTATCGAAATTTGTTTAAAACACAGCAACACAATGGAGTTTTTGTTGTAAGTAAGATTTGACAAATTTTAAATCAAATATAAAATTAATAAAAGAAATAAAATGTAATAGAAATTCGTTAATTTTTGTTTTTGTTCATTTATTTGTTTTCTCTTTTCGAGATTATTCCATAATTCCATTTAGAAAGTGCAGCAACCTTCCCTATATTTCCTTTTTAGTTTTTTTTGTTTACTTTTTTTACCTTACTCGTTTCTATTGGTCAAAATTGCCAGATTATTATTTTCCGAAATGTGTAATTGAGCTAGTGGGGAAAGTATTCCCGGGAATCGAGAAAGAAAAATTTTATTTCCTGGAAATTTTATTGAAACTGAAAACCTAAGTAAAATGTTATTTTTAACGCTTTATTTTATAAAATTTTATCAATTTATTAAAAAATAAAATCCCGAAAATTCCCAAATGCCAAATTTAATTTTTTTTTTATACAATATGAATATATTTTTGAAACAATTTATGAGGTAGCCTATAACAAAATAGGATTAGAACATGTAAAGCGAGTAATTTTCTGTATAGCTCCAACCTTGCAACTGTATCGCAAAACGCTACAAGAAAGAGTGCAAGAATGTTCCAAACCATCAACAATATTCACCATAGAGCTGATTTGAATGGTGAAAGAACCTGAAGGATACCAATAATACTTGAAAGAAATTTGTGTAACATTTTGTATCGATAACGATGTTTATACGATTTGTCAAATTTTTTGGATCCCTTATATGGAATCTATACAGATTATGTAACGATCATTATAAAATATGCATTTTACTGTATTTAAGTCTTATGGTGAATTTCATATTTCAATGTCGATATTTCCATCTTAATAACGATATAATTTAGAGTTTTTTTTTTTTGGTATTCCAGTTACCTTCACAGAATCCATTAGTAAAATTTTTTACTTACATATAACTGATCGATGAAACATTTCAGTTTGATATCAATATATATAAGATATTTACAAAGATTAATTTGTTTTTCGTAAGTGGTCCCAATATCGGTGCTATCACCATTTATGGGCCGATCACCATAAAGATAAATTATTTCTGTCTAATTTCAAGAGATTTATAAAAGATTTATGAGCATTTAAGTTATTTTCGGAGGTGGAATTTATATGGAGGCTATGGTGAAATATGAACCGATCAAAAAAAAAAAAAATACCGTTTTGTGATTTATCTTTACCATATAACCATATTCGGGAAGACATTAAAATTTTTGTCTATAACTCGGATCCTACTGAACGGATTTTGCTCATTTTCAATACTAAACATTTCGGTGAGAGTTTGGGAGAAATTTCATTGACTAAGTCTTTTTTGCGAGGCTCTATCCTGCCTTCAACAGACGGACGGACATGGCTAGGTCGTCTTAGAATCTTAAAAGCACCCAAAATATAAATACTTTTTAGTTATTTAATATACACCCATTTATTTCGGGGTAGGTATAAAAATTATCGGTTAAGATGGTTTTTGGGTTTTGATGGAAAGTGTTGCGAAAAGTTTGGCAAAATTCAGAATGGCTATTTTTTGGCAGCTGGAACTGGCTGTATCTAATTTACCATTATGCAAGGAATATTTGGGTCTTAGCAGCAATCTCTATCAGGTCACGGATTCAAATCAGCATAATATGAGGTCATGTTTGTCCATATATTATAGAGACACCAGCCTAGAGTCTATACTATAGATGCCAAAAACAACACATTACGCCAAATCCAAATATAGAACCCACATTTTCTCGTAAGCTTGTGGAAAGTGAGCGAGTTACAGATGGTTATCAACGCTTATTTTTAATTACATCGTTATTAAGAGGTAGCATTATAGTGATCATGGGTATGATCACATGTTACTGCTCCTTAAGGGTTAAGACAAATTGGTGATATACCTAACTACGTATATCTGCTGGAGACAGTGGAGCATATGTCAGCACTTTAACGCAATAAGATTAGGGGGTCAGGTTTTTTATTTGCATATGGGACTGGGAGATGCTAGAGTCTGTAAGCCATAGGCGAGATTTCGGATTAATTTTGTGAGATTTAGAGATGGCAATTCCTCTATCCTGGTGATCTGCCCTATGGAATTCCCTGGGATTATTTACCTACGCTCTGTTTACATATTTATCATGTTCCTAACTTCTAATATCTTGCAATTGATATTTAATTTTATTTCATAGTGGCTCCCGATCAAGTAAAACATTTAAACCCAAAAAGAATATACCTGAAGGAACTCATCAATATGATCTCATGAAACATGCTGCAGCCACATTGGGTTCGGGTAATTTACGAAATGCTGTAGCCCTGCCAGATGGTGAAGATCTTAACGAATGGGTAGCCGTAAATAGTGAGTACTGCAAATATTTATGTGGAACCTTAATTTTAAAACACTATACATTTTCAAAATAGAAAATGACACCTCCCAAATTTACTCATACATTTAGTCATATTTCAGCAGGACAAAAGCAATTGGTCAATAATATAAAAACTTTCGTCATTTCAGTACTTTGTCCTACTGACAATTTGACCGAATGTGGTAGAAGCAAATTATATTATATTATATGTATATTTCCAATTTGATTTTACTGAAACAATGAAAAGTTCAACATAAAATTTATTTGCAATAAGGTTTATTGTAATAAAATTATTATCATGTTTAAGATCTGAGGTCTCCATATTTGAAAAATTAAAATGAATCAAGATTAAACAAATATTAATTACTCTTTTTAGCTGTGGATTTTTTCAATCAAATTAACATGCTGTACGGTACCATCACAGAATTTTGTACTGAAGAAAGTTGTGGCATTATGTCAGCTGGTCCCAAATACGAATATCATTGGGCAGATGGTTATACAGTTAAGAAACCCATTAAATGTAGTGCACCCAAATACATTGATTATCTTATGACCTGGGTACAGGATCAGTTAGACGACGAAACCTTATTTCCCTCCAAAATTGGAATACCATTTCCAAAGAATTTCCTCAGTAATGCTAAGACTATATTAAAACGTTTATTCCGTGTTTATGCTCACATATACCATCAGCATTTTTCGGAAGTTGTGACATTGGGCGAAGAGGCCCATCTCAATACATCCTTTAAGCATTTCATATTCTTTGTACAGGAGTTTAATTTAATTGAACGCCGTGAGCTGGCACCTTTGCAGGAACTTATTGATAAGTTGACAGCAAAAGATGAAAGGCAAATATAGGATTCAATGCAAGTTGTGGGGGCTTCGCATGGAATGGAGTTTTGAGTTTTAATAACCTGCTTTTTATTTTATAATTTTTTTTAAACCTTTTGATGATTTGCCCAAAAGTAGTATTAAATTTTTTTATTTTTCTTTTCTTTTTTTTTTTAATTCATTTTTATTATAATTTTTTAAAATCCACCGATGACAATGGAAAATTTCTTGTACAGATACTAATTAAAATTAAAAAAACTAAAAATAAAATTTAATTTATACACAAATACACAGATTCCATTTTATATCGGATTTTAAGTTTTTGCTTATTATTTTATATGTAATTAGTTAGTTACTTACAGAAGAGTACGTCGTTAGTTTTTTTAATTTATAATAAAAATAATGTTTATTTTACGAATTGTCTTATTTTCTTTTTTTAAGAACTCTTATTTTTTTATTTGCTCTATTTTTATTTAGTTAATTAATTATAATTTTTTATTTAAAAAACCTGCTTTAAACAAGTTTATTCAGTAAGAGATAACATATTTATACATAATTAATAAATGCGTTGATGAGATTTTGCCACTGCTTAAATTTGATCATACTTTTTAAAATGAAATTTTAAGTAATAATTATATTTAAATTTAATAAAAAAAAATATTTTGATAATAGCAAATGCTTGGCATATTATACAAGGATAAACCGCATACATACTGTTCTACAAATTCAATAATACTAAGACTTTTAAATTCGAATATACATAAGTATGAACTAATTTACGGGTTAAATATTTTATGTTTCGCTTTGTTGTGACGACTCAAATGAGCTATGCCAACTCAAGTATACAATCATGTTATGTCATATAAATATTTGTATTTACCATAATTCATTTCAAATATTTCTTTAAAAGTAATTAAAAACATCAGCTGCAGGTTTTAAATTAATACAAATTATACGAAATCATTTTAAAAAGCATGTATCACATGTGTAATTTAGCTATGTAATGATGAACTATAAAAATCATCTGGGGCCAAATTACCGCATTCGTGATCGAATGAGCTATCGTATCGAAAAATGATTTCGATATTATGATAAAATGTACTAAATTTCTTGCTCGATATCGTATGCCATAATCTCAAAGAAGAAAATTACCATCAATTTTACTCGATATCGAATGCGTTAATTTGGCCCCTGTTCTCCATTGATATATGACAACCGATTGTTAAAACTATACTACAATTCACTTGAGTTGTGTTCATCATTGACTTTGCATATTGATAACGTTTGGAATTTCAACACAGACCTTTAGTTTTAAATTTTAATTTTATCATTTGCATCGATACGGTTTATCTCGGTTCTTAAAAATCCTTTAAGCAAATAAATCCAATCCCAGTACTCAAACAATCTGAACTTTTTGTCAAGATTTAGCACTTAGAATGATAAGCCTGAACTATGATGACACATGATTTCTTATAAAAATCTTTTCAATAGTATTATTTTTAGCACTAATTTAATACTAAGGTTAACTATATGTTAATTTATGAAATAATTAAACAAAAAAGCTTAAATATGGCTGTATTCATATTCAGGCCCATTTACAAAATGTCTATTTACTCATTTCATAACTGTCAGTTGCCAAAATAAAAGTGACAGTATATAGTTTTGCTGCAGTGCAAGTTAGATTTCAGGAAATATTTCCTCTTAATCAAAATAAAACATATTAATTGGAACAAACCAATTGTTACGAAAAAATGTCAACTTTATTGTTTTGAAAAAAAAAACGCTTTATTTATTTATAAGTTCTACGACACTACATACCTACTACTAATTATATACCTTTTTTAATAAATACAATACATACACAAAAATATACAACATCTTTTTTTATTTTATTGAATTTAAATTGGGTTTTTTTGTTATTGATTATTAGCTGTCTTTAAGTATGGAATTATAATCCTTGTAATCTATAAAGTATAAAAAAGAACTTTGTAACGAATAATCAGTTTTTGTTGAGAATTGCAATTTATTATAGTTGGAGAACAATAGACAAGACAATTGTAATAATACATAGTTTTTGTATTAAATTGGTATTTTAAGTTTTGGAATTGTATAACATGCTTTTAAAACGAAACAATTTCAGAAAATACATTTTAAAAGATTTAAAAGCATTAATAATTTGCCAAAACAATTTTAATACGAAATAATTGTATTCTTCACCAGCAAGCACTGGAAAAATACAAACTTTTTGATAAATAGCCAATGAGCCAATATTCAGAAAATATATGAGCAGAGTCAAATTTTAATTTGTTAACGATATTTATAAGAGATTTATGCGTATTTAAGTGATTTTCGGAAGTGGATTGTTGAAATGGCTACGGTCAAATATGGATATTCATATATACATACATATATATATATATGTATACATACCCTGCAAATAACGCGACTAGTACATACATGCATGTAAAGACTAGTCCAAAGAGGAGTAGGAGTACTCCAAAACTACTCCAAATATATGAAAAAAAGGTGGTTCATTTAACATTGCGATGTCCTAGGACTGGACCATATAACCTCACCATATAAACTCACGAGGGTTAGTTTTAAACAACAACAACAACTCAATATGCAATCGTGTTAACACGAAACCATGTCGTTTAACTACAAACTCTTGTTTAACTATGACGTAGTCCAATATTATTTGCAGGGTATATATAGCTGAATTTTGTATGTTTATTTCTATGCAATAAGCATTTATGTACCATAGAGTAATATTCCGGGAATATACTTGTATGGTGGCTAGGAGAGAACTTGCACCTATTCATGAGCGATTCTATTCTAGACAACTTTTAACATCAATTTTCAAATCACACTATTTGATACTTTTTTGATGCCAATTTAAAGTAAAATATCTATATTTTATAATAATATAATTGTTTTAGACGTAAGCTAAAATATAAATTTGTTGTGCACTTCAAAGCATTAAGATTCATAGATTTGGCGCGAACAAAAAATTCATTCATGTTGCACCCGTCATGGCTTAAAGAGCAAATTTCTTATTATTGGATTAAATTTCTCTACGATGTTTGATTTGATAATCATCGTCTGATATCTCATTTTTCACAATAAAAAAGAATAATACAATAAAAGTTTAAAAATTAACAGAGTTTTGTGTTTTTGTAGTATGCTCTTATGAAAGTGGGCCAATTTGGTTGCACCCGTCATGGACTTTAAAGCTCTCTCGTGGCTATTTGGTCGTTTCATATAAATTCTTGTAAATATATAACAATAGTACATATATAGAAAAATATTACCCGTTCCAGAAAAAACTTAATTGAAAATGTGTTTCTTTCTATTAGTAAAAGACATTTAAAGCGTCTAAATGTTGCACCCGTCAGAATAGAATCGCCCTCATGTCATTTTCAATAGAGCTTGTCCATTTATTACAAACAAATGTGTGCTAAATATCATAGGTGTTTTTTTTAGTGCGGCTGAATTTTCGGTGAAAAAAATCGTAATAGGTGAAAAAAGTGTAAAAAAGTTGAAATTAAACAAAAAAGTGAAAAAAAAAAATCGTAATAGGTTAAAATATATAAAAAAAAAAAAAAACATTAAAAATCGTATAAAAACTGTATGAGTGTTCCTCTCAGATGTAATTCTGAGAAAGAGCTTCGCTCAACTAGAAAAACTAAATGGGTCTCTGAGGAAGAATCCATAAAAAAATCTCTGGAGAATTTTCTCACTACAAGAGCCGTAGAACGGCGTCGTTCCTGTTCGCCCAATATAGTGATTTCAACAGATGAGAAAACATCATCTTCATCAAATAGTGCAGTGAAACCCAAAAAACAAGTAGGTATGGATAAGTACATAACCGTTCTCAAGCGACAGAGGAGTCCGAAGTCTGCTCAAGTGTCATCAAATGCAAAAGCTCCTAAGACCGTGAGTAATGATCAAAATAGGTTTGCTCTCCTCCAGACGGATGAGCCAGAACTTCCGAAGAAGACGTTTAAGCCCCCACCAATTTATCTGAGAGAGCCGACTTCCAGTAAATTGGTACAAGGAATTGTTGCTGTAATAGGTGAAAACATGTTTAGCGTAACCTCAATGAAACATGGAAATATATGCGAGACAAAGATACAAGTGAATAGGGAAGATGATTTTCGAAAATTGTCCAACCAGCTGGAAAGGGAGACTAGGGATTTCTATACCTACCAGCTCAAAAGCGCAAAAGGACTTCAAGTCGTTCTAAAGGGTATAGACCCATGTGTTGATCCCGCGGAGATAAAAACCGGTTTAATGGACAAAGGGTTCAAAATCAAGAGCGTAGTGAATATTAGAAACCGTGAAAAGATCCCTCAGCCCATGTTCAGGGTAGAATTGGAACCTGGAGATGTTGTCTTAAAGAAAAACGAGTCCCATCCCATCTACAATCTGATGTACCTTCTGCATCGTAGAATCACCGTGGAAGAACCACATAAGCGTCAGGGACCCGTCCAGTGTCTCAACTGTCAAGAATTTGGTCACACCAAGGCGTATTGTAAATTGCCGACAGTTTGTGTTGCGTGTGGGGAGCTACATGCAACTGCTCAATGTGATAAGCCGAAAACTGATTCAAAAATCAAAAAATGCAGTAACTGCGGAGGTAATCATACCGCAAATTATAGAGGTTGTCCAATTTACACTCATTTGAAAGCCATAAGTACCAACAAGACGTCAGTATTACCTGATCATCGTCAACAGCCTATTTTGGCATCGAGTGACAATTTCCCGCAATTGTTACGGTCCACTAGTCATGTAAACGCGCCTAGTTCTAGACAAGTTTCTTACGCTAACGTGGTTAAATCTAATATGCCAGGTTTGGAGCAGGCACCTAAATCACAATATTACGAGCCTAATATTAACACTCTAGAGACTACATTGCAGACACTTGTCCAAACCATGAACACTTTTACGACCACTATGACATCCATGATGCAGGAAATGCTGAAAATGCAATCCACTATCTTACAAGCCATTTTAAAGAAATGATTTGTTTAAAAATTTGTTTTTGGAATGCGAACGGCCTCCGCCAACATAAAAACGAACTAGAACACTTCCTGATGGATAAGCAGATTGATGTCATGATGATTGCTGAAACTCACTTGACGGCGACAGCGTACTTCAAAATTAATGGCTACATGTTGTATGATACTAAAGATCCCCGCGGAAGAGCATGTGGAGGATCGGCAATTCTTATAAAGAACAGAATAAAACATTATTTAATGAACAACATATGTGAGGATTACCTACAAGCAACAAACATTTGTATTGAATTCTGTCAATACAATTTTGTTTTATCATCAATTTATTCGCCGCCTCGATTTTCAATAAAAGAACACCAATACTACAGCTTCTTCAATTCCCTTGGAGCTAGATTTTTAGTTGCTGGTGACTTTAACGCCAAACACACTTTTTGGGGTTCACGTCTGGTGACCCCGAAGGGTCGTGAACTCTTCAACACCATTGCCAAAATGGGATTAGATGTACTCTCAAGCGGGCATCCCACCTACTGGCCGACGGACCGACGGAAGATTCCCGATGTTATTGACTTCGGAGTAGTAAAAAATATCCCTGTAGAATCGATACAAGTGGAGCCTTCATTAGACTTGTCTTCAGATCACTCTCCTTCTATTATTTCAATGCGTTTCCTTCAAGGGAATGGCTCTCCATTTCGGGACATATCTAAAACCAGAGTAAGTTGGATAAAGTATAAAAAGTATTTAAGTTCCCACTGCACGGAAAATGTAGTGTTGAGAACTACCGAGGATATTGATGTGTCGATTGGCAAGTTTACTGAGGACATACGAAGAGCTGTACATCACGCCTCCACATACGACGTTGAGTGCAGAAGTGGGACAAATAGAACTTATGTCGCTGAACTCGAGCATCTCCTGTCAGAAAAAAGAAGAGTTAGAAGAGAGTGGCAAATCCACAGGTCTCCTGAACTGAAAGCTAGGCTACGGGTATGCAGAGATATACTAAGAAATTTCTTAGAAACCCAAAGAATGGCTTCACTTAAATCTTACTTGGAGGGTCTTGATAGTACCCCACAGTCTGACTATTCGTTATGGAAGGCGGCACGAGGTTTAAAAAGACCGGTTAGAGGAAAGCCCCCTCTGCGAAATCCGACTGGTGACTGGGCTAGAAATGATTCTGAGAAGGGGACTTTATTTGTTAACCATTTGAGAAATGTGTTTACTATAAACAACTCAAATAATGCATCTGATTTGCCTCCACTCGTTATTAGACCTCCTGTGCCTCTAAGACTTAGCTTTAATGATGTTCAAAGCGCTATTGGTACTCTGAATCTTAAAAAAGCTCCAGGTATGGATAAAATCAGCAACAAAATGCTTGTGGAGTTACCTCGTGTAGCTAGAAAAATTATCCTATTTATTTTCAATGCTATTTTACGCCTAGAATACTATCCTGCAGATTGGAAGGTATCTATGATTACCATGATTCCTAAGCCAGGGAAGGATCCCACTAAAGTAGAGTCATATAGGCCAATTAGTCTACTGCCGACAATTTCAAAACTGTTTGAAAAATTGTTATTGGCTAAGTTGATTCCAATTCTGAACGACACTCAATGTATCCCAAATCACCAATTCGGGTTCAGAGCTAAACACAGTACCATCGAACAAACACACAGATTGGTAAATGTGATAAGACGGTCGTTTGAAGAGAAAAAATACTGCTCCGCCCTTTTCATTGATGTGTCGCAAGCGTTCGACAAAGTTTGGCATGACGGTTTAATGCACAAAATAAAATTAACTCTGCCTGCTAACACCCATAAACTCATGGAAAGTTATTTATACGGTCGCAAATTTACAATCAAAGAAGGCGATTTTTTAAGTCCCGCTCAGCCAATTAAAGCAGGAGTACCCCAGGGTAGCATACTGGGTCCAACTTTATATTTGATTTATGCATCCGATATGCCGTTAGACCCCATAATACATACTTCAACTTTTGCAGACGATACAGCCTTTATTAGCGTTCATAAGGACCATCAAATAGCATCACAGAACTTGCAGAAATATGTTTATAAGCTAGAGAATTGGCTTGAGCTTTGGAAAATCAGGGTTAACGAACAGAAATGTATTCATATAACTTTCACATTGCGAAAAGATACCTGCTCGTTCATCAGAATAAATAACCAAATTATCCCGCAACACAATGTAGTCAAATACCTCGGAATCCACCTCGATCGTCGTTTAACTTGGAAGTCTCATATCGACGCAAAGCTTACCCAGATGAGATTAAAAGCAGTGCAAATTAATTGGCTAATCGGCAGAAATTCTACATTAAAGTTGGATTGCAAACTTTTGTTGTACAATGCAATTCTAAAGCCAATCTGGTGTTATGGAATTCAATTATGGGGTTCTGCCTCAACATCCAACATTGAAAAAATTCAAAGGGGTCAAAATAAGATTCTACGTACAATTACTGCAGCTCCATGGTACGTTAAAAATTCTAGAATTCACAAAGATCTAGGCATTCCTTTGGTGAAAGTCGAACTTACAAAATACGCCTCAAAATATGTCAGCAAACTTGAACACCATCCAAACCCACTTGCACGAGACATCCTTAACTTTAGTGGCCATGTTCGGTTGAGAAGGAGGGATACCCTTGCTTTAACTCAAGCGCAAAACAGATGATTGTATCAGTGGATGTAAATTTGTTGTAGTATCATAATATTTTGTCTAGCACTGGCTGGACTTATTATTTTCTTTTAGTATTAAGATTCGAAAACTTATTGTCATTTCATTTCTGAAGATTCAATAAATAAATAAAATGTATTACAAAAAAAAAAAAAAAAAAAAAAAAAAATATAATAGAAAATAGCAAAGCATTTATGAAAAATTTCATATTTTAGTTCAAAACTCTGGATTGGATAAAAATGATTTCCTAAATCTCATATTGATTTTCAAAACATCTGAAAATAACTCTCTAAAACGCCCTTCAGTTTTATTTAAACAATTTTGATATTCCATTGATTAGCTCATTGAAATTCAAACTTAAATTGGTATCCTTCTCTTCTAATCTTTTAATTTAACAATTGTTTAAGATAATTTAGTTGGTAAGTATGTATTTGTATATTTAAGCGTTTATTTCATTTCAAGTTAATTTGCATTAAGCCATTTTTAATTTAATCTATTTTTTTTGCACCTAAACTAAACTGCCACAATATATCCCCCATATAAATAAATAATCAATACAATAACGATTGGCAATTGTACTGACAACACTATAAAATTAATTGGTGATTTTATTTGTGCATGTAAATGTTTACAAGAACGAATTTGCTTAAAGGTTAGAAACTAATTAAACCATTTTAGTATTAAAAGTGCACTAAATCGTGTTATTCAATCGTAATTGACGTATTAATTGTTTAAAATTATACAATTCAATCAACCCACACATTAAATAATACATAACAAACATTTGCAGTACACTACGAAAATAGATCAAATGTTATTTAACAGTTTACAACAAAGTTAACAACGGTAATAACACGTCGAGTTTTTTTTAACAACTTACAACAAGAATGAAATTAATTAGTACATAACATTGCAGTATGAAAAATAGAAAAAATGTTACTTAATAGTTTCCATAGAATCGGCAATAACAGGATAAGGGATTTTGTCAGTAACTTACAACTTACTTAATGAAATTGAAACTTATAGCAAAGGTCAACAGTTTAAAATCATATTTTATATAAGAATATACAACATGCATGCACACATAAAAAAAAATCAAACAGAAGACTTGATAAAATTTAATTAAAAAATATAATAAAATGAGCACTTATATTTTATACACGCAATTATAATAAACTGTATCTTTAAGGTTTGTATGTAAGTTTTATATATACATAATTTTATGTAATTAGTTTTAAGTTAATAATACTCGTAAATAAAATATTAAACAAATTTAAATAATATAATCAACAAATATTCCTTATTATTTCCATATTCTATTAAAATATTTATCGTTTATGTAAATATAATTTGATTTGGACATTGCTATTAGCAATATCTATGCACATCTACAAAACTTAGCACAGATCGGTCCATAATTTACTATAGCTCTCATATAAGGACCATTTACGAAGACATTCATCAGAACAGGGAAATGGGATCATAAATCTATGAAAATGAAAAAAAAACAAGTAAGAAAGTATAGTCAGTCAAGCCCGACTATATAATACCCTACACCTAGTATATATGTATGTATAAAACAATTTTTCAAAAAATTGGCGCTTTATAAAGAATATAAATATTATGTATGCTATACTTTATCTCGATATAAATACTTTTAATAGATTTATGGAGGTTAAAGTGAATTACAGAGAGGATCTTATATGGGAGTTTTGACTAATTATGGACCGACCATTATAAAATTAGGTGTCATCATTTTTGTATATATGAAATTTATTTTTGTTGAATTTTATTTGAATACCAACATTTTAAAGAGATTTATGGTCATTAAAGTGATTTTCGGAAGTTGGCCTTATATGGGAGCTACGACTAATTATGAACCGATCATCATAAAATTCTGCCATATTATTTGTATATATATTCCAAATACATATATTTGTGTTCAATATTATTTGGATACCAACATTTTTAAGAGAGTTATGCACTTTAAAGTGATTTTCGGAAGTGGGGCTTATATGGGAGCAATGACTAATTATGGACCGATCTTCACAAAATTTGTAGATGTGATTTGGCTTCATTTACTACACATTTGTGGGGAAATTTGTTTGGATACTTGCATAACACAAACATTTATTATCGGGAGGACATTTTTATGGGGGCCAGGTGAAATAATTTACCGATTTTCTCCAGTTTCAATCCCATCCGACCTTGGGCTGAAAAAATATCAGGTACCAAATTTTATTGAATTATCTTCATAATTGCGACCTGTATTCTACGCACAAGCTTTACATGGACAGCCAGCCATACGGACGGACGGACGGACATCGTTAAATCGACTCAGGGAGTGTTTCTGAGTCGATCGGTATACATACTTTAAAGTGGGTGTTGGACCAATATTTATGGGCGTTACAAACATCAGTATAAATCCAATATACCCTACCCACTATGGTGGTGTAGAGTATAATAGTAGGTCCTAGTAATCTTTGTTGTCTATGTTAACACAAAAGGACCAGCGATTTGGACCTAAGTGAGCTGTGTACTTAACGGTCTGTTTATCTAACCTATCTATGTTGAGGTCCAAGCTCAGACTTTTATGCATTGTATGTTGGGTTCCTATTGAAGGTCTAAGTTGAGCATCAATCATAAGTTCTTGTCATTTAATTTGTGCTTCAATCGTAAGTTTTTATTTAGTCTAAGTTTAACTGCAATCGTAAGCTTTTAAGTTATAAGTCTAAGTTAATCGAGGTTATTATGCCACCAAGTTTGATTTGACTATTGATATCTTTTAAATATAAGTACATACAACTTTAGAGTTTCTATGTAACACCAAAGTTGGTAGTTTATAGTCCAATATTTCAATGCTAGGATCATTCTTAATAATATGTAGAATCCACGTGTGCCCAAACAGATCAGCCGCCTTGGCTCTCAATATACTGTGGTGTAGGGTATACACATTTTAAATTGGGTGAGATTGGAATTATGTTTTAATTACTTGGCCACCATTGTATATGTTCCGTATATACAAAATTCATTCGGCCTATTTTTATGATGATCGCAAACCACTTTAACGACCCTAAATCTTTTAAAAATATTGGTATCCAAATGAAATTCAACATAAATAAGTTTCATATATACAGAAATCATGACTCCTAATTTTATAATAGTTGGTTCATAATAAGTCAAAGCCTCGAAAATCACTTTTACATGTATAAATCTTTTGAAAGTATTTATGTCGAGATAAAATTTGACACAAAAAATATTTATATGCACAGAATTTATGCCACTAATTTTTTGGATGATCATAATAGATCATAGATTCCATTAGATTTCTGAAAAACTGTTAAACACGTTTCACATATGTATACCGGGTGTAGGGTAATACTTGTTCTTTTTAAACCTCTTTTATTTACATTTTACATTGGTTAACAAATAATTTTTTGTGCATTTATTGTATTTAAACGTAGCATGGAAATTATATTTTAAATATATTTTTGGTTGTAGAGATTTTGCCCATTTTGAATAATAAACATTTATGACGAACAAAAAAAAAATGGGGGAAATTGTTCAATCCCGCCTTATAACAGTCTTATTAAACGGAAAGTGAATAATTAAATTTCAATGTTTTCTAAAACCTATAGCACATATATATTTATATCTTCTAACTTGAACCTATACAAAGTTTTAGAACCATAATAAATTATGATAAGAAATTAAATTTTTAAATACATACCTATTTACATATAAATGTTTGCTTTTAATGAAACTATTACAGGCATTTCTGTTAATCGTTTTTTATTATATATGTATTTATTATATATGTATTATACATGTATTCAAGTCACACATTATCATATTATTAGGTCATAATAATTTGAACTATGAATTATTTCATATATTTAGATTTCTATACATAAATAAATATACATATATTTATACATTCATATGTCTACATACATATGTACATTCCCAGCTAGCATTTTTTGAAATTTTTAATGAAATGACTCCCCCGCGCGATTAAATAATCACTTATGCTCTCGCTTTTGAGCCGAAAATTAATGTTTTGTCGGGAGAAAATGGTACCCTAGCGGTTTTCTGAACTCTTGCGACACATTTTTGTCACTTTCTTAAAAACAGTCATATTATGAACATCTGTGTGATTAAATTATGATTCCGCATATTTAGCAGATTTTTTTTGTTCTTCAAATTAGTCGATTTCTAAACATTTATGAGTCTTTTTTTAGTCTTTTTTTTTTTTTTTTTGACAAACTGTTTAATCAGTTTTTGGTCATCTAAGGCAATCTTAAAAGACTCATTGTGCTGATATTATCAAAAAACAATCTTCCAGTTGCTAGCTGGGTTAAATTATAACAATTCATTCGACTTAATACATATATACAAATACGTACTATAAACTATTTCTAATTCGAATTAATTACACTATATCGGCTTAATTATTTATTAACATTTAAAATACTCTTGAACTTATCATCTTCGACAAAGAATTGAGCGTTTTCTTCCACAATACGTTTCCATTTCAATGACAGCTCGGCATAGGATGGTCCAGTTCCGCCCAAATCCGTGGGTAAATTATTACATTTAACACTGCAGCCCTTTTTCTGCACTACAACACGAGATCTCATCTTGGGTGTCATAAAGAGGCGGAATGTATTTAAGATCAAATTTACATGTAACGGTGTGTTGACGAATTCCAATAGTTTGGGTTGGCATGGATACGCTTGCCAACTTTCTACAGAGTGTTTTATTAATTTCGGATTTAACTGCAAAGCATGACCCAATTGCACACCGCTCATATCGAAGATGGCAACAATGCCACGGGCACAATTATCCGGTTCCATTTTTAACAATATGTCCAATATCATTTTACTAACTTTGAATACATTGTTTTGCAGATGTAGTTTGGGATCGTGAACGGCAGTTCGCACGATTACAACTTTTCTTTGTCCCTCGTCTAAGCCATCTATAGGTAGAAATACGCCCAGCTCAAGTAGTTCCTGTACTTCATTGAAAAATGGATCACGTTTTGAAAACCATTCGGGACGTTCGGCACGCATTTGATAGAAACTGCAAGACATGTAATGTATTAATTATATGATTACAATATGTACATATTCGTATGTATAATTTTAAACCGGAAGTAATTTATCAATCATATGTCAGTGAATAGCAAATTTGTTAATAAAAAGCAATAATTAATTAAAATATTAATCACTATATGCTAAATGTTATAGGTACCTTACATTAGAATCAAATTCAATAAGATTATTACAATTGTAATAATCAGAATGCAAGCTGACTTGTATCAATTTACCTGAAACTAGCATACTCGTACATGTCAATTCATGGCATTCTCATGGATTAGGTTTTTCACTTTCAGTTAGTTACCTTACTTAATATAACTAGCCTCTTCTGAAATATAATTGGAAGTTTCTGAATTATAGTTGGAATATTCTAAAATACTATTACAAATATTTAAAATATAATTAGAAACTTCTGAAATATGATTGCAAAGTTCTTTCAGAAATACAATTGAAAATACTGTAGTTTCTATCTATGACCTTATTGACATATGAAGCCCTACTGCGCTAGCATAAGTTGGAATAAGTAAATCGCAATTATTTGCCATCGGCTCTAAGGAAGAGGATTGAAACTGATGGGATAGATGATTGTCATAAATACTGGCGACCTGGGGCCAAATTACCGCATTCGATATCGAGTAAAATTGATCGTAATTTTCTTATTTGAGATTATGGCATTCGATATCGAGCAAGAAATTTAGTACATTTTATCATAATTTCGATATCGAAATAATTTTTCGATATGATAGCTCATTCGATCACGACCAGTCTTGTAATTGCACAAGACCTTTTAAGTCTTTACTTAATGGGGATCGCTGGTTTAACTAGACTTTGTGGCACAATTCAAGTATGTTTCACAGACGGATATAAACAAGAAAATGTTAAAACTGGGTTGGAATTGCCTTAAATATCTAAGGAATTTGTTTCTGACTAAAGCCAGCAGGGAGTAAGTACAACGAATCGAGTTGAAGTATGAATTATCGGTTTTAATGGTATTTCTGAGCAAGTCATTAAAATAATAAACATTGTGGAATACATTCCCGGATTAAATCAAATTTTTTATAAATTGTGCAAACAAATTGAAGTTTAATATAATATAACAGATATAATTTATTATAAGACGATTTAAAACCATAAATTCGAGCATACAAGGCTTCAGAATAACATCGTTCATTAACTATGGTGTGGGTATATTGGATTTGAGCTGATGTTTGTAACGCCCATAAACATTAGTCCAACACCCACCTTAAACTATGCCGATCGACTCACAATAATTTTCTTAGTCGATTTAACGATGTTCGCCCGATCGTCTGGCTGGCTGGATGTCCATGTCAACATTAAGAGCAAAGTACAGGTCGAAATTTTGAAGATATTTCGACAGTAGGGATTGAATTTGATTGAAATCCGTTCACTATTTCACCTAGCCCCCTCCCAAATAGTTCTTTATTGGGCATAAATGTTTGAATTTCGCTACAAATTAAATGTACATGAAGAATGTACATCACATTTACAAATTTTGTGCAGATCAGTCTATAATTGACCATAGGCCCACTTCCAAAAATCACTTTAACGACCATAAATCTCTTGAAAATTGCATAAACACAGAAACCATAACACCTAATTTTATATATTTATAACAGTCGGTCCACAATTATTCTAAGCTCGCATATAAGACCCCCTTCGATAGTGTTTATATTGAGATAAAATTTAACACAACTAATAATTAAATGTGCAGAAGTCACACCACAAAATGTTTAGATGATCGGACCATAATAGGTCATGTCTTCCATATAGCGTCCATTTATGAAAAACAGTTTTTGCACATATACTAGGTGTAAGGTATTACATGGTCGGGCTTGATCGACTATACTTTCTTGTTTTTTTTCTAGCCTTTTTCTGCCCTTTTTCTGCATGTAAATAACTCGCCTCTTTGAAAGTGGTTATAAAATTAAAATAATTTTCCAGATCTATCATCACAACAAAAATGGATAAACTTAATAAACAGGTTTTTAAGAATTTTTAATTTTATCTGTAATAGATATCCAATATGAGTTCGTAACAAATGTTCCGAAAAAGCTAAATATTTTTTTAAAATTGCGCAGCCATTTTATTAACATTTACCATAATTTCCTGCTCCCTTTGTCAGTTATTATCTATTTGATACCAGTTTATTGACCAAAGACAATACCTATGTATGATAACAAATGTGAAATTTGAGACCTACATATATAAAAAGATAAGCAGAACCGATTTAAGTCACGTTAATATTTAATTTAAGTGTATTGTTGTGGATTTCGTTGATTTATTAAACAATTGCTAGCACATACATTTTGCATATTATTTATTTGCATTTTATAAACAAAATTATACACTTGCACCAAATAATTGATTAACCCAAACAATATAATAAATGAAACAAAAATAACAATTTCTTACAGTTTTAACTTCTTTTTTGTACGATCAACATCATACTTGCAGTTCCGTAAGAAAAACGATAAATTTTCGAAATCAGTACAGGCATTTACGTTGGGATTATCGGCCAACCATTGACAAAGAATTTGAACTTTATGTTGAACTCGATCGTTATCATTGCAATTCGTATAATCGCATGGCGAAATTTTATTTGCGTTTTGCAATAACATTTCAAAAGTATGTAGGTATTTAACTTCAGTTCTCTTCGCACTAAACAAACAAATACAGATACACTTATTCTAAAGAGAATAAATTTTTAACCAATATTTGATAAATAGATTGATGAGCTTTATTAATTAATTAACAAATTAATTTATTAAAAACTAGAGATTTATTTATTGATTTTCACTTTAATTTCGTTTTTTTTTTATTTATGCATTCTTGTGTTTTGTTATGGAAAAATTTTATTTACTACAAATACTGCAAAATAAAAACAAATTGATAACAAGAACGCAAAATAATGATTGTATGAGAACCTTAACGTGCGAGTTGCTTTCGATTAATAAACATTTGTTGGCTGTTTTAAACAATATAAATATGTATAGTGGTTTGGCTTTTGAAATAATATTCATATCAGTGTTGCCAGTGAAATTTAGAGAAAGATACATTTTAGTTTCCAAAAAGATACATTTTTTCCCGAAAAGATACAATTTGAAAAAAAAATTGAAAATTAATTTTTAACATTTATTAACATAACATTTTTTTATATTTATAAAAATGAATTAATATATAATTTTCTTTACAATATTCATAAAATATGAAATAAAAATGTTATGTTAATAAATGTTAAAAATATCTGTGTTTTATTTAAAATTTAAAAATTGCGTTCTAGTTGGGACACCCTTTATTTATTTAAGTCATAAATATTAGGTATGTAATTTTTAAAAATACAGTAAGCTAACTTTAAAATTAATTATATGTAATATAATATATATAAAATGATTGGCAATTTTTTTAGTAAATCATATTTCTTATGCTGATCTTCTATTAGGGTAGCAAGAGAAGTATGAGCTAAAACACCTGAATAAATTTTTTCAATTGGTAAAAAATAATTTGGATTTGAAAATTCTATTTTCAAAGCATCTGTTGCCTTTACATAGTTAAATTCTAAATACATAGTTGCTAGCAATTCTTTTAATTAATTGTTCAACTTCAGATTGCAAAAGGTGTAGACAAGGCTTTTTCGCCTGGAATATTAGATTAAAATCGTTTAAAAGTTCCAAAGTGTATGACAAAAAACCAAATAAATTTTTGTAATGTCATTACTCAAAAAAAAAAATATTTTATATTTGTACATTTTTCGTACAGATTCAAAAGATATGAAAAATGTCAGGATTATACATGGTACCTGAAGTCATCAAAAGATACGAAAAATGTATCTTTCATATCCTAATGGCAACGCTGATGCATTTGTACATATATGTAAGTGTTCGTTTTGTTTTATTACACTTAGATTCTCTTCGGCAGGCCATAAGAGAATGTAGTCATTTCGTTATTAGTTGAGAGCTGTTAAAACAAGAATTATTTGTTGTTTTTGTGTTTAAAAATTTTTGTTTGAATCAAATATAAACTTATAACTTATGTACATCCTTGCGGATTTCAATATTATCGGTTGTCTTTAATTTGGCATCCAAAGTTTTATACCTAGTTGGTCAACATTGTATTTTTTAAACTTACGATTTACTGTTCTTTCAATTAATTTAAATGTTATTACTTAACAATAAAAATACTAAACATCAATGTATTACTCAAAACGTAAGCAATGTAAATTATATTTTAGTTAGAAAAAATCGTGTTAACTGTGGGAAATCATCGGAGGAGAATAAAAACCCAATTATAAAGATGTGCGTAACTGTATTGGTGGGTGCGGACTTGAATATGAAGATATTTCAGATCTTCGAATCATTAAGGCTGAAGATTAAGTTTTTTTTTCTAAGACCGATCCCAAAATACTTTCAAATAAAATATTCGAGCTTTTAAATCAGATTGTATTTAAAAATGAAAGCTTTACAACACAGTTGCTACGATTTAAAAATTTTAACAAACGTTTTGATTTTAGCGATACTTATTTAAAAGAAATTTCATCTCTTGATCAACATAATATTGTTAATAAAAAAGTTTCTTCATTATCTCTGCTAAAGGAAAGATTTCCAAATTTAATTAATGAAAATGATTCTGAAAAGTTAGATGATGAATTTAGAGAACTTCGTCATTTAGATTTCACGAAATATTTTCAAATCTTAGAAAATGTTAACTGTGAAGATTTTTGGGCCACAATTTCTAAAATAACTCGTGCAAATAACGACTTAGCTTTTTCAATATTGACGAAATTTATTTCCAATATTATTATTTAAATAAATTTAAATAAAACTAAGTACAGGAACAGGCTTGAAAATGCAACATTAGAAGGTATTTTGGTTACACAGGATTATTTACTAGTTAAAAAATGTTCTTGCTATAATTTAAAAATTGATGAAGATATTATAAAAAAATATAAAACCTTCTCAGTATTATAATTAAATTATAAAAAAATATTAAAAGCTTTATAAATCTTTACTTTTACTAATTAGATCTCAAATCTACCTACAAACTTATTACTTATAAATAGATATATGTACATACATATGTATAATTTTTTTATTTAGGTTAGCAGGCGGCCATGTAAAACGGCCCACTTAGGTCCATATCATTGGTCCCATTGTGATAAGGTTAGGTTAGGTTAGCATTTAATTTTAATTAAATTTTTATTTTTTATGTATAATAGATACATTTATTTTTAACCGACTTCTAAAAGAAGAAACGTATGTTGCTTTTTTATGTTTGTTACCGCATATCTCCGCCATTTCTGCATCGTGTTTTTCTGTTTGGAAGGTAATGTGTGCAGTTGGATCGGTGCCATATTTTTTTCTTTGGAAATCGGACGTACATTTGCGGTGAGAAACATAAATTCTTAAATATCTCCGACATTTATAGAAGCATGAGTTATTTTAACATATGGTGAATTTCACGTCAAGTGACCCAATGTTAAAAATCGATTTGGATGAAATTTTCACCAAGGTTAGTACTCTATCAGTCCAGAAGTGCCCATTAAGCGACTATAAAGGTCTTAACGTAAATTGTATAAGCTTTCTTTTGAGAAAAGAAGGGCCCAAATTGAAAAAAAATTAAAAAAAATATTTAAAAAAAAAATATTTAATTAAAAAAAATATTTTTGAAATGATTGAAGAAATAGCTATCTAAAGTCCTTTGACAATTTTTGCTAGGACCAATATGTGAAAAGTTACACTCATTTTTAAAAAACCCTGTATGACCAAAATTTACCAAAATGTCCAACTTTGACCCCCTCTAACTCCGGCACTTCTGTACTGATAGAGCTGAAAATTTGTGTCTGGCCTACTATCCAATAGTGCTAACCTTGTGCAAATGTCATCCAAATCGGAAGACATCGATTTTTAAAATTGGGTCACTTGACGTGAAATTCACCATATGTATTTTACTGCATCTTAACGTCAACTAATTAAAACGGCGGGTGTTGACGTTTAACAAATTGTTGACGTTTACGAATGTAAAATTTTTAAATAAAAAACATATCGATAATGTGCTTTTAAACGTTTTATTGATTATAAACTAAAACCAAACAAAAACAAATTCAAAAAGGAAACAAAAAAAGCATTCAACCTGACTAGAACCATAGAAGACAACTAGATCCAAAAGAATTTTAAAGCAGATCATATTTTTATATCATATGCATTTAAAAAAAATCTGTTATTTTTTTTTGCTGTTTTTTCCAACACTTGGAAGAGAGCCTTAAATTTATGCGTATTTAAGTGATTTTCGAAAGTGTACTTTATATGGGTGTCCTGGTCTTAAATATATGGACTGATCCAAGCAAAATATCGTTTTGCGATGTCTTTTTATGTGAAACTTATTGTTGCCTAATTTTTTTATGGTTACTGCTATTTACATATGTATGTACCATAGAGCCATATTTTTTTTTTTTTTTTTTTTAGCTTTTAGTTATTTATTGAATCTTCATATTTTGAACTAACAATAAGTTTTCAAATCTTAATACTAAAAATAAAATAATAAGCCCAGCCAGTGCTAGACAAAAAATTTTTATGATACTACAAAAATTTCATATCAACTGATCAAGTCATCTGTTTTGCGCTTGAGTTAAAGCAAGGGTATCCCTCCTTCTCAACCGACTGTGGCCACTAAAGTTAAGGATGTCTCGTGCAAGTGGGTTTGGATGTTGTTCAAGTTTGCTGACGTACTTTGACGCATATTTTGTAAATTCGACGTTTACTAATGGCACGCCTAGATCTTTGTGGATTCGAGAATTTTTAACATACCATGGAGCTGCAGTAATAATACGTAGAATTTTATTTTGACCCCTTTGAATTTTTTCAATGTTTGATGCTGAGGCAGTACCCCATAATTGAATTCCATAACACCAGATTGGCTTTAGTATTGCATTGTACAACAATAGTTTGCAATCCAACTTTAGTGAAGAATTTCTGCCAATTAGCCAATTAAGTTGCACTGCTTTTAATCTCATCTGAGTAAGTTTCGCTTCAATATGAGACTTCCAAGTTAAACGGCGGTCGAGGTGAATGCCGAGGTATTTGACTTCATTATGTTGAGGAATAATTTGATTATTTATTCTGATGGACGAGCAGGTATCTTTTCGCAATGTGAAAGTGATATGAATACATTTTTGTTCATTTACCCTGATTTTCCAAAGCTCTAGCCAATTCTCTAGTTTATAAACATAATTCTGCAAATTCTGTGATGCAACTTGGTGGTCCTTATGGACGCTGACAAAGGCTGTATCGTCTGCAAAAGTTGACGTGTGGATTTTGGGGTCTGACGGCATGTCGGAGGCATAAATCAAATATAAAGTAGGGCCCAGTATGCTACCCTGTGGCACACCTGATTCAATTGGCTGAGCGGTACTTAAAAAATTGCCTTCTTTGATTTTAAATTTGCGACCGTATAAATAACTTTCCATGAGTTTATGGGTGTTAGCAGGCAGAGTTAGTTTAATTTTATGCATTAAACCTTCATGCCAGACTTTGTCGAACGCTTGCGACACATCAATGAAAAGGGCGGAGCAGTATTTTTTATCTTCAAACGACCCTCTTATCACATTTACCAATCTGTGAGTTTGTTCGATGGTACTGTGTTTAGCTCTGAATCCGAATTGATGATTTGGAATACATTCAGTGTCATTCAGAATTGGAGTCAACTTAGTCATTAACAATTTTTCGAACAGTTTAGAAATTGTCGGCAGTAGGCTAATTGGCCTATATGACTCTACTTTAGTGGGGTCCTTCCCTGGCTTAGGAATCATGGTAATCATAGATACCTTCCAATCTGCAGGATAGTATTCTAGGCGTAAAATAGCATTGAAAATAAAGAGGATGATTCTTCTAGCTACACGAGGTAACTCCACAAGCATTTTGTTGCTGATTTTATCCATACCTGGAGCTTTTTTAAGAGTACCAATAGCGCTTTGAACATCATTAAAGCTAAGTCTTAGAGGTACAGGAGGTCTAATAACGAGTGGAGCCAAATCAGATGCATTAATTGAGTTGTTTATAGTAAACACATTTCTCAAATGGTTAACAAATAAAGTCCCTTTCTCGGAATCATTTCTAGCCCAGTCTCCAGTCGGATTTCGCAGAGGAGGCTTTCCTCTAACTGGTCTTTTTAAACCTCGTGCCGCCTTCCATAGCGAATAGTCAGATTGTGGGGTACTATCAAGACCCTCCAAGTAAGATCTAAATGAGGCCGTTCTTTGGATTTCTAAGAAATTTCTTAGTATATCTCTGCATTCTCGTAGCCTAGCTTTCAGTTGAGGAGACCTATGAATTTGCCACTCTCTTCTAACTCTTCTTTTTTCTGCCAGGAGATGATCGAGTTCAGCGAAATAAGTTCTGTTTGTCCCACGTCTGCATTCAACGTCATATGTGGAGGCGTGATGTACAGCTCTTCGTATGTCCTCAGTAAACTTGCCAATCGACCCATCAATATCCGCGGTAGTTCTCAACACAACATTTTCCGTGCAGTGGGAACTTAAATACTTTTTATACTTTATCCAACTTACTCTGGTTTTAGATATGTCCCGAAATGGAGAGCCATTCCCTTGAAGGAAACGCATTGAAATAATAGTAGGAGAGTGATCTGAAGACAAGTCTAATGAAGGCTCCACTTGTATCGATTCTACAGGGATATTTTTCACTACTCCGAAGTCAATAACATCGGGAATCTTCCGTCGGTCCGTCGGCCAGTAGGTGGGATGCCCGCTTGAGAGTACATCTAATCCCATTTTGGCAATGGTGTTGAAGAGTTCACGACCCTTCGGGGTCACCAGACGTGAACCCCAAAAAGTGTGTTTGGCGTTAAAGTCACCAGCAACTAAAAATCTAGCTCCAAGGGAATTGAAGAAGCTGTAGTATTGGTGTTCTTTTATTGAAAATCGAGGCGGCGAATAAATTGATGATAAAACAAAATTGTATTGACAGAATTCAATACAAATGTTTGTTGCTTGTAGGTAATCCTCACATATGTTGTTCATTAAATAATGTTTTATTCTGTTCTTTATAAGAATTGCCGATCCTCCACATGCTCTTCCGCGGGGATCTTTAGTATCATACAACACGTAGCCATTAATTTTGAAGTACGCTGTCGCCGTCAAGTGAGTTTCAGCAATCATCATGACATCAATCTGCTTATCCATCAGGAAGTGTTCCAGTTCGTTTTTATGTTGGCGGAGGCCGTTCGCATTCCAAAAACAAATTTTTAAACAAATCATTTCTTTAAAATGGCTTGTAAGATAGTGGATTGCATTTTCAGCATTTCCTGCATCATGGATGTCATAGTGGTCGTAAAAGTGTTCATGGTTTGGACAAGTGTCTGCAATGTAGTCTCTAGAGTGTTACTATTAGGCTCGTAATATTGTGATTTAGGTGCCTGCTCCAAACCTGGCATATTAGATTTAACCACGTTAGCGTAAGAAACTTGTCTAGAACTAGGCGCGTTTACATGACTAGTGGACCGTAACAATTGCGGGAAATTGTCACTCGATGCCAAAATAGGCTGTTGACGATGATCAGGTAATACTGACGTCTTGTTGGTACTTATGGCTTTCAAATGAGTGTAAATTGGACAACCTCTATAATTTGCGGTATGATTACCTCCGCAGTTACTGCATTTTTTTATTTTTACGTCAGTTTTCGACTTATCGCATTGAGCAGTTGCATGTAGCTCCCCACACGCAACACAAACTGTCGGCAATTTACAGTACGCTTTGGTATGACCAAATTCTTGACAATTGAGACACTGTACGGGTCCCTGACGCTTATGTGGTTCTTCCACGGTGATTCTACGATGCAGAAGGTACATCAGATTGTAGATGGGGTGGGACTCGTTTTTCTTTAAGACAACATCTCCAGGTTGCAATTCTACCCTGAACATGGGCTGAGGGATCTTTTCACGGTTTCTGATATTCACTACGCTCTTGATTTTGAACCCTTTGTCCATTAAACCGGTCTTTATCTCCGCAGGATCAACACATGGGTCTATACCCTTTAGAACGACTTGGAGTCCTTTTGCGCTTTTGAGCTGGTAGGTATAGAAATCCCTAGTCTCCCTCTCCAACTGGTTGGACAATTTTCGAAAATCATCTTCCCTATTCACTTGGATCTTTGTCTCGCGGATATTTCCATGTTTAATTGAGGTTACGTTAAACATGTTTTCACCTATTACAGCAACAATTCCTTGTATCAGTTTGTTGGAAGTGGGCTCTCTCAGGTAAATTGGTGGGGGCTTAAATGTCTTTTTTGGTATTTCTGGATCATCCGTCTGAAGTAGAGAAAATCTGTTTTGGTCATTTGGTTTACCACTATTGACGGTCTTAGGAACTTTTGAGTTGGAAGACATTTGAGCAGATGTCGGGCTTCTCTGTCGCTTGAGAACGGTTATGTACTTGTATGGATAACTTGTTTTTTTGGTTTGACAGCACTATTTGATGAAGATGATGTTTTTTCATCTGTTGAAATCACTATATTGGGCGAACAGGAACGACGCCGTTCTACGGCTCTTGTAGTGAGAAAATTCTCCAGAGATTTTTTTATGGATTCTTCCTCAGAGACCCATTTATTTTTTCTAGACGAGCTAAGCTCTTTCTCAGAATTACATCTGAGAGGAACACTCATACAATTTTTATGCGATTTTTAAAGTTTTTTTTTTTATATTTTAACCTATTACGAGTTATTTTTTCACTTTTTGTTTAATTTCAACTTTTTACACTTTTTCACCTATTACGATTTTTTCACCGAAAATTCAGCCGCACTAAAAGTAACACGTCCGAACAGTTCGATGAGACGAGACTGAACACGTAGAGCCATATAAAAGAAATTTGTATGGGGGCTAGGAAAAATCATGGACTGATATGTGTTAAGAAACGGAATAAAAACATTTAAAACACAAATTTTGCTAATTAGTAATCAATTATATCGAGCCATAACCGCCGAAAAAATGTATCCCACAAACTCAAAATTTTACAGGGGAAGGTTTTTTTTAAATAAAATCAGTTTGAATAAAGCCATTATTTTAAAATTTATAATGTAAATATTGTTTTGTGTAATACATTTAATTTTAATAATTCTAAATGATGTTGAACTATCGATTTCGATAAAAAAACAACAATCGATTATGGTGTGGGATACATTATTTTGGCGGTTATGGCTCGATATGTATACTGTATCACACTGGTATACGAGACTCTCATTAAAATATTGTAGATCGTTTGCAAAAGTTGTGCTTTTTCGCAAAATAAAAAAAAATCATTTTTAAATAATCTTAATTTAATGCAACTACAGTGAGATTGTGTGTAACTCATGGAATGATTTTTTATACAAATATATGTATGTATGTATATTAGGGTGGCCCCGTTTGTATGGAGAAAAAATAAGGTATCGATGTTCCCGACTAATATGAAAACTTGATTCATTTTAAGACTTCGTTTCTCAATTTTTTTTTCTTCCAAAGGAACTATATGTAAATTTGGTATCATATGAAAGGTCTTTGAGAGGCGCATTCAATGGGTTATCAAAAATTAAAAAAAAAGTTTTTTAAATTGAAGAATTTTGGAAATTTCAGACAAAATTTTAGTGTTTTTTATTTTTTCATAGAATTTACTTAAATAAATAGTTGAAATTTCTTCAATATAAACATGATGCAATTTAACCCAAATGGTATTGACCCCAGTACAAAAAAATTGAGAAACGTAGTCTTAAAATGGATAAAATTTTCATATTAGTCAGGAACATCCGCAATTTTATTTTGGGCCACCCTAATGTACATATATGTATTTTGAGTTAAACTGTATTTTATAGACAGTGTTAAACAAAATATTACCCAAAAAAAATAAATTTCTAAATTAAGACGAAAATATTTACATGTACATATTGTATATCTAATTAATAATAACTTAAACATAATTAATAGTAGTAGCTTTTATTAAATATATTTAAAAATGTTAATATCTTTTCATAGCAGGTATTGATTGGGTCAGTTTAAAAGTAAAATGTTTAAAGCTAAACTACGAGTAATGATTTCGAATGCTGTTAGAATGCAATTTAACAAAACATTTTAACGGAAACTGTATTCTTATCAAGTTGGTACAGAAATATTATTATTATTATTTGAGTTATGTATCTTTATAGGTATATGTAAATTTAATAATGCTGATTATCCCCATTTACAACTACATTTTATGTGTACATATGCACCTACATATATTTCTGTTGAAAATATATTCACTTGCTCAATTTTTTAAGGCAAAAAATAAAAGCTATTTTTTAACTTTTAATATTTTAAGGCAAAAATAAAAGCCATGAATGAAATATTGCATAGTAATACGCTAGTTTTATTGCATCCAATTATGTTTTGCATTGCTCTTGAAATTGTGATAACGGATGTTTTATCATTTATAGCATTGAAAGCAATAAAACTAGCGTATTACTATGCAATATTTCATTCATGACTTTTATTTTTGCCTTAAAATATAAAAGTTTAAAAGTAACTTTTATTTTTTGTCTTAAAGAATAAAAGTCAAAAAAATAACTTTTTACACATAGAAAATTTTTATAATATTAAAATATAAAAATTTTTATAATATTAAATTAACTCCTGAAGAAGATTTCCAAAGGAAATCGAAATATTGAGTGAATTATATATAAGAATTAAAAAATCTTTTATAAAAAACAATAAAGTGACCTCAAGCTTAAAAATTATTTAATAAAAATCATTAAAAAGGTCGAAGAATATAGAATAAAATTATTTATAATAATAAAATCTAAAAACTTATATTATATTGCAATATGTGTAATTATCTAGAGTGTTCTCTCGAAAATTTTGTTTGCAAATCAATAGTGTATTTGAAAAGTATCGATTATCGAAACCTATTAAAAATAGGTTTCGTTTTAAAATATTTTATATTTTCGAATAATGCAACAGACCGGTTTTTTGTGACATTCTACCGGTTTGTAGACCAAGTATTTGGTTTCGGATTAGGCCAAAAATCGGCCTAATAACAATATTCGGCATTTCTCCATATTTTGACAGAATTGAATTTTAAAGTTAATTCAAAGGCCGGTTAACCCCAGTTTCAATCCCATCCGACCTTGGGCCGAAAAAACAGCACACCCCAAATTTTATTGAATAATCGTCAAAATTGCGACCTGTCTCTGCGCACAAGCTTTATATGGACAATTAGTCAGACGGACGGACATCGTTAAATCGACTCAGGAAGTGATTCTGAGTCGATGGGTTAGAAACATCAGCACAAATCCAATATACCCTCCCCACTATTGTAGGGTGTAATTAAGAAAAATCCTGCATACAAGTCCCAATTTACACGAAGCTAAGCTGATTACCTTTTAGACATCGGGGTGAGGGAAAAATAAGACGAGTACACACTTGATTGTATGTACTTGCAATTCGTGTTACTCTCTTATTCGTATTACTTATGTGTATACAAATGTGTGTATACCATAAAATAAAAATAGGAGGAATAAAGCGATAAGAATTGTGCTGTTGTGAACACCGAAGAAATTTCAAGGAAGAAATTGTATAAATATTTTCCATAAGAATTACTTTGTGTAAATTGTTCGTGTAAAGTTCCTTTTTAAATCTAACGGAATTTTCTATACTACTTTATTAATACAACTTTGCTCATTTAATTAACAAATAACACAACACTGTATTTATCCGCACGTTGTTTATGTTTACATTTTTGTGAAAATAACCAATGTGTTTGGTTTGCTTGTGAATATACCGGATGAATGGTGTGAAATAAATACTGGTTAATGAGCATTTCTAAATTAAAATATAAAAAGATCTACTTGCACAATGGAGCGTACCGATATTGTGTTGCCAATAAATTCTGATCTCAAATGTCATGTGTGCGGAGAAAATGAATTTGAGGAACGTGAAGGTTTTTACTACTGCCAGGAATGTGGTACAAAACAGGAACAAGTACGCATTGTAGAAGTCGACCAGGATGATGAATTTAACCAAGAGAAATTTAAGGCAAAAAAACAAAAAATTAATGTGTCAAAAGCCGACAAACGTAGGTTTGGTTAAAGAGTTTAAAAATAAAAATATTTATTAAATACATATGCTGGTTTTTATAGCGCAACTAACTTCTTGGGAATGTTATAATTATATATTGCGTGGTTTCGTGGAGGAACTGCTGGCATTTGGAGCGAAAGAGGAACTTAAGCTGATGACTCTGCAAGTATGGGCAGCATATTTAAGACGTATGGAGGTGGCCTTTTTCAATCGTAAACAACCAGATTTACCCAAATTTGGTATAAAATATTTACAAAAGTAAGTGAAACAGAAATCAGCAATTACATATATTAAATAAGTATGTAGGTATGTTCATATGTATGTTGTTTAAGTTATCAAAGTGTTAATTGTAAGAGCGGTTCATTTTTTATAGTAATTTTCATTTAATATTTCAGTGATGCTGAAACTATTTACAATCACTCAAAGGAAGCTCGCAAAAAACGTCAACGAAGACGAAGCGAAGACACTAGCTGTACTAGTGGTGGTGAATCAAGAAGTGGTAGAAATTTGAGTAGAAACAAAGTAAGTTTATGCGCCAAAAATAATTTGTAACTACCTATAAATTTTATTAAAATCAAGTCAAACAAACGATTCTTGGACTTCAAATTAAAGTGACTACATACTACAATTTAAATTCAGTTTAAATAGTTGAGGCTTCATAAAGTTTCCAAAGTGAAATTACAATATTTATTAAATATTACAATTTTTATTGCATTTAAATGACATTTTTATTTACTTAAGGTTAAGCAATACATTTCTTAATTTTCTTAAATTTAAGAGAAATAGAATTGATCAGGGAATAATAAGGGCAACAACAAGAATAGTGTTCTTGACTGAGGATCTTCTCCAACAGTGCCATCTTTTGCATTGTCAATGTCCCAATGTTCTAAATTAAAATATAGATTAAGTTCATTTCACTGAGCTCAATATTAAGCTATTCTTAATTATTTACCTTCATCTTCATTGATTTCATCAAATTGTGGTTCACTGGCTTCATCAGCACCACTTCCTACATCAGCATTTTCTGGCAAAGCTGCTGCATTGGTATAAATAACCATGCAACAGATTGCTAAAAACAAAGCGAAAATAATGGAACGCATTCTTTGTTTTTCAAAACGAAATTGAAATTATTGAATTGTTTTAAATAAAGTTGGACTGTATGATTTTGTTGCAATCGCTGAAACATTTTATAGTAAAATTTTGTTATGCCAGTGAAATAGTTAATAATTTACTTATCTGCATGTCAGTATTTGCGCTGTTGAAGATAATTAATATGTCATTATGTTCATTAATCATTGTAAAAGGTTGTTTTTTAAGATTTTGTTGCAATTTTACAAGGTTGCGTATAACACTACTTAGAATTATTAGAAAAAAACTTAAATACAATTAGATGTTTTGAAAGCTACTGGCAATATACTGAAAAAAGTAGAATTGTTTTATTTCCATGCTCAATCTTGCAATGCAGTAGTTGCTGAGTTGATAATCGTTGGAAGCATGAGACTCGGGTTGTTGTTGTTGTTGATGTAACAGCAGTAATTGCTGAGTTGACAGCCCTTGGCCGAGTGCTATCGAGTCATTACGGTGCGTAGAACCGGCTGTCGTGGGAATGTGAGACTCGGGTTGTTTCCGCTGGCTCTTCCGGTGGCTTTAGGAAGAGAATAAGAGATTTTTTTTTATATTCTACTAGTGTTCATCATCATCAAAAGGACATGATTGTATGAACATCGGGTTCATTCATATCTTAGAAGTCGTAATAACGCGACATGACGTTGTGTCACTTGGGTCGGTAAATCATTCAGAGTCTTGATTAATACAATCGATCGATTGCATATATTTCCACTTAGAAGATATGCAGAGATTAATTTGATGTAGATATCGATGTAAGATATGTCTATCATCGTCTCCAGACTAGCTTGAGGTGTGAATTCCATGGATTCAGTAATACCAAGAAAGTCTGGTATATGTTCTATGTTCAGAATAAAACATGTCTAACATTTCAATGCCCATAGTTATGCACCAGAAATCATAATATGTATGTCTTATAGCTACCCTTAATTATTAGAAGTTTTAAATTAACCTGCTTTAGTATACTAAAGATATTTACCTGGGTTCTACATTTGTAAAATGAAATGGAAGTGAAATTTTCATTAATTTTGTGTTCTAAATTTTGTGAAAATGATTTGAAAAGTAAAATATCACTTTTAGTTTCGTTCATCGTAGTTAAAAGTTTCACCTCGTTTTCTAGAACGCCGTGAAATTGTCCATGTGGAAATGAAAACGATTTAGTTTAACTTCGCAGTGGAATATAGAACATAGGCGATTTATTTATCTGTCCACCAGTCTACGTAAAACAAATCTTTATTACTTGCTTTTTTTATTAATATTTAATGTATTTTCTTTCACTTCTCAATTTTTTTTAGCGCAAATTAGACGAGTCAAATTATTCTCTAACATCCGCCACCTCTGGAGGTTCCGGTTTAACATCATCGACTTCGGGCAATTCAAACAGAGCCATTAAGATTGGGTTTAATACAAGGGCAAAATCATTCTTTAAAAGAAAAATGCCCGTAAAACACTTAGAAAAACATGCTGCGGATGCAGAAGGCAACCTGAAATGTCATAAGCAACCGAAAGCTCGAGAAATCAACCGTGCCGATTATACTTTAATGTTAGTTAACACTAAACAGATCTATGCTGTTTTAGCTATCGCTTTAAATTTAATAGAAGATGAAATACAACTTAGCGATTTTGTACGTTTCATACATGAAGGTCATATTGGTACCGCAAATGTTTTGCAATATTTTCCCGAAAATATTGCCAACAACGGCAAAGAAATGTTAAAAAAAATTAATTTTTACAAATGTCCCGATAAATATTCCGACAAGGTAAGTGTAATGGAAAGTCTGCATCAGAAATCTATACTAAACATTTAATTTATATGGCAGATTAAAAGTTGTGATAACTTGAAAACTGAAAGATTGGAATTGGATAAATTCATCTAATTAATTTAAATTCAACTAAAATTTTACATTATTTAACTTTACAATTTTTCTATTTTTATTACTCCAGGCTCTAAGAGAGCATATTAGTTTAATCTGTAAACATATTGGAATAAAAAGACCCAAGAAACCGGATATAGTTAAACTAGTACGAAGATACGCTACAGAATTATGTTTACCAAACGATATAGCAGATTATATTGAGAGATTAATAAATTTGCTGCCGCCGCAATTTGATGTTCGTACGATTGGATATTATCCTGGCTTCGAAGCCAGAGCTATGGCTTATATTATATTCAGCTTAAAGCTATTATTTGGCTTAGATGGTGACAGGGAGCATCGAATGTCACATTCCGCTCAAAAACTTAATTCGAAAATTGCGGACTTAAACCACAAAAATGGGGGAAAACAACCAGCACTTTTTGTTTGGAGTGAATGGGTGGAATATATTGAAATGCGCAAAGTTATTGTCTCACAATATAACTCTTCATTTTGTGAACAATTTAAACAGTGTCAAAGCACTACCCAGCTGCTAGAACAAATGGCCGAAGACATGCGCAAAACAGAAGATAGAGAAAATTTGCTAAATGACACAAACAGTAATCTTCATTCTTCACAAAAGCTTAAGATCTTTAAGTCACTGTTCGAAAGATTTCAGGAAACCTACAAACCCACTGATAACGATAACAATAAAAACCCAGTCCAAATTATGGAGTTTAAACCCACGTTTACACCGGCTTTTTCATACTTAAAAAGTATTTTCCTACTCTGCGACAGAGAGAGGAGTACAGAATCATCTATTAACTTAAAAATTCCCGACTTTATGCGCACAGATCATTCCCAACGTGATCTTAACTCATATTTAGAAGTAAAACCCTTAATTGACTACTTTAAGACACACCAACTGAAACTGAACGTACATACTTTAGCTGCCAATAAGAATAAGACACATGTTGGTATATTTCGAGCACCCCGACCACCATTCCGAACTAATATGAAAGTGGAAAAAGCTTGTTTTTATATAACCGAAGATAAATGGGCAGAAATTATTACAACCGATGTTCCTAAACGTACAGATGATTTGGGATTTACAACTGAATATAGATCCTATCACGATTCCTATAATGATAAACAAAAGCGTGTATCTAAAAAATATGAAATTTTCAATCCATATATGAATTATGATTTAACTCAGATACAAGATGATACGGATGAGGAAGGTGATAATGAGAATGTAAGTGAACATTTAAATTAGGTTAAGTTTCTGTCTTTCTTTTCTGTGTAGCAATATGTGGTGTGATGCAAGGGCTCAAGTGCTTTCTGTAGAAAGCAGATTAAACAATAAAGAAATTCACAATAAAAGGTTGGGTTAGGTTTGTCAAAACATAGATGATAACTGACTGCAAGGGCTTTACTCTAAGGAATTTGGTCGTTGTCATACAGTTTATTCTAGGTACATTGGAATCAGAGCGAGTTACTTTGTGTAGGTTAATGTGCTATGCACACTTTCACTCGGATACTTTAATGGTCCATTGAAGCTTATGGGTCGATTATGTATAGCAACCAAACTGGAGTTGGGTTGCCAATAGGCAACGCAACTGACATGAAACTTGTTATTATGTAAGGCAACTTTCGTGTTTAATCTGTTTTTCGAATTTTCGAGTGGAAAATAAACATTTACATATATGTAAAAAATATAAATAGTTTAACAACAAAATAACTAATGCTTGGTTTTCACTATGTCAGTTTTGTTGTCAAATTGTCGAAATTGTTGGTAATTTCATAACAATTTAGACAATTTGACAACAAAACTGACATAGTGAAAACCAAGCATAACATTTAAAATTTACCACTTATAATAAAAATCAAAGCAACCACAAATTCTCGGTTGCCATGTTCGGCAACTGAAGTTAATAGCTTACAGTTGTCAGTTGCCATCTGTAATATGTTTTTGGCAACTGGCAACTCCACTGAGGTTCGGTTGCCATCCGTAATCGACCCATTAGTTTAGAAAGTATGATCCCAGGTGACCGCTTGGAGAAATTAAAGATCCAACATCTGAAAAGATACATTGTTATCTACTATGTAGACATCCTAATCCTCTTTATAAACCCGAATATGTCCTCCGTACCGAAATCCTCTAGTCCATTGTGGAATTGACTACCTAATCATTAATCCATATGGCGCTGAAGTCAGTGGCAGTGGCAAATAAAATGCTGCATTGTTCCCAACTCCTCTTTATCTTTGCATATTTTATAGAAGTTCCATCTATTTGTCCTTACAGTGATCTGCCTTACTCTTGTCTCCTTCACTAGTAGTAAAGCTCAGAATAACTTAGAATTTTTAGTAATGCATAGGCCAATATTTATTTTGAGAAAAGAGACTATTAACACTCTTCAACAATTAAAAGACAGAGAAAACGTTGCAGTTTATTTAAATAACATATCTAATTTAAATAATTATTTGCTTTACTTCCAGATGCCAAATAGAAATTTAGCAAATTTATCTAATTTGAGTGTAAAAGCCAATAACGATGAACTGCAATCAGTGTATTCATTTGAATTATTCAGTGAAAATAATATGGAACCTATCGACAACCAACCATTTATAACAGAACCAAGACGAAATTTAGAAAACATTGATTTATTTGAAGGTATAAGTGATGAAGAATCGTTATTAAATGCTGATGATGATGACGATGGAAACAAACCAGACGATTTAGAGTCATCACCACAGGCATTTTCGACACTATCATTCGAATCCGAACCTAAAACATCAGAGGAATTTATTAAAGTAGAGCCAGTTTCTCCCAATCACTCTACAAACAATGTATCATTAGAAAGAGGCAATAGCAGTAAAAGGAATAAAGAGAATAAAACTAAACGCAATAATAATCTTAAATGGCACATTTCTAACATGGACTGTTGGATGATGTTCGGCAATCTTACAATGTTGAATAAAGGACAAAGATCGCAATTACAAGATAAATTTCCTCGTTCATTTAACTGGCTGCTGGAAACATGTGCCCAAACTATTAATGTGGAATGGTCAGCGGTGTACGAACAATTGTTGTGTATAGAACTAATGTTGTGTTTAGGCATCAATGATCTCAAAACTATTAAAAATTGTGTATATATAAACTGTCAAAATCCCATTAAGGATATTCAAACGATTTTAAGTACATATAGGGCAATATGGTAAGCAAATATTAGTCGAACATTTCAAAAACATTTTAATAAATAAACACTACTCATGTTGGTACACGCATTCTACTGAACTAAACTGCAAAACATTTATAGAGAATGTCCTTCATAGAACTATATTTATATACTGTTGTAATTTTATGTTGAATAAAAGACTGTTGGTTAATTAGTAATAAACATAAACTTTTATTTCATTTCATGAGGTGTGTCTCTGTTGGCTTGCTACAACTAACTGTAAAAAACGGTTATAAGAATTGTACATAAAAAACTTAAAGATAATGATGCATGCAGCGTCGCATTTCATGGTGATGCCACATTGACATGTTAATGTTGTAAGATAGGGTTACCCCCTAACATATACATACATACATATATAGGTATATATGTATATACATATGTGTATTTGTATAATGAACTCATTAACTTCACGCACTCATTCAGTCAGTCAGTCAGCCAATCATTGTCTTGTTAAACTATTTCTATGTAGTGCACAAAACACAAGTTGGAGCCTGTTGCTTTATGCACAACCTACACGAAAAGACATGGGACTGGTTTCATACTGTTAATATAATTTTAAAAAAAGCGCAAATATTGTATAAATTTTAGTTTTATTTACAAATAAATAAATTTTTTTGAATAAACACTTTTATACCAATAAATTAAATAATTAAAATGTTAACTAATTATATTCACCCAAAAGTGGATTTGTAAAGCAATCTTCCACAAGCGCTGGAATTGGTATTTTATTTTAATTTTAGATTTTAATAGAATAATCCAAAACTACAGTTCCTTTTTATGAAACACCCCATAAACATTAAATATAAGCGTGCTAAATTTATGGTACATTTTAAAACTTTAAGGCGTCCCTATGTCTATATATCTGCTTATACATACATACATATACATATGTATATATTTGTCTGTTTTTAATTTCTTCTTTTGTATTATTGTTTTGCTGTTTCCCCCATTTTCATATTGGCATTAAATTCAATTCTTTTCCATTTTTTTTCATAGAATTTATTTATTGATTTTATCTTTCATGCGGTATTAGTTTTGTTTATTTTTCAATAAAACAAAATCAATTTTTATTCTTACCTTATATTACAATTTTTAAATAACACAAGAATTGCATGTCTTGCAGAGAATCGAAAATATTTTAGTTCATGAATTTCAAATTATTAAATAAAAAAAAATCAGCCACATCAATATATTTAGATAAGTGGAATGGAATACGATAATGATTCATCTCACAAGGTTAACGACTTTATTTGATAGATTTTAAATATTTAATGGAAGCAAATGTATATGAAAATAAATAATGATACACACTTACCATTATTTTTTAATTAAAATATTGTTAAAATCTATTGATAATTAAAATGTTCACATAAAATTCGGTCACTCTACACAAACTTTTTTAACATAACTACCTTTATTCATTCAAGAAGTTTAATCAGTCGGATACATACATACATATGTGTGAGTGCTGAACAATAGAAAATCAAAATAGAAAGAAAATCGTAAAACAAATCCCTTGAAAATCCAACAATGATAATAAGATGGAATTCTCTGATATTCTATTGCTCCACTCTACTTTTCCAAAAATTCGTTGAAAATGTCCTGTTAACTTTTGCACGTTCTTTATTTTGTCATATTTTGTTGATAATAAATTTTTTTTTGTACAATGAAATAGCGCACAGTTATTTCGATATTAAACAAAAATAGTTAATGCTAATTTCGGTGATAAATTCTTGTGTAATTTGAATTTGTTTATCATCAATTTTGTCAACCAAAATGGGAAGAGGACCGCACTGCTCACTTGAGAAAAAAGGAACTTCACCAAAAGGATACAAAATAAACAAAAATATCTGAAATAATTGGATGTTCTCGAAAGATGATTTATAATGTCAATAAATAATTTAAATCAGCTGCAAATTTGCTCAACGTAAAGAAAGATCGGAAGCAGCCACCGTGAAAGACAGCAGTTTGTGAGGATAAGGCCATAGTAAAAAAAGTAAGCTAGATCCTAGATCAACTGCCATATTTATAAAAAATAAAGTAGGCTTGAAGTGTGCTTTTAGACAAAATTTTCATACAAAATTTTCTTAAAGTACATTTGAAGTCTACTTTAATTTTTTATAAATACGGCAGCAAGTCATTAAAGCCGACAAGTATACAACAAAGTTTTAACCAAATTCCACAACAGTCTTGTTATGGATGATGTAAATATAAACCACAAACCATATTGCAGCGAAACGAGGAATATAAAATTTACATACCTAATTTTGCTCCTGTCATTTTTTAAAAGTTGAAATGGATTGGAATCGAAAAAATTAGTAAGACGTAATAGAAAAATTGTATGTATGTACATTGTCCCCCAGTTTCATTTAATTTTATGAGTTTTGATCGAACTTTTCCTAGTAGATTCTCTTTGGTAATTTAAAGTTTTAATTGCTAAAAATGATATCCAAAATTTGTATTAAAATATCGGTTATTTATGCAAGTCTACATAATTACGTGAAAAAAACTACAAAACCAAATTATAAAGTTGTTAGTGAGTGAGGCTGCGTTCAAATAGCCTCCGAACACCAAATCAATTTTAGTTAAGAAATAAGCGCGTCACACATTATACTGTTTTTATTACACCACCATTGTGGGGAGGGAGGGTATATTGGATTTGTGCAGATGCTTGTAACGCCCATAAATTTGGTCCAACATCCATATTAAAGTATGCCCATCCGCCCGCCCATAAAATTGGATATATAATATTTTTCGGCCCAAGGATGAAATTGGTTGAAATCAGTCCATTATTTCACCAATGATACGAATGTCCTTTCGAAATAGGGGTTTATCGGTCATAAATATTTGATTTATGTACGCACCCAAACAAATTTCTCCACAAATAAGTTTAATGTCAAGTCTAATCACACCTATAAATTTTGTGCAGATCGGTTCACAATTTACCATAGCTCCCATATAAGGCCCACGTCCAAAAATCACTTTAATAACCATAACTCTCTTAAAATTTTTGGTATCTAAATAAAATTCAACACAAATAAGTTTTATATATACAGAAATCATGACACCTAATATTATGACGGTCGCTCCATAATTAGTCAAAGCCCCCTTCAAAAATCACTTTAACATGTATAAATATTTTAAAAGTGTTTATTAAGATATACAATTTAACAAAAAATATTTATATGTAGATAAGTCATGCTACTAAATGTTTAAATGCTCGGTAATTGCGCCCATTTATGCTTTTACACATATACTGGGTGTGGGGTATTATATGATCGGGCTTGACCGACTATACTTTCTTACTTGTTTCAATTAAGATTACTATTATCTACAGCCTACGATCCTTTATGTTCACATTATACCATTATCCTCCTATAGATCCTTTAGATCTATAACCTATTTTACAATTCCATGCAGAATTACTTGTTCCAACTGGGTCTTCTTATAGTGTATGCTTGTTCTGCTCCGTTGTAAAGTAAGGGTATGTATATAAAAACAAACAAAAAACACAAAAAGAAAACAAAACCAACTACAACAACAAAATATACGCAACACGTATTGTTGTTTTTACTCAAATTTTTATAATTTAGTTTTCTACAATACGCGAAACGAATAACATCGTGACTAATAGTAATAATAAAAAAATTAATTTAAAAAACAAAATCATAAGGCAAACAAATATGTATGTATTTATTATTGCTAAATAATTGCGATGCTCTAAAATGGTAATAAAAAAAGTGACAAAATATTAAAACAAAAAATTAATTATCTAATAGGAAAAAAATTAAAGTGCAAATATGTGATAAATATGGATGGGGGGTTGCAAAAAATACATATGTATGGTTGTTTAGATGGGTTCGTTACAACATAATGATGACATAAAATTATAACAACAATAACAAGTATTTAAGAATGCACACTTAAAGTGTATAGGTATGCAAAAATAAGAGGAAGATTTATCTTGTCGCAAATGAAGGACAATAAAAATATTGAGCGACAACTAAATAAACCTACTAAGTTTTGGCGGTCAAAGTGAAAAGAAACAAATGTTGAAAAACAACTAATTAAAAGATTTCAAAAAAAATTATTTGTGATTTTTGAAATAAATTAAACCATAAATATTTTTAATTAATACACGTTTTACAAAAAAAAAAAAATACATTTTACTAGTGTTAAATAAAATATGTATGTATGTATGTGTAAATAAATATGCTTACAGTTGTTTTCAGTAACGGCATTTTTGTTAAATTTATAATTTAAAAACAAATCAAGCATTTTTTTGTAAATCAAAATAAAAAATTATACATACATACATATGTATGTACCTATTTGATTTATTTTTTTTTCTATTTAAGGAATGTGTGTTAAATGAACAACCGTTAACCCTTCTGACTATTCTCTTAGAAAATAAAAATTATTTAGTACAAATGTATAGGTATGTATGTAGGTATTTGCTTTGCTTGCCTTTTTCTTCAATATTCCTTAACATTGCAAGTGATGCTCTTTCTATAATTATGCCAGAGATGGAGAATATGATACTTTTGATAACATAGAGCTTTATTTTCCAACTGGTGAATATTGGAATATGTTATTCACGTTGAAAGTTTTGTCATTTTACTTGTTGAAATATCAGTAATAAAAGCTTTGACAATTGTTACAATGAAAAGAATTTCGATTGAAAATCATAAGCAAATATTATAAATTCATTTAAGAACAAGCCCATGGTGTAACTATACAAGCATTTTGTTTGTGTTATGCAGACCTGACTGACTAAGATTTCAGACTAAATTTTGCATCGGCGTAGATAGCCCGGTCTGGGGGAGGCTAAGCCCCCCCCCAGAAAAAATTTAGCCACCCCCAGAACTTTTATTCTTTTATTGCATTTTTTTATTTGAACAATTTTCCATAGCTTTTACTAAAAAGTGTTCAAAAAAGATCCCCCCAGGAAAAAGGCCTAGCTACGCCGATGAAATTTTGGTCTATTATTGATGATAAGAATGGCATATGGTTTCAAAAGGACGATGTTACATGCCTGTCGCACAGCCACCGAAACAATGCATTTATTGCAAACCAAATTTCTCAATCGCATAAAAACACGAAATTCAGCTGTTAATTCTACATATACAGAGCCAATCGGATAAATTTTTAGCCTTAATACATAAAATCCGTGACATGATTAACGAAATAGCGCCGCCGTTTTAATAAAATATGATTGCAAATTTTAATAAAAGAATCGACATACGGCGGTGGTTACAAGGTTAGCACACTTGATACATGTAGCCAATTAAAGCAAATAGTTTCTGTTGTTTTTTTATTTTTAAAAACCTTTTATATTACAAACATGTTACATGTCAATCTAAGACCACTTTTAGTTAAAAAAAACTGGACAGTAATTTAGCACTAAATAAAATTTTTATTTTCATAATATAAACAAAACAAAAAACATTTGAATCCTAATATTTAGTATGATACCCTTAGTTTTTAATAACAGCTGAACATCTTCTGGGCTCTCTCTCCACCAGAGCCATACAGAGTTTTTTTGAATTGCGTACCAAGCATTTTCGATTTCATTCCACAAATCTGTCAAATTCTTACTGTTGTAGATTGAGCTGGCCATTTCAACACATCTTCAGTTTGCTCATCCAACTTTCACAATTAAGGGTAGTGAACAACCTGATCTCTTGAGAAACGAAGACATTCCCACGACAGCCGGTTCTACGCACCGGAATGACCCGAGATCACTCGGCCAAGGGCTGTCAACTCAGCAATTACTGCTGTTACAACAACAACAACACATCTTCAACGCATATAGTGCGTGAGGTGTGTTTTGGGTCGTTGTTGTGCATAAAGCGCCACCTAAGTTGCATATTGTCCTCAGCCTAGGGAATAAGTATACTTTAATAAGCATCCAGATCATCATGCATCGATCCTATGTATAGGACCAACATTATGCTCAGAAAACACTGACCACACCATAACTTTCCCGCCACTGTACTGTAAGGTCTTAAAAGTATACTCTGGGTTGTTCTGCATGTTTTTTTTTATCGGATCCGAACATACAAAATTTAGATTCATCGCTCCAGAGAATATTCTTCCAGAAAATGATCTGTTTTTCCAAATGCTCATGGACAAAAGAAATTCGGAACTGGCACTTCTTTTCTTTTATGCTGAACAATGCATCCACCAAATTTTTTTTGAATTGAGTCTTCTTATAGTTCTAGAGAAGATGTTAACAACGAATTTTGTTGAAAGATCTCTTTTAATTGTTTGGAGCTCATAAATGGAACTGACTGCAACTGAGGTCTCTTATAACACAAAGTCATCTTTGCAGGTTGTTTTTTGCTACGTCTTTGAACCTTTTAATTAGTCCCATAGGTTCGAATATGGTATAATGCATTGTATACCATCTTCCTTGAGAACATAAAAATAGTTGAAATCTTACCAATAGTCCTCTCTCTCTAGAGTTCATGTGGTGAATAACCTTACAATGTTCCGGTGTGCACCACTTTGTTTTAGCCATGTCTAAATAGTTTATGACCCTTAATCTATGTTTCATAAAATATTTTCAGAACTTATTAATTCCTACAAACTAACAGCGAAAAACTAACAAAATAAATGTAATTTCACGTTCTAAATGAATGTTCAGATCAATTTGCCTATTAATTGCAATTAACCATAAATATGTACATATAAGAAAAAATGAAGACAGAATGCAATAAAAAGAAAGGTAAATATGTACTTGTCACACCAATGGACAAAAATTGCTGTTAATAATAGTAAAAAAGAATCATACTTTTCAAAATAGTCCAATATCTTTATATTTTATGTGATAAAAGTTTTTAAATTATATTCTAAATGCTATTATGAACTCTATGCAATGAAATGTTGCATTGCATACTGAGAGCCATACTCTCAAACCATTTTTGGTGAAGCAAAAACTGGAAAATGTAGTTCTGCTTATAAAACTTCAAAATTGCGGCGTTAATTGCGGGTTAACAATAAAATTTCGGTTTTAACCGAAACCGAAATTTTTAAAGGCATAATATTTGGCGATGCAATTTCACGATAGTGCATAATTCTATGAATTTAAGGACCTAATTCTACATTCTTTTATTAATTTTGCTATAAATCGTCTAAACCTTGTATACATGTATTAAAAGAGTATCAAAAAAAATTTTTAACTGAAGAACTCTTCTTTCAATCTTATTTTTAATTAAAATTTTAAAAGTCAGGGGAATTAGTTAACAAGCATGTTTAGTGCGATTTAATTTATTTACTCGTATATGAAAAATAAACAAAAACAAGCTGCAAAATATTCAATATCAAATAGACAAATAATGATAATTAATGTACATACATACAAATAAAAACAACATCAAAAATAATATTTAAAACAAACAAATACAATATTGCTAAAGTGCAAATAAAATATTAATATAAAACAACAACAACAACAACTGCGATTTGTGTCATTTGCAATTGAAAAAATTATTACAACAAACTACAAAAGAAAAACAAATAAATTAAACAACAATAATTTTTTGTATAAATCTTTAATTAATGTTCTTCATCTTTATAAATTGAAAGATTTTTATCGTTTTCCATTAACTGTTTAATAAAGTGAGTAAGTATGTCATTGATGTATAAATTAATGTATGTACATATATATGTATGTATAAATCTGTTATTTAGATTATTTATTCATGTTACTTAATTAATTAGTTAGTAGTGATTTTAGGTTAGTAAAAATCAAAAGTGTTCTTGAACGTACTAATACGCCATTTTTAATTGATATTGAGAGAGAACATTAATAATAGTAATATTGAGACAATTCTAAAGGTGGATTCACCCAAGAATGATAAAATAAAGATTACGCCAACGCGCGTAAAATTTTAAAATGTTCTGCGCATTTAGGCCCTGTGACGTCACACATTCTGTGTTTCTATTGGCTAATTTTTTCTCACTTGTGTTTTTTACTCATGTTTTGCTTGCATTTGCTCACTGCACTCTTCATGTTTATATTTTTGTTTGTTTTTCTTTTTGAAACAGATTTTATTTTAGAACTCTCAGAGATTTCAATTGCAAGGTTGCCAACTATCACATAAAACATAAATTTTTCGCAAGAAATTTTAATTCTAACACATGAAACATTATTGGTAACCCTTAGAATGGCCCTTCTACGTCACATAACGGGAAATCATGCGCATGGCGTAATCTTTATTTTGTCATTCTTGGATTCACCCATTTGTTCTTAACAAAAATTTTTTCCGGAGAAAAATTTTTTTACTGAGAGTTTTTGCAGCACGAATTACTCATTTCGAACGATTTTTCTGAAAAATCAAAGCTGCCATATGTAAACAAAATCTATTAGTTGTACAAGTGCGGCCATTGATTTATTTTGCTTTGGGTTTTAAGTGTCAAAATACAAATATTAAATTATTTTACATATTGTGTATTCAAAATCACAGATAAAACATTCAAAAGAAATGAAAAAAGAAAGTTGCTTTTGCTGATGGCCATGGAAATACATAAGGCATTGTTATTTGTATGAAAAAAAATGCAACCTATTGGCAACTCAATTCATTTTTGTCCAGAAAAAATATTTTCCCTCTCTCAAAAAGAGAGACGTCAAACTTCATATAAAAAAAATTGTTCGAAAAACATTTTTGTTAAGAACGAATGGGTGAATCCACCTTAAATGATATTGCTAATTACTCTTTAAATTGGAATTTTTTGAACATTTTTTTTTAAAGAGAAGTAACACTCAGGCAATTAATATGCATATATATAATTGCGTTACTTTCTTTGGAAAGAGGATTGATTGAAGAAGTAAAGGTGGTGAAATTAGAAGAAAGCTTTATATCACAACTCTGCAATTGCGCATTATGTTTGTTTTAGTGCAGCATTGCAGGGCCTCTGGTGCCTATATTTTTGAAAGCTTGATTTTATATCCTTTATTTAATTATTTTACTTCGGTGCCGTTTGAATGCCGAAGGAGGGCGCTGTGATAAATATTAGTTATGATAGGATTGAAAGAAAACTAATAATTATCAAAAACTGATGTTGTTTGAGTAGCAGCGGCTGGGAATCGAAGCCGGGCTATAAATACCAACTCAACCTTTAATGAAGAATATGAAATTAAATTTGAGAAAATTTCATATGATTTTAAGAACATCAATTTAAACATGGTCTACTTGGGAAGTATACAAGGTGAGTGTAGTAGCACAGCTGACTGACTTTGTTTATAATTTACTTATTTCAAAAGTAATACTTTTTCAAGTGTTTTTGACGGTAGTACATTATTTTACACAAACAAAATGCCTGTTGTTTCTGTATTGTGTTGTATTTGTTGTCGATTTGAACTCACCTTGTATAGTTACACCATGAATTTAAAGTTAAAAAAAATTAAGAAAGTATAGACGACCATATAATACCCTACATCCACTACATACAGCTGCGGTAGAAAAAATAGCACTAAAGACAGGATTCAACTGTACATATGAATTTTTCTGCGATTAAGCTCCCTAGTTATTTCCGTGACACATAATTGAAATATGTCAATCTTTTATTCGACGTTAAAAGGATTTGTTTAACTTTTATTGCGTTTTTATTGAAAAGATTTAAAATTTCAGATGAAGTATCAAAATTTGTTTGATTCATCGTAGAATAAAAGTTTCACTCGTTTTCTAGAACGCCGTGAAATTGTCTATGTGGAATTGAAAAGGATTTCAGTTTCACTTCATAGTGGAATATAGAACCTAGAATATGAACCTATAAAATGAAGCTAATGAAACAAATAACTTATTAATATTTTGTCAGTCCATAAAATATTGCGCCATTTACTAGTTTCATAAGATATCAAATAAATTATCAAAGTGATATTATTTTTGCCGGCACTGTACTCGTATATGTGTTAAACTGTTTTTTTTAGAAATGGGCTCTATATGGAAGCTATGAATTATTATGGAGCTATCAAGCAAAAATTTCGTGGTATGTGCTTCTCTGCATATAAATATTTTTTGTGTTAAATTTTATCTCGATATAAACACTTTTAAAATATTTATGCATGTTAAAGTGATTTTCAATGAGAATTTTGCAGGGAAATTAGGTGCCATATGTTTTAGTACCATGTTTAGTACCATGCTACTTAAATGTTATAAAAGAAAATAATTTTTGTACCGAATAATTACTTGCGATGAAAAATTTATCCACTACGATAATCCGAAGTGTAAGATATCGTATGTGAAGCTTGGTTAACCCGACGAATCGAAACAATAGACGAATATCCACAGCAGGACCTGTTATAGTTTATCAAATTATACTTCACTTTAATAATAATATTTAATCTAGTTTTACTATGTTTTTATGTCTTAAATTTTCTACAAAATAAAATATTTTTACATGGTGTAACTATACAAGGTGAGTGCAGTAGCCGATCTGACTGACTTTGTTTACAATTTACTTATGTCAGAAGTAATAGTGTTTTTGACACAAACAAAATGCCTGTTGTTTCTGTATTGAGTTGTATTTGTTGCCGATTTGCACTCACCTTGTATAGTTGCACCATGTATTTTTACTTACTTCGTATTGAGATATCAATAAGAACATATTGCCGCTTTATTTTCATTTCACAACAGGTTATCCGAGCATTTCCCTAGAAGTATAAAATCAAAAGCCCACTAACATTTTTTCAAAGTAAATTTAGTACAAGGAAAATAACAATAAATTTATACATATATTATGCGTTCTTTATAATTATAAATAAATAAATAAATTTTAGTGAGGAGGTGTATTTGCGTTAAATGCATTGGAATCGCAAAAAATTAGCGAGGCCTTTCTACATGAGACCAACGATATGTACATATACATATATGTGTATACATATGTATATGTAAATATCTATATATGTATGTATGTATATTTATTTCCCAGTGCCATTTCGGTTCTATTATTATTATTATTTTTGTTTAATTTGCTGCATTTATTATTATATTGTATTTATGTATTATTGCAGTTGTTGTCTGTTTTGTATTTGATCTATTCCTTTGTTTATATATGGTTTTTGAGGTTAACACAACATGTTGTCGGCATTGCTAAATACTTATTTTGTACTATTTTATTATTTTTTATATTTATGTTTTGTTTTATAAACAACAAACATTGCTTTGATAAATTTTCTTTCTTATAAAACAAAAAATTAAATGTTAGAAATTAAAAATATTTTATATTTTAATAATTGGAGTTTTAAAAAACCGAAAACAGTTTTGTTAGAAAAACCAAATGGTTTCGAATATTTTTTTAGTTTCTATTAATTCGAAAGGCCGGTTATTTTGGTTTCGTTTAATTTTTTTTAATTAAAATCTCTTTTTATACTTTCGTTCTAAAAATAATAACATTTTTTAACTTTTGTTATAATTTTTAAAAATATTTTCTTATTTTCTTTTAAAAAATCTCTTAAATTGATAAAAAATTTTTGCAAATACTAACAAATAACTGAGCAGCTCCAAAAGGAATCCAGCTACAAAATCTGCATTTAAATTCGATTTTTGTAGATTTTTTAAATCTTAAATTATCGTTACTATTAAAATATGGTTATCGAAATTATAGAATAGCGTTACCGTTTTGAACCGGTAGCCAAACTTGCATTTATCAATGAATTCTTTGCTCATATCTCATTTTTTATAGACCGATTTATAAACGTTTTTTATTTGATTGTAATATAGATGTTGAATAAATATTACAAGTGCAGTTTTGATTTTAGACATTTGAAAATCGTAAATTTGCAATAGGTTTAAGCAATGTTCTAAAAATTCAGCAACAATTAATTAATTATTTAAAAAAAATAATTAAATTAAAAATAAATTTAACAAATTTGATACTAAATGAGAATTTTTCCTCTTGCGAGTATTATTGTAAAAACTTCGAATAAACAATTTTTTTAAAAAACAAATTTGATACCAAAATCTAAGGTTTAATTCTCATTAGACATTTATTATAATATTTATCATCGAAATTTTATTTGGATCTAAAACCCCAGTTTAAATTGTATTAATAAAAATTTTAACAGTGAGGATTATTAATACATATTGTACTTATTTTTATACAAATGGATTCCTTTTTATCACTTACAATTTCGTCCATGCTATCTGAACGTATACGAAGTTAACCACTATGTATATCGCTGCCTTAACATGTAAAGGCTCTAAGTCCATATTTTGTAATATTACAGGAGAGACAAAAAACAATCAAACTTTTTTTGAAATCTGTTAATGCAATTTGTTTTTGTATTTTGCTTTGTTTTTTATTTGCGTAAAAACAAAACGAAAAAAAGTATTTGCCGAGATAAAAGCTTAGAGCTTTTTCTGTTGCTTAGTTTGTATATTTTCATTGACTTAAAACTTTTTCTTAAAACTTGTCTCTACTTATATTTCTTACTTACTACAATGAAAGTGTACTTTTGTTGTTTTTTTATTGTTGTTAGTTAAGAAGCTAATAATATCTAAAAAGTTAAAGTTTGTTTTAATTATTGTAAAAAACAGAAACAGAATTTACTCAAAAATGAATAAAATTATTATTGTAATTTCAATTTCGATATTTGTATATATGTACTTGTACATAATGAAAACAAAAATTATTCAGTCTTATTTCATTGATGTTATAAAAAAGTAGTAATATTAATTTAAATTTTTAATGGATTTAAAAGTAAGATAACTGGCGACGACTATTTTTATTCGTTTGGCAAATCGTCATAAAATTTATGGTGTTTTGTAGGCAAAGTGGATTTTAGATATTGTAAGTCTTCGAACTTTCTAGTCTTTATTTTTCTTCTTTCTTGATGAAGTTGGTGTAAATCCGACCACTTTAGTGCGAATACATTTTCATTTTCATTAATTTTTTGGTGGAGATTTTTCCATTCATCAGGAAATCTAAGTTTGAAATTAATTTCACCATTTGGTGTGTATTGTATTCCTCGAATGTCCATCACTTTGGAATCGCCTTTTCCACGGCCAGGGCGAATATTTTTACAAAATTGTACATTGTTAAATTTTTTAAAAAATAAATGATCCAAATAAGTAACATCATGACGATTAAAAACAACGAGAGTGTAGCCAATGAGAAATAATATTATGTCAATTGGTTGGACCTCAGACTATTCCGCGCGAAACAGTTGATATGTCAACATTGGAAGAAGTGAGATATTACACAAATATGTGATAAATTGGACTTAGCGCCTTTACTCATCACTACAAAACAACAACAACAAATTAGATAACTGTATTTTTTTGTAATCGATGTATTTTTACTTATTGAACACAACTGCATCAAAATCTCAATTTCCAAAAAAGTGGACTTAGAGCCTTTACATGTTAAGCCAGCGATAGGTATTCGTATCCACATTTGATCTTGTTAAAACTAATTATATTTGTTGTGTCTTGTCCTAAATAAAGGAGGATTTGAGGCCATAATAAAGGCGATAATCCTTTTAAATAGAGGAAGCTTATATTTCCTTTCTTTTCAAGACAACAAAAACTATTTCCTAATGAAGTTTTGAAAAAGTATCAATGTAACCATCTTGATTATGCTTTATAATTTAGTTTATTTTAATCTGCATACTACATATACATACAGTGGCTCACATTGAAAGTCAGGCAAACTGTTTGTAAAATATTAAACCCTATTTTAAAAAAGGGAGCTTAGGATTTTTTAATTTTTTTTCAAAATGAAATAAATTATTTATTATTAAACACAAAAACAATTAAATATGGTATTCTACCATTAATATAACAGAAACAAAAACAAAATAATTAAAAAAAACCAGTATGATCACACTGAAAGTCGGTCAGGTCATTAATTTCAATTATTTATAAAATGTTTAGTATTTTGTTGCGTATCCATTTTGATTCCCGACAGCTTGGAGTCTTTTTGGAATCGATTCAACCAGTTTTTTGCACACATCAGGACTTATTTGGTTCCATTCTTCCAGTACGGCAGCTCTGAGCTGGTCTTTACTGGTATATAATCTATTTTGCATACGACGTCCGAGCTCATCCCATAAATGCTCGATTAAGTTAGGGTCTGCGCAGGTGTTTTGAGGACTTTAAGACAATTATACAATAACCAGTTCTATGCTTCGGGTCATTGTACTGGTAAAGCTTAACTTTATTGACAATCCTCAATCAAAATATTAAGATACATGTTGTTATCCATGATGCCTTCTATAAAATGAAGATTTCCGACACCGGAAGCAACCATGCAACCCCACACCATCAATGACAAGCCCCGTTCTTTACAATTTTCTTAGTATTTTTGGGGCAAAAAACCTCATTAGGTTTGCGCCACACATAACGCCCGCCATCGGACCCAAATAAATTGAATTTGCTTTTGTCCGTGAAAAAACCTGTAAATTTTTAAAGTGCTGATAGATATAGTCCACAAGTGTTGATTGAAAGTAAATTTTTAAAATCATCTTGCCCGAATTTGAATGTGAGCCACTGTATGTATTTAGTTTTAATTTTAAGTATTCACCCATTCGTTCTGAGCAAAATATTCGTTCTGAACAAAGTTTTTTTTCATATGAAGTTTGACGTCTCCCTTTTTGAGAGAGAGAAAATATTTTTTATGAACAACTCTCAGCTTGAATTGGTTTAATCAGCTTGTATTATACACTGTATTCACTTCACCATGGGTTTAATTTTATATTTTGTCTGGACAAAAATGAACTGAGTTGCAAATAGATTACATTTCTATCTGTATCGTTTGTGAAATTAAATTATTCTTTCATTAATTTTTAGCATATTGAATGAAATAGGCACCACATTTTAGTGCAACTGTGCAAGTATTCTTCTTGCGGTACTTACACTGGTGTTGTGTTCTTTTCGTGAAGAGAGAGAATCGCATATTCTGGACGTTTTCCTTCCAATGCTCGCTCCAAAACGAAACAGTTGCATTCGGTAGAGATTCCCTGTGATGGTCTGGTCAGATTTCAGCATCTTGGTCCCACCAAATGAAATAAAAGGTAAAGCACCTTAACAGCATGCATATTTGGCTTTAGTGTCGATTTGAATGCACGCAGAGAAAAAATATAGTTGTGCATGTTTATTTCAACATTTTTAATATATTATGGTCACTGTAATTGTTTATATGACTTCTGCAACCATAATATGGTTAAGTTACCAATCACAAGATTATAGCTATCTTATATATGATTATAGCAATTATGTAATGTTTATGGTGAACAGTTTTATGATGAAAGATTATACCATGGTGAAATTAAATACCAGGTGACAGCATTGCTACAACAATTACAACAAGGCAAGAACAACAGGCATTTTTCTATATGAAAAACTTTCGTCACTGTCAAAAAGTTTTTTTTTTATATAACTTTTTGGCATTTTCAAATTCACCATGAATAATCAGCTGGCGCTACGCTATCACCTAGTATTTAATTTCACCATGGATTATACCATATTATGTTGTTCTCTATCATAATCAAAGAACAACAAATTAAGATAAATGGTGATTGCAACAAATATATACATAGTTACTACAATCGTATATATGATTGTAGTAATCATCTGAATCGTAACTTAAACATATTTAAAACAATGTTTTTTCTTTTCAATATTTTTCAAGACTAAAAAATATTTTTTATTTTTTTATATTTTTTACAACAAGTTCAAAGAAACTATTTTTACCTATATTTTATTTTTTTAAAACAGGTATTTTATGGTAGAGTAGTAGTTGCAGAGTTTTTATGCGCTTCTCTTCAGAAATGTAGAAATGGTCAATGAGTCGCTGTTTTATTTTCGTGTAGGCATCGTTTAAGCGTTCTGTAATTATGTCACTGACTTTGGAGAGGACTTCTGGATCTAGTTCCGGTAAAACTGCAAAATATTTCGACTTTTCATTTCATTTTCTCAAATTGTGCCTCCAAGTGAGCAAACCAAATTGCTGGATTTTCTTTCCAAAATCGTGGAATACGAAGTGTTACCGTTGATGTAGTTACAACAGGTTCTGCTGCGGAATCTTGAGCATGTCTGGGCATCTTGCGTGAAGAAGTCGAGGTCACCAATTTAAAACAATGTTTTTTTCTTTTCAAAATTTTTCAAGACTAAAAAATATTTTTTATTTTTTTTATATTTTTTACAAAAAGTTCAAAGAAACTTTTTTTATATTTTATATTTTTAAAACAGGTATTTTATGGTAGAGTAGTAGTTGCTATACATATTATGGTTACCGCAATCATATAAATAATTACAGTGACCATAACATTGTTGAAAAACAAGAAGTAACAACAAATTTGTAGTAATACAAAAATTTGTAATAATAATAATAGTAAAGAAGAAAACACACACATTGTAAAAACATAAGTAAATTTCGTTCTAACTCATAACATGTAATAAGAAATATTTTTAATTCCCGAATTCTATTTCTCAATAAATGGAGAGTTAAATAGATGATGTTCACAAGCAGATCTTGGACAATAAACATTGCTAATGACGCCCTTGGCAGGGTAAAAAATGCATTTCAGTGTGCCATTTGTCTAGAAAAATATGGTTTTCACAATGTCATTCTTCGAGTTATTAATTTAGAAAATAACCTCAAGCCAAATTAAAAGTTTTCTCTAATAATATTGTTGAAAAACTTGTTAAAATGTTGACATTGTTGTGGTAAACATGTACAACTATATTTATTCTCTGTGTGTGGTTGGCCGAGCATCATATACGATCCATTTTTTATCGCTAGTAATAATGCGGTGCAAACATGATTTCCTTTTATAGCGTTTAAGCAGCATTTCGCAAACTTTTTGATATTGCTGATATTGAGAAGCTCCCAAAGATTTTACATGATCTTGAACAATTTTCATGGAATTTTTGGTATTCAAACTTTTTTGGCTGGTCTGGGCGAACTTTGTCTTCCGTGTCAACCACTTCTAAATCGCACAAACCATCTTTCATGAATCCATTAACATTTTAATAACATTTATTATAAACATATGTAAATAAAAAATTAAACCTTTCAAATCCAAAAATAAATAACTAACAACTAATGATATAAACAGAAATAGCTACGCATTTACATTGATTGTAAAGATCAAAAAAGAAAAAAATAATAACATATAATGATAATGATAATGCAAACAAGTAATTATACTCGTACGTACATATCATATTATATCGTATCTTATCCTATCGTATCTAATTAAAATAGTGTATATGTATTTCAACGTAATTGTATACAATAGAGATAATTCTGTTGATGATGATGGATAATGGCATTAACTAGACACACCAGATAATATTTTTGAACTACAAAAATAATGTTTTAGCACCCTTAATAATATTTAAGTATAAAATATTTGTTTTCTTTTTATCTTATAAACAAACAACTACGAAATTAAATATATGAAGTAGATTTTATGAAATTTATTACAAACATCAAAACTATGTATGTCTATTATGTATATAAAACAAATTAGCTGACAATAATTACTATAGGTTAATAATAACAATAACAATAGTTATAAAGCAGAATGATAAATACTTTATAGAGGTGTCGGATAACAGACTTTTTAGTAACAGATAATGATTGATTCATTGCTGGATTTTAAAATGTTTTGCTTTATAAACTTAATGCTGAAATCAATGAGCTATAACAAATTGTATACAATTGTGTATACACGCTTAAATAATACAGTAGCGACAGTTTGATTAAGATCAATTATATAGGTTATTAAAGTTATTTGTATAAATATTTTATTTTTCTATTACAGTATCTATTCGAGTCATAATTATAAACTCGTTTTAAAACTAATAAATTTCTCCCTGTAGAATCAGTGTTGTATTATATGTATAAAACCTTTATTATTCAAGCATTTTCACATAAAATTATGTTAGCAAAAAGTTTTGAAACACAAATTCATTAATTGTCTATTAGGAGTTAAGAAAAGCTTAAACAACTATTGAACAACTATTGCACAACATTTCCATTTTATCTATCGAGAAACATATTGGACAAGTCGGCGTAAATTTCAAGCTGCCTACAGCTAATCAAATTAAGTTTGGCAATTATATTTGACTATTTGGGTTGAAACCAACCCAAAAACCAACTTTTTTATTCGAAAAATTATATTGTCTAAAAACCCGGTTTCGAATACGGTTTTAGTTGAAAAACTCGGTTAACCGGTTTTTCATTATATGAGCTAGTATTTAAGTGTTTCTTTATTTTTGTGCTAAAACTTAAATTACAAAAGAAGTTCGTGATCTATTTTTGCAAATAATGAACAAATTAAGGGAAACGAACAAAAAATACATAAAAAATCCTTAAAACAAAACTGTTTTTTAACTAGCAATTAAAATGTAAAACGTGTCAAAAGTATTTCTAAATATTTCAAAAATTTAACACTTCTTGGAGACCTTTTAGAATATATAAATATTCTTAATAAAATTGCTTTATCAGTTGGAATCGGTTTTGGAACCGTAATTTTTTTGTACTACAAACAGACAAACACTATACAGACCTACATTTATATTAATCAGAGATTTTCCATACCAAAATAAGATTATTTTCAAAATGTATAAAAAACAGACAAAACAAATACAAAATGTTAGAATTAGAAATTGTATTTTTGTTTGCTAAAAATTAATAAGTCTTAATTCTAAAAACCGGTTAAACGATACCAAAAAATCGGTTTGTCAAATAATTCGAAAATATAAAATACTAGTTAAACCCGGTGTGCTTCGTTACCCCCTCGTTATAAAATAGAATAAAACGTATTTATATATTTACAAAGATTTATTTATTTAATTTTAATGTATTTATTGCAATGCTTTAGGTTTAGTTTGCCCATCAGGAACATACATATATACACGGAATATTAACATTCAGCTTTGTTAACAGTCATCGTAAGCGCTAACCGAACAGGAAAAAATTGTTTAAAATCGAATGGTAAATATGTTGGTAGCATTGGCATGCGTGGCAAAAGTACATCTGTACGTTTATATTTTCCTGTTATAATGGTCGCTTCTATTAAATTATTTCTCAGTTTTTTTACTGCAAATCGAGTGCCATTGCAAAGCCGTGGTGATCAATATTACGCAGTAAAATAATTGGCACTTCAATTTTAAGTTGTAGCACATGTGGTGGAAAGCCTGACACATCGAGCGAATTTAAGAACTCAACAGGATAATTAACGGCCTTACGGGTTGACACATTTCAAAGTGATATCCATTTTCGTCATATGAGCGATGAATTTCAGTGGGCGTGGCCATGCCCCTTTGCCCACTTACATAGTCCAAAATTTATTATTTCGTAAGAATATCCTATTGTGAAAATTTAAAATTTTGGAGTCCATACGTTACATACGTGCATTCATTTTTAAATATATACGCCGTTTTCAATATGAATTTGTATTTGAAAACGCCAATTTTAAGCGTTTTGCGTTTTTCAGAACATGGGCGATAGATTCGAAACCGGTCGGTTTTCAAACAAACGAAATTAATCATAAAAGGTATTTTTTCTAAAAATATATTTTTTTTCAAAATCATTTTATTCAAATTCAAAAAATATTTCAGAAATTCAACTAATGTAATCTCATTTAAGATCCTATGAACTACCCTCTCTATATTGTGTGGTACGTGTGCAATTGTATAATTGTTCAAATTATTCTAGAGAATTTCATCCTAACAGCCATCCCTAAATACCGACGGAAAGCGGAACTTATTTTTACGCTGAGCATGAGCGCTGATACCCCATCCCTAAACAAAAGCGGCAACGTTATGTCAAAACAGGGTTATCAAACAAATAAAACGACCCTGTTTATTGTAACTGCTGGACATTGTTGTTTTTTTCTTTTTTTTTTGTTTCGTTTTCTTTTGCAACTAACTTCATTGTGAAACGCCTTGTCAAAATCGGATTTTCCAATAGCAAAGCGTTGCCGCCGCGTTGTTTCGGTATGTTCCATACAAAATGTATGAACATGAGAAATTTTGACATTTAACAAAAGCTTTCCGTCGGTATTTAGGGATGGCTGTAAAGGTTACTTTTTTTTTCAAAAATACATTTTTTTCAAAATCGTTTTATTAAAATTTTAAAATTATTTCAGAAATTCAACTAATGTAGTCTCAGTTAAGATCCTTTGGACTACCCTGTCTATAATGTGGGAAACGTGTGCAATTACATATTTGTCCAAATTTCTCTAGAGAATGTCATCCTAAAAGTTGTTTTTAATAACTTCAAGTAATATGACTGTTAAGTGCTTAACAGTGGTATGTTAACTGTAACACTATCAAAGTTAAAAAATTTGGTTTTTGTCTGTGCTAGTTAAATTCGAATTTATTTTCACATACATGCCCAAATCTCTCCATAAAGTGAAAAAGGTTGGAAACGCTGTTCTAGAAATGAGTTTAATCGCATAAATACTATTTGCATTTAATGCAATGTGTTCATTTGCTTCACTACGTCCAGTGCAAACGACACTAATAATAATACATTTTTGATATCTATTATATGTATTTAACTTTATATTTTAAATAAACACAGATTTGTAAACCTTTTCTGCAAATAAATAATTTGGAATATATAAATATCCTTTTAACCCATAGACAACTATATTTGCCAAACTAAATGGGAGTCTTAGAGGGTACCCAGGAGAAAATTTTTTCCTCATAACTAATATTAGGCCACAGATCGCGAAAATAAAGCAAGTAACAAATAAATCGCTTCAGACGAAAATGTTTGGTAATCAAAGTGGTTAGAAAATTTAACCTAACCCGCCTTATAGTTTAGACCTTGCCACGTCTAACTACTATTTGTTTCGCTCAATGCAGAACGCACTCTCTGGGATACACTTCACTTTAGAGCAGGGTATCCGAAATTGACATGATACGTTCTAGGACTAAAAAATTGACACGCTTCTTTTGGCGCGAAATCCATATGTTGCCAGAAAGATGAAAGATGTTTCAAAATAAAAGCTACAAATTTTTAAAAATCCCGCATTTTTAAGTTATACACCCAATAAATAGCCGAAGTCATAGTTAAAGAAGTTCAAGAAACTACACCTGCAAATTGCTTGCGAAGCTATTGCCTCTATACCAAATTTATATATACATATATGGGCAATTTCACGTCAAGTGACCCAATTTTTAAAATCGATGTCTTCCGACTTGGATGAAATTTGCACCAAGGTTAGTACTATTGGATAGTAGGCCAGGCTCTATCAGTAAAGAACTGCCGGAGTTAGAGGGGGTCAAAGTTGGATATTTTGGTCATACAGGGTTTTTTTTATAATGAGTGTAACTTTTCACCTATTGGTCCTAGCAAAAATTGTCCAAAGGACTTTAGATAGCTATTTCTTCAATCATTCCAAAAATATCCAATAGTACTAACCTTTCGTACTTTGTATTTCAATCTGAATGTAGTAGCATTACTGGTAGACTGCTGTAAAAATTCAATTAGGGATGTCGCCCACAAATATGTTGTTTGTTGTGATAAGGTTAGTAATCGATAGCGTTTTCCATTAGCATGAATAGTTCTGTTTCTATTATTTCATAAAACATTCATATAGATATTCAAAATGTAAGAAAATAAATTTTCTTTGTAAACAATATTAACAATGTTAACAATATTCTGACATCCTCATATTTTAGAAAACTTTAAAAACATTGAAAGGTGTCATTCTATTTTTTTTGTTCAAACAATCTAGTAGATACAAACTATGTACATATATAAATTTACACGTAAAACAAACAAATTAACCATCACAGCGTACATTAAACCAAATACACATTTTAGATCTTGAAGTTTCTTTCTCATGTGCAAAGAAAAAAAAAATAATCAAAATAAATATTTAAATGAAGAAAACGAAATGAAAGCACGTGGAAAACAAAACCCAAAAATAAGCATCCTCAAAGTGAATTAGCAGATGGCGTCGATGATTTTCCTATAGTCATCTGAAGATATGCACATGCACACACAGTCTAGATACTATTTGTAAGTATGAAGTCGAACATATGTATATGCAGATGTGCTTATTTTAGATGGTGTATTCAAAAATAGATAGGTATGTAGATGTTTTTACAACCAATAGACTGTGGTCTGGAAGGTTAAATTTTCAGAAATTTAAAGATTGCCGATTAAAACGTGGTTCAAATGACAGAGAACAAAATTATTACTTGAAAGCAATGCAAATCGAAAAAGTCCAGGCTTAAATTTCTGTTGGGTATACTTATGTCACCACAAGAATATTGTTTTTCAAAGTAAAACAAAAAATTTATATGACAATCGTTCAAATTTTTATTGTTTATTGATACTACCCAGATTTTTTTATTTAGTCATTAAATTCTTCACAAGAAAATATGTTGTTTCACTATGTTGTAATAATAATCAGCTGCCTTCGCAACTTCACCTTATTAGATACACATTGGGACTGTTTTGCACCACGGGTTTTAAGTTTTAAGGCTGTATTCAATTCTCTCCATATACATAGTCTTTCAGCCTTATGCTAAAAAAATCTTGTTTGAGGATTGAAGTTCACGTTAGTTAAAAGACACTTTAAGGCTAACACACCAATGTTAAAAAATCAGATACAAAAACAGTACGTTAACTATTGTATACATTACTAGCTGACCGCCCCGGCTTTGCTCGGTATTTACTATTGATTTGTATTTCATAGAATAAGATGTATTCACAACCTGCCTGCTCTTATTTATTTGCAAATTTGTACAGCATACTTTAGGGGACTTTTTTTTCAAATGTTGAATTTTTTCAGGAAAAAAATCATAACTGGAGAATGGCTAGACCGATTTTGGATTTCAAAATCAACTAACCATCATCACTCCTCCCTGTACCTTCCCTAAAAATTTTATGGCAATCGGTCGAGCCGTTCTCGAGTTATGGAGTGACAATCAAAATGTACACTTATTTTTATATATATAGATATAATTTTACATGTTGATACTGGCAACACTATCACTCTCTTTTGTCTCTTTATAGTTATATTTAAAACCCAACAGTTTTAAAGATATCACCAGGTATATCAGTATTTAGACAGATCTCCTAGAACTGGAATGACTGCTGAAAGCTACTTTACTTATGTGAAGGTGTGCAGAAGGTGTCAATTGCTAATCCCATGTACTAACTTACTGCAATAAAATAGACTGTTCGATATCTACATTAAGTAGGCGATAACCATAAACCAAATAACAATATTTGGTTAAATTGTTTGACTACAAAACATGAGATGATTACACAACTAAATAATAAGAAATAATAAATATCTAAATGAGCACTCTTCACTAATAATTTCACTACAAAATACATGCTATTTATATAGCAATGACAAGTAGGTTCGTGGAAAATCAGTAGTGTTTTTTTTTTTTTTTTGTAAAAACTGCAAGGTACATTTTCAGTACACCAGTACTGCGCTTTGCGTCGATGACCCGTACAAGGAATGCTTTGATGATCAAAATGCTTTCTGTTTGAATACCATTAACATTAAGTACAATAGTAATTGTGTTGTCTCGACTACAATACCTTATTTTACGTTAAAAAAAAACTGTTCAGCAAAAATTCGAGCAACTTTTTGTGAAAGAAAGCCGACGACTGTATTTTTGTAACCCTAGAAACTATTTTCGATCTTTACATGGTTTGCTATAGAAAAATTTAATTCACTTTGCGTCGTTTTAATTTGCTTCGTGTTTTTTTTTTTTTTTTTTTTTGGAACGTAACCCCGATGCAATGAGAGGTATTGGTGTATTATACATTTGACTGTTTTTGTTGAATACTTGTGAAGGTGTAGATTCTACTGCCAAATAAAATCTGTTCATTGTAACAGTTTGTTTGTATTTATGTGTATTGATTCATGCAATCTTATACATACAAATTTTTATACATAAATAAATATGTATGTATATTTATTTAGTTGTAATTTTGTTTTGAATTTTGTTGCCCATCACCAAAAAAGCTGCAAGGTATTTGGAGTTTGTCACTCCGTTTGTAAAACAAAAAGTATACAGAAAAAAGGTGAAAATGAAAGGCCGCCCAAATGTTGAGGCATTTTTATTAACGAAAAATTGCACCAAATATGTAAATGAATTTTCACCTGAAATTTTGTATATAATTGCAGTTAGAAATAAAGAAAATGGTAATTAACAATTTGAAGATTTTATATTCACTTTTTTAGTATATTTTACAATATTAACCAATGAAATTTAGCCCCAAAGTACAAAAACAAAATTTCTTGGGGTCTTTTTTCATTCTACAATGTTGGAGTAATTTTTCATTTATCTTAAAATGCAAAATAAGCCCAAAAAACTGCATAAAATTCCAACAAAAATTAAAAAAAAGGCCCAAAAATTTCGTGTTTCTCTAATCAGTGTAATTTTTGGGGTTTTTTCATACTTTTTGGCTGCCATTTTTTCTGGGGTCATTTTTCACAGTGCCTAATATTTGAAGACGATCTAGCTATGTCAAGGGACGATAGGACCTCGAGAGCAGAACTTAAGGGAATTAAATATTTCCTTAAATATTCTTTTTGGCTTTAGTAATTTATTTCAACCTTTCTCTATCTATAAAAGTAATTTTAATTTAAATATGTACCTAAGTATGTATATATTTTTGTTTATATTATTTGCTGTCAGTTATTTATTTTTGGATTTGGAAGATTTTAGCTTTTATTTACATATGTACATACATTTGTACTCGTATATAATAAATGTCATTTGAATATTCATTTTAAAGCTTTATTTCACAATTTAGTTTTATTTACTATTGGGTGTTTAACATAAAAATGCGGGATTTATAACATTGGGATATTTTCTAAACACGGTTTTTGTCTTTAGTAACTTACGAGGGCGGTTCGGAAACTTCTAACGCTAGCACAGAAATAGAATATTTCGTTTTTCAAAAACATTTTTATTTTTCAATATAATCTCCTGAAACTTCAATACACTTAGTCCAACGCTTATCTAGCAATTCTATCCCTTGATTGAAATAGTTTTCGTCAAGGCCTTCAAAATAGTGGTTTACAACTGTAATTGCATCTTCATTTAAAGTAAAACGCTTGCCCTTTTAGCTAGAATTTTTTTTTAGATTTGGGAACAGATAAAACTCACTGAGAGCTAAAACAGGAGAATAAGGTGGGTGGTCAAGCAACTCGTACTTTAATTCGTTGATTTTAGCCATTGTTAAAACACTCTTGTACGCTGGTGCGTTGTCTTGATGAAAAATTATTTTTTTGTGTTGTAAGCCAGGACGTTTTTCTCGAAATTTTACATTTAATTGATCCAAAATGTTGCAATAGTACTCTGAATTTATTGTTTTACCCTTTTGCAGATAGTCAATCAATAACATATCTTTGAAGTCCCAAAAAAACGTTGCCATAACCTTACCAGCCGATTGAATTGTTTTTGTCTTCTTTGGGGCACTTCTTCCAGCTTCAGGCCATTGCTTGGATTGTTCTTTTGTCTGTGGAGTATATGGTGAATCCATGTCTCATCAGCAGTTATGAAACGACGCTTAAAATCCATTTTATTTTTCTTAAAACAATTCAAACAAGCTTGAGAAATTTTCATTCTTATGCGTTTTTGATCGACTGTTAACAAATGCGGCACCCTTCTTGCAGAAAGCTTTTTTGGACTCGATCATTAGAAATGCTCATGATATTAGCTATTTCACGCACTTATTCGTCGATCATTTAATACCATATCATGCACTTTAGCTACAATTTCTGTTGTTTTTGGACGTCCACTAAGTGGTTCAGCCTCATTGATTGTACAACCACGTTTAAATTCAGCAACCCAATTTTTTACTGTTGCATATAAAGGAGCTCATTCACCATATCATTATGAATTTCTTGTCCTGATCAACCTGTTTTATTTAAATATTTAATGACACCACGAATTTCTAATTTTTCCATTGTAAAAAAATCGCGGATGCGTCTTTTTTGAACACCTGTTTCTATATGAAGGAGGTGCCAGATCGAAAAGAAATTTAGCATGTGTTCATATCAGAGATGGCAGTTTCCAAAACACTTAACTTTTTTCGGTTTATACCGCACTTTCTGTTCTATTCTAAGAAGTTTCCGAAATGCCCTCATATGTCATTTTGACAATTCTGTCATATAGTTATTTACCATTTTAGTGATAACAACAAAGTTTATTTTTTGCTTCGAAAATGTCGGATTTTGTGCTAACAAAGCGTCATGTGCGGATAGTTTTGCTTTGCTTGCTTAATATGAAAAAAAGTCTGCTGAAGAATACCCATTGAACATAGAATCTTATGCTGAATGTGTTCCATCGGTTTCAGTGTGCGCAAGATGGTTTGTGCGTTTCAGAACTGGTTGACATGGAAGACAAAGATGGCCCAGGCCAACCAAAAATTTTAGGTATTACTCTATGAAGATTGTTGTCAAACTCAACAAGAACTTGAAAATCATTGGGAGCTACTCAAGCAGCAATTTCAAAACGCTTTGAACAGCAGGATTCATCAAAAGCAGGGAAATTAGATTACATATGAATTGAATCCGAGAGAAATGCTGCTATAAAAGGAAATCATTTTTGCACCGATTCATTAGTTGCGATGAAAAATGGATCTAATACTATAACCCAAAGCCAAGCAGCCTAATCACCACCAAAGCCAAATATCCATGACGTTAAGGTAATTATCTGTATTTGGTGAGACCAGAAGGGTCAGTGACTGATTCATTTAAAGTGAGCCAGACATGAAAGCGTTATATTTCATCATGACAATGCTGGGCTACATGTTGCAATACCTGTTAAAAACTATATAGAAAGAAGTTGCTGGGAAGCTTTGTCTCACCCGCTTTATAGACCAGACCTTGCCCTGTCCGACTACCTTTTGTTTCAATCGATGTAGAACGCTCTTTCTGGTATGCCCTTCATCTTTAGCGTATCATAAATTATACACAGCTCAGTTATATGTTTGAAAAAACCAACTGCAAAATTTTGTGAATATCGTCCCATATTTGATCACGCCTGTCATATTCGTTAGAACCACTTCTGAAAATTGTTTAAATACGCATAAATCCCTTACAAATATCATTATTATTATGATCGGCCGATAATTAGTCACAGCTTCCATATAAGGACCACTTCCGAAAACACATTTGCCTACATATCTTATAAATATCGATACTAAATTTTACACAGATAAGTTAGATGTACACTGTCGGACAACTTTGTTCAAGATTAACGTGGAGCACCTGCCTCTGGGGCTTATCTCCACGGCGCACTCAAACGCAGGACCAACTCGCCTCGTCACCGCATTGTATGCCCCTGCAAGAACATAGAGAACATGTCTCACAGAGATTCATGCTTGTATGACCTGCCAGGGAACATACAATTTGCAATTTCTCGATACATGACTGCAAGATCAATGTAAAGATCACCTTTCTAAAGAGATTGGGCTATCTAATCCCTACCGTTCGTAGCTTAGTCAATTAGCATGACCCACGAAAACAGAAAGCAGAGCACAGACGAACCATTGCATTTATCATATAAAGCCAAGGACTACGATCTGCTGAGGTTGCCATAGGCCGCATCGAACCAAGTCCAATGGCGACCAATACAACTACTGCTACGAAAGCCTTGCTTCCCATACGTTTCCTGAGCACCGATCTAAGTGTCACCACTACTTTCAACGGCTCTGTTGATTCGGCAACAGCACCTAGGACAATTTGGTTGGCCGAAGTGTGCTTACCCTCGCAAGCTAACATCAACCATTCAACCAACTGACATTCTACCCGCTTTGGGTATTGACCACAACCACTGCGTGGACACCGAAGTGACCTCAACCAATTATCAGTTAAGGGACAAGTACCCTAATAATAAAACTAGGGATATGTCCCCGGGCAATAACTGATTCCGCAGTACTAGATGAGACTCTAGTCAGTTGCGAGTTTCTTCTGGAGTAAAACTAAAGGATACTCTATACAGTTTCAAACCCTTGCAAGTTCATGGGACTGGTGATCATATCTACCCCGGCATTGAGATTGTGTATAGGTGATTGAACACCTATACTATTTCCCGCCGGGGAAAGTACACTGTCGGAAAAAATAAAGTGCGGTTTTGTAAACTTCTTCATTCCGTTTTGATATTTTTTATATCAATATATAAACATTGCAATTTTATAAAGTCGCTCATTTATATTTCTGATGTAAATATATTGAAGTGCACAAGAAATCTCCGTGATATAATAAAGTACGGTTTTCTGTTAACCTTAAAATAAGAGATGTATTTCTGATTTTTTTTTTTTTAATTTGTGACAAGTTTTTAAAAAATAATAAATTAAAGTGGATTACTTATTTTTTTAATTTAATATTACTTAAATATACACAAAATAAGGCTAGACCCAAAGTTTTTCGAAATGAGGACTTTAACCGAAAAGCAAAAAGAATTGTGGGTACTAGATCTAAGTATAATACATCGGAATCTAGACGAAGCTAAACGATGATCATATTGCAATTCTAGCAGAAAGAAATTATTTTACGACAGCCAGAGATATAAAGTAGGAACTAGAATTAAATATTTCGACTCTAACTAAAAAGTGCGTACGCCTCTTCTACGAGCAGCAAAAAACCGGTTAGACTTTGCAAAGAAGTACATAAATATTAGATAAAATAGTAACTGAATTAATAATAAAACTGTATTTATTTTGCAAGAATCAGTCCATAATTGGCCATAGCTCATATCTAAGATTCACTTCCGAGAATAACTGAAATACCCATGAAACTCTTGTAAATATAGTTACAGAGATGAACTTATATTGTTGATGGTGAGTAAAATAAAATTCGCCATCACCCAATATAACACAACACTATTACTACTCAATATCGGATCTCGTGCAAAATACAATGTTAAACGTGCCAATATATTTTAGCCAATATTCTCACGATGCCACCACACATGTATTATGGTTTCTTACACTCGCATCTACATACATCTATTGACTCTTTCCTTTAGCTTGCAGTTAACAATTGAATAGTAATGGTTGTGATGGAAAACGATAACGATAACGAGTGAGTTTTTGTATTAAAACAGTTTTATCTCACAAAATATAAAGATAATTTGCTATTAAAGAGAATCTTCAAACAAAAATTTAATTAGAAATACTTTAAAATGGTTATCGTTTTCCATCACATACCTGAATAACCTTGATTATATGTTATATTGTAAAGGTTACACATACAATTTAAGACAATTAAAATATTTAATAATAATAATATAAGTAATATTTTAAATTTGCATATTTTAAAGTTGCTATTTTAAGAATTAATTTTTCTCACAATGTACATTCAAACAAACATGTGTATAAGTTTAATTTATTCATAAAAAAATAATACCTTTATTACTTTGTTGTTGTTTGAATGTAGGGTGTGCATTCATTTTGAAACAAAGTATAATCTAATTAAGTAGAAAATCATTTGGCAAAGTTCACATGTGTTTTTTAATTGTAAAAAAAAACATTGCACAGTGGAGCAAGTTGGCTACCGATTCGATATGTTTAAAGATAACGATGACGCTAATTTAAATTATTTCAGTAATGCCTTTTTAAGTATAACGGCAATATCGGATTTTTATTATGATATTTTCATCAAATTCAATATTAAACACTTGAAATGAGTTCTATTTGACCCGGTGCAGAAATTGTTAAATTTTCAGAATATACTGTGAGCTTCAAAATAAAGTCAACACCACATTTTATTAAAAAAAACTTAATTATATTAATATAAATAATATTACATTAGAAAATTATATTGCATTTTTTATATAGATACATACATATGTATGTATTCATATGTAGGTATTTAAGTAGAATTGAATTAACAACAAAACAATGAAACAAATAGAAAAGCGTATACAAATTTAATTGATTTATTGTTAAAATCGAACAAATTTTAAGCATCAAAATAAAGTAAACAGTAGAATCATCCTTATGAAAAAAATCCCTGTCATAATTTATCTTTAAAGAGACTAAGTTGTGATGTTAAGTAATGAAAAATTTACAATGAGAAGACAGACATCAATTAAGACTCGGCAAATCACAATAGACTTACATAGAAAAGGTAAATACCTAAGTAAAATAGATGAAATCGTTGGAAGGCATCACTGTACATTACAAACAAATTATAGATAGGAATACCAAAGAAAATACCGTAGAACACTTGTCTGGTGCAAAACGACCAAAGCGTCTTACATAAAACTGAAGTAATAGCTATAGTAAGAGAAGTAACAGCAAAGCCAATATCTAATGCAGTAAAATAGCTAAAAATGTTACAAAAACTTCTGGAAAACTTGTAAGCGCGAGTACGATTAAAATATAGTTGCATCAAAATGGCCTACATGGTAGAGTGGCACATAAAAAGCCCTTTATATCAAAGAACAATCAAAGCAAACGTTTAAATTTCGTAAAAAAAAAATATATATAAACGATCCTAAAATTTTCACCGGTGAATGAATGTTTGAGATACTTGGAGTCAAATACCCCTTAAAAATATGGCTTACCAAGAACGAAGCCTTTAGTAATAAATATTTTACCACGATGATAAAACATGGCGGCGGCTCTGTAATGGCCTGGTATTGTAAAGTGGCATCTGGGGTCGGTAATCTTATATTTATAGGATCTACAATGAAAAAGAAAGATTATCTGGATAATTAAAAAAACAAAGTAACCTCCAGTATAGAGAAATTAGAATGAGCGCAGAACTCGACAGTGTATCCTAAATATACCTCCAAAATTGGGACTGAGTGGTTGCTCAATCATTGCGGAGATCATCCTTCGCATGCCCTGGACCTCAGTCCAATTGAGCACCTGTTGGAATATCTGGACAAACTACAGAAAATACTGTTTTACACCAGATTCATTTTGAGGATTTTTTGTTTTAAAAATAGCAAGTGACGATTTGACGATTTTTTCATTGAAAGTGACGATTTTCTGAATTATTAAAAATTTCTATCATTTGTTTTATTAATGTTTTTGTTACCAAATTCTCTCTTTTTTTTGCGACAACAAATATAATATCATAAATATTAAGAAGAACATGACATATTTAAAAACAATACTAAGTAGTAATAGTAGTGTTTTCTTAATTATTGACAATTGTTAAGTTTAAGTATAATAATTCCAAATAATAGGAGAAATTAAATATTTATTTGTAAATATAAAAATCAATTTTAAATACTAAATCCCATGAACTAAAATTTTTAGAGGAATAAATTTCTGAATTTCAACGGGGAAATTCTACAAAAACTTCTCCTATTTTGAGAAAACTTCGAAAGAATATTTAACCAAATATTTTTAAATAACAAAAAATACGGAAATCTTTAAAAATAAGTACCTGTATGATGGATGAATTGGATTCTATATAGAATCTATATTCAAAATGTTATTTAAAATTTAATAAACTAAATTTGTTTGACATTGTAATGTAAAATATGCTAAATTCAGCTATTTACTTATAAAATACTGTAAGTCTTGCTTTACACTCTTCAGTTTTACCTGACTAGTTTTTGTTCAATTCTCTTTTGAACTAGCCATTTCTTTTACACACGTCAATTAAATCTAATGCAAATCAATATGCGTGAAAAAAATAGGAAAGTTAACTAATACCGTCAAGTTGACTAATACCACTTGTCAAACTTTATATTATTTAAGGATAAGCAGGACTCACTGAAAGAGTACTAGTTTTAACCTGTGACATTGAAGTATTACATAATGTCACTCAGTCTAGATGTCAACATCTCAGACATCTCATCCATTATATGTTCACCTAAAAAAAATGTGACCGTACATTTGGCAAATATTTGCCGAAAAAGACGTAACCACTCAATAACAAACTTATACATATTTGAACTCGTTTATTTATTTAAAAATACTTTTCTTATTTACAAATATTTAGTTTTAATTTATTTAATGCTGTTTGATTTTGCAAAACTCTTGTAAGAGTAAACAACGTCAAACAACTTTGTGGTTACGCTTTTTTGAGTATAATATTTGCCAAATGTGACCGTACCTTAAGAACCTTTGTTTAATTACATAATAAGCAAGACATTTACAAGGAAGATGAAAAACGGTCCCTTTCGTTCTCGCGTTATCACGACAATTGCATCAATGCTTCGGAACGACAGCAGCCACACTTGGCCAATGATTGTCAACCCAGCTCGCCACTTTACCAAACTATTAAAACTGCTTCGAAAAATCTTTCCGATTACGAGTTTTAGGAAGCACAGAACGTATCTCATTTAATTGGTGCATTATTTTTGAGGATACTATTAAATTTGCATAATTTATTTGCAGCTTTTTTAAGTGTCTAAAGATTTTTAATTTAGTTAACCTGTGCAGTATTGCAAAGTATATCGCTTTCAGAGCCTGCTCTGGAAATCTCACCTATCCGTGTGACATGTGTATGCTTAGCGACCCAGCCAATTGCTTTTTGAACCACAAACATTACCAATCGTATTATTATTGTAATTTCCCATTTTCTTACAAGTCCACTGTGATGTAGCAGCCATTTTTTTATACAAAATCTACCTGCCACATTTAAAAACTAAGAAGTTGAATGCGATGCATAAAGTTTTGTGTGCAACAAATTAGACAAAAAAACTTTTAAAGCATTTTAATTGATGTTTTTAAATTTAATAATTGATGTTCTTTTAATAAGGAAGCTGTCTTATAAAGATGATGATGTTGAATAGAAAACAAAATTTCTGAGAAGTCTAATAAAATTGAAATCAAAAATTGTTCTACATATATTATGGTTAGTGATACAAAAAAGGTTAATTGAAGCAATCAAAGAAAGATTAGAATATAACCTCAAAACAGTTGTGTGGCATAACTAGCATTAACTGATTCATAAAATACCCTTAGCTATATAGTGCAGTCAAATTTGATCAATTACATGGATTTTGTACATCCAATTGACCATTTAGTTGGTGTACCTTTTCAGATGTACGAGTGTTCGGTTAGGTTAGGTTTATCTTGGTTTTTTAAAATGGTTTGGATCATTTCTAAATCATCTCTGGAGAGACAGGTTTTATCAATAAGTATTTGTTGACCAAGTCGTTGTAAGGGATTCTTAACCTTTGTGCAAGTACATCTAGAGACCAGTCTCCAGTAATAAATCTTGCAGTTTGTGTGAAATCAGCTGTTTCGTTCTGACCTCGTTCGAATTTGTGATGGTGCCGGCTTTCGTGAATCCTTCAGTTCTGTTATTACCATATAAAGGGTTATTTTTTTAGCAACTTTCTTTCCGGCGTTTTCGTTTCAGCTGTTTTCGTGTCACATGTTACGGTTAAACACGTTCTATAATTTATCCATGAAACGAACAACGTTTGTAGATTATTGAATTTTATTATCAAAAATTCATGTTCGGTTAAGAAAGTGCATCGTGCAATTTTTTTATCGGAAGATTGTGTTCAGTTGAATAGAAATGTAAACAAGCAAAACTGTCGAATTTAGTGTGAACAGCAGTCAGAAGCATTGCAAGATCTACCAATACTACCCGAAAAATGCACTGTTTGGTGTGGATTAAGGGCCGGGGGATCATTTTGTCGTATTTATTCAAAGACGACGAAGCCAGGAACGTTACTGTGAAGGGCAAGCGCTACCGTGCGATAATTACAATTTTTTTTACCCAAAATGAAAGAGCTGGACTTGGTGAACATGTGGTTTCAACAAGATGCTATAAAGCACGCGAAATAATGGCCCAATTGTGAGACGAGTTCGATGAACGGTTTATTTTACGTTTTGAGCCGGTCAATTTGCTGCCTAGATCTTGCGTTTTAACGCCTTTAGACTATTTTTTGTGGGGCTATGTTGAAATTAATATATACATACATATATTTATAGCGCGCAACGGTTGACGCACTAAAAACTAATATTGAAAAATTTATTCGTGAGATATCGGCCGCTATGTTGAAGATCGATTCAAATAAAGATTTTCTATTTCTCTAAATGTTGTGGGTTTTTTAATGAAATCCGAAATCTCTTAAAAAACATTGATCAAACCGTGTCCTTTGTCCACAACTTTTGTTTTGGAACAATCCAACAGTATTGAAATTTCTCTTATACTTTTTCCCTGTTTTCAAAGCTTTTTCAAATAAACTGCAGGTTTTTTAACCGGCGGCCATTTTTCCAGCTGTTTGGTTTGGCATTTCAACATGAATGGACTGACTTCTAAATAACACTTGCAAATTTTGAACAATTATTTTGAAAATAATGGTTGTGTATTTTTTTAGATGTAAAGAACTTTGAAATGGAATAAAACAAAGATGAATTTTTTAAAATTGACATGAAATTTACATTATTCGATAGACAATCTTCTGGCATTAAAATTTTTTTTTAATGTTTTTTATTTTTATTAATTCAAAATTACAATTTTACATTATAATGTTGTCTCAGCGCCCCTAGGGCATTATTGAGACTTCGTTGGCAAAATGATTATAATTTATTTATGTTTATTTTAATTATTTTGTGGCCGCATATCGGCAATAACGCGGCGAATGTTGTCCTCCAAGTTATCAATCGTTTCGGTCTGATCGGCATAGACTAGCGACTTTAAACATAAATTACTTGACAGCTGACAAAATCGCCAGCTGAAAAAGTGTTACCAATTTAAGGCCCAACTATAATATGCATAAGCGAGCTTAAGCAAATTGCAAAAGTTAACGAAAAGACTGTCAAATGCATAACCAGTTCAGAGTTAACTTTTAGGTGGCTACAATAAAAAAAATATTTTTATTTTAACAAAAACCCATTAAATGACTATATTTTATAAATATTATTATATTATTTAATAATTAAAAGAAAACTTCGTACCCGAAACGCATAATTTTTCCTCTTTTTTTTAATTTATCGGCAAAAGTACTAAAATGTACAGCTGTGGCAGCACTACATTGTAAATAATAATAAACGTTTACATATGTTTGGTTAATTTTCGTATTATGTTTGCAAAAATGGAGAAAAAACTTAAAAATTTAAATAATATAAAAATATTAAAGTTAGCGCTTGAAGGCCTGTGCACATTAAAAGAAATAAGTTAACTACACTGTAAAAGAAGAAGACGCTCTTGTTCTGCCAGAGAAATAAACTGCGACAGAAAGATATTTTTGTTAAAATAAAAAGGGTCTCTTTTATTGTAAAGGCACTTATTTTTTTCCACATTTTCTATTAAATTTAAAAGAAATATATTTTCTTCCATTTTGTTCAAAACACAAACAAACAACAACAAACAGCTGATTCCGTACAGAATGTGCGATCAGTTTCGCTTTTTGCTTAAGCAAATGACAGTTGAAAAACTTAACGAAAAGTTTCGTTAAGTACATTATAGTTTGCCACATACAATTTATATGTATTCGCATGTTTGCTTAAGCTAGCATATGCACATTATAGTTGGGCCTTTAAAGTTCTATACATCTAGAAAAACACTCTATATAAACGAATATTGAAAAATGGTTTTAACTATTTTATGTATCTATTATTTTCAATGATGTCGAAAATAGAAAATTTTAAATATCGTTCTTAGTATTTAATCGGAGCAAATTAATATTTTCAATAAAATTAGGCAAATAACTTAAGACCATCAAAAAGATTTATATAGAATAGTATATAGAAGTATAGATTCAACATAAGATAATCAGTAGTTTGACAATAAAGGTGGATTCACCCATTTGTTGCGAACAAAATTTCTGTCCGGAGAAAATTTTTTTACTGAGAGTTTTTTGCAGCACGATTCGCCCATTTCGAACGATTTTTCTGGAAAATCAAAGCTGCCATATGTAAAAAAAATCTATTAAGTGTCAAAAACCAATATTAAATTATTTTAAAATATTAAGTACAAATATTTTTCACAAACAATTTACAAAATGTTTAATGAATAAATGAAATGAATAATTTAATTTCACAAACACCACAGATAGAAATGTAACCTATTGGCAACTCAGTTCATTAAACCAATTCAAGCTGAGAGTTGTTCGTAAAAAATATTTCTTCTTTCTGAAAAAGACAGAAGTCAAACTTCATATGAAAAAAAACTTTGTTCAGAACGAATGGGTGAATCCACCTTAAGAATTAACAAAGTTAATCGTTTTCAAGTTTTTCTTTTTTATTATTATTATTTTTTTTTTTACTTTTATTTATTTATTGTATCTTCATTAAAAATAAACTAACAATAAGTATTTCAAATCTTACTTACTATATCAACATAACTTTTAATTATTTAGTCCCGCCAGTGCCGGACGAAAATTGTCTGATCTTTGCTGATTTTATTTATTAACTTGGCTTTCTTCCTACTTTTCTTCGGCTCAGATCCGCTGTATCTCTTCTTATGCCGCGGCGGTATATAGTATAAGTTCTCAGTCACCTATATACAATGTCAAAGCCGCGGTAGAGATGACGAAACTAGTGGCATGAGCTGCACTGAGCTCGAAACTGGGAAACTGATTGTTTCTCCCCAATAAACTTGCAGATGAATCTTATCTAGAGCCACGGGAACAGTTAGCAGCCCGGGGATGGTTGCAGGTTCTCTTCGGGGAACACATAGTGGCTGTTGTTTAAACCTAAAATCGCAGGAAGATTATAGTTGATTAAAAGACTGATGTTTATGCTAGTGGCAAATTTCGGACTACAAAATTATCTCCAGGTGCTGTTGCCGAATCAACAGATCCATTGAGGGTAGTGATGACAGATTGTCATTATGTTGAGAGGTAATGGGATAAACAAAGTTTTGCGGCGGGAGGTGTCGATGGCTTTCGTGGTCGGTCGGCAGATCGCTAGGCTAGTGGGCAGTAAGTAATGGAGGCTGCATCGGTCTAGGGTTTGTACAGTGATGTATGAAAAATTGTGAATTGCGTGTCTTGCAAGACATGCAATATTGTATGTAATTGCAAAGCATTCAATGCGTTGGTTGACCAATCGTCAACCCGCTGTGAAAAACACCATGCGGTTATGTCATTCTACATGGTTTTGGGTGTACTTTAAGGTTTCTTAAATATTTTCTGCATTTTTTGGATCCCAGTTTTTACCAAAGGCACGTTTAGGGCAATTGTGATCATTCGCAGCAATTTTATTTGATATTTTTGAATTACATATGTCTACATTTGAAGCTGAGGCTGTTCCCCAAAGCTGTATTCCATAACACCATATTTGTATTATTGAAAATGAAGAAGCCGTTCTTATTATTTTTCTTTCAACACTTTATAGTATATATGTACATACATACATATATGTGTGTAAATGTTCCTGTGAAAAGTTATTGTATTATTCTAATAATAATAATGTTCGTATTATTTTGTCCAACAGTGTAAACAGTACTTAAAGACAATCAAACATTTAGCACGTTGACACCACCAGCCAGCACTTTAAATGCAACCTCAAGGTGTTGCCACTGATTGTTGGACACAGAAAGTCGATAAGTTTAAGCTATTAAATGAAACGTACAAGAATGTACATATGTACATATGTAGTATGTATGTACATACTATGTACACACATATATACAAAATTTCGAAATTAATTGGCTTATATTTCATTATGTGCACACAAATACATATGTACATACATATGTATGTATTTCTAGAATGTTAGAAAATAAGAAAAAGAGTAGAAAAAATTAATTTCAAACAATGAAATTACAATGTCATTGATGCGTTTTGTTTGTGGGTGCCAGCAGCATTTTATGAGAATGTTGTCTGGAGTTTATTCTTTGTGTCATTTATTGTTTTTCAATTTTCATATTCTCAATAATGTGCTGCAAATAAATTGTATTCGTTTTATAGAATTCCACCCTGTTTGAAATTTAGACTGGATGAGTGCAATGTTAAGACAATTATTTTACAACATAAACATTTATGTTCAGATTAACCGTGTTAGTTTTTCTTTATATTTAGCATTAAAGGTAAGACAATACGTGTAGAAATAGTACATAATGTCAAACGGGACTGGTTTTTCAAATTCCGAGATTCGGGATTTCGGGATTTTTGTTTCATATTAAAACTAATTGGTTTACAAATAATAACAATTTATTTTAAAAAAGTTACTTACATATCTATATAAATAAAAATGAAATGATGTCCGCTTGCTAAGCCAATAACTTGACTTAACCTATTTCACTAATTTTTATACCCTACACCACCATAGTGGGGAGGGTAAATTGGATTTGTGCTAGAAATATTGGTCCAATACCCATCTTAAAGTATACCGATCGACTCAGAATCACTTTTTGAGTGGATTTAACGATGTCCGTCCGTGCGTCCGTCTGGCTGACTGGCTGTCCATGTAAAGCTTGTGCGCAGAGTACAGGTCGCAATTTTGAAGATATTTCGATAAAATTTTGTACGTGATGGATGGGATTGAAACTGCTGGAAATCGGTTCATTATTTCACCTGGCCCCCATACAAATGTCCTCCCGAAATTGGGGTTTACCGATCATAAATGTTTTAATTATGCAAGTATCCAAACAAATTTCAAACCAAATGAGTGGTAAATGAAGCCAAATCACATCTACAAATTTTGTGCAGATCGGTCCATAATTACTCGTAGCTCCCATATAAGGCCCACTTTCGAAATATACTTTAACTATTCTAAATTTCTAAAAATGGTATCCAAATAAAATTTGACACAAATAAGTTTCTTATACAGAAATAGCGACACCTAATTTTATAATGGTCGATCCATAATTATTCGAAACTCCCATATAAGACCCTCTCCGTAATTCAATTTAAGCTCCATAAATTTTTTAAAAGTATTTATATCGAGATAAAGTTTAACATAAATAATATTTATATTCACGAAAGTCATGGCTCTAAATTTTTAGATAATTAGGTAGGTAAACTTTTGGGTTTCTTCAAAAATTTAAAAGTGTTGAGTAAATCATCCTTCTGTTTTGGTTTCTTTTAAGGAGAGATCATTTTAAACATAAATAAAAGGGCAACTTCAGCAGAGATTCATATCACTGCGACAAAGGGCTTTGTAAAATGACAACTATTTGTTTAAAAAACAAATTCTTCATCTGTTAAGGTTTTAGCCCTTCTTTGCATGATGATTGAAATCTCCATCATATTGTTTATTAAGATTCATCATACTAAGATTTTTTCCTTTAATTTTGAACATGAATTATAACACCTTGATGTATTTCACCAAATCGGAAGAGTTAAATCAATTGAAACTTTTTATATAGGAATTTCTAAATTCCAAAAACTGTAGACACATCAAATTATGCCTTTGAGTTTGGCAATCCAAAATTAATATTAATTTCTTTTACCATTATTTCTTGGACAAACGTTTTAAAATACAAATTTTTGTTGATGACTTTCGGGATTTCGCGATTGGCATCCCTAAATAGAAAGGAGTAAAATATACATGTGTGAAGAGTTATTTTAAATAGTTTATAAGTTAGCTTTATATTTTTTGGTGGACGAAGCCAAATTGTATACATTGTAACAACCACAGCAAAACAAAGTTCTTGTTGAAAAACTCTTTATTAACCTTGATTATCATTTATTCGTGTCTTGAAACCATTTCATATTTATTAACCATTAAATAAAGTAAATAATTAATTTAATCATTTCTGTATGGCATAATAAATAAAACAAATAAATTTTTTTGATCTTCTACACTTCCCAACTACGAAATCCAGATGTTTTTTTTTAATATTGATAGCGTTTTTCTAAATTGTTTAATTAAATAAAATGTCGTTTCTAGATTCAAAATTATTTACACAGCTATTTAGTAGCTGTGATTGATCATGAAGAAAATACAAACTGTGTTGTCAACTTTGAAATTTCAAAACGCACCAAAATAGAGAAAAAAAACGCACCATTAGAAACAAAAAAAAAAAAACGCACCAACTTTAGATTTTTTTATTTGAAATTATAAATTAATATTTTTTGTGTGCAAAGCACATTAGAAAGACAACAGGGGGGTTACTCCGTATTTCGATTCGAAAAGAAAATCATTCGAATTTGTATACTTTTTACATTGTATTTCGAAAGCTTTTGCTTTCGAATCGAAATACGGATTAACCCCCCAGCTCTGTGACATCAAATAGAATTATTGAAAATTTTATGTATGCATGTAAGAGAACTTTAAATATTTCTTGAAAAACATTCTTTCTATACTTTCAGTTTTCAAGCTTTACAGTTTTTATATATGGTGAATTTCACGTCAAGTGACACAATTTTAAAAATCTGTCTTCCGATTTGGATGAAATTTGCACCAAGGTTAGTACTAGTGCCGGAGTTAGAGGGGGTCAAAGTTGGGCATTTTGGTAAATTTTGGTCATACAGGGTTTTTTTTAAATGAGTGTAACTTTTTACCTATTGGTCTTAGCAACAATTGTCCAAAGGACTGTAGATAGCTATTTCTTCAGTCATTTCAAAAATATTTTTTAATTTAAAAAAAAAAAATTTTTAATTTTTTTTTCAATTTAGGCCCTTTTTCTCAAAAGAAAGCTTATACAATTTACTTTAAGACCTTTATAATCGCTTAATGGGATGCGAGTGAGATATCTACCAAAAAAATTATTTATTAACTCAAGAATAGGATTTTTCAATATTTGGCACATTTTTGCTAGGAAATAGGTAAAAAGTTACACTCATTTAAAAAAAACCCTGTATGACCAAAATTTACCAAAATGTCCAACTTTGACCCCCTCTAACTCCGGCACTTCTGGACTGATAGAGTTGAAAATTTGTCTCTGGCCTAATATCCAATAGTACTAACCTTGGTGCAAATTTCATCCAAATCGGAAGACATCTATTTTTAAAATTGGGTCACTTGACGTGAAATTCACCATATGTAAAATGTTTCTTCACACTTTTCATATGATTTGGTACGTTATTAATAGGGTTGGCAATCCCGCTCTATATTCTCAATCCCGGGATTTCGGGATTGCGTTTATCTAGTCCCGGGATCCCGGGATTTAAAAAACTTGTTTTCGAAAGATATTAACATAACATTTCAAAAAAATTAATAACATGACTCATTCAGAAATTGGTTTATAATGACAATATGACACATTTTTAAATGAATTATAAAAAGTTCATTGTTTTTATAGATATTGTCATACGTTATTATTTTTGAAATACGCCCAAACAACTTTTTATTTTAGTTGCGAATACTCCGGCTGCAGAAAAAGCACGTTCAGACTCTACACTGGTTGGCTTAATAGTCATTAAAAATTCGTATGCTCTTTGCAAAAAGTCACCACGTGTTCCTCCATTTTCAAACAAGAGCATTTCTTTCTGAATTTTCACAGACAACGTCGCACATCGAATTGGTATCCTCGATAAATGTGCTTTTTTTATAGCTTCATTGAGCTCGTCTGAAATATTTAAAGGTTCTTCAAGAGATCAAGAGATTCAGATGAAAGTTCAGAAGAATCTGGAACAATTTCGAGAGGTGCCTTTTTTGAAACACAAGGTGTAACTTCGGGCTCATGAGCTATTAGAATTGATGTAGGTGGACTTGAAGCGAACGACTATCCAGTAACTCAACTATTAATTTGCGGCACTTTATGGAAGAAGGAACCGTTACGAACTCTGTTTCGGATTCGATCTGAACTTTTGTTCTACAATTGTGCAGATACTGAAGTACCCCACTGATGTCGGTTCGCTTTTGTTGCTTACGAATAATGAGGGCTGAATGTAGTTTTTGACTTATAACGTTGTTAGCACCTTTAAGTTTTTTTTAGCATAAAGGTTATGGCAACATCAGCTGTGAACAGATTAGCATCCCGGCGGCAAAGGGTGTCAACTGTTGCTTTTACTGGGACTAGATCATTAATGATTGCGGATACCATTTTAATCTCTTCTTTGGATAAAGCAAAATATTCACCTTCAGGTGGACTTATGTCTATTAATGCCTTTTGTATACAATTTCTTCATAAATAGACGCGTTCCAACATTAACAAAGGGCTGTTCCACCTAGTTTTACAGCCTTTTATTAGAGTTAGTTGCTTTACAAGTTCAGCCGTAATATACTTTTGCAAGACATTGTTTTTTGCTGGCGACCGTTTAAACATTACTATTAATTTTCGCACCTTTTTGATCACTGAACCGCAATTGACCTCAGTAATATCACATTGGTATCCTCCATGTCTACGACCATAATAGAGATCAACCAATTCTTCGTTGCCATAAAAATCCTCATCCTCATTACTCTCTGAAAAATCGCCTTCCACTTCTGATTCTTCACCTTCGTGGGATTGCTCATCTATTTCTCTTTCAAAATCCTGCTTTTGATATAGCACGTCAATTACCGCCAGTTGGACACCATGGGCAAAGCATAACTGTTGATTTACATGTAATAAGCTCCCAACTTTTTTCATGACACTTGCAACGTCTGTCATAATACCCACAGATATAATCTATGATAATACCGACTATATCTTTTCGCAAGCTTTTGTTCTAGTAGCCCAATACTTTTGTCTGCAGGCATTGATCCTTTTACCCGAACTAATTAAATTAAACGAAAGCAACTGTGTAAAATTGAAGTATTTGCAACTAGGGCATATAAAATTACCGAAATTTGCTTTTACCGGTAAACGGTAAATTTTTTATTTAAAAACCGGTTTATCGGTAATTTACCGGTAATTCTGTTTAATTTTAAGTTTATCAGTAACGAGTAAAATAAATGCTTAAAATTGTGTAAAGAGAAATATATATTGTTATATATTAAAGTAATAAAACGTTTAATGCATTGTTCAACAAAGTTATTTAAAATAAATGTAATTATTAATAAAACAAAATAAGAATGTTAAAATATATTATATCATTAAGAGAAAATTTTAATTTTTGAATAGATCTGCGTGTGTATTAAAATATGCTCGCAATAGGCAAATGGTGTCAATTGTATTGTCATTAAGGCTGGTTCTAATTTTTGTGCAAATTAACCCTGCTGCAGAAAAAGCTCTTTCTGATTCCACACTCGTCGGCTTTACTGTCAAGAGGTGGTTGAACGCTATCGTCAGATACTTTCCACGCTTTTGTTCTTCTTCAAGGAGTGCGATTTCTTTTTTTATTACTTTTGTTAAAATCGTGGTATTGGTTACGTTGGAAATTTTATTCAATTTTATTTTATTTTGATTTTTAATGGCCAATTGTAGCCTGTCTTTCATTGTTAACTGGGTTGATTCAGGGATTTCTTCTACATCATCAGAAGACTCGTTTGAATCATTTGTCGAGTTACATTCATTTCTCATGTTCAATCGTTCTATAAGCGTCACAATAGTTTGTATCAATGAAGGTTTATGTAGTTTTATCAGTGCTACTGGAAAAACCTTTTCAATATTACGTGGACTATGGAAAACTCAACACCTGACACCGGTTTCAATACGCATAATGCTGGCAAAAACTTTTTTGAGTCCAACACTTCTGTACGGTTCTGAAGTATTTTTCAGCTGTGACTACAAAAGCACAAGGAAACTTACTTCAGCATATAATTCAATCTTGAGATATGTATTTAACTTAAGAAAATCGTCTCACATCTCACCCTTTCAAACAAAATTATTGGGAGTAAGCCTTTGTGACTTCCTAAAAATTAAATCTCTTATATTACTACATAAGATAATTTTTACAAATGAACCAACTTATCTTTTTAATCGGCTCGTTTTCACTCGTTCAAGGAGGAATAATAACCTTATTCAAATACGATATAAGAAACTAGTTTCGGAATATCAATACTTCATCTATTCTATTCGTCTTTGGAACTCGCTACCTCCAAGGATACAGTTTTTGAGCAACGCAATGGAATTTAGGAAATCTTTATATAACTACTTTAGTGCATAGTCTTATACCTACGTTATTATTATTATTATTATTTTTAATATTTTTTTAAAATTTTTTTAATTGTTTTAATTTTAATTTAATTTTATTTTATTTTTATTATTTATTATTATTATTATTTTTTAAGTTATTTTTTATGTGATCTTGTCTTTTGTCATTTATTCTGTAAATTTGTTAGCGTAAAACTCATCCTGTACTGTAATTATAAAACTTTTAGTTTTGTTGTACAGGGTATCAAATAAATAAATAAATAAAATAAAAAAAATTATTTCTTAAAATATAACATTTTATATTTAAATTTAACTTCAATTGGAATGAAATATTTATCAACAATTACCGAAATTGCCGGTATTTTCTTTTAAATTTACCGGTAAATTCGGTAATCAATACGACCGGTAAAACCGGAAAACCGGTTAACCGTTTACCGGTAATGTAACCCCTATTTGCAACTTAAAAAAAATCGCAGTATGACGATTTGTTTCTAATTTCAGAGCGGTTAATGCATTCAAACAACAGATTCTAATGTCTGGAAATACGAATTACTAAGTTCTAATGTACGATTTTTTTTATTGATTTTTTCTCACACTGAAACAAAAAGTTGTGTTGAATTGGTTTTGGTGCCACCAAAAATTAAAAACCGCACCAAAATTAAAAAAAGCGCACCGCGCACCAACTAAAGAATTTTTCGCACCAACAATTAAAAAAAACACCAAAAATGGTGCGAAATGCACCAAGTTGACAACACTGAATACAAATTTTATTTACGCACACTAAAATCAAAATATTTATCTTGCCATATATGTACGAGTAGGTATGTAGATATGTTGATAATTTTGCAGAAATTTCTGCGGAAAAAACGGTCAGTTAATATATGTAGAAAAAAATAAATCGATAAAAATTGGAAAAGAGATTAAAAAAATCTTAAAAGTTTCATTAATAAAAAAACCATACGTTATATTTAAAGAGTGTTTTTTAAGAGCTTTCGGATTTGATTAAAAAAACACGTCAAATTTAGAGAAATGTCTGAAATATTTTTTGTGTCGCTCTGTCGATGTATATAATTCAATGATTAAAGTTGGTTTCATTAAAATGTTGACTGCGGCTAAGCCTCATATGGTTCGTACGCTAGGCATATACTGTTCTAACATATCTACCAATACACCAATACCGGTTTGCGTCGTTTCGTTTTGCGTTTTTTCGAAGTTGCGTTGCTGCTTAATTAGTACTAATTTTCACTGTGCGTCGTTACATTTTCGAGGTTGCGTTGTTTTGGGTTCAAGTCTTTATTTTTTTTTGTTGTAATTTTTGCAAAATCTGCAACATTTTAGATACTAAAACGACGACCCGTACACGTAGTGCTTTAATGATCGACCTCTTTTCGTTCTTTACATGGTTTGCTATAGAAAATCTTTACGTCGTTTCAATTTGCGTCGTGGTTTTTTGAAACGTAACCCCGACGCAAAGTGAGGTATTGGTGTATTGGTTTTCAGTGCGTCAACCGTTGCGGGCTTGTCCCTATAGATATGAGTCTTAACATACCGCACAAAAAATAGTCTAAAGGCGTTAAATTCGTTTGAGCTTTTGGCAATAAACGGTCCATTTGAATAGTGCCTGCGGTAGTAATTGCACCTATCAGCTGCATGTTGGGGTATTGAAAATTTAAATTTTCAGTTTTACATTTCACATTTATAGATTAATAAATTCGGTTATAGATTGCAAATTGACAAGCCGCATTCAAGGCCGTATGTCACATTTCCCAGAACTGTTGGGTAGTTAATATACTACATATAGACTTAACTTAAAGTTTAAAGAATTTTGCTACAAATTTTCCATTTGCTAATAAAATATTTGCTGTTGGTCACGGATAATTCAAGTCTACATATAAGAGAAGATTTTATGAATTAGTATTTGTTTGTATAATAAAGTGTGAAATAAAAAAGCAGAGCAATCAGTCTCTACAATATATGCACCTATACATATGTACGTACCAAAAATACACACACACACATACATATATCAATAATAATTGCAAAGATTTGTATTAATAATAATATTAATAAGTAAGTAACAAATAATTAATTTTTTCACTTCTTATCGTTAATTTTAACATAAATATTGTATTTATACCCTGCACCACCATAATAGTGGGGAGGGTATATTGGATTTGTGCTGATGTGTGTAACGCCCATAAATATTGGTCCACCGTAAAGTAAATCCATCGACTCAGAATCACTTCCTAGTCGATTTAACGATGTCCGTCCGTCTGGTTGGTTGTCCATGTAAAGCGTGTGCGCAGAGTACAGGTCGCAATTTTGAAAATATTTCTACGAAATTTGGTACATGATGTTTTTTCAGCAAAAGGACGGATGGGATTGAAACTGGTGTAATGGTCATATTTTATTAACATTGATATATTCATACTTTTACACCCCTGAAAAAAAAAAAAAAAAACAAAGTCGTTAATCTCAACATGATAAACGCTAGTCAGCTTTCTTCTCTTTAAGTAACACTGATTTTTGTACTTTGTCAATTGATTTTTATTCTTCTTTGCTTTATTCAGCATTTTCGATCATGTATGTATCAGAGACCTGCAACAAGTATGAACGAGCCGACTTATTCACTAACGTTGAATTTTAAGAACAATACAAAAAAGTATGATTCAATTTTATGCTTATTCACTTTTTATGCACACACAGAAAATTCAGCAACGAGTATAAATCATTTCCAACACTTGGTTCGAACTGCAATGTTTGAAAACAAAAATTCTTGTTTATACACAGTTTGTTTTTTGCATGTCGGCTTTGTTGTGCATGATCTGATTGGAATTGAACTAAAAACACACGAGCCACTTATAAGTAAAAAGCGGCTGGCAGAAAAATATGAAAACATAAAAAATGTGCATTTACTACCTATTTAACATTATTTCGTCGAAAAGAAAACTTATTTGACAAAGCAATGATAAAATTTGTAATATGTACAGTTTGTCAAATATATCTTTGCACAGCAAAAAAAATTAAAGAAAAAATGTAAAATGAGCTGCTTCATACATTTAACGACACAGTCGAACATTCATGTTCGCACAAAACAACAAATGAATAAAACACATGTTCGGCTAACAACACGTTGGCTTTGATGTAAAACGAGCTTCATACATTTAACGACACAGTCAGAATATTCATGTTCGCAAAAAACAACCAGTGAATAAAACTGAATGTTTGAAACGAACGGTTGCGTAAACGAGCGTTTTGTGCATTTGAACAAAAACGATTAAATCATAAAAATCAATGTGCATGATTAAGTATACCCGAAAATTTAGTACTCGTTGCAGGTCTCTGGTATGTATATCTTCTTAAAAAAATTATACATGATGAGAGAGAAAGAAAATAGTCAGGCACTGGTATTGTTACTTTCCAACTTTCTGGATTTACCTTAACAAATACAAAAGCTTTTAGTAATATATTCATATATGTGACTGTATATAGTAAGCATATCGGATCACGCATAAAGAGGTTTGTCCGCATGATAAAATACCACAATTAGGTCTTTTTCAATTCTACCACCAAAAGATCAAGACCACAAAACCTATTAGCTGTAATATATACAAAAAAGAAGGTTATAAATTAAATGAAAACGTGGCAAAGTCACAATTAAATTTTTTTAGATAAAATAATCTTTTAAATAAGTTTTCGTGTAAAGAGAAGCGAAAAAAAAACGTTTCCTAATTGGAACCGAAACAACTGAAAAATCTTTTTTTTGTATAACTGGAGGAAAACGATTGTTTTATTTCCCAAAAAGTTGCAATTCCATCCCACTGGATATATTTAAGGTAAATATTGTACATGAGATTTATATAGGAATTATCAATTTTAAGGGCCACTTTTGTTGTTATAGATATCTTAACTCTATAACTCTCGAGCGTTATTCCTTTTTGCCTGGTACCAGTAACTGTGTGGATAGGTACCCGACAGGCTATTCACTCGAGAGTTAAGGTAGTTTGCTTTTGGTGTCAACGTAAAATACTCTTGAGGAAGAATAATCGCCTACTAAAGTTTATTCTCCGTATGGAAATCAAACTACCTCCTCAAAAGAAAAACCAGCATTCCAGCAACCAAACCAATCCCTTCACCATTCACAACACCATTTAGTACACCATCGAATTAATTCCATGCTTCGACTGCTTTCCAAAAGGGGAAATAAAATAGAAATCAGATTACCTATATTTTTTTGACCTATCGCTAATTCCTTCCCTTTTATTAACATCCACAATATATAACCCTTAACCAATTCGGAAAAAAAAACAATTTAATTAAGTTCCTAATTTACTAATATTAAATCGACAAAACCAAAACATAATTTTTTTTTTAAATCATAATTATAAAACTAATTTTTTTTGCCTTATAATTTTTTTTGTTTCTATGAATTTTTCCTAAATATTAAACAAATTATATAATATTAGACCCTGAAGTATTTTATATGAAAAAAAAACTAGCTTAACCCTTTTAGTGTATAACCTATTAATATAAATACCTAGCATACTAAAAAAATTTATTAATATTAACAAGAAAACCAAAAACATGGATCATAGTAAATATTACGACTGTAAATCGAATCACAACAAGCAGAAGGCCTTCAGCATCGTTGGAATCGAGACCCCACTGTAAGTCTGTACATACATATTTATATTTTTTTTACAAATCATAATTTTGTTTTTGGTATTTGTACTATATTTTTGTTCATTCATATTTACTTTCATTCATATTTGCTTTCATTCATATTTATTACATATTCGTATTATTACAACCAAGGAATTTTAAAGCATGTTGTTGTTTATGGAAGCTTACTTAGATAAAGTAATTATCTGCTTTAAGGTTTCTCTGTTATAATTAAATACATAATATAATATTAATTGGAGTTAACTCTCTTAAATATATTTATAATCGGAATAATTGAATTTATTATGTAGACTAAGAGCGTAAAATAATTTGAATTTTGCGATATGTTTTTTTTTATCTTAATTTCTCTTTGATTAAATGTTTATAAACATTGTAAAACGAAAATGATCAGTGTGTAGATTCTCTTTTATGTAAAACTTTAAGGGCTGAGGTAAGGTAATGTGTGTTAGGGGCTTTGCAATAATTCTTGCCACGCAAAAGCCATGGTTGGATGGGTTTAGAGGCTTAACATTAACACCTAAGTTATTTAAAAGAAAAAAAAAATGTAATGATGGGATAGTAAGAACTTTTATAAAGTTTTTTTATATTTTTTTTTTTAAAATAAAGGGCATTCGAAATCGCACGTAATTTTTTTTTATTGGAAGTCAATTACCCTAGGGAACAAGATCCCAGCCCACATCTCCCGATCTAGCTAGCTAGCCAGTACGTGCGTAACGTTCCTTTTATTGGGTGAAAGGCGTGAATAAGTGGTGTTAATAAACCACCTCCATTCTGCCTCTCAAGACGGACGAGACATAAAATGGCGCCCAACGTGGGGCCCCTCAACTTAAGCAATTAAAAATATCATAACAACTTAACATCTTGTAGACTAATTCTTTTGTTTTGGGGAACTCTACATAACCACCATTACATTAATTTTTTTTTAAATTTTCAAACAAAGATGGAAAAAAATGATATAGATACTATTTTAGTAATTGTCTCACTTTGTGTTTGTCACTGGCTTAGGCCAAGAATAGAATTTCATTTTTGTAGAGCTGGAAATATTATATTAAACTTTTTATTACGTTTATATAGTCCACGCTTTTACATAATGTATATTCATTTCTTTATGTATGGCGAAATAATTTCTAAAAAAAATTTATCTTAGTCTTCGACTAATTTTCTAATAAAACATTCCAGATTATTTGTTGGAATGAAAAGCATTGGAATTACGTTTTGTTTGCATTATTTGTTTTATTGCACCAGCGTCCACTTTTCAGCCAGTAAGTGTTAGGTTGTTTTATTGGATTATTATTCTGAAAACATTTTTTTTTTCAATCCTTACATAACCTTACTACTCAATACCTTTGAAGTTTTACAGAAGAAAAAAAAAAAAAATTTGCATCTAATTGTGCAGAAATGGCACTTGTTCATAGTAACGAAAATATTCCTTCATCAATCGATGAAATTAACACACAACAATGTTTTGTTTGTAAAAAGGAATTTGAAATTGATGATATCGTGGTGTCCACACCTTGCTATCATATATATCACAAAGAATGCATAGTTTCTGTACTTAAGGAAACACAAGCTTGTCCTATTTGCGGAAAGTCCTGTAGGCAAACGAAATTAAAATCGCACAACATTTTAGTAGAGGCTGAAAAACGGACTACTGCTACCCTCTCACAGATAAATAATAATTTAAATCAAAACCAGGGTGCAATACCAAAAGCTACAATGCACAATCAAAATACTAGACGTAACTTGATAGACAATAATATGACTCAAACTCCTATTGTTAATAAAGAAGATGGCCAGATTAGGTCTATAAATAGTTTATTTCATAACTCTCAGAATAATTCAAATTCTCGAAGTATGCTTCAGAATAGTGACTCTCATAGTATTAGTGATAATACGCTTCAGCTTATTATTAATGAAGCTGTAAAAAACCAAATAGCCTCAATGAACTTAAATAGCAACAGACCATGTATTGTAAATCCAATATCTGCAAGTCAAGATTTGCCAAATAGACGCAATCATCACACGAATGATTTTCGACAAAGTTTTGGGAACCGCAATTATAATAACCAAAATAGAAATTTCCCGAATCGACCAAATTCTAGATTACCAACATTTAATCAAAATTTTGATCTGACCACAGATAAAGTTTCAACTATCATGTCAGGATGGCATTTAAAATTTAGTGGACAGGATGAGGAAGAATTATCTGTAGATAATTTTTTATATAGAGTTCAGGCGCTTACGATTCAGAGCCTGCGTGGTGATTTTGAGGTTTTGTGTCGACATATTCATTTACTTTTTTGTGGCAAAGCGATGGATTGGTTTTGGCGCTTTCACCGAACTTCGAGTAATTTCGATTGGGAAACTCTGTGCGTGCAACTTAAGAATCAATTTCGAGATCGAAGAACAGATTTTGACTTGAAAGAGCAAATACGCGGACGAAAACAGAGAATGTGTGAGAAATTCGATGATTATTATGATACCATTTTACAAATTGCTGATCGGTTGGAAAATCCCATTAGTCAGTTTGAACTGATAGAAATACTCAAACGCAATTTAAGACCGGAAATTCGCAAAGGGTTATTACATTTTAAAATAGAATCTATTTCACAATTAAGAGAATTTATGCGTAAACATGAAATTCTTGAGGAGGAACTTGAAGGTAGGAGATCAAATAGAAGCTTTAATTCTCGTAGAACAGTTTCCGAAATTGAGACCGATAAGGTAGAAATAGAATCCGTTCAAGTAGAGGAAATTTGTGACATTATATGTTGGAACTGTTCTGAAAAAGGACACCGTTTTGACGATTGCTTAGGCGAAAGAAAAATTTTCTGTTATGGTTGTGGGGCACCAAATATATTTAAACCAAATTGTGGCAAATGCAACAAGTTTTCAAAAAACTACCATGCCAACAAACACCAAAAACAGTTTCAGTCCAAATCAACCCAAATGTAAAGTCATTTGGATGTCAAACCGATAACGATCATTCAAAATTGTTAGACACAAATTTTATGCCAACATTTTTAAAACCTTTTCATGTTCGACTGAAAGAATATAAAGATGCAAAGTTAAGAATTTTTAGTGAGGAGGTTATGGAATCAGGTTTAGGAAAAAGGATTAAAAGAAATACAAAAAGATTGAGGGAATATTGGAAAAAGATTATTACGACTCGCAAATACTTTTGTTCGGCTATAGTGTCCAATATGAATCTGTATGATATAAGACCTTTTACGAATGTGCGAATTTTTAACGAAGATATTAGCGGTTTAATTGATACTGGTGCTACTATTTCTTGTTTTGCGGGAGGTTTTGCAAGGAACTTTTTGGAAAATAATAAATATCCTTATAATAAATTTAGGATATCACTAAAAACGGCTGATGGCAGACACCACTATGCTCTAGGTAGTGTGACAACACAGATTACATTTCGTGGGGAAACCAAACCTTTAACATTTTTGGTTATACCACATTTGACACAGAATTTATACTTAGGCGTGGATTTTGTTAAAGCTTTTGGTTTAGCCAAGGATTTGTTTATCGAAACCATAAATAAAAGTTCAACTTCTAAAATTTTTGAGCTCGATGTAGATAAAAATTTTCATGATGTGACTGAACACCAAAAATTAAGACTTGATGTGGCCATTAATGCTTTTCCCTCTTATTCAAAGGAAGGATTGGGTAAAACTTCTCTGGTAACTCATAGTATAGACACTGCATATAGCAAACCAATAAAACAAAGATTTTTTTCCGTTTCACCTGCGATTGAGACCCTTTTATATTCCGAAATCGACCGCATGTTGGAGTTAGGAGTGATCGAAGAGTCGCAAAGTCCGTGGTCATCGCCTGTGGCACTTGTGAAAAAACCAGGCAAGGTTAGGCTGTGTCTGGATGCTAGAAGGCTCAACAGTGTAACCGTGAAGGATGCCTATCCTTTACCTCTAATCGATGGAATTCTCAGTAGGCTCCCAAAGGCTAGATTCATAACGAGTCTTGACCTAAAGGATGCCTTTTGGCAAATTCCATTAGATGACAGGTCAAAGGAAAAGACAGCTTTTACGGTACCTGGTCGACCTTTATACCATTTTGTCACTATGCCTTTCGGTTTATGCAATGCACCACAGACGATGTCACGACTTATGGACAAGGTGATCCCGGCACATTTACGTACCAAGGTATTTGTATATTTGGATGATTTGCTGCTTATAACGGAAACTTTCGATGAGCATGTGCTATTGCTACATGAGGTTGCACTTTGTATCAGAAAAGCAAATTTGACTATAAACATCGAGAAAAGTAAATTTCTTCTTAAGGAAGTAAAATATTTAGGCCATATAATCGGTCAGGGCACGATTAAAACAGACCCAGACAAGGTACAGTCCATCCGAGATTTTCCTTTACCAACATCCGTACGCCAATTACGAAGATTTTTAGGTATCTGTGGTTGGTACCGACGTTTTGTCCGCAATTTTGCAACATTGACAACTCCATTGACGGACATGTTACAAAAAAGTAGAAAATTTGTTTGGTGCGAAGAAAGTAAATCTTCCTTTGAAAGACTTAAAGCTTCCCTGTGTTCAGCACCTGTACTACATAACCCAGACTTTTCACGTCCGTTTTCCATCCAGTGTGATGCGAGCAAATATGGTATTGGGGCAGTTCTCGCTCAAAGAAATGATGACATGGACGAAGTTCCTATTGCATTTATGAGCCATAAGTTGACGTCTGCTCAGAGAAACTATACCGTTTCTGAACAGGAATGTCTGGCCGCTGTCATGGCAATAAAAAAATTCCGCTGTTACGTGGAGGGACACGAATTTGAAATTATTACCGACCATGCATCACTAAAATGGCTCATGAATCAGACAGACTTACATGGAAGGCTTGCTCGCTGGGCCTTAAAACTGCAAGGTTTTAACTTTACAATAAGACATAGAAAAGGAAGCCATAATATAGTTCCGGATTCATTATCAAGGATATATTCTGAAAATAACGATGAAATTATAGGTAAAACGGTTATCGATGTATTCATTGCAGAACTTGAAAATTCAGTTGAAATTGATTTAAATTCTGAAGAATTTAAATCCGAACAATATAATTCTTTAATAAAAAAAACTTAAATCAAAAATTGATAAATTTCGCGATTTTAAAATTATTGATGGGCTTATATACAAGCGATGTGAGTATGCTTCTGATGATGAGTTACGTGAACAATTTTCTTGGAAACTGTGGGTTCCGACAGCAATGACGAATGAGCTTATAAAAAGGGCCCATGACCATCCGTTATGTGCTCATGGTGGTATTGGGAAAACGTTACGTCGTCTTAAAACTTTTTATTTCTGGCCTAAAATGGCAAAACAAACTGCAGATTACATTTCTTCTTGTGAAATTTGTAAGCAGACAAAAGCTTCTAACAAATGTCTACGACCACCAATGGGACAGCCATCAACATCTGTGCGTATTTTTCAAAAACTATATTTAGATTTGTTAGGTCCCTATCCTAGGTCATCATCTGGAAACGTAGGTATAATAATAGTTGTCGATCACTTATCTAAATTTAATTTTCTAGAGCCAATAAAAAAATTTACCGCTAACGTCATAGTTGAATTTCTTGAAAAACGTATATTTCACATATTTGGTGTTCCCCAGTCGATAACAACAGACAACGGTGTACAATTTAAGTCCAACTTATTTCAAAAATTTCTAAATTCTTATGGAGTTTTTCATAATTTGACGGTCATATATTCGCCTCAGGCAAACGCTAGTGAACGTGTTAATAGGTCTGTTTTAGCGGCCATAAGAGCTTATATCAAACCATCGCAAAAAGATTGGGATGAAAAACTATCAGCAATCAGTTGCGCTCTGCGAAGTTCAGTACATATAAGTACTGGGTTTTCACCTTATTTTCTTTTATTTGGGCAAAATATGCTTACAAACGGTAAATCGTATTCTTTGTTACGAGAACTTAATATTTTGGAGACACCAGTTGAATTGCAAAATGATGAGAAATTAGAATTATTGAGAGAAAAAGCTATGGTAAATATTCGCAAATCGTATGAAAAAAACGTTAAATATTATAATCTTAGATCTCGCGCTATCAACTTTGATGTTGGACAGATTGTATACAGACGAAACTTTGCTCAATCTAAGGCAGTAGATCATTTTAACAGTAAACTGGCAAATCAGTTTGAGAAAGCCAGGGTTAAAGCCAAGCTTGGTACATGTTATTATGAATTGGAGGACATGACAGGTAAACCATTAGGAAAATTTCATGCCAAGGACATACGGTCATAACTATGTAATATCGCAAAATAAATGCAGGTTTTTGTAATCGAAAATATTGCTTTTAAATGTAACCACGATTAAGTTTTTTATTTATAAACGTATAAAATGGTCTTCAGCTTATGCTTCATTATTATAATAATTCACCATAAACTGTTTTGTAATGCTCATATTTTATTAACATTGATATATTCATACTTTTACACCCCTGGAAAAAAAAAAAAAAAAAACAAAGTCGTTAATCTCAACATGATAAACGCTAGTCAGCTTTCTTCTCTTTAAGTAACACTGATTTTTGTACTTTGTCAATTGATTTTTATTCTTCTTTGCTTTATTCAGCATTTTCGATCATGTATGTATATCTTCTTAAAAAAATTATACATGATGAGAGAGAAAGAAAATAGTCAGGCACTGGTATTGTTACTTTCCAACTTTCTGGATTTACCTTAACAAATACAAAAGCTTTTAGTAATATATTCATATATGTGACTGTATATAGTAAGCATATCGGATCACGCATAAAGAGGTTTGTCCGCATGATAAAATACCACAATTAGGTCTTTTTCAATTCTACCACCAAAAGATCAAGACCACAAAACCTATTAGCTGTAATATATACAAAAAAGAAGGTTATAAATTAAATGAAAACGTGGCAAAGTCACAATTAAATTTTTTTAGATAAAATAATCTTTTAAATAAGTTTTCGTGTAAAGAGAAGCGAAAAAAAAAACGTTTCCTAATTGGAACCGAAACAACTGAAAAATCTTTTTTTTGTATAACTGGAGGAAAACGATTGTTTTATTTCCCAAAAAGTTGCAATTCCATCCCACTGGATATATTTAAGGTAAATATTGTACATGAGATTTATATAGGAATTATCAATTTTAAGGGCCACTTTTGTTGTTATAGATATCTTAACTCTATAACTCTCGAGCGTTATTCCTTTTTGCCTGGTACCAGTAACTGTGTGGATAGGTACCCGACAGGCTATTCACTCGAGAGTTAAGGTAGTTTGCTTTTGGTGTCAACGTAAAATACTCTTGAGGAAGAATAATCGCCTACTAAAGTTTATTCTCCGTATGGAAATCAAACTACCTCCTCAAAAGAAAAACCAGCATTCCAGCAACCAAACCAATCCCTTCACCATTCACAACACCATTTAGTACACCATCGAATTAATTCCATGCTTCGACTGCTTTCCAAAAGGGGAAATAAAATAGAAATCAGATTACCTATATTTTTTTGACCTATCGCTAATTCCTTCCCTTTTATTAACATCCACAATATATAACCCTTAACCAATTCGGAAAAAAAAACAATTTAATTAAGTTCCTAATTTACTAATATTAAATCGACAAAACCAAAACATAATTTTTTTTTTAAATCATAATTATAAAACTAATTTTTTTTGCCTTATAATTTTTTTTGTTTCTATGAATTTTTCCTAAATATTAAACAAATTATATAATATTAGACCCTGAAGTATTTTATATGAAAAAAAAACTAGCTTAACCCTTTTAGTGTATAACCTATTAATATAAATACCTAGCATACTAAAAAAATTTATTAATATTAACAAGAAAACCAAAAACATGGATCATAGTAAATATTACGACTGTAAATCGAATCACAACAAGCAGAAGGCCTTCAGCATCGTTGGAATCGAGACCCCACTGTAAGTCTGTACATACATATTTATATTTTTTTTACAAATCATAATTTTGTTTTTGGTATTTGTACTATATTTTTGTTCATTCATATTTACTTTCATTCATATTTGCTTTCATTCATATTTATTACATATTCGTATTATTACAACCAAGGAATTTTAAAGCATGTTGTTGTTTATGGAAGCTTACTTAGATAAAGTAATTATCTGCTTTAAGGTTTCTCTGTTATAATTAAATACATAATATAATATTAATTGGAGTTAACTCTCTTAAATATATTTATAATCGGAATAATTGAATTTATTATGTAGACTAAGAGCGTAAAATAATTTGAATTTTGCGATATGTTTTTTTTTATCTTAATTTCTCTTTGATTAAATGTTTATAAACATTGTAAAACGAAAATGATCAGTGTGTAGATTCTCTTTTATGTAAAACTTTAAGGGCTGAGGTAAGGTAATGTGTGTTAGGGGCTTTGCAATAATTCTTGCCACGCAAAAGCCATGGTTGGATGGGTTTAGAGGCTTAACATTAACACCTAAGTTATTTAAAAGAAAAAAAAAATGTAATGATGGGATAGTAAGAACTTTTATAAAGTTTTTTTATATTTTTTTTTTAAAAATAAAGGGCATTCGAAATCGCACGTAATTTTTTTTTATTGGAAGTCAATTACCCTAGGGAACAAGATCCCAGCCCACATCTCCCGATCTAGCTAGCTAGCCAGTACGTGCGTAACGTTCCTATTATTGGGTGAAAGGCGTGAATAAGTGGTGTTAATAAACCACCTCCATTCTGCCTCTCAAGACGGACGATACACTGGTGGAAATTGGTCCACCCGAAATAGGAGTTTAACGATCATAAATGTTTGAATTATGCAAGTATCCACAAAATTTCACCAGAAATGAGAGGTAAATGAAGCCAAATCACACTCCCGAAAATCACTTTAAAGAGCATCAATTTCTTAAAAATTTTGGTATCTAAATAAAATTTAACACAAATACGTTTATATATATACAAATCATTTGCTGAAATTTTATGATGATCGGTCCATAATTAGTCGTAGCTCCCAGATAAGGCCCACTTCCGAAAATCACTTTAACGACCATAAATCTCTAGAAAATGTTGGTATCCAAATAAAATTCAATACATACGTTTCATATATACAGAAATGTGGACATATAATTTTATAATGGTCGTTCCATAATTAGTCGAAACTCCCATATAAGACCCTCTCCGTAATTCACTTTAGCCTTCATAAGTCTTTTAACATACATAATACGAGTATTTATATTCACAGAAGTCATGGCACTAAATCTTTAAATGATAATATGTCATATCTCCCATATAGCGGGCATTTCTGAAAAACTGTTTTATACATATACATATAGTCAGGCTTGACCGACTATACTTTCTTAAGCTATGTATCCACGATCGTCAGATATTACAACGTTGTCCGAAAAATGTGCAGAAAATGTCTAACAACCGTGTAAACTTAAAATTTTTGCCTTCCAACGTTGTAAGAAAAAGCATTTTCAGTACATTGGAAGACAAAAATATTGTCAGATATCTAACAATCGTGTAAACACACAATTTTGTCATTGTCATTGTTTTAAGACAATTGTCAAACACTTTTCATTGTCATATGTGCAAAGTTTATGCATCTGCCAATGACAGCATTGTCATAGAAATTATTTCTAAATGCAACTCTGTATATACATAAATAATAAACAAACAAGTGTGCATTGATAAAATTTTTGAAAAAAGTGGAAGAAAATTAAAGAATTAAATTAAAGTGTGCATTAGGACATAAGCAGATAAAATGTTCCAATTGCTCTGTTTTGTTCCATGACAATATTTAAAATCTTTAAACACACACACAGAGCTGTAAAACGAATTTGATAATGCCACACAACAAACTGACAAGCGTGTAAACTGAAAATTTCGGTTAACAGATAAATTCATTGTGTGCAAATGAAATTGTTAGTTTTCTTACAGTCGTCTAAACTGACAATTTACCTTTCGCTAAAAAATTTTCAATGTCAGTACATTGCTAGATATGACAACGTTGTAATATCTGACGATCGTGGACACATAGCTTTACTTGTTAATAGTATGTATGTACATTCTGTGTGCGTTCTGTGTTTTCATATCTTTCAATGAATAACAAATAAATTAAATAGATTAAAATGTTTTAAAACTTGGGCTGGTCATTGTTTGCAAAGCGTAGATTTTGTTTTACGAAATTTAATAGCTAAACCAAGTTGTTTAGATAAATTAAAATGTTTATAAATGAACAACATGAAAGTTTCGACATTTTACTAATTAAAATTGGTAAAAGTTACATTTTGCAAAATTCGTTATATTGCAATTAGGGATGCAAATCCAGTAATCCCGGTTTGATAAATCCCGAATTCCAGGATATTTTACAATGAAACTTTCTCGGTTCAAGGAAAAGCTAGGTCTTGACAACAAATATCAATAATACGGCTTATAATCGGATCCCGGTTTTTTGTATAATGGTCCGCATGTATATCACGATGCTTACATAAAAACAACACATTTCTTTAAAAATCAGAACTAAAGCAAACTCTTGCAGAGGAAGGAGATCAGTAGAATCTCCATTTTCTCGTAAGCGTGTCTAATACACGCCTTTGATTATATTCTTAAAAGTGTAAGAGTTTGGCTTTGGCCTAAATTTATATCATGTAATTTCATTTCCGTTAAATAAATGTTATATTTTAAGTTAACTTGCTATTTGATTCAAATAAAGTATTTGTTTCGCTATTAATCCCACGAATAAACTTTAAATTCATCTATCAAAATTATCCTACAAATAAGGAAAATATAGAAAAAATCTTTCTGTACGAGTTTTGTTTGAAGCTACTGTACGTTTTTCCAAGAACTTGTTGGTTTTTTAAAATTTTCTTTTGCAAACTCTAGCCTTGATTTTGATTTTGTTTTTTTTTACGTTGTGCGATACAGCCACGAAGAGAAACTTCATTAAGCTTGTCTTATTCTAGGTGAAACTTTAATACCATGAGATGACTGGACATCAATCTGTATTAGCCTGGAAGTTTGACGGATCAGCTTGAGAGATTCTTTGATCATGATTTTCTCTTTTGTTTCTTTTTCGGTGTTTGGGAGTTCTTGCAACATTTGTAGTTATCCCATATGTATCAGAGATGTGCATGAATACCATTCAAATGACATATTTATTATTTTGTAAAAGTGAAGACTGAGTTAGCACTATACATAACTAAACGAAAGCTGTCATTACATGATTCACCACAGCAAGTGGTTTGTTACAAAATGCATATAATTATATGTAAGCTCTTACCATTCACAAAAGCATTGAATCAGTATGAGTGTTATGAATATACGCAGAGCTTTTTGAGTAAATATACACTTTACTATATTTATCGCATATTCTTTTTAATTTTATTTGATAGTGCTTAAACATATGTATTATTATAGGGATAGTAATAATGATAATGATAAAAAAAATAAGTACAAATTTCAGCCATTTTTCAGAGGTTAGCAAAAGAAATAATGTAATACTTCATGTTCAATATTTTATTATTTAAAGATAAATATATGTATGTATTTGTTGTTTTTATAAATTATTGTAATTGCTAATAAAACTATATTTTCACTCATATTTGTACACTGGATTTTTTACAATACGAAAAACACCGTTTTCAATATTGTTTATTATTTCGGAGTTCATCTTGAAAACTTATTTAAAAAAATTAACGCACTGATTTTGCACTATGCAATCTGAGCTTTTATGAATCATTTGATTGTTTTGCTTACAAATCAAAACACAGTTATAATTTTTGATTCGTTATTGCTAACGACGTTTAAAAAGTGATTGAGAAAATGACAAGCAATTAGGAGAGCGCAAACACTGCAAGCAATGTTATTAGTACATGTTGATGATTGAAAACAAAACAAAAACAGTGAGTTCATACATATAGGAAGAAAGCGAATCAACTCGTGTACATCTCTGATATGTATGCATTTAAATGATTGATGGCGTTGTATACTGTTCCTCTGGAGCAACCAAGCAAATAAGAAATTTGTAATACGAATTGTACAGAGGTTTTTAGGTTCTAAATAAGTTTTTCTACTTCGAAACAATTTGGTGCTTTACCTTGGTATCTAACAATGTAAAACTTTATAGTTTTGCATTAGAATACTCTTTTAATACTTAATACGACATTATTATTGGGGAACAATTTGAAAATATGTTATTATAAAACTAATATTAAAAAATTAAAGTTGAAAATGTTTTAATATGCGTCCACCCCGCAAAACGTATTACCGCAAAATAAACTGAGGAAGTAATGTTTGTTTTCAAACATATTTACATACATACATACATATATTCAATATAAGTTACTTTTTTAAACAAATAGTAGTTTATATTACTAATAAACCAATTTGTTTTAATATGAAACAAAAATCCCGAAAAATCTCGAGATTTATGAAAAATGATTTCGATATCGAATGCCATAATCTCAAATAAGAAAATTACGATCAATTTTACTCGATATCGAATGCGGTAATTTGGCCCCTGTTTGGCAATTGCAATGCATTGATAAATACATTTGATGTGCCAACACCAATGCGTGTTAGACCGGTTCGTTTAAGAAAAAATATGGCAGCCGTGTGCTTCAGTGTTGAAGGACATCCGAATTTATCAATTCCTTGACGTTCTCAATAACAGTAGCAAACCATAACGACCGTTTTACATGGTGCAACTAGTGTATGAATATCAGCCATGCGATCATTCACTTCGCCGTACATTCGCTGAATGAATTCAAAACAGGCCGCTGGTTTTTCTGAAAAATAAAGTCATTTGTCTTAAAACTTATAATAGGCAAGCTTTATTATTTTCATGGAAATAAACATTTTAATGATTAATGAATGTTTTAAAAACACAAAGTTTTAGTTGAACTCTACTGTACGATAAAAAAAACATAAATATTAAATTGCTAAATTTTAGCCGGCTGTAATGAATCTTCGATACACCATGTTAAAGCATGTGCAGTGTATTAGAGAAAATGTATTATTTTTGAAAAGGGTTACACATACAGTGAGCGTCAATATAAAGTAAACACTTAAGGAACATAAAAAATAAATAAATTTTAACTGAAAAGTAACAGATTTTTCGCGTCAAAATAAAGTACACAGATATATTTTGTTTGTAGTCCTTTTGCCTTTATCACAGCTGACAATCTTCTAGACAAAAAATCAACGAGTTTTTTAGTGAAATTTTGTTCCAATCTGTGCTCAATTGGTTTGAGCTCTAGGGACTACGGAGCATGATCTAATGTTTTTGGACAATTTTTTCACAATTGTTGGAGGTATGCTTAGGATCATTGTCCTGTTGGAAATTCCAGTTCTGAGCTAGTTCTAATTTTTCTACACTATCGTCCTTTTTCATTGTAGATTCTAGAAATGTATTATTATCAACCCCTGGTGCCGTCATACAACCCCAGACCATTACTGAGCCGTCGTCTTGATAACATATTTATTACTAAAGGCTTCGTTGTTGGTTCACCATATTTTTGGGGAAATAAACATTTTCTTTTTTATTACTAAAGGCTTCGTTCTTGGTTCACCATATTTTTGGGGAGTTTTTTACTCCAAATATCTCATTCTTACTTTTATTGATGAAAAGATATTATTAAAAAATAAAAAAATTTAGACTCGTTTATATATTTTTATGCGAAATTCCAACGTTTGGTTTGGTTGTTCTTTAATATAAAGGACTTCTTACGTGCCACTCTACCATGTAGGCCATTTTGATGCAAAGATTTTCTAATCGTACTGGCGCTCTCAGGTTTTACTGAAGTTTTCGTATCATTTTCAACTATTTCTACAGTACTAGATGTTGGGGTTTCTTTTGCTTTTGTAAGACACTTTGGTCGTTTTGCGCCAGGCGGTATTATTTTGGTATTCCTGTCTATAATATTTTTTATTGTACAGTGATGCCTTCCAACGATTTTACCGGTTTCACGCAGGGATTTATCTTTATTTTTTTACTTTAACAATAAATCAATTAAATTTGTATACACTTTTGTTTTTGTTCTTTTTCTTTTTTTTTAATTCATTTATAATTAAATAACTACTATTTATAATATTTAAATTATAATGCCAGAAGATTGTCTTTCGAATAAGTAAATTTCATTTTATGTCAATTAAAAAAATCTTTTTTATTTTATTCAATTTCAAAGTTCTATACATCTAAAAAAACACCCTATATTAAAATAATAAAGCTTTGTGTTGACTTTATTTTGACGCTCATAGTACATATATGGAAATAATGAAATTTGTTTAATAAAATCGAAAACAAATTGTCTTTTGTTACTTTGGTCAATACATATGTATTATAGAAAAGGCTGTTAATACAAAACATTAACCACAAAAGCTCTTATTAGTACATTATTTTTATTTTTAAATTTTTAATATAAAGTTTGAAATATTGATTATAACATACTATATATATACATACATATATATATATATATATATATATATATATATACATACATATATTTCTAATAAAATTAATAATAATACAAACAACTAAATGGAATTGGTTAATATCAGTTTATACCTACCAGAAGCAGTAGTTATTAGCAAATATATAATAAATAATACACGTTTAATTTATTATGATTTTTAAAAATATGTATGTATGTATATGTAGCTTTTAACTTAAGTAAAATTAACCATAACATTTTTATAATTTCTAGAATTAATCAACATTGCGTCCCACAACAATATAAACAACAATATCAGTAGCATTATTAATAACAACAATAATAACAACAATAGTAGCAGTGATAGCAGTAGCGGAAGCCCTAACAAAACAAATAGTCCCACAAAAACCTTCAAAATGGGTCGTTGGGGCAGACAAAGTCCCGTGCCAGAACCGGAGCCGCCACCACCAGCGTCTCCACCACCGCTGCCACCACGTCACAACACATTTATGCGTCAGTCGAGTTTTACGAAAATTGGAAACATGTTAAACACGGCCATAAATATGAACGGCACAAAAAAACCTCAAAGTGAGCAATTATTTTTTATTTTTTTCTATTTTTTCCATTCCATATTCCATTTTATTTCTATTTGTCTGTTTCGTTTTCTATGTGTGGGTAAGTAAAGGTAACTTTAGACGGTATGTATTTTGCAGTGTACTTGTCAGTTGTACGATATATGCATATGTATGTTTATGTATATGCAGTTTATATAATTTTTTCTTTCACACGTCGGTTTTTAGTTTCATCTGACATCTATCATAGAACACAACAGCTGTCTTTGTTATGATTAATATCGCGGAAGTTTTAAATAAAAAAATTAAGCAAGAGATAAAAAGAGAAAAGCCATGTGGAGCCAAAAATTGTTGTATTTAAGTTAAATAAAAAATTAATATGTATAAATACGTTTTTAAATACATATTTTAATACAAATTTATTTTTTTGTTTAATACAATTTTGTTAATATAAATCACAAACACTATGTTCTTGGCGCCATAACAAAAACAGCTGGTTGCAGGTGCTTTGTCGGATGAAAATAGGACATGCTCTAATTGAAAATTTTACACATTTTTTTTTTACAAGACGTGTATGTATTTTGCAGTGGAAAATTACACAAGTACACTACAAAATACATACCGTCTAAAACCAGCTTAAGTAAGTAATATTGTTTATTTAAACAAAATTTTTCTAATAAGATCAACGTATTTAATTTTGTTTAACGTAATTTTTACTGGAATTTTGTCATGCTTCTTATAATTTTTTGTTGTTTTATTAATCTTTGTAATACATACATATGTGCTTGTATTGTTTGTGTTATTAGCCTAGATATGAACCCATTTAGAGTAGTACTGTATTATCGACCATCTGGCTATGTTTTTTTAAAGTGAGCAATCTCACAAAAATTCCCATATTCTTTTTTCTAAAAAAGTTCGCATAAAGAACATCCGGTGTTGTTTTTGAAAACACGACACACACACACGACACCCACGCACACATGCAAAAAGGACGACAGACACCGCACTAGGTGGACGTGTGCGACGGACAGGCAGGCTCTAGTAGATCTAGTAGATAGAACAAGGAGGAGGGGGTGGGAGGAGGGTGACTGACTGATGATGGAGGAGGTAGGTGGACAGACGGTCGGACGGATGGGTGGGGGGGTGCAGAATTTTTTTTTTCTGTCGTGGTAAAAAATCGTGGTGAGTATAAAAAATCGTGGTGAGTATAAAAATCGTGGTGAGTTTTTAGAAATTCACCACAAATTCCGTTATTCCAAATTTTTCAAGGTCATTGAAAATTTGTCATCCTAAAAGCAGGCAATGGATTTGCAGTTTACAGTTTTACGGGGTGGTTGCTGAATTAGCTAACAAATAAGAAATTCACCACAAATACCGTTTTCCGAAAATTTTCATATTAGAAGAAATTTTCATCCTAAAAGTAGGAAATGTGTTTTTTTTTGCAGAGTGGTTGCTTGCTAAAGAAAAAGTCCTGTCGTTATTTTTTTTATAAAAATAATTTAAAAACAAAATGATGAATGTCGATTGACAAAATTTTAATATATGTATGTATGTACATATATATGTAATTATCGTCACTTTCAAAGAAAAAAATCGTCACATCACCACTTTGCTATTTTTTTAAACATAAGAAAATGTCAAAATGACGATAAATAAAATCTGGCACCTATGTGCGTCTTCGAGTTATAGAGTTCATGGGTATGCTTTTTGTTCGAGTTATAGAGAATTTCGACTTATGGAAGGAAGTTCGAGTTACGGAAGGAAAATTTAATTTTTGTTCTTTTAATGCTACTGCTACTGTTGGTTGGTTGCTGTGGCCGTTTAGAAGAAAACCGGGTTCGTTTATAGCGAACTTTAAAAAAAAAGAATTTTTTTTTTCTTTATTTCTTAACATATAACTGAAGAGACGCACATAGCTGAATTTATGTCATTTTGACGTTTTTTTGTTTAAAAAAATAGCAAAGTTGATGTGACGATTTTTTTCTCTCAAATTAACTCAAATTATTTTTGCCACTTTTTTTTAGCATTGCACCAACCCAACCACTCTGTAAAAAAAACACATTTTCTTCTAATATGAAAATTTTCGAAAAACGGTATTTGTGGTGAATTTCTTCTTATTTGTTAGCTAATTCAGCAACCACCCGTAAAACTGTAAACCGCAAATCCATTGCCTGCTTTTAGGATGACAAATTTTCAATGACCTTGAAAAATTTGGAATAACGGAATTTGTGGTGAATTTCTAAAAACTCACCACGATTTTTTATACTCACCACGATTTTTTATACTCACCACGATTTTTTATACTCACCGCGATCTCACCACGATTTTTCCAGACGACAGAAAAAAAAATTTTTTTTTCTCCGTCGGTCACCCCCCCCACCCATCCGTCCGTCCGTCCTCCCCTCGTCATTCGTCGTCAGGAATCTCTGTCTGTCGTCTTAGAGCGTGTGTCTGTCGTCGGTGTCGCCGACCCGCTCCGCACACGTCTCAGTGCGGTCGTCCTTTTTGCACGTTGGTTGGTGTTTTGAAAAACAACACCGGATTCTATTTATGCGAACTTTTTTAGAAAAAAGAATATGGGAATTTTTGATTTCTATTTTTAGACAAAAAAACACACCAAAAACATGCCAAAAAATATTTGAGTCAACCTGTAGCCAAAAAATCAAACAAGGTGATCCAAGTAAAATATTATGCTTGTTACCAGTGTTGTCAATTCCGAATAGCATATATTTCCTCCTTCTCTATTCTTTTATTTTTTCCTCCTTTCCCAACCCCCCGCCGCCATTACCACATCTGTTGTTTGTTAGTTTGTCTCTGGCGCTTAGTGTTTTTTGCTTTTTCTGCTTGCTGTGGTGTGTGTGTGTGTTGGTGTGGGTTGCAGCCAGCACGCACGCACGTGTTTAAAAATTAAACCGGGTTCGTGGTATACGAACTTTAAAAAGAGATTATGGGAATTTTTTATAACAACTTAAAAGCAATATGGCAGTACTTTTTTTAGAATTTGATCATGGCAATACCCGAACTATTTTCCCTACATTTATATTTAAACCCAGAAAAAAGAACTTGAGTCTGCTGGCAGTGCTGTTGCAGTTTACGCCAACCAGCGTTGTCAACTTGGTGCGTTTCGCACCATTTTTGGTGCTTTTTTAAATTTTTGGTGCGAAAAATTCTTTATTTGTTACCAAAACAAATTCAACACAACCTTTTGTTTCAGTGTGAGAAAAATCTTTGTACAAAAAATACGTATCAATATCAATATTGGAAAATTTTTTTTACAATAAATTTTACAGGCCACAAACAATGGACTGACGACGTTCATATGTGCGTGGGGTTGGGGCTAGCTAATAAGTAAACTTAAGGATGCCAAACAAATATTTGAGTCAACCTGTAGCCAAAAAATCAAACAACGTGATCCAAGTAATATTATGCTTGTTACCAGTGTTGTCAATTCCGAATAGCATATATTTTTACTCTTAAGCCTAGTAATCTGTTCAAAATTTCAAATGGAATGCTGTCAAAATACATGTTAAAAAAATCACATGAAATTTTCATGAAAAGATGTTGCAGAAGTTCATTTTGTTCATTTTGTGAAAAACATATGAAATGTATCAGGCAATATTATTTTTTCACAGCGAAGTGGCAATTGTTTCACGTGGAATTTTCAATAACAGTTAACTGTCTGTCATCTAAAAGCTCTTCTGTCGCACCAATATCTATTACTTGTTGTGCTGCTGTACATGCGGGCATTAATATTTGTTTATTAATTTTTATTTAAATATTTCGATTCAACACAGATTTTTAAATATTTTTAACTTTTATTTGTTTTCGATTCAAATTCACAAAAAAGCAAAACATAATATGTGTTTTGTTTACAAAAGTACATTAGCTACACGTCAAATTTTCCGTATGAAATAATTAATGTTGCTCAACATTTTTCCAAATTTGAACAGAGTACTTTTTTTTTAAATTTAACCTGCCTTTACACATGCAAGTACTTGCATGCGAGTGCTGTGTACGTATTATATACGTAATACTATGTTTCCACGACGACTTGAATCACATGCTTCGCCTTCTGAATCATGTTTATGAATCATGCTGTTTACATGACTAATAAACTTGATTCGATTTGACAGTTGTTTTTAATAAACAAACAGAATAAAAAAAAACAGAATTTACAATTTGTGGAAAATAATTTTTTTTAATGGACAAACAAAAAGTGAGTGGAAATTAGTTAGCTTATTTAAAAAAAACATACATTCGTACGTATTTACTTTCTTTACTTCCAGCAACAAGAAAATAATTTGCTTTGTTTACAATAATATTAAATTTTTACAGCTAGTGCAGATAAACTTGCGATAAAAATTAGAGAAGAGTGCAATTTTTCGTGCTTCGCAAGTAGATTCAATGTGAATCTACTTGATTCGCTCTTAAAATTTTGTATGCTGAAGCAAGTTGTTTCGCACATGATTGGGGTGTGAAGCATGAATAGAGAGCGAAGCATGTAACGTGGAAACATAGTATAAACTTATTCGAAAAACTCGACTAGCTCTGCAAGTGAAAAAATAAATTAATACATCTGGTACAAAAAACAAATTTGTTTAGTTTATTTTTTATTTTTTTCAAGTTTTTTATTTTTTATAAAAACGTTGAAGACTGTTATTAAAATATTATATTTTTTATGTGAAATTTTTCAATAAACTTTTAAAATAAGAAAGAAAATCTAAATTTGGTGCGATTTTTTCAAATGGCGCGTTTTTTCCTCCATGTTGGTGCGTTTTGAAATTTCAAAGTTGACAACGCTGACGCCAACAACAACAGCAGCAAATAAATTTACTAATGTCACGACGAATTCGCACACACACAATGAAGCTGAAGAGCAAAAAATAAAAAGGCACGAAGCGGTTATTGAAGCATTTTTAGTTCATTTTTCTTAAACGAAGACGCGAATTGATGAAAATTTTGTTTTTTTTTCCAAAACTAAAGAACAAAACGCTCTAGTAAAACGTTTAAAAAGTAATTAAAATGTACACTCAAAGTTGAAAATAATGCATGTGCTAATAGTTAAATAAAATAATACAAATTAAAACGTAATAAAACTAAATTGCATAAGAAACAAACCGCGATATTAAATTTAACACGAAAAATTCAAGAAACTTCTTGTAAAAAGTGCATAAAAGAAACCCAAAAAATATTTATTAACTTTTTTGTGTAGTGAAAAACGTAAAACCAATAAATTGTTTTCGAAAATTTATAAATAATTCTGGTGTGGAGGAATTTTTAGCAAAAAATTAGTTATTGTTAAATTTTTTGAAGAAATAAATTTGTCGGGTTTTTTCTGTGATAAATTCGCTGTAAAATGCTTTTTTTTTGTCATTATTGCATGTTTTTTTCTTTTGTTGTTTTTTTTTGTGCGAGAGATGTCGCCGTCATTTTTTTTGTGTCTATTGAGCAGTGGTTGTAGTTTTTTTGGATTTGTCATATTTTCTAGTGCAAAAAATAACATAAAGGCAATAATTTTAATAAAAAAGAGTGCAAATATAGGAATAAATAAAAGTGTTTATTTAAATGAAAGTAAAATGTATTGAAAATAAAAAAAAAAAATAGACTAGTTGTTCGTGTATGAAAAATTGCAAAATATTTCTATTGCTTTCTCTGTAATCACGCGGTGTTTTTTTTTTGTATAGGCTTTGTTTTATTAAAGTAAATTCCTACGTCTTTTAAAGAATATAGTTTTCTAGTAAAATTTCGTAAAATATTGAACTAAGTTTGTTAGTTTTCAATAATTTAAACAAAAAAAATGAATGAATTCACAAAATGTATATATTTTTGAAGGTTAGGCGCCGCTATTAAATCGAAGTGCTAAATTCGTATAGCGTTGCCAGAAATTTATTTTGATTGTCCTTGTTAAAAGCAATTGTTCTAAAATGGGAAATTCTAAAGTAAATAAAACTAAAAAAACAAATCTTGTATGGAAATTTGCTTTATACACCTGTTGTAGATTTTTATGAATAAGGATGCTAGTTTTTAATGTTTAAATTTACTTGTTAACTTTTTTCTCCATAAATTCTTTAAAATAATGTACTACAAAATACATACATATGTAACAAATTAAAATTTCTGGCAGCACTGTATTAATTGTGATCGTAAAAACCGAAGCGCTTTTCAAAACGAAACTTAAAATAAATAGCAATAAAATACTACTACAACAATTTCAGTGCAGGTTAATGAATTAAATAATTCATAGAAAGTAAAAAAAAAAGTATAACAGATATTTATTATATTTTTACATTATTTTAATATAGCCCTAGCAGTGTACTCTACTCCCTCTTTATTTTCCGGCCTTCTCAAACACAAAAAAATACTCTGTTAAACAACAGTACGGTTTACATTAATGTTAAACAGATATCAAGTGTAAAAGTACGCCAAGAAAAACAAGAATCACTTGAGAAATAAACAAACAAAATTAAAAAAAGTGGTTAAAAAAAATTGAATTTTTACAATAAAAACAAAATCTCCCAATTTTTTCTTCTTCCTCTATCATCTAATTTCTGGCTGTTATAGTTTGTGTCTATCGTTTTCTCCCTCTTCGTTTACATCCACATTCGTACTGTTATTTTGGATTTGGCTGCCTATTGAAAAACAATTTTATTTTACTTTTTTGGTGTCCAGCAAGCTGTTAAACTGTCATGGCCGGTAAGTTTTTATGTGGTTGTTGTTGTCTGTGTATGTATGCGAGTGCGATTGGGTGTGTATGAGTGTTGTGTTTTTATTTTTTAAGCTGTTGCCTTTTATTACACTCTTCGCTACACGTTTTGTGGCGCAAAAAAAATACTAAATACATATGAAAACAACAACAACAGTTATACATGCATATATAGTTAGAATTGCTATGTAACCCTGTCTGTTGTTGTTTTTGTGTTTATTTTTTGGTGTAATGTAGTAAATTTTGTTTTATTTACATGCAGATAAATTTGTTGTTGCTGTTTGTTTATGATCTTATTAAAATTGATTTATCGAAGTAAAGCAAAAAAAAAAAATCTTAAAAATTTAAAGAAACTATTTATTATACTTACTTATAGGCATATTTAAATGGGAATTTAAACACTTTTGCATGGCCTGTATATGAACAGCTATGGACATATAAACGGCACAAACTCATATTGAGCATAAACTTAAGTATTTTCAAAATAAAAACTTCCAAAATGGAACATTTATGTCTTATGATTGTTGCTTTCTAGAAAAAAACCACTGCTATCAAAAAAAAAAAATATTTCAAAGCGATTAGTCTTTGCCAGAACCCATAAAGAAAAACCCATTATCGAATATCAAACATACATAGGTATTAAGAATTCTTTTTTTATTTTTGAAAATTTGTCAAATATTTTTAAATGTCTTAAATCGTAATAATTATTATATAAATTTATTAAAAAAATGGTTACCTACCTATTAAGTATTTTTTTTTTATAAAATTCAAATACCTACCTACTGAGTGTTTATTTAGAACTTTATTTAATTCAAAATAAAATAGTATCTGCATAATAAAATCTATATTAACTGTCTGTAAGAACTATATTAGACATTTACTTATTAGAAATAATTTTATTCAAATGTTGGCCGCTACTACATTGGTTCATTAACAAGGTCAAATTTTCTATTAATATGTATCTACTGCATTTAGGTTAATTTTCATTTTTTGAACTCCTTAAAGGCTTACAATTGTTTTTAAGTTCAGGTATTGTGATGTCCACTCCATAACATGATGACTTAACTAGTTTGAATGTCTGCTTGGGATTAGAGTCCTGCATGAATTCCCATAGGAGCTGCTCTTCTTCTCTGGCATAAGTTAACAATTGATTTTACATCATTTCTTTTTTCCAACTAATCAATAAATCAAACATACGCTTGAAGAAGAAGAAAAAATACATTTTATTCGACTAAAACACATTTCGGCAATTTTCTCGGTGGAGATGTTTCAAACCAAATCACAAACCATTTTTTACGCACCACCACAAAATGGGGTGTATATTATATAAGTTTATCCTTCCCTATGTAACACTTCAAAATATTGGTCGCAGATCCTAAAGCACATATACAGTCAGAGACTAAAGTTTAAATACACCTCAAAAATTGATTGTTTAAAGCAGGAGTGCCCAAAAGTTGCTTATGTAAGAGCAAACACTAATACATTTAAATAAAAACTAATTTTTATTCAGTATTTTTTGTTGTAAAAGCCAATACATACAAAGAAACTACACACTTTTTTTAAATGGTAATAGTTTAACGTATGATGTTAAACAAAAACAAAATCTACATTGACGATCGCAGTCACCAATGTTTACCAGTAGAGCATAAGAAAGTGTTGTTGCTTTGCGCTTGCGTGTATAGAGTGAAGTACGACAAAAAAAAAACAAATAAGGCAAAGTTGTTTGTGTATTTCGTATTGCTAGTGCTGAGTGCTGTAATGACTATACAAAACACACAGCCTATAGCTAAGAGTTTTTACAAATACAAAAGAGCACCAAGAGTATAGGGATTGGGGACTCCTGGTATAAAGAAAAGTAAACGTTTCAGCAAAACTTAAAATACATATACAGTTTTATTTAGTTTTATAAATCACCCTTATTCCAGTTGTCGTCATTGACACTTAACGACGTCGTTTTGTATCGTTTGTTTCAAATTGGTATTCTAGTTGTCGTTATTGAAGATTATCGATTACTATTGACAGATATTTGGTATTCTGTAAGAAAATGTGATGACGATATTGTGTTGATGCGACTCTGTTCTTATCGTCATCATTTTTGTTAACGACTAAAGTGTTTTAAAGAAATTTTTTAAGAAATAAAAAAATGGAAGAACAACAAAAAAAGAAAGTAACAAATCTGCAACAATTTGATGAACTTATAGAAGAAATGCAAAAAATCCTTCTCTTGCAAAAGGATTTCAGAGAGGTACAGTTAATAGTAATTTCAAAGAAAAGTGGAACGAAATTACCAAAGCATTAAATTCCCTTGGCCCGCCAAGAAGAGATGGAGATGGTTTGCATAAAGTGAGGAAATCATTTAAGGAGTGTAGTATTAAAATATAAAAAAATTGTATTTACAGGTTTGGCGAGACTTAAAATTTAAAGTCAAAAAGAAGTTGATCGCCAACAAAAACCCTTTTCGGTTGAAGTATATATGCTGGTCGTTTTTGTTTGGAGCCAGTATTTTAATGTGGGTCCCATCCACACAACCAATAACACCGGGAAAATCGTATTTTTTTTTTTTTTCAAAAAAATGTAGTTTAGCTTCATTTTTCTCTGCATTGGTCATTTCAATATTGATTCATTGGGGACAAATTCTGCTTTCTAAGACATCTAATGTTTCAGACAGAATCTTGGAGACGACTGGCTGCGACAGTCCCAAGTTAAAGTCGTTCCCAACACGTTCCCAACACTCAGTTGGTAAAAATCTTAATATGGCTGCTAATTTTATTGTTTTTCAAACAAATGTTGATCTAATTCCACTTTTTAAATAAGGATCTATTTCTTTCAACACATACTTAAAAGTTGCTTTATTAAGTCTAAAGTAATTTTTAAACCTTTTGAAGAAATAATAAAATAAACATTAGGAAATAATTAAATGTTAACACCCACTTTTTATCTGGCAGATTGAAGATGTCGGACTCCTGTCTGATTTGCTTTCTTTGTAGTACTAGGTTTATTTTATTTTGTATATCACTCGAAACCGAATTTGATTCACAATTAGATTCGCAAATAAAAAACATTTTTGCACAAAAACATAAAACAAATGAAATATACCACAAAAATTAAAATTTTAATCAAACTGAAAATATTTTTTTGCATCAAATACCAAAACAAAATAAATCAACTGACAAGTATTAGAGATGTTCTTCCAAGAACTGTTCAAAGAGCATTGCGAGAAAATGGATATAAAAGCCGAGTGAATAAATGAAAAAACAGAAAACTTAGACTGGAGTTTGGACATGAGTACACAAACAAAGACGCTGAGTTTTGGAAAAAGAGTTCTTTTTACAGACGAGAGCATATTTAATTTAATTGGCCAAACACTGCCCTTCAAACCCAAAATTTGGTTCCTACGGTAAAACATGGCGGTGGCAATGTAATGGTTTGGGGAGCGATTGGAGCAGCAGGGGTTGGAAATTTGGAGTTTATTGATGGGATCATGAATCAACATACTTACAAGAGTATATTGCAAAGAAATTTGCAAGCATCCGTCGACATCTTGGGCCTTGGATCAGTTTGATCTTTCAACAGGATAACGATCCCAAGCACACCGCACTTTCTCTGAAAGAGTGGTTGCTTTATTCTGCTCCCAGACAACTCCATAGCCCGCCTCAATCGCCAGATTTAAACCCAATTGAGCACGTTTGGGATATAATGAAGCGCAAATTAGTAACAACTTCAATAACGAGCAAAGAGTCGCTTGAAGAAGCTCTTAAAAAAAATCTGGTCAGAAATAGCGTCCTCTGAAACAGAAAGCTTGGTACTTTTTATGCCACGCCGCTTGCAGGCAGTTATTGATAGCTATGGCTGTCCAAAAAAGTATTAAAATGTTTTCTTTTTTAATTTATCTTAAACAATTTATTAACATTCCAAGATGTATTTAAACTTTTGTCGAGTGAATTTTATCGTATTTTTAAGAATTACCGTTATGTTCAGAATGAAGTATCTATTTTTTGTTATTTTATTTTATTTTTTTTATTTATTTATATATAAAACTAAATAAAACTGTATAGGTACTTTAAAGTTTTCCTGAAACGTTTACTTTTCTTTAAACAATCAATTTTTGAGATGTATTTCAACTTTAGTCTTTGTCTGTACATACATATACAAGATCCAAAGTCGATCTTGCCATGTCCTTTCGTCTGTTGAAGGCATGATAGAGCGTAGAAAAAAGACATAAAACAATGACATTTTTCCCAAAAATTCTTTATTTCATCGAAATGTTTGGTATTGAAAATAGACCAAAATTTCAGGCTTATACTGTTTTTTTATTTTATTTTATAATATATTTATTTATTTACATATTTATTTATTTATTTATGTATTAGTATTAATATTGTTATGACATCAAAAGGCTATAATCGGCTCCAATCATACTACTACTATATTACACACAAAAGATCAGATATTTTTTTGCTATTTTCTTCAAATATAATACAGTTATTATCATGAAATTTTGCACACTTTATTATTGTTATAAAAGAAGAAATGCGTATAGAAAATTCATCTAAAATACGTTACATGCTAAGGGAAATCATAAAATGATATTATGTTTGAATCGGTCCATATTTGATCGACTCATAATTGGTCATAGCTCCCCAAGTGGAGACCACTTCCTCAAAAATAACATTAATAACTTATAAATATCGATATCAAACCGAAATTTTAAACATACCATTTATATGTAAATAAACATTTTACTATTGGAATTTGTTACGGTCAGTTTATAATTGGACACTGGTCCCATATAAGGCAAATATCCGAGAATAACTGGACTACCCAAAAAAACTTACGTACATATATCGTTATTAAGATTAAATTCACCAAAAACATCAAATATGTACATAGATCTCACAGTAAAATATTTTATAACGATCGTCATAACATATAATAGTTTCCATATAAGGAATCCAAAAATAAAATAACTAGTATAAACATCGTTTTTGATACAAAATGTAACACGAAATTGTTTTAAGTATGTATGCATAGAGCACACTACTGATAAAAAAAAAGGTGATGAGTATATAAGATTCGGCACAACCGAGAATCAAATCTTACTTCTTAACATTGTGTTTGCTCAGCTTATACGCGCTTTTATACAGCTTCCTGAAGCCTATTTATAATTAACCATTAGAAGATAGATGCACATAAATCGAGATCTGCAGATGATAAAAAATAATTTCTTTTACGTATTAAACACTTATCAAACCGTGTCTTTATTTTTTCGGGCTTTCAACAAAAGATTCTATAGTGTGACCTGATTCCGTGTTTCCATATTATATTCGTTGATCTCTAAACTATTAATTTTTTTGCTACATTTTGTAAAAAAAATGTTCTATCATTAAATAAAATATTTCTTGTGAAATATTAAATCATTATTTGGAGAGAAAAAAACTACTGTATATTTTTATAACTATGTAATAAAGAGTAACTTATTACATATATGTATATATCCTCATAAAATGAACATTATTATATTTACAAAACAAGTTAAACTAATTATATGGTTTTTATTATTTGTTTATCATGTAGAATTAATTTTAATTTCTACAACTTTCTTCTCCCCCAAAAACCTCTTTCAAAGTATATACATATGTAAATAAATAAATTTTAACTAGTGAGAACAAATTATTATAAAAATAAACAAACACAAAAACTAAAATAAAACTATCTATGCACATATGAATGAATGAATGTACGTCAAGTATTTGGTTTAATATTAATGTAAACGGCAGACTAACAAAATAGATAAATAAAAACAAAATAAATAAATAAAAAAAATTGTAAAATTTAAAAGACGAGAGAATAAACAAGAATGAACGAACGAACCATTTAACAGCACTGAGCATGATAAAAATTAAATCGAAATCCCTTATTAGACGTGTGATAATAACTTTGGGGCCTGGTTAATTAAATAATAAAAATAAATGCAATTATTAGCTTAAAAAGTTCGCATGACAATGTGATTTAAGAAGAAAAAAAGAAAAAAAAATATTTTTTTGTCTACAATTTGAAATAATCTGTAGAATTGTATCACTGTCATCTGTTTGTGATTAGGAATATGTGTGCTGAGGAACTCAAACAGACAATTTAAATAACAAATTTTCAACATAAAGATTTTTGTTCGTTTTTTTTTTAGAAATGAAAATTAAATTAAGTCAATTTTTATTTGGGTTCTTTATTTTTTTCCTGTTATAAAAAGATATGTTTGTTTATCTAAGGAGGTGTGTTGCATATTTTGTGATAATTTTTTTGTCCAATTGGGCCATAAACTTTAAACTTACACTGTAGCTTTCAGAAGAGTAAAGTATGATTTTTAAGAGTTTGTTGGAATATAAAGTATTGCTTTCAGTTTCACCAGTATATTAAAATAAATAAAAGGATTTTTAAAGATCTGCAACAATCAAAAGTCTGTTTCACTATTTTATCTAGTTGAACTTGCAAAATGTGTGAATAAAGTATATTTTAAGGTGATTTTCAAGGATACTACACAATTTTTAATTGCGAATGTGAATTTTCTAAATTTCACATTGATCAATATCATTTGGAATTTTCTCAATTTCATTTGGAATTTTCTCTATTTAAACTTGGTTATTAGTCAGTTGTGCTTGACCGACTATACTTTCGTACTTGTTTGTTATTTATTTTTAATAATTCAACTAAAGTTTATCTCAGATACATATTATTAACTGAAAATATCTATTTTCCTTTTGATTGTTTTATTATATATTTAGAAAAATCCTTTATAAAAACATTAGACAAAATCTTGAAATAAATCTTTTTTATTCGAACATTTTATATAATTTGCTTGTTATTCTTCTAAGATGACCACAATGTGTGATTGTATTATTATTTTATAAATACATTTATATGCACATATGTAAATATTTGAAATTTTTAGCTTCTTTGCATTTGCCACTGTGATCAACTTGTACCTACATACATATGTATATGATTTAAAAGACATTTTGTGATGCATGAACAATAGTCAGGCGAATGAATAGAGGGATGGAGGTTAAAACAATATTTTGAATGTAGAATTTCATACAAACAAGAAAAGGAATCGCATTTTGATAGAAGCTTGTGGATAAGACAGTTTTGAGGGTTGCCGGTGAATGGAAGTATAATTGATTACGATGACGTCACTGCCAATCAAGAAAATAAAATATAGTCAAGGAAATGCAACAAAAAGAAAACTGGTGACAGCAAATTGTTGGTGTTGTAAAGTTTAATTTTTATAAATGAACGTATTTAAAGGATTTAAAAATAATACCATTAATGAATGTTAGTTAAAAGAAATATCCTAAATAGAGTCACTTATGCTTATTCATATATGTACATATGTATATGTACATATCGTCACCTAAAATGCACAAAGACGTAACCCTTATTATGTTGGATTATATCCGCAAAGTTCAACTCTGCATGTTTTTCTTATTACTCTTTATGTTAATATCATTTTCTTGAAATAAGTTTTTTGTCTATCCTTTGTAGGTATGTATATTTTATTCTTTTGTAATAAACTTTTGAAACAACAAATATTGCCATTTTATAGGAATTTATATGTATGTATGTATATCATTTTCGGATTTTTACATGTATATATAAAAAACATTACAAAGTTTTAGTAAAGTTTTGAACTGATTTCGCTCACTGTCTACAGATTTGATCAACCAATACGCGTTGTAAACGGTAATTTAATGAAAACCTAGTCACACTTAACTGTGTTAAAAAAATGTGCAACGATTATTGATAGCTAGATAGATATAAAATCTAAATGACAATTAATTCATTGGAATAATTTATTGCAATAAATATATTGATAAGAAAATGTTTATGTTTATGCAATATTTTTCTGAAACCGTTCTAAACACTGCTAGTTTTTTTAAAGCAAATTACAAGACCTAACAAAAATAAAAATTCTAATTCTTTATTGGCTATTAGTGAAAAAAAAACAGAAAAGTAAAGTCAATACAATTCCCCTGGCATTCGCATTGATTGCTTCAATGATGTGCCGTATATGCAAGTATGTATTATGTGTGATCGATCAGATACAAACACGATGACGCTTCTATTAGTTTGTTGTAGTCGACATTGACTTGTATACATTTTGTTTTTATACTTTTTTAAGTGCATTTAATTGATATACATATGTACATACAATAGATAGTTAAGCACATATTCTGCTGTTTTTTTATTGCGTCATTTTTTGTGCTGTTATTGACCAGAAAAACGCAAAAAAAAAATAAATAATAAAAACGTGCAAACTGCAAAAACAACAAAAATTATTGATAGCTAAAAATACTGCTGAATAGATTTTTCACTAAATGCAATGAAAGAGGTGTTGGACTCCTACACACACACTCATATGCTTCAAATAATAACAAGTTGGTGGAACAGGAAACTGGGTCTCATCTATTAAACATTAGAAAAAATATGATGATATAAGAAGATCAATTACCAGCAAATAAAATGGAAATTGTTTTTGCTCTTATACTACATTTACACCTACGCAAAATCTAGTATTTAAGGGATTTTGAGCGAAATCTTGTTCATTTCTACTAGATTTCCGATACAAAACAAAATCTAGTTCGTTACGAGATTTTGGCAAAATCTCACAAAATCTTGCAATACAAGTCTGAATTTCATACTAAAGTACTAAGAAATACAGCACTGAACAAGAAAAATTTGACAGTTACACAAAAATAAATTTAAAAAAATAAAAAGAGCGGGATATAAAATAAATTTACGGCAAACTACACCGTATACGAAATAAATAAATAAACATTTTTTTGTTTTGTGTGTGAACACAGCAATTGAAATGTTTGCCGGCTCATTCGAAAATTTTCTATGAACTTTTCTTCTGGCATAATAGGCACATCTTCCTCATAAAAATGAGCCGTGGCGAGTCTATAATATAAACGTATTTAGTTAAATTACGCCAACTTATTTCCCATACTTACGTGTGTCCATTCCAACCTCCTATAATAGCGTGTAGTACAGTTGCAGAAGTTTGTGAAAACTTATGTTTAACAAATGCTACTGTTTTTTTTACGCAAAAATGTTAATTCCGATTGTTTTTTTTCCAGATTTTTCGTACTAAAAGTTTACAATATAATTTATTTTCTTTTTCAATCAGCTGTTTTTACTATGAAAATGAAATCCAACAATATGTCAAAAAGTAGTAGTGTAAACGCCAAAAATTTTCGTTAAAATTTTAATTAAAATCTACTAGATTTTGCGTAGGTGTAAATGTAGTATTAGAAATTATTATATTTTACAAATCCATACACATATATATTTGCACTTAATGTATAGGTATAAAGTGAGTGTCAGTCACATCGTCTATCAGTTATTAGTCAAGGAAACGTTATTATACTTTTGCTCACATACTCAATGTAAAAAACCCTGCCGTTCATGGAATTAGCTTCGCATTTACGACTATAGCCACTAGTTATCCACTAACTCACTAACTTGTCTGACGAATTTAGAACGCTTTAAAATTTTATTCTCTATATACGAATACCAACATAACAGAAAAAAATGCGAAAATCGAACAAAATGCGAATACGTAACTCACGAAATTTGAATATAAAGGTTATTTTTTGATCAGACCTCGTAATGTCTAACTTTTGAAATTACAAGTAATTGCTGGAAAATGTTCGAAACAGCAAAACAGTAACGCTAACTTTAATCAGGCGTGTCATAGAAACTAATATTTTCAGAATTGATTTTAAAACCGACAAGAAAAAATGCTTTGGTGTCATAGGGCACTGCTACACGTTCAATACATATTCAGATATTTCTAGTATCACGATATGTTGCATTTCTGCAACATACCCTTAAAGTTAGTGTTAAAATACCGCAGATGCCGATAAGCCGATTTAGCTTAATGTTGTAGTTTGGCAACAAAGTGTTCTTATGGTTGGAAACAAAGTTTTCTAATGAAAAGCAGACTAGATGGCATATGTTCACTTCAAGTGGTGCACGTGTAAAAACTGGATTTGCAAGCATTTAGTCAATTTGTGAAAAATAATTTCTTGAAGAAATACTCATATTCGGCTCTTGAAATTTGTAAAAGTGAAAGGTAATATGATATATTTCAAAAATATATTGCAAGTTTTTTTTTGCAAAACCAATTTCGTTAGCACTTTATACTGATTTTTGTTTGTTGCATATCTGCAACACTGCGTATTGAGGCCCATTATTTAACAATATTTTCCCTTCATCTTCGTAGTTGTAAAATTAGCAAAATAGTGCATAATTAGACTATTAAAGACTTGGAAAATATTCTAGCAGAGTGGGAAGATAGCGAAGATGGACTTGATTTTTCTGATGACGATGAGGAATTAGAGTTGCCGCCTAACGAAGAAGATGTTCCTGATTTTGCAGACGATCTACCAACTACATCCACCACTGATTTATTTCCAGTAACAGCTTCTCCTACTACCTCCGCTAAAGCAGCTCCAAAGTTATCTTGTCGTATATCAAACGCAAAAACTGTATTGAAAATGAAAAGCTTAACTTTAAATGATGAGCAACTACGTTTTCTTGGGTCAAAAACGTTACCACCAGAGATACTTTGCCTAGATACCTCTTTTGAGGTATTTTCATATTTGTTTCCAGAGGATATAATAGACCTTATAAGAGACCAGACCAATTAAAATAAGTCAATTAATGTGAATAGTCAGGAGATACGTCAGTTCATTGGTATCGTTTATTATATGTCGATCGTTCATATGCCAAATACAAAAATGTATTGTTCCGACAACATAAGCTTTGCACTGGTACGGGAGATGATGCCGGAAAAAAGATTTCATATGATTAAGCAGTTGCTTCATTTCAACGATAACAGCAAAATGCTACCATACAACCATGATGATTCTGATCGTTTGTATAAAATCCGACTATTAATTGAGAAACTTAACCACAACAATTAAGCTACGTAGAAGCGATGGGGCATACGATTTTTTTTTACCATTTTCTTGATATGACTATGTGCAATTCATGGCTGTTACATAAAAGAATACATGCTGAAAATGGTAGTACTAGTAAGGTCCTTAACTCTGCAGAGTTCAGACTCAATATAGCTGAGATATAATAGAATATGAGATAGTCAACCGTGCAAAACGGGGAAGTGATGTTGAATGGCTAATTCAAAACAAAAAGGTCCCGCTCAACACGTACCTCCAAGAAATGTAAGGATGGACCAATTAGGGCACTGGCCAGCATGGACTGAAAAACGGATGAGATTCAAATTTCCAAAATGTAAGGGTTATATGCAAACATTATGCGAAAAATTCGGCATTGCTTTATGTTAGCAAAATAACTGTTTTAAAAATTTTCATTTAGTAGAAGTTCAACAGCAATAAATAAGAGCTATTAATGCAATGTTGCATTTCTGCAACAAATAATATTTTGTCGAAAATCATTATTTAATTTTTAATAAAAATTTTTTTGAAAATTTTTCCTTTATTTATGTTTTATTTTCTATTTAATACAAGAAAACAGAAAAAATTGGCGTTCTTGCGCCGTAAAGGGTTAATGTTAAAAATATTGTTACAATTTGGCACTATGTGACACCTCTGTTAAAATAAACAAAAAGAGCTAAAAGGAATACAAAAAAAAAAAAAATTAACAACTCAGCTGATTGCAAACAATAACAAGTGTTGCTAAATAAGTTCGAGAATAGCAAAATCGCTTAATCAGTTGTTTAGTTTTTTAACAATGACAAGTGTTGTTAAAATAAGTTACAGAATTCCACTACAGGTGTGATAGCAAAAATTATGAATCGTATGTAAAATGGAAATTTTGACATACATACGGAATTACATATGGGTAAGAAAAGTGACAGTACATATGTAAAATACATCTCGTCTAATAGCACCTTAAACACTGTTCAACCTGTGCAATTTCTGTAAATTTCACTCATACTTCCTTCTTTAAAAAAAAATTTTTCAAATAAAGTATGTATATACTTTTCAAGACCCATTATTAACACTTTTCTCTCTTAAATCAGTGATGGGCAAACACATACTATTACGTTTATATTTTTGTGTTTTGTCAAGTGCTAAAGAGCAACATTTAAGTTTGATCTTTGAGATCACAATAAAGCAGGGGGGTTACTCTCTATTGCGATGCGAAAGCAAATGCGATGCGATAACCGTACAATTTGTATGCTTATCGCATCGCATTTGCTTTCGTATCGCAATAGAGAGTAACCCCCCAGGAAACAATTGTTCATTTTCGTAAAACACGCAAGTAAGCTTATAGTGTACTTGTGTCAACGTAGCGTATGCATAATCAAGCATATGTGATAGGAATTTTCAATTTTTGCCCATGACCGTCTCAAATATAAAACTGAAAATATTGTGTTCAATATTTTTTTCTAGAATATTTTCTCAAAAATTTAAGCAATTAAAAGATATACATACATATATAGAAAACTTATCAGTATAGATTCTCCATAAGATCTTTTCGTTTTTCTTCTTCACCTCATTGAAAATTAACAAGTAATTCTTATTATTTTTTCCGACACTGTATGCAATTTTTATTTGTGCTTACGTGTGATTGCAAGTACATATTTCTATTTTATTGCCTTGACCAGGAAAATTCTGCTCTATATTGTGGTATATATGTATGTATGTATTTAATTTTGTATTCTTAATATTGTTTTTGTTGTGGAAGTCATAACCATTAAGCAGCGTTGTCAACTTGGTGCATTTCGCACCATTTTTGGTGCTTTTTTAAATCTGTGGTGCGAAAAATTCGGTAGTTGGTGCGCGGTGCGCTTTTTTTTAATTTTTGGTGGCACCAAAGCAAATTCAACACAACTTTTTGTTTCAGTGTGAGAAAAATCTTTCTACAATAAAATACACCTGTTTGAGTACCATTTCATTCAACACTGCAAAATTTTTTTTTGGGTATTTCGGTGCGTTTTTTAATTTTTTCGAAAATGTGATGAAATCTTTATTTTTACTAATTTGTAATTGCAGTTTTTTAATAATTCATAACTCATGAAATCTATACGATGAAAAAATGTATTACAAATACGAATGTATGATAAATGAAATAAAATTCTTCAAACATCTTTGTTTGAAAATCAAATTAACATTTTAAACATGTAAATAAAAATTCTTGTATAACCTGATGGTTTGGTCTACTGAACTGTAGACGAACAACCAGTACCAGTGGAAGTTCATAATAATCTTGTGTGTAACTTAACAGAGTATAAAAAAGGGGTACAATTCGGTTTTAGTGATTTTGCTAAAAAAAAAAATCAAATAGGGCTTTTAGAGGAGATACCAGCAAAAAAAAATTGTTGGCGGTCACGCCTATTTTCGAGGGGGCGAGCCCTTAAAGTTGAAAATATATAGGCCTATATCTTGGGAACTACTGGGTGTCTGATAATTTGTAATACATTAAATAAAAGGTGTTAAAAAACGATATATATCATGATTATAAAATATGGACCGAATATGGGTTAAATCCGAAAAGAATATTTTTTGACCCGAATTTATTTGTTTTTTGGAAATGGTTCTTATATGGCAGCTATGACAAGTTATGGGCCGATCTTCTTAAATTTTGGAACAGTTATTTTCATGCATATGAGGATATTTCACGTCGAATTTCAACATAATAACGGTATATATAAGATATATATTAGTATTAACGTGGATTTCGAGAGTGGACTTTATGTGGGGGATATAGTCAAATATGGACCGATATTCTCAAAATCCAGCAGTTTGATTTAGGCATGTATATAAATGATCCGTGTAAAATTTTGGATTGGTACCCTTATTTATAAGAGATTTATGAGTATTAAAGTGATTTTCGGAAGAGGGCTTTATATGGGGATACGGTTAAAAATAGACCGAAATTCACAAAATTTTGTGGGATGATTTTTGTATATATGTAAATGATCTGTGCAAAGTTTTGAGTCGGTACCGATATTTATACAATATATATAGGGGAAAATGTCTTTTTCAGATGTGTCCTTGTATGGGAGCTATGACCAGTTCTGGGCCGACCACCATAAAATTTAGTACAACAATTTATTTGCCTATAAAGATTATTTATGTCAAATATTAGCCGTTTAACATTATTTATATCTGTTTTATGCGTATTTAAATGAATTTTGGAAGTGGACTTTATATGTGGTCTATGGTCAAACATGGACCGAACTAAAAAAATTTTCGTTTTGCAATTTCTTTTTGTATAAAACTTATTTTTGTTGAATTTTGTCTTGATATTCCAATTTTATAGGCATTTATGTATAATTGAGCAATATTTCGGGAAGATTTTTGTATGGGTGCTATGACCAATTTTGGGCCACCATAAAATTTAGTACAACAATTTATTTGTCTATAAAGAGTATTTATGTGAAATTTTAGCCGTTTAACATTATTTATATCTGTTTTATGCGTATTTAAATGAATTTTGGAAGTGGACTTTATATGTGGTCTATGGTCAAACATGGACCGAACTAAAAAAAATTTCGTTTTGCAATTTCTTTTTGTATAAAACTTATTTTTGTTGAATTTTGTCTTGATATTCCAATTTTATAGGCATTTATGTATAATTGAGCAATATTTCGGGAAGATTTTTGTATGGGTGCTATGACCAATTTTGGGCCACCATAAAATTTAGTACAACAATTTATTTGTCTATAAAGAGTATTTATGTGAAATTTTAGCCGTTTAACATTATTTATATCTGTTTTATGCGTATTTAAATGAATTTTGGAAGTGGACTTTATATGTGGTCTATGGTCAAACATGGACCGAACTAAAAAAAATTTCGTTTTGCAATTTCTTTTTGTATAAAACTTATTTTTGTTGAATTTTGTCTTGATATTCCAATTTTATAGGCATTTATGTATAATTAAGCAATATTTCGGGAATATATATATTTGTATGGGGGCTATGAGATATCATGGACCGATTCTTACTATTTTCCGCACACTTTCTTCTTTTATCATACAAACAACGTATACAAAATTTCATGGTATTATCTGCAATATATTTCAAAATATTGCGATAAAATGGACAAAAAATATCAAATGGAGGTTGTCTCACTGTTGGTCTTTGGTTGACCTAAACCGATTTTGCTGATTTTAAATAGCAAACTTCTCGAAAGCATTTCTGACAGAATTGGATCCCGAATATATCTTGGGACTTCAAAAAACTGATTTCAACATCCAGACAGACAGACGGACATGGCTTAATCGACTCCGCTATCTATAAGGATCCAGAGTATATACACTTTATAGGGTCGTAAAATTATATTGTGGAAATTATACACGGAATGACAAACTTATATACCCTTCTCATGAAGGTGAAGGGTATAAAAAGTACCAAATATGTACTGAAATTAGCTTTTTTACCAATTAGTACTTTAGTTCCTAATATCATATTGTGAGTTAAATTTTGAGTGGTTAAATGCTTATTTTATATTCATTTATGAAAAAAAGGCTTTTACTATTATGTTTACTTTTACTAATAATCGTTGATAAAAAGGTTTTTATAGAATTTATGATATTAAAAAATTTCAAATTAATTCAATAAATATTTGAAACAAAAACGAAATTCTTAACTTGGTGCGCTTTTTTCTCCATTTTGGTGCGTTTTGAAATTTCAAAGTTGACAACGCTGCCATTAAGAACAATAACAATAACTAGATCAAAACTACAATACCTAGTGTGCATAGAAAACATAACATATTCTACAAATTATTTAATTTACATTTTGTTTATTTACACCATATGAAAAAAAAAATAGAAAAAAAAACAACAACAATACTCGCATATATATAATTTATTAAGTGTAAAAAGTGTCTTTTTCAATACTTTTAGCAATTCATTTTTTAATATGCCTGTCCACACATACTTATTACAATTCGCTTGTTTTTGTCCTGTAATTTTAATTAGCCCATAAATTATACATCTACACTTATGTTAACGGGGTTTTAAAACAGAACTTTGTATTTTAAAACAAAAAAAGAAGCCCTAAAAATGTATTTCTATAAAAATTATTCAAATGTTAATTTTATTGGAAAGAGTAAGTTTAACAAAATTTTTATCCATTCACCATAACTGTATTTCCCGCCGTTATTTTGCTCGTTGACGTATCTAGACAAATTAAAAAATTTCAACTTTCTTGTTATTCCAATATGCGTCTGTTGAAAAACAATGTTCTTGTTGAATAATCCGGTTTTGTATGAAAACATGGTGTTATTTTTTAGTACAAATTTAAATTGTAAATGGCATTTGATTTTATGCATTAAGGTTGGTCATTGTCTCAGAAGCCCTTAAAAATAGATAGGATTTACCTAGTTTTATACATATGTAGTCTATATAATAAACCATAGATTTTACTTACGTTAAAATTATTATTTGATTAACTTAAAAAATGTAATCAAATTATTAGTATCAGTTCAAATATATTCGAACAAAAGATAAATAGTATATAGTAAGTTGTGTGTGTGTAGTGTTCATTTGGGCGTTTATTTTAAAAATACGTGATTTTTTTTTTTAAATTTTTAGCTTTATTATAAAATATTCGTACAATATTAATTTATTCAAAATTTAGGCCATTGTTAACTATGATAATTTTTCATCATTCTAAATGAATGATAAACATATGAATTCCTCGCAAAAGGAACTGTTACTCGTCTTTTTAGACCAATAGTCGAATCAAGCCAATTTCTGATACCCTATTCTGAAGTCAGTGTTGCCATTTTAGCACTTTCAGTGCTAGATTTAGCATATTCTTTCTCGAAAATGCATTGAAATTTTTAAAAATTATGCTAAATGCTATTTGTGAACCGCAGAAACCATCTCTTGCATGTTGAAATCTATGAAACACATTCACCATAAGATTTTGTAAGCAATCGGTGTGCATCAACGTCACTTTTTTCAAATTAAAGAAATAAAACAAAACTTTACTCATATGACGATGATAGATGTATGTATACCTTTCAAAATGGCATCAGAAGTTTATTCAAAATTCTTCTGAATTTTTTATACAAAACACCACCATAGTGGGGATTTGTGCTAATTAATACCACAAAAAACAAATTAGTTGACAGCGAAATTAGCTGCTCCACAAAATAATTTCTCACACTTTTCATAGAGCATTCATTTTCTAAAACAATTGATTAATTTGGAGACGTTGTTGCAGTAGTTATGAGCCTTTTTGTGATGAATTGCCAAACTTATTAAAATTAAAAATAAGAGGACAGTAGTAACGTGCGACCTGGTCTAAATGCATCACCATATATTATATATACTGAATTTGCAATAAAAATTTAAAAATGTTACCTTTAATCTGTCGTTCTATTTACATATCAATCATTCCAGTTTACAAAGAATGATAAAAAAAGAAAACATATCTATAATTTATTCTGACAAGTTGGATGTTAGGAATTTTTAAATTTTCATTGTCCATTAGATAGTTTTTTGTTTGTTCTATTTTTAAACACAAACCAAATCACTTTCAATAAATGTTACATTTTGTAAACAATTTGTGTGTGTGTTATTTTTGGTTACACCCAAATCATGTCATTTGTGTAACTTTGATACGAGTAGAGTAGTAGAAGGAGAAGACAAACTACAAAAACGACAGACTAAATAAAATCTACCTTTGAGATTTACACATCCTTCTATTAGTATTGTTATTGTTGTTTCGTTTCTATCAAAATCAAACATGACGTAATAAGAATAACTACGTAGTACATATATTTTTGTCAATAGTGTAAAATAACTATGACGTTTACATAAAAACTTATATCGAGATTAGCCCTCAAAGAAAAAATATGCCAGGGGAATAAAGTTGTAGTATTCAATGATGTATCTGTAGTATTTGCAAAGAAAAAAAGAAAAGAAAACCACAAGTTTTTTTTTTTTTTTTTTTTTGTTAAATTTTTCTCTTTTTTTTAACATGACTGTCTGGTGACCTCATTGGTTTGACTGCTACAACACATTTTAGCTACACAACTCGCAACTTTTTTTTGGCATGATGCACAAAAGGACAAATAAATAAATAAATAAAAATTGTAGTACTAAGGATTTTTCATTTTTATGAAACGTGGATAAATTGTTAAGTGTTTAATGCGTTAACTTTAAGGTTTTTTGTATTGTTAAGAAACTAAAAAGGTGTGTTGAAGATATATAATAGTAATTTTTGATATTGTGGCGGGACTTCTGCAATATATCTCGGAAACTTGAGAGCACTTTCAACATTCTGGTCATGTTGGGCATTTTAGCAAAAATTTATTTTCGGTTTTATCGATTTCTGGCCTTATCAACCGATAGACTGATAATAATACAACATATTGTTATTTATTTTACAGTATTATTAATATAAGGAAAACACACAATTATTGTGAGACATTCGTTTATACGCAATTTATTTAATTTAATAAATTAATTGCAAATTAATAGAGTCCGACCGAAACCGGGGTTTTCAGGCCGAAACGGAACCGAAATAATATTCGGCCAAAAAATCAATATTCGACATAATATGTGCTCATACGCTATTATTTTTTTTATTGCATATTTAGAATCTCCATCATTGATTTTATGTCTGGTCAAAATTTCGTTAAATTCTACTTCCAAGAAGTGGGCCAAAATGTCGTTGGGAAAAATAGTGTACACAGAAAGAAAAATTACATTCTAAAATTAAGTTTATTTTTCTCAGTTTTAGCCTGAAATTTTCAAGTACGTTTTTACTAGTTCATACTTAAAATAAGTAAAAATCGAGATTGATTTGACAAATCAAGCGCAGATTTTCTTAAAACAAGAATAGTGTTCTTGATTTAAGTAAAAAACTCTTAAATTAAGTCCAATTTGTTCTTAAATCAAGAAGATAAATCTTGAAACGAAAACTAAGACTTATTTTACTTAAATTAAGAACAAAAATCTTAAATCAATCCCAGAGAAGAAATGAGCGAAGTTAAACTTACTCTCTCAGAAACTCTCAAAATAATTTTTTATAATTTATTGAGTAAGCAATTCTTTCTTTAAGTCCAATTTGCTCTTAAATTAAGAAGATAACTCCTAAAGCGAAAATTAAGACTTATTTTTACTTGAATTAAGACAAATACTGTAACGTGTAGTTACAAAAACAACTCTCACGATAATATAACTACATGATAATAATGTAGTTACAAAAACAATCCTCATGCTAATATAACGTGTTGTTACAAAACACACACTTCTTAAATCAATCCGATTTTAGGATTACATCAAATATGAATCAGAGCTTAAATCTAGTTTAAAATTCTTGAACCAAGCTCATTTTGGGATTAATTCAAACTCGGACATACTTAAATCAGTCTAATTTTTAGATTACATCCAGTACGAATTCGTGCTTAAATCTAGTTTATAATTCTTGAATCAAGCTTATTTAGGGATTAATTTAATCTCAGCCGTTCTTAAAGAGAGCTAAAATTAAGATTTTTTGACTTGATGAATCCGTACTTGAATCAAGTATTTTGTACTCAGTATAAGAAAATCCGTACTTACCCTACTATTGACACCACTACGGATTGATTTAAGTACGGATTACTAAATTTTTTTTGAGTGTATAATATATGCGCTATTTACTTGAAATTGTCACTCCAAAGTTGTTAAAAGAATAATAGTGTATACGCATTATACTCCATTTTAGCCTGTAGAAAAAAATACAATTTATAAAAACTTCAACTCATAAAATAGCTTATAATAATATACACTATTTTTTGAGAAGTAGTTTCATTCCGACCATTTCTATACCCCACATACAAAGAAAGGAATTGATATTGGAGGAACGCGAAAAACAATAGAGGTGATCAACTTTTCGTTTACTAAAAAATACAATAAAGAGCTGCCAATTTGTAATCGAAAGCTACACGATCTCCAAAATTTGTGCAAAAAGAATGTAATTCCTCGTGGCTCGCAGTCATTTTTTTACTTACAAGGTGGAAAGAAGCGAAGTTGTTTAGATGAGCCAGATGTAGCAGAGGAAGAGAAAGAAGACGAATGAATTTCTAGTTATTTTTGATTTACAGATGTAGCAGAGGAAGAGAAAGAAGACGAATGAATTTCTAGTTATTTTTGATTTACGCAATGTATACCTTAATTTGTCATAATTTTTTGTTTATAATAACCCAAATTGGAAAGTAATGAATATGTGCCACTTTATTAACAAAACTATGAATTAATCACTGTTTTATAATGTTACAAATTGATATTTTTTACAAAAAAAAATAGTGTACATATCAGATACATCATACGAATTCCTTAAAAAATAAAATAGCCTATATGGAGGATTTGCGCTTTGAATGACATAATTATGGTCTTAAAGGATGCGTAGAATAAAAAAAATTGGCAAATTTAAAGATAAGAAACGGTATTATGTATTCGCCGAAAAATGCAATATGAAGAGTTTTTATTTACCGCGATATTGAGGTTTTAATAGACATCCGATTTGACAAAAACTTTAAACTCTATTTTCTCAAAACCCCAAAAAAATTATACGCTATTGTTATATGTATTGAGGGGCGATATGAAAATTTGTAACACCTTAAAAATTCCATAATCTATTTTTTTTCATAAGAGTTTCGGTATTCGCTAAAAATATGGCCGAATACCGAATATACGCATGTAAGAATTAGGCCGATTTATGGCCTAATCCGAAACCGAATACTTGGTTGGACTCTGCAAATTAATTACAAAACTTTAATTGGCCTTTCTTAATATTTGACCTTTATAATTTCTATTAACTGAAGAATATATTTTTTAACGTAATTCTAGTTCTTAAAAACCTCTCAATGGAGCCATAATCAGCGTTGAAATTTCAAAACGCACCAAAATGGAGAAAAAAGCGCACCATTTACAAAAAAACGCACCAAGTTAAGAATTTCGTTTTTGTTTCAAATATTTATTGAATTAAGAACAATTATTATTTTTATTTTGAACTGTTAATTTTAAATCATTGATATTTCTTTTATTTCGGCTTGAGTTCATTAAATTTAATTTTTCATTAAATTATTTTTACTGAAGGTAAGAATTGTTACATGAAAAATTATTATTAAAATTTATTGATAATTTTTCTTGGCTTATGATTCGAACCTGGGTTGTTGGTTGAATTTACATATGTTTCGAGAAACACCACTTTCTCTCATCAGAATTCTTTACGTTCTCACCCTCTGCACCACTGCGGCGCCCGCTAGCCTACAATCATTTATTGAATTAATTTGAAATTTTTTAATATCATAAATTGTTTTTTTTTTTTTTTTTTTTTTTGCATATTCTTTTTTATTGTATCTTCATTTTAAATGAACTAACAATAGGTATTCAAATCTTAAAACTAAAGTTAATTAAGATAAGTCCAGCCAATGCTAGGCAAAATCTAGTTTTCAAATTCGATAGGATATAATGAGCAACTTGTATTTATTCATCTGAGAGCGGTGGTGTCCCTCCTTCTCAAACGGCTATGACCGGGATGTTGTAAGATGTCTCGAGCGAGGGGATTTGGATGAGTTTCCAGCTTATCCAAATAAAGGGCCACGTGTTTAGTTATTTCCCATTTGACAAGTGGAACATCAAGATCGTTGTGTATGTTGTTGTTTTTAATATACCAAGGAGCGGTAGTTATCATTCGTAGAATTTTGTTTTGACGGCGTTGAATTTTCTCAATATTGGAGTTGGAGGCAGTGCCCCATAACTGGATACCATAGCACCAAATTGGCTTTAAGATTGAGTTGTAGAGTAGAAGCTTACAATCGAGCCGAAGGAAGGAGTTTCTGCCGATGAGCCAATGAATTTGGGCTGCTTTCAGTTTCATTTGAGTCAGCTTAGCATCTATATGTGGTTTCCATGTGAGGCGACGGTCCAGATGAATACCAAGATATTTCACGTGTGAGTTTTGAGGCACTATATGGTCATTAATACGAATAGGGGGACATGATTCCCTACGTAGAGTAAATGTTACGTGGGTGCATTTCTGTTCATTTATTTTTATTCCCCATTGTCTTGCCCATTTCTCCACTTGCGTTACGTGGTGCTGTAATTTAATCGAGGCATCTTTTGGATCTTTGTGAGTACTGAAAAATGCCGTATCATCAGCAAATGTTGACGTGTGAATTTCATTGTTTGTTGGCATGTCTGCTGTGTACAGCAAGTATAGAATTGGTCCTAAGATACTACCTTGAGGGACGCCAGCACCTATAGGTTGAGGACGGCTTAAATAATCACCTTCTTTAATCATAAACTGACGGTCGATTAAGTATTTCCATAGTAGGTGTTGAAGATTCACCGGCAAGTTCTGCTTTAATTTAGATATCAGGCCTTCATGCCATACTTTGTCGAAAGCTTGAGAGACGTCAATAAAGAGTGCCGAACAGTATCTCTTTTCCTCAAAGGTTTTTCTTATGACTTGTACCAATCTATGTGTTTGTTCTATTGTACTGTGTTGACGTCTGAAGCCAAACTGGTGATTGGGAATGCAGTTGTTTTCATTCAAAATAGGAGTCAGCTTGGTTATAAGCAATTTCTCGAATAATTTGGACATAGTTGGTAATAGACTTATTGGCCTATACGACTCAACTTTGCAAGGATCTTTTCCCGGCTTAGGAATCATCTTTACTAAAGCGATTTTCCAAACCGGAGGGTAGTACTCAAGCCGCAAGATGGCATTAAAAATAAAGAGGATTAATCTTTTTGCAATGCGAGGCAGCTCAAAAATCATTTTATTGCTGATTTTATCAAACCCAGGTGCTTTTTTAACATTTAAATTATCAATAGCCTCAGCAACCTCCAGATATTGAAATCTTATTTGTACAGGTGGTCTGGCAACAACAGGCGGTAGTTCGCTAATGTCAGTATCCGTATTGGGAGTGAATACATTTTTTAAATGACTTACGAAAAGGTTGCCTTTTTCTTCGTTATTTCGTGCCCAAGATCCGTTCAAAGTACGCAGTGGAGGTTTTGCGATTACGGGTTTTCTTAGATTTCGGACTGCACGCCATAATGAATAATTTGACTGGGAAGTTGCGTCTAGACCTTCCAGATGTTGTTTGAGAGACTCTGCTTTTTGCGCTTCTAGCAAGATCCTAAGATTTTTGGTACATTCTCTCAACCTAGTTTTAAGTTGGGGCGATCTGTGTTGTTGCCACTCTCTTCGGACTCTCCTTTTTTCAGACAATAGTTGCTCAACATCTGCAGAAAAAACTCTGTTGTACCTATTCGGGCGGTAAGTGGAAGAAGCATGTTCTGCGGCTTTCTCGACATGTTCATTAAGACTTTTTATACAGGCATCGATGTCTTCAGCAGTTTTTAACGGGAGTTTCTCTGTGCAGTGAGTGCTGATGTATTTTTTGTATTTTAACCAATTCAGACGTTTGACAAGAAGTAAGGCATCAGTTACGCTTTGATGAGGACTTCTGATGGTGATTACAGTGGGTGAGTGATCTGAAGAAAGATCCAGTGAAGCCTCGACTTCAATGAGTTCCGGGGATACCCCTTTCGCCACGCCGAAATCGATAACGTCAGGAATTTTTTGCTGGTCAGTTGGCCAATAAGTTGGTTGACCAGTTGAAATCACATTCAGTCCCATTTCAGACAGGGAGTCGTACAAGATACGACCTTTAGGGCTAACGAGTCGTGAGCCCCAGAATGTATGCTTAGCATTGTAGTCGCCAGCCGCTATGAAACGGCTACCTAGTGATTTGTAAAAATCTCTATACTGATCTTTTGTTATTGAAAATCTGGGCGGACAGTAAACTGACGAAATCACGAGGTTTTGACAAAAGTTCTCAATACAGATGTTTGTTGCTTGAAGATAACACTCTGAAAGACCACCCAATGAATGGTGTTTGATTCGCGATTTGACCAATATTGCCGAGCCACCACATGATCTATCTCTGGGGTCCTTGGTGTCGTAGAATGTATAACCACTTATTTTAAAAATGCTTCTCGACGTCATATGAGTCTCGGAAATCAGCATTACATCAATTTTCTTATTAAAAAGAAAATATTCAAGTTCATTTTTGTGTTGGCGTATGCCGTTTGCGTTCCAGAAACATATTTTGAGACAGTTCATGGTCTATTAAGTATAGCCTGCAGTAGCGTGGACTGCATTTTTTGCATCTCCTGCATCATACTTGTCATGCTTGTCATGAAATGGTTCATGGATTGCGCCAGATTCTCCATTATACCTTCAAGACGGCTAAAATTGTGGCTGTTTGTATCATTTATTGGTGACTCATTTTGCAGTGTTGGTTGGTTAGATCTTAGCACGTTGGCATATGAAAATTGGCTAGTGGATGCTTGTACTACGGGGGGAATAATTGTAATAGGTACTTTTGTCGTCTGGGTAGGGGTAGAAGCTGGTTTGTTGATCAAGGAACGTTTAACGACCTCGAAAACAGGGCAACCCCTGTAGTTGGCAGTGTGGTTTCCACCGCAATTGCTGCATCTTTTTACCCTGGAATCATCCTTAGGTTTATCGCACTTTGAGGTGTCATGAAGATCCCCACAAACAACACAAACAGTAGGCAACTTACAATAAGATTTTGTGTGACTATATTCTTGGCAGTTCGAACACTGTACTGGGCCAGATCGCTTATGAGGTTCTTCCACTGTAACTCTTCGGTGCATTATGAATTTCAAGTCATATATAGGATGTGTTTCATTTTTCTTCAGCTTAACATCACCAGGTTCTAACTCCACTCTAAATAATGGTTGAGGGATCCTATCTCTGTTTCTTATATTTGATACTGCCTTGATTTTAAAGCCTTTGTCGGCCAAACTGCTCTTGATCTCCTCAGGATCAACAAAAGAATCAATTCCCTTAATTACGACTTGTAGACCTTTTGCGCTTTTAAGTTGATACGTGTAAAAATTCTTTTTGCGTTTTTCAAATTCCGAAACTATTCTCCGATAGTCGTTTTCATTATTAACCTGAATCTTTGTTTCATTAATATTGCCACGCTTAATTGGAGTCACATAAAAAGAATTTTCACCAATTAATGAAACTAATATTTTTATAAGTTCGTTTGAATTTTTTTCTCTTAAATATATTGGAGGTGGTTTTACTGGCTTAATCGCAGCGTTAGGGACATCATTTTTCTCTTGGAGGATGGCAAAACGATTTTGCGAGCGTGGCTCTTCAGCATTCTTTGATAATTTTGCGGCTGGTGTAATTTCGGCAGATTTTGGGCTTCTGCCTCTCTTCGATACTGTTATATAACGGTCCATTCCTACCTGTGTTTTTTGTTTTTCTTCAGCAGCAACTATAGGAGCGGCCTTATTTGTAGGACTTAATGTGCCTTTTGCAGCTGTTGACGTCTCTCCAATATTTGATAACGAGGACCGTGAAGAAGACGGTCCTTCAGTGATTTTTCTATTTAAATTAAATATGCTTTGGGCTAAGTTTGTGCCCTGTTCAACACATTTATTCAAGTTTGGTGCACTTGCACTTAAATTCAGATTTGTGCTTATTTTTGGTTTTACAGTTAAGTAGTTTTTATTAAATTCGGGATTTTTAATGTTCTCATTACTAACACTTGCCGAGCTCAACACGAAATAAGCATTTCGGCTCTGAGGCCCACTCGCACTGTTAGAATTGTTACTCATTCACTGTCTCACTGTATTTAATTTTCTAGTTTTCAAATAATTAAAAATAAATTATTACAATTTATTAATTTTTTATTGCAGCTAGTGCAATTATTTGACTTTGTAAAGTTTTTCACCTATTACGAGTTTTTTTCCACTTTTTTATTTAATTTAACTTTTTATACTTTTGCACCTATTACGATTTTTTCACCGAAAATTCAGCCGCACTAAAAGTAACACGTCCGAACAGTTCGATGTATCAAAACATAAATTGTATAAAAAACTTTTTATCAACGATTATTAGTAAAAGTAATAATAGTAAAAACCTTTTTTTAATAAATTAGCTAATAAAGTTAAAATACGCATTTAACCACTCAAAATTTAACTCACAATATGATATTCGGAACTAAAGTACTAATTGGTAAAAAAGCTAATTTTAGTACATATTTGGTACTTTTTTTATATATTTTTGTTTTCTAGTTAAAGTACTTCTAGTTGATTTTTTCTTAATAAAATTTGTTAGGATTCCACTGGTACTCTTACCCTGGTTGTTCATCTACAGTTCAATAAACCAAACCATCAGGTTATACAAGAATTTTTATTTACATGTTTGAAATGTTAATTTGATTTTCAAACAAAGATTTTTGAAGAATTTGATTACATTTATCATACATTTGTATTTCAAATACATTTTTTCATCGTATAGATTTCATGAGTTATGAATTATTAAAAAGCTGCAATTTAAAATTAGTAAAAATAAAGATTTCATAACATTTTCGAAAAGTTAAAAAACACTCAAACAGGTGTATTTTATTTTAGAAAGATTTTTTCTCACACTGAAACAAAAAATTGTGTTGAATTTGCTTTGGTGCCACCAAAAATTAAAAAGCGCACCAAAATTTAACAAAAAGCGCACCGCGCACCAACTAAAGAATTTTTCGCACCAAAAATTTTAAAAAGAACCAAAAATGGTGCGAAACGCACCAAGTTGACAACGCTGGCAATAATCTCTTAGTTTATATTAGTTTTAAATAATTTCATATCACAACATCAGATAATGCCAACCGCAATTTCTCGTTACAAACTCTTTCACAATTTTCCCATATATTGTATGTATAAAAACAAAGTTTATTTCTATTTATACTAATATCTTTATTAATATCTTAATAATTGTCCAAGCTAACAGTCTCTTTTAATAAAATCTTTATAATAATAAATAAAATATTAAGATTTTATTGAAAAAGACCGTTAGCTTGAACAATTATTAAGATATTACCTAAAATTTATTCATTTTAAATTTATTACAAAATTAATTAATTTCTGGTACAATAATTATCAATTGTTCCAACGTCAACGTCATTATTGTTTACATCATAATAACAACAAAACATTAGTAAAAACAAAACAAAGAAACAGAAACACATCAAAAAGGAACCAAACAATACATTCGTATTGTTCTCGTATAAAATCCATTAAGGTTTTTTGTTGTTTTGTTCTTCTGCTTCGTCTTACTTTAAGTGGCAACAAACATCCTTAGACGAATTTAATACGACTGTTAGTAAGTGTCTGTGTTTGTGTGCGTGTAAATGTGTGAGTTGAAAGAAAGAATCATTTCTTTATTGACAGAAATTATAAAATGTTATTTAATTTATTTTGTTGTTGTTGCTGTGTGTGCATTTGGCATTCAATAATGCAATAATAAGTAAATGTTACATAGGTACATGCTCATAATTTCCTAACCAACCGAGCTTGTTAGAACATACTATGTAACGGGTTTGTCAAAAAGAAGTTTGCTTTTCAAATGCAGCATATTTGTGTGCTATGCTTAATTGGGCCATTTTTGAAAATTTGTCTGAATATTGGGTTACGTTGAATTGATATAGCTATTGGGAGACACGTTAATAACTAAATGTTGGCCTATTATGGATGATATGTATACCACAACATCACAATGCACATGTGGCACTGAAATAGCGAAACGAAGAAGTTATTGCAAATCATATTTCCCGATTGCATAATTTCTTTAAATTCAGCTGTCAATTGGCAGTCCGTTCATGCGTGTTAACACTACTTGTTTACTTTTAGTGGTGTTAGGTCTAAACAGAGCCAATCGACAATGGGTCGATTACGGATGGCAACCGAACCTCAGTGGAGTTGACAGTTGCCATAAACATATTACAGATGGCAACTGTCAGCTGGTAACTTCAGTTGCCGAACATGGCAACCCAGAATTTCTGATTGCTTTGATTTTATTAAAATTGCTAAATTTTAAATGTTATTAATTTTGTTGTGAAACTATTTATATTTGTATATATATACAGTAGACGCTCGGTTATACATAATCGAGAGAATATAATATAAGTAATTCAAATGTGCAAGAGAAGTAAAGCTTGCGCCTTTGTCCAAGCTTGCCAAAATGTCACTTTTTTCAGATAACGTTAACACCTTGCGCTTCATCTTCGATGCACTATGTAAGAAACACTAATGATCTCAAAAGACAACCACTCAAAACTCAACACTCAAAACATTAAACAATTCAACGGTTGCAGGTTCTTCACTTATTTCGGGGAAAAACATACTTCTAATAAGACAAACATTAAAAAAAATCAACGGTTGAAAGCTCTTCACATGATAGAGACAGGCTGTGTTCACTCTTTAGAACCTCATGTGTTTAAATTTTGTTGTTCACTATTCTGGATGTTTACATAACTGGATATTCATATAACCGAGCGTCTACTGTATGTACAGTGGGTGACGAAATTATTAGTTACACTTATTAATTAAAATTCAACCGCTTTTAATACGTATATAAATTTATTTCTTGTACCAGATGTTTTCGTATTTTAATTCTGGTAATACTGTTAAATATTTTGTGCAGTGTCAACAATGATTGGTGACATTAGAGTGCAGTTGTAGATCATTATCTGTCATTCTGCTCTGAAGTGTGAAATATGCAATTTTGATTAAATTGATTAAAGTCTGGCATCACGATGAAGAACTAAAAGAAAATGTTCAAAAATGCATTCAGAGCATGCCAAAAAGGGTGCAAGCTGTAATTGATGCCAAAGAAGGTTCTACGAAATATTAAGATTTTTTTTCAAAAAATTTTGTAATATATCTTTTCCTCAAATATATATTTTTAAAACAAAAGAATTTATTTTTAATTAAATTAGAAACACTTAATTTACCTAAAAGAACAAATAAAAGGATAAATTTCCGCTATTTTAAATTGTTATACGGCTTCAAACTAAACAATTTTGCATGTGTAACTAATAATTTGGCACCCACTGTACATACTATGTATATATTTTTTCTACCCGAAAATTAAAAAACAAAAAATATTAACGAAAGTTGCCTTACATAATAACAACGAAAGAGTCGTTGTCGTAAAAAGAAAACGACACTCATAATAAGGCTGAATAAGAAATTTGCTCTTTAAGCCATGACGGGTGCAACATGAATGAATTTTCTGTTCGCGTCAAATCTATGAATCTTAGTGCTTCGAAGTGCACAACAAATTTATATTTAAGCTTATGTCTAAAAAAATTATATTATTATAAAATATAGATATTTTACTTTAAATTTTCATCAAAAAAAGTATCAAATAGTGTGATTTGAAAATTGATGTTAAAAGTTGTCTAGAATAGAATCGCCCCATAGTTTTCTTTGTATTTTTTAAACATCGGCCATTTTGTGTGAAAATTACATTTAATGGCCGACATAGCAGTGCAAACAAGTGTTTGAACAGGAACATAACATCGACAAAAGTAGTCCACAAGAGACAAGTTCATGTAAAATTATTTAATTTTTTTAAAGGATATTAAACGTTGTCTTTTAACAACTTTGGCCAAAGCAAGGGACAAGGGTGGTTTTTATTTTTGAACAACTTTTTATTTTGTATGCTTAGATTTTTTTATGCAATAAATCTCTAAACTATTAAAATTGTATTAATAATACATTCAAAATTCTGATATATATATAACCTATATGAATATAATATTGAGACTTATTATGAGTGTCGTTTTCTTTTTAAATTTGTTTCTTTAATCTATTACGAGACAGTCGTTGTCGTAAAAAGAAAACGACACTCATAATAAGGCTGATTGTTTTTTTTTTATATAAAATACATACGTATATGGGTATTTCCAGAAAAAAGTCCACCTTGATCGAAAAATTAAAAGTTAACCAACAGATTTTTTCCTAATGTATTATAAAATAGAAACCTCTAAAATAAATTAAATTTAAGAGTTCAAAGCTTTCCTTTGTTAGGATGGTGAAATACTGAGCTACAAATTTGAAGTTCTCGTTTTGGTAAGTGTTACTTAACTTCAAGGGTATTTTCTCGTTATACTTAACATTCCTAAGAGCAATTGCATAATAATACTATTATTGCAAAACTTTTGCTACAAAAACATTTAATCATAAAACAAACGCAAAAAATTAATTTAGTATCTATTAATGGTAAAATTTTGTTTTTCTTTAAACGATAATCCTATGTAACGTAACACCAGACAAAACAACATTTGTTTTCATTATCTCTACGCTGATGATCAGAAGTGCGTGAAATTTTGCATTTTAAACAAGTTTTATAAACTTAAGTGTTTACAATTAAAATCTTGCTTAATAAACCAATAATTAATTTAATATAGTTTTTCAAAAGTGAGTAACGTAACGCCAGATTGTGAGTAATTTCTTTGCATGGTGTTATGTTGTTTTAAAATGCACATAAAATTTTGGTTTCTGCAGGTGGAATCTTCGATGGAAAGCAAATAAATAAATAAATTTTGAAGAATTGTTGCTGTTTAAACGAGTTTGAAGCATTTTGAAGAGCAATTTTGAAGAATCGTGTAAATCTAGCTTAACATTATTATTGTAATTTCAATTTCGATATTTGTATATACTTGTACACAATGAAAACAAAAATTATTCAGTCTTATTTCATTACTGTTATAAAAAAGTAATATTAGTTTAAATTTTTAATGGACTTAAAAGTAAGATAACTGGGGACGACTATTTTTATTCGTATGGCAAATCGTCATAAAATTTATGCATCCTTATTATGAGTGTCGTTTTCTTTTTACGACAACGACTGTTTCGTAATAGATTAAAGAAACAAATTTAATTTTATCTTTAATCTATTACGAAAGAGTCGTTGTCGTAAAAAGAAAATGACACTCATAATAAGGCTGATGGTGTTTTGTAGGCAAAGTGGATTTTAGGTATTGTAAGTCTTGGAACTTTCTAATCTTTATTTTTCTTTTTTCTTGATGAAGTTGGTGTAAATCCGACCACTCCAGTGCGACTACATTTTCATTTATTTTTTGGTGAAGATTTTTCCATTCATCAGAAAATCTGAGTTGGAAATTAATTTCACCATTTGGTGTGTATTGTATTCCTCGAATGTCCGTCACTTTGGAATCGCCTTTTGCACGGCCATAAGAATAAATACATATGTATGTACCTATATATACATACATAAATAAAAAATTTAGTTTTTTATATAATTTTCTAATATTTATGTCTTTTTCGTATTTTTTAACAACATAAATATTAAGTAAAAATTTTTGTAACGTAACGCCAGATCTTTTTTCCTAAAAGCAAAAAAAAAAAAGGAAAAAAGATTTTTGCATTTGATAACTTGGAAACTAAATGTATATTATTCTAAATCCTACCAAAAAAGTTTTGATTAAAAAGACTTGCCCAACTCGCAGAGTTAAACAATTTTGTTATTAAAGTTAAATTGCACTTCCGTTTTTTGTAACATAACGCCATGTCATTTTTTTGAGTATATCTTGAAATCCTTAGGCTCGATTATTTGCATTTTTTCACTGAATATAGAGCTATCCAATCACTTTTCGAATGTGAGAAAAAAACTTTTTTAAATTCTGGTTTTTTAAGTTTATTTCACCTATTGCCGTACAAAAGTAACGTAACGCCAAAATGGAAATGCCCATATGAAGTTATTGTATATGAATATCTGTAGTGTGTTTTCGGATATTTAAACGTGGTATGTATGTATGCATGTATTTCTATCTATCTATCTGTAATTGTTTACGGGTGGTTCGCAATAATAAAAAATGTGTATTTTTTTTTCATCATTTCGTCGTTCTTTATGCTATTTTTAGACTGCTGTATTATTGTGTACGAAAAGAAAATAGAAAAGCATGTTGTGTGTCAACAGTCAATAGTAGTAGTGATAGTACTGGCAGTAGTTTTAGTTCGAGTAGTAAAATGTAAAAACATCTATATATATTTAGTCATACATATGTATGTTTTGTATATTTGTATAGATACAGATGCATGTCAAAGGTAGCTGAACTTTTTAGTACATATTAAAAAAGAATTTACTACCACAAAATAAAAAAAAATGGAAATTGTATCGAAAAACATATGCATGTTTGTTTGTATGTATTTATGTATATTTCCAAAAGAACAATCGATTACACTTTTATTGTGAAAACAAAAAAAAAACTGTATAAATAAATAAGAAATAGATTTCTTATTTGTCCTTGCGTTGAATATTTGTGTAGTGAAGACTTAACATATTTAGAAGTAGTTTTAGACCGCCCATCATAAGTACAGCTCACTTGGGTCCATGTTCCTTCCTCTTCATTGTGGCAGCTTCTGCAGAAATCATGTTACGGTAATTCTATTCTTCTAGCATGATTGCCAAAATGGCACTGTCCAGTGAAATTTGCATAGTTGAAAGCATCGTAGTCTCAGCACGTAGGATGTGCGTTCTCGATTTAATCTATGCCAAATTTATCTCGTATTCAGGTGGGTTCACGTTCCCATCTTGATTGAGTAATCTAATTGTAAATATTAGCAGTTCGCGATTAGGAAGTTTGTTTTTCCGTCAGGTAGCAGGTAGTTCATCGGCAATACAGTCACCTGTAATATCTCTGTGTCCATGCACTCATAGAGTGTGATTGTCGAATGTCTCGCCATCCTACTCAAGGACGAGCGGCATTCCTGAACCAAGCTAGATGTTGTGTATAAACCTATTAGAGATTTTATTGCAGCTTGGCTATCATTACACAGTTGCGGTAAAAATAATAGCAGCACGTCAATTATTTACGTATCCGTTAAACTGGAAACACGCAAAAATTATACCATTACCTAAATCGAATGGAGAATATAGACCGATAGCTATCTTGTGTTTTCTATCGGGGTTTCGTCAGAATCACAGCTGCGTTACGGCTCTTGTTGAGGTTAGCGAAAATATACGTCAAGGATTAGATGATTTTTTATTCATTCATTGGCCCATAATCATAGTCATAGAAAAAGCATACTTTAAGCAAAAGCATGCTTTTGTTTTAAATTCAGAACAAAATTTATATGTTTTTGTTGTTTAAAAGTCTACTTTTATTTAAAGTATGCATGCTTTTTCTATGACTATGATTATGGGCCAATGAATTAGAAATTAAAAAAATAAAACTTTTTTTTTCAATATAAGAGTATTTTTTTGCATCTAAATAAAAATCTGGGCTGTGTAGCTATTATTTATAACGCAGCGGATATCCTTTCTTGATATTCTGTTATATCTGAGCCAATTTGCTCGCTTTTTAGAGCCATCCGTATAAACAAATAAACTCGTTATATCATGGGGCAGACTCTCCGTTAATTCCGTTTCATTCGGGATGTAGAAAATTAAGTTTCTTTAAAAGAAGCCTTAGAAATAATAAACTAGAGACTTTCAAACATTGTAGAAATTCTAAACAAATAATATTAATTTATTGCTTAAGTATTAAATCGTTTGTGTAGTTTCCAATAGACCGAATTAATTATTGTTCTCATAAAATTCGGTCACACTTTCGTTAGTACGTTAAACATAACTACCGCTATTCTGTCAAACAAATTAATCAGTCGGAGTATATTTGTGTGAACGTACACAACTTACTTTGCACCAAAGAAGAGTTTCGAATTATTGAGTATCAGAGAGATGCAGACGAAATATCCGAACAATTGTCTATCTCATAATACTAATAATCATATATGTATTAAAAAATCAACTTACTTACCTAATTTAAATAAATTTTAATTTATACATTAGTAATTTACTTTTTCTAAGATTGTATTTCATGTATTTGTATTTTCTTACTCTATTTTTAGGTAATGGAGAAGCTAGTTGGTGCTTCTCACAAATAAAAGGAGCCTTAGATGATGATGTAACCGACGCAGATATTATATCCTGCGTTGAATTCAATCACGATGGAGAGTTACTGGCAACTGGTGATAAAGGTGGACGTGTCGTTATATTTCAGGTAAATTATTGAATTCTGATATTCCAATGAACTTATTAAAAAAAATAAATAAATAATATGTTTCCAGCGTGATCCTATATCGAAGGCGGCAAATCCACGACGTGGTGAATACAATGTCTATTCGACATTCCAATCGCATGAACCCGAATTCGATTATCTCAAATCATTGGAGATCGAAGAGAAAATCAATAAAATTCGATGGTTAAGAAGAAAAAATCCTGCACACTTCCTGCTCTCGACCAATGACAAAACGGTTAAATTGTGGAAAGTCAGCGAGCGCGACAAATCCTTCGAAGGCTACAATACCAAAGAGGAAAATGGCCTAACAAGGGATCCACAAAATGTGACCGGCTTACGAGTTCCTTCTGTTAAACAAATCCCTCTGATGGTCGAAGCATCACCCAGACGCATTTTCGCCAATGCCCACACCTATCACATCAATTCGATTAGTGTTAATTCAGATCAAGAGACTTATCTATCGGCAGACGATTTACGAATCAACCTGTGGCATTTGGAAGTGACCGATCAAAGTTTCAATATTGTCGACATCAAGCCGACCAATATGGAAGAGTTGACCGAAGTGATAACAGCTGCTGAATTCCATCCAACCGAGTGCAATGTGTTTGTGTACTCAAGTTCAAAGGGCACAATACGTTTGTGTGATATGCGCTCGTCAGCACTGTGCGACCGGCACAGTAAACAATTCGAAGAGCCCGAAAATCCAACAAATCGTAGTTTCTTTAGCGAGATCATTAGTTCAATAAGCGATGTGAAATTAAGCAATTCCGGTCGCTACATGATCTCACGAGATTATTTGAGTATTAAAGTATGGGATTTACATATGGAAACAAAGCCCATTGAAACGTATCCGGTAAGTTGATTGATACAGATATATGAATTATTTATAAAACAAAGATTTCTTTCAATTAAATCTCGATACCAACGTTTAAGCAAAATTTTTTCGCGAGTTTTTTTATCAATAAAAACTTAGGGCATTTTATGTACAAAACAAAAGTGTAGCGTTATTTTTTTAAATCTAGTGTATTTCTAAAACTCCCAATAGTATTAAGTCGTATAAAGTCAGCCTTTTTATGAGTGTCGAAAACGACTTAAATGCTACAAAATCCTCATGTACAATTTTACAATATTGATCGTTTTTCATAAATTAGTATGTACTACGATTGTCGAATACGAGAAAATGTCCAGGGGTCAAATTGCGACATTCGGTAGCGTATAGAATTTCGTATCGATTAATATTACGTTACGAGTCGTATCAGCTCATTACTGCCTTTGATATGTATCGAATCGTAATTTTTAAGAAATTGTAATAGATTTATAAACATGTCAACAAATTATTAAATTGAACGATTTTTTGTTGATGACTTCATACAGAAATCTTAGTGACCCTTAAAGATTTAAATCCATAGGCACGGATAAACAAATAAAAATAAACAAATAAAATAAACGTTACAAAGTAAAACTTGTGTCTTTTGGCGGTAGAAAATCTTAATTATTTTGCATAAAATAGCCATTGACTAGGGATGCCAAACGGGACTGATTTTTCAAATCCCGGGATTCGGGATTTCATAAATGAATCCCGAGTTCCTGGAATCTAGATTTTCGGGATTTTTGTTTCTTATTAAAACAAATTGGTTTATAAATATGTTGAATATAAATATGTTTGATAACAAAAACTTTAAATTGATTAAAAGTTTATAAATAATTAATAAATAAAAAACATAATAACATGTATCATGGTGTAACTATAGACGTTGAGTTCAAATCGACAACAAATACAACATAATACAGAAACAACAGGCACTTTAAAAAAATTTATTAAATTCACTTTTCAATTTTGGGTTTCTTTAAAAATTTAAAAGTGTTAAAATCATCCTTCTGTTTTGGTTTCTTTTAAGGAGAGATCACCAGATCATTTTTTTGATATCTCTTTTAACATAAATAAAAGGGCAACTTCAGCAGAGATTCATATCACTGCGACAAAGAACTTTGTCTATTACTTTAACCGGATTTAAAATGACAATTATTTGTTTAAGAGCTAGTTTTTTACTTGTCAGTTAAACCCAGCTTAACACACTGTTATATTAAACCTCAAATATATTTGGCCGGGATTTAACTACTGATTGTGTTTCTCAGGAGTGAATTACCTCCTGTCAATTTTGTTAGCATTGCCGTACTGTTCAGTCAAAATACATATGACATTCCTCCTAATTTTTTATATAAATATGGCAATATCTTAAATTTTCGCAAAAAAGCAACCGTGACAATAACAGTATTTGAAAACTTTAACTTTGAAAAAAATTAAAAAAAATGGATTTAATGTGTGGTCCAATTAGTTCTAAAACATTATATGCGGATTGTTTTGTTAAGCGAAATCTGAAAGAATTCGGCGTCGGTATAAATGCAGAAATGATTTGGACGTGTCCTTATTGTTCGTATCTTTCTAACAATTGACATATTTAATTTATTATATGTGTTTGAATCACTTAAATCCTCATCATCACTAGAATATGACAATTTCCCCTATATGATAGTTACTAACTTCAAATCGATATATCTCGATTCCTAGACGTCACCCAGCGAAACGCCGGGACACGTATAACTTATTTTTTACTGATATAACATTTCCCGTTGGTTACATCCCATCCCGATTACTGACCCCTACCATTTGTCTCACAGTGTTATGATTTATTGCTGGATTTTTTTTTATGAATTTTGAAATGATTTAATTTTTTACGATACCTCTTTTCTTTGTCTTTCAGGTCCACGAATATCTAAGGGCCAAATTGTGTTCTCTTTATGAGAATGATTGCATTTTCGATAAATTCGAATGCTGTTGGAATGGCAAAGATACCTCAATAATGACCGGTAGTTATAACAACTTTTTCCGTGTATTCGATCGCAATACAAAAAAAGATGTCACCTTAGAGGCCTCCAGAGACATTATAAAACCGAAAACGGTGCTAAAACCACGTAAAGTTTGCACTGGTGGCAAACGAAAAAAAGATGAAATCAGTGTTGATTGTTTAGATTTCAATAAGAAAATATTACATACCGCTTGGCATCCGCAAGAGAATATAATAGCTGTTGCAGCCACCAATAATCTGTTCATATTTCAGGATAAATTCTAGCCTACATTCATCTTCTTTTATAATATTGTTATTATGTACTTTGTATACACTATAACTTTCCTCTAAACAAACAAACAAAAACAAAAAACAAACAAAAAAAAAAACAGAAAACAAGCCTTTAAACTTTAGATTATTAAAAGAAATACAAACAAATAAACAAAACATTACAACAAAAATCCAACAACAAAAACAAAAACAAGTATCGTTTAATTCTCTATTACATCAAATTATTATTTCTAAAAGTTTTAAGTTTCTTCACCCACAACACTCTCTAACTTTTACTATTTTTTTTTTTGTTAATTTTATTTAATTTAAGCAAGAGGATTTTTATTAAAACAAATTCATGAAAAGGGTCTAGTAAGATAGTTTTAGTGTGAATATTTAAAATTTTTTTTTTTTAGTTTCAACTAGAGTATTTCCACATAATGTTATGGTATACACATATATATATTTTAAAATAAATCTTAAAAGCTTATTTAGTAATATCAAAAGAAATCTAGAAAAGTTTAAAAGTGTTTACGTTAAACACTAAAATTTCGATTTTGTCAATACAGTGTTTTTCTAAACATTTCTTTATTGTCTTTTACTTTATGTTACTAAATCTGCCTGTGATTTCATCATTTGTCTAGACCTCATCTAGTATTATTTGTTGAATAAAAATCTTCAGTAAATCTAAAACTTGTAATTTTCTTTTTCTTAAGTAGATTTTCCTTAATTATTTTTTCTGAATCCTTAATCTTAAAGCTTTATTGTATTCTATTCTTCTTTTTTATATCTCATTGTCTTTACTATAATTAATATAAAACAAATATCATATGCCATAGTGTCAAAACATAAAAATGCCTTTTTTTAACACCAACTCTTTAACTTTTTTGTTTTTTTTATATATATAGGAAATACTTTATTTTATATAAAACTCAAGAAGAAGTCTAAAATTTAAGTAATCTAGCGTTTTATTTTGTAGGTAAGCGCTATTTTTTGTAATGTTATGAAAAGAATAAGAGTAAAAATACTAAATTAAATTAAAATAAAAGCAAAACAAAACAAATTATTACAAATAAATAAACAAAATCAAACTCCTTCTCCTCAAACCGCTTAATACCCCTGTTCTATACATTCATCAGAAAGAAAAAAACAAACAAAACAAAAGGAAAAATATAAAGAAATAAGAATAAACTTTAATAATAAAAAAAACACAATTCGTAAAAATCTTAAACAAAAAAACTTTTATTTTTTAATTCCATGATTATTTTTGTAAGTTCAAATTACATTATTATATTAATTAACATTTTGTAATTGTTAAAAATGAATGAAAAGTGTTTTTTTTAAACCAATGAAATGAAAACAAAAATTAAAATATTCTTTGCTAGTAAAGAAAATTAAATTATGTTGCTTAAACTGAAAAAGTCAAAATTTCATAAGAAAAAAAAAACCAACAAAATAAACTCAACTTTTAAACTGATAAAACTGATTTAAATAAAAACAACAACGGTTTGGCTTTACTATATAAGTCTTAAATTTGTTCGTTTGTATTATTAATAACATTTCATATTGTTTTACTTTAAATATTTATTTAACAAATCCTTAAAAATTTCACTTTTAAATTAGTGGACTCAAATCATTTATGCAAATAAAACAAAACAAACAAAAAAAACAGTCAAAAATATAAAACAAAACAAAATATAAATAGTACATAGTATAGCTCAACTGATATTAATTCAAAAATCAATTAGGTGCCTATTATGAGTAAAATTTGATTTTCGGCTGTGGTCGAAAATGCTTATCGAATGAATTTTCATTTGGTATTATGGTGCACATTCGGTGAAAAAACGCTATTATGAAATTCACTCTTTTTGGGTTATTCACAATAGTACATTTCTTTCAGCTGGCGCTATATTTGTTTACAAATTCTTCAAAGAAAAATAAATTAAATTTAAAATGACCACCACGGAATTATGGTTTAATAATTCGTCTGATAAATAGAATTAAGCTCCTGTGTTATGCCCTCCCATTTTTTGGCTGCCTGAACTTTAGATCTTCCTCCATGAGAGAAAGGATCTTCTCCAATTGCTGTTTTCTACTTACGACCTTAGACCTGCAGGATATAAACAAAAGTAAATTTTAAATAAATTTTGCACAGCAAATTTGTGTTCGATAAAAAATTCGTTGAACAACGAAATTTTTGACAGCGATGCCAACTCATAAAACAAATTTTACATTTGATAGTCGATTTTCGATAGCCAGCGAATATCGATTGTCGAATGCAGCTCATAATAGGGGCCTTAGTCACATTCTACACAAACGCCTAGATTACGGTTATCCAACGAACAAATCCAACACAATTACATACTTAGAAAACTGAAAATTTTTCAAAATTATTATTAATCAGTGATGTGCAAACACATACTAGCTATCATGTTTATGTTTGTGTTTTTTTAAGCGGCAGAGAGCTTTGTGTATTAAAAGGGGAAATCATAAACAATCAAAAAAATTGCGTAGCGAGACCTTGCTTCAACAACTGTTTTAGGTTTGATCTTTGAGATCATAACAATGCAAGAAACAAATGTTCATTCAACGTAGAGTAAGCAGAATTTTGTGGCCAAGCAAGCACATGTGTTAGGAAGTGTGAATTTTGTGGCCATGACTGCCTTAAATCCATATATGAAATTGATAATTTTGTATAAAGATTAGTAAGTACACCTTGTTATTCTGGGGCCAAATTACCGCATTCGTGATCGAATGAGCTATCGTATCGAAATTATGACAAAATGTACTAAATTTCTTGCTCGATATCGTATGCCATAATCTCAAATAAGAAAAGTACGATAAATTTTACTCGATATCGAATGCGGTAATTTGGCCCCTGATCTGTAATTTATAGTTTATACAAAAAGTGTCATGAATTTGGAAATTCAAATTCTAAAAATAGTTTATACATATTTTAAAAATATGTACATCGATTTCCAATATAGAACTACATATGTACATATAAAGGGTGTCCTAACTAGAACGCAATTTTTAAATTTTAAATAAAACAGATATTAAAAAAAAAATCGTGAAACTTTATTATATCGTAAAGTAGACAGAATGAGGTTATGTATGGAATAAGATATCGTGCAGCTGGCCGCCGCGGCTTTGCGGGCACACACGCGATCTTTTAATGAAATTTTCAATGACCTTTTTGCATAAATGCTGCGGTATTTCATTAATGCAGCGTCCAATTTCCTCTTTTAAGGCTTGAGTCGTCGTCAGATTATTCGCGTAAACCATCGAATTCTAAAAACCCCAAAGAAAAAAATCTAAAGGTGTTTAATCGCACGATCTAGGCGGCCAATTCTGGTCTCCAAAACGCGAAATAACACGACCGGGAAATGACTGATACATTTTCTCTGAAACCACATGCCCTCCACATGCATTTCTTCAATTCTAGGCAAGAAAAAACTAGTTATCATTTCACGATACCGAAATCCATTGACACCATTGCGTTCTAGTTGGGACACTTTATAACCTAACAATGGACTTACTTAAACTTTATAAATTAATAAAGTTAAATAAATAGTTAGAAGCCAAACTAAGCAACTGAAATATGTACGAGTACACATATTTAGAAACTGAAATATTTGGATGGCTTTTGTTCAATTCCATCTAATTTTAATCGAATGCCATCATAAGAAACTAATATTACTTTAAAAATGTCAAATTCGTCACTAAATCGCTCCTATTGTTTTGAAAATAAAGGAAAACATGCTTTTCCTGTATTTAAAAGGATAATTAACTTTATTTTAACATCGAATCATTCAGTAACATTAAAACACTTTGTTCTAAGGTTCATAAAAAAATATAAACCCTGTATAAGATCAGACTTCATGGATGTAATTAGTGATAAATAGGAATTCTTGTGAATAGAATGAATGGTTTAACAGTGATGTGGTAGCATTACTGCTAAAGTTCTAATAAAAACAGTTAAGACCAATCCGGTATTATTGAACTAAATTAAATTTTTGTGATGAAGATGTTGTTTGAGAGCTATGTTTCTGATACAATTTAGAGTTTAATGTATTTCAATCGAAATGTATTCTGAAATATACTAGGAATTATTTTAAGAGGTCTTAGCAACATAACTTAATGAAAATCGGGAGAATAATACCTAATGGGCTAATAATAAACTCTCCCTAGTTTATTTTGCAACACGTTTCAAAAAGAAAATCGTTGGAATTTGTATTTCGAAAATGTTTGCTTTCGAATCGAAATACACAATTGATTTTCTGACAAAAATGTATTTTTTTCTCTATTGCCAGGTTATAATTCAGAATAATTTTCCATTAAAAAAAATTAACATTAATCTACATACATACATATATATATAAATATGAAACTATGGTAAAACAATTTGTATTCAAACACTTCAAAATTATTAAACTTAATACCTAACAGAATCTCGTCAGTCTATTGAAGTTATGGATGTCATACAAATAATAAACTATTTTTTAATAAAGTACATACTACATACAAACGTATGTCTCACCAAAACCTCAGGGGGGTTATTGTGTATTTCGATTCGAAAGCAAAAGCTTTAAAAATACAACGTAAAAAGTATAATAATATAAATTTATTGCAATGCAATGCAGAAACTCGCTGTCAAGAATCTTAGTATGTTGTCAAAAAAATATAGTAGTAGAAATAACTGTATGAAATTAACAAATGTCGAAAACCTACATACATAAGTCAGTTTTTAGAAAATCGTTAACGGAATTGATAATTAGCAGAAATAATATCCAACATTGCATTTATTTCTGTGCCCCAGGAGCTGAATTTGTTCAGTTATTTTACCGGTAAAAAACACAAATAATTATAAAATGATAACATACACATAAAACAGCTCATCAGATTACATCAGAGAAGTAAAGCTAATTCAATTTTATACTAGACCATACCATTCCATATTTTTTGTTAAAGACGACTATACATATAGTAAAATAATTAAACGTGGATCGCTCAATGCAAACGAAACTACACAACAACTTGTATTTTGCCTGCAATGAGTGTTTCGAAGATTGTACAATAAATTCAACTAATTTGAAAAACCATGTCTTTTTGGAAGACATATATAAAATTTTGGAAAACAAATTCTCTTACAGACCGAAATTACAACGAAAAACTAAAGATACTTTTCCATAATTAATAATTTAAAAAAAAAGTGATTTGCATGATATTTTGTCCAAAAATAAATATACTGTCATGAGATGTCATGCATTTGGAATCAATTATGCAACAATTATATGGTTTGCTATAGTTTAAGAAAGATATATAATCAGTCTTTATCTTATTTAGATTTCTGATAAAAAAAATTACATTTGCACACAACTGATATTTATTTTATCGCAATTAAAACTTTGTGATTTAAAAAATTCGATACAATTTACAAAAAATTTTAAATATAACGATTTCTAAAATACATATATGTATATATATATATATCGTTGGTCTCATGTAGAAAGGCCCTAACTCGCTATTTTTTCGAAATTAGTTTTTTTGCGATTCCAATGCATTTAACGCAAATACACCTCCTCACAAAAATTTATTGCAATAGTGTAAAAAATAACGCTTTTATAAGCAGTTGTACAAAAAAAGTTACATGTTGAATATTATAGTTTCTATTATGTTTTTACCTTCTCCTGTAAAGTTTCAAATATGAGAGTTAGGGCCTTTCTACATGAGACCATCGATATATATATATGTATGTGTATTTCATCTTTGAGAACTTAGGCATATAGTATTCTTAAATCTTCTTCTTATATCACCCAACGTTAATAAATTTACAAATCAGCAAAAATATAATTTTTAATAATAAAAAACCTAAAAATTAATGAATAATGAATAATTTCCATAAATATTATTTGCAAAAAAATTATGTATTTTTTCTTTAACAATAAATATATTTCTTTAAATTAATTAAATTCATTTAAAACTAACAATATTAATATTGTATATTTTTTATAATCATATAAACCATCAATACATTATTTTGCACTTGGAAGTTTTTTGTAACAGCCTCTGTATTTAAAATTTTGTAAATAATTTGAATAAACAATTATTGAACTAAACAAAAACAAGTTAAAAATATAAAAATACGAACAAAAAATATACACAATAATGGAGAATATTATTATTAATATGATATTAAATTAAATTAACAAACAACAAAATCTTAAAAGAAAATTACACACATTTATACACTCGGCTACATTTTCATACATTAAATACAATATAAATAAAATTTAAAGAAAACTAATAATAATAAAATACACGCATAAAATACATTATTAAAAATATTAAGATAAACAACAAAACAAATTGCTAAAAAGAACATTTTATTAAGAAAAGAAAGACAGAAATTAAAACAAAAAAAAAATAATAATGAGAAAACAAAAAAATCTACTATTTAGTTTTGCAAGCAAATAAAATTGAATAAATTAACAATGAAAGTAAATAAAACAAATGTTAACAATGACAAATTATGATAAATAATAATCGGTAGTTTTATTATACAATCAAAGGTAATGTGGAATTTTTTTTGGAATATTAATATTTATTTATTTTAATTTGTTTGGAGATTTAAGTGTTAATGGAAGGAATTTTTGAAAGAAAAAGTTCAAAAATTACATTTGATTCTTTTTTCTTATAAAACATAAGACTTAAAACACAAACTTGTAGTAAATAAATAAAATTTAAAAGACTTAAGACACAAACGTCAGTATGAGAGAATTAATGGGCGAAAACAATAATCAGTGTTGCCAGACAGTATTTATAGAATTTTTCCCCAATTCGGGGGGTTTTTTTTTTGTCAAATACAAATTTATTTTTGGGACTAACAAAATATTATTGTGGATTGTATACGGTATATAAATATTTGAATTTTAAATGTCACTCACTTGTAAAATAGCACGATTGTTTTGCAGAAGAATCTGGGAAAACATTTAATATGTATGTATATGAGTTTAAATTTTTTCCTCAAAAATGTCCTATGCGGGATACTTTGCTTTATTTTCTTAATTTGAAAAAAAGTGCCACTGAATCACATCACTCCATGAAGTTTGTTGTCAAATTCAACAAGAGCTTGCAAAATCTTTGGGAGCTACTCAAGCAGCGGTTTGCGGGCAGCCGAAAGACCTTGAAAGACGATATTGAACGTCCGAAATGCTAAGGGGATATTTTTTATTTCGATTCGAAAAGAAAATCGTTCAAATTTGTATAATCACAATACACAAACCTCCCTGCTTAAACGCTATAAAAGTAAATAATTTTTGCACCGAATCATTAGTTGCGATGAAAAATGGATCCATTACCCGCCTTATAGTCCAGATCTTGCCCCTTCCGAATACTATTTACTCGCTCTGTTTGAGTTACGCTTTAGTTCAGAACAGGGTATTCGAAATTGACTTGATTCGTTATTGGCCTCAAAAGATGAGCAGATCATTTGGCGCCAGAAAGATGAACCAATACTTCATACTGTAGAAATGTTTCAAAATAAAAGCTAAACCTTTTAAAAAATCCCACATTTTTACACCCAGAACAATATACATACATATGTATGTACATACATATACATATGTATAAAAATTAAATTAATCAAAAATAAAGCCTCTCCTAAAAACACACCAAACGACAGTGTTGTCAGAAAACGAATTTCAAAATATGCTAAAACTTGAAGAACTAAGTGCTAAAATGTTCTACAGAAGAAAAAAAGTGCTACATTTCTTCAATGTAACAATACAATTTTTATTTCAAATGTTACAAATATAAATTATATTTTTTTCTAATTTTGTTCATAATAATTGTGGACTTGTTTTAATAGATTACGTTTCATATATTAATTAAAAAATTTCCGTGTTCATTAACTTACCACACCGAAAGAAATTTAGTTGAAATATATAATAGAAGTTATTTTTTATTTCTCCTAAAGTATTTTTTTGAGTAAAATAGTAAAAACTTTTTCGACAAAAATATTGATTTTTATCAAGCAAATTATGTTAAAAAGCATTTAGCATAATTTTTAAATATTTCAATGCATTTTCGAGAAACAAAATGTTAAATCTAGCACTGAAAGTGCTAAAATGGCAACACTGGTATAGATGTTTAAAATAAATTTTCTATTAATAAAAGATTTTATGTTTTTTGCATTTTTCTTCTAAATTTGCCGTCCGATTGGGCTGGAAACACCTATTTACCGTGAACCCACACGCTGAATCCGAATATGGACTCAGAATTTTGATAGGACAAAATTTTTTCCGAAATCCTATACAAAATTTGAGTCCTAGGTAATTTCTATATAATATACCACCGTAAAGTATGCTGTACAAATCACTCTCTTTTCATTACAAATAAATGAGAGTCTGTGTATGTATAGATGTTTAAAATAAATTTTCTATTAATAAAAGATTTTATGTTTTTTGCCTTTTTCTTCTAAATTTGCCGTCCGATTGGGCTGGAAACACCTATTTACCGTGAACCCACACGCTGAATCCGAATATGGACTCAGAATTTTGATAGGACAAAATTTTTTCCGAAATCCCATACAAAATTTGATGCCCCTATTGCTGTTCTCAACTCAACTAAGTTTGGTCGTCTGTCAGTCAACCCGACTTTAACTCTACATTAACTCTACTACATATAAGTTGTGAATGGCAATACCGATTTATGAAAGACGACCAAATTATTAAAAAAGTTGTGAACCGTAATAGGGGCATGAGTCTTAGGTAATTTCTATATAATATACCACCGTAAAGTATGCTGTACAAATCACTCTCTTTTCATTACAAATAAATGAGAGTCTGTGTAAGTATAGATCAGTGTTGCCAGTGAAATTTCGAGAAAGATACATTTTAGTTTCCAAAAAGATACATTTTTCCCGAAAAGATACATTTTGAAAAAAAAAATTTAAATTAATTTTTAACATTTATTAACATAACATTTTTATTTCATATTTTATGAATATTGTAAAGAAAATGATATATTAATTCATTTTTATATTTTAAATATTAGGTATGTAATTTTTAAAAATACAGTAAGCAAACTTTAAAATTAATTATATGTAACTTTCTTTGGATAGTTCATTTTTGTAAAAATTAATATACGATTTAAGTCGTTTGTACTGATTTGTTTTAAAACTTCAATATAAAATGATTGTCAATTTTTTTAGTAAATCATATTTCTTATGGTGATCTTCTATTAGGGTAGCAAGCGAAGTATGACCTAAAACACCTGAATAAATTTTTTCAATTGGTAAAAAATAATTTGGATTTGAAAATTCTATTTTCAAAGTATCTGCTGCCTTTACATAGTTAAATTCTAAATACATAGTTGCTAGCAATTCTTTTAATTAATGTTTCAACGAGGCTTTTCCGCCTGGAATACTAGATTAAAATCGTTTAAAAGTTCCAATGTCATTACTCAAAAAAAAATATTTCATATTTGCACATTTTTCGTACAGATTCAAAAGATACGAAAAATGTCAGGATTATACATGGTACCTGAAGTCATCAAAAAATACGAAAAATTTATCTTTCGTATCCTAATGGCAACACTGGTATAGATGTTTAAAATGAATTTTCTATTATTAAAAGATTTTATGTTTTTTGCATTTTTCTTCTAAATTTGCCGTCCGATTGGGCTGGAAATACCTATTTACCGTGAACCCATACGCTGAATCCGAATATGGACTCAGAATTTTGATAGGACAAAATGTTTTCCGAAATCCCATACAAAATTTGAGTCCTAGCTAATTTCTGTATAATATCACTCTCATTTAATTACAAATAAATGAGAGTCTGTGTATGTATAGATGTTTAAAATAAATTTTCTATTAATAAAAGATTTTATGTTTTTTGCATTTTTCTCCTAAATTTGCCGTCCGATTGGGCTGGAAACACCTATATACCGTGAACCCACACGCTGAATCCGAATATAGACTCAGAATTTTAATAGGCCAACATTTTTTCCGAAATCCCATACAAAATTTGAGTCCTAGCTAATTTCTGTATAATATCACTCTCATTTAATTACAAATAAATGAGAGTCTGTGTATGTATAGATGTTTAAAATTAATTTTCTATTAATAAAAGATTTTATGTTTTTTTGCATTTTTCTTCTAAATTTGCCGTCCGATTGGGCTGGAAACACCTATTTACCGTGAACCCACACGCTGAATCCAAATATAGACTCAGAATTTTGATAGGACAAAATTTTTTCCGAAATCCCATACAAAATTTGAGTCCTGGGTAATTTCTATATAATATACCACCGTAAAGTATGCTGTACAAATCACTCTCTTTTCATTACAAATAAATGAGAGTCTGTGTATGTATAGATGTTTAAAATAAATTTTCTATTAATAAAAGATTTTATGTTTTTTGCATTTTTCTTCTAAATTTGCCGTCCGATTGGGCTGTAAACACCTATCTACCGTGAACCCACACGCTGAATCCGAATATGGACTCAGAATTTTAATAGGACAACATTTTTTCCGAAATCCCATACAAAATTTGCATTTTTCTTCTAAATTTGCCGTCCGATTGGGCTGTAAACACCTATTTACCGTGAACCCACACGCTGAACCCGAATATGGACTCAGAATTTTGATAGGACAAAATGTTTTCCGAAATCCCATACAAAATTTGAGTCCTAGTTAATTTCTGTATAATATCACTCTCATTTAATTACAAATAAATGAGAGTCTGTGTATGTATAGATGTTTAAAATTAATTTTCTATTAATAAAAGATTTTAGATTTTTTTTGCATTTTTCTTCTAAATTTGCCGTCCGATTGGGCTGGAAACACCTATTTACCGTGAACCCACACGCTGAATCCGAATATAGACTCAGAATTTTGATAGGACAAAATTTTTTCCGAAATCCCATACAAAATTTGAGTCCTGGGTAATTTCTATATAATATACCACCGTTAAGTATGCTGTACAAATCACTCTCATTTAATTACAAATAAATGAGAGACTGTGTACATATAGTTCAGTGTTGCCAGAAAATGAATTTCAAAATATGCTAAAACTTGAAAAACTAAGAAGTAAAATGTTCTACAGAAGAAAAAATAAGTGCTAAATTTTTTCAATGTAACAATACAAATTTTATTTCAAATGTTACAAATATAAATTATATTTTTTTCTAATTTTGTTCATAATAATTGTTGACTTGTTTTAATAGATTACATTTCATATATTAATTCAAAAATTTCCGTGTTCATTAACTTACCACACCGAAAGAAATTTAGTTGAAATATTAATAAAAGTTATTTTTTATTTCTCCAAAAGTTTTTTTATAGTAAAATAGTAAACATTTTTTCGAGAAAAATATTGTTTTTTATCAAGCAAATTATGCTAAAATTTATCTTTCGTATCCTAATGGCAACACTGGTATAGATGTTTAAAATGAATTTTCTATTAATAAAAGATTTTATGTTTTTAGCATTTTTCTTCTAAATTTGCCGTCCGATTGGGCTGGAAATACCTATTTACCGTGAACCCATACGCTGAATCCGAATATGGACTCAGAATTTTGATAGGACAAAATGTTTTCCGAAATCCCATACAAAATTTGAGTCCTAGCTAATTTCTGTATAATATCACTCTCATTTAATTACAAATAAATGAGAGTCTGTGTATGTATAGATGTTTAAAATTAATTTTCTATTAATAAAAGATTTTATGTTTTTTTGCATTTTTCTTCTAAATTTGCCGTCCGATTGGGCTGGAAACACCTATTTACCGTGAACCCACACTCTGAATCCAAATATAGACTCAGAATTTTGATAGGACAAAATTTTTTCCGAAATCCCATACAAAATTTGAGTCCTGGGTAATTTCTATATAATATACCACCGTAAAGTATGCTGTACAAATCACTCTCTTTTCATTACAAATAAATGAGAGTCTGTGTATGTATAGATGTTTAAAATAAATTTTCTATTAATAAAAGATTTTATGTTTTTTGCATTTTTCTTCTAAATTTGCCGTCCGATTGGGCTGTAAACACCTATCCACCGTGAACCCACACGCTGAATCCGAATATGGACTCAGAATTTTAATAGGACAACATTTTTTCCGAAATCCCATACAAAATTTGCATTTTTCTTCTAAATTTGCCGTCCGATTGGGCTGTAAACACCTATTTACCGTGAACCCACACGCTGAATCCGAATATGGACTCAGAATTTTGATAGGACAAAATGTTTTCCGAAATCCCATACAAAATTTGAGTCCTAGTTAATTTCTGTATAATATCACTCTCATTTAATTACAAATAAATGAGAGTCTGTGTATGTATAGATGTTTAAAATTAATTTTCTATTAATAAAAGATTTTATGTTTTTTTTGCATTTTTCTTCTAAATTTGCCGTCCGATTGGGCTGGAAACACCTATTTACCGTGAACCCACACGCTGAATCCGAATATAGACTCAGAATTTTGATAGGACAAAATTTTTTCCGAAATCCCATACAAAATTTGAGTCCTGGGTAATTTCTATATAATATACCACCGTAAAGTATGCTGTACAAATCACTCTCATTTAATTACAAATAAATGAGAGACTGTGTACATATAGTTCAGTGTTGCCTGAAAATGAATTTCAAAATATGCTAAAACTTGAAAAACTAAGAAGTAAAATGTTCTACAGAAGAAAAAATAAGTGCTAAATTTTTTCAATGTAAGAATACAAATTTTATTTCAAATGTTACAAATATAAATTATATATATATTTCTAATTTTGTTCATAATAATTGTTGACTTGTTTTAATAGATTACATTTCATATATTAATTCAAAAATTTCCGTGTTCATTAACTTACCACACCGAAAGAAATTTAGTTGAAATATTAATAAAAGTTATTTTTTATTTCTCCAAAAGTATTTTTTGGAGTAAAATAGTAAACATTTTTCGAGAAAAATATTGTTTTTTATCAAGCAAATTATGCTAAATAGCATTTAGCATAATTTTTAAAAATTTCAATGCATTTTCGAGAAACAAAATGCTAAATCTAGCACTGAAAGTGCTAAAATGGCAACACTGCCAAACGATTATTTTTTAATTTTAATCTGAAATAAGGAGAACAAATTAAATCTAACACTCAAAAGAGACCGGTAAATAACTACATCTTTCTTTTAGGTGAGAGGGGAAAGAAGAGTGGTCCCCTCTCTCTCTCTTTTTCCCCCTCTCAACAATAAACTCAAAAGTTGCGCAGCAAAAGTGGCAGTGTGTGATCCGGGACTTACTCTTAAATTTAATTGCTTGACAAAACATGACAATATTTTTTTTCAAGAATTACAGTTATAAATAAAATAAATTAAAAATTCTACTCACGTTACTCTCAGTTTTTTTTTTTGGTTGTTCCTTTTGTATGTTTTAGGTATGCGAGCGCATTGACCATTTAACTTAACGAATGTGTACGATGCAAGACAAGACAAGCCAAAACGAAGTAAAAATAATAAACCAACATTTAAGCCAAGACTTGGTTGAGTTAAAACACACAATCTATCATAGTTTTAGTTAAAGAATAACCACGCTGCGGTTAACACGCGAATTTGAATGAATAAAGAAAAGTGAAAAGAAATCCGAATAAAAAAACGCTTAATAACAACGAAACAAAAAACTGCTAGCGGTAAAGAAGTGGGGGGACGGACGCATGTGCACATACCAAAACCAATAACAAAGCTAAAGTGAAACAAGTTTTCGATCGGTACAAATTCGCATGATACAAAAAAGTGATGACGCAGAGCAGTAAAGCCAGTGTACTCGTATGTTGGCTGTAATTTAGTGTTGTTTTTGTTTTTGATTTTGGTGTATCTGTGATAGTGCACTGAAATTTCTTAATATCTAAAAGTGATTCATTAAATTGTTTACCAAACGAATGAAAACATAATAATGTCTTTAATAATATAATAAGTAAAATAAAGAAAATTATAAATTTCAAATTTAACTACAATACCTTAAGAAATAAAACAAAATAAAATAAGTGGAAAAAGATACCACGTAGTGTCAAAAATACCTATCTCGTATACATAGATATACATACATACGTTATTTTGTATTGCATCCATACATAAATAATTTTCTTTATTTAGTTAAATAATTTCTGTTAAAATGACATTGAATACGTTAACGTATTCAATAAGCGGAAGTCGTCGCCGTAGTGTAACTTTAAACAATTTAACAAACTTCAATTGGTGTTTATATATAATTATGCTTGTATTATATTTACAATCTCCTTCACAAACTAGTAAGTTTTCAAACAATAGACTTCAAAGCAACTGCAGAATTATTTCTTCTGTACATATTTGTAAATCTAACAAGTTTCCCTTTCAAGTTTACTGGAGTAAAAACAAAAGAGCATGTATAGTATATGTAGAAAAAAAGAAATTCACTTTCGTGCGAAACTAGTGAAACTGGTCTACAAATGTTGTATAAAATTTATACTACATAAATATTGTTAAAATAACATCAACGTTACTTATTTGTTGGGTTGGTTTGTTGGTTGGTTGTATCATGTTTATAAAATGCTGCTTACTTTTTTTTCGCTAATTAATAAACACACTCAAATATTTTTCCGATTTTTTAATATTCGCTGTTGGTTTTAATAGGTCGCCTTTAATAGTATTCATTAATTTAAAAAATAAATTATAGGTTTCTGAGAGATTTTTTTAATGAAGTTGCACATGAATAGGAAATCTGCGCTTTATTTAGGTATACATACATACAAACATATACATACATACATAGAATGACAGAATTTTTATATTACTGAATAAAAATATCACATGCACTTAAAATTCAACTATGGTCAATTTATTATAACCACAGAATGGTGTTTATACCATTTATACTCTCGAACATCAAAAATGCGGAATGAGAGTATGTACAGTGGTGGACACGAGGTTAGCACACTTGCCAATTAAAGCAAATATTATCTGTTGTTTGTTTTTTTAAACCTTTTATTTTACAAACGTGGTAAATGCCACCACATTTTGTTTTATGAGTTTGTTGTCTTTCGATGGTTTTCTTTCCAGAAAAAATTCTGGTCAACAATTTAGCACTAAATAAGAATTTTATACACAAAAACTATAAAAAACTAAAGAAACAAAAAACCTTTATTTAAAACCTAGTAAGATTAGTAAGATACCTATCATTTCTTTTTATAAAACAGCTGCACATCTTCTAGGCATACTCACCATACTCTCTACATCAGAGTCATAAAACACTACATAAGTGGTATATTGTCCTCAGCACATTCGCAGCACCATGCTTTATGGCCTTAGAAGTATACTTTGGTTTGTGCTGCATGTTTGGATGGCGCCATACGTATCTTTTTCCATCAGAACCGAACCTAAAAAAATTTTTGATTCACCGCTGCAAATTATTGGTTTTTCTAAATGCTCACGGGCAAAAGAATGGGTACAGTTAAATTATATTTATATATGTATTTGTTACCTCACCTTTATATGTATGTATGTATATGAAAGGAGAGCTCTTCAGACCATAACTGTAAATTGCTTGTCAAACCAGTTCCTTTTTATCAAATTTATAAATTTGTTCATATTTATATATTCGATCGCTATCACCTCGTTTGTTGTAACATAAAATTTTTGTTTGAAGTCCATTTGTTTTTTAAATTCTCTTAAAACATTGTCATAATAAACAACACCATTCACTACGATTTCGATATTTGGTAGATTTGAAATACAGTATCTAGACCAGTTTCACTAGTTTCGCACGAAAGTGAATTTCTTTTTTAATGACAAAATAGTCGAATTTTTCGCCAGTATTACGCAAAAACTGGTCGCATCTATGACAAATCGCCCTAAATCTGTTGTAGATAATAAAAGCTATTACACCAAATATTAAATCATGTAATTGACAGTTTTAATTTCAAGCATTTTTTGGTTTTTTAGTTTTAATATATTAAAATGTAAATTTTTGCAATAAATGATTTTTTTTAAGTTTGTTTTCTTTTTGAGAAGCTTTAAAAACAAAAAATGCACTGCATAAAATAAGCCATGAGCCACTGTATACCAAAAATGTTGCTGTTAACATTTCCCGACAACGTAATATATTCACCGTAAATGGATGAAAAATTTCTCTTGGCAAAATTTGATCGACCGAATTCTAAACATCGGTCTAAGAATTTTACGAAAAGTAGCTTCTACAGATCCACCATTTTCATAGTGATTTTTCCTGTCGAGTCCTTAGAATCCTCAATATACATACAAGGTGGCGCAAAAGTAATCTTCCTATCAGAAAATGCTATAAATTTTGCGATTGGCCCCTAATGTCAGTTCTGTTTTGACATTTCTGTAGTAAACACATGCGAAATACACGTTAATAAATGTTACGCTACACTGCTCCAGAACGCGGAATATTGCTGACTATTTATTTGACCAATAATCGGTCGGTTTTTTCATCAAAAAAAATCATGAGTGATGAGGCCCATTTCCATCATAGCGGGTACGTAAATAAGCAAAATGCACGCTTCTGGGGCACTGAAAATCCGCGTGTAACCCACGAAGAGCCATTACACCCGCTCAAAGTCACTGTATAGTGTGCTGTTTTCGCTGGAGGAGTCATCGGACCTTTTTTCTTCGAAGACGTCGCGTGCCAAACGGTTACTGTGAATGGTGAGCGCTACAGAGCAATGATCAACGAGTTCTTTTTGCTGCAACTTGATGAATTGGGATTGGAAAACATGTGGTTCCAACAGGACGGTGCAACGCACACACTGCACGTGCCACAACCGATATGCTGAAGGATGCATTTCCAGGGCGCCTAATCTCCCGTTTTGTCGATTTGCACTGGCCAGCAAGATCGCCTGATTTGACCGCTCCAGACTTATTTTTGTGGGGCTTTTTGAAGTCGCGGGTTTATGTCAACAAGCCTCAGACTCTTGCAGCTCTTAAAGACAATATCCGTCAAGAATGTGAGGACCTATCGCCGGAAGTTTTGGCCAAAGTGATGGAAAATGCCATAAAAAGGGCTCAAATGACAATCAACTGTGGCGGCGGCCATTTACATGACATCATATTCTCGACTTGATGTAAAAAAAATTTAAAAACCAAATAAAAATAATCCACAAGAAGAATCAAAGTTTTTAATTTTTTTTTTTTTAATTACAGCCAAAAAACATCGGAAGTTAACTTTTGCGCCACCTTGTACTTCTAATCATAGTTCTTCTAATAGGGAACGAGTTCGAATGATTTTGATCTGATATTTTAATAATATTAAGACACCTTATAAGTTAATAATAAAAATAATTTTCTCATTTTATAGGTAAATTACTTTGCTTCTTACAATTTTGAATAAAATTAAAGCTAAATACAGTACAGTGTTTCCGACCGGTGGAAAAAACACATTCGACTTAATTGAATTGCTTTAAAAGCCAAAGTCATAGATACATAATTACAAAAACAGATAAAAGTGGTTACCATTCGAAAATGGTAACCTACGTTTAGTAGGTTGGTTAACGTTAGAGAAACTAATGCTCCAGGAAGAAAATTATCAAATTTTCTGAAAATCTGAAAGAAATAAATTCAACTTAAAAAGAAACCCATCTCGTTACGGAACAAAGTATTATATTTTTTAATGGTAGAATCATTGTTAGAACCGAAATTCCTACAAATGAAGGCTAATGCAACAAGTCAACCACCAGAACAACAATTAGTAAAAAAGCTGGACACATTTGGACGATAGTCATAACCCCAATATTATTCGTTATACCAAAATTTGTCTGCAGTTTAAATTTTATATAAATTAACAAATTCTTACTTTTTGCTTGCTAAATTGTTGCAAATTTACACAAATTAAATTGGTCTCTATTAGAAAATGCTAACAGATAAAACTAACACACGTTAGAGAAACTACTAATGCTTTTTTTTGCGCTAATGCATCTGGAACAATGAAACTCAAACCTCTTTTTTTGGCTAGGCCAAGAAACCCCGTTCGTTTCCAAACAAAGTGTTGTCTGTAAGTTATCTTTACTTTTAGAACTTTTTTTTTTTTTTTTTTTTTTTTTTTTTTTTTTTTTTTTTTTTTTTTTTTAATTTCCCTTTATTATTACACCTGTCAACAAGATGACAATAAGTAATTTAATTTACAGAGGTGGGATGATAATTATCTTAAATCAGTACCTAAGATAACTTAAATCGAATTATTGAATGATAAGTAATATATAAATTTTTTAGTATCGCTCAGCTAGATCTGAAGGTGTATACCGTTTAAGTCTTCTAGGTGCCAGGATTTCGTTTGCCGGCAACTGTCTGAGTTCCATGTTGGAATGTTGTGTTAAACGAGTTGTATGTTTAATGCTGCTGACACGGATAATTTCTTTTATTGTTTTGACGTTTAGATCTCGATGTATGTCCTCATCTCTAATATACCATTCTGCGTTGACAATAGTTCGCAATATTTTAGATTGAACTCGTTGAATAATTTTTAAGTTTGTTGTGCTAGCTGTACCCCATATTTCTACCCCGTACTTCCAAATTGGCGCTATAATTGTGTTGTATATAAGTAGTTTGCTTTGAGTTGTTAGTTTAGATTCTCTCCCTAACAGCCAAAATAATTGTCTAAACCTGTTGTTTATTTCTTTTTTCTTTTGAGTGATGTGATCTTTCCAGTTAAGTTTTGAGTCAATTATAATGCCAAGATACTTCGCCTTTGTATCCATAAGAATTGGTAGAGTATTTATTTGAATAGGTTGAAAGTTTGTTATCTTTCTATTAGTGTAGATTACTTGAATTGTTTTATCACTGTTTACTTGAATTCCCCATTTAGAACTAAAATCCCTTCCAATGAAGCCCTTATTAATCCTTGATAATGTCATAAGTCATTCTTCCAAAGAGCAATTAGTAAAATCTACAAAAGTTGTACAAATATGGACAATTCCCTAATGTCAATGTAGAAGCAACGGTTGATGTTCAATACACATACATACATATGTATGTACTCGTTCGTATGTATATTAAAATATGAATAATAAAATATTATCCTGTTATAAAACTAAAAATTTAAGAAACAAGCTTTGTATCGTATTTTCTGACGCCAATGATTTGCAATGTGTGAATAGATATTGCTTATAAATATAATATAAATAAAATATAACCACCCTAATGTACTACATTATGTCCTAACAATTGAATTATTCGAATACAGTTATGTACTCGTATATGCATGTATGTTTATTCATATTTCATATTATTGTTAGGAAATTTTAATTTTAAAAGATTTGCAGGGGGCATGCGGTGTATGAACATAATATTTTCTCACAAAGAAGTTTATAAAGTATAATCAACTTATATTGACTGTGAATAAAAATGTATACTTATGTACATATAGTTTGGCTTGCAGACTATATTTAGGAGATTGTATTAAGTTAAAGACAAAAAAATTATTAGAGTAAAATAAAGAGTGAGTTTTTAAGAGCATTGGGATTTAATTTAAAAACAGTTTAGAGAAATGCATGAAATCTTTATTTGAGTCGATCTATATTATTCAATGTGTAAAGATGATTTCATGTAAATGTGGACCGTGCCTATGCCTCAAATGGTTCATACGCGGATTGCAACTTTGGCATCTCTCTTTAACATATCGGCCGCTATCTCACGAATAAATTCTTCAATATTAACTTCCAGTGCGTCAATCATTGTGGGCTTTTGTGCCTACAGTTATGAGCCTTAACATAGCCCCACAAAAAAACCGGTCGATTGATCGGCCCCAAACGATGCGAAATTTAGTCACAAGATTCCGAATAGCCGCCTCAGATTGTCGCCCAAACTGACCATTAAATGGAACAAGTGAACAATGCACTTTCTTAACCGACCATGAATTTTGATAATAAAATTCATGAATTCCAAATTGTAGACCGAATAAAACATGTTTAACAGTAACATGTTACACGAAAACAGCTGAGCTGCCAAAAAGAAAGTTGCTAAAAAATCACCCTATATGAGCTTACCAATTTAAATGTTAAAAACTAAACGTAGCTAAAAATAAATAAGTTATTAAAAGTAAATTGCTTGTTGTCAGATTACAGAATACAAATATGTATATTTTTACAGTGGCTCACAGCTTATTTTATGCAGTGCAGTTTTTTTAAAGCTCCATAAAAATAAAACTATGTAATAGGAACTTAAAAAAGAAATTGGGTTTCATTTGAAAGAAAAATTGTTATAGTCTAATAAAGGGTGTCCCAACTAGAATGCAATTTTTAAATTTGGCGCCATTCGAAGTGTCATTGTTTGACATTTAAACAATTGTTATTGTTTGCTAGTAGAAGGTACGAGGTTAGTAAAAATGGAGCGCTACACGAATGAACAACGCATTCTCATTGTGAAATTGTTTTACCAAAATGGTGAAAGTTTTGCGGCTACAGTTCGCAAATTGCGATCAATTAATTAATGGATAAATTTGCCGAAACTGGGTCTGTTAGTGATGTAAAGACAACAACGCGCCTTCGACCAAGTCGATCGACCGAAAATGTCGCAGCTGTACGTGATTATGTCGCTCAAACTCCATCCACCTCAATTCGACACCGAGCTCAGCAAATTGGTGTCTCCAAATCCACTATGCAGCGAATTTTGACGAAAGATTTGCATCTTCATGCACACAAAGTTCAATTGACTCAGGAACTGAAGCCAGCTGACCATGGACAGCGAAGAGAGTTCGTTAATTGGGTATTGGAGAGACAACATGAAAATGCTGATTTTACCGATAAAATCATCTTCAGTGACGAGGCCCATTTCCATCTTGATGGCTTCATCAACAGGCAGCATTGTCGCATTTGGGGTGAGGAAAATCCTCGAGTGATTCCCGAGAAGCAAATGCATCCTCAACGTGTCACTTTGGGCTGGAAAAATCGTTGGACCTTTTTTTATGAAAATGAGGCAGGTCAATGGTGTTCGGTATCGTGAGTTTTTTCTTGCCTAGAGTTGAAGAAATGAATGTGGAGGGCATGTGGTTTCAACAAGACGGCGCCACATGTCATACAGCCAGAGAAACAATTCAATTGCTGCATCAGTCATTTCCCGGTCGTGTTATTTCGCGTTTAGGAGACCAGAATTGGCCGCCTAGATCGTGCGATTAAACACCTTTAGATTTTTTTCTTTGGGGTTTTTTGAAGTCGATGGTTTACGCGAATAAGCCGACGACGACTCAAGCCTTAAAAGAGGAAATTGGACGCTGCATTAATGAAATACCGCAGCATTTATGCAAAAAGGTCATTGAAAATTTCATTAAAAGATCGCGTGTGTGCCATCTGCACGATATCTTGTTCCATACATAATCTCATTCTGTCTACTTTACGATTTTTTTTTTTAAATATCTGTGTTTTATTTAAAATTTAAAAATTGCGTTCCAGTTGGGACACCCTTTATTAAGTGTGTTGCTTGTGCATGATGAACTTTTTTTGTCTCTCCTGAAAATTGTAGTATTTTGAGTTGTGCCACTTTTGTAATTAGGGTGCGATATGTGTTGTTACGGAATTGTGTTTCAATTGTAAAAAGCTTTCATAAACCGTAATTTTTCATCGTTAGGTGGAAACCAATTAAGCCTTTTAAGACGTGTTAGACCATAACATATAGTTTTTACCATTAAAAAGATTTTTTTAATCCTTGCGTTTAATCCCAAAATGATGTTTTTATAACGTTCACCAAAGCTGTTGCCACAGCTATTTAAAAAAATATTTAGACACTTTACAATATATAGTAGATGGTCTATTATGAATGTCCTAATTATATGACACTTATTTCATATTTAGAGTTTGTCTTTTGTTAAATATTGTGAAGGTCTGTCTCTACAGAACTGAATATTTAAAAATAAAAAAATATAAACATTTTACCCATAACTTGGTAATAGAAAATAATATATAGAGGATTCAAAGTTAGACCTTTGCTAAAAATGATAAACGAAAACTTTAAAAAATTTCACGTATTTGAGAATGATATCTTGTTCCATACATAACCTCATTCTGTCTACTTTACGATCTAATAAAGTTTTACGATTTTTTTTTAAATATCTGTGTTTTATTTAAAATATAAAAATTGCGTTCTAGTTGGGACACCCTTTAAAAAAAAATTATTTGTTGCAAAATGTATTATAATACGGGTTTTGAAAACATGAAATTAAAACTGGCAATTACACGATTTAATATCTACAACAGATTTAGGGCAATTTGGCATAGATGTGACCAGCTTTTGGGTAATACTCGACGAAATATTTGACCACTCCGTCAGTAGCGATTTTTTAAATTATTTTTGTTAGAAATTTTGTGTTTCCTGATGCTTATTTCTAAAATTGAATTGGCGACTGTGGTGGCGGTGTCATCAAATATAGGCCGTTATATATTAGCCACGTTAGCACAATACCCGATTTGTGCTTGGGATCGTCGAAAATCTGATCTTATACCCAGGATCTCTGCGCTTTTTAACAAGTTGTAATTGAAGGTAATTAAACTTGTTCATGGTTGTTTCACCAAATGTTAAATTTCCAGTAGCAGCAGTTGACATACAGGCCCAAACCATGACACTGCCACCACCATGCTTTACTGTTGCCGTTAGGTTTTCTTTGTTGAGTTCTGTATTTAGTTTCCGCCAAACATACGACATGCTATCTAAACCGTATATGCTAAACATACATTTATCAGCGAAGATGACCGAATTCCAAATTGCAGATTACTTGCAAACATTTTCTTTGACGAAATTTAGCCTGCACATTCTGTTTTTCGGGTTTATAAACGGTTTGTTGCGTACAAATCGGCTATTAAAATCACGACGACGAACAGTTTCAAACAGTTTCAACGCAACTTTGTGTGCCCAGGTCAGCTTCAACTTCGGTGCCTTTTTGTCTTTGCTATGGAGCCGATTTTAATGGATGAAGCGCTCAGTGATTTTTTGGACTGTGGTAGTCATTTTGGAAATAGTTTAAAACCCATTCTCGTTGTTCTATCGTTGTACGCAGGCTCATTTGAACTATTTTAAATCGACACTTGACGTTACAAAATCGCAATCCCAATGCAACTGTAAATATTGATAAAAAAAAAAGTAGAAAAAAGAAAAACGAAAAACCAACTAACGCTGCATTGAGCTATCGGTACAGTAGACATTCACTGCATAAAATAAGCTGTGACGGTAAAAAACGAGCATTTTTTTATTTTAATATATTAAAATGTACCAACAGATTTTTGCAATAAATGTTTTTTGTTTGTTAGACTCTAACATTTTTTTCTTTTTAATGACACCGGTTTCTCTTTTAAGTTCCTGTTAGTTTTCTTTTTATCTGCTCTGCTCAATTGGCAGAAGTTTAGGACAATAAGGTGTGTCCTGTAAGCATTTACAGCTTAAAAAATTCCCATAATTTCTTTTGTTTCTGATTGAGAATAATTTTTTTTTCTGAGTGCTAGAATTTCTTCGAATATTCTTCCTTCTCATTCAGTTGGTTTGATTTTACTCCAGTGTCCCTTAATATTATTAAAGCTGATAGTCTACTTAGATTGTTATTATAAAATCTATTTTTCAGATGCTGCAATTGATTTTGATGACGAAGAGGGTCCATACCAGGGAAAATACTTGGGAAAAATAAATTCTTACCATCATCAGGTAAATTAAATATGAAATAAAAAAAAAACTAAAGAAACAAAATTATAAATTTATTTATACAACTTTCCTCTATGTTAAAGGTTTCTGGTGATATATATGCCGTAAATGAATTCACCTTCTTGGTGGTAGGCTTTAATTACGATGGAAATGGTGCTGATACGTTCTTTTGGGCGGGAGCTTCCAATCGACCGGGACCGCAAGGTTTCATCGTGCCTGATGAATATGGCAAGTAAGTAGTAGTAGTAAACTATTTGAAATTGACTTTTGCTGTATTTGTCAACTCAACGTTTGTATTTTATTTTAGAACAAATATTTTAGATCGTTATCACAATAAAGACTTTACCCTGTCACTGCCGGATCGCAAGAAAATAACCGAAATAAAATGGCTTTCAGTATATGACTTAAATAATCAGAATAATTTCGGTGATGTGTTCATACCTGAGGAATTTGAGCCACCACGACCACAAGGCGGTGGCACATTTTCGAAACGTAGCCATAATGTTAGTAGTACGGCAATTGAAATTTTAGATTCGAAAACTATACAAATTATAGACTTTACTTATGATGGCAAAGGAAAGAGAACATTTTTCTGGGCCGGCGTAGGAGCACAGCCTTCAAGCCGTGGTAGCAAAATACCAGATGAAAGTGGATAGTAAGTTATTTCACAATAAGCTGACAGGATCCTAAAGTAATCTGTTTAATTTTTCCGCAATTCTTCCAGCCTAGATCCCATACGTAAATATGATAAGGAGACCATAACTTTGGAATTGCCTGGCGATAAAACTGTCTTTGATATTGATTGGATTAGTATTTATGATTTGGCTGATAATGAAAATTATGGTCATGTTTTAATAGCAGATAACTTGAATGTGCCTCCATCGTTGGTGAAAATAACACCATATGAGTTTTCTCTGCCAAATTGCCGACAATTGCATAAAAATTTACAAGTATCCTGGGAAGTCTTTGGTCCGCAAATCACCCTACAACTTTCAGGCCAAGTTGAGAAGAATGATTACATGTCATTTGGTCTGTCAGGTTCAGATACTTCGTCACAAATGATTGGCGGTGATGCGGTGGTCGCCTATATGGATGATATTCGAGGCTATTCGGTGGATTATAATATAACATCATTGGCTCCCTGTGTCCAAGTGCTGGGACAAAACAAAGGCGTGTGTCGTGATGATGTAGTGGGCGGTTTAAATGATTTTCAATTGAATACCTATAGTCGTAAGGACGGTATAAATACGATAACCTTTAGGAGAACCTTAATATCATGTAAGTGCATTTTGAAAATATTTAATTAATGAAAATATTCAAAGGCTTCTATTTTTTAGCCGATCATGGTGACAAGGAAATCCGTTTAGACAAAAGCAATTACATTATATGGGCTTTAGGCCAATTGGATTCAAACTATGAACCTGCCTTCCATACATACTATCCCAAAAGTGATGTTTTAATTGATTTCAATACAACAGAGCCGGTCAATGATTGTTTTAGTTTTACGAAACGTACCGACGCACCCATACAGACCTGGGAGAAAGTAAAGATATTAGATCCGTAAGTAGTAGAGTTTTGTTTCTTTCTTATAAAGTAACAAATTTATATGTGAATTAATTTATGACAATTTTAAGAACTGTACGCACATTTAATTCCTATTTGGGTCCTTCTGGAGGTTTGAAAGGTTATCAGGGTATTACTGGTATGTTTTAGATTTGTTTTAGATTTTCTTTTTATAATGTTCATGATTTTTCTAGGTCATGTCTCCAGTGGTTTGGCGTGGTATATAAATGGCTATATGATACCAGAATTGTATTTGAAAAGAGGTCTTACTTATGCCTTTAGGGTAAGTTTTACAAAACTAATAACTTTATTGAAAAAAATTAACAATTTAACATTTTAAACAAGTATTTTAAAATATCAGTATATATGTATGTATGTATGTACAAAGCACAAAAAAGGAGTTAACTCCTGTTTGTCGATTAAATAAAGATCGATCGTCATCTAATTATTCGGCATGTTTTGATACCAACATACGATTTTTGGTAGTGGACCTTATAGTTAGCATGATTTAAGTATATATTATTTGCATTTGGCAAATATTTACTCTAAAAAGCGTAACCACATGTTTTGGCACAAATTTGTTTGGCGTTGTTTACTCTTACAAAAGTTTTGCAAGATCAAAAGCATCAAATTTTTTTTTTTTTTTTTTTTTTTTGCATTTAATTATTTATTGAATCTTCATATTTGAAATGACAATAAGTATTCAAATCTTAATACTAAAAAGAAAATAATAAGCCCAGCCAGTGCTAGACAAAAATTTTTATGATACTAAAAAAAATTTCACATCAACTGATCCAGTCATCTATTTTGCGCTTGAGTTAAAGCAAGGGTATCCCTCCTTCTCAACCGATTGTGGCCACTAAAGTTAAGGATGTCTCGTGCAAGGGGGTTTGGATGGTGTTCAAGTTTGCTGACATACTTTGACGCATATTTTGTAAATTCGACTTTTACTAATGGCACGCCTAGATCTTTGTGGATTCGAGAATTTTTAACATACCATGGTGCTGCAGTAATTATACGTAGAATTTTATTTTGACCCCTTTGAATTTTTTCAATGTTGGATGCTGAGGCAGTACCCCATAATTGAATTCCATAGCACCAGATTGGCTTTAGTATTGCATTGTACAACAAAAGTTTGCAATCCAATTTCAATGTAGAGTTTCTGCCGATTAGCCAATTAAGTTGCACTGCTTTTAATCTCATTTGAGTAAGTTTCGCTTCAATATGAGACTTCCAAGTTAAACGGCGGTCGAGGTGAATGCCGAGGTATTTGACTTCATTGTGTTGCGGGATAATTTGATTATTTATTCTGATGAACGAGCATGTATTTTTTCGCAATGTGAAAGTTATATGAATACATTTCTGTTCGTTAACCCTGATTTTCCAAAGCTCAAGCCAATTCTCTAGTTTATAAACATATTTCTGCAAATTCTGTGATGCAACTTGGTGGTCCTGATGGACGCTGATAAAGGCTGTATCGTCTGCAAAAGTTGACGTATGGATTTTAGGGTCTGACGGCATGTCGGAGGCATATATCAAATATAAAGTAGGACCCAGTATGCTACCCTGTGGCACACCTGATTCAATTGGCTGAGCGGTACTTAAAAAATCACCTTCTTTGATTTTAAATTTGCGACCGTATAAATAACTTTCCATGAGTTTATGGGTGTTAGCAGGCAGAGTTAATTTTATTTTGTGCATTAAACCGTCATGCCAAACTTTGTCGAACGCTTGCGACACATCAATGAAAAGGGCGGAGCAGTATTTTTTGTCTTCAAACGACCCTCTTATCACATTTACCAATCTGTGTGTTTGCTCGATGGTGCTGTGTTTAGCCCTGAAGCCGAATTGATGATTAGGAATACATTCAGTGTCATTCAGAATTGGAGTCAATTTAGTCATTAACAATTTTTCAAACAGTTTTGAAATTGTCGGCAGTAGACTAATTGGCCTATATGACTCCACTTTGGTATGGTCCTTCCCTGGCTTAGGAATCATAGTGATCATAGACACCTTCCAATCTGCAGGATAGTATTCTAGGCGTAAAATAGCGTTGAAGATAAAGAGGATAATTCTTCTTGCTACACGAGGTAACTCCACAAGCATTTTATTGTTGATTTTATCCATACCTGGAGCCTTTCTAAGGTTCAGAGTACCAATAGCGTTTTGGACATCACGAAAGTTTAGTCTTAGAGGTACAGGAGGCCTTATAACAAGTGGTGGCAAATCAGATTCGTTATTATTTGAGTTGTTTATAGTAAACACATTTCTCAAATGGTTAACAAATAAAGTCCCCTTCTCGGAATCATTTCTAGCCCAGTCACCAGTCGGATTTCGCAAAGGAGGTTTTCCTCTTACTGGTCTTTTTAAACCTCTTGCCGCCCTCCATAACGAGTAGTCAGATTGTGGGGTACTATCAAGACCTTCCAAGTAAGATCTAAGTGAGGCCGTTCTTTGGGTTTCTAAGAAATGTCTTAGTATATCTCTGCATTCCCGTAGCCTAGCTTTCAGTTCAGGAGACCTGTGAATTTGCCACTCTCTTCTCATTCTTCTTTTTTCTGATAGGAGATGTTCGAGTTCAGAGAAATAAGTTCTGTTTGTCCTATTTCTACATTCAACGTGATAAGTGGAAGCATGATGCACAGCTCGTCGAAGGTCCTCGGTAAAGTTGCCAATCGACTCATCAATATCGTCGGTAGTTCTCAACACAACATTTTCCGTGCAATGAGAACTTAAATACTTTTTGTATTTTATCCAACTTACTCGGGTCTTAGTCATGTTCATAAATGGAGAACCACACACTTGAGGGAAATGCATTGAAATGATAGTAGGAGAGTGATCTGAGGACAAGTCCAGTGAAGGATCCACTTGCATCCATTCTACAGGGATATTTTTCATTACCCCAAAGTCAATAACATCGGGAATCTTCCGTCGGTCCGTCTGCCAATAGGTGGGATGTCCACTTGAGAGTACATCTAAGCCCATTTTAGCAATGGTGTTGAAGAGTACGCGACCCTTTGGGGTTACCAGACGTGAACCCCAAAATGTGTGTTTGGCGTTAAAGTCACCAGCAACTAAAAATCTAGCTCCAAGGGATTTAAAGAAGTTATGGTATTGGTGTTCTTTTATTGAAAATCGAGGCGGAGAATAAATCGATGATAAAACAAATTTGTATTGACAGAATTCAATGCAAATGTTTGTTGCTTGGAGGTAATCCTCACTTATGTTATTCATTAGATAATGCTTTATTCTGTTCTTTATAAGAATTGCCGAACCTCCACAAGCTCTTCCGCGGGGGTCTTTAGTATCGTAGAACTCGTAGCCATTAATTTTGAAGTACCCTGTCGACGTCAAGTGAGTTTCAGCAATCATCATAACATCAATCTGCTTATCCATCAGGAAGTATTCCAGTTCATTTTTATGTTGGCGGAGGCCGTTCGCGTTCCAGAAACAAATTTTTAAATAAATCATTTCTTTAAAATGGCTTGCAAGATAGTGGATTGCATTTTCAGCATTTCCTGCATCATGGATGTCATGGTGGTCGTGAAAGTGTTCATAGTTTGGACAAGTGTCTGCAATGTTGCCTCTAGATTGTTGATATGCGGCTCAGAATATTGGGGTTTAGGTTCCTGCTCCAGACCTGGCATATTAGATTTAACGACGTTTGCGTAAGAAACTTGTCTAGAACTAGGCGCGTTTACATGACTAGTGGACCGTAATAATTGAGGGAAATTGTCACTCGATGCTAAATTTCGCTGTTGAGGGCGATTAGGCAATACTGACGTCTTGTTGGTTCTTATGCCTTTCAAATGAGTGTAAATTGGACAACCTCTATAATTTGCGGTATGATTACCTCCACAGTTACTGCATTTTTTGATTTTTGAGTCAGTTCTCGACTTATCGCATTGAGCAGTTGCATGTAGCTCCCCACACGCAACACAAACTGTCGGCAATTTACAATACGCCTTGGTGTGACCAAATTCTTGACAGTTGAGACACTGTACGGGTCCCTGACGCTTATGTGGTTCTTCCACGGTGATTCTACGATGCAGAAGGTACATCAGATTGTAGATGGGATGGGACTCATTTTTCTTTAAGACAACATCTCCAGGTTCCAATTCTACCCTGAACATGGGCTGAGGGATCTTTTCACGGTTTCTAATATTCACTACGCTCTTGATTTTGAACCCTTTGTCCATTAAACCGGTTTTTATCTCCGCGGGATCAACACATGGGTCTATACCCTTTAGAACGACTTGGAGTCCTTTTGCGCTTTTGAGCTGGTAGGTATAGAAATCCCTAGTCTCCCTTTCCAGCTGGTTGGACAATTTTCGAAAATCATCTTCCCTATTCACTTGTATCTTTGTCTCGCAGATATTTCCATGTTTCATTGAGGTTACGCTAAACATGTTTTCACCTATTACAGCAACAATTCCTTGTACCAATTTACTGGAAGTCGGCTCTCTCAGATAAATTGGTGGGGGCTTAAACGTCTTCTTCGGAAGTTCTGGCTCATCCGTCTGGAGGAGAGCAAACCTATTTTGATCATTACTCACGGTCTTAGGAGCTTTTGCATTTGATGACACTTGAGCAGACTTCGGGCTCCTCTGTCGCTTGAGAACGGTTATGTACTTATCCATACCTACTTGTTTTTTGGGTTTGACTGCACTATTTGATGAAGATGATGTTTTTTCATCTGTTGAAATCACAATATTGGGCGAACAGGAACGACGCCGTTCCACGGCTCTTGTAGTGAGAAAATTCTCCAAAGATTTTTTTATGGATTCTTCCTCAGAGATGCATCTAGTTTTTCTAGTCGAGCTAAGCTCTTTCTCAGAATTACATCTGAGAGGAACACTCATACAGTTTTTATACGATTTTTAATGTTTTTTTTTTTTTTTTTTTATATATTTTAACCTATTACGATTTTTTTTTCACTTTTTTGTTTAATTTCAACTTTTTACACTTTTTCACCTATTACGATTTTTTCACCGAAAATTCAGCCGCACTAAAAGTAACACGTCCGAACAGTTCGATGAGACGAACATCAAATAAATTAAAATTAAATATTTGTTGTGCTTTGGCCTAAACAAGCAAAGTTTTTTTTTAATAAATAAACGACTTCAAATACATGTTACGTAGTGGTTACGTCTTTTTCGGCAAATATTTGCCAAGTGTGACCGCACCTTTAGACTTATTTGCGTTTAATTTTGTTTGGATACCAACATTTATGCTCGTTTAAGTGATTTTCGGTAGTGGACCGGATTGGAGCTATATATGTAAATAAGAAATTTATAACTGTTGAAGCCCTATTTCGGGAAGATACGTTAACTGATTTCAACCAATTTCAATATTAATCGATAAGAACAAATGTACCAAATTTTATCGAAATATTTTTTTAAAATTTCGACCTGTAATTTGTGAACATGGTTTATGTGGACAGCCAACCGGCAAGACTCAGAAAGTGATTCTGATTCAATCAGCACAAACGCCAAAAAATCCTCACCACTATGGTGTTGTAGCATATAAATATTACATAATAGAGCTATATACAGTAAAGCCGACTTTTTATAAATTTTGGCATGAATATTAATAAATAGTACTGCCTATGATGATACAATGATTTAAGTATTAGATACTGAATATGAACGTTCATAAACAAATTTCCTAGCGTACAAAGTTTACCCATAACTATACTCATCAAAAGAGAGCATACCATTCATTCATTGGCCAAATCATTGCTGAAATACAAGCTAAAGTAGTAAATCTATGAAATGCAAGTAAAATGTAGTGCAGAAATATTTCTTAATTACAGGCTAGTGTTAAAAAGGAATAGAACTCTGGTGGATTGAAATTCCGTTTTGAGACATCATATTGCTAATGATAAGAACGATCTTAATTTTTTTTCTATTTACAGGTAAGAGGTGGCAATAATCCCCATTCAGCCGACAATTATCACCCGCTCGTCATAACTGACGAACCACGTGGTGGGTATGATCGTCTTAGCGATGCGAAACAAAGTGAAATTCGAGTTTTAGCTGGTGTCGAATTTACCCGGCGTGGACGACCAAAGCCCACAGCAGCCGGACCTTTATGTATATCGCGTTATCCTGCCGGCTATGATCGTCGTTTAGATGATAATTTTCCCAGTTTTAAAAAATTTAATCGTTCACTTGTCACTGAATGTCCCTATGAAGAACCGGCCATATTGGAAATTACACCGAACATAACATGGCCCGATATTGTGTATTACAATAGTTTTACACACGCCAATATGGGCTGGAAGATACACATTATTGACAGCTATACTAATGTTAGAAATCAGGGCAACAAAGTGTTGAGTGCTAATGGAAATTGTAACATTATAATGGGATGTGTATTAATAGTAACAATGATTTATTTTAGATTTTCAAAATGACTGATGTTCTTAAATACTTGTATTTTTGTTGGAGTAGTTATTTAAGCGAAAAGTATAGTTTTTTTTCATAATAATTTGCAGATTTTTATTTTCAAAATTGTTTAGTATTTTACGATACACAATTAAATTTCTGTTTTATTTTTAATCAAGATATTTTAAATTCAATAAATAAATACTTTTAATATTATTTTGCTTTTGTCTTTGTTTTGTTTATTAAATATGTATTATGTATGTATATTGTTTCATGCTTTTAATTTCCTTGTAAAAGAGTTCCAAGAGTAATTTATAATAAATATTGTATTGTAGTATTGAAATTATTTTTTAATTTTTTTTAATAAATATATAGATTTTTATAATAATAAATATTGGCATTTTAATTCATTAATTGTAGGTAGTATATCACTCATGCTAAATATTTACTCTAAAAAGCATAAACACTTTTTTAACGTTGTTTTTGTTTACTCTTACATGATCAAACAGCAAAAAGTTTTTGAAATAACTAAACGAATTCAAATATATATTTTCTTTAGTGGTTACATCTTTTTCGTTAAATATTTGTCATGTGTGACCGTACCACCTTATATAATCACCCCTATGGTGAATAAAAATTCCACGTAAAATTTGTTCACTTTTCACATTTTCCTATTTAAATTCAATGTTAAAAAAATAAAAGTGAACAAATTTCACGTGGAATTTTTACTCACGATAGGGGTGAATATATTCATATACATATGTATGTATACGTATGTATATGAAACTATATACATATGTAATATAAATATAAGTACATACGTATGCGTGTAAGTTTGTGTTTATAACATGGTGATAATTAGATAAATGAACCGAGTTCTATAATAATGAACTTTTTTAACTCTAAAATGTAACTAGTAACAACATTAGTTTTCTTTTAAACTTTTTTTTTTGAAAATTCAATTTTTTTAATTAAATAAATAATTTATTATCTAATAGTTAATTTTTAAATATGTTTATACAATTATTCGATTAATATCACTTTTTTATTACATATTTCACATGATTTTTCAATAATGTAGAGATTGTTTTTTTAAAACATTATTATTCACAGTATTTTAATTGGAAACTCTTTGAAGTTCAAGGTTCATGATCTTTAACAAAGTTCTCTAAACATTTTGGTATTTGATTGCGATACGGTATACGATACTTACTGATAATTGTGGCAGCTAAACATTTAAGATTAATATAATTCATAAGAGGTATTGTATTTGCCGAATTAAGTGCAATTAAATTATATGGACGTTCATCCGATTTGTTGGGCTGATCTAAATCGGCACCATGATCCAGTAGTATTGTTATGATCTTCAGTAAAGAGAGAGGGAGACAGAGGGAGATAGAAATATATAGTAAATATAATTCATTAAATTTGATGTTGTGGATTATTATATGTCTCAAAACATTTTACATTTAGGAAGAAATTAACAAAAAAATAATGTTCAATTACATAATTTATTTCTTTTATAAAATACGTTTTTTTCTTAGCATATAAAAAAACATATTTCAATTTTGTAAACTGGGAAAACTCTAACCTTTTTTAATTTATTTAAAACAATTTAATCTTTTTTAATTCCCTTCAACGCCCACTGGGGTGAAATAAAAGGTTTTGCTAAATTGACTTAACGCTAATGTTATAAGACATTGTTTTATTGGTATCACTGAAAAGAGAAAAACATCAGCATATGCCCCCTGATTCAGTGAACCGAATCCGAGTAAAATTTTACTTTTTAATACGAATTCATATATTTTGGTGTTCTTTAAATAGAATCCACTAGATTAAAAAGCCAGTTATAAACTACATTTATTATTATATCTCTTTCATCTGGCGTCATAAATGCCTAAAATTTTTCATTATTAAAATCAATCAATTTACAGAACAGAAGCAAAAGATTTGTTTATATATATTTTTTCTTATTATGAATATGAATTCACTATATTTATTTTTATATCTCTTTCGTCTGGCATCAATTCGTGGACTTTTTTGGGAGATCTTGTTTTGGTTCGGTCTTTATTAAAATATTATAGAAATTATCTTGTATTATATATTTTCGGATCTAATAATTTTTTTGTTGGGTTTTTTTCTCTCGGGTTTTTGGAAATCTAATTTTTTTGGTCACATACAGGTAATATTTCATTTCAAATAAAATCCGAACTATTACACTGCTATACAAAAAAAATAAAAAAATCTGCGGCAGGGATTTAGTTAATGGTTTTTGTTAATACTCATATTAGACCTTCGCGCTGCATGCTTATTTATTTTTGATTCACTCTGTTTATTGAGATAAACGGAACTAAGAAATAATATAAAATTTCAAACTACCCGGTATGAACCGGTACAAAAAACGTACTTGGGTTTACCCGAGTGTGAAATCGGTTACAACTCCAGTATCTCACAGTGATGACAGTTATGGACCGCAAATACGTACACTGATAAAAGACACTGAGTTTGTAGTCCATATGACACAGATTGAATCTGAAGCATGGTTAAGCTTTGTGTTGGTAGTAAAAAACTTTTTGGGGAATCACAAAGCGCCGGAATATCAAGAACTAGTTGCAAAAATGCTACAAAAATTTAACAGAGTAGGAGTCAACATGAGCATAAAATTGCATTTCTTACACAGCCATTTGGACCGATTCCCGCAGAACCTGGGTGATTACAGTGAGGAACAAGGAGAAAGGTTCCATCAGGATATCAGGATAATGAAAGAAAGATATCAAGGTCGATGAGACAGCCATATGATGGCTGACTATTGCTGGACCTTGAAAAGAGATTGTCCTGACAAAGTAAATAAGAGAAAATCCCAAAGAAAAAGTTTTTTATGATCTTCATTTACTTATTCTAGTTAAAGGTACCCCAAACTATTATTTTTGTGTATTTTTGTAAAAATAAACAATAAAAATAAATTTTAAATACATCTTTTGTCCCATTTATTGAAGCATTTTATGGAAAATGTTAGAAGCGTTTATCTCAAAAACTGCAGTCAAATTGACAATTCTGGTATTTTTCCCGTTATCAGCACACTCGTCTTATACAAAATCGACTTCAAGTATGCCTGCCGCAAAATGACTGTATAGCAGTGTTATCAACTACTGACATCGACTGGTCAAAATTAAGTCCACATATCTTCATTGTAAATGTGTTACGAAATATAACACTACTTTTAATTATAACCTTTAGTTTTTATTTCTTAATACTGACAATTTAGGAACTTTCTAATATTATAATGCACTATATTTAGATTTAATATGTTTTTAAAAATGAATAGATTTTTAATGAACTAGTTTCAAATTTGCATAGGTAGTAGCTATACATAAACGAGAAAAGGATCCAAGATTCTATTGATAAAATATTTGAGAAATAAATTCTAATTTAATTAAATTAATCAAGAACTGTTTGCTTTTCGACAGCAACATTCGACAGTACATCAAATCAAGAGATTAACTAATATGATTCGTATTCAACCGGTATTATAATTATGGACATAGAAGAAACATCTGATAGCATGTGCCCTATGGATTCATATATAAATAAAAAAATAAAAATTTTCCCTATCAGATGCCGGTGTATACCAGGGAGACGTTCTTTTGTATGTTAATCGGAAACAAATTACAGAAATAACGCTAAAGCAAAGGTGGGCAAACACATACTATGATGTTTATAATTGTGTTGGTTAAGCGACAGAGAGCTTTGTGTTTTAAGAGAGAAAATCATAAACATTTAAAAAATTGTGTAGCGAACCCTTGCTTGTACAAGTGCAAACCAGACACTGATTTAAGTTTGATCTCTGAGATCGCAACAAAACAAGAAACAAATACTCATTTTAGTAAAACATACAAGTAAGCTTAAAGTGTACGTATGCCAACGTAGCCTAAGAAGACTTTTGTGGCCAAGGACATGTGCTGGGAAATTTCAATTTCGCTGATGACTGCGCTGAAGTCGAACTCTCAAATGTTGTAATTAAAAACTTAAGAAAAGTTTACAGTAAGTTATTAAATACTGTAATAAAAAATAAATTAAATTAAATACAGATAAAATCAAGTTATTTTTTCCCCTTTCAATAAGTATCCAAAACGTGCTCCATCTATACCACTACGTAGCCATTGTAATACCATTCAGTGATACTGTCAAATATCTAGTGATTATACTAGATCAGGAGTGCCCAAGCTCTATACTCTTGGTGCTCTTTTGTATTTGTAAAAACTCTTAGCTATAGGCTGTGTGTTTTGTATACTCATTACAGCACTCAGCATTAGCAATATGATATACACAAACAACTTTGCCTTATTTTTTTTTTTTGTCGTACTTCACTCTATACACGCAAGCGCAAAGCAACAACACTTTCGTATGCTCTACTGGTAAACATTGGTGACTGCGATCGTCAATGTAGATTTTGTTTTTGTTTAACGTATGATACCGTTTAAAAAGGTGTGTTGTTTCTTTGTATGTATTGGCTTTTACAACAAAAAATACTGAATAAAAATTAACAAAATGTTGCAGAGCTCTCTATCTCCTACTTAACAAGCGGTCGCAGCTCAATTTTAAAAACAAAATATATAAATGTCTATCATATTTGTATTCGACTAATTTTGCATTTGAGGTAAAGTAGGCAAAACATGCATCAATAAGATTAAGTGATACCAAATAAGGTTCTAAAAATTATCTACAAATTACCACGCACACTCTACTATAACAGAAACCTTTGTAAACTAAGGTTTTTGTTCCTTCAATTTAAATTTTAATATTAAGTATTCTGTACAAAGATTTTTATGCTGAATTATCTTATGTTAACAAGATAATAACTAATGAAATTGATTTTAAATTTTATGGTAAAAATAAATAATTAATAATAAATGATCCTACTAGATTTCATAATATTCCAAGAACAATCAAATAATATTTAATAGTTTACCTCATTGCTAAAATTATAAGGCTGAGCCGCTATATGCAATGGTGTTGACTTGACTTCATTTTTTGCATTCACATTTATGCCGCATTCCAATAACAATTTAATGACATCAGCATTTGGGAATATGACCTTTAAAAAAATAAAAACAACAAACATATATCACATATATCCTTTCTCAATTCTCAAGCTCTCATTAAAATTACATTTAAATTTTCATCATTCAGTAAACCGCTCTTAATCACATTCAAACGTGAAACACACACATGCAACAGTGAATCATTAGTACACGCACTGGTAATATTCGCCTGTATCAATTTACGCACCGACAAGTATACAATACGTGTTTCATCCGGTCTCCATGCTGTGGCAATAAGTAAATAAATTGTATGAGCTATACACTTAAAAATACTATCGAAATTCTCTTGTTGCCTCCTGGATATGGGACGTATTTGTAGGAGAGCATGACAATTCGCAACCGTATTGGTGAGTAATTCAAAAACAGTCAAAACATCCTTAAAATGTGGTAGAGTTTCATTGCCAAAATTACTCTGATTTAAGTCCGTATTACGTTCATGCAACTCTAACATTAGTCGGACAAGGGCCTGTGCCGCAAAACACGTATCAAAAAAGAGCAGCGTATTGTGTTGGACCCTAACTTCGAGTAACAATGTCCAGAGTTGTATGCAACGTTGCAACTGCAGGGAATCGGCATAGGAAGCACCACGAAATGTTAGGCGAAACAGTGTGTCCTTGTGGGTAATGCCAAGTATTCGTTCACATATTAAGAGACTTTGTATGCGCATTTCATCCATATCTGTGGCCATCTCATCTAGTGCTTCTAACGTGGTAAATTCACTTGTAAAGCAATACGCTTCACGTAAAGGAACTTTAGGAAGTTTTTCTATATGATATAAGCCTAGTTTAGTTTATTTTTGTTTTACACAATTACTACAATTTTTTTTTACCAATATATGGATTTTGAGATGCCCTTAAATGATGTGCCAAACGCCAGTGTAAAACAGCCAATCTACTTTCATTGCGTTCATCCAGAAATGTAGAACCTAAAATATAAAATTTTTAAAAATGTTATAACAAACATATACTAGCAGCAAATAAAGAAATATCATCAAACCTATTAGTTCATGAGCTTCCGCCAATCTTTCAATAGAATACTCCAAATTATTTCTTAAGTAATCGAAAATCGGGTGAGCACCCTTTAGGCAAGCTGTACGTAATGCATCATCGCCATGACGACTAATAGCATATGGATTGGCTCCATGTTCTAATAACAATTTGGTTGTTTCCAGTCTTTAAACAAATATAGATGTAATAAATAAGTCCTAAATATTGATATACATATTTTTATTTATTTTTATAAATTACTCTTACTTACCTGTGTTCTTGTATGGCATAGTGTAATGCAGTTTTACCTTGTGTGTCAACAGCATTAATATCGCATCCTTTGCGTATTAGAAATAGACACAGTTCGGGAGATTGTACAGAATTTATTAAACAAGTACCACCATTCATATTGGGCTTCTTGATATCGGCACCATTTTCAGCAAGAAATTTCACTGAAAAAGTTGTGGTTTATTGTAATGGATGAAATATCAACATCTATTCAATTTAAGTTACCCATTTCAATATGTGTCATATAACAAGCGCTTCGTACAGGTGTAGATCCCGTATCCGAGGTGGCATTTATGTCACTGCCAACACGTAATAGATACTTGACCATGGGTAAATTATTCGATACCGCTGCACACCACAGCGGTGTAACTAAATGGTATGAACGATCTTCGGGCGCTTCAAATAAACCTTTCTGTTCTATATCAGCTTCACATATTGTTACTAAATATTCGGCTATAGGTACACAACCTCTACTGCAGGCAATAAAGAGTGGTGGTGAACCTCCTCGCATGCGTCGCACGATTTCACGACGTGTTTCTCGGCTATAACTGAAATATAAAAACTAATATTAAAGAAATGAATACGTTTGTATGAACATATATTAGACTGACTCACAGAGAAAAGTAGTACCCATGGTGAAATTAAATACCAGGTGACCGCATTGCTACAACAATTACAACAAGGCAAGAACAACAGGCATTTTTCTATATGAAAAACTTTCGTCACTGTCAAAAAGTTTTTTTTTTATATAACTTTTTGGCATTTTCAAATTCACCATGAATAATCAGCTGGCGCTACGCTATCACCTAGTATTTAATTTCACCATGGTAGTACCCAAGGTGAATTTAAATACTAGGTGATAGCGTAGCGCCAGCTGATTATTCATGGTGAATTTGAAAATGCCAAAAAGTTATATAAAAAAAAAAACTTTTTGACAGTGACGAAAGTTTTTCATATAAAAAAAATGCCTGTTGTTCTTGCCTTGTTGTAATTGTTGTAGCAATGCGGTCACCTGGTATTTAATTTCACCATGGTAGTACCCTTGTTATTTTGGTTTGTACTATGAAGTTTCTCAAAAATAATGTCGGTCTACTGTTTCGTGTGCTAAATCCTTTTTTTTAACAGATATTTAAATATTTGATTTCACAAATGTTTTTTTTTTTTATATTTTTACAATATACATACATATGTAACGCATGTTATTGACAATTTAAATTTTTCAAAATTTTCATATTTTATGTCATGGTGAAATTAAATACTAGGTGACAGCATTGCTACAACAATTACAACAAGGCAAGAACAACAGGCATTTTTCTATATGTAAAAACCTTCGTCAATGTCAAAAAGTTTTTTTTTATATAACTTTTTGACATTTTCAATTTCACCATGAATAATCAGCTGGCGCTACGCTGTCACCTTGTATTTAAATTCACCTTGTTTTATGTTTTGTCTTGGCATTAAATGCAAATATTTTCCAAATATTTTTTTTAAACCAGTCTATCATTATTTAGAGGTGCGTAAGAAGCACATTTTTTATTTTTAAACTTAACATACCTATCTAAATTTTTTAAAAGAACAAATCATTCTTAAAATTCGAAAGTAGACAATCTTGACGAAAAATTTCAGATTTTTTAAATTCAACAAACAAATTTTGAAATATTTCGAATTGAGAAATTTCTTAATTTGTTAACGAATTTTGATGAATAAACTTAAAAAATCGAATGTTCTAAAAATACATTATGGTTAAAATTGTACAACAAATTTTTATATAGTTTCTATGTACCTACTTTGAACTTACACTAATATACAAGACATACGTATCCTAATATGTATATTCTTTATAATCACTTATATATCGTTAGCCCGTCCAAAATACTAACAAAAAAATTTTTCCAACAAACAATTTTCTGGTTTCATAATTTTCATTTAATGTAAATTTAATAATAACAAGAGTGCTATATTCGGCTGTGCCGAATCTTAAATACCCTCCACCTAAACGTAATAAGAAATACAAAAACTACACTGGTTATAGGACTAGAATATCCTTATTCTGTGTTTTCTATTCAGTCTTAGTACAAATTTTATTAGTATTTGTATATTGTTTGAAAGACAATTTTACGACCAACATAACTTATGTTAAATAATTTGAAATTTTGTTTAATTTTCACCATTTTTAATTGATTTAATTACCAATTCTTACCATAATTTACAGAGTTTGGCTGATGTTCATAATAATCTTGAGTGTAACTTAACAAACAGAGTATAAAATATATACCCTTCTCACGATGGTGAAGGGTATAAAAAGGGGTACAATTCGGTTTTAGTGATTTTGCTCAAAAAAAAAAAAAAAAAAAAAAAAAAAAAAAAACAAAATCAAATAGGGCTTTTAGAGGAGATACCAGCAAAAAAAAATTTGTTGGCGGTCACGCCTATTTTCAAGGGGGCGGGCCCTTAAAGTTGAAAATATATAGGTCTATATCTCGGGAACTACTGGGTGTCTGATAATTTGTAATACATTAAATAAAAGGTATTAAAAATACCTTTCCAATATCATGATTATAAAATATAGACCGAATATGGGTTAAATCCGAAAAGAATATTTTTTGACCCGAATTTATTTGTTTTTTGGAAATGGTTCTATATGGCAGGTATGACAAATTTTGGGCCGATCTTCTTAAATTTTGGAACAGTTATTTTGATGCATATGAGGATATTTCACGTCGAATTTGAACATAATAACGGTATATTTAAGATATATATTAGTATTAACTTGGATTTCGGTAGTGGGGGATATAGTCAAATATGGACCGATATTCTCAAAATCCAGCAGTTTGATTTAGGCATGCATGCAAATGATCCGTACAAAATTTTGGATTGGTACCCTTATTTATAAGAGATTTATTAAAGTGATTTTCGGAAGAGGGCTTTATATGGGGCATACAGTTAAAAATAGACCGAAATTCACAAAATTTTGTGGGATGATTTTTGTATATATGTAAATAATCTGTGCAAAGTTTTGAGTCCGTACCGATATTTATACAATATATATAGGGGGAAATGTCTTTTTCAGATGTTGTCCTTGTATGGGAGCTATGACCAGTTCTGGGCCGACCACCATAAAATTTAGTGCAACAATTTATTTGCCTATAAAGATTATTTATGTGAAATTTTAGCGGTTTACCATTATTTATAGCTGTTTTATACGTATTTAAGTGAATTTTGGAAGTGGACTTTATATGGGGTATATGGTCAAACATGGACCGAACTAAAAAATTTTGTCTTGATATTCCAATTTTATAGACATTTATTTATCACTAAGCCATATTTCGGGTATATATATATTTGTATGGGAGCTATGAGAAATCATAATTTTCCGCACACTTTCTTCTTTTATCATACAAACAACGTATACAAAATTTCATGGTATTATCTGCAATATATTTCAAAATATTGCAATGAAATGGACAAAAAATATCAAATTTTTATGGAGGTTGTCTCACATATTGGTCAATAACTCTGGTTGGCCTAAACCAATTTTGCTGATTTTAAATAGCAAACTTCTCGAAAGCATGTCTGACAGAATTATTGAAGATTTGGATCCCAAAGATATCTGGGCACTTCAGAAAATTGATTTCAACATCCAGGCAGACAGACACACGGACATGGCGTAATCGACTCCGCTATATATAAGGATCCAGAATATATATACTTTATAGGGTCGGAAAATTATATTGTGGAAATTACACACGGAATGACAAACTTATATATACCCTTCTCATGAAGGTGAAGGGTATAAAAATTTATCTATGTACCCTCGGTTTACGCGGTACTTTATTTGCGCGGATTCGATATAACGCGATTTAATAATAGTGACCGTTTTTCTGTAAAACGCGCTTTTTTACGCGTTTTTAGTATAACACGGTTTAAAAATAGTGGAAACCCTCAAATTGCGCGCATTTCACCATTATTTAAAACATTATCAGCTGTTTCCAACAAAAGAACAGGTTAAATTTAATTTGCAGTGGAAAGAATCTTTTAGAGCTAGTTTCTGGGATAAAGATAATCTACATTTTTCGCTTAAACCTAGATTAAACTAAAAATTGTGTTTCTCAGTTATTATTTATTTGATATATAATCTAGGTTTAACTGAGCATCATTGGAGAGTTAAACCTAGATATAAAATGTCAAAATACAAAATAAAATGAAAAATAAAATAAACAATTCAACAATTGAAAAGAAATTTACGACATTTTAACAAAAATTAAAAAAAAATGGATTATTCTAGTGATGATGAGGATTTAAGTGATTCAAACACATATAATAACTTAAATATGTCAATTGTTAGAAAGATATGAACAATAAGGACACGTCCAAATCATTTATGCATTTATACCGACGCCGAATTCTTTCAAATATTTCGCTTAACAAAACAATCCGCATATAATGTTTTAGAACTAATTGGACCACATATTAAATCCATTTTTTTTTTATTTTTTTTTTTAAGTTAAAGTTTTCAAATACTGTTATTGTCGCGGTTGCTTTTTTGCGAACATTTAAGATATTGCCATATTTATATAAAAAATTAGGAGGAATGGCATATGTATTTTGACTGAACAGTACGGCAATGCTAACAAAATTGACAGGAGGTAATCCACTCCTGAGAAACACAATCAGTAGTTAAATCCCGGCAAAATATATTTGAGGTTTAATATAACAGTGTGTTAAGCTGGGTTTAACTGACAAGTAAAAAACTAGCTCTTAAACAAATAATTGTCATTTTAAATCCGGTTAAAGTAATAGACAAAGTTCTTTGTCGCAGTGATATGAATCTCTGCTGAAGTTGCCCTTTTATTTATGTTTAAAGAGATATCAAAAAAATGATCTGGTGATCTCTCCTTAAAAGAAACCAAAACAGAAGGATGATTTTAACACTTGCGTATTTAAGCGTATTTAAGTGTAGTTTTAGTTAATTTTCATAAAAACTTAAGTTGCATTTAAATACAGATTCATTTTTTCAGTCATACTTAATTGCTGTTATGATTTTGTGATAAAAATATGGTAGCACTTTGAAATGTCAACAAAGTTATCGATATATTTCAGAAAACAGCTGATTTTTTTTAATAAAATTTGCCAACAATTTTGTGTTTCGGTTTTTGTGTTTACTTGTTGTATTGTTTTGTGTGTTTTATTGTTTTGTGTGTTTTATATATTAAATTCGTGGCATAAATATGGATAAAAGAAATCCCAACTTTTGACTTCTTGTTGGACGCTGTTAAAAAATACAGCAGCATGATTGAAAAGAAAAAAAAAAAACAAAAACAAATGTCAAAACCATATGTTCAATGTCTACAACTTAAGTTGCACTTAAATGAACATCTTTGGCCATTTAAGTAGCATTTAAGTTTTCAGTGAAAAACAAAATTTTGTACTTAAATGCACTTTAAAAATAAATGGCACTTAAATACGCACTGTTTTATTGGGCCTAAAGGTAATAAAAAATAATTTATTTGCTGTGGTTTTGTGTAAAATATTCAGCCTTATTATGAGTGTCGTTTTCTGTTTACGACAACGACTCTTTCGTAATAGATTAAAAATAAAATTAAATTTGTTTCTTTAATCTATTACGAAACAGTCGTTGTCGTAAAAAGAAAATGACACTCATAATAAGGCTGATTACTTATTTCAGAATTGCCACCAGAAAAATAAAATTTAAATCCTAAAAGGTTTTGTCATTGCAAGACAAAATAAATATCTTGGATCGTTTGCAGAAGGGAGAAAAGACAGCATCTGTAGCAAAATCCCTGAATTTGAATGAAGCAACAGTAAGAACAATCCAAAAAAAATGATAAAAAAATTCGAACAAGTGTTTGTTCTGGATCTTCTGATACTGCAAAACGTGTATCCTATATCCGAGATGGTTTAATAGAAAAAATGGAGAAATTATTAATTATTTGGATTGAACATGCTATTGATAAACACATTCCTCTTTCTACTAAATTATCATTGTTATGATTGTTTGGAACAACCAGATAACTCAACTTGTAAAAGTGAATTTTTAGCTAGTAATGGGTGGTTCGAAAAATTCAAAAAAGAGCTGGTTTACGTAGTCTTCTTATACAGGGAGAATCCTCATCCTCAGACAAAACTGCTGCAGAAGAGTTTCCTAATAAATTACTCCAATTAATAACAGATGGCGGTTATCATCCCCACCAAGTGTTTAATGTTGACGAGACTGGGTTGATTTGGAAAACGATACCAAAACGCTCTTTTGTTTTGATACGTAGTCTTCTTATACAGGGAGAATCCTCATCCTCAGACAAAACTGCTGCAGAAGAGTTTCCTAATAAATTACTCCAATTAATAACAGATGGCGGTTATCATCCCCACCAAGTGTTTAATGTTGACGAGACTGGGTTGATTTGGAAAACGATACCAAAACGCTCTTTTGTTTTGGATACAAATTCTACCGCCGCCGGTCACAAACAGTCTAAAGAAAGACTAACACTTTTGATGTGTTCTAATGCGACAGGAGATTTTGTAATAAAACCTTTGTTTTTAAATAAGTTCATGAACCCAAGATGCATGAAACATGTTAATAAGTCCAAGCTTCACGTATATTGGAGGGCAAATAAAAAGGCGTGGGTGACTTCTAAAATGTTTGAGGACTGGTTCCATAATATTATATCTACTGAAAAGTACAAATAAAATAAATTTAATTTAAATTACCTATATCTATTATACTAATAAGCATTTTTTAACACTGATTTTCGGCCCCAAATTTAAATTTTGTATATAGCTAGTGTTTCAATTTGCGCGGTTTATTATATTTCTGGTCCCAAAACAGAATTTTGTATTGATAAATAATCTTTATTTACGCAGTTTTGAATTGCGCGGTTTTTATTCGGTCCCAACGTACCGCGTAAATCGAGGGATACCTGTATATTTATTTGCAAACATCGCCTGTGTCTAATTCTCAACCGACTAAATACACAGAAAAAAAAGAAAACGGCTAAATACAAATAAAAAACTTATCAAAACAAAAACTAAAAAAAAAAATATTATTTAAAGCACTGAATGTTTGTAAACAATTTTGTGCAAAATAAATAAAATTCTATGTAGGTATGTATGTATAATGGATAAAGCAACAATTTCGTGCATAGTAGCAATTCAATAACTAGAATTGAAACAAGTTCAATGACTTTAAGACAGGTAATAAAAAAGGCGGTAGCTTAAGGAAATAAAATAAAAAAATTTGTATTTTTCCACTATTAATCATTAAAGTAAATTTAAAATTAATTGTTAAAACGTATAGAACAATAAATATAATGAACTTACCTTTCTAGTTCTTCTCTTAATCTTTTAGATATTGTGGAATTTTCTAAACATTTGCGAATTTCCTCGTGCAAATCATAACTTAGTTTGGCAATTTTCAACTGAATCGAAGGCACGGGACAACGGTTGCTGGCGTATTTACCACCCACTTCAGTTTCAGACTTGACCACAGCCGCAAAACTCATTAGCGGTGAAGGATTAGCCATTTTTTCAATATATTTTAATTATTACGTATTATGAAATCGTTGCAAGTTTTCTTATGTATTGTTGAATAATGCGCGTACTTTTATGCAAATAGCATTCGAACCACAGACTACAATTCGAACCGACCAGCCACTAACTACTAAGAGGTTTATATTTTGACATTAATTAATGGGTACTCTTTAAAATTAACTTCCTCCAACACCATCTCCTGTTAATGGTAGCTAGTAGTGTTATATACATACATATGTACATATATTTTTTTGCGATGTTATAATACGGCCAAATGAGGAGTAGTGTTGTAATTTGTGTGTTTCTTTTTGTTTTTCTCTTTTCTTACTTTTGTGGCTTTTTTATTAAACTGTCTGTTTGCTGCACTATATTTTTTCTTTTCCACTTAAAAAAGTGAAAGTATTTGTTATTTTCTACGAATGTATGTAAATCAATAATTGTTATATTAATATTTATATATTTTCATCTTTCTTTGTGTCTTTCAAAAATTTTATAATAATTACTGCTATTAATAATTGGCCAATCGTACAATATTTGAAATTAAAAATTGTCCAAATTTCCTCATTTTCTTTTCTTTCATAGTTTTTTGGTGAAAATTCACAATCTTGATAGACAAAGACTTTATTAAATATTAATAACGATTTATTGCTTTCACGTTATAAATTTATTTCACTCAACTATTCCAAATAGTAATAATTTTTAATTAAAACTGCAAAAACTGCAAAAATTTATTTACATCCCCCACCTATAGAAATAAAAAAGCTGTGAATTTATAATTTCTTTTTGACATTAGTTGGAGAGTGCTGCCAATAGAGATAGTAGCTTTGAAAATCATATGGCTATCTAATAAACAGTATTGCCAAGTATTTAATTTAAAAATTTAGCGCTTGAAGGAGCTTTTTGGTTAAATAAATTGATATCACGTATATTTATAACAATTAAGCTGAAGTTACAGGAATTTGTGAAAGCAGCTGCCCGATTTATTTTGTTCCTATGAAGGAGTAAAGTTTTATTGTATAAATTGGTTTATTTTTTATAGCTTCTATAAGTTTTTCCTCCTTTGCAATTGTTAAAAAAATAAACACAACAGAGATTATAGTCAGTAAATAAAAGTAATCGATAACTAGAATGCAAATTTTGTTCATGAAAAATTGTTGTTAAAATTTAATTATGATGTATTTAATTCTTCAAAGTAATTGTAAACTTCGTCGTTATCAATGTTTGTATTTCCCTAAGAAAACTAAATAATGGAAATTACAGGCAAAATAATATAAAATAATTATTTCAGACTAACAATGCGAAATGAAACTTAATTTAATACTATAAAAGTGTTTATATTTTTTAGTACAAATTACATACATACACTTGCTAGAAAAACTATTTGTACACTTTGAAACAAAAAGTTTACACCCTAATAAAATAACAAGTAAAGGCTTCATTAGTCTTTATACTATGTTTCCACGACGACTTGAATCACCTACTTCGCTCTCTGAATCATGTTTATGAATCATGCTGTTTACATGACCAAAAAACTTGATTCGATTTGACAGTTGTCTTTAATAAACAAACAGAATAAAAAAACAGAATTTACAATTTGTGGAAAACAATTTTTTTTTAATGGACAAAAAAAAAGTGAATGGAAATTAGTTAGCTTATTTGAAAAAAACATACATTCGTACGTATTTACTTTCTTTACTTCCAGCAACAAGAAAATAATTTGCTTTGTTTACAATAATATTAAATTTTTACAGCTAGTGCAGATAAACTTGCGATAAAAATTAGAGAAGAGTGCAATTTTTCGTGCTTCGCAAGTTGATTCAATATAAATCTACTTGATTCGCTCTTACAATTTTGTATGGTGAAGTAAGTTGTTTCACTAATGATTGGGGTGTGAAGCATGAATAGAGAGCGAAGCATGTACCGTGGAAGCGTTGCTGTTTTGTTCCGTGTCGTTCTGTTGTTAAATTTTTGTAGTTAGTTTTTCCGTATATACGTATCAGCTGTTTTAGGTAAACAGACAACACACCGCGAAAATAAATCAAAAAATACAAATCAAAGTTTTTTTTATTGTACAATATGCCATTACTTTTGACTAAAGTAATGAGTTTTTCGTCATCCATGGTTTATTTTTTATATTTTTATAACTTTTATACAAAAACTTAATTAAATTCAAAGAAATTAAAAATTTTTGTAATAAACTAAAAATTTTTTTGCTGTGCAGATGTCAGCTGTTTTGTGTTGTCACTTACAATTACTTAGCAAATTTTTGTTTTCAACAGGTTCGTCCGCAACGGCACGGAAAGTAACAAAACAACTAACGACTTCTACACATTTTCTATTTAACAGAATCAAGTCAGCTGATTCGGAACGGAACAGAAAGTAGAGACTAATTCTGCCTTAAGAGTGTTATATTCGGCTGTGCCGAATCTTAAATACTCTCCACCTAAACGTAATAAGAAATACAAAAACTACACTGGTTATAGGACTAGAATATCCTTATTCTGTGTTTTCTATTCAGTCTTAGTACAAATTTTATTAGTATTTGTATATTGTTTGAAAGACAATTTTACGACCAACATAATTTATGTTAAATATTTTGATATTTTGTCTAATTTTCACCACTTTTAATTGATTTAATTACCAATTCTTTAGTGAATATAATTTTCAGTTTTATTAAAAATAATTTATTACAGAATTTAAAACACGTTTCCAGAACGTGTTTGCCTTTCTCACAATTCTCTAGAATTAACTTAAAAAAGGAAAATGGTCGATCAGTAACGAATAGAGTGAAGTTAGCCGCATTACCATCAACTGATATCACAGTTGCCAGATCAAAAACCATTACAATCTCGGCCGACCTGATCATACAATCGACCTCGATTGTGGCCACTGAGTACCTCACTCCATTCCTTCCTCATCGAGAAATTCATAATCCACACATTCATACTCTAAACACTCATCCCTACAGTCATCAGTGTTGCCTTTAAAGCTCAACGCATCTTCATCAACAACCACATTGGGTTCCAACCATTTCCTTAAGCGAGTCGAATCAATTATACCCCTATAGGGCATTTGAGTCACCTGGCAATTATCCACATCGGTTATCTCATAACGATCGTTGCCCACATACTTCTGAACGATATACGGCCCCTTGTATCTTGGAATAAACTTTTTGTTGACACCAGCGGTAATATCAACATTCTTCATGACAACTAGGTCACCTACCTCGAATGCTTCGGAAGCCTTATGATTCCTATTGAAGTACCCCTGATTATACTCCTGAGACCTCTGAATCGCCCTTGACGCTGACCCCCTTACCGTATCTAAGTCCACCCTTTCCCTATTAAACTTTTCCTGCAAATGTTCAGTTAACTCATCCAAAATCTCACCCCGTTGCTCGATTCCAAACAACATCACACTTGGAGTCTGTCCAGTCGCACTATGCACAGTATTATTGATAGAGAATTCCACCTGTCCCAATTTCCTAACCCAGTCGGCATGATCAATGGGCTCAGTCAACTTAGCCAACATTGCCTTCAAAACCCGGTTCACACGTTCCACCTCGCCATTCGATTGTGGAGAAGCTACGGACACCTTTACGTGAGTAATGTTACGCTCCGACACAAAATTCGCGAACTCATTGGATGTAAAACACGACCCCCGATCACTAATAATGCGCCTCGGTCTACTATAATTCTCAAAGTATTTCACTAAGGCACAACATGCCTCCTTTGTCCCCGGGGCATTCACAGCATACAACTTAACGAATTTGGTAAAGAAGTCTACCACTACCAATATGTGCTTCCGCTTAGAACTTATCGCAGGCAAAGGACCAAAGTGATCAATGTGCAGTGTGTCGAAAGGGATTGGATTCTTCTCAATGTTGTACAAATTCCTCTTATTCTTACGACTCGGCGCAGAATACAATTTCGAGTACAACGGTCAAGCTTCTCCCTCATACCTGAATTTGATTGAGACACTTCCCTATGCCGATGTGGCCATACTTCTCATGGGTAAGTCTCATAATATTATCCTCCATGTCCCTAGGAACATACAACTGGCTCTGACCCTGTGCACCCTGACGAAACACTAACCCGTTATCCAAAAAGAAAAAAAAAATAACCTTCTAATTCCCCATCTTCTAATTGGTTACGGATTACCTGAATGTTCTTGTCCCTGCTCTGAGCTATCTGAATATTCAAGTCAACATCCGTATCGTTCATTATCACTGCAACAGGAGCACGGCTCAATGCATCTACATGACCCATCATCTCACCCTTACGGTGCCGTATTTCATAATCGTAGTTTTCCAGCTCCAGTGCCGACCTTGCAATACAAGGATTTATGACCTTCTTCCCTAAAGTTAGTGCCAATGAATTGCAATCGGTAACAATCGTAAACTTAATACCCTCTAAAAACATCCTAAACCTTCTCAACGCATATACAATTGCCAAAGTCTCCAGTTCGAAACTGTGGTATCTCGATTCCGGCTCAGAAGTAGACGTCGAATAATATGCAACTGGATGAAATTTACCATCGTTCTGCCTCTGCAAAAGTACAGAACCGAAACCCCTCGAACTAGCATCTGTATGCAATTCAGTTTCACGAAATGGACTATACACCGACAACAGGGGCGCACTTATCAACTTATCCCTCAAAATACAGAATGCCTCAGTACATGAATTCGTCCATTCAAATACACTGTCCTTCTTGGTAAGGTCAGTAAGAGGCCTGGCAATTCTCGAAAAATTTGGAACAAACCGTCGACTGACACGCCAGGAAATCGTGGAAATTCTTACCAGGGAAGGAGTAGTTTTTCCACCATCGGCCACCATTGCCCAATTGCGAACGATACATAATGAATTGTCTACTGAGACGCCGACTACAACAAGTGCCATTGATGTTACTCTGCCGGGGACAAGTGTTGCAGTTCAAACACCGCTGTACCTCTTTAGCATTTGTAGGAGCCGGATAATCCCGAATTGTCCTTATATGGTCGCCATTCGGCCGAATACCCATTTCATTCACACAGTATCCCAAATAATCAAGTTCGCAATAACCAAATTTGCACTTCCCGAGATTCAACTTCAAGCCATATTTCCTCAACAAAAGTAAAACTCTACGTACATGTTCCTCTTCGGACAGTTTTGACGATAATGTCCCACTTCACCGCAAACGAAGCATGAATTTGGTGGTCGAATAGGCTTGGGACATTTACTTTGGTAATGGCCAAACTGCGAGCAGTTATAACATCGTATGATGTCTTCAGTCGGCTTATTTGTACTGTTTTGGAAGGCAGAAACAGTCTTCTTCTTTGAATTTAGCTTCGAAGCATTGCCTGCCTTCTGTAGCGTCTCAGTAGTATGCTAACGCCGCTGCTTAAAACGATCTAAATGGCCAATCAGTTCATTCATGGAATTAGCACCATATAAATTTGCAATATGGTTTCCAATATCTGGAATGCCGTCGATAATTATATCCACCAGCTTTTCTTCTTCGATGTTAGTCTTATTGGCAATTGTCTGCATTGCAATTACATAACTTAAACAGGATTCTGTTGGAAGCAGCTTACGTGCCCGAAGCTGGTGGTACACTTCTTGACGTGTTATTTTTCGCTTAAACAATCTGAGTAAATCTGACTTCACGACAGTATATTCCACTGAGCCCAAACTGAATACATGATTTCTTGCTGTTCCTGTGAGACGACGTCGTAGACCAATGCACCGCTCTTTATCTGTATAGTCTCGCGTGTCGGTGTAGTCCTCAAATTGCACAAACCATTTAACGATATCGTAATGATCATCGCCGCTGAATGGTGGCACTACAGCATCTATCTCGCTTAAATCAATATGAGACCGTCGCCCTGCTGGCACCTTACCACAATTCTCCTCTAAAACACGAATCTCCTCCTGAGCACGAAGTATTTGGAGACGTAATTGCAAAGCTTTTAATTCTGCTTCCATCGGATTAGCAGAAGCATCCGTTGCAGGCAGAACTGAGGCAGATTCGTTGTATTGACGAGGATCTGAAACATAAGTATGAACTACTGGCTTAGCATAAGACATTGTTGTCATAGTGGGTTGCGACAAAATACCCAAGACATCTTCCATTACAGCAGAAGTAAATCCCGGTAACTGCACACTGGCAGAAGTACCCATGACATTTATCGTCGTTGCAGCAGGGGCACATATCGATGCCAATATACCGGCAGAGGCATTCGTAACAAATGGCATCATCTTAGAAGAGTCGCATTTTTCTTCATAATTCACCGTCATGGCAGCAGTCGTAAGTGGCGTCAATACATCAGGTGAGTTTGTTCCATATTGCATCAGGGCAGCAGTAATCTGTTTATCAGATATCATAGCAGCAGTTGGAGTCGATTTCGTGGCAGCAGTTTCAACATTCGAAAAAATCATAGAGACAACAGAAACATTCGGTGATATGGGAACACTTGTCCCCGGCAGAGTAACATCAATGGCACTTGTTGTAGTCGGCGTCTCAGTAGACAATTCATTATGAATCGTTCGCAATTGGGCAATGGTGGCCGATGGTGGAAAAACTACTCCTTCCCTGGTAAGAATTTTCACGATTTCCTGGCGTGTCAGTCGATCCATAATCTCAAATGCAATCGGTAGTGATCAAGCACTTTTAATATTTCCTTCTATTCAGTGGCAAATGTGAGTGAACCCCACACCTGAATTTTAATGAATACAATTTTCAGTTTTATTAAAAATAATTTATTACAGAATTTAAAACACGTTTTCAGAACGTGTTTGCCTTTCTCACAATTCTCTAGAATTAACTTAAAAAAGAAAAATGGTCGATCAGTACCGAATAGAGTGAAGTTAGCCGCATTACCATCGACTGATATCACAGTTGCCAGATCAAAAATCATTACAATTCTTACCATAATTTACAGCAGGAGTGCCCAAAAGTTGCTTATGAAAGAACAAACACCAATACATTTAAATAAAAACAAATTTTTGTTCAGTATTTGTTGTTGTAAAAGCCAATACATACAAAGAAACAACACACTTTTTTAGACGGTATCATACGTTAAACAAAAACAAAATATACAATGTATACTATAGAGCAGCGCTATTCAACCTTTTTGACTCGCGTACCACAAAATTCACGAACAATATTTCGCGTATCACCAAAAAAATATATTATGTATATGAAAAAAAAGCTCAACACACAACCAAAAAAATTAAAAATATTTAAATATTTTATTCCTTGCATTTTTTAATAAAAAAAAAAGTAAACAGATAATAATAACATAAAATAAAAAATATATAGTAGTGAGATCTCAGAGATTCAATTTTCTGGTTAATCAACTATTTAAAAATAAATAAAAATTAAAGAAAATGAACATAAAAAAAAATATTTAAAATTAAAAAAAACGTAACAAAAATATTCTTAAAATTAATTTTATAAATATGTATCACAAACTAATGGGATGGCTGACACTGCATGTTTGAAATTAAGGATTTTATGTCTGGTTCAATATTTGATAATTTTAATCTCATACTGGGCTCCAAATTTAATGATGTTCGATATTTATTTTTGATTATTAACATTGATGAAAATCCCTTTTCACATAAATATGTAGAGGTGAATGGTAACAAATATTTAACTGCTTCATGATATAACGATTCATATTCAGTTTTCTGTTTTACCCAAAATGAAAAAAATATTTGTGTTTTGGAAAACAAATTTTTGTGCTGGATCACATGATATATCAATTAATGATTCCCTGTCTTTTAGGCTCAATGTGGAATGTTGTTGATCTAAAAACGGATTTTGTATCCATAAATATTCTTCGTGACTTTCAGGAAAATATTCATTAAATGTAGCTATTAACAGTTTACAATGACTGGTAATGCATTTTTTTAATTCAGTTGTGGGTTCAATTTCATTTTCAAGTATAAATTGTTCCAATTTGGAAAATGATTCGAAATTGCTATTTTCAACAGAATTGACCATTAAATTTAGTTTTTTAGTCATGGCTTTTATTTTTCCTTGCACTTCAAATGGAGTTTTTGATGAACCTTGTAAACTTAAATTTAAATCATTTAAACGCGAGAAAATATCTGCTAAATATGCTAACTTGGCCAACCAAATTGTATCTAAGAATTTATCGGAGAAATCATTGTTCATTTGTGATAAAAATATTTGAAATTCTGATCGTAGCTCCACAAGACGAGTTAGCATTTTTCCTCTTGACAACCACCTTACCTCAGTATTCAAGAGAAGACTGGTATATACACTGTCCATTTCAAAACACAAATCTTTAAACAAGCGACAATTAAGTGATCTTGATTTTATAAAATTAACAATTTTTACTGCGTCATCAAGAACTTCTTTGAGGTCACTCGATATTCTTTTGGCAACCAAAGCTTCCTGATGTATAACACAATGAGTAAATTTACAATTCGGAGCAACATGTTTTACTTTTGTGATTACCCCATTATATCTACCTGTCATTGCCCGGGCACCATCAGTGCAAAGCCCTACACATCGCTTCCAGTCTAAATTATTTTCCTCAATAAAGTGATTGAACTTTTTAAATGTTTCCGTTGCTGTAGTATAAGTCGGCAGGTCCTCACAAAACAAAAACTCTTCCTTAAATTCCATTTGAAAAATATATCGAATATATACGAGTACTTGTGCACAATTTACTACATCGGTGCTTTCATCTATTTGAAGAGCAAAGTATTCGCTTTGTTTAATCTGATTTATACCTAGCTAATTGTTTTACATTTAATGCCATATCATTTACCCTGCGACTCACTGTAGTATCTGGCAGAGATAGTGATGCAAGTTTTTTTACTTGGTCTTCTCCTAACATGCAACTAACTATGGACTTTGTAGCTGGCAATATTAGTTCTTCTGCAATTGCAAAAGGTTTGCTGCATTTTGCTATTTGGTAGGAGACTAAAAACGATGCTTCTACTGCTTTTTTTGTAGTACCAGAAAACGATTTAATATTAGTTTGATTAGCTTTCATTTCACTTTGTTTTTGTAAAAAAAAATCTTTTGGTTTGTTTTCTTCATGGACTGATTGGACAGAACTTCGTTACATATAACACACTGTGGGCGATCATCCGAAAATTCTACAACAAGGGCACTAAAACCAAATTTAATATACTCCCCATCATATCGTCTCGTACTTTTGTATTTTTTTTGGAGCGCTGGTGGTCGGAGGAGATCGGGGTCTTTCAACTTGTTGTTCTTCTAAATAAGTTTGTTGAGGTTCATTTGAACTAGCAGGACAATCATTATTTTTATCTTTATTCGTTTCTTTGTTTCTTATTAACCACTTATCCATCGTAACAAATAAAAAATAGAACGACTGCACCTGTATATGGAAATATGTCAACTAAAACTAATATACAGTTGCGTTCAAAATAATAGGAGTAATACTTTTCCATATTTAAATTAAGTTATTTTGCTAGTCTGGTATTTTTAAAACCATATAAAAAGCTAGGGGTTGTTTCAATGGAATGTAAGAAAATAATATATAAAGAAATGATCGTGATAGCTTTTATTTCTGTGATTTTTTTCGAGTGATATCCTAATTTATCCATTAAATCCGTGAATCAAAAAAATAGGAGTAATTGCGATTTATAAAAAATTAAAGTGGTGAAGTGTATAAATTGTATATGAAATAAAAAGTAAATATTAAAACCATATGCGAAAATGTTGTAACTTAATGTTTTTACATAAAATAATGTTTTATTTTCAAATAGTGGGTCGTGGTAAGCACTGTAACGAAGAAACGCGTAAACTTATTAAAAATCTTCGAAATCAAGGGAAAAATAAAGAGAAATTAGAGAAATGCTATCGTGCTCTAATCAGATGATTGCAAATGCCTTATCCTACGAAAATAAAGCTGAGACTTGAGGTCGGAAGCGTAAAACATCGAGTCTAGATGACCGCCGTATAGCACGCATAAGTAAAGGCGACCCTTCCGCGTCAGCAATTAAAATACAAAAATAACTTGAACTTCCTATGAGTGTTGTAACTATTCGTAGGCGCTTGCTGGAGTAAAAATTATTCGCTAGAAGTCCGCGTAAAGTGCCCTTATTAAAGAAGAAACATGCTGCGACAAGATTGAAATACGCCCAGGAACACATCAATTGGCCGAAGGAGAAATGGCGAAATGTTTTGTGGACGGACGAAAGCAAAATTGTTTTGTTTGACGGAACTGGATCCAGGCAGTACATACGACGTTCTCCGAACACAGCAAATGCAGTCCAGTATACAAGAAAGACTGTTAAACACGGTGCACCGCGGTGGCGTTAAAGCTATGGTATGGTGATGTTTTTCATACAACGGTGTTGGTCCAATATACGAAATAAAAGGCATTATGGACCAAAAAGTGTACTTGGAAATATTGGATAGAATAATGCTGCCATATTCAGAGTGGAGTATGCCGATTAAATTGGTCTTCCAACAAGACAATGACCCAAAACATACCAGCAAATTGGCAAAGGAGTGGTTTCGTGTCAACGTTGTGGATGTTATGTCATGGCCTGCTCAATCCCCAGACTTAAACTCCATAGAACATCTATGGGAGGATGTTAAAAAATATGTTGCCGAACGAAACCCGTCAAATGCAGCTGAGATGTGGTCTGTAGTGCAAGATGGGTGGATTCAAATTCCACTGAAACGATGCCAGGATCTAGTTGACTCCATGCCTCGCAGATGTGCTGCTGTAATAAAAAGTAATGGCTATTCTACCAAATATTAATCGTATTTAAAGTTTCCAATAATAATCATAAGCATTTTTAACTTTTTTAATACTAAATATTAATGAAAACTAAATACTCCTATTATTTTGAACAACACATTTAAGACATATTTTTATTTAACTTCCTGTTACTAACTTGTTAAAAGCTTTATTTAATTAATGAATAATTTAAATAATTTAGGATTAAATCAACATTATATTACAGTAAAAAAAAATTGAATTAAACCATGTTTTTTTATTTAAAATTAAATTCTTGATTTTCAATTGGCTTACTCTTATTTTTATGAACGCAACTGTACATCGCAAACGCAAATTTACAGTATTTTCTATGAAAAGTTTGTTACAAAAAAAAAATCATAGCAAATAACAAAGAGCAAAACGTTTTATAAAAAAGGTATTTTTTTTTTGCGTGCGATATCAAGAAATATTTTTCCTGTCTTATTTAAATAAAATAACGTTTAAAATTGTTATAAAAAGTGTAACATATTTATAAGAGCGTGAAAATTTCCCCAAAAATAATGGTGTTTTTTTATTTGTTAATTTATATACAGAAGGCGGAATTTCGGGAAAAAAAATTTCGAAAAAGTATATTTTAAAGATGGAAAACAAAAAAAAAATTTTTGGGGGAAAAATGCGTTAATTAATGAAAAAATGGTTTAAATTTTCAAAGGTTTCGCGTACCACTTGGAAAAGTCTGGCGTACCACTAGTGGTACGCGTACCACAGGTTGAATAGCGCTGCTATAGAGTGAAGTACGACAAAAAAACAAATAAGGCAAAGTTGTTTCTGTATTTCATATTGCTAGTGCTGAGTGCTGTAATGAGTATACAAAACACACAGCCTATAACTAATAGTGGAAGGCCAATGTAAGCGCCATGCGGCTGCGGGCGGCAATCATTTTAAATAAACGTTTATTACTGTGTACCAGAGACCTGCAACAAGTATGAACGAGCCGACTTATTCACTAACGTTGAATTTTAAGAACAATACAAACAAGTATTATTCAATTTTATGCTTATTCGCTTTTTATGCAGAGACCTGCAACAAGTATGAACGAGCCGACTTATTCACTAACGTTGAATTTTAAGAACAATACAAACAAGTATGATTCAATTTTATGCTTATGCTTGGTGGCTGAATTTCAGTTTATGGGGGACACCCCTAGAGAAAAAATCTAAATATGCCATCCCCTTCAGAATGTTCCCAGGAGTACGAAAATCATAATGAAAAAGGGGGCTCACGCCCCCTATGGGCGTGGCAGTCGAAAAACGACCCGGCCCACCTACGTAGACAATATGGGTATCAAATGAAAGCTAATGTCTTCACGATTCCAAAAATAGCCATAGTTGCCAGATCGGGCGGTTTTTGCAGCCGATACGGCCATTTTTGTTAAATAGGGGCGGGGGTGAAAAACGACCCATGCCACCTACTTAGGCAATATTGGTATCAAATGAAAGGAAATGTCTTCACGATTCCAAAAATACCCGTAGTTGCCAGATCGTCCAGAATTTGAGGAAGATATGTTAATTTTTATAAAATGGGGGAAGGACTTTTTTTGTTTATTTCTTTTTAGCTCGGCCAGAGGCCGAGCACTCGAGATCCCCGCCGTCTAGAATTAAGACATACTGGAGTTAAAAACCCCTAAGCCCGGCCGTAGGCCGGTCACGCAGAAAAACTTTACTAAGCGAAGCCAGTATAACAAATTTTCATTAATCAATCAGAAGCTTTCAAGAGTTTTCCTCGTTTCTTAATTTTGTACTTATCCTCATTTATGATTTGACTCTTGACACGAGAACATCACTAAATATAAAATGCTCATTTTTGTTTGTTTTTAACAAAATATAAGCAAAAAAAAAAAATTTCCCCCACCCCAAATTTTGCCAAAATGGCCATATCGGCTACAAAAATCGCCCGATCTGGCAACTACGGCTATTTTTGACATTAGCTTTCATTTGATACCCATATTGTCTACGTAGGTGCGCCGGGTCGTTTTTCGACTGCCACGCCCATAGGGGGCGTGAGCCCCCTTATTCATTATGATTTTCGCACTCCTGGGGTCATTTAAGGGGGCGTGGCATTTTTTTTTTTTCCCCAGGGGTGTCCCCCATAAACTGAAATTTTGCCTGCTTGGTTTTCACTATGTCAGTTTTGTTGTCAAATGGTCCAAATTGTTGGTAATTTCGTAATTCAGCTCTGGGTGGAGAAAGAACTTGCGCGTCATTGTCATTATCGCTTAAGGGCAATCAGAGATTTGCGTCTCACTTTTGCATTGGTTAATGCTTGGCGTCGTCTAACTGTACCGCATTACGGTTTTTCGAAGTTGTGCATTAGTCACATGCTAAATTTTTTTTTTAATACAAGATTCAAGCATTCCAGCTTCCTATATGAAGGTATAGGTCGACTTGGGACTTACTTGAATCAATAGTGGGATAACCTGGCAATTTGAGGGATTAATTCTCCGCCAACCAAATTTATATACAAAAAAAAAAAAAAAAAATTTTATGCTTATTCACTTTTTATGCACACACAGAAAATTCAGCAACGAGTATAAATCATTTCCAACACTTGGTTCGAACTGCAATGTTTGAAAACAAAAATTCTTGTTTATACACAGTTTGTTTTTTGCATGTCGGCTTTGTTGTGCATGATCTGATTGGAATTAAACTAAAAACACACGAGCCACTTATAAGTAAAAAGCGGATGGCAGAAAAAGATGAAAACATAAAAAATGTGCATTTACTACCTATTTAACATGTTAGCATTTTTTTATTTCGTCGAAAAGAAAACTTATTTGACAAAGCAATGATAAAATTTGTAATATGTATGTATGTAAGTACGTCATATATTTTTATATTTTAAATACATACGTAGTTTTATTAAATGTATGTATTTTTTCGAAAAACCTTACAAATTTTAATATTTCAAAAATATTGCTATAACTTCTTCCCCCCTCAAATGTTAAGAATGAAATCCAAGGTATATAAAAAGTTACAATTTCAGTCTTTATTATTACGACGCTACGACCTTTCCGGCTCCCTGACAAAATATAGTTGCCTTTGGCAACTATACTTTTTATAACACTTCTCTCGGTGTCGACACTGTCGAGTATAAAATTACTTTTGCTACTGAATAAAACACTTGTTCCGCTAACAACACGTTGGCTTTAATGTAAAATGAGCTTCATACATTTAACGACACAGTCGAACATTCATGTTCGCACAAAACAACAAATGAATAAAACACTTGTTCGGCTAACAACACGTTGGCTTTGATGTAAAATGAGCTTCATACATTTAACGACACAGTCAGAATATTCATGTTCGCAAAAAACAACAAGTGAATAAAACTGAATGATTGAAACGAACGGTTGCGTAAACGAGCGTTTTGTGCATTTGAACAAAAACGATTAAATCATAAAAATCAATGTGCATGATTAAGTATACTCGAAAATTTAGTACTCGTTGCAGGTCTCTGCTGTGTACATTGTGTAAAAAGAATTAGGAAAATGGAAAAAAAAATTTAATTTTTCACTAAACTCATATGTCACATATTATATACATGTGTATGGCTACATCGTTTTAAGCGGCAAAGTTGAAAAAATTCTACTTTTGCCGTCCGCGGCAGCATGGCGCTTACATTGGCTTTTCACTATAAGAGTTTTTACAAATACAAAAGAGCACCAAGAGTATAGGGCTTGGGCACTCCTGATTTACAGAGTTTGTTTGATGTTCAAAATAATCATGAGTGTAATTTAACAAACAGAGTATAAAAAAGGGGTACAATTCGGCTTTAGTGATTTTGCTCAAAAAAAAAAAAAAACAAAATCAAATAGAGCTTTTAGAGGAGATACCAGCAAAAAAAATTTGTTGGCGGTCACGCCTATTTTCGAGGGAGCGGGCCCTCAAAGTTGAAAATATATAGGCCTATATCTCGGGAACTACTGGGTCTCTGATAATTACAGATAATTACATTAAATAAAAGGTATTAAAAATACCTTTCCAACGATATATATCATGATTATAAAATATGGACCGAATATGGGTTAAATCCGAAATGAATATTTTTTGGCCCGAATTTATTTGTTTTTTGGAAATTTTTTTATATCGCAGCTATGACAAATTATGGGCCGATCTTCTTAAATTTTGGAACAGTTATTTTCATGCATATCAGGATATTTCACGTCGAATTTCAACATAATAACGGTATATATAAGATATATATTAGTATTAACGTGGATTTCGAGAGTGGACTTTATATGGGGTCTATGGTCAAACATGGACCGAACTAAAAAAAAATTCGTTTTGCGATTTATTTTTGCATAAAACTTATTTTTGCTGAATTTTGTGTTGATATTCCAATTTTATAGGCATTTATTTATTATTAAGCCATATTTCGGGAATATATATATATTTGTATGGGGGCTATGAGAAATCATGGACCGATTCTTACTATTTTCCGCACCCTTTCTTCTTTTATCATACAAACAATGTATACAAAATTTCATGGTATTATCTGCAATATATTTCAAAATATTGCAATAAAATGGACAAAAAATATCAAATTTTTATGGAGGTTGTTTCACATATTGGTCCATAACTCTGGTTGGACTAAACCGATTTTGCTGATTTTAAATATCGAACTTCTCGAAAGCATGTCTGACAGAATTATTGAAGATTTGGATCCCGAAGATATATGGGGACTTCAGAAAATTGATTTCAAGAGACAGACAGACAGACGGACATGGCTTAATCGACTCCGCTAGCTGTGTATAAGGATCCAGAATATATATACTTTATAGGGTCGGAAAATTGTATTGTGGAAATTACAAACGGAATGACAAACTTATATATACCCATGGTGAAATTAAATACTAGGTGACAGCATTGCTACAACAATTACAACAAGGCAAGAACAACAGGCATTTTTCTATATGTAAAAACCTTCGTCAATGTCAAAAAGTTTTTTTTTTATATAACTTTTTGACATTTTCAATTTCACCATGAATAATCAGCTGGCGCTACGCTGTCACCTTGTATTTAAATTCACCTTGTATATACCCTTCTCATGAAGGTGAAGGGTATAAAAAGTACCAAATATTCAGTACATATTAATTAGCTTTTTTACCGTACTTTAGTTCCGAATATCATATTGTGAGTTAAATTTTGAGTGGTTAAATGCTTATTTTATCTTTATTAGCTCATTTATTAAAAAAGGCTTTTATTTTACTATTATTACTTTTACTAATAATCGTTGATAAAAAGTTTTTTATAGAATTTATGATATTAAAAAATTTCAAATTAATTCAATAAATATTTGAAACAAAAACGAAATTCTTAACTTGGTGCGGTTTTTTGTAAATGGTGCTCTTTTTTCTCCATTCTGGTTCGTTTTAAAATTTCAAAGTTGACAACGCTGCTTCTAACCACAAAGTCATGGTGTAAATATACAAGGTGAGTGCAGTAGCAAAGCTGACTGACTGCTTACAATTTACTTATGTCAAAAGTAATACTTTTTCAAGTGTTTTTGACATTATTTTGCATAAACAAAATGCCTGTTGTTTCTGTATTGTGTTGTATTTGTTGCCGATTTGAACTCACCTTGTGTAATTACACCATGATCAAACAATATCAAGTAAATACATGGTATAAAAGTAAAATAAAAACAATAATAAAGTAAAATAAAATACAATGCTTTTATGCAAAGTAACTCCACAATCTTTGTGTAAATATCAAGAAAAATCTGTGTATTTTTCAAAGCCCCATTTAGTAGAGCTCTACGATTATAATTATGGAAATATTACAAAAGCCAAAAGGATGAAATATTTAAAAAAACCAAATTCCAAAATATATCCGATCGATTTAAACGTTGGCTTTGAAACGTTTGTACCTCGTAAATCTGCTATGTATAGAAGGGACATCAAATTAAATCTTAAATATGACATGACATCCGCGGCCGAACGTGATGGAGCTGAAAAAACAAAAGTATTTACAAGACGTGGCACTTTAGTCTATATAATGAAAGCATATTATATTAAGTCACCCGATGACTTGACTATACGGGTATCACGTTATAATGGCAACATATATATGGTATTGGAAGAGCTAGATGACTCATTACTTGAGTTAAAAAAAAATCAAACGCATCACAAACGATTCGAGAAATTGTTATTTTCTGGTATGTATCACAGCGTCTCTAATTGCAGTTAACTTGCATATCGTTGGTCTCATGTAGAAAGGCCCTAACTCGCTATTTTTTCGAAAATTTGTTTTTTTGTGATTCCAATGCATTTAACGCAAATACACCTCCTCACAAAAATTTATTGCAATAGTGTAAAAAATAACGCTTTTATAAGCAGTTGTACAACAAAAGTTTCATGTTGAATATTACAGTTTCTATTATGTTTTTACCTTCTCTTGTAAAGTTTCAAATATGCGAGTTAGGGCCTTTCTGCATGAGACCATCGATATGTATGTATGTAAAGTAATAATAATCCTAATTTGTTTATAATCGTAAACATGGAGGATACAATATTTTTTATGAAAATTACAATTAAAAATAATAACACAAAATCATATTTATATTCTATTTTGCAATATATTTTAAGATTCACCCAATAAGTTGCCAAATATTGATGAACCATGTGATCCGAACATTGAACTAGTTGGAATACATAGAAGTAACTTTGGTAAATATGATATTGTTTACTCTGGCGAAATACAAGGAATTGATTCCAGTGAAGAGATTAACGATTTGTAAGTACATATTATTTATTAGCTCGTTAGACCATTTACAGTTTTAAATACAAATAGTAATTTTTACTTTAAAATTTAGTGATGATTTAGAAGCGCTCAATAATTGTCGTTTTGTTTTCTCCAAGCAAATGTGGAAAGGACTACATCGTGATGATAACAAGTTTTTATATTATTGGCTGCAGTCTTATTTAGCGAATGTTGAAGATGTTTATATTGGCTATAAAAGCAAGAATGGATTTATAACAGAACCCATACAATATAAAATAACAAGAGATATGCCCAAGGTAAATTTTGTAATATTCATACATATACGAATGTAAGTATTTATTAAGTAGACATACATACATATGTACATATATTAAGAACAAACTAAAAATATTTTTATAGAATCGTTATTGGAAGCCGTCGATTTGTACCGGATTTTTATATGACTTTTTGCAAAATGTTGAAAAACGCATGTCGTCTATTGACTGCCCAAATACGGTCTTTGTGTTTCATTTTAATTGGGAAGAAAAAATTTTCAGTTACGAAATTTTCAAGGGTAAAAGCGATAAAACGTTTATATCTGAAGAATACATGGAATATTGTAAGAAATAGACAAATTTTTAATTTTATTTTATTTGTGCTGTGGGCGTCCATTGTAAGTAAACACCACATATAATTACAAATTGTTTCGATTTTTTATATATAAACATGTATTTATGATAAATAAACCTGCATTACTAATCTATATATATAAAAATGGTGTAAAAAATGTATAGTAATTCATCAAATGAGAACGGCTGGGCCGATTTCTATAAAATTTTTTGTCAGTTGTTCGTATTTTCGAGGAGAAGGTTCTTACGGAAGAAAATTTTGGAAAACCCCTCCGGAGAAGTCGGAAAATTGGAAAATCGAGTTTTTGTATGAAATTTGGACTTAATGGCTTTCCAACTAAAAATAATAGAAATTTCTTAGTGTAAATCATAAAAAATGCGAAATGCGAAACGCGGAAAATTGGAAAATCTCTTCGCAAAAGTCGGAAAATGGGAAAAATTGGAAAATTGAATTTTTTGTACGAAATTTTGTGTGAAATTATTCCTGTTGTATTATATTATTACTCTAAAGTTTGTCTGAAGGTTTAAAATTGGGGCGAGGCAAAGTTCGCCGGGTCCGCTAGTTAGTAATAAATTTAGAATTAAAATAAAAAATTAAATTAAAAAATTAAATTAAAAAAAATATATAAATTAATTATATAATTATATATAATTTTACGCGTCAAATGAAAGTAAACAGTCGTACCAACTTTAAAGAAAATATGCTGAAATGGCAGCTTTTTATTATTTTTTAATTATAAGGACAAATTTGCGTTCGTAATATTCATCACTACCAAAGTGTATGTAAAGGGTATCCCAACTAGAACGCAATTTTTAAATTTGGCGCCATTCAAAGTGTTATTGTTTGACATTTGAACAATTGTTATTGTTTGCTAGTAGAAGGTACGAGGTTAGTAAAAATGGAGCGTTACACGAATGAACAACGCACTCTCATTGTGAAATTGTTTTACCAAAATGGTGAATAATGCTCCAAAAGAGTCAACTGTAAAGAGATTAATGGATAAATTTGCCGAACTGGGTCTGTTAGTCATGTAAAGACAACAACGCGCCTTTGACCAGGTCGATCGACCGAAAATGTCGCAGCTGTACGTGTACGTCGCTCAAACTCCATCCACCTCAATTCGACACCGAGCTCAGCAAATTGGTGTTTCCAAATCCACTATGCAGAGAATTTTGACGAAAGATTTGCATCTTCATGCATACAAAGTTCAATTGACTCAGGAACTGAAGCCAGCTGACCATGGTCAGCGAAGTTAGTTGCGTTATAACTTTTAAAATACAGTCTCCCGAGAAATGAGCTATACCACTATCGATTGGTATTTCTTAGGTCCATCGGTTACAATTAACGAGATATGCGCACGCGGAATACTTTTGGTTGTATTATTAAAAATATGAAAATAAATGTGGTTGGAATTAGTGCGCGATTTTAAGCAAATAGTTAAAATGTCGCAAGTGACAACCCGGAAATCTGATAACTGGACCATATTACTGTTGATTCGCGTTTTTTAATTTTAATTTCCTTTAAAAATGTCTTGTTGGTGTTTGTTTATTATTTGTTTACATTTTTTTTATGAATTTCAAGGAAAATGTAAAAAAGTACCTTTTATGGAACTCTGCAAAACAAAAAAATTTGTTTTCTTCGACATGAAGAAAACAAGTACAAGGTGTCGCAAAAGTAATCCTCCTATCAGAAAATGCTTAACATTTTTCGAGGCCCCTAATGTCAGTTCTGTCAGCAATATTCCGCGTTCTGGAGCAGTGTAGCGTAACATTGTTTATTAACGTGTATTTCGCATGTGTTAACTACACAAATGTCAAAACAGAACTGACATTAGGGGCCTCGCAAAATTTATAGCTTTTTCTGATAGGAGGATTACTTTTGCGCCACCTTGTATTTTCAACCACACGCCAACAACTTTTTTTTCTTTTACGCACGTGTTTACCATGTGCACAATAAAAACAAACAAAGACAAAAATATAGCAAAGTTTCTCTTATTACCAACAAGTCAGTTTTTAACGAATTTTAAAGACCCACGGGCAGAGAATCCACTCAGGAACCTAATTTTGTGGTGCCCACGTTATAAATTTTAGTATTTTTTAAAAAAATAAGGTTTCGAATCAAACCTAAAATATCAAGTTTCATTTGAATATTTCCAGTTATTTTAGAGGTTTTCGAATTTTGAAAACTTTCGAAAAATTAGGCATTTATAGGGCATTCCATTTTAGAGTAAAAAAATTTAAAAAAGGTTGTTGCTCTGTAAAACTTTCAAATTGAGCGGATTACGCATTTTAAAAACGGATTTCAATATCCCCCATCTAGGGATATTAAAATCCAGGAATGTCGATTATGGGGCATTCCATATCAAAATAAATTTTTTTTTTAAATTTTACAAAAAGTTTGTCGCTCTGTAAAACTTTCAAATTGAGCATTTTGAAAGCGGATTTCAGTAGCCCCCATCTAGCGAAACAGCTATATTTTTGTCTTTGTTCTGTTTACATTTTTTGTTGTGGTTTTACATGGACGTCAGCGTTGCCAAATGTGCAGATTTATCTGTTTTTTGCAGTTTTTTGAAGTGCAAAACAGGCTTGCAGATTTTTTCTCCAAAAAACAGTTTTTTTAAATCAATACAGATTTTTCAATTTTATTCGAATAAAACAAAGAAGCAATCAATATTATTATTCCCACTCTATGTGGAATTTTGCGGACCAAAGATTTAAAAAAAAAAATTCAATTGCACAAAAGAAATGGAAACTAAATTTAATATGAATATGTACAACTATGATCTCTATACATATTTTTTTTTTTTTTTTTTTTTTTTTTATACATTTAATTTATTTATTGAATCTTCAGAAATGAAATGACAATAAGTTTTCGAATCTTAATACTAAAAGAAAATAATAAGTCCAGCCAGTGCTAGACAAAATATTATGATACTACAAAAAATTTATATCCACTGATCCAGTCATCTGTTTTGCGCTTGAGTTAAAGCAAGGGTATCCCTCCTTCTCAACCGAACATGGCCAGTAAAGTTAAGGATGTCTCGTGCAAGTGGGTTTGGATGGTGTTCAAGTTTGCTGACATATTTTGAGGCGTGTTTTGTAAATTCGACTTTCACCAAAGGAATGCCTAGATCTTTGTGGATTCGAGAATTTTTAACATACCATGGAGCTGCAGTAATTGTACGTAGAATCTTATTTTGACCCCTTTGAATTTTTTCAATGTTGGATGCTGAGGCAGTACCCCATAATTGAATTCCATAACACCAGATTGGCTTTAGAATTGCATTGTACAACAAAAGTTTGCAATCCAACTTTAATGTAGAATTTCTGCCGATTAGCCAATTAATTTGCACTGCTTTTAATCTCATCTGGGTAAGTTTTGCGTCGATATGAGACTTCCAAGTTAAACGACGATCGAGGTGGATTCCGAGGTATTTGACTTCATTGTGTTGCGGGATAATTTGATTATTTATTCTGATGAACGAGCATGTATCTTTTCGCAATGTGAAAGTTATATGAATACATTTCTGTTCGTTAACCCTGATTTTCCAAAGCTCAAGCCAATTCTCTAGTTTATAAACATATTTCTGCAAGTTCTGTGATGCTATTTGATGGTCCTTATGAACGCTAATAAAGGCTGTATCGTCTGCAAAAGTTGAAGTATGTATTATGGGGTCTAACGGCATATCGGATGCATAAATCAAATATAAAGTTGGACCCAGTATGCTACCCTGGGGTACTCCTGCTTCAATTGGCTGAGCGGGGCTTAAAAAATCGCCTTCTTTGATTGTAAATTTGCGACCATATAAATAACTTTTCATAAGTTTGTGGGTGTTAGCAGGCAGAGTTAATTTAATTTTATGCATTAAACCTTCATGCCAGACTTTGTCGAACGCTTGCGACACATCAATGAAAAGGGCGGAGCAGTATTTTTTCTCTTCAAACGACTGTCTTATCACATTTACCAATCTGTGAGTTTGTTCGATGGTACTATGTTTAGCTCTGAACCCGAATTGGTGATTTGGGATACATTGAGTGTCGTTCAGAATTGGAATCAACTTAGCCAATAACAATTTTTCAAACAGTTTTGAAATTGTCGGCAGTAGACTAATTGGCCTATATGACTCTACTTTAGTGGGGTCCTTCCCTGGCTTAGGAATCATGGTAATCATAGATACCTTCCAATCTGCAGGATAGTATTCTAGGCGTAAAATAGCATTGAAAATAAATAGGATAATTCTTTTAGCTACACGAGGTAACTTCACAAGCATTTTGTTGCTGATTTTATCCATACCTGGAGCTTTTTTAAGATTCAGAGTACCAATAGCGCTTTGAACATCATTAAAGCTAAGTCTTAGAGGTACAGGAGGTCTAATAACGAGTGGAGGCAAATCAGATGCATTATTTGAGTTGTTTATAGTAAACACTTTTCTCAGATGATTAACAAATAAAGTCCCCTTCTCGGAATCATTTCTAGCCCAGTCACCAGTCGGATTTCGCAGAGGAGGTTTTCCTCTAACTGGTCTTTTTAAACCTCGTGCCGCCTTCCATAACGAATAGACAGATTGTGGGGTAATATCAAGACCCTCCAAGTAAGATTTAAGTGAAGCCATTCTTTGGGTTTCTAAGAAATTTCTTAGTAAATCTCTGCATACCCGTAGCCTAGCTTTCAGTTCAGGAGACCTGTGAATTTGCCACTCTCTTCTAACTCTTCTTTTTTCTGACAGGAGATGATCGAGTTCAGCGAAATAAGTTCTATTTGTCCCACTTCTGCACTCAACGTCGTATGTGGAGGCGTGATGTACAGCTCTTCGTATGTCCTCAGTAAACTTGCCAATCGACCCATCAATATCCTCGGTAGTTCTCAACACTACATTTTCCGTGCAGTGGGAACTTAAATACTTTTTATACTTTATCCAACTTACTCTGGTTTTAGATATGTCCCGAAATGGGGAGCGATTCCCTTGAAGGAAACGCATTGAAATAATAGAAGGAGAGTGATCTGAAGACAAGTCTAATGAAGGCTCCACTTGTATCGATTCTACAGGGATATTTTTCACTACTCCGAAGTCAATAACATCGGGAATCTTCCGTCGGTCCGTCGGCCAGTAGGTGGGATGCCCGCTTGAGAGTACATCTAAACCCATTTTGGCAATGGTGTTGAAGAGTTCACGACCCTTCGGGGTCACCAGACGTGAACCCCAAAAAGTGTGTTTGGCGTTAAAGTCACCAGCAACTAAAAATCTAGCTCCAAGGGAATTGAAGAAGCTGTAGTATTGGTGTTCTTTTATTGAAAATCGAGGCGGCGAATAAATTGATGATAAAACAAAATTGTATTGACAGAATTCAATACAAATGTTTGTTGCTTGTAGGTAATCCTCACATATGTTGTTCATTAAATAATGTTTTATTCTGTTCTTTATAAGAATTGCCGAACCTCCACATGCTCTTCCGCGGGGATCTTTAGTATCATACAACACGTAGCCATTAATTTTGAAGTACGCTGTCGCCGTCAAGTGAGTTTCAGCAATCATCATGACATCAATCTGCTTATCCATCAGGAAGTGTTCCAGTTCGTTTTTATGTTGGCGGAGGCCGTTCGCATTCCAAAAACAAATTTTTAAACAAATCATTTCTTTAAAATGGCTTGTAAGATAGTGGATTGCATTTTCAGCATTTCCTGCATCATGGATGTCATAGTGGTCGTAAAAGTGTTCATGGTTTGGACAAGTGTCTGCAATGTAGTCTCTAGAGTGTTAATATTAGGCTCGTAATATTCTGATTTAGGTGCCTGCTCCAAACCTGGCATATTAGATTTAACCACGTTAGCGTAAGAAACTTGTCTAGAACTAGGCGCGTTTACATGACTAGTGGACCGTAACAATTGCGGGAAATTGTCACTCGATGCCAAAATAGGCTGTTGACGATGATCAGGTAATACTGACGTCTTGTTGGTGCTTATGCCTTTCAAATGAGTGTAAATTGGACAACCTCTATAATTTGCGGTATGATTACCTCCGCAGTTACTGCATTTTTTGATTTTTGAATCAGTTTTCGACTTATCACATTGAGCAGTTGCATGTAGCTCCCCACACGCAACACAAACTGTCGGCAATTTACAATACGCCTTGGTGTGACCAAATTCTTGACAGTTGAGACACTGGACGGGTCCCTGACGCTTATGTGGTTCTTCCACGGTGATTCTACGATGCAGAAGGTACATCAGATTGTAGATGGGATGGGACTCGTTTTTCTTTAATACGACATCTCCAGGTTCCAATTCCACCCTGAACATAGGCTGTGGAGTCTTTTCACGGTTTCTAATATTCGTTATGCTCTTAATTTTGAAGCCTTTTTCCATTAAGCTAGTCTTTATCTCGGCAGGATCAACATCTGGGTCTATACCCTTTAGAACGACTTGGAGTCCTTTTGCGCTTTTCAGCTGGTAGGTATAGAAATCCTTACTTTCCCTCTCCAACTGGTTGGACAATTTACGAAAATCATCCTCCTTTTTCACTTGTATTTTGGTTTCGCTGATATTTCCATGTTTAATTGATGTTACGCTAAACATATTTGCACCTATTACCGAAACAATTCCTTGTACCAATTTACTGGAAGTGGGCTCTCTCAGATAAATTGGTGGGGGCTTAAACGTCTTCTTAGGAAGTTCTGGCTCATCCGTCTGGAGGAGAGCAAACCTATTTTGATCATTACTCACAGTCTTTGAAGCTTTTGCATTTGATGACACTTGAGCAGACTTCGGGCTCCTCTGTCGCTTGAGAACGGTGATGTACTTATCCATACCTACTTGTTTTTTGGGTTTGACTGCACTATTTGATGAAGATGATGTTTTTTCATCTGTTGAAATCACAATATTGGGCGAACAGGAACGACGCCGTTCTACGGCTCTTGTAGTGAGAAAATTCTCCACAGATTTTTTAAGGATTCTTCCTCAGAGACCCATCTAGTTTTTCTACTCGAGCTAAGCTCTTTCTCAGAATTACATCTGAGAGGAACACTCATACAATTTTTATGCGATTTATAGTGTTTTTTTTATTACCGATATTACCGTAGATTTTTTAACCTATTACGATTTTTTTCACTTTTTTGTTTTATTTCAACCTATTACACTTTTTCACTTATTACGGTTTTTTCACCGAAAATTCAGCCGCACTAAAAATAACACGTCCGAACAGTTCGATGAGACGAGACTGAACTCTCTATACATATGTATGTGATAATTTAAATGAAGTATTATACGTTATGTTTTTACTGTTAATTTTATATACATATGTATATTTTATATCAAATATAAAAATTATATTTTGTTTTCATTTTTTCTTCAATAAATTAAACATATACAAATATCATTTTATTACATACCGCACACATTCTTCAAAAGTGACTCAATTAAAAATTTTAATTTTTCGGGTTTGTATGCTTAAACAACACACAACACACTTGTTTATCTATAAGAAAAAGGTCAAAGCATTTTGTTACAGTTAACAAGTTATAAAAAACAGTTAAGCCTTTCTTTATATTTCATTTGGTATAAAGTACAATTTAATAGTGATTTATTTTTAGTTGTGTCATATAATAAAAATTTTGAATTGAGTCACTTTTGAAGAAAGTGTACGATATTATTTAATTTTGTTTTGAAGGTGCAGATTTTTTTCAAAAAAACCAGATTTTTTTCTGGAAATTGTCAGATTTTGTAAAAAAAATTATGGCAACACTGATGGACGTGTATTTTTTTATATGATTCCAACAACAACATATATACATGCAAGTGGCATATGAAAAAAATGTTGCTGTTGCGGTTGATTTGCACTGTTTATTTCTTTACACGCGGTTTTTACAGAAAGTGAAATAAATACAAAAAATAGAGAAATTATAGCAATTACAAGCATATATCTGTAATTACTAGTTCCGTGTTCTTGTTTTTACAAAAAGCTTCTGAACAAACTTTCAAACGTCATATAAATTTTTGGAATAACAAACCTTAAACACAAGGCATAAGCTTGTTTTGTTTACATAGTCTCCGAGTCCCGAGCCTAAAAATTCTTTAGTAATTTCTATGTATATAGATGGTGATGTACGATTTTTTTTTAATCTATGGTGTGATATCAGCTTCGTTGTGTAATATTTCTATTTTTAGTAGATCTTTGTTTTTAATTCTGTTAATTTTTTTTTAGATTTCAAAAAAGGAAAAAGACTTAAATTTATGTTGGATATATGTCACCGATCGTTTAAATTTTTTACCATTTGTAAAGTATACTGCATGGTGCAACTATACAAGGTGAGTGCAAATCGACAAGAAATACAACACAAAACAGACACAACAGGCATTTTGTATGTGTAAAATAATGTACTACTGTCAAAAATTTTTGAGAATGTATTACTTTTGACCAGAGCTCCGAAATCTTCGCTCGAATTCGAGTAGAGAGTGAAACTCGCTCGAATTCGAGCGCGAGTACTCCTGCGAGTGAAAAAAAAAATCGAGTATACTCTATTTTTCTATGCCACTCGAATAGGAGCGCATATGCTTCGCTCGATTTCGAGTGCGAGTAAAATACACTCGAAATCGAGCAGATTATACTCTTGCCGAGTACTCTTTCAGCTTTCTCATACAGTGGAAAATAGAAACTGTTCGTTTTTGCCAATTTGTGTGTGCGTGTGTAGTAGCAAGTATAGACTATGGTAGGGAAAGGTGACTGACGAGGGAGGACTGGGAGGTCGAGAAGAGAAAAGCAGCAGAATGTATTGTTAGGGACCGGTGGTTTTTGTGTACAAAAATGCTCGCGAAGAAGATTTCTCGAAGATTACGATTCACTGTCATAACGAAAATATTTTCGTGTTTCATTATTTATGTCTTTATTGTTCATTATAATATAGAAAATATAAGTAAACTTTTAAAAATATAATACAACTTTTATTATAAAACCAACTAATTGCTCCGCACACGCGCACTGTATGAGAAAGACTGAAAAAGTAACAAAAAGCACACACAAGTCAGCAAAGACAAACAGTTTCTATTTTTCCACTCGATTTCACTCTTAAGAGTAAACTCTCACTCTATTTCGAAGATTTTTACTCCCACTCTTAATTTTTAAAAAGGAGTACTCGCGAGTACTCCCACCTAAAACAAACGAGTGGAGAGTAAACTTTTTGTAACACTCGTACTCTTCGAGTACTCTTCTTCGCGAGTGTTTTTCACTCGCGAGTAAAATCGAGTAAATCTGAGCTCTGCTTTTGACATAAGTAAATTGTAAACAAAGTCAGTCAGCTGGGCTACTGCACTCACCTTGTATATTTAAACCATGGTATTTTTAACTGCTTTTAAATGTGAGATTAGTGATATGTATTTTGGACAAGAAGTTTTCGGTTAGGAAGTTATAGAGCTTTAAAGCTCAGATATATATACATATATACGAGGTCTGATCAAAAAAGAGCCGTTATTTTCAAAAAGTATTTATTTATTCATCAATAACTATCTTGTCCCCTTCAAAGTAATCACCCTCAAATATAATACACTTATGCCAGCGTTTTTTCCAATCCTCGAAACACTTCTTGATATCGCCAACACTTCCTGTTTCGATTCTCCTTTTATCTCCTCAATCGTAGCAAAACGCTTTCCTTTCATCGGTGTCTTCAGTTTTGGGAAGAGGAAAAGTCAGCGGGGGCCAAGTCCGGTGAATACGGTGGTTGAGGCATGATAACGGTTTTGGCCAAAACCTCACGCACAAAAAAACCTGCTGCGTTATCATTGTGCAAAATTCATGATTGGATTTTCCACAATTCTGTGCGTTTCTGACGAATTGCTTCGCGCAAACGGTGCATAACTTCAAGGTAGTATTCCTTATTTACCGTACGAACTTGTGTCAAGAATTCATGATGCACCACGCCATTGCAGTCGAAGGAAACAGTGAGCAAAACCTTCACATTTGACCTAACTTGGCGAGCTTTTTTCGGTCTAGGCTTTTCTGGACGTTTCCATTGGGATGATTGGGCTTTGATTTCAATGTCATACAGGTATGTGATGGAAATTGAAAACGAAAACGAGTGAGTTTTAGAAGCTCTATAACATCAAAAACGAAAACTTCTTGGACATAAAAGCTTTTTTAAATGAAAATCTTTTTAACGCTCCTTTAAAAAATTAAAAATCGGTTACTTTTAACCAATGGTGTTTAGTTTTACAAATGTATAGATTTCAGGAAATATTACTTGTAAATCTTTTGTTAATGAAGCGAAATTGAACTGTGCACTTCAAACATTATTATATAGCGAACATTTAATAATGAATAAACAAAATTTTAAAAAGAAACTAAAATTTTCGTACAAAATAACTCCTCAAACTTTAAAAACCTATGAACAGAATGAAGTGTACTTTACAATTCCTCGTTTGGTAGCCTATTACGATTATAATTATGACAAAATCACTCCCGCCAAGCGAATAAAGTACTTCAAAAGTCTGAATTCTGGTCAATATCCACTCGATCTTAATGCTGGCTTTAAAACGTTTATAAGGCGAGAATCCGTTATGTATTCAAAAACCATAGAATTATCACTTCAGTATGATATGGCTTCTGCTGCAGAAGATGATCATGGTCTTGGTAATATAAAGAAAACAAAAGTATTTACAAGACGTGGCACTTTAGTCCATATAATGAATGCATATTATATTAAGCCATACGATAACTTGACTATACGGGTATCACGTTATAATGGCAATATATATATGGTAATGGAAGAATTAAATGACCCATTAAGTGAACTGAAACCGGCTAATACACATCACAACCAATTTGAGAAATTGTTATTTACTGGTATGTATTTATGAAAATAATAAAAAATATTCTTTTAATAATAAATTGATGTAAATTTAATAAGTTTTAAGGCCCCGATAATAGTTCACAACACTCGGTTACAACACAACATGCATTTTATTAAGATTACGCAGATAAGTGTTGTGAATCGTAATCGCAGTTTACAACAAAATACTTTTATATGTAGCACATATATACAGTCGATTGGAGAAAATTTCTTAAAAAATTTGTTTACAACTTTACATAACGAACTTTTCTAAAAGAAAATTTTATTTTTTGCTACAAAAATTGTATGGAAAATATCTTGAGAGAAATTTCATTTGTTTTATGAATTTTTGATCATAACTGCAATTCTAAAATATTTGTTCGGACAAAGTTTTTTTCAAATGAAATCTCTTTTTAAGAGAGAGAAAATATTCATATAAAAAAACATTGTCCGAACAAATATTTTAGAAATGCAGAATATGACGAAAACGTTTTAAATGCACATTTTTATAGGCATGTGCATTTCAAAGATACGTTTTGTATAAAAAAATATTTATGTTTTGATTTTATTAGAATAAATGTGTGAATATTGAAAATATTCTTAAGCTGAAAAATTCCACCATTCTTTGAATCTATGAATTTTTAAAATTTAGAAATAATGTAATATCTTTTTAGATGCCCCCGACAAACCACCAATAATTGATGGACCATGTGATGAAAATACTGCACTACTTGGAGTACATAGAAGTAACTTTGGTAAATATGATATTGTTTACTCTGGCGAATTACAAGGAATTGATTCTAGTGAAGAGATTAACGATTTGTAAGTACATATTATTTATTAGCTCGTTAGACAATTTACAGTTTTAAATACAAATAGTAATTTTTACTTTAAAATTTAGTGATGATTTAGAAGCGCTCAATAATTGTCGTTTTGTTTTCTCCAAGCAAATGTGGAAAGGACTACAACATGATGATAACAAATATTTACAATATTGGCTGCAGTCTTATTTAGCTAATGTTAAAGATGTTTATATTGGTTATAAAAGCAAGGATGGATTTATAACAGAACCCATACAATATAAAATAACAAGAGATATGCCCAAGGTAAATTTTGTAATATTCATACATATACGAATGTAAGTATGTATTAAGTAGACATACATACATATGTACATATATTAAGAACAAACTAAAAATATTTTTATAGAATCGTTATTGGAAGCCGTCAATTTGTACTGGATTTTTATATGACTTTTTGCAAAATGTTGAAAAACGCATGTCGTCTATTGACTGCCCAAATACGGTCTTTGTGTTTCATTTTAATTGGGAAGAAAAAACTTTCAGTTATGAAATTTTTAAGGGTAAAAACGATAAAACATTTATATCTAAAAAATACATGGAATATTGTAAAAAATAGACGACTTTTTAATTTTATATTATATGTGCTGTGAGCGTCTATTAAAAGTAAATACCACATATAATTACAAATTGTATCGATTTTTTGTATATATGTATGTAAACATGATAAATAACACTGCAATTAGTAATAAAATTAGAATTAAAATAAAACATGAAATTAAAAAAAAAAACTAATCAGAAAATTATTATTTTATTTATTATTATTTTTTTGAGTGTAACATTAGACGATGAAGAAGACACTCACTGTTTACGCGCAGAAAATTAAATGTATTTTTTGTTTTTGTTTTTAATGTAAACATAAGCTTTGAAAATGCTATACGAAGTGTAGCGAAATATTAGCAATAAAGAATTTTTACATACACTTGACCTCGAGCTCGAACAATTTTATTTCTTGAAAATTATAACTGAAAGTTCGGATAAAAACAACACTAATTTAATTATTTGTTTTAATTATATAATTATATATAATTTTACGCGTCAAATGAAAGTAAACAGTCGTAACAACTTTAATGAAAATATGCTGAAATTGCAAAAATGGCAGCTTTATATTATTTTTTATTTTTTAATTATAACGACAAATTTGCGTTCGTAATATTCATCACTACCAAAGAAAATTTGGGTGTTATTGTCGAGAAAATTGTGTTATAGCAAATTGTGTTATTGCTCGACAATAACACCCAAATTTCTCAAATTTTCGTACATAATATATATCGATGGTCTCGCATATTTGAAACTTTACAGGAGAAGGTAAAAACATAATAGAAACTGTAATATTCAACATGTAACTTTTTTTGTACAACTGCTTATAAAAGCGTTATTTTTTACACTATTGCAATATATTTTTGTGAGGAGGTGTATTTTATTATTATTAAGTAAGGCCTCAAGCACTACGACCTATAAGATCTTTTGTGCAGCCTTGAAGTTTCATCATGTTAGATTTAAGCTGTGTATAAAGCCATTTATTCTGTTAGATGAGAGATCAATTACATCCCCTGGGGCCATAAAGGCCCTTCCGAAGCATCTTGTTCTACGCATTGCCAGCATTAGGCAGTCGCAAAGAATCACACTTATTCCAGTTGTCGTCGTAGATATCGTCGTTTTTTAGTCGACATCACTTCGTATCGATATCGACATCACATCGACACTAATTTGGTATTCTATAAACATCTTGCGACGATAACGACTGTTTATCGATTTTTGTAAACACATCTCTAATACTTGTCAGTTGATTTATTTTGTTTTGCTATTTGATGCAAAAAAAATATTTTCAGTTTGATTAAAATTTTCATTTTTGTGGTATATTTCATTTGTTTCATGTTTTCTTTAATTTGCCAGATAAAAAGTGGGTGTTAACATTTAATTATTTCCTAATGTTTATTTTGTTATTTAATCAAAAGGTTTAAAAATTGCTTTAGACTTAATAAAGCAGCCTTTAAGTATGTGTTGGAAGAAATAGATCCTTATTTAAAAAGTGGAATTAGATCAACATTTATGTGAAAAACAATAAAATTAGCAGCCACATTAAGATTTTTAGCCCAGGGGTCGTACCAACTGAGTGTTGGGAACGACTTTAACTTGGGACTGTCGCAGCCAGTCGTCTCCAAGATTCTGTCTGAAACATTAGATGTCTTAGAAAGCAGAATTTGTCCCCAATGAATCAATATTGAAATGACCAATGCAGAGAAAAATGAAGCTAAACTACATTTTTTTGAAAAAAAAAAAATAGATTTTCCCGGTGTTATTGGTTGTGTGGATGGGACCCACATTAAAATACTGGCTCCAAACAAAAACGACCAGTATATATACTTCATCCGAAAAGGGTTTTTGTTGGCGATCAACTTCTTTTTGACTTTAAATTTTAAGTCTCGCCAAACCTGTAAATACAATTTTTTTATATTTTAATACTACACTCCTTAAATGATTTCCTTACTTTATGCAAACCATCTCCATCTCTTCTTGGCGGGCGGGAATTTAATGCTTTGGTAATTTTGTTCCACTTTTCTTTGCAATTACTATTAACTGTACCTCTCTGAAATCCTTTTGCAAGAGAAGGATTTTTTTGCATTTCTTCTATAAGTTCATCAAATTGTTGCAGATTTGTTACTTTCTTTTTTTGTTGTTCTTACATTTTTTTTATTTCTTAAAAAATTTCTTTAAAATACTTTAGTCGTTAACAAAAATTATGACGATTAGAACAGAGTCGCATCAACACAATATCGTCATCACATTTTCTTACAGAATACCAAATATCTGTCAATAGTAATCGATAATCTTCAATAACGACAACTAGAATACCAATTTGAAACAAACGATACAAAACTATCGTCGTTAAGTGTCAATGACGACAACTGGAATAAGGGTGAATAACACAACAAAAGTACGAGTACTTCTAAATGCAGTACGTCTGGCAAGCCTATTCTTGGCCTATTCCTTTTCGAAATGAATTACAAAATAACCCTCTGTATCTGAAAAGTTTCGAATTAAGTCGAGAATTCAGTACAGTAGTTTAGAACTAAATATTACGATGTCGGACAAACTCTAACTACAGCAAAAAAATATGTATATTCGGTTGCACACTATACACACTAGGGATGTCAAACGGGACTGGTTTTTCAAATCCCGGGATTCGGGATTTCATAAATGAATCCATGGATACCGAAATCGGGATTTTTGTTTCATATTAAACAATTACAATTTTAATGAAAAAAATATTTATTTAATTTTTAAATTTAAATAAAAATATAACAAAAAAATTAGTTCATTGAATTAAAGTAATAAAGAAACAAAAAAGTAACATATATTTAATATTAATTTGTTTAAAAACAAAAAATTGTCTTAAAACTATAGTTTTTTCATTTATTAAAAGTTTATAAACCTTTAATAATTTTAAAAACAAAAAAAAATTTATAAATTATTAGGTTGACAAAAATTATATGTCATTTGGCTTTTAATTTCTATATTTATAAATAATAGAATATTAATGATCGTTCTTTAAAAAGCTTCTTAAAAATATTAAAGCATCTAAAGTGTCATCAGATAATCTTGATCTAATTTTGTTACCAAAATATGATGCTGACGAAAAACATCGTTCACAATCAATTGTTAGCAAATTGTTGTATGTTGATTGCAAAAACAGACCTCTCTCACCCCCCGGAAATAAATAATTCAATTTATTTTTCAATGTTTGATTCTATACCATTACAAACGTTATTAGGTGTTTTGTTTGGACTTCTGCACATTTTAATTGCATTATTTAATTTTTTTATGATTGAAATATTAGAATCATCATTTGTTTCCTCCATCATTGATAAATCCGAATCAGAATCATTTGATGGTGAGCCATAGACCTCATTTCTTTTAAAATGAGCAATCAACGTTTATAACTCATTTCTAATAACAAACATTTCTACGTTGTTATCAAATTCTGATTTCAATTTTGGGGGTTTCAAAAAATTTAAGAGTGTTGAGTAAATCGTTCTTCTTTCTTGGATTCTTTTAAGGAAAGCTTTTATCAGTTCATCACTTAATTTGCAATCACTTTTTGATACCTCTTTTAACATAAATGAAAGTGCAGCATCGGCTTCACAGAGATTCATATCAATGCGACAAAGGGCTTCAACTGTTACTTTAATCGGATTTAAAATTACAAATATTTGTTTAATAATTTTATTCTATTTTCTTCGACCTTTTTTATGATTTTTATTAAATAATTTTTAAGCTTGAGGTCACTTTTTTGTTTTTTATAAAAGATTTTTTTATTTTTATATATAATTAACTCGATATTAAGATTTCCTTTGGAAATCTTCTTCAGGAGTTATTTTAATATTATAACAAATTTTCTATAATATTATAATTATATATAATATTATAATATAATATATATATATATATATATAGTATATAGATATATAATATAATATTATAATTTGTTATAATATTAAAATAATTCCTGAAGAAGATTTCCAAAGGAAATCGAAATATCGAGGTAATTATATAAAAAAAATCTTTTATAAAAAACAAAAAAGTGACCTCAAGCTTAAAAATGATTTAATAAAAACTATTTGTTTAAGTAAAGCAAATTCATCATCTGTCATCTGTTGAGTTTAAGCTTTTTTATTTGAATTTTCAGTTCCAAAAACCGTTGACACATAACAAATAGTGTGTTCCAGCGGGTTTGGCAAGATTTGTAATGCCCACCACTTGGTTTTCTAAAAAGTCTGAAATTTTTCTCATTTTTATTAAAAGCACGCCATAAGCTAAACATTTGCAAAAAAAAAAAATTATGAACAATTTGAAAAATTACATTTACTGTTGCTTTGATATTTTTATAAATATCAAATAACGGTGCTTATGTACATAAATTCGCTCCAACCGTCCATATATTCTTGCTGCCAGATTAAACGCACTTTAACGTGCAAGTGGATACATTGTCATTTCACATAAATTTACTCTAAACTCCACATTCGCTTTAATAATTAATGAATTTCAATTTATTTTCATTTTTGTTCTATTTATTTAACATTTTAAATAAAAACCATTATTATTTTTAAAAATTTAAGAGTTTATTCGTTTTTTAAGTCATAGTTATAAAACATTTACTATGTGTGCTCGCCACTGTATATATGCAAACAAAACAAAAATTGACATAACGAACATGACTAAAAAAAAAACAGCTGGCGTTTCAACACCACCTTGTAGAGGTATTTCACCATGGTTGCCACGATTATTACCACATGTGTTCTTATTTTGCCTAACTTTAAATCAAAGAGTATATTAACGTGCGCCAAGATAGCCTCGAAAAATAGCAACGACGGAAATGAAATTTGCAATCCCGTTTTCTTAAATTTGAGTGGCATCACCGGAAATGAATTGAGGGGATTTTTAACAGCAACGAAAAATAGCAACGAATCTCACTGAATATAGAATTGAGGAGATTTTTTAACAGCAACGAAAAATAGCAACGAATCCCACAGAATATAGAAAGTTTTCCGTGCAAAAAATTGTCTGGGATTGGAAAATGGAAATTGAAAGTATACATCCCACTGAATATAAAACGCTTTCCGTGCAAAAAATTGTCAGAGCCGTTCCAGAGAAATTCGAGCTCCTCCAAAAATGGTCAGAAAATCTGGGATTCTAAATAAAATAGAATCTGGGCAGTGTCAGGGCATAGACTCAATGGAAATTGAAAGTATACATCCCACTGAATATGAAACGCTTTCCGTGCAGATTATATTTTATTTAGAATCCCAGATTTTCTGACCATTTTTGGAGGAGCTCGAATTTCTCTGGAACGCCTTTGACAATTTTTTGCACGGAAAGCGTTTTATATTCAGTGGGATGTATACTTTCAATTTCCATTGAGTCTATGCCCTGACACTGCCCAGATTCTATTTTATTTAGAATCCCAGATTTTCTGACCATTTTTGGAGGAGCTCGAATTTCTCTGGATTTTTTATGCTGAATAATTACATTACCGCTTAATTCCTAACATCGTTTTCAGGCTTTCTTGCTCTCGAAATTGCTAAAATTGGTTCCAGTTTTCGTTGCCCCTGAATTCCTAAAATGATTTGTTGCCACTCGATTCCCCTAAACGATATTAGAAAATTCCCTCGTTTTCATTTCCGATGTTGCTATTTTTCGATGCTATCTTGGCGGACGGTGTATATTATACTCTGTGCTTTAAATGATGCCCGTTAATTAAATTTACAATATGGGGAATTACCTTTAAAATGTTACATCCATACATATAAAATAAAAGATACACACAAAAGTAATTATTTTTGTAGCAAATTGACTTCTAACCACAAAGTCTTCTAACAATATCATCGATAAGTATAAAAGTAAAATAAAAACAATAAGAAAATAAAATACAATGTTTTTATACAAAGTAACTCCACAATCTTTGTGTAAATACCAAGAAAAATCTGTGTATTTCTCAAAGCCCCATTTAGTAGAGCTCTACGATTATAATTATGGAAATATTACAAAAGCCAAAAGGATTAAATATTTAAAAAAACCAAATTCCAAAATATATCCGATCGATTTAAACGTTGGCGTTGACACTTATGTGCCACGTGAATCTGCTATGTATAGAAGGGACATAAAATTAAGTCTTAAATATGACATGACCTCCGCGGCCGAACGTGATGGAGTTATGGAAGTTCGAGTTACGGAAGAAGAAATGCATGCTATTTACTCTCGACGCTATTGCCAACCAATTTTGTTCGAGTTATGGAAGTTCGACTGTATTTTGGACAAGAAGTTTTCGGTTAGGAAGTTACAGAGCTTTAAAGCTCAGATATATATACGAGGTCTGATCAAAAATAACCGTTATTTTCAAAAAGTATTTATTTATTCATCAATAACTATCTTGTCCCCTTCAAAGTAATCTCCCTCAAATATAATACACTTATGCCAGCGTTTTTTCCAGTCCTCGAAACACTTCTTGATATCGCCAACACTTCCTGTTTCGATTCTCCTTTTATCTCCTCAATCGTAGCAGAACGCTTTCCTTTCATCGGTGTCTTCAGTTTTGGGAAGAGGAAAAAGTCAGCGGGATCCAAGTCCGGTGAATACGGTGGTTGAGGCATGATAACGGTTTTGGCCAAAAACTCACGCACAAAAAAACCTGCTACGTTATCATGGTGCAAAATTCATGATTGGATTTTCCACAATCCTGTGCGTTTCTGACGAATTACTTCGCGCAAACGGCACATAACTTCAAGGTAGTATTCCTTATTGACCGTACGACCTTGTGACAAGAATTCATGATGCACCACGCCATTGCAGTCGAAGGAAACAGTGAGCAAAACCTTCACATTTGACCTAACTTGGTGAGCTTTTTTCGGTCTAGGCTTTTCTGGACGTTTCCATTGGGATGATTGGGCTTTGATTTCAATGTCATACAGGTATGTGATGGAAATTGAAAACGAGTGAGTTTTAGAAGCTCTATAACATCAAAAACGAAAACTTCTTGGACATAAAAGCTTTTTTAAATGAAAATCTTTTTAACGCTCCTTAAAAAAATTAAAAATCGGTTACTTTGGTGTTTAGTTTTACAAATGTATAGATTTCAGGAAATATTACTTGTAAATCTTTTGTTAATGAAGCGAAATTGAACTGTGCACTTCAAACATTATTATATAGCGAACATTTAATAATGAATAAACAAAATTTTAAAAAGAAACTAAAATTTTCGTACAAAATTACTCCTCAAACTTTAAAAACCTATGAACAGAATGAAGTGTACTTTACAATTCCTCGTTTGGTAGCCTATTACGATTATAATTATGACAAAATCACTCCCGCCAAGCGAATAAAGTACTTCAAAAGTCTGAATTCTGTTCAATATCCACTCGATCTTAATGCTGGCTTTAAAACGTTTATAAGGCGAGAATCCGTTATGTATTCAACAACCATAGAATTATCTCTTCAGTATGATATGGCTTCTGCTGCAGAAGATGATCATGGTCTTGGTAATATAAAGAAAACAAAAGTATTTACAAGACGTGGCACTTTAGTCCATATAATGAATGCATATTATATTAAGCCATACGATAACTTGACTATACGGGTATCACGTTATAATGGCAATATATATATGGTAATGGAAGAATTAAATGACCCATTAAGTGAACTGAAACCGGCTAATACACATCACAACCAATTTGAGAAATTGTTATTTACTGGTATGTATTTATGAAAATAATAAAAAATATTCTTTTAATAATAAATTGATGTAAATTTAATAAGTTTTAAGGCCCCGATAATAGTTCACAACACTAAAATGTTGTGTTGTCTCGGTTACAACACAACATGCATTTTATTAAGATTACGCAGATAAGTGTTGTGAATCGTAATCGCAGTTTACAACAAAATACTTTTATATGTAGCACATATATACAGTCGATTGGAGAAAATTTCTTAAAAAATTTGTTTACAACTTTACATAACGAACTTTTCTAAAAGAAAATTTTATTTTTTGCTACAAAAATTGTATGGAAAATATCTTGAGAGAAATTTCATTTGTTTTATGAATTTTTGATCATAACTGCAATTCTAAAATATTTGTTCGGACAAAGTTTTTTTCAAATGAAATCTCTTTTTAAGAGAGAGAAAATATTCATATAAAAAAACATTGTCCGAACAAATATTTTAGAAATGCAGAATATGACGAAAACGTTTTAAATGCACATTTTTATAGGCATGTGCATTTCAAAGATACGTTTTGTATAAAAAAATATTTATGTTCTGATTTTATAAGAATAAATGTGTGAACATTGAAAATATTCTTAAGCTGAAAAATTCCACCATTCTTTGAATCTATGAATTTTTAAAATTTAGAAATAATGTAATATCTTTTTAGATGCCCCCGACAAACCACCAATAATTGATGGACCATGTGATGAAAATACTGCACTACTTGGAGTACATAGAAGTAACTTTGGTAAATATGATATTGTTTACTCTGGCGAATTACAAGGAATTGATTCTAGTGAAGAGATTAACGATTTGTAAGTACATATTATTTATTAGCTCGTTAGACAATTTACAGTTTTAAATACAAACAGTAATTTTTACTTTAAAATTTAGTGATGATTTAGAAGCGCTCAATAATTGTCGTTTTGTTTTCTCCAAGCAAATGTGGAAAACACTACAACATGATGATAACAAATATTTACAATATTGGCTGCAGTCTTATTTAGCTAATGTTAAAGATGTTTATATTGGTTATAAAAGCAGGGATGGATTTATAACAGAACCCATACAATATAAAATAACAAGAGATATGCCCAAGGTAAATTTTGTAATATTCATACATATACGAATGTACATACATACATACATATGTACATATATTAAGAACAAACTAAAAATATTTTTATAGAATCGTTATTGGAAGCCGTCAATTTGTACTGGATTTTTATATGACTTTTTGCAAAATGTTGAAAAACGCATGTCGTCTGTTGACTGCCCACATACGGTCTTTGTGTTTCACTTTAATTGGGAAGAAAAAAATTTCAGTTATGAAATTTTTAAGGGTAAAAACGAAAAAACATTTATATCTGAAAAATACATGGAATATTGTAAAAAATAGACGACTTTTTAATTTTATATTATATGTGCTGTGAGCGTCTATTAAAAGTAAATACCACATATAATTACAAATTGTATCGATTTTTTGTATATATGTATGTAAACATGATAAATAACACTGCAATTAGTAATAAAATTAGAATTAAAATAAAACATGAAATTAAAAAAAAACTAATCAGAAAATTATTATTTGTTTTAATTATATAATTATATATAATTTTACGCGTCAAATGAAAGTAAACAGTCGTAACAACTTTAATGAAAATATGCTGAAATTGCAAAAATGGCAGCTTTATATTATTTTTTAATTATAACGACAAATTTGCGTTCGTAATATTCATCACTACCAAAGAAAATTCGGGTGTTATTGTCGAGAAAATTGTGTTATAGCAAATTGTGTTATTGCTCTACAATAACCCCAAATTTCTCAAATTTTCTTACATAATATATATCGATGGTCTCATGTAGAAAGGCCCTAACTCGCATATTTGAAACTTTACAGGAGAAGGTAAAAACATAATAGAAACTGTAATATTCAACATGTAACTTTTTTTACACTAGTGCAATAAATTTTTGTGAGGAGGTGTATTTGCGTTAAATGCATTGGAATCGCAAAAAAAAACAAATTTCGAAAAAAATAGCGAGTTAGGGCCTTTCTACATGAGACCAACGATATGTATATCATTCTTCTTGCCAAATCTAGTAAGAAATTGAAAATCGGACCATTATTAACAAAATTACAGGCTTATAAGTGCGCATAGGTACAAAAACCGGATTTTGGAGGTGTCAGGTATATTTCACTATTAGAATCTTAGTTTTACTCGATAATCCCTACAAGAAAAATAATATCCGGTCCCAGGTTTTTCAATTTCATTCAATTTTGTAAAACTGTGTTAATTGATTAATACAGTTTAAAAGTTTATTTTCATGAAAAGTTAAATAACTCAGTCAATTACTTATCTATTTTTAAACCCAAATATGCGTTGTAATCGTAAATAAACGTACTGATCAGAGACCTGCAACAAGTATGAACGAGCCGACTTATTCACTAACGTTGAATTTTAAGAACAATACAAAAAAGTATGATTCAATTTTATGCTTATTCACTTTTTATGCACACACAGAAAATTCAGCAACGAGTATAAATCATTTCCAACACTTGGTTCGAACTGCAATGTTTGAAAAGAAAAATTCTTGTTTATACACAGTTTGTTTTTTGCATGTCGGCTTTGTTGTGCATGATCTGATTGGAATTGAACTAAAAACACACGAGCCACTTATAAGTAAAAAGCGGCTGGCAGAAAAATATGAAAACATAAAAAATGTGCATTTACTACCTATTTAACATTATTTCGTCGAAAAGAAAACTTATTTGACAAAGCAATGATAAAATTTGTAATATGTACAGTTTGTCAAATATATCTTTGCACAGCAAAAAAAATTAAAGAAAAAATGTAAAATGAGCTGCTTCATACATTTAACGACACGGTCAAACATTCATGTTCGCACAAAACAACAAATGAATAAAACACATGTTCGGCTAACAACACGTTGGCTTTGATGTAAAACGAGCTTCATACATTTAACGACACAGTCAGAATATTCATGTTCGCAAAAAACAACCAGTGAATAAAACTGAATGTTTGAAACGAACGGTTGCGTAAACGAGCGTTTTGTGCATTTGAACAAAAACGATTAAATCATAAAAATCAATGTGCATGATTAAGTATACCCGAAAATTTAGTACTCGTTGCAGGTCTCTGGTACTGATAAATACTGATTTTTCACCAAATGCCAAACAAATTTTTTCATTATTAAACAGTTGTTTACAAACAAACAGCTGTTTACTAAATGCAGTTTAAATGCAGAAACTGTCGTCTGTCAGGGTAAAATCTTAAATCAAACTAGTGAGATTTTAATGCACATTAACTCTGTCGTCTGTCTACGGTATAATCCTAGCTTAACTGGATCACAGCTCGGACCTTAATTGGTTAAACAAGAATTTTTTTTTTTTTATTATATATTAGGTTGCGGGGAATTAATCCCTCAAATTTCCAGGTTATCCCACGGTCGATTCAAGTGAGTCCCAAGTCGACCTACACAGTCCACATGACAAATACACACAATGTGAACACAGCTTTAAAAAAAAATTAAATAAGTACAAAAAGAAGTACAGAGGCTGAAAAAAGTACAATTGCGTACTTCTTTAGGTCTTATGCAGACAGAAGTACAATTAGTAAAAAAAAGTACGCGTACTTCTAAATGCAGTACGTCTGGTAAGCCTATTCTTGGTATAAAGTATATACATAAATTCGAACGATTTCCTTTTCGAAATGAATTACAAAATAACCCCCTGTATTTGAAAAGTTTCGAATTATGTCGAGTATACAGTACAGTAGTTTAGAACTAAATATTACGATGTCGGACAAACTCTAACTACAGCAAAAAAATATGTATGTTGCACACTATACACACTAGGGATGCCAAACGGGACTGGTTTTTCAAATCCCGGGATTTCATAAATGAATCCAGGGATCCCGAAATCGGGATTTTTGTTTCATATTAAAAAAGTACAATTTTAATGAAAAAAATATTTATTTAATTCATAAATTTAAATAAAAATATAACAAAAAAATTAGTTCATTGAATTAAAGTAATAAAGAAACAAAAAAGTAACATATATTTAATATTAATTTGTTTAAAAACATTTTAAAGCATTTTCTGGCCTGCTAAAGCCTTCGTCAGCATTCTTTGTGTCTATTGGTGTTCATTTTCAAATTTCTTATATTTAACTTTTCAAATTGACTATTTGAGAATTTTTCCTCTTGCGAGTATTATTTTATTGGAAAATAATTTGAAAAGTTAAATATAAGAAATTTGAAAATGAACACCAATAGACACAAAGAATGCTGAAGAAGGCTTTAGCAGGCCAGAAAATGCATTACATTTTGCTAGTGTCTCTTTGTATATTTCTGTATGTTTTTGCATTTACGTTTTCCAACGGAAAGCTATGTAGAACATATAACAGAGGTATACAAAAATAAATTTCAAATAAATTTTTATATTTAACTTTGAAGTAAACCTTCGAATAAATAAAATTTTTTTATAAAAAAAAATCTTTTATAAAAAACAAAAAAGTGACCTCAAGCTTAAAAATGATTTAATAAAAACTATTTGTTTAAGTAAAGCAAATTCATCATCTGTCATCTGTTGAGTTTAAGCTTTTTTATTAGAATTTTCAGTTCCAAAAACCGTTGACACATAACAAATAGTGTGTTCTAGCGGGTTTGGCAAGATTTGTAATGCCCACCACTTGGTTTTCTAAAAAGTCTGAAATTTTTCTCATTTTTATTAAAAGCACGCCATAAGCTAAACATTTGCAAAAAAAAATTATGAACAATTTGAAAAATTACATTTACTGTTGCTTTGATATTTTTATAAATATCAAATAACGGTGCTTATGTACATAAATTCGCTCCAACCGTCCATTTATTCTTGCTGCCAGATTAAACGCACTTTAACGTGTAAAAGTGGATACATTGTCATTTCACATAAATTTACTCTAAACTCCACATTCGCTTTAATAATTAATGAATTTCAATTTATTTTCATTTTTGTTCTATTTATTTAACATCTATCTATATATATAAAATTGAATGTATGTATGTATGTATGTATGTATGTAACGTATAGACTCCAAAACGGCTGAGCCGATTTTGATAAAATTTTCACAGCATGTTACTGTGACTCTGGAAGGAATAATAGGGTACTTTTTTTTTACCACGCCCACTTTTTTAAAATATTGTAATTGGAGACCAAACCTCTGGACCGATATTTTTGAAATTTTCACAGCATTTAACTGGGTATGATTAATAGGGTACTTTTTTTTACCACGCCCATTTTTACGCCCACTTTTTAAAAATTATGTAATTGCTTTCATATAGTTTTTAACAGATTTACTTCAAATTGTATACACATTATATACTCCAGGCGAGGTAAAAATAAAGATTTCTTAAGCCACGCCCCTTTTCACGCCAAATTTTTGAAAGTTTTATACTTTTTGTTCTCTATACAAATTTGTTCATTCCAAAGCATTTTTTTTATTTGGTAGTATATTGCTCTTAATACTGTTGACGTCGCCATATAACTTTGAACCACGCCTACTTCATCGCCCCTTTTTTTTAATTCAGATACTTCCTAATACCACCAACAATGTTTGCTATACAAAATACTTTTTTTGTAATATGTATTTACCTAAAGTTTTATATACTTTTTAACTACATACATTTTTTTATTACCAAATCCCCATTTTTCGCCCCATTTCACCTTAAATTATATTGCTTTTAATCTATATGTATATAAATGAATGTGTGTCTGTATGTTTGTGCTTAATAGGAGGCCAAACCCTTGGACCAATCTGCCTGAAATTTTTACAGCATGTTACTGTGACTCTGGAAGGAATAATAGGCTATATGAAGTTTTGATTGTACAAACGGGGGTGGCACCGCCCATATAACCCACAAATTTAAATCGCCATATTTTGGGAATTTTTTGATCTACGTCAATGATATGAGGTACATATGGTATTGGCATAATTAGGAATACCAGGAGAAAAGTGGGTGGGACTACGCCCCTTTTTAGGAAAATTAAAAATCGTAATATAGTTTTAACTACTGGACCGATCGTCATTAAATTTTCACAATAGGATATTCTTACGAAATAATAAATTGTTGACTATGTAAGTGGACAAAGGGACATGGTCTCGCCTAAAGCATTGTAACAAATACATTAAAATTAAATAAATAAATGTTTGTAAACATGTATATAAATACGTTTTATTTTATTTTATGACGAGGGGGGGGGGGTAGCAAAGCACACCGGGTTTAGCTAGTTTTAAATAAAAACCATTATTATTTTTAAAAATTTAAGAGTTTATTCGTTTTTTAAGTCATAGTTATAAAACATCTAGCATGTGTGCTCGCCACTGTATATATACAAACAAAACAAAAATTGACATAACGAACATGACTAAAAAAAAAACAGCTGGCGTTTCAACACCACCTTGTAGAGGTATTTCACCATGGTTGCCACGATTATTACCACATGTGTTCTTATTTTGCCTAACTTTAAATCAAAGAGTATATTAACGTGCGCCAAGATAGCCTCGAAAAATAGCAACGACGGAAATGAAATTTGCAATCCCGTTTCCTTAAATTTGAGTGGCATCACCGGAAATGAATTGAGGGAATTGAGGGGATTTTAACAGCAACGAATCTCACTGAATATAGAATTGAGGAGATTTTTTAACAGCAACGAAAAATAGCAACGAATCCCACAGAATATAGAAAGTTTTTCGTGCAAAAAATTGTCTGGGATTGGAAAATGGAAATTGAAAGTATACATTCCACTGAATATAAAACGCTTTCCGTGCAGATTTTATTTTATTTAGAATCCCAGATTTTCTGACCATTTTTGGAGGAGCTCGAATTTCTCTGGAACGGCTATGACAATTTTTTGCACGAAAAGCGTTTTATATTCAGTGGGATGTATACTTTCAATTTCCATTGAGTCTACGCCCTGACACTGCCCAGATTCTATTTTATTTAGAATCCCAGATTTTCTGACCATTTTTGGAGGAGCTCGAATTTCTCTGGATTTTTTATGCTGAATAATTACATTACCGCTTAATTCCTAACATCGTTTTCGGGCTTTCTTGCTCTCGAAATTGCTAAAATTGGTTCCAGTTTTCGTTGCCCCTGAATTCCTAAAATCATTTGTTGTCACTCGATTCCCTTAAACGATATTAGAAAATTCCCTCGTTTTCATTTACGACGTTCTATTTTTCGATGCTATCTTGGCGCATAGTATATTATACTCTGTGCTTTAAATGATGCCCGTTAATTAAATTTACAATATGGGGAATTACCTTTAAAATGTTACATCCATACATATAAAATAAAAGATACACACAAAAGTAATTATTTTTGTAGCAAATTGTCTTCTAACCACAAAGTCTTCTAACAATATCAGCGATAATTATAAAAGTAAAATAAAAACAAGAAAATAAAATACAATGTTTTTATACAAAGTAACTCCACAATCTTTGTGTAAATACCAAGAAAAATCTGTGTATTTCTCAAAGCCCCATTTAGTAGAGCTCTACGATTATAATTATGGAAATATTACAAAAGCCAAAAGGATTAAATATTTAAAAAAACCAAATTCCAAAATATATCCGATGGATTTAAACGTTGGCGTTGACACTTATGTACCACGTGAATCTGCTATGTATAGAAGGGACATAAAATTAACTCTTAAATATGACATGACCTCCGCGGCCGAACGTGATGGAGCTGAAAAAACAAAAGTATTTACAAGACGTGGCACTTTAGTCTATATAATGAAAGCATATTATAGTAAGTCATACGATGACTTGACTATACGGGTATCACGTTATAATGGCAACATATATATGGTATTGGAAGAGGAAGATGACTCATTACTTGAGTTAAAAAAAAATCAAACGCATCACAAACGATTAGAGAAATTGTTATTTTCTGGTATGTATCAGAGCGTCTCCAATTGCGGTTAACTTACATATCGTTGGTCTCATGTAGAAAGGCCCTAAATCGCTATTTTTTCGAAATTTGTTTTTTTGCGATTCCAATGCATTTAACGCAAATACACCTCCTCACAAAAATTTATTGCAATAGTGTAAAAAATAACGCTTTTATAAGCAGTTGTACAACAAAAGTTACATGTTGAATATTACAGTTTCTATTATGTTTTTACCTTCTCTTGTAAAGTTTAAAATATGCGAGTTAGGGCCTTTCTGCATGAGAGATAACGCCGGCAAAGTAATAATAATCCTAATTTGTTTATAATCGTAAACATGGAGGATACAATATTTTTTATGAAAATTACAATTAAAAATAATAAGAACACAAAATCATATTTATGTTCTATTTTGCAATATATTTTAAGATTCACCCAATAAGTTGCCAAATATTGATGAACCATGTGATCCGAACATTGAACTAGTTGGAATACATAGAAGTAACTTTGGTAAATATGATATTGTTTACTCTGGCGAAATACAAGGAATTGATTCCAATGAAGAGATTAATGATTTGTTAGTATTATTTATTAGCTCGTCAGACAATTTACAGCTTTAAATACAAATAGTAATTTTTACTTTAATATTTAGTGATGATTTAGAAGCGCTCAATAATTGTCGTTTTGTTTTCTCCAAGCAAATGTGGAAAAGACTACAAGATAATGATAACAAGTATTTACTTTATTGGCTGCAGTCTTATTTAGCGAATGCTGAAGATGTTTATATTGGCCATAAAAGCGAGGATGGATTTATAACAGAACCCATAAAAAATAAAACTTCAAGAGATATGCCCAAGGTAAATTTTTTAATATTCATACATACATATACGAATGTATGTACATAAGTATACATACATACATAGATATGTATATTAATAACAAACATTAAAAATATTTTTTAATAGAATCGTTATTGGAAGCCGTCGATTTGTACCGGATTTTTATATGACTTTTTGCAAAATGTTGAAAAACGCATGTCGTCTGTTGACTGCCCACATACGGTCTTTGTTTTTCACTTTAATTGGGAAGAAAAAATTTTCAGTTACGAAATTTTCAAGGGTAAAAGCGATAAAACGTTTATATCTGAAGAATACATGGAATATTGTAAGAAATAGACGACTTTTTAATTTTATTTTATATGTGCTGTGGGCGTCTATTGTTTACTTACATATATTTATAATAAATAACACTGCATTACTAATTAGTAATAAATTTAGAATTAAAATAAAAAATGAAATTTAAAAAAAATAATTGGAAAATTATTTGTTTTAATTATATATTATTTTACGCGTCAAATGAAAGTAAACAGTCGTTTACGTTAATGAAAATATGCTGAAAAGGCAAAAATGGCATCTTTTTAATATTTTTTTTTTATTTTTTAATTGTAACGACGAATTTCCGTAATTGTAACGAATAATTTCGTATGTATAATTTAAAAAAATAAATAAGAAAACAGTTGATGTTCGTGAAATCACAATAGATTTATATAAAAAGGGAAAATCACTTTGTGAAATTTTCAATATTGTAGGAAGTAATCATTGTATTATAAAGAAATATAGACAAATACACAAAATATAAAATTGTGGAAAATTTGCTCATTGGAATATGACCAAAGTGTCTTACAGATAAGGATGTAGAAACTACAGTTATGTGACTAAAAACAAGTCTGACTTCTAATGTATGATAAACATCCGGGAAATGATTAAGTGTAGAACTAGGCCAGATCTAATTTTTTCGACGGCGTGACAAGTTTGAAAAAAACATTCAAACCTAAAGTTTATTAGTCGTTTATTTATTATAGTAAGTGCTTGACACCGACAAGCTTTCTAAAAATAATTTTTTATTATTATTAATTTTATTAAATCAAAAAAGAAGTCATTAATTGACTTTTCAGGTCTCGATTTTTAAATAATTAAATAAACATAAAGAACGTTTTAAAATAAAAAATAACAAAAAAAAAAAAAGACATTCATTGACTTTTCAGTTCTTGATTTTTGAATCATGTAAACACAAATATAAAAAGCGTATTAACTGACGAGGGGAACTGACCAGTGATGCCAACTTTTGAGACTCAAAACGCGTAAACATTTTTGAAAAAAGGGCTAAATGCAAAAAAATCCGGCTGAATTTCAGTTTATGGGGGACACCCCTAGAGAAAAAATCTAAATATGCCATCCCCTTCAGAATGTTCCCAGGAGTACGAAAATCATAATGAAAAAGGGGGCTCACGCCCCCTATGGGCGTGGCAGTCGAAAAACGACCCGGCCCACCTACGTAGACAATATGGGTATCAAATGAAAGCTAATGTCTTCACGATTCCAAAAATAGCCATAGTTGCCAGATCGGGCGGTTTTTGCAGCCGATACGGCCATTTTTGTTAAATAGGGGCGGGGGTGAAAAACGACCCATGCCACCTACTTAGGCAATATTGGTATCAAATGAAAGGAAATGTCTTCACGATTCCAAAAATACCCGTAGTTGCCAGATCGTCCAGAATTTGAGGAAGATATGTTAATTTTTATAAAATGGGGGAAGGACTTTTTTTGTTTATTTCTTTTTAGCTCGGCCAGAGGCCGAGCACTCGAGATCCCCGCCGTCTAGAATTAAGACATACTGGAGTTAAAAACCCCTAAGCCCGGCCGTAGGCCGGTCACGCAGAAAAACTTTACTAAGCGAAGCCAGTATAACAAATTTTCATTAATCAATCAGAAGCTTTCAAGAGTTTTCCTCGTTTCTTAATTTTGTACTTATCCTCATTTATGATTTGACTCTTGACACGAGAACATCACTAAATATGGATTGCGTTACTGCCTTTGACATTCACGACTGGGGTCGTGAATTGGACGATACGGCTATTTTTGGAATCGTGAAGACATTAGCTTTCATTTGATACCCATATTGTCTACGTAGGTGCGCCGGGTCGTTTTTCGACTGCCACGCCCATAGGGGGCGTGAGCCCCCTTATTCATTATGATTTTCGCACTCCTGGGGTCATTTAAGGGGGCGTGGCATTTTTTTTTTTCCCAGGGGTGTCCCCCATAAACTGAAATTTTGCCAAAAATCCATATAAATCCACATCAAATTTTCTTTTTTTCGGGCTTTTTCGCATTTTCAGTGACTAAAATCGGGCTAAATCTAGCCCGAAAAGGGCTAAGTTGGCATCGCTGGAACTGACAACCGAGCAAAAAGAAGAGAGAACCAGTGTGACCATTTTTGCAGTTAAATTTAGCATTTTTTATTTTGATTTAGCCGCAAATTTTCTATTTTCAGGTTTAGCATTAGAAAAAAAATTTAGCATTTTTTTAGAACTGATTTAGCTCCAATTTTTTTAGATCTGGCCACACTGGAGAGAACAGTAAACTGAAAAATTATAAAAAAAAATTTTAACGAAAATACCCCTGCAAGAAATGTGTGACCGAAACCCATAAACAATTTTGCACTAACACAGCAGTGTGAAAGCAAATTCTATAAATATATATATATATATATATATATATATATATATATATATATATATATATATTTAAAATATATATATATTTAAATATAAATATTTAAATATATATTTAAAATATAAATATATATTTAAATATATATATTTATACCCCCTTATTCATAAACGATTATTAAATTTAACAAACGTTTATTAAGCAAATTTTTCTATGCAAATCTGTCTTAATAAACGTTTGTTAAATTTAATAATCGTTTATGAATAAGAGGGATAGTCTTTGGTGAAAGAACTTATGTTTACTGTATGCAACAAAAAATAAGTGGAAGGGAGATAGAAAATCACACGGACACAAAAGTATCATTTTGTTCATATTGCCCTTAATAACTTGATATAAACTTTGATGGATATATCTCTCATCAGTGACAGTCATTTTACCTATCAAATGACCGACACTGTTCTTGTAGGCACAAAGAAACGACGTGACGCGATTTAACGCCTGCATATTCGACGCGACAGCTAAATCATTGTATATAAATTAACTAACAACATTTTAGAAATTGTTTCTGTTTGAACGGTGATTAAAAAATATAATTATAAAATTTTGATCCATCTCGTCTAGCTCTGGCGTGATTTTTAAAAATAGACGCCAAAAGCGTGACGTCTGGACACCCTATGTAGAACCCTACATCAAAGTCGATTACATGGTAGAGTTCCACGAAATAACGAAAGGTCAAAGCAAATAATAGGATGAAATTTCACTAAAAAATACAAAAACCAACCTTTAACTTTTTGGGAAAATATTCTTTCTACGGATGATAGTAAATGAGGAGGTGAGAAGCAAAACTCGTTCGTTCCATGTTTACAAAATTTTGGTAAAAAGTTAAAAACTTGCTAGAGCTTAGTAAATGAGCCAAATAAGTTGAAAGCTACTAATTCCTAAATATTAGGATATTTTTATTAAAACCTTAAAATTTACAAAATCAATACTCCTTAACTAAAGAAAAATTAAGTTTTGAAGTTTGGAACGAACAAGTTTTGCTACGAATATATATGTATATGAATTTTTAAACAGACAAAGAAAGTACTTCATCTTTAGTTACTCCTCGTTGTTTTCTTCCACGTCATGACCAGCATTCTCGTTGTCCAAAATCGGAACATAAAATTCCAAGGTTTGGTTTTGTCTCCAAAGTGATTGGACAAAAGGGCTCCAAAATCTTTTTTCTTTTCAGGTTTAATTGCCACATTTATGATTTTATTTCCTCGCCTGAAGAATGCTTCAGGGTCGCAGGAATTCATTCTATAATTAGTCTCCCCTTGCAAAGTTATCTGGTCTGATCATAATAAAATTGTACCGTATTATTTGTATACATATGAAATATATTTTAGAGTTATGCTATTTAAAGTGATTTTCGGAAGTGAGCCTTATATGGGAGCTACGAGTAATTATGGACCGATCTGCACACAATTTGTAGATGTGATTTGGCTGCGTTTACCACTCATTTGTGATGAATTTTTTTTTTGATACTTGCATAATGCAGACATTTATGATCGGTAAACCCCAATTTCGGGAGGCAGGTGAAATAATGGACCGATTTCCACCATTTTATCGAAATGTCTTCAAAGTCGCGACATGTACTCAAGCTTTACATGGACAGCCAACCAGACGGACGGACGTACATCGTTAAATTGACTTAGAAAGTGATTCTGAGTCGATCGGTATACTATAAGGACCAATATTTCTGGGCGTTACAAACATCAGCACAAATCCAAGAATAAAAAATATTACATTGGGTTTTGATAAAATAAATAAATTTGGCATTGCATTTGGGATAAATTGTATTTAATTAATTAAAAACGTTCATTGTCGTGTAAAAAAGTGTAAAAAGATGTTTCAAAAAACAAAAAATATAAACATGAAGGGTACAGTGGGCAAATGTAAGCAAAACAACAGTAAAAAACAAGTGAGAAAAAATAAAATTTTTAGATATTTTTTTTTGAATAATTAGATCCAAATGCGGACTTCACGATCACCCCGATTCTCAAGAATTTAAATATAGACTTCGGTCATATATTCTAGGCTACAACGAAGGCATTTTAAGTACTGAAGCAAATGTCGAAGTCGGCAATACGCCTGATTTAGATAAAACTAATTCTTTAACAGGTAAACCTCAATATACAATTTTAAATAACACATTGTTTAAGTTTTCATGTGGTTTTTTCAGGTACTTTCTATACTTAAGCATATTAATATTAGTATCCAAGAAGATGTACTTGAAACCGAAAATAATGAAACCGACTTAGAAAACCTGCAGTATGACGGATTGGAGAATTTGGCCGGATATATTTGCAGCAGATTAAAAAATTAAACCCCTAATCTTGCGGTTAATCCTCTAGTAGAATCAACCTACTCCTGGGTTAACCACCTTAGTGAAGGTGGGCTAAGTAAGCCATCAACTTCTTTAATGAAAACACTGAAATCATGTGATGCAATATTTTTAAAACTAAATGGTAAAAAATTATTGCTTGCAACCGGATATTTGCAAAAAAATTTATCGGAAGCTTGGACATTGAAGCCAATGATGAGATAAAAAACTTTTTTTTAAGTGCAGAATGTATTTTAGAATAAGATTACTTAATGCAGAAATTGCTCAAAATTATAACAAGAGAAAAATGAAAATGAATAAAAAACAACATAAAGAAAAATGGCCTCTAATTGTTTTTGAGAATATTGTTAGATAATTTTTATTAAATAAAATAAATAAAAACTAATGCCCGTGTTCATAAAACTGAATAATGGGATAAGTTTAGACAAATAAATTTTTAACTACAAAATAATTTGAAGAGAAAAATTATAAATTGTCCTACTGACGTCACAGTTCCAACATGCGCAGAACATTTTAAAATTTTACGCGCGTAGGCGTAAGCTTTATTTTATCATTCTTGGTATAAAGGTTATAAATTCGAACGATTTCCTTTTCGAAATGAATTACAAAGTAACCCCCTGTATTTGAAAAGTTTCGAATTAGGTCGTGTATTGAGTACAGTAGTTTAGAACTAAATATTACGATTTCGGACAAACTCTATCTAAATACAGCAAATAAATCGCTGGCTTATCATGTAACGGCGCTAAGTCCACTTTTTTTAGAAATTGAGATTTTGATGCAGTTGTGTTCAATAAGTAAAAATACATCGATTACAAGAAAAAAAATGTAAGTATAAAATGTTTAAAAAGTGATTTATATAAATTTTTGTTGTACGACCAATCAAGAGGTGATATGCAGCAACAAAGAACATGGTTAAACAAATGTGTAATGGCAGAACGAAGGAGATTTGAATTACTGTCACTAAAAAAAGGAAAGCAGTCTATTTATTTATTTTACCAAACAACAACGACATCAGAGCAATACGAAAAGCTGGCAAGTTTAATGTCAACAAAACAGGATATTGCTTGCGGCTACCATAAACGATCCAAGGAGGAAGTTCAGGTATTTTCTTTTCAAGCCTTGCCACTGTGTTCTGAGTCACGTTGTTCTCCTCTTCCACCAATAAAGCCACTGCTATGGATTCTATTTCTCCTTCAAATACAAAAATTAAAAATACCACCTCCGGCTTGACAGGATTCTTAGCACTTAAATATTTTGCAAACAAAAAGGAATATCTTTTTATTATTATTAATTCACAAGTCTTTTGTATTATTTTATTTTTATTATTTCTCCTTATTAATCGCACAAGTTTTTATATTTTCCTATTTTTATTGTTTGTTGTGACTTTTGTTTATTAAAATAGTAACAAACTTGCTCCTTTCTTTATTTCTATTCCACATTTCATTGTAACAAATTGGTTTTGTAAGCATTGTTGTCTTCTTGTTCTTTCGATTCAGTTTTTGTTTGGAATACCAATTTTCGATCCTAGCGTAACTGAATGCGGAGACGTAATCGAAACTCAGAATAGGGGTGAATAACATTTAAAATTTACCAATTAAAAAAAATCAAAGCAAATCTAGCTTTAGTTAAAATTGTTTATATCCTTTTATAATTTGCTGTTATTTACAAAACGGTTTTGTTTTCAATAAAATACACTTTTTTTTTAATTATAATTAGTAACATTTAATTAACAGCTTCCTTTTCTTTTTGATTCTCCACCTCATCCTCATTATCTACATCATCATCTTGCTGCTTGGTAGACTTTGTAGCGATAGAGTTTTTACCACCACTACCAATTTTTTCGTACACTTCCGGAACAAATTGAAAAGGATCTATCTTCAGTTGTTCTCGGCTTGGTGGACTTTTAAGTAAAACCCGAGTTATGAAACTTCCTTCACGTTTTGGTCTCACCGAATTGACATCCTGCAACAGGGAGCATAAATTTTCTTCTAAATGTTGTACATCCATATCCAAAGTACCAATGGTTGTAGTTATTAAACCGAAGTCCTGTTGGTGTTCATCTTTGGCTGCCGAGTAGCTGATGCCGTCCAAGAAACGCCTTATCATTTCGGTAAGATTAGCTCCTAATGTTTCAGCTTTGGGATTTGGAAATTTACGCTTCATTAAACCGCGCAAAGCCACGAGCTCTGGCAATATATTTGGATGGGCAATCACATATTGATAGTCAGTTAACAAGAGTTCACCGTTGGTAATATCCTTGATTAATTCAACGCCACCCACTAAAGTGGCACCAGCTTTACGGGCTTCCATAATTTCATCCTGCAATTGAAGTGCTTGATTAAAAAATTGCAAATTATGTTTTCTTATATTATAAGATATTACTTTAGACATTGGTTGTAATATTATAAAAATTAACTAAGTTTTTCATACATTTTTTGCTCATTGCCAATATCATAATCAGTTCCAACAAAATTTGAATAACTTTTCTACTGTTAAACCGTTTGGGTAAGTGAATTGAATAATCATAGATCAACCTAAGATTAAATTTAAACTACAAATGTTTTTAAAATGTGTAAACACCTCAAAGTTCTGTTTTCTTCTACAGTACAATATTGCAAAAGCTAATCCAAATAATTTGATCAGAGTTCGTATACGACAGTTTTAAATCAAATAGAGATGCCATCAATACCGCATTCGTAGGATACCGCCTGAATGACGTAGTTGCCAATTGAACAACACACTTGATGCTTATATTGTGTTCTCCCAATCGTATGACCTACAATTTGCAATGCAATTTGCACTTGCATTAGAATATTTTAAAGTTTCACGACTACGACCCCATTCTCTTCCTTAACATTTATATACATACATTGCCTTTCGTGAAAACCAAAATTCGCCTTTCTTCGCCGTGTCCAAATTTATGTGGCACCATAGCCATACGTTGGAAATTATCCACGAATCGTGTGGACTTTTCACCTTTCATATTCAATTCAATATCTACGATAAGCGGTGCATCTGGTTCGTTATACATCGTGGGATGATGGGTCTCGCGATGACACTGAATCGCCTCGGCTACTGCATAAATTGGCCAACGATAGTATTTGCCCACATAACAATTGTCCGTGGCGATTTGTTTCCAAGAATCATCCACATGTTTATTTTCACGTTGCAAATTAATCCTACAATAAAAAAATTTAACAAATTACGCTCATATTTAAAATATAATGAGTGCAAGCAACTTACTTTTTGTCCCTTTGATTGTGTGGTATAAAACCTACTTTTTTCACTTCCACTTTAATTTTTTTCTTGCGTGCCTTTTCGCGTGTACCCTTACGAGCCGCATCGCAGACGGCGGTTGTGTGCACTTTGCGTAGAATATCTCCTATAACTTGTTGGCGTATAACCAAACTACGCATTGATGTTGATATAATGGACAGCATTTTTATTAAAACTTCTGGGATTTTTTGTGAGAAATATGATTTTATAAATTTCGTGTAAAATTACTACATAACCTGCTGTCCGGTTCTCCCAAATAAAAAAATTGAAAACTGAACAGCTGTTTATGTATACGTTATAGAGTTGCCAATATAAAATGTGTAAAGTCAGTTAGAAGAACACACGGCTTTTATATATGTCTTGCCATTCAAAAAATGTTACGGTAACAAACTGTAAAGTTTATGATATAAAATTAAAAAATTCTAATAATATTTGCTGTTAAATTTATTTTTCAATATAAATTGACAATATTGCCATTTCAATGATCTTGTATTATATCTATTTATTTAACGGTGTAATTGTTAATTGTCGGACACAAAAAACAAACAAATTATAACAAAACTGTGTTTCATTTCATGACTATTTTCATAATTAAATAATTGCCTTAATAATTACCAAGAACAAGTGATTCGTAATCGGCTTACATAAATGTAAACAATACAAATAATTTTGTTTACTTTCCAGTAACTCAAATCTACATTTAAATATTAATTTCATATTAAAATTGAAATACATCGGCGTAGCTAGGCCTTTTTCCTGTGGGGGGGAGGGGGGCTGTGGCTCTAGCTCTTTACGGTAAAAAAAATTGTTCTTTCTTTATTTTTATTAAAAAAAAATAAAGAGTATTAAACATTTTTATATTACATATAACAATTTTATTAAATTAAAGTTTAAAACTAAATAAACAAAAAAAAATTAACGCTTAGCCTCCGCCAGACCGGGCTATCTACGCCGATGTTGAAATATTTGTTTATTTTCTATTTTCAGCATTTCATTTTTTTGTTTACTATTTGTTTGCTCAACAATGAACAAATTCAAAAATTTGCATTGTTTATATAAAATAAATTAGAAAAAAACGTAAAATACATTAAGTAAACAATACTTTTAGCAGGAGAAGCAAATTGCTGTTTATGTAATAATGAATCTTCAATTGTTAGACGTGCAAGTGAAAAACCTTTGGAATCTGATGACAATTTACTTGTATTTTAGCCAAAGTCCTACAATAAATAAGTAGAAGTAAACATTTAAAATTTGTAACCCACTCGATACGAAAAGGTCGTACACCTTACTGTACAAAATTTCCAAAAAGAAAACGTTTTTTGATAGAGGTTTCATAAAAGTTCCTGATTTTTTATCAAAAAAAAATGTTTGTATATTATTAACTTAATTTAAGTTTTGTTGATAATTAAATTGAATTTTTAAATACGTAATATGACCAACATATTTACGTATTTATATTAACTGATTGGATATCATAACAGTTGGAAAACATTGTCGGATTACAACATTTTTTTTAAACGTAATTGTGAAAACAATGATAACAGTTTTTTGGAACTAAGATCAAAGTAATCCCTAACAAATTGATAATAATCATGTTCTTAATCTTGTTCCAAATCGTTAATTAAAAAAAAACACAATAAAATTTAATGTCATTTTGTAAATGCTGCAATTTGACAATGTTTTCTTTTGATCTATTTTAAAATCTGTTAATATTTTCAAAGTTTGTTAACCAACAATCAGTATACATATATTTGCAAAGATTAACGTAGAGTGCACTTTTCAACCAAATTTTAAATCTTCTATTAATTATTTTAAAGCAGTTTCTTTACTCTGATACAATTTTTATATTTTTAAATTGATGTTTTGAGTTTCAGCAGGACGACTGACCATCAATCATAACTCGTAGTTGCGATTTGAGGCCAGTAAACTATTTTACGGAGGGCCGTTAATTCTGATATTGCAATTTCTAATAATACCATAGTATATGTCAAGAAATTGAATTTTGTTCATTTTATTATTAAAAAGATTAAACCACTCCTCAATACAGGTAGCGGTAAAAAAATATTTACATATTCAAATTATTTAGATTAAGCGGATAAACTAATGAACTAACAAGAGCGCCGTAAACCTTCAATCGATAAATGCAAGGACGATATCACGCTCCCAATACATTTTAATGCGAAATTCCCTAAAAATGCCGGGAGCTATAGTGTCAGCAATATCTTGATTAATTATTTCTGAATGTTCTTAATTCAATGCAATCATATAGTTGATAAAGGATATATTGCACTTTAAGTTATTATCAAGAAAACCTATAAAAAAAGATAACCCAAAAGTGTAACACATGCCATGTCATGCTCCAAAGTCGAAACATTTTAAATATGTATTTTTAAATCCATAAGTAATGCGAGGCAGGAAAGGTGTCCATTTCTTTAAAAAAATTATTTTAAATCCTAAACAAATTAATCTCAGTTTCGCTCTATTAAAATATAACTTGTAATAATTAAAAATATAACTTGTAATAATGAAAAGTAAAAAAAGCCGTTGCCCATGACAAATATTTTAAATAATATTTAACAAACGGATACAAGAACATCAGTGAAAGTACTGAGTTGGAACAATACATATATTGATAGGATAAACATAAACAATAATATTCGGCGATATTTTGAAGGAGGTTTGAATTGATTTGAATTTCAATTCAATTATGGGGTTTATGGCTTCCATTATAAGCCACTTGTTGAATATTTTTAAAATTTTGTTTTAAAGAATGCGAATTTCCTTAAAGCAACACCATTTCCATTTTTACTACGAATTTCATATTTATGTAATTGAACGTAGGTTTGAAACCAGAATTAATAAGTATTTTTCTTTTGGGTGTTGTATGTTTTTTCGCGGTTATTGTCGGCGAGTCCAGGATTTTGCTTATTGAACGTAGTGTTTAACTGAAAGCTCTTAGATTTATTTACTCAGAATATTTTTTTATTTGGACAACTGTTCTGAACTTTGACATTTAATTTAGAACCTTATGACTGTAACACATAGCATTCTGCTTTAATATAAAGTATATTAAAGGAAAATTGGAAAATATGGAAAATCGTGTTGTTTTGGTGTAAACAGTAGAATTTTCATTGTAAATTTCTGGTGTATTTTAACAAATGGTTTGCTTACTTTTGTTTACGATCTGTATCTAATTAGGATTTGCTTATGTCGTTTTATAAGATAAGATGGGCTACACAATGTCGGATTATTAAGGAATTTGTAAACGCTTTTATTTCTATTTTGATTTTCTATAAGTCAGCACAGATGCAAATATATTACGAATGATGAAAAAACAAATCACTAGAACGAGAATTGGCTTAATGTCTGAGTTTATTACAAAAGCTTTTATTGGTTTCATATTAAATATGATAACTTAAACTTCTATATAAAGTAAACACCTAATATTGTTTAAAAATTCATGCGTAACTTAAGCAAAATGTAACTATTTAACAAGAACTAGAAAAAATAAGGAGCAATAATAGATAATTAATTTTAACGGAAAAACTACTAGATTTTTCGCGTCAAAATAAAGAGGTCTGGGGGCTCCGGAGAAGCATTCATGAAAACCCTCAAGAAGCAAGAAGTAATTTAAACAAAATATAACTCTTAATGAGTTATTAGAAAACTAAGGAACATAAACAAAATAATTAAATTTTAACGGAAAATGACCAGATTTTTCGTTTCAAAATAAAGTAATTAACACTTTGTTTGCAGTATTTTGTCTTTATTACATAGACATAGAATCAACAAGTCTTTTTTTTTAGTAAAATACATCCTGTATTACTGCCTTTAGGTTTTCCTTGCAAGAAATATTTATTTGCCGTATTTTTTTTGTCCAGATATTCCCACAGGTGCTCAGTTGGATTGAGGTGTGGGGACTGCTGAGGCTGTTCTAAAGTTTTCTGACAATGATTGAGGAACCACTCTTTCACAAACTTTAAGGATCATTGTCCTGACACTAAATGACATACTTTGATCGGTGAAAATAATATTATTCCAAAATTAAATTTAATTTTCATTAAATTATTATTTTTACTGAAGGTAGGAATTGTTTTTACAAATTTAAGTGATACACATGAAAAATGTCGACGAAAGTGGGCAAAAAACACAATAAACAAATGTATTCAGGTTTTCAAGACGAAGTCTTGACAGAAAGGATACGAAAAAACTGAAGGAAAAAAGGAAGCAACATGTAAATAAAATTAAAAAATGATAAATACAGCAAATTACGAATCACCAGTACCACTGGTTAAAAGATTGATGTTTGACTGTTGGCTAGCAGGCACCGCAGTGGTGCAGAGGTTAAAACTCAAAGAATTCTGATGAAAGAATGTGGTGATTCTTGAAACATGTAAATTCAACCCAGGTTCGATCCCCAGCTCAGCCAAGGAAAAAATTATCAATAAATTTTAATAAGATTTCATGTTGTAAAAACAAATCCTACCTTCCGTAAAAATAATAATTTAAGGAAAATTAAATTTAATTAACTCGAGCCCAACTAAAAAAAAAATTATCAAAAATTGAAAAATTAACAGTTCAAATAAAAATAATAATTGCTCTTATTATTCCAAAATACTTGAGGCTCGTTTACATATGTATATATTTGTTTGCGAAATTCAAATGTTTTGTTTGGTTGTTGTTTTTTTATACGTGACACTCTCCTACTATGTACGCCACACACAGTGGCCGTGTAGTATATTTAATGGCTATAAATCAAGGAGGTTGCGTAGCTTCATGAAATTTTCCACACATTATTTTAAATTTTTTAAAAATGTTAATTTTTTTTTTTTTTACAAAAATACGCCCACTTTTACGCCCACCTCCCATACAACTTGAATAGAAAATGTAGCATAACTTCCATGATTTTAAATATATCAAATCAATTTTCATAAAACATTATATAATATTATTATTGTAGAATGAGCTCCTGAAAATATGAACGTAATCCGCCCATTTTTACGCCCACCTCCCATACAAATGATATTTAAAAAATGCAATATCTTCTGTAAATTTGTAACTAGAATGTTTATTTTTCGCAGTTTCACTCTATTTCATTTATTAACAATTTTTTCACATCTTCTTGATAATCTAATTTTTTAAGCTTCAATTTCGTTCTAAATGAATTCGTTAGTAGAACAGCGTCCAAATTGGCACCGGCTACGTGTACGAGTAGCAAAGAAAGAAAGAATGCGCAGTTGATTTGCACGCGTAAAATAACGCATATTTTTTACTGTAATTTTTTGGTTTTTCATTGTTTTTTCGGCGGCGGGCAAATTGGGGCAGGTTTTTTTAGTCTGTTAGCTGAGACTCTCAGCTTTAATTTGGTATAGGACTCCATGTGTCGCACTGCTTCGCACACAACTAAAAGTCTAACGGAAAATCATAAATGTTTATTTTTTTGGCTCAAAATATATTGCCAAAGGAAATTTTTTTTTTAAATTTTTAAGTTTTTTTTTTTTTAAATTACATAATGCTTAATGTCTATTTTAAGTGAAAAAATACTTATAATGTACATTCGATGTATAGTTTATAAGTAACAAGCTTTTGAATATGACATAGAAAACTATCACATTTGAGACTTGTTCACATACTTCAACTTTGCGCTGCTCGGGACAGAAAACCAATGAAGATATTTGCATGAAATTTTCAACATATGACTTTTAGATAGTTTTTAACCATCTGTGCAAAAATCATCAAAATCGCAGAGCAGGTCCAAATTGATTTATTGCCGCAGTGGACACAGTGTGCGCCATTTTGATACACACATCTTCTAATCGTATTCGCGCTTTCAGCTTTTCCAGAAAATGTTGAGCTATTTTTACAGCACTAGATGTTAGGTTTGCTCATACTTCAGTTTTTGTAAAACGCTTTGGTCGTTTTGCACCATGCAAATTTTCTGGTTGGTATACTTGTCTATAATATTAGTTATTGTTCTTCAACTATTTTACACATATCACGTAGGGATTTACATTTCCTATGTAAGTCTATTATGATTTGACGAGTCTGAATTGATGTTTCTCCTTCCATTGTAAATTGCTTACTACGTAACGTCATAACTTAAACTCCTTTAATGTTAAATTATGAAACATGGAAATTATTTTAACGAGACTATCGTTATACATACTTTCAAACAAAGAAAAATTAAAAGAATTGCCACTACTTTTGGAATGACAAGGGTTTTTTGCATAAGAATGATGTCACTGTTTAATTTATTTTGACGCATAATAATTTACCTATTTTCAATCAAATCATTTAAATTTGTATACGCTTTTGTTTACTTTTTTTTTTGCAAATGCAATACTACTTAAATAACTATGCAATATAATTTACCTATAATATAATATTATTATTTCATTTAATATATTATTTCATTTAATATAATATTATTTATATTACTATAATTAAGCTTTTCTTTTAATAATATGTGTTGGTGATTTTTTTTGACGCTCACTGTATGTATGTACATATGTACGTTTAAAGAAGTATGTAGTTTATCAAAATAAAAAAAAAAACGAATTGTTGATAAACATTTTCAAAATCGTAAAAATCTCTCAAAGAATCGCATTAAAGCTACATCAAATGAGTAAACAAATTTCAAATATACTATGTATGTATGTATTTTTATACATACATATATATATACATATATGTATATTTTAATGGAAGCAACGTATAAGTATATTTTATTTTTTCAAAATCCTCTCAACACCTTTTTGTAATTTTTTTTTAAATTTGTGCACAAAGTGCATTTGTAAAAAAAGTATTTCAAAAATCTATATGTAGGCAGGCATGTTATCAATTCAAAATGATAACAACACATTTGTAAAATAAAGGCAATGAGTCGACATCGCCTTCGTTTTGAAAGTGGAACATTCAAAACATTAAGATTCGAAATTAACACAGAGATATTTTTAAAATCTTGTTATCGAGAGCAGAGAGCTTTCAGTATTTCGATATGAAAATTTCGAGTAAATTTTAAGAAAACTAGCAACTCAAATAGAATTGTATTGAACGTTTAACGTGGCGGACGTGTATTTTCAAAACTCTAGTTTATTAAGTTTAACATTTTTCTAAAGGCAGCAGCAAGCGGATTGTATTGGATTGAAGACGTTAGAAAAAAAAATAGAAAAATAAAGGAAAATTATCGTATATACCTATACATATGTATATGGCGGTGCCTTAAAAAAACATACATGTATACCAGCCCAAATATGATGCATCTTTAATTTAAAAAATTTTCTATATTAATGGTATATTTATTATAAAAATTGTGTTAAACATATGAAATATGGAAAAGTTTGGTTTGATGAAAAAAATAAAATTATATAAATTCTGCAACAAAAGATAATTTTACACAGAAAGAAGTTCAATTCTTTGTACATCTTTCATTCTAAAAGTAAAAAAGTGGTCATAAAAAATGTGTATACGTTGGAAAAACCTCTTAAAAATTTTCGTAAAACTCATTTAAGATTTAGCTTGTTCTTCTTAAAAAAAAAATAAGAAAATAATGATACACACAAAAATATATTTGAGAAAATACAAAAAACAACAACAAATTAAAAAAGAAAACAAAATTGGCAAAAAATAAACAGTGAAAGTGTTTTTTTTTTTCTACGTGTACAAACGTTTACTCTGCTGCATCATGTTAGAGATGAAATCTTATTAAAACATAGAGAAACAAACAAAGAGAGCAACGATCTGAGATATATATGTACTATATATCTCAGATCTCTATATATTTTGAAAAATAACCAATTCAATAATTTACATACTTAAGTACTTTGCTTTCAAAACGTTTTGAATTATTTGTTATAGTGACTTCAAAAATATGTATTTAAGGAAAACAATACACAACAAAATTGATTTTTTTAATGTTAAATTTTGCTAAAATGTTTCAATACTTATTTTCGATTTTGTTAGTTTCTGTGTAAATGTCTGTATGAGTGTGTGATTTTTCCCAATTGTAATTTGTTTTTGTCTTTGCCCTACAATAATATTTATTTTATTCTTTTTTTTTTTGGTTTTAATTACCCTTAATTTTTTGTATTTCTTGTGGGGAAGGAAATATTTGGATATTTCCCTGTCTCCCCAATTTTGTTATTGTTGTAGTTATTTTCGTTGTTTTTATTTAAATGATGCGTTAATTTTTTCCATTAAAAATAATTTCCTCTAAAGTTTACATTTGTACTCGGTTCTTCATTTAGATCTTTTTTTGGTGGATGCCGGAATGATTATTATAGCACGAAAAACATTTATGTACTTAAAAAAAATAATTTCATAAAAATATTGGCCGCGACTACGATGTAGAATGTTTATTCGGAAAGGTCAAATTTTTGTTTACTCTTTCCAGCATTGCTATCAGCAACTCGAGAGTTACGAGTCTTTTTAACGCTGCTATTCACTAACTATTCCTTAATTACTATGACACGCTAAAAAGCTAATATAGCGATATTATGCTGTGGCTCTGAGCTTATTTAAAGAAAACTAAAAGAAACTTAACAAGTAAGAGTGCTATATTCGGCTGTGCCGAATCTTAAATACCCTTCACCTAAGCGTAATAAGAAATACAGAAACTACACTAGAATAGAATATCCTAATTCTGTGTTTTCTATTCAGTCTTAGTGCAAATTTTATTAGTATATATCAATTGTTTGAAAGACAATTTTACGACCAACATAATTTATGTTAAATAATTTGAAATTTTGTCTAATTTTCAACATTTTTAATTGATTTAATTACCAATTCTTACCATAATTTACAGAGTTTGTCTGATGTTCATAATAATCTTGAGTGTAACTTAACAAACAGAGTATAAAAAAGGGTTTTTCGGTTTTAGTGATTTTGCTCAAAAAAAAAAAAAAAAAAAATGAAATAGGGCTTTTAGAGGAGATACTAGCAAAAACAAAATTTGTTGGCGGTCACGCCTATTTTCCAGGGGGCGGGCCCGTAAAGTTGAAAATATATAGGCCTATATCTCGGGAACTACTGGGTGCTTGATAATTTGTAATACACTAAATAAAAGGTATTAAAAATACATTTCCAACGATAAATATCATGATTATGAAATGTGGACCGAATATGGGTTAAATCCGAAAAGAATATTTTTTGACTCGAATTTATTTGTTTTTTGGAAATGGTTCTTATATGGCAGCTATGACAAATTATGGGCCGATCTTCTTAAATTTTGGAACAGTTATTTTCATGCATATGAGGATACTTCACGTCGAATTTCAACATAATAACGCTATATATACGATATATATTAGTATTAACGTGGATTTCGAGAGTGGACCTTATGTGGGGGATATAGTCAAATATGGACCGATATTCTCAAAATCCAGCAGTTAGATTTAGGCATGTATGTAAATGATCCGTGCAAACTTTTGGATTGGTACCCTTATTTATAAGCGATTTATGAATATTAAAGTGATTTTCGGAAGAGGGCTTTATATGGGGCATACGGTTAAAAATAGACCGAAATTCACAAAATTTTGTGGGATGATTTTTGTATATATTAAAATGATCTGTGCAAAGTTTAGAGTCGGCACCGATATTTATACAATATATATGGGGAAAAATGTATTTTTCAGATGTGGTCCTTGTATGGGAGCTATGACCAGTTCTGGGCCGACTACCATAAAATTTAGTACAACAATTTATTTACCTATAAAGAGTATTTGTGTCAAATTTTAGCCGTTTAACATTATTTATATCTGTTTTATACGTATTTAAGTGAATTTTTGAAGTGGACTTTATTTGGGGTCTGTGGTCAAACATGGACCGAACTAAAAAAAAATTTCGTTTTGCGATTTCTTTTTGTATAAGACTTATTTTTGCTGAATTTTGTCTAGATATTCCAATTTTATAGGCATTTATTTATCATTAAGCCATATTTCGGGAACATATATATTTGTATGGGGGCTATAAGAAATCATGTACCGATTCTTACTATTTTCCGCACACTTTCCTCTTTTATCATAAAAACAACGTATACAAAATTTCATCGTATTATCTGCAATATATTTCAAAATATTGCAATAAAATGGACGAAAAATATAAAATTTTTATGGAGGTGGTCTCGCATATTGGTTCATAACTCTAGTTGACTTAAACCGATTTTGCTGATTTTAAATAGCAAACTTCTCGAAAGCACTTCTGACAGAATTATTGAAGGTTTGGACCCGAGTATATCTGGGGACTTCAAAAAACTGATTTCAACAGACAGACAGACCAACAGACAGACAGACGGACATGGCTTAATCGACTTCGCTATCTATAAGGATCCAGAATATATATACTTTATAGGGTCGGAAAATTTTTTTGTGGAAATTACACACGGAATGACAAACTTATATATATATATATATAGCTGATGTCATTTAAAAGAACAATTGTTATAGTCTAAAGGTACGGCATCACTTCCCAAATACTTACTCAAAAAAGCGTAACCACTTTTTTTAGGACAAATTTCTTTGAGGTTGTTTACTCTTACAAGAGTTTTGCAAGATCAAACAGCATCAAATAAAATTAAATTAAATATTTGTTGTGTCCTAACCTAAATAAACGAAGTTTTTTAAACATATAAACGAGTTCAAATATGTTTTATTTAGTGGTTACGTCTTTTTCGGCAAATATTTGCCAAGTATGACCTGACCGTACCTTAACAAAGAAAAAGCATTTTTTTTTGCAAAACTGTGCACTTTAATATATTAAAATTAAAATAACAAAAAAATGCTCGTTTTTTCACATCACAGCTTATTTTATGCAGTCAATTTCTACTGTACCGATAGCCCAATGCAGAATTGGTTTTAAAGCTCCGAAGTTGAATCCGACCTGGGCAAACAATGTTGCGTTAAAACTGTTCGTCGTGTCTTGCGCCAGCATAATTTTAATGGCCGAGTTGCAAGCAGAAAACCGTTTATAAACCCGAAAAACAGACTGTACTGGATAAATTTCGCCAAAGAACATGTTTGCAAGGAATATGCATTTTGGAATTCGGTCGTGTTCGGCGATGAATCTAAGTTTAACACATTCGGTTCAGATGGCATGTCGTATGTTTGGCGGAAACCAAATATAATACAGGAAGCATGGTGGTGGCAGTGTCATGGTTTGGGCCTGTATGTTAGAAAACAATATTTTCTATAGATGCTATCGAATATAATTGTATTTTTTTTTTTGTAAAATAATAATTGGTCAATTCACAAGTGATGTTGTATGTTGTATATTGTATGATACAACTATCTAATTGCGAACACACGACTTTCAGTAGGTTTATGTTTTCAAATCTTCAAAATGACAAAAGAAAAATATTTTAAAAACAAATATGCAAAACGCAATAAAAAAAAATAGAATACAAGTGAGAAAGACAAAATAATTTCTACATGGCATGAAAAATATAACGTAGACATTTTAAGAATTAAGTCAAGTAAGAAAAAATTAATGATCGTTTTTGTTATTTATTAATTTTATTTTCTTGTTTTAAATTTGTCAATTAGTTTATGATTTGAGTGTTACCGTTTGGTTATTTGTTTTAACTCAAAAGAGACATTTTTTGATTGAGATACATATTAACAGCCTTATGCAAAATAACTTAAAACAGGCTGGTAAATCTCTGTTAAGAAAAAATCCTTAAAGTATCATGCAAAAACAACTTTTAGCTTAACATACGTCTGGTAAAACGATGATAACATCAAATAATTTAAAGCAGCTACACATACGTACTTTAAAGTGTCGTTAAAATATTTTATTGTTTGTGAATTTTTGTGTAGATTTTTACATAAAAAATGGATACATGGATACATATTTTTTAATGTAAAATTTAAAGTTCTTCGAAAGTATTCAATAAAAATAATTGAAATTGTATGAATTTTCTACGTAAAAAGGCTTAAGTCGGTTTTAGTGAGTTTTAAATTCTGAGTAAAACAAAAAAAGAGTGGGCGGGCCTGCAAAGTTTGTAATATGTTTAGCTATGTATATCTTGAAAACTGTATTTCTTAGACGATATATATATCAAATAATAGGTATTTTAAAGACCTTTATGACAATATATAACATGACCTACTTATATGAACCAGCTACTAGAGGTCAATTTCGAGAAAATTATATTTTGATTCGATATTTTTTGATCCGGGAAAAATACATATACATATTAGTATATCTATATATATAAAATTGAATGTGTGTTTGTTTGTATGTACCTTATAGGAGACCAAACCTCTGGACCGATATTTTTGAAATTTTCACAGCATTTAACTAGGACTCTGGTGTGATTAATAGGGTACTTTTTTTGACCACGCCCACTTTTTAAAAAATATTGTAATTGGAGACCAAACCTCTGGACCGATATTTTTGAATTTTTCACAGCATTTAACTAGGACTCTGGTGTGATTAGCAGGGTACTTTTTTTTGAACACACCCACATTTACGCCTGATTTTTTTTAAATATTGTAATTGGAGGCCAAACCCTTGTACCGATCTGCCTGAAATTTTCACAGCATGTTACTGTGACTCTGGAAGTAATAATAGGCTATATGAAGTTTTGATTGTACAAACGGGGGTGGCACCGCCCATAAAACCCAAAAATTTAAATCGCCATATTTTGGGCATTTTTTGACCTACATACGTCAATGATATGTGGTACATATGGTATTGGCATAATTAGGAATACGTACCAGGAGAAAAGTGTGTGGGACCACGCCTCTTTTTAGGAAAATGAAAAATCGTAATATAGTCTTAACTACTGGACCGATCGTCATTAAATTTTCACAATAGGATACTCTTACGAAATAATAAATTCTTGACTATGTAAGTGGACAAAGGGGCATGGCCTCGCCTACTGAAATGCATCGCTTATATGACGCGCTTCAGTATCCTATTATTTTTCCATATGGAGAAGATGGATATCACTTTAAAATGCATCAAATCAATCAAGCAACACGTTAGGCCGTTAATTATCCTGTTGAGTTCTTAAATTCACTCGATGTGCCAGGCTTTCCACCACATGTTCTACAACTTAAAATTGGAGTGCCAATTATTTTACTGCGTACTATCGATCATCACGGCTTTCAATGGCTCTCGACTTGCAGTAAAAAAAAACTGAGAAATAATTTAATAGAAGCGGCCATTATAACAGGAAAATATAAAGGTGCAGATGTACTTTTGCTACGCATTCCAATGCTACCAACAGATTTACCATTCGATATTAAAAAATTTTTTCCTGTTCGATTATCGTTTAAGATGACTGTTAACAAAGCTCAAGGTTGATATCCCGTGTATATCTAAAGCATTGCAAAAAAAAAACATTAAAGTTAAATAAATAAATGTTTGTAAATATATAAATACGTATTATTTTATTTTATAACGAAGGGGGGGGGAGGGGTAGCGAAGCACACCGGGTTTAGCTAGTATACATATATATATATATATATACTAGCTAAACCCGGTGTGCTTCGCTACCCCCTCGCAAAACGCGCAAAGATATACACATTAAATTTCTTATGTGCACCCTCCACACAGACCCCAATCACCCCTGAAAATTTCATTGAAATCGGGCAAACCGTCTAGGAGGAGTATGCGAACAGGAAGTTTTGCCACTTAATTTTATATATATAGAAGATATAAACTACAAAATTTAAAAGTCTAAACTAAGCTTTAATTCAACGTATAATATAACTGTATAGGTGGTATAGATCCGGAGGTAAAGAAAGATGATGATATTTTACCATAAAAAATACAAGAAATCTGTGCGAAGCCGGTGTTCTGTATACCATAGAGGAAAACATCTTGTATTTAACTAATTAAAACAGCTTATACATTAGGGTGGGGTGAAATTTTGTTTTGTCTTAGATCGTCTTCTAATAGCAAAAAAAAAAAAAAATTTTATTGAAATATTTTAAATGTAAGAGCCCGCGCATTGACTACAAAGTAGGGTGGGTCGCTTGTGGATGAGAAAAATAAAAGTTAATTAATAAAGTTCTAATAGTAATATTTTGCTGTCTTAGACTTAAAAAGGTAATACTTGAAAAAAATATATTCAATTAAGTGATATCTTTAGCCCGCGCATGCGTCTTAAATTTTTTGGAATTTTCATAAAAACATTTTTCATTTAAACTTCAATATTATCTCAGTAATTGTAGAGTCTATGTAGTGTTCTATGTAAATGTATTAATTTTTAGTAACAAAATAATAAAATATTTAAAATATTATAAAGAAGAATAAAATTTTATTTTACAGTCGGGTCTCGATTATTCCTGATGGTCGGGTTAATCGAATAAAAATTTTGATTAAAAAGTTTTTAAATACTTTTATTATTTAATAAGTGAACATTGGTGTACATAAATATTTATATTAAAAAAATTAATTCTTTCTAAAACTTCGTATTTTTGAGCTACATAGTATTTTAACACTCACATTTTTCTTCAATATTTAAAATGTTTCTTTATCTTATCTGGTAACGATGCCATATTAAATATATTTAGATCTAATCACCCTCACTTCCCAAATTTCATTTAATAAAAAAAAATTCTGCCATCACGGATAATAGAGGTAATGACGGTTAATCGAAGCAACCAATTTAAAAACATTGCAAACAAAAAACAATAGACTGATATTTTTCCATCACGGTTAATCGGGGTTACCGGTTAACCGAATGACGGATAATCGATGCCCGACTGTATATTAAAAATATACAAAATATTTTAAGATATCCGACTATCCGAATGAACTAATAATCGTTGTTTTACATCGTTAACTATAAAGAGACAAAAGAGAGTGAAAGTGTTGCCAGTATCAACATGTAAAATTATCTAATGTATACAATAGTTAACGTACTGTTTTTACTGTTATGATTTTTTAACATAGATCTGTTAGCCTTAGAGTGTCTGTTAACTAACGTGAACTTCAATCCTCAAATAAGATTTTTTTTTGCAAAAGGCTGTTGTACAATATATTTATGTATATTGCCAACAACATTTGTACAACTAATGTAAATTCAGACGAAGTACAACTCCTACGATACTACAACATCACTTGTGAATTGAACAAATGTGTATAACAGGTTATACGATGTCTGATCAAAAAATAACCGTTATTTTCAATTTATTCAAAAAGTATTTATTTATTTATCAATAACTATCTTGTCTCCTTCAAAGTAATCTCCCTCAGATATTATACACTTATGCCAGCGTGTTTTCCAATCCTCGAAACACTTCTGAAACGCGCTTTTTGGTATCGTCAACAGCTCCTGTTTCGATTTTTCTTTTATCTCCTCAATCGTAGCAAAACGCTTTCCTTTCATCGGTGTCTTCAGTTTTGGAAAGAGGAAAAAGTCAGCGGGGGCCAAGTCCGCTGAATGCGGTGGTTGAGGCATGATAACGGTTTTGGCCAAAAACTCACGCACAAAAAAACCTGGTGCGTTATCATGGTGCAAAATTCATAATTGGATTTTCCACAATCCTGTGCGTTTCTGACGAATTGCTTCGCGCAAACGGCACATAACTTCAAGGTAGTATTCCTTATTGACCGTACGACCTTGTGGCAAGAATTCATGATGCACCACGCCATTGCAATCAAAGAAAACAGTGAGTAAAACCTTCACATTTGACTGAACTTGACGTGCTTTTTTCGGTCTTGGCTCTTCTGGACGTTTCCATTGGGATGATTGGGCTTTGGTTTTTAAGGAAATCTGGATCGTCGATGATGATGTTAAACAGGTCCTGAGCGATGTCCATGCGACGTTGTTTTTGCTCAAAGTTTAGCAATTTTGGAACAATCTTCGCTGCCGCACGTTTCATGCCTAAAACATCCATAAAACTTGCTTGGCATGAGCCGAACGATATGCAAACATCATCAGCAACCTCTCTGATAGTGATTCGAAAAGCACACCAAAACACGACTAACCTTTTTATCTGTCAAAAACAAACTGACAATCCAAAATGGCTGATATTACCCACATATATAATAGACAGTATTATTTCAGATATTTTGCACCATAAACTAGGTTGTCATGAAAATAGTTCAAATTTTACATTTTTGTACAGTCAGATTGAAAAATTACTATTTGAATTTAAAAAAAACGCACCAAGTTTAGAATTTGTTTGGTTTAAAATGTTTATTGAATTAATTTTAAATTTTTTAATTTCATAAATTCTATATAAAACTTTTTATCAACGATTAATAGTAAAGGCCTTTTTTTAATAAACAAAATAATAAAGATAAAATAAGCCCTTAACCACTCAAAATTTAACTCACAATATGCGTTTCGGAACTGAAGTACTTTTTGGCTTATTTCAGTACATATATGGTACTTTTTTTAATTGTTTTTGTTTTCTATTTTAATTACATACTTCTATTTGAACTCTAACCCTGGTTTTTTGTCTACAGTTCAGTAGACCCAACTATCAGACTACACAAGCATTTTTATTTCCATGTTTAAAATATTAATTTTATTTCCAAACAAAGATTTCCACCTTTAGCAATAATCTTCATGTGACTAATTTGATATGTAGTATGTTTTCATTTATCACACATTCATATTTAAAATATGATTAATGGGGTCCTTTTTCATCGTATAGATTTCCTCATAATGAATTATTAAAAAACTGCGATCTAAAATTAGTAAAAATTCCGATTTCATCACATTTTTTGAAAATTAAAACACGCACCGAAATTGACAAAAAACGCACCGCGCACCATCTAAAGAATTTGTCGCTCAAAAATTTAAAAAAAACACCAAAAATGGTGCGAAACGCACCAAGTTGACAACGCTGTACACCATATATTAAATAGGACTGGTCAATCACTTTAGTTTACTACTCCCCCCAATATTAAAGAACAGTAAAGTGTAATATTCTGCAAAATAGATAACTTGAATGCAACTAATTATACAAAATGAGCACAATTTGTTAAAGGACGACTAAGGCGTTAATTAACACCCCTCCCCCACACCTTTTAATAAATAACATGCGAAGAGCTAAGTAAAAATTGACCCAGATCAGAAACAGTTATAAAGCTGATCTATTCTGCTTTATCTGCTTCTGATCTGCTTTTGATCAGAATTAAGTGTTTCTGATCAGCTTATCCAGGCATGGAAACACCAACACATTACTACATTATCACATTCATTTAATAGTTACATACTCCCATCCAGGCATGATCCCAAATTTGTATGGAAAAAGTGCTGCCGGACCGGCATAAACATACTACTAATAGGTCTCTTGTGAAAACTATATTGACACGTACGGGAGCATAGCCTCTTGCTGGGAATAAACAAACTTCAGTGTTTAGAAGCATTAATGTGTGCAAAATATTGTTGTTGTTATTATTGTTTTTGTGGTTTCCACAATTTGTTTTAAATTTAATATTTTGTTGGTAAACCACAATTACTGCTAAATAGTTTTCATTCAAATTGTTGTTTTTCTTAAATAATTAATTTATTGGTTAAAAAACGTGCCTTTTTCCTAAAATAATTATTGTGTGTAGTTTGAGACTTATGAGGAATCGATCGATATTGTTGTTGTGTAAGTGTGTTTATATTTGCTTTTCGCTTTGTTTAAATGAAGTAATCACTTTGCTGTTTATATATTCTTTTATTATTATTATTTTTTTTTTATTTAATATTAAATTTCCTTTTTGCAAATATTTTTCATATTTGAATAATTTTTAAAAATTTGTGATTTTTTTGGTTGCAGTAATTGTAGCATATTTACACATTAATAAAGCACTATGTTCACATAAAATCCGGCCAAACACATAAGCTGGCTTTTTTCAGAGATTGATTTTTCGATTTTTACGGAAATCGCGAAAAGTCTGCTCTCAACACGGGGCCCAAATGTAATTTGTTTATTCTCCACCACCAGTGGTGAATGAGGGTATATATAATATACATATGTACACTATTGGTCAATATGGTGTAAGAGAAATGAAAAAATAAATTAAGAAAACTTTAAATAAAAGAATAATTTTTTTGATGTACCGTTATTTCATTACCCATCTCATTAATATATATATATATATATAAAAGTGATTGTGTGTCTGTATGTATGTGTGTATGTTTATTATTATTAGTTTGGGATCTATAGACGGCTAAACGGCTGAACCGATTTGCTTGAAATTTTCACAGTATATTTCTGTATGTCTGGAAGGAGCTATATGCTACTTTTTTTCTGAAATTTTAAGTGGGCGTGGTACCTCCAATACAAAGTTTATTTTAAAAATCAAATACTTAGGAAACTATAATAGCTATAGTACTCAAATTTTGCATGAGCAATTCCATTGTCTGTTTAAATATTTGCGGAAAAAATGGGAGTAGTAGCGACAGGGGCGTGGCACCGCCCATATGATGATAATTTAAAAAATTATATATATGGTATACAATAAGATCTATGGTACGGTTATTCTACCATCAATATTAACATTTCGGACTATCAATAGTGGGCGTGGCACCTCCCATAGATATGATGACAAATTATATATAGGGAAAGCTATATCAGCTAGCAATATTAATATTTAGGACAGCAATGCGCTGACTAGCAACAATATTAATTAAATGTTGAAATTTGTATACATTTGAAACCCTTATCTATATATAAAAGTGAATGTGTGTTTGTTTGTATATTGTAAATCATAATAAGATAATGTAATAAGATTTAATTTAAAAGAAAAACTGTAGATTTTAATAACTTAATAATTATATTTATTTAACTCTAAACTTTTTATTTCATTACGATACGGGTAGCGAAGCACACCGGGTTTTAGCTAGTTTTTTATAAAAATGTAATGCCAAAATTAATTTATTGGCGTTGCAGATGCAAAACGAGGCTGGTCAATAAAAAGTGCAATTTTTGTGATAATTTGTTGTTTTATGTTTGTTGTTTTATCTTTGTAAATTTTGTCAAAACGTTAGAGTAAAGCTTTTAAATTATTATGTTATTTCAAATTCTTCTCAATTTTTGCTTTTATTTTTGGTTAACCTTTTTTTAAAGTTGCTAGAACTTTGATGATTTTTAAAGACGTAAAGGATTTGTTAATAAAATATCGCAGCGATGGTCTTATATACAAGAACTTGGGTGAAAAATATAACATTTCTTTCTCAGGCGCCAGAAAAATAGTTCAAATATGGACAACGAAGATTCAGTGTATGTAAGCTTAAAAGGTCGCGGTGTGGTTGAAAACGCCACACTATCGTATTGTTATTTTTGCTGCCAAAAAATCCTTTTTCCTCATCGAGAACAATAAAAGAGGAATTAGAGTTAAGCGTTTCATTAAGGATAGTACGCAGAAGGCTACAATAAAATGGTTTAAAGAGCTTGGCTTGCAAAGAAAATGCCGCTACAACGCAGTGCAAACATAAAGAAGCGCTTAGATTTTGCAAGGAAGTGTGTTGGCATGTCGATATCATTTTGAGGAAAAGTTATATGCTCGGACCAGTCCAAGTTTGAACTTAAAAGCGAGAAACATCGAAAACGTGTGTGGTGTGAATCTTCACAGACACTGAAACCTAAAAGCATTACTCACACAGTTATTTTTTTCGCAGGTGTAGGTCGGTTAGTGAAAATCAACTCCAGAATGACTAGTGATCACTATATTAAGAGTTTGTTAGAAAATCTTGAATGCAGTGCACATGAAATGGTTTTGGGGGACTTTATTTTCCAGCTGGATAATGACCCCAAACATACTTGTAAGTTGGCTAAAGATTATTTCATTAAAAAAAAAACATCGAAAAACTCGATGAGCCACCACAGAGTGCCGATTTGAACCCAATCGAACATCTTTGGACCATCCCTGATAGAAATATTCCAATAGAATTTAGAACTAACATTCAATAATTTTGGGGAAAAATTATATCTAAATGGAAATTAATTCCAAAAATATTATAAAGAAACTTTGCTTTTAGTATGCCAAACAGACTTAAAGAGATTATTGCTAATAAGGGAGGAGCGACAAAATATTAAACGTTATCTACTTCAGGCTTTATATGAATATTTTGAAAAATTGCCCTGTATTTTGTCATAGTGAAGCTTTTAAATTTAAGTTTTAGTTAAAAAATGAAGAAGCTTTAATTTAATAATTGAAATTTAAAAACTTTTAGTAAAACTAAAATTTATTTAATTACTTTTTTTTTATTATAAAAAAAAAACAGAAATCTATTTGACCTTTAATATGTACATATGTCATTTGAAGTGTAATATTTTTGAGTGTTATTCATCTGAGTCTCAACATTGTATATATTGCGACCTTTTTACCATTTACGGATTCAATTTAATTGTCAAATAAGAGCGTCAAGAAGTTTAAAGAAAATATAACGAGTCTTTATTTATTCAAATGTGCTAAATAATTTACGGTAACACTCCGAATTTTAATAATCTTTTACAATTTACTTTAACACACACATGTAGATCTACATGTATATTTTTTTTTTCTTAAATCAGTGATACGCAGCGTTGTCAACTTTGAAATGTTAAAACGCTCCAAAATAGAGAAAACAAATTTAGAATTTCTTTTTTATTTAAAATATTTATTGAATTAATTTTACATTTTTTTTAATTTAAAAAATTGTGCATAAAACTTTTTAAAAAGGGATCAACGATTAATAGTAAAAGTAATAATAGTAAAAACATTTTTTTAAATAAACGAGCTAATAAAGATAAAATAAGCATTTAACCACTCAAAATTTAACTCACAATATGCTATTCGGAACCGAAGTACTAATTAATAAAAAAAACTAATTTCAGTACATATTTGGTACTTTTTTTTTTAATTATTTTTGTTTTCTATTTTAAGTACTTCTATTTGAATTTTTTCAATAAAGTTTGTTAGGGCTCCACCGGGACTATAGTTCAGTAGACCAAACCATCAGGCTATACACAAATTTTGATTTCCATTCACCTTTCGCAATAACCTTCATGTGACGAATTTGATAGAACGTATTCATTTATAATACAGTCGTAAAATACTTGTGGTAAAAAAGAAAAAATAAAATACATGTAGTCCATTTTCATCTTATATATTTCATGATTCTTAATTATTGAAAAACTGCAATTAAAAATTAGTAAAAATAAAGATTTCATCGTATTTTCGGAAAAATTAAAAAACGCACCGCGCACCAACTAAGGAATTTTTCGCATCAAGAAAAAAATGCCGCACTAAATAGTTTAATCACAGTACAAATCACACTAAATAGTCCGAGTACTGTAGGCATCGGTCCTTAGCTGGCCTTAGCTATTATTTAAGAACCATGCTTTAACGGACATAAATATGGAATCATATCATACTTATTTCCAATTGCCAATTACGAGGGCGGTTCGGAAACTTCTTAGCCTAGAACAGAAACACTTGTTAAATTTCTTTTCGATCTGGCAATTCCTTCATACAGAAACAGGTGTTCAAAAAAGACGCAACCGCGATTTTTTCACAATGGAAAAATTGAAATTCGTGGTGTCATTAAATATTTAAATAAAAAAGGTTTATCGGGACAAGAAATTCATAATGATATGGTGAATGTGTTAGGTGAAAGTGCTTCTTCATAAACAACAGTAAAAAATTGGGTGGCTGAATTTAAACGTGGCCGTACAAGCATTGAGGATGAACCACTTAGTGGACATCCAAAAACAGCAACAACAACAGAAATTGTAGCCAAAGTGCATGATATGGTATTAAATGATCGACGAATAAAAGTGCGTGAAATAGCTAATATCATGGGCATCTCAAATGATCGAGTCCATTTAATTTTGCATGAACAACTACTGATGAAAAAGCTTTCTGCAAGATGGGTGCCGCATTTGTTAACAGTCGACCAAAAACGCATAAGATTGAAAATTTCTCAAGCTTGTTTGGATCGTCAAAAAAAAAATAAAATGGATTTTAAGCGTTGTTTCATAACTGTTGATGAGACATGGATCCACCATTATACTCCAGAGACAAAGGAACAATCCAAACAATGGACTCAAATTAAAAAATAATTTTTATCAAGACAACGCACCAGCGCACAAGGATGTTTTCAACGAATTAAAGTACGAGTTGCTGACCACCCAGCTTATTCTCCAGAGGCTTTTATCTGTTCCCAAATTAAAAGAATTCCTAGCTAAAATGGCAAGCGTTTTACTTTAAATGAAGATGCAATTACAGTTGTAAACCACTATTTTGAAGGCCTTGAGGAAGACTATTTTAATCAAGAGATAGAATTGCTAGATAAGCGTTGGACCAAGTGTGTTGATGTTTCAGAAGATTAAATTGAAAAATAAATATGATTTTAACAACTAACAATTCTTTTTCTGTGCTGGGCTAAGAAGCTTCCCAACCGCCCTCGTAGTACTTTGGAAAATGCCAAATAATAAATTAGTTTTGGCGGTATTTATGAATATAGTTTAAATTTATTTTATTTTTAGTTTAAATGTCCTGATTTAAACATTATTATAATTTGAATATTTTTCAATAATGGATAAACTACATGTTGATAGAGCACCAATGAATACACCCTCCTCATCATCTGCCACTACGCCCACATCACGTCCAGCATCACGGCGTACTTCAACAATCATTCCGCGAGAATCGCTGCCTACACCGCCACCAGATCCTAGAGAAACGCTTACAAGAAATTCCCAAATAGAAAATGTTTTCATTTATCCACCAACCAAACAAGATTTACCCGTCGAATTTCACGGTCTGCTCAATTATGCTGAACGTCAAGAAGAATTTCAGAGATTGCTTAACCGAACAATAGCCAGCGATTGCCAGAAACTCCATAACACGACTACCAATACAGTGTCAACTGAAGAAAAGGGCTCTCGCGATGAGGAACAGCGCCAACATCAGTGTATGTGCTGTGATCGGATACGTAAGGAATGCGAAGAATCCATAGAGCCGCTACAATATCGTTTGACTTCGACAATTACAGCTGCATTGGCAGCCTACGGAGCCATCGAACAGCTGAATCGTATGTACTCTATGTGGGATCAATATGTGGCCATGGACAGAGAAATGTGTCAACGTAAGGAGTGTTTACGTTACGTTAAAACATTGGAACGAAAGGTTAGCTAGTTGGAAATGTTTTATTATCACCACTTTATTTTAATAGTTTAAAGTTATTTATAAACAGTGGGAGGATCCAAAACCTACGGAGAAACATTACGCTGCAATAACACTTTCCGACCATGAAATCGATCATCAAGATATGGAACAGTCTATAGCTTTATTGGATACTATATTAAAACCTGAACAAATTGGACATCATCATCACAGTCAGCCAAAGCTGCAGGACAGTAAACTGTAAATAAGTTTACATACACCACGCATATATATTTGGTATGTATTCCTTTAATTTGTTTTGTTTATAGGCAACGTGAACGCAGCAAATCTTTTATGATTGAGGATATGCCAAGTATGCGGGGCGAACGTGATGCTTGCAAAAGCAATGCCGGCCATCTCTTGAGACGTCAAAGTACTTACAGTGAGAGTAAGTCCAAAGTATCGAAATGGACTAAAGTGAAGGCAGCTTTTAAATGGGAACGAGCAAATGTTCCCGCTTTAATTGAATGTTCACGTGATAACATCGGCCTAACACCCAATAATACTGAAGTGGCGAGGTGAGTTTTTTTTAAGTTTATATTTTTTCATCTAATGAAATTGATATAGAAGTATAAAGAGTACCATTATTTGACCAATTGCGGTTTCACATTTCATTCGCAATCCTATGGATTAAACATCATATTTCTAGATTCATTCATTTAGAATAACAAAGAAATATAAACAAATCTTTCTTTTTCAAAATATGTACATTGTTAATTATACCCTACTCCATGATAGTGGGGAGAGTACCTACATATACAATTATTGGCGCAACACCCACATTAAAGTATACGGATCGACTTAGAATCACGACCTGAGTCGATTTAAAGTTATTTTCTTAAAATTTGGTAGAAAATATGTTTTCGGCCCAAGGACGATTGGAATTGAATCTGCTTGAAGTTGGTTGAATCTTTCACCTCCGTAATTGACCATAGCTCCCATATAAGACCTACTTCCGAAAATAACTTTAACGGACGTAACTCTCTTAAAAATGTTGGTATCCAATTAATATTCAACACAAATATGTTTGCAGTATATGTATGCAGAAATCATGCCGTCCAATTTAATAACGGTCGGTCCATTATTTGTCAAAAATTACTTTGACATGCCTAAATCTTTTAAAAGTGATTAAATCAAAATAAAATTTAACACAAACAATATTGATATGTTCGGAAGTCATGCCACAACATTTTTGGATGATCGGTCCATAATAAGCCGTATCTCCCATATAGTGCTGATTTCTCAAATACTGTTTTGTAGATATACTGGGTGTAAGGTATTTTATGTTCGGGCATGACCGACTAGACTTTCTTAAGGTGGCTATACACTACGTGTACATATTTTACATTGTATATGTCAAATTTTACATATGGAATAAAAACATGTAGTTGGTGACCTCATAAACTTTGCTTGTGTAAAATACATGTGGAAATACAGATGTAATTTTTTCGATTAGAACACGCTCTATTTTCTTATGTTCAAACACATGTTTTCAAATGTATATGCCATGCGAAAAGATTTGTCGACGGTTGAATATCTGCGCTATCATTAGCCGGCCGTATGAAGAATTTGCATAAGTGATAAATTAAATTTTTTTTTATCTCATTTTATTAATTTAATAACAATGATATAAATTATTTAAAAATTTTTGATACAAGCTCCACATATTGTATATTAAAAGACGAAAAACCTTAAATCAATATTTTTGACGCCGGCATTTTAGTGACACCACCAAAAATTTTTGCAGCGGCTTTAACGCATTTTTCAAAGAAACGACATGGAAATTTATGTGTAAATAAACATGGCGATGTCACGTGTAATTGTACATACAAGTTGGTGACCAAAAATTAAAACCCTTATGTAAAATAACCAATTTTGACAGACATAAAGAAAAACATGTGGGTTGTAAACTTAAAAATACATAAGCAAATACACGTAGTGTATAGCCACCTTTACTTATTTTCAGATCAAACACTTGTTCATTTCCTTACGAAAAGTACCAAATTATTCACATATTATTTCGAAAATATGTCTTGACCAACAGTAATTTACGAGTACATATTCTTTGTTTACGTACGTTATTATTTGCAGATATTTGCGTGTACCATCATTACCTTGCGGTACCAGTTCGGCTGATAGCATTTTGAGTTCATCATCTGGTCATCTACTCAGTGATGCTGGCACACCGGGCACCATCAGTTCGGCAAGTTCAGTGGATGATATTGATCACGCTTGTGGCATGAGTAATTATAAAAACAATACATTTATTTACCCATTTGTTTATAAACAATTTGCAATGATTTAATATTTTTGGTTATATATTAATTGTAAACAGGAAGAGATTCTTCAAAAAGTGATATACTGGAGACACAAGCTGAAAGGTCGGCAACACACCCTCAACTTCAGGAATCGAAGTCGCCTGATAGCTTGACCACGACCCCACCATCTGAGATTAATAGCAGTGGCATAGCTAGCAAGTCGTCGTCGAATAAGTCCATACGCAAATGTAAATTGGTGCCGGATTTTGAGGTATTGCCGGAAGATGTTGAAGCTGTGATACCGGCAGGTTCCAAACGCAAAAATCGTACTCCTCCCAGTCCTTTAAATTTGAATTTGAGACAGGTAAAACTTAACACTTGTATTTGATAAAGTAAACAACTTTACTAATATTTTTTATTTAACATTTCAACATTCAAACCAAACTGTATTTGAATCTCTACTAGGATCTTAATGACTCCGATAATCAATATTATACCTCACCGCATTTGTTAAAGGCCAGTCCACAAGATGGCACACAGTCATTAAATCGTACGTTAAGAAAAATCTCATCGCCAGTCAATTCCTCTGTGCCCTCGAGTCCTTCCCGGCATTCAGATTTCTTTGCAGAATTCGGTTAGTATATTTACACTCTTTATAATACGAGTACTTATAATAAAGTATACAAATATTAAAATATGATTTTTACAAACAAATTAGAATGTGAAGATGTCTCCAGTGGCGATTTTTCCGAGCCAAACTCTCCTAATCATTTAAGCTCCCGCAAAAGTTACGAATTGCAACAGCATGAAATCAATCGACGCTATCAGATATTAAGAGCCAAATTGGATAAAGAATTTGAGAATAAGAGAAAAGAATGGCATAAATTAAAATCAAATAGAGGTGAGTAAAACAAACTCAGATTATAGTAATCATATACATATGTATATTTTGTTTGCAGCCATGGCTTTAGTGGCCGCACCACGTCCGCTCGAACCTTTATCACCAAATCCCCCGGCTATTAGCAGTAATTTTTCGGCCAAACTTTTAGAGGAGAATCTTACACCTGATTTCAAAAAGAAATTACAAAAATGGCGTGTTAAGAAACAAGCTTCTATTGGTGGCATGCAGCTACAGGCTGCACCCATGTCTCCTACAATACCTAAAGATCCAAACACAAAAATTGATTGGCATCTGTGGAAAACGGGCCAATTGAAATTAGAAGGCCAAGGTTTGAGTCCGCTGCCAGATCAGAAAGATTTACCAGAAGATTTTCAAAAGAAATTGGGTGAGTTTAATTGCTTTTAAAGGGGACTTTATAAAATTAGTTTTTTTTGCACAAGTTTCATTACATTCCTTAAAAGATGAACGTTTAAATTAAATGTCAAATGAGTTTTCCCGGATATCTTCCATATTAAGAAAGAATTTAGTGGTGGTCATATAATTAAAACATTCATCAGAACAGTAACTTATTCGATTAATTTAATTAATTATTTAAAACATTCACCATTGTTTTATTATTAATAATAATTTTCCAATTTTCCAATTATTTTGTCGGACAACCCTAATTTATTCTCACATGAAGACATATACGTGGGATACTTTTGACCAAATACCTTCAAAGTGAAATGTGTATGGTTTTCCAGGCCGCCTTAATGTTTAATGTTTGCCCACAATTCATCTAAATTCTTGCTGCTTTTCCCTTCCAAACATTTCTCAACTTTGTTTCACATGTTTTCAATTGTATTGAGATCAGGGGACTGGGCTGGCCATTTTAAAACAAATATGTTTTGTTCCTCTAAACAACGCTTCACAACTCGTGAAATATGTTTGGGATCATTGTCGTGCATCAAATTCTATAGTAGCGGCAAATTTTCTTCAGCAAGGTATTGTTATGTTTAGTCATTTGTTCTTTGATTTGAATATAATTTCCTATTTTTCTATAATCTACCGTGTATTTTTCCAGTTAGTTTCAGAATGCTGCGTCTGGTCGCAGCAGTTTTGATTCACCTAAGCACTGTTTAAGGTGCTCAGTCAGAATATTGAGAAGACAAGTGGTTATATGTTAATCCAAATTGTATCTGATCTATTTTGGGCAGTCAGCCCCCTTTTATACAAAATTATCTTATGTTTAATTCTTATTCTATTTCCCCTGCAATTGTTTCTTGACCAATCACAATTAGTTTGGGAAATTGAGTTTAATAATTTGTCACTCAATTTTCCAAACTGCATATGTTGCACTTTTTACAAATTAATGTTCATTGATTTGTTTTTATTAAATGCATTTATGGTGTCAAGTTATTATGCATGTTATTTATTAGGGTGGCCCATATTTATTTGGTAAAGTGTATTAGGGTACACTACAGTATCATCGTATTTTCTAATATATTTTTATATAAATATTGATCAATTTTTTAAAGAAATTCTGGCTTCTGGCCCAACGTGTCAAGAAAACGAACCCCAACCTATTATATTATCACCGCCCTGTTTAAATATTTTTATGGTATACTTTGGAAAAACTTCATTATACCTGCGTCTTATTGTTCTAAATGAAACTCCAATATATATTTGCCTGGAGGTTTTAAATGGATCAGCTTGAGAGATTCTTTTTATAATTTGATCTTCTCTTTTGTTTGTTTTTCGCTATTTGGGAGCTGTTGCAACATTTGTAGTTATCCCATATTGATTTAAATGATTAAATAGAAATTTCTAACACGGTTTTATCAGATGTGATTAGGTTTTTAATAAAATTTCTTTTTTCTTCGAAACAACTTGGTGCTTCAAAAAAATAAAGAACATTTTTGAATAAAAAAAGAGTTTAACATCAGAACTCAAAACAAAAGGAACTACGCCTCATAATTTAATATTGCATACCCAACAATGTAAAACTTTATAATTTTGCATTAGAACTCTTTTTTAAAACTTAAGCTAGATTTACACGATTGAAATTTTCTTCAAAATTGCTCTTCAAAATGCTTCAAACTCATTTAAAGAGCAAAAATTCTTCAAAATTTAATAGTTATTAATAGTTATTAAATAAATAAATTTTGAAGAAAATTTGCTCTTTAAACGAGTTTGAAGCATTTTGAAGAGCAATTTTGAAGAAAATTTTAATCGTGTAAATCTAGCTTTATACTACATTTACACCTACGCAAAATCTAGTAGATTTTAATTAAAATCTTAAAGAAAATTTTTGGCGTTTACATTACTACTTTTTGACATATTGTTGGATTTCATTTTCATAATAAAAACAGCTGATTTTGAAAAAGAAAATAAATTATATTGTAAACTTTTAGTAACAAAAATGGAGAGACGAAAAGAAATTTTATTATAACATCCAGATCTGAAAAAACAACAATCGGAATTAACATTTTTGTGTAAAAAAAAAACAGCAGCATTTGTTAAACATGAGGTTTCACAAACTTCTGCAAATGTATTCGCCACGGCTCGTTTTATGAGGAAAATGTGCCAATAATGCCAGAAGAAACGTTTTCTGCAAATTAAGCTCGCTTGTAGCATTACAGTTTATATTAATATAATAATTTACATACCCCTTATTTATTACTGGTTTATCCATTTCCACAAATGTTTATTTATTTATTTAGTATACGGTGTAGTTTGCGTAGTATGTTATTATGAAACTAATATTGAAACAGAGTTGAAAATGTTTTAATTATGTGTAAAAAAAAGTATTACCGCAAAAGAATGCAATATTTTACATAATAAATTGATGAAGTAGAGAAATAACCGAGGAATTAAGAGCGTGAGACATTAAAGTTTAATGATTAAACAGAAAATTATTGTGGAAAAGTGCCGTTAAAATTGCAAAAGAAACATAAAAAATTTTAAATTGGGTGAGATTGGAATTATGTTTAAAGTTCACATACATACATTCATAATTCATAAGTTCACATAGAGTTTATCGTGAAAGAGGAAATTGTTTCGGGAAGTTATATATGTTTCAGCTTCGTTTAAATTCAATTTAACTTTTCGTTAAAAATCTGAAAAATTAATGATTCGATATTCGTAGTTGGATTGATAAGTATAATTAATATAATTAATGTTAAATTAAAACTAACAAAAGTTTGGATTTTTATTAAAGCTAACACTTATTGTTAATTCCGTATAAAATAAATTCATATTCATAAAAGTTTAATTCTACGTTCAACTGGGTCCTTTTACATCCATCCAATTCGGATTACTTATTCTCCTAAGTCTTTACAAATCCAGAAACATATAGAAAAGTATAAATTGTGTTCATTCAAACGCCAGTTTGTCTTTAAATGCTCAAGCATAACCCAAATATTTACTAGGAGATTTCCTCGATCTCAAGCATATTCAGATTCTAAATCATTCAAATCATCGATTTCAATCAGTTTCAATTCCAATCGTCCTAGGACCAAATTTTATCCAAATATCTTCAAAATTACGACCTATACTTGGCTCACAAGGTTTTAATGGACAACCAGCCTGACAAACCGACGGACGAACATCGATAAATCGCTATACTAATGGACTAATATTTGTGGGCGTCAGCACAAATTCCATATTAACCTAACTATTATTTTATATAAATGATTTAACTTAACTTTTAGAACAATGGAATAAAATAAAACGTGGTGGATCTTCAACGAGTTGTACAGATTCCTTAAAACGTACATATAAACATGGAGGATCAGGTAAGAAAGGGGAATCTGATGATGATCGTGGAGGTGATAAGGACAAACGATTAGATAAACATAAGCCACACGATAAAGAAAAATCCGAAAGGTTCGTACATAAATACTCAAATGTAACAAGAAAAAATGAGTTCTAAAATAAAATTTTGTATCTATAGATTAGCGAAACTAAAGGCTATTGTCAGCGAACATCCAGCTAAAGAGATTGAGGTGAAAACTTCGGCTGGCGTTATGAAATTTGAGGGTATTTCTCGTAAATTTACGCGAAAACTTTATGAATGGGAAAAAGCCAGAGGCATAGGACCAGAATCATCAACATTTGCCCTACTGCATCCCGGTTATTGTCCAATCGATGTTAAGCGCATCTCAAAAGAGTCACACAATCGTAAGTTATAATGCTGTAATGATAACAATATACTTAATAAAAATGTTAACATTTCTTAATTTTTAATACAGATGAAAACTCTCCCACGCTTAGTCGTTCTTTATCGTTGGACAGTATTTCGCCTAGTATTGCTTTGCCCGTAATTTCTCAACAAGCCTCCAGTCTTTCGTTGAATGATGTCAACGAGCTGAAAGAGATGGAGGGTGTGGTGAGCAGCACTGATGCGCTGACCCTGGACAGTGACTACAACAAGAAGTATGACGAACCGGAGGCCGTAATGGTGGAAGTCGAGGATCATATAGTGGAGACAGCTTCACCTTTGAAATTAATGCATCCCTTGGATATGAAACAAACACCAATTTATAAGTATGAAGAGAAAGCTTGTAAAGATTTTTGGTATGTTACTGATAATATATGTTCATAAGTATATTTGCAGTGTTTATATATTTTAATAAATCTATTACCTCTTTAGCAATTCTAGGAAAATACAAAGTTTCGAATCTCACACAAACGTGGCGCCTTTGTTGAATGTCTTAAAAAATTCGGAGGAGTTACTAAAGTTATTGAAACAAAAATCAAGCGATATTGCTGAAAATGTAACGTTGCATTTATGTAATGGCGTTTTGGCTTTAATACGCAGCAGTTATTCTTATTATGCCGATAATTTAATGAAACCAAATGTGCTGAATGCCATATCGGATGTACAAAATGAGCTCAGTCGTTTAAGGACTTTGGTAAGGGAGCTGACTTTTTAAAACAATTTTAAATGTGTTAACCATTTAGAATGTAAAAAATCCTAATTTTTTTGTTGGCTTATGATGATTTTGATTTCAAAATAAAGGGTGATTTTTTAGCAACTTTCGTTTTGGCAAGACTGTTTTTGACAGCTTAGCTGTTTTCGTGTAACATGCCACTGTTAAACATGCTTAGTTTGGTCTATAATTTAACAATCAATGGACTTACAATTGAACAACGCTTGCAGAATATTGAATTTTATTATCAAAATTCATTGCCGCTTAAGAAAATGCTCACTTCTTCATTTCATCGGAATCTTGTAACTAAATTTCGCATCAAATTTCCATTATTGGACATTAAACCACAAACACGTATACGTAAAGTGCGGACAGAGGAAAATATCACAACTGTATCCGCCAGTGTTGTTGATGGCCGTGAATTATCGATTCTACTCCGTTCGCAGCAATTGATTGATCTCTGTTACTCCACTACGTCCAATTTTTTTCGGAAGGTTTTGGATGTAAAGCCTTTTAAAATACAGCTGGTGCAATAATTAAAGCCACGCGACCTAAACACAACGTGTAATTTTTAGTGAATGGCTGCTGGCAAAGTTGGATGAAGATTAACTTTTTTATCGGAATATTGTGTTCAGCGACGAAGATCATTTCTGGTTGAATTGATACGTAAACAATCACAATTTAAGGGTGCTGTAGCTTAATTGATTAGCGCGTTTGAACATTAAGCATGAGTTGGTATTTGTGGCCTAGGTTCGATTCCCAGCCGCTGCCACTCAAAACAACATCAGTTTCTGATAATTATTAGTTTTTCTATCTTATAACTAATATTTATCACAGCGCCCTTCTTTGGTGGGATAGCATTTAAACGCCACCGAAGTAAAATAATGACTAAAAATTAAGTTTTGATCAATGCGCCTACTCACCACCAGAGGCGCTGCAATACTGCACTATTAATAAACATAACGCGCAATTACAGTGTTGTCATATGAAAAGCTTTTCTCTACTTTCACCATCTATTCTTCTTGTACCTATCCCTTTCCAAAGAAAGTAACACAATTAATTAATTAATATATAGGCATATTAAGTGGCTGAGTGTTACTTCTCTTTAAAAAAAAATTCTCATATTTTGTGTCAAGAGCATCCAGAAGTATTGCAAGAACTGCCAATACATCCCGAAAAGTATACTGTTTAGTGTGGATTATGAGCCGATGACTTCATTGGACCGTACCTTTTTAAAGACGACGAAGGCTTTTGTCCAAAATGGAGAGCTGGATTTAGCTGACATGTGGTTTCAACAAGACGGTGCCACATACCACACAGCATGAGAAGCAATAGCCCAATTGAGAGGCGAGTTCGGTGAACAGTTTATTCCACGTTTAGGGCTGGTAAATTGGCCGTCTAGATCGTGCAATTTAACGCCTTTGGACTATTTTTTTGGGGATATGTTAAGGCTCATATCTATAGGGATAAGCCCGCACGGTGAATGCACTGGAAGCTAATATTGAAGAATTTATTTGGGAGATACCGGCCGATATGTTGGAGGCAGTATGGCAAAATTGGATCCAGCGTATGAACCATTTAAAGCGTCGCCTCGGTCAACATTTACATGAAATCGTCTTTTCACATTACGTTATATAAATCGTTCTATCGACTCAAATAAATATTTAAGACATTTCTCTAAATTTTGTTTGTTTTTAAATCAAATGCGAAAGCTCTTTATAAACCACTCTTTACTTAAACTAGTAACATTATTTGCAAATTAAACAATTAACAATTAAAGTTTCAATACAATAATTACAAGAGATTAACACAGAAAATTTTATAAGTTTCCCCAGAAGTTAAGCTTTATCATTTGATAAATAATAAGTATTTGAATTATATTTTTCTAGTGCGAGAAAAGTCCTCTGGATGAGGCCTGTTGTCAAGAGATCATGGAAGAAAGAAATCTGGAATATAATGAAGAGATTCAGGGTTTGCATGAAACTCTAGAAATTCTCAAACAAAATATACGTAAGTTGCCCCACTACGTTAAAATAAACAAAAGAACCAAACTAATTTTCTTATTTCTGCCTGTGTAGAAGGTGGTTATCCACGTTTCTCCAAAGATATAGTACCCGATATAAATATAATAACCGATGAAGGATATCAGCAACAATCAGGAACAACACCAACCGAGAAACGTTATGATACACTCTCCACAACCCTAGAAGCAACCGATGAGTTGAGCACCTCTATGGTGGAGAATGAAATCAAACCGAAAACCTTTAGCAATAGTAATGGTATTGGTGGTTTGCCAGGTGGTGCAATGACTGGCGGAAATACAAGCTTCGGGGGTGCTGGTGCCAAGAAAAAAGTACGTATGCGCAAAATGGGCTCCAGACAAAATAGTAAAACCGAAAGTGATAGCAGTGATGAGGATAATCATAGTATTTTGGAAACACCCAGACGTTTAAAGCGAAAAAATTATCGCCTTAAGCAGCGGTCTTTCGATGAAGATCCCAGTTCGGCCACCATAGCCGAGGATATGGTTTATGTTTTGAAGGTGAAACCGGGTCAGGCCATACAGCAAATTTGTGATACGGCTGGCAGAACTATAGATAGTGGAGTACCGAGTAAAGCCAGTCTTGCCAGATTACCTTTGACTACCTCGACTTCTTTACCCAATGTATTTGTGAAAACCAAACGAAAAGTATTTACTGCGGTGCAGGAACCAATGTATATAGATGGGGTGGCCCTAATAGAGCAGGAAATTTTACATTCTCCCACAGAACCCGTCAAGCCAACAACTAATCAACAGCAAACTGATAAAGAAATTCCCGAAAACCGCGAAAAGGATAAAACACCTAGTCTTACTATTTCGCAAAAAGAAAGTTCAATACGAGATTTGGAAACAGAACTCAAACTACGTGTTTTATTGGCACACAAATCCATTAGTTTAGACGATGTGCGTTCCGATAACAACTCGGATGATATGCGGAAGACACGCAGCACACAAAGTCTAAAACAAGCGGCCGATACCAAAGCATCTTCAAGTTCAAAAGGGTTTCGCGCGCCCTTGGCCACAGACAGCATTCGCTTGTTGAATCGCCCGCGCGCAACTCCCTTAAAGCAGGACAATATTTCTAGATTTCAAAATATGCTACAGTATGCCAAAACCAAAAAGGATCATTTATATAGAAAAAATAATGAAAAATCGTTCAGTGTAAATCCCGTGCACTTCAAGGGAGCCACCATTAAGAGGATTGAAAATAAAATAGCTAAAACACATTCGGGCCCCTCAGTGACAGATACGGAATTTTCAAAATTTCTCTCACCCGACAAACTTGACAATACAGTTCCCCGCATTGCCAGAAAATGGGATCGCAAGTCCCTAACACCCACCAGCCGACAAATCAAATTCGACTATCCCACACCCACCAACTCGGAGCCCACTACTCCAGTATTCGAACAAACCTGTAGACCTATGACACCCTTAAATGAGCGCGCTCTGCGCATACAAAAAGCCAAAGAAGAATTCCTACGTGAAAAACCCAGTCCCATAGCGGTAGTCAAATTGAGGGAAAATTTTCGCCATAATAAAAATTGGGGCGAAAAGAGACAAAGTGATTTAAGCTTAAGTTCCAACACAGCCGATGAATGTTCTGTGCATTGTGAATTAGCCGAGTCAGAGGGCAATGAGCTGCACAAAAGTCTAAGTGCGGACACGATACGAGCTGAATCGCCACCCACACAATCCGATACTGGCACTGATCAGGACTTTGGCGGCATTTACGATTCCATACCACGACAAGTTACAAGATCTGGTAAAATTTCCAGCAAATTAGGTTTTGCTACCCTGGCCTCCAAACTGCGCAGAGTAAAGGGTAAAAAGGCCAAAGATCCCAATACATCGTTAGCTTCAACGAATTCCAACACCGCCAGTGGCAGTGCACTATCGACTCTCTGTCGTCAAAGTTTATTAACCGACCTCATTGTAGCTCCCCAAATCGTTTCAACTGACACAGAGCCGAAAGTCTCTGCTTCGCGTGACAGTGTCCTGAAGTCACAATCGTCACCTCATGCTTTGCAAAGAAGTCCCAATAATGCTTCCGGTGATTTGAGTCGTTTCAATAACGAACGTTTAAATAAATCCCAAAGCGATCAATATGTTAAGCGTCCCAAGGAAAGTTACGTCTAGTCAGTGTAATTCGTCTATTCATTTAATATTTATTACTACTACTTACTATTATTTTATATGCAACTGTAATTTTATGAACAAATACTCGTATTTACTACTATTTAATTTATTATTTTTCTTGTCCATATACCACAAAAACGAAACTAAAATATTACTTTTTTTAAATGTGTTTTACCATTTTCTTTTGTATGTTTTTTTTGTATTTGTTATTAATTTTTTAAAAATAAATTGTAAAACAGAATGCAAAAAAGATTAAAAATGGAAATATTAATGTGTTTAATTTCAAATTTCTCTAAAAGACGACTTTTAAAATTGTCTGTTGAGTCGCTTTTTGCTTAGTGGAAATTACTCTTGAAATAGCGATGGCTATATGTAACATTTTCTTGGTAAATTTTTTTTTTTGAAATAATTTTTTTTCTTTAATTTTTTTTTTTCAATTTGGGCCCTTTTTTTCTAAAAAGAAAGCTTATACAATTTACTTTAAGGCCTTTATAATCGCTTAATAGGATGCGAGTGGGATATCTATCAAAAAAAATATTTTGTAACTCAAGAATAGGATTTTTCAATATTTGGCACATGTATCATTTTCATTTATATGTATATTAATTTTATTAAATTATTTATTATTATTATTCTTATTTAGTATTATAAGTAATAAATAGAAAAAAAAAATTAAAATAGTGCATATGGTACAAATTGAAACACTTTCTTCTTTGAGTTGGAAATTTTTTTTTATAGTTACCCCACTTGCATCATATTAAGTAGCAAACTGCATTTTGAAAAAAAAAATAAAAAAATGGGGGAAAATGAAAACGATACATGTGCCAAATATTGACAAATCCTATTCTTGAGTTAAAAAATATTTTTTTTTGATAGATATACCACTCGCATCCCATAAAGCGATTATAAAGGCCTTAAAGTAAATTGTATAAGCTTTCTTTTGAGAAAAAAAGGGCCCAAATTGAAAAAAAAATTAAAAAAAGAAATATTTAAAAAAAAAAATTAAAAAATTTTTTTTTAAAAATTAAAAAAAATATTTTTGAAATGATTGAAGAAATAGCTATCTAAAGTCCTTTGGACAATTTTTGCTAGGACCAATAGATGAAAAGTTACACTCATTTAAAAAAAACTGTAATTTCCCCCTCCAATCTATTTTCTTCTTTAATTAAATAAAATTTTAAAATCAGTATTATTGTTTATTCAATGCAATAATAATAATAAAAGAAAAGCCTTAACTATTACTCTCATTTACTATCACCATCTTGCACATCTTCGTTTTCTATATTCGGTATGACTTCTTGAGGTGCTTTAATATAGACCTCTTCCGGTTTCATGAAATCATATTCAATCTCTGCATCATCAACAAACAGTATACAGTCGGTAACATTCGAAACGGACTCAATCATAAAAGGCATTTGAACGGCAAAATTTGAACCACAATTGGCCACTTCCTGGACAGCCGTAGGTAATTGATGCTCTACATTATCCAAAACATGCTTGGCCGTGCTAATAGTATCCAAAATATTTCTGACAATTTTGGTGACATTTAAAATCACCGAAACAATTTTACCCATAAGAGAGTTTTTATCGGCAACTTTTTTATAAACCGCAGCCAATTCGTAAACATTTTTCCTTACCGTCTTAACAGTATTGTAGGTTTCATTTTGTATTTTAACTATCAAGGAAGCGGTATACAGATAACAATCTACACCTTCGTAGAGAGAGTGTAGAGATGTGTTTAGTTGAGGTAAATGGGAATAAGTGCAATAAGCAGCACGTCCCACTCGAGCCGCAGCCTTATAACCCAATTTAAGGGCCTTAAAAATTACCACAATAATTTTGGGTTTATTAAGCTTAAGTAAATTTGTTTCTAAGTTTAATGCTCTAACTACTAAGGCATTAATATTGATTTGTGCTTCATCTAGGGCGTCTTGTAAAATACTTTGCATATCTAAAAATTCCATTTGTTGTTCTTTGGTCATTAGGCTGAAATCAGGTTTGCCCATAATCTCTTCAACCGTGGGTAAGGTAATGTCATACTTGGTAGATGCTTCCTGGGGGAACATGTTGTTAAGCTGCTGTTCAAACTCCTGTAAGGTGGCCTCATATTGCTGTTCAAATTCTTCCGCCAGTTTAACGCCTTTTTGAGCGGATCTACTAACAACAAAATCATATTGTAATTGCAACTCCGCAAATAAAGGTCTTAAAACGTTAATCTCATCGTGATTCAAATCTTTGGCCTCATCTAATAAACCGGAAATTTCTCTATAAGCTGGACAGGGTTGAGTGAGCTAATTAAATATTTTCAAGTATTGTATATGTGTTAAAAAACAAACAACAATTTTGTTTAAAACACAAATAATTACCATAATTACAGCTAATGCATACACCAGTAATTTTGTATTAAACTTTTCCATTTTGTTATTTTATTTATTTATATAGCTATTGACTAACCAGCGTTAAGACTAATTAACAACTAAATTCAGTTAAAATTTCAATATTTTGTATTCACCTTAATTATTTACCCTTGTATATATGTACATTAGCGCAATTCACAATCTTGTGTAAATGGTATTGCATCATTGCATTTGCAAAAAGATTTAACATATTTTTGCTCTTGCTGTGTATTTTGTTAGTGTAGAGCAAAAATATGCTAACGTTTTTGCAAATGCAATGATGCAATACCATTTGCACAAGATTGTGAATTGCGTTATTATCTTGTTTTTTTTTTGTTAGAGACCACCATAAACAGTTTTTATTTAGTTGGCTTTATCTTTAGATTATTCGCTTAATCTGCTCATATTAATTTTAGTTAAAAATTATCGCATAACTTTGTTACTTAGTTATCAATATTTTGATAGTTATGTTCAAATATTAGACATACATACATATATATATACTCGTATATATATACGAGGTCTGATAAAAAAATAACCGTTATTTTAAAATTTCGTGAGTTACGTATGTTCGATTTTCGCATTTTTTTTCTGTTATGTTGGTAAACATGTATGTTATATATGTTGGTAATATCAGCCATTTTATATTGTCAGTTTGTTTTTGACAGATAAAAAGGTTAGTCGTGTTTTGGTGTGCTCTTCGATTTTTTACTATTCGAAAAAATGGATCAAAGAAACTGTATTAAGTTTTGTGTAAAAAATTAAATTAAATGCGCAAGGACATTTGAAATGTTGACTGTGGCCTTTGGCGAGTGTACTATGAGCAGAACACAAGTACAATTGTGGTATAACCAGATTAAGGAAGGCCGAGAAGATGTCAATGACGATGCTCGTCCTGGTCGCCCGAGCACATCAACAACCGATGAAAGCATAGAAGCAGTGAAGAAAATGATTTTGGATAATCGTCGAATCACTATCAGAGAGGTTGCTGATGATGTTGGCTTATCGTTCGGCTCATGCCAAGCAATTTTTACGGATGTTTTAGGCATGAAAGTAGCGGCAGCGAAGATTGTTCGAAAATTGCTAAATGTTGAGCAAAAACAACGTCGCATGGACATCGCTCAGGAGCTGTTGGACATCGTCAACGACGATCCAGATTTCCTCAAAAAGGAAATCATGGGTGTATAGTTATGACATTGAAACCAAAGCCCAATCATCCCAATGGAAACGTCCAGAAGAGTCAAGACCGAAAAAAGCACGTCAAGTTCGGTCAAATGTGAAGGCTTTGCTCACTGTTTTCTTCGACTGCAATGGCGTGGTTCATCATGACGATGTGGAATACTACCTTCAAGTTATGCGCCGAAGCAATTCGTCAGAAACGCGCAGAATTGAAAAACCAATCATGGCTTTTGCACCACGATAACGCACCAGCTCACACATCGATGCTTGTGCGTGAGTTTTTGGCCAAAAACAAAAAAACAAAATCATGTCTCAATCGCCGTATTCACCGGACTTGGCCTCCGCTGACTTTTCCTCTTCCCAAAATTGAAGACACCGATGAAAGGAATGCGTTTTGCTACGATTGAGGAGACTTGGCGATACCAAAAAGCGCGTATCAGAAGTGTTTCGAGGATTGGAAAAAACGCTGGCATAAGTGTATTATATCAGAGGGGGATTACTTTGAAGGGGTCAAGATAGTTATTGACGAATAAATAAATATTTTTTGAAAAAAATTAAAATAACGGCCTTTTTTTGATCAGAGCTCGTATATTTACTTACAGAAAGTGTTGTATATTTTGAATTGATTGAATTATGAGAATGTTTACTTCCATTACGGAAGGTACGTAAAGGCCAACTTTGAACAGCGTAAAGGTATGTTCGCACTTGCCAAATATTTACTCAAAAAAGCGTAACCACTTGTTTAAGCACAAATTTGTTTAACGTTGTTTACTCTTACAAGAGTTTTGCAAGATCAAACAACACCAAATAAAATGAAACTAAATATTTATTGTGTCCAGCCCTAAATAAACAAAGTTTTTTTTTAATAAATAAACGAGTTCAAAAATATTTTATTTAGTGGTTACGTCTTTTTTGGCAAATATTTGCCAAGTGTGACCGTACCTTAAATAATTTTAATTTGAAAATTATATATATATATATATAGTGAGCGTCAAAATAAAGTAAACACCACATATTATTAAAATAAAAGCTTAATTACATTGATATTAATACTATAATATTAGAAAATTATATTGCATTTTTAAAAAAAGAAAAGTAAGAGTAACTTAAAAAATAAATTGGTGTCATTTATTATAGTCTAAAGCAATGTATAGACGGTTGTCAGATCATACAATGTTGTCAGATCTAGCAATGTGCTAGCAATGTATATATCGACATTGAGAAATTGTTAGCAAAAGGCAAATTGTCAGTTCAGACGACTGTAAGAAAACCTTACAATTTCATTGGCGCACAATTGTCACACAATGAATTTATCTGTCAACCGGAATTGTCAGTTCACACGGTTGTCAGATTGTTGTGTGGCAAAGATTATCAAATTCATTGTGAGGCATTGTGTGTGTGTTTAAAAATTTTATGGAACAAAAAACAGCAATTAAAACAATTTTAGCTGCAATGCCCTAGAAAGTAGCAAGGATGAAGACAAAATAACAAAAAAAAAAGAAAAAAACAAAAACGCCGATATCCATTTTTTATTATCTTTAATTTAAATCTTTAACCTTCCTCCACTTTTTTCCAAAATGTTATTAATGCATTTATTTATGTACATACATATATACATCAATATATAGTAAAACGTCAAGTGTCAATTTAAAATAGTTCAAATGATGAACTAATTTGAACTACAAAGATAGAACAACGAGAATAGGTTTTAAAGCTCCGAAGTTGAAGCTGACATATATTGTATATTAACGTAATTATGCGGTATGAATCCGCTGAAGATTTACACAAAAGATACACAATACTGCAATAGGTTGGCCTGATCCAGCTGCGTACAATGTACTAGGTCCTTTTCCTTGGGTTTGGGTTTAAGGGATTTTGGGAAAATTTAATTCAAGTTTGGGATTGGTTAGTTTTGTCTAGTCGAACAAGAAATAATCAATGGAAATAATAAAGAAAACATTTTATTGAACACATGTACTCGTACTCGTTGGACTAAAACAAACTTAAAGGCACTCATAAATTTTATAACAACTTCTTGACCACACACAGGTCACAAACATCAAAATAAACTAAAAAAAAACAAATTCATTGGTAAGTAAGAATTGATTATAGCAATAAAAGTTAATGACACTTGTTTGTGACTTTGTAGGGATCTTCTGGTCAAATTTGAAATGTTTTTGAAGACATACTCAAGTGACACGCGACTAAACTTGCATGCAGACATGACTTGAAAACGTACTGTTTAACAGAACCAGAAAAAAGGATGTTAAAAAAGGATACAAACAAACAAAAAAAAAAATAAATGAATAAATAAACAAAAAAAAAAAATCCAACATTCGAACACACATCATTTGAATAGTTAGTAATAGTTTAAACTAAAGGGATATCGATAGGAATACAGGATATTGAAATTATATTCGGCTCCTTAAAATATGTATTCAGGCTTAACTTGAATCTTCACAAAAGAAAGGCATTTTGCAGCTGAAACATGAAACCAAAGACTATAAATTAATATATATTTATAGTCTTTGATGAAACATTGCAGAGAAATTATTTATGTATGTATGCATAAGAATAAAAATTATTGAGATCATTGAATGATGATGCGAAATGACAAGTGAATATATTGATTTAATATGACAGATATTTGACATACAAGTTTAAGCAAACAGCTGTAGTTAGAATTTAAAGTCGTCGGATTTTTCATATATTGTATATTCTTAAATTTATGTACCTATATACAAAAAAAATGTATGTATGTAATTTGAAATATGTAAGTATGTACATATGGTTAATCTACATATGTACGGTTGGCGTCAATATAAACTAAACACCTAATATTGTTTAAGCAAATTAAAAATATTATTCCGTTAATATTCATGCTTTCGTTTAAGATTACTAAACAAGTAAGAAAGTATAGTCGGTCAAGCCCGACCATATAATACCCTACACCCAGTATATGTATAAAACAGTTTTTAGAAATGGGCGTTATATGGGAGATACAATCTATTGTGGACCGCTCATCCAAAAATTTAGTGTCATGATGTCTGTGAATATAAATATTATGTATGTTATACTTTGTCTTGATGTAAATACTTTTAAAAGATTTATGGAGGTTAAAGTAAATTACGGTCTCTAATATGGGAGTTTCAACTAATTATGGACCGATCATAATAAAATTGTACCGTATTATTTATATACATATGAAATATATATAGAACATAGAGTTATGCTCTTTAAAGTGATTTTCGGAAGCGGGTCTTATATAGGAGCTACAACTAATTATGGACCGATCTGCACAATATTTGTAGATGTGATTTGGCTTTATTTACCACTCATTTGTGATGAAATTTGTTTGGATATTTGCATAATTCAAACATTTATGATCGGTAAACCCCAATTTCGGGAGGACATTTGTATTAGGGCCAGGTGAAATAATGGACCGATTTCAGTTTCAATCCCATCCATCCTTGGGCCAAAAAAAATATCACGTACCAAATTTTATCGAAATATCTTCAAAATTGCGACTTGTACTCTGCGCACAAGCTTTGCATGGACAGCCAGCCAGACGGACGGACGGACATCGTTAAATCGACTCAGAAAGTGATTCTGAGTCGATCGGTATACTTTAAGGTGGGTGTTGGACCAATATTTCTGGGCGTTACAAACATCAGCACAAATCCACTCCCCACTATGGTGGTGTAGGGTATACAAATTTTAAATTTAGCCAAGGCACGCGTCAGTCTCACTTAATGGTTCAATTTTCACATTGGCCTAGTCTCATTTCCAGTCAGCATGTCAAAATGACTGAGAGAGAAGAGAATAAACATACCTATAGAATTGTACGTGGATGTATGTATGTACATATGTTTGTGTTGAAATGAACTTAAAAAGGTATTTTCTTTAATAGCAGCAGCAAATGACAAGACATCACAGATGGTCGATGTAATGTCTTAAAATTTCTAATAGTATTTTTTTTTGTTAGTATCTTGTCTGTCTGCATAAGACTACAAAGATAATGCAGATAAAACGCGCGCGCTCTTATTTATTTATTTGTTGTTTGTTTCCGTGTATTCAAACTGTAATTATCATCTACAAGTTATAATAAAAATGCATTTGTACTTCTATCTCAACAGTGCATCTCTGCTTAACTTGTTCAATTGATCTGCCATGGCATCCACTATTTAACCTTTGTACCGCAAAAAATTGTTTTAAAATATTTTGTTTTTATATTTCAAAGAGCAAAAACTCTAAAGTAACTGCATTGTTTTATATATTTTAGTTAAATACTTTGCCATCTGTTTGGTTGTAGAAAATTTCAAATTCATTTTTTGTGTTAAATGTCTTGTAAGAAAACGTATACATAGTTTAAAATAAGTAAGAAAGGCCTTAAATGGACTAAAAATTTTATTAATACATACTAATTTATTATTTTGAATTTTATTCATAAAATGCTACTTCTCAGTGAAATTTTTGTTAATAATTCAACAAGTAAGAAAGAATATATTAGCAAAAACAGCTTCTCAGAACATTATGACCCACTATGAATCGATCATAATAAACTTAAGTGCATATCAGAACTTGTAAAAGTTTTATGCATGTTAAAGTGTTTTTCAATAGAGCGACTAACAGTCAGCGTCAATATAACGACATTGTTTAAAAGTACATATGTTTTATTATATACACACATATACAAACTTAAAACAAATTATATTGCATAATAAATAAGTAACTTAAGCAAAATATAATTCATTAACTAAAACAATTAAATTTTAACGGAAAAGTAACAGATTTTTCGCGTCAAAATAAAGTAAGCACATATACGCACCTTTTGGAAGTGGAAATTGCTATAAAAAAGCTTTAATTAATTTAAAAGCTCAACAGATGACAGATGAAGAATTTGTTTTACTTAAACAAATAGTTGTCATTTTAAATACGGTTAAAGAGATATGAATCTCTGCTGATGTTGCACTTTTATTTATGCTCTTAGAGATATCAAAAAGTGATTGCATATTAAGCGATGAACTGGTGATGTCTCTCTTTAAAAGAAACCAAGAAAGGAAGAATTCAGTAAACACTTTTAAATTTTTTTAAAAAAGCCAAATTTGAAGAGTGAATTTGCTAATGGGATATGTAGAAATGTTTGTTATCAAAAATGATCATGTACTCATGAACAAGTTATACCCGATTTTAAGTGAAAACAATTGCTTTCCGAATCATCAATTTGGATTTAGAAGAAAACACAGAACTATCGAACAAACATTTGAAGCAAACAAAATATTATTCTGCTCTTTTTATTGACATTTCTCAAGCGTTTGATAAAGTGTGGCATATCCATAAAGACCTAAACGTGCCTTTGGTAAAAACTGAGATCCAAAAAAATGCAGAAAAACACTTAAAACAGCTTTAAGTACACCCAAATCCATTAGCCCCCAACATATTAAATAATAGTGTCTATATTCGATTAAGAAGAATGGATACAGAAGACAAGAAGAAAGAATGCCAACTTAATAAATAAAATAAACAATGGTCAAACAATTTTCGTCCGGCATTTAATTTTTTTAGATATAAGATTTGACATCTCGTACTTATTGTTAGTTAATTTTTAATGAAGATACAATAAATAAACAATTGAAAAAAAAATCAAAAATGAATTAAAAACGCTGATTGCAAAACGAATGAAATAACGAATGTAATTGAAATATATAAAACCACGCCACAACACCTAATAATGTTTGGATATGGAATCAAATTATTTATTTCGGAGGGTGAGAATGGATTGTTTATGTAATCAGCATACAACAATTTGCTAAGAATTTTGCTCACAAACGATGTGAACGATGTTTTCTGTTAGCTTCATTGATTTAATTTTGTTACCAAAATATACATATATACATATCGTCGTGGTGAATACAATAGGCTGTATGTCACAAAATCATACTTTTGTAGGAGAGACAACAAACTGAATATTTCTGAGAAAAATTGAAACATACTGAACATTCGTCATATTGCAATAGCGCGCAAAAGCTCTCTTCTAAGTGATTGAACGGCATACGATAAATTGCAGTTATAGGAGCCCCAATTTTGGTTACAACACTACAATAAAACATACAGCTTTTTGTATTCACCACAAAGATATGTATGTATGTATATTTTGGTAACAAAATTAAATCAAGTTTCTTCTTTTTTAAGGTGTCTGGTAACTAAAACCTTAATATATTTAAGAAGCTTTTTTAAGGTCGAACGATAATATTCTATTGCTTTTAAATTAGTATAGAAATGAAAGCAAAATGAGATATAATTTTTACAAAAATCCCGGGAATTACATTTATAAAATCCCAAATACCGCGATTTGAAAACCCCGTAACACGTTTGGCATCCCTAGTATAAATTCACCATAAAATCATCAGTAGTTTGACAGTAAACATTAATAAAATTACACGTTTTTAAGTTGTTCTTTATCGCATCCCTGAAAACGAAGAAGCTGTTGAGTCTACGATCAATATTTCAATCATGGTGTATCTACACAAGATGAGTGTAAATCGGCATCAAATACAACACAATACAGAAACAACAGGCATTTTGTTTCTTTAAAATAATGTACTACTGTCAAAAGCACTTGAAAAAGTATTAATTTTGACATAGGTAAATTGTAAACAAAATCAGTCAGCTGTGCTAGTGCAGTCACCTTGTATAGTTACACCATGATTTCACTGTTTTACAAACGGAATGACGGAAATTTAAACTATATAATTTTAATACATTTTCCTCATAACACATAATTTTGAGTTTAAAATTTGTTTTATTAATAATGTTGTTTTCGGAATTTAAGACTAAATTCCAGTAATATTAACACAAGCCAGTCAATTTGTTGATACATATGTATGTATGTTTTTATTGTAAAACTTCACAACAATTATGAAAATTATAGCGTTTTTGTAAATAGTACAATTTAACAGCAATTCGTGATAAATTTTTTCCAAACAGCTCCAGCAATTTATTTACTAATTAAGAGCAAGAAAACCGATCTTAACACGCATTCTGAGTGTCAAATTAAAACAATACAAAGTAAAATATTTTTGGCAGCCAGCCACCAAAAACTTGAAAGTTTATTCATCTTCCGTATTTAAATGATTAATGATATTTTAATGGAACATTGTTGAGATTAATGAAATTCTACAGAAAAATTTTGTAAATAAAACTCTTCATTCTTACATAAATAACAAACAACTGTTAATATAATCAAAACGGTGTTTTAATTGTTTGCTTTAATTATGTATATAAGAAGAAAGTAGTTTTTAAACAAAACACTGGAAATCCTAACACCAGGAAACCATCTAAACAGACAATCAACAAAAGGACTCAAGCCAAAAGTGTAGTAAATAGTGGATGGATGTTGAAAGAAGTAACATATGTTGAGTATGTCATCGTTTTATTTCTTTTGATTGTGTTTATGTTTCAGTTTTCTTTATTTTTATTATTTTTTTTTTTGGCTTTTGGAAGGATCTTCCTAAAATGTAGGCGCATGCCGTCATCTGGTGCTACTTTGACTTACAAAAATTAGGCTTCCCCTTGTCAATGCGACGAATACAAATACATATGTATGTATAATTTGTTTGAATGTATAAAATACTAACAGTTTTTTTCTTATTTTTAGTCAGTTTCTTGTGTATTTCCTTAAGATCCTTACACAAACACATACCAAAGAGAATTATAAATACACAAACACACACACATACCCTGGTATCCATATTATCCTGCTGTCGTTTTCTGCTGTTATATTTGTAAATGTATTTTTTATATTTGATAATAATAAGACCAACTAGAACTAATTTTTGGAACAAATGGAATTACAGAGCTTTCTGTATTTTCGCAAATAACTAGAATAAAATATAGATATTTGGTAAACTTATAATAATCGCTTTTAATCCTAACGTATCCAATTATTATACCCTTGGTATTAAAACTACTCGAAATCGAAAATTGAAACCTAGTCACCGATAAAAATGTGCTCCCGAAATACGACTTAATCGGTCATAAATATTAGATTTATACACGTATCAACTAAGTTAATGTATTTCAAGGTTTATATTTACAAATTTCAAAACAGCTGGGTTGAAAACAATTTCCCAAAGACCTCCCTCCCACCTATTCGACTGCATTTAATAGTGTGGTATGTATGATTCTCCTAAAACATTTGGCAAAGGCGTGAAGGAAACCTGTAGGTATTATACTGTGAGCGTCAAAATAAAGTCAACACCACATATTTTTAAAATTAATTATACCTATATTAATATTAATATTAATATAATTAATATATTAATATATATATTAGAAAATTATATTGCATTTGTATATAGTTAATTAAGTAGAATTGAATTAAAAAAAAGAAACAAAAACAAATTCGTATATAAATTTAGGGCTCGATTATCGTTCACAACACTTGACTCGTTGAATCGACTACAACACAATATGGATTTTTCATACGATTAAGCCGATAAGTGTTGTGAATCGTAATCACAGTTTACAACATACAACATCAAAATACTTGGTGTTGTAAACGGTAACCGGGGCCTTAATTAATTTATTCTTAAAATATACAAACTTTTACGCTTCAAAATCAAGCAAACAGTGGCATCATCCTTATGCAAAAAAACCCCTGTCATTCCAAAAGTAGTAAGGTGACATTCGAAATAAAAATAACAAGTTTAATAATTTATCATTAAAACAGATTAAGTTGTGATGTAAAGTAGCGAAAAATTTACAATAATAACCTTACATAGAAAAGGTAAATCTATGCGTGAAATAGGTAAAATCTTTGGAAGGCATCACTGTACAATAAAAGAAATTATAGACAAGTATACTAAACACATTACACGTAGAAAATTTGTCTGGTGCAAAACGACCAAAGCGTCTTACAAAAACTGAGGTAAGATCTATAGTAGAAGAAGTAAGAACAAACCCAACATACGAGTATAGTGCTGTAAAAATATATTAAAATGTTACAAAAACTTCTTTAAAATCTGTAAGCGCGAGTACGATTAGAAGATCTTTGCATCACAGAAGCCATGCAAGAAGCTCTTTATAAAAACGAACAAGCACACCTAACCCGGCATTTACACATGCAAGTGCAAGTTCGAAAAAGTCAATACCCAGCATACCATTTTAGGAGCGCTCCTAAAAAGGAGTCAGAAAAGAGTCCAACAAAAGAGCTTTTTCGGAGCGCTCCGAAAAAAGGAGTCAGAAAAGAGTCCAACTAAAGAGCATTTTCGGAGCGAAAGAAAAATTTGCTTGTTACTGTCCTGAGTCGGCACGCAGTATGACTCAGAAATTTCACTTAATTATGTGTGTACCAAAGCGTTGTTGTCTTGTTATTTGTGCTTTGAACAAAAAAAAACATCCCAGCATACCATTCTAGGAGCGCTCCGAAAAAGGAGTCAAAAAAGAGTCCAACAAAAGAGCATTTTCGGAGCGCTCCGAAAAAAGGAGTCAGAAAAGAGTCTAACTAAAGAGCATTTTCGGAGCGAAAGAAAAATTTGCTTGTTACTGTCCTGAGTCGGCACGCAGTGTATACTCAGAAATTCCACTTAATTATGTGTGTACCAAAGCGTTGTTGTCTTGTTATTTGTGCTTTGAACAAAAAAAAACATAGCTGTACCACACAAGAATGATAAAAACAAGATTATACAGAGCCCAAGAAAAACCTCATAAAAGACTCTTTTCTGACATTATCTAAGAGCTCTTTAAGAGCCCAAAAAAACCTTCATAAAAGACTCTTTTCTGACATTATCTAAGAGCTCTTTCTGACGGACCATTTTCGAATGTAATGACCCTCTTTTCTGAAGGTTTTCGGAGCAATTATGATTGTTTTTTGGGCTCATAAAGAGCGTTAACGCTCCGAAAAAGGTGTCAGAAAAGACTCTTTTCGGACTCATATGGCTTGCTGGGTACATTCACACTTTTCTACTAATACACTCACATTTTTTCACTTTGCAGAGCTAGTCGAATTTTTCGAATAAGTTTTCGTATATAATACGTACACGGCACTTGCATGCAAGTACTTGCATGTGTAAAGGCAGGGTAACATTTGGATTTAAAAAAAATATATATAAAAACGAGTTTAAATTTTTTTGGAATAATATTCTTTTCACTGATGAAAGTAAGTTTGAGATATTTGGAGTCAAAAACACCCCCAAAAATATGGCAAACCAAGAACGAAGCCTTTAGTACTAAATATGCGACTCAATAATGTTCTGGGGTTGTAAGTCGGCATCAGGGGTCGGTTAGCTTTTTAGAATCTACAATGAAATAGGAATATTATCTCGACATTTTAAAAAACAATGTAGCCCCTAGTGTAGAGAAATTAAAACTAGCGCAGAACTGGATTTTCTGGACCAAAAAATAGACAAAGAAATATTTCTTGCAAGGATAACCTAAAGCCAGTAATACAGGACGAATAGAACAAAATTTCGCCTAAATTTCACTAAAAAAAACTAGTTGATGTTATGTCTAGAAGATTGTCAGTTGTAATAAAGTCAAAAAGAAAGACTAAATTATTAAATACAATGTTTTATATAATTTTAATATACCTGTTTCCTTTATTTTGACGCGACTGGTACTTTTCCGTTAAAATTGAATTATTTTTTTATGTTCCTTATTTTTCTAGTTTTTGTTAATGAGCTATATTTTGCTTAAGTTACTTATGAATTATGTTTTAAATTTGTACTTGTAGTATGGATATATGTATAAAAAAACATTTTTTTTTAAAGAACATTAGGTGTTTACTTTATATTGACGCTCACTGTAAATTTGAGCTGTTTCACCAAGGGTCTTTACCGATTTGGGGTTTTTGTTTTATTTTTAACTCGACAACACTTCCTCTATAGCCATGTAAAATTTTATTACAATAGAAATTACAGATTTATATCCTGTTTTCCAATTTTATTCTATTTTCTTCGACCTTAGCTCAAAATTATAGACACCTATTGAACAAAAATATTATTGTTAATAATAGAAGAAATTAACACAATTTATGTATTTAAAGAATGTTATTATTCAAAATGTTACTGTCTTTCTGTTCCATGTTATTATTGAAAATTTAGAATTATTTTTCCTGTAAAACATAGAAAATTTGTTATTTTTTAAACATTAAAATAAAATAACTCCTGAAAAAGATTTCCAAAGGAAATCGTAATATCGAATTAATTATAAATAAAAATAAAAAAAAAATCTTTTATAAAAACAAAAAGTGCCCTCAAGCTTAAAAATTATTTAATAAAAATTTCCTCTTTCCCCCAATGTGCGGCGTAGAAAACGCTAAAAATACTGAATATTTTTTTTTCAAATTTAGTTTGCATCTAAATATTCAGGAGATTTGATAGATTCCAACTGATTTTATTGAGGTTTCGTGTATATTTTAAGTAGTCACAAGCTGGATTGACCAAAAAGATAAAATTGCTTATTTGTATATTGAGAGAAAAGTCTTAAGCCCCCAGCTGTACATTAGTTCGTCTGTTAATCACTTTGCCTCAATAGTCGGTAAATCCTACTAAAAGAGCAGAATGACTGACTGAAAATGCTCTTTTGGGATATTGGAAAGTATAAAATCTAGCGCTAATTGGGCGACACTAAGAATAGTTGCAATAGCTAAAATTAGTTGGTCTCGTTAAATCTTAAATAATAGTAATTACAATATTGATAAAGCACGAGTTAGTTGCGAAAGACAAACTTCATAAATAAACAGGCATACTTAAAAAAGACCCAGAAATTAAACTGTATAAAAAATAATATTTAAAGCAGGAAGACTCTTTTATTTTTTTTTTTTTTTTTTTGAAACCTTTTTTAACTGTTTAAGTATTTGTAAATGTAAGAATGTGTTAAATACAAATTCATTCAAAAAATACCATCACCAGAAAGAAACTAAGCTGTAGCCAGGATCTAAACCGAAAAAAGAGTTTATTTCCCCTTATAATACTACAACCCTTACTTGTCTTTTTGTTCCTCATCATCTATGTTTTTTTTTTTTTTTTTTGTATTTTTTGGTTGATTTTAAAATGGTAACAGTTGGTCTAATACTTGTATTCGTACTTATTTATATACTTTTTGCCATACTGCGCGTGCGTACGTACTTTTTTACTCTTCTCTCTCTCTCTCTTTTTAGTTGTTTTTTTTTTAATTTTTTCCTTTAGGAAGGTGTCATGTTGACAATGTTTCTTAATGCTGCTGATGCTATTTTCTGTAGGAGCATGTTGTCCTTAATTCTACCGAATTCGTAAAGAGTTTTTATTGTATATATGTTTATATACATACAAGTATATTGGAGTTTTATTAAAAAAAACATTCAATCATTATTATTTGTTACAGAGACTGCTCAATTATGCACGTGCATCAGCTTTTGGTATATGGATTTGTGGCGTCAGTTGTTGGGTTTGTTAACGATACCGACTCTTGAATATCACATGTGTTTTTAGTTGGCAACAGAAAATTGAAGCATTGTAAAGATTGTTACAGCAACTATTTATTTTTATAGATATTCTACTACATAGCAATTTAATATTTTAAATGTTATAATAATAAAATTCTTAAAACCAAGACATTTTGGGAAACGCGTTTGTATGATCATCAATAATAAAATATTTTATTCCAGAAAATAGTAAATTTTGTTTTAATATGGCTTAATTGTTTTACGGAAGTGTTAGTGGGTGATTCAAGTAGATATATTTTTTCAATAGCCTTTTTTTTGACAGATCACGTGCGAGTCGTGTCATGCTGTCATTTTATTTTTGTTTAGTTTGGCATTTCAACTTATGACCAACATAATCGGCCTACTGAGCGTACTATTCGCAACACCATCAACCATTTTGAGACCTAGTATTCATTACTGGATAATATTCGACCGAATAGACCACGTCCAGCACGCTGTGAAGAAAATATAGCGACCGTAGCTGAGAGTCTACACGAAGACCGTGGAGAGTCGATTCGGCGCCGTTCGCAGCAACTCGGACTGACGTATGGAACGACTTGGCGCATTTTACTTCGAGATCTACCTTTCCAAGCGACATCGCTTCGCTCTATGGGCTCTTAAAAAGTTCCAAAAATATCCGACGTTTTTGAGGCAAATTTTGTTCAGCGATGAGGTCAATTTCTGGCTCAATGGGTATGTAAGCAAACAAAATTGCCGCATTTGAGACAAAGAGCAACCTGAAGAGATTCAAGAACTGACACTTAATCCAGAAAAAACAGCGTTTTGGTGTGGTTTACGGGTCGGTGGAATCATCGGTGCATATTTCTTTAAAAATGATGCCGGTGCGAACGTAACCGTCAATGGTGACCGTTATCGTGCCATGATAACTGAATATTTTATGCATGAAATTGAAGCACACATCGCATCAATCAATGGATTTATTGAGAGAACACTTCGGTGAGCACATAATTTCACGTTTTGGGCCGGCCGATTGGCAACCAAGATCGTGTTATATCACACCGTTTGACTTTTTCCTGTGGGGATATTTTAAGTCTAAAGTTTATGCGGGCACACCCGTTTCGATTCAGGCCTTGGAGCAAAACATCACGCGTGTCAATCGCCAGTTACCAGACGAAATGCTCGAACGAGTCATCGAAAATTGGACTCAACGGATAGACCATCTGCGACGTAGCAACGGCGAACAATTGATAAACATAATCCTCAAAAAATAAATGCCAAAGAATGTTCTTTCAAATGATAAAAAACATTCCCCATTAAATTTTAATTTTCTGCGTTTTTTCTTTAAAAAAGTAGAAATGGATCACTTACATATATGGGAGATATGGCCGATATTATTGATATGGGGATTATCTGTGTTGAATTTCAACTTGATAGTGATGATTTGTGCATATTTAAGTGATTTTTCGTCGCCTTTATATGGTGGATATGGTCAGATATGGACCGATCCAAAAAAAAACATTTCCGTTTTGGGATTTTAATTTTCATGAAACCTATCTTTACTGGATTTTGTGTGGATGTAGATTTATTTTCTATAGCTATTTATGTAACATAGAACCATATTCCGGGAAAACATGGGTCTAGAAGAAATCATGGACCGGTTCATACTCTTTTTAACAGGACTTGTTCTAATAATAGTTGAAATAATATACAACATAGCTAAAAAAAACTATAGCTATGGTCTAGTAGAATCAAAGCTCTGATTCTTATAGACCGATTTTGAGAAACAAAGAACATTTGGAAAATATTTTCCTCGAGGAGACCTATCGTGGCTTCAACAGAGAAATAGACATTGCTATAAATTCTGTGATATACTAAAGGATCTCAATAAGTCTTCATATGAAGCTGTTGTCTTTCAGACATACATACTGTGAGCGTCAAAATAAAGTCATATTATTAAAAGAAACGCTTAATTATTTTAATATATATTAGAAAATTATATTGAATTTTTATATAGTTACACATTTAAGAAGTATTAATTTCACAAAAGAAAGAAACAAAAGCTTATACAAATATAGGGTGTTTTTTTTAGATGTATAGAACTTTAAATTGGCAACACTTTTTTAATGGCGGCCATTTTGTCAGCTGTCAAGTGATTATGTTTAGTTTGGTTTGGCATTTCAACATGAATAGACTGACGCCTGAAATTGTTAAAATTTAGTTTGAAAATCGTGGTTCTGCTCGAAATACGTATCGAGGGTGTTTTTTTTAGATGTATATAGAACTTTGAAATTTAATAAAACAAATTGTCATGAAATTTACTTTATCCAGGCGGAAAATTCTTATTTAATTAGATCATAATGAAAAACTTCCAAGATTTTAACATTACTCGCGGCTAACATTTGCATGGAATTATTTGTAAAAAGTAAATATCAAAGATTGTTCTGTCGGGCAATAATAAAGATTCCGTCATACAGTTCTATTTTAAGAACTTTATTTCAAATTAAAAACACTCGCATGTCGGAGTCCCTAGTATTAGATCTGAGAAAAAAGCAGGCGGGTTTTAAGTCAAACAAATCGTGCATTGTAATAAAATAGTCAACTGCATGGAAAGCTAGCTTCTACTGTGTATTCATAGCTTTTCAAGGCGCATTTGATCCAATGCACCATACTTCTATTAGGGAATCATTGAGGTGCATGTGAATACGTGAAATGATTTCTCTAATCTGATATTATATCTAAAACTTCAGTACGGATTTGTCATCAACAGTATAAGAACTAATTCAGAGTTTCTCTTTCATCGGCCAAGAACTTGAAGTTATCACTAATTTGTTATATCTCAAAAGTATCATTGCAGTCTCTTATATTGTCTAAGGCAAAACATACCTTTAAGATTTTGAATAAGCTTTGCATATTATTGAAATTATGCGATATTTGTCTACGTAAGTAAACATTTTTATTAAAAGTTTAAAATATAATTTTTAACAAATCTTGAGGCGCACAAATTTCAGGTCTGTATTAATAAGTGCCTTTGAAGAATTCTAATTCTAGCTTGTGGCTGAAAACAGTAAGAAACTCTGAATTGTGATTTAGAATACGATTACTTTCTATTGAACATGAAATACAAATCTTTGTTAGTGACATCTGCTGACGACATTAACAGAAATTTGCGGGCATACAATCTTCTAGGATACAAGAGTATTAGACGCTTAACAAACACATGGAGGCTTCAGTATCAAGTGGAATTACAATTGGTTGATATAAGATGGAGAGAAATTGATGGACATTAATTTTTGAGGTCTTTTATTCCCAAGGCAAAACATATCATTGATACTCTAAATATGCTGTGGATATCTTCGAAATTATGCTATATGTACGAAATTAAACATATTTAATAACAGAACATAATGAAGAATATGTTCTACTATATTTTATGGAAAAATTGAAATGCAACAAATCTTAAAACCCACACACTCTAGGTCTTTATTCTAAGAATCTTCAGACTAAAAACAGTAATGAAATTTGAGTTATGGTTTACAATGAAGCAGCCCTCTATTAAACATAAAATGGCGAACAGTTAGTGAATATATTGCACTCTATCCGTCAAAGCTTATGCTCTAATAGTTGGAACTTTTTTCTTCCTAGATCTTGTAGTATTAAAAGACTACTTGGTACTGATAATTATTTCACTATATGAAAATTGCTACATTGTTCCTATTTTCTCCCTGGTCTGAAAAATTAAAGATCATGCCAAATTATCGCAAAATGCTGCACAATTATGCCGAACTTTTATTAACATTTCAAGCAGGTAAATATTTATGAAATCACTTTTCAATTAACTGGCATGATGCCAACATTTTATCAATGTACATCACAGTAGTTGCAACAACATTATCAGCACAGGCGCGTCCCTCCTGCACTGCCTGCTCACCCAACTGACGTGTATGAACTAAAGTCATGCTGGCAGTATTCAAAACCTGGGCAATCTGTTGATTAATCTTGGTAATTGTATTCACATAACAATTAACGTTGCTGCCAAAGCCAGTGTCATTTTCCGCAGTTTCGCATTGTTTAGGCAATTCAATAATTTCCTTAACATTCTTCTCTAGCACAGAATTGAACTCATTCGCATCGATTTGAAAAGTGTTTACGATATCCTTAAGATTTTGCGTGCACTTGGACAAATCTAAATTAACACGCTGTTGCAATTCCTCCAGAGTAGTCAAGGGTTGGCATTGAGTTGATTCAATTTTATTCTGAAAGTTCTCGATGGGTTGGGCGAGCTGTTGAAGAGCTGTGGTTATAACCACTTCAATATTGCCCACCAAAGTTTTGGTAGTACGTTCAATTTTAGCAGCCAACTGGGATGCCAAATCATTGGTTATGCTGGAAGTGTGTTCGGATAAATGCTCCATTAGATTAGAAACTGGTCCATTGTTTATGTCTGGCTGAGCCAGCTCGTTGCTGGCCAGGACCTATAAATAATTTATGTATTCTTAAGCATTTTTATGCTGATATTAATGTTTGAACTTACATTTCTGGCGCTTATTAGGCACAAACTTAAAATCAATATTTTTATCATTCTCAACAACTTTAAACTTTAGCGTTTAATTTACAACTAGTTGGTTTACTTGCTGAAAATTATACATTCGATGTTGTTGAATAGGTTTCTTAGAAATAGATACTCCAATTGAATAGAGTGCTTAAGATATGCAGAAGTGTTTTTACTTGTTGTTATCGTGATAAATGTTAACAAATATTGATAAACGAAATTCATTGTCGTTCAAGTATAATTTAAAAATGCACTTTGTTTAATTAATATTTTTTTTAAACATTTGATCTTAAATTATTTATTGTTTACAGTAAATTGCTAAATTTCCTCCAAGAATATTTAGTTTTAATATTTAATTGCTTGTATTTAGAACGCAATGAAATTTTATTTAATTACAGCTGTAGCATTTCTTATGGTATGAATAAAATATTTTGAAATTTAAAAATAAATTTATTAATTAAATCTAAATTCAAAATTTGTTTATCAGCCATGTCACAGAGTTTTATTCCGTTCGGAAATTAAATTAATTCTGTAATTTGTAAAACGAACAATTTTTTCGGAATGAAATCTAGAAATGCTTAATTAAAAGTGGTTTCCTTCCCAACAAAAAAATGTTTCGTTTTACTTCTTCTATAGCAGCAAATTACGGAATTAATTCCACTTCCGAATGTAATTAAACTCTGTGACATGGCTGTATGTCTTATTTTACCACTTCATTGTCAGCTTTCATCGGTTTGTGGCAAAGTCTATTTACCGGAATTAACCAAAAAGCATGGATCTCTCTACCAAGGTATACGTTTACTCATACTTAATGAAAAACATAATGCTGAACTGACCTGGAATGATACAGAACATCAAATCGATGCGAATTCTGGCAGCTTACACAAAGTCCTCGATTACATGCACAACTACGAAGCGATAATCAATGAAAAACTCAATCATATCAACAGTTTAGAACATTCCACTGAAGTCAACAGATGTTACAAACAATACGAACGACAAATTGCCCGTTTCAATCGTGATCTGCTGGAGAGCTATTTCGTTTGCAGACAGGCTCTCAACAGCAGTCTCTCCCAGTTGCAAAACGAAGTGCTGCAGGAAATTAAATATATACACGATGCTGTTGCGGAGATACAGGAGTTGGTGTATGTTTGCAATGTGACCGATTTGAAAAGATTGGATATGGAGAATCATCATGCTACTGTGACACTCTGCGTTCTATCGAATTTGGGTGAGATCAATCAACATATGTTGGAAGCGGCTCAAGTTAGTTTGAATATTCTATCACGTTTGAGTATTAATCAGGAGGATAGTAAGCAATTTGAGATTACTACAAATATATGTTTGGATTTTCAATATTTAAGAGATGAATTTGAAACCATTTACGAAAGTGTCATGTTGTGTGTAAACGAAATTGATTGAGTACTGAATAAAATTTGTTAAATTTGATGTTTTGAAAGCTACAGTGGCTCACAGCTTATTTTATGCGGTTATTCATAAAAAGAAAACTAGCAGAAAAAATGTTATATTCTAACAATTTATTTATTGCAAAAATGTACATTTTAATGTATTAAAATTCAGAAACACCTTATTTTATGCAATCAATTTCTAATGTACCGATAGCTTCATGCAGCGTTGTTGATTTTTCGTTTTTTTCTACTTCTATAAATATTTTCTGTTGAATAGTGAGTCCGATTTTGTAACCTCACGTGTCAATTTAAAATAGGTTAAATGCCTAAAAACAGTAACAGTAGAGCTAGGTTAGGTTTATGCCCTGCTGTATTGGGTGTCTATGAGATGAATGACGCATATCCCTAAAAGAGAAGACAAAGGAATTCAAATGTAATGCTGACACTCATGTATTCCAAGAAGCTATATTGATATATTGGTGATATACAGGGTCGAATTATTCATTCCGATTGCGGAAAGAAATTTTTGCTGCGGTATTTTTCCTTTTTGCGGCATCATCTCTACACAGACAGTATTCCGGCATGCCGCAGGAATGAATAATTACATTTTACATATCGATCGATATTTCTTTCTGTTTAGTTTTCTTTTCTGTGCGGAATCAATAATATCGCTCAGAATTGTTGCACTAATTAGCTCGGATATTCCCTTACAATAAAGATGCGGGCATATCCCGATGCGCGTTGAAGGTCATGGTCAATTGGTTTCCCCTAATACGCCTAACTGTTAGTATAATGCATTGAGACGAAGAACGGAGAGATGGTGTTGCTTTTTTTTCTAACTGTCCGTTTCTAACAGACATGATATCCAGATTATTGGGATCACCGATCTTCCTCTAGACGATCATTCTAAGATTGATCTCCGTTTGATCTACTGATTCGTACTAGCATCGTTAATTGTTAATATATAGATGGCTAAAACAATTGTGACATGTTCGGTAATTTTTAACTCGTTGTGGTTTCACACCTAGGAGAATGCACGGGCAAAGTACAAGTCGGACCCAAGGCAATAGTCCGACAGACGGCCATTTCTATCATCTTAGTAAGAAGTTAATGTCTAGCAAAGATTTTTCTAATTTTAATTTACAATAACCTTCATAAGCAAAATCAAAATCTTTAAATGGGTCATAGTACTAGGGTTGTAGAATAATTGAGAAACCTTATTAAAACTAGTTACATACGCTAACAGAGTAAGGCCCGTTTTCTCAATGTGTCGACAAACTGCCTGTTACTAAATGTCGACATAAATTTATTAGACTGATAATATGTCCGTTAACAATTTGGTTTTCTCAATATACCGACAGAAATGTTATTTTGAGAGAAAACAGCCCTAAGTCTTAGATTTTAAATAACAAAGCCAATTGGCAGCTACGCCTACCTACTCCACCGTTTGGGGAACCATCAACTCTGTTGCCAAATTTCTAAATTTCTACTTGGTTGCAGAAATTCATAAATTAATTTAGAAAAGTCAATGTGGTGTCAGTTAAATTGATTTTGATAACAACGCCACAATATTACTGTTTCCCATACCATTGGTTCTTGACTAAATATTTCGCAATACGTTGTCAGCATTTCTTTCCAACAATTGCCACAACAAAACAAACATCAGCTAGTTATCTGCTGCAACAAGTTGAGTATCAACTAGTTATCAGCTGCAACAAGTAACAGCTACTTCAAGCAGTCCAAGATAAACAGCGACATTCTTAACTTAACTCTTAACGACCATCAAAATTTGCATTAATAAAACACCACATCGAACTACTCAACATCAGCTTATACAAAATTCGCCACTGGTTTACATAACCAACAGTAATGTTTGCCTTAATATCTACCACAAATACCTGCGCACTAAACAACTATAGCTCAATCTTCCGGAGCTCATTAACATTACCAATATCTGCTACTGCAAACCCAAGTATTGCCAACATTGCATTGATATAAAGAAACATAATATACTCGTATGTAAAAATAAACATAAAAACCAATAAGTTGGCAATTGGAGTTAAACGCCTAAAGCACAGACCAGGGCCCAAATTACCGCATTCGTAATCGAATGAGCTATCGTATCGAAAAATGATTTCGATATCGAAATTATGATAAAATGTACTAAATTTCTTGCTCGATATCGAATGCCATAATCTCAAATAAGAAAATTACGATCAATTTTACTCGATATCGGATGCGGTAATTTGGCCCCAGAATAACCCATAAGTGTTTTTTTTTCTTTTAAATTCATAGATTTCATTAACTATCTCTAGTTAAAAAATCAGAATTGAGACGCTTCACTTACATTTTTCTTAATAATTTACTTTGCAAATAAAAATATATTTGAGGAATGTATTAAATTTAATACACCTTCGTTGTTGATTGTACTTAAATACAGACTTAAATACAGACGTTGGTTTAATTACTCAATTGCTTGTGTGGTTATTTCGCAACGCATTGCCAGCATTCTTTTAACAACATTTGTGCAACAGTAATCAGTATCAGCAAGTTATCGACTGCAACACGTAAAGTATCAGCTAGTTATCAGCTACGTCAAGTAAGCCAGGATTAACAACGATACCAATAAGCAACATACACACAGTGACAACGTCTCTATCAACTTTTGTCTTAACAATCATCAAAATCTGCAATACAAAAAAAAACACAACTTAAACTGGCCCATCATCTTCCACAACCAAAATCGCTAATGGATTGCACATCGGAAAGTAACATCTACCACAAAATACCAGCACAATAAACCACTATGGATGGATATTCACCATCACCATGACCATCACAGCACCAATAAAATGTTAAAAAGCTTTACACTTTAAGTTTAAGATTTGGAAATTAGAACGAATGACATTGCAGACTCTTCACAGGTCCTGAGCAATACTTTTGTGGAGGATGTGAGGGCGCTGTGGCTTAATTAATTAGCGCATTTGATCATTAAGCAAAAAAATTGTTAGCTTTATGGACCGTTGAGTGGAAAAGCTTTAATAGAGCTTGGACGAGCTAAACACCAGGCCGTACTTATATTGTCAGATAGCCCACAATATATGGCATGCACTATATTCTTCGATGGATTTTCTGCATTATTGTTGTTTTAAATGAAGATATGTAAGCGGTTTAATACGATGATGAAACTTATCTCTCATTTATAATTTATAAAATTTATTGGATGGCAAATATAACAAAAACAGTTTGTCTTAAGATGAAATTGTGGCGTTCAGCTGTTGCTAATTGACTAAGAATTATGATTAGATTTCTGACAGGAACACTTATTGAAGGTTTTTAGAAACCTATTGTCAGTCAGTACCAATGTAAACGAAGTAATTCTGTAAGCTAAGCTGATTAACTTTTAAACATCGGGTTAAGAGGAATATAATATGAGTACACACTTGATTGTACTAGCAATTCGTGTTACTCACTAAATCGTATTCGTATTATTAAATGTGTGTATACTCTCAAATAACAGCAATAAGAATTGTGCTGTGTAAACACCGAAGAAATTTCAATTAAAAAATTTTATAAATCTTTTAAATAAAAATTGCTTCGTGTAAATTGGGACTCAGTTCAAAAGTCAAAAGCAACAGTGGGTTTTTTTAAAAGAACTCCGAGTTTTCTCGTCCAATATTCTTAAATGATACATTTTCCCATAAAATTGATTGACTGGTAATAAGTAAAATGTATGTACATGCCTCCAAAGACTACAAAACATTATGCCGACAACAAATTAATAAATTACACTCCAACGATCGTAATCGAATACAAATGAAAGTATGTATAAAATCTAATCGTTTGCAATCTATGTATGTATGTATGCAGGTATACATATGTACTATGTACAAATAGAATTACAAGCAATAAAATTAAAAATGCTGAGAAATTCTTCGAAAATATTTATGAAATCCTTAAGGATCCTTGTTACAAAATAACCACATCATAACTGTCATGTTGTAAAAATCAAAAAGTCAAATCAATACAATTTCACAACACACACACACACACACACATAAAGAACTAAAAAGGAATAACGAAAAGAAGGCAAAACCTTTAACATGGCAGAGAAGAAAAGTCAATTGAAGGACCACAGACATTGAATTCACACACTCAGCCCAGAAAATCTTGCACGAATAGATGTTGTGTGCAGGATCCTGCTTGTTTATTATGTCAGAGGCGTGTTACGCCTGTCAACATTTAAACGTTGGTGGCCGGCCATAAAGAACACGACTGATGAGCAGTAGAAACAAAACTCTAATGAGTATCAAACAATAGCAGAGCAATAGAACAATAGATGCTGGCTGTTTGGCTAAAGTGGTCAAAAAGAAATTCATATTTATGCTTAAATATGTACAAAAAAAAAAAACAATAGCGAAACATATTATTGAAAGGATCACTTTTGTTTCTAGTGGTTTTCCCCCTTTAAAAACCATGAGAACAATGGATTTGCTCAGATTACCACACATTATTTCACATACTGATAATGCCTCATTTAACACTTGTTTTAAATATTACAGAAACAATGAAACTTATATCTGAAAGTGAAAATAAAAAAAAAAAAGCAGAAAAACAGAAAAATCCTTTAAATAACCACATATTGTTTATGCGATTTGTAGGAACCCTAGGCTACAATTGATTCATTACTTTGTTTTTTTATGAAATATGGTTCTGGCTAGAACCTATAAAATATTATAGGCTTTTATTGTCCTTGATAGGTTTTCAATTTGCGTGAACCAAAACTAATTTTATTGCTTAATTTTTTTAGTTAAAACTGTTTTTTAGTTTCATTAAACGATGTCGTATCGGCTTTATTTTATTGCATTGTCCAGTTCGAGTTCAAGTGGAAAATTTACAATTTGTTGAGCAGACAGAAAGAAAAGAATTCATTAAAAAGGACAACAATTATTTATTAAATGTATGAAAATTATTCACATAAATACACACATACATACATTTTGAATACAAATTGTGGCGTATTCAATGTTTAATTTAGTTACGCAACTTTTCCTTTCGTTGCGAGCACAAATAAATCTCAAATGTTTTGTAAACATTTGTAATTTATGATTTAATTTTTAGAGAAATAAAAGTGAAACTGATTTCCATTAAACGTTAATTGTTTTTTATAATGAAACAATCCGCTAGATGGGGGAATAAATCAAAACTATTTACATAATTTTTATTGTGAGATCTGGTAATAAATAATTATTACAAATTATACTCATCTGTTTATTGAATTTTATTGTACATTAATAATATTATTTAATAAATGGATTATAGCAAGAAACAAGTAAGAGTTTATATACGACCGAACTGCATCTTATATACCCAACATCCACAAATACCAGTAGTGTGATCTAGGATTATTGAAAACTAAATTTTACTTTATTGGTTACTTTATTTTTCGAATCCCCCACATGGTTGCTGTCCTCTATTATAATGGGGTGATCGTTATAAACTATCGTACCGTAATTTCTATTTATTTTAGGTTTATTTTGTTTGAATTTCATACCAATAACGATATTTACAAGAATTTTATGCATATTCTAGTTATATCGCAAAGTATGCCACGAGACGGAAGATAATCAAGTTTTATATTTATCTTTTTCTTGTTAATATTTTTGTAGCATGTAACGTAAAGCGATTTACTTTAACACACAATAAATTCAGTATATTCTGTATATTCTGTGGTTATTCTCAGAAATAGAATATTGATCCAACACCCACCTTAAAGTATACCGATCGCCTCAGAATCACTTTCTGAGTCGATTTAACGATGCCCGTCCCTCTAGCTGGCTGGCTGTCCATGTAAAGCTTGTGCACAGAGTACAGGTCGCAATTTTGAAGATATTTCGATAAAATTTGGTATGTGATATTTTTTCGTCCCAAGGATGGATGGGATTGAAACTGGTGGAAATTGGTCCATTATTTTGCCTGACCCAGATACGAATGTTCTCGTGAAATTGGAATTTACCGATCATAAATGTTTTAATTGAGCAAGTATCCCAACCAATTTCATCACAAATAAGTAGTAAATGAAGCCAAATTACATCTACGAATTTTGTGTAGATCGGTCCATAATTACTCGTAGCTCCCATATAAGGCCCACTTCCGAAAATCATTTTAAAGACAATAACTCGCTCAAAAGTGTTGGTATCCAAATAATATTTAACGCAAATATATTTCATATGTCTAAAAATAATACGGTCTAATTTTATTATGATCGGCCCATAATTACTCGTAGATCCCATATAAGGCCCACTTCCGAAAATCATTTTAAAGACAATAACTCGCTCAAAAGTGTTGGTATCCAAATAATATTTAAGGCAAATATATTACATATGTCTAAAAATAATACGGTCTAATTTTATTATGATCGGTCCATAATTACTCGTAGCTCCCATATAAGGCCCATTTCCGAAAATCACTTTCAAAAGCATAGCTCTCTCAAAAATGTCGATATCCAAATAATATAATATTGAACGAAAATATATTTCATATGTCTAAATATAATACGGTACAATTGTATTATGATCGGTCCATAATTAGTCTAAACTCCCATATAAGACCCTCTTCGTAATTCACTTTAAGCTCCATAAATCGTTTAAAAACTATTTTATACATATACTTGGTGTAGGGTATTATATTGTCGGGCTTGACCGACTATACTTTCTTACTTGTTTTATTTGCTTTATTTCTCTGAAAAGAGGAATCGTGTGTAAAACTCGCAACTTATTGTTTCTACACTAATGGTTCAGAGTTTGCAAAAAAAAAAAAACATTTGGAATATGTTTGTATATTTAAAGAAAGAAATGTAATTGGCAACATCTACATACGTATGTGGCATCATTGAATTAATTATAAATTTAGCTCTTTAGATTACGAACTTATTTTCCAATATTTGTTTTACAAAATATTTTTTTTATTACCGATATAAATCAATTGTGTGTGTGGCATTTTTAGTTGCCAGAGACAATGAGAAATCTTTAGCGTAATTAACAATTAAGTTGTAAACTCTTCAAAATAGCATTAAAAAATTACAAACTCTATAATTAGCGACACCAAATCACGGACGAAACGCCCACAAAAATGCAACTAAAATGTTTAAATAGACCCGAATAACAAACAAACTGTGAGGTCTTTCATATATTTAGTTTATAAAACCAAAACAGGTAAACGAACATGCTTATAGTTGCAGCTAAAACTGGACACAGAACATAGAGCGAGCAGTACATAATTGTTGGTGTTTTTTAAGGAAGCAAAAGTAGGAAGTGATCAGCCGACAATACACACAATCATAGAACAAATTAACGAAATAATGAGCGAAAAGAACCACAAAAAACCGGAAAAAAGACAAAGAAAAAGGCATATTGTAGTGATAATTAGGATATTAGTTGAGATTTTAGACTCGATATAAGTTTAACTTCAATTCGGTAGAGTTTTGCATGCGTTCAGTGTCTTTATCAAATAGCCGTGTCAAATTTGTACATAAAAACAAACAGTAATAATGATGATGCTGATGATGATGCTGCAAAGATTCAATTACCTACCGTTATTTAGGAACAAATATATTACAATTTCATTTTTGGGACCAGAAAAAAGAGCAACTACAACGACTCATAAATAACCAAAAAAAAAAAAAAAATCTACAGATTTAATGTCTGCATTTAAAACTGCATGACTGCATCTTAATTAAAGATCCTGTAAGATACACAGCATCTTCAAGTCTGCAGCATTTTGGGCAAAAAGACATTGAAACCGAAACTTCATTGTTTCAACTTTTGTTGTATTTTAAGCTCAATGTAGGTGGCTCTGCCACTTCATCTTAAACACAAAACACAAGATACATCAAACATTCACGTCAGTTTTATGACAATGATTTCTTTAAAGGACTTTTTGGCCATAAAACTAAACTATACCGAACGAAGCAATTTGAGACACCTGAACTGATCGTTTTATTACTCTCTCTCTCTCACCCTCTATACCTTTCTGATAACACACAATCAAATGATGTGTCAATAATTAAAATCAGACTTTCTTAATACGAGTATGAATTGTTGTTGTATTGGCTGAGTTTTTGGAAAATAAGCATTTTTGTTGGCCAAAATTGCTCATAAACAAATTACAGCCTTTAAAGACAAGTATCTCACGCTATGGAAATATTTACTAAATATTATCTACGAGGTCTGATCAAAAAATAACTGTTATTTTAATTTTTTTCTTAAAAAGTATTTATTTATTCTTCAATAACTATCTTGTCCCCTTCAAAGTAATCCCCCTCAGATATAATACACTTATGCCAGCGTTTTTTCCAATCCTCGAAACCCTTCTGAAACGCGCTTTTTGGTATCGCCAACAGCTCCTGTTTCGATTTTTCTTTTATCTCCTCAATCGTAGCAAAAAGCTTTCCTTTCATCGGTGTCTTCAGTTTTAGGAAGAGGAAAAAGACAGTGGGGGCCAAGTCCGGTGAATACGGTGGTTGAGGCAAGATAACGGTCAATTAATTGAACTTCTGTTCTGCTTATAGTAGACTCGCCAAACGACACAGTCAACATTTCAAATGTCCTTTAATTTAATTTTTTACACAAAACTTAATACAGTTTCTTTGATCCATTTTTTCGAATAGTAAAAAATCGAAGAGCACACCAAAACACGACTAACCATTTTATCTGTCAAAAACAAACTGACAATCCAAAATGGCTGATATTACCAACATATATAACAGACATGTGTACCATCATAACAGAAACAAATGCGTAACTCACGAAATTTTGAAAATGACGGTTATTTTTTGATCAGACCTCGTATGTATGTGAATGGAATGTGTATTTAGTTTCATCTATAACAATTTTTGTACGACAAAATCCTGCAGGGAAAAAGAGTTAAATAAGAAGCTAATGAACTTTAATTTGCTGTGATTTTTTTTTGCTAATGGATGCTTTTGTAACAGAAATTTAAATTTCTAAATATTGTTAAAAAAAAAGAGAGAGAAATAACCGTTTAAGAAAGGAATTTAAAACTTGTGAATGTGAAAGCGTTTTAAGTAAGTAAAACAAACTCAAAGTGTTGAGCTATCTTTTGTGGTAGAGGTATTAATGATTTATCGAAAATTATGGGTAATATTAGATTACTTCAATAGAATTTTTTTATGTAACTGGCACAGTGAGTTTTTCTTTTCTATAGTTTGTAAGGAGTTATTATACACTATCAAATCTATACTCAGAATATTCAAAAGATGAACTATTGATTTATTTGACATGTTCTTTCACCAAATCGGGCAGTAGGACAACTTTTGTTTTCAAATTCGAGTTCTTAAAATTAATTTTAATATTTAATAGTTTCTTTTTATTTATTATAATTTATAATTCAAAACTTGTATTATCCCTGAAAAAGCTATCCATTGTGATAGCGAAATATTGGAAATAAATATATATAAATAAATTAAATATTTTTATATAAAATTCACCTTATTGCTTATAAAAAGAAACTATTAAATATTGAAAAAGGTCAAATAAACGAACTAAATAATTAATTTTAATATTTTTACAGTTTTCTGTTTTTTCTTAATGAAAAATTGTTGATCTTTTGATATTTATTATTAGAGAAATTTTTTATTTGGCTTGAGTTCATTAATTTAATAATTCAAAGAATACACCATTGTAAAGTAATATTTTTAGACAATTGGCATTTTGAAATGTATTTTCTGCCCTGCCAAGGGCGTCATGAGCAATGTTTGTTGTCTAAGATCTACTTGTAAACATCAGGGATTTTCAAAAATTTATCACATTTTTTTTGACATTTTAAAACAGTTTTAGCATATTTTAGCTTATTTTTAAACTGATTTAGCCGCTTAGCTTTTTGAGATCTGGTCACACTGCTGATATTGTCAACCAATAAATACAACAACAAATTTGTAATAATACAAATTTGTAATAATAATAATAAGTAGAAGAATACACACACATTGTAAACGTATGTATGTAAATTTCGTTCAACTCATAACATGTATAAAGAAATATGCTTAATTCCCGAAATCTATTTCTCAATAATGGTGCGTTAAATAGAAGATGTTCTTGGACGACAAACATTGGTGATGACGCCCTTGGCAGGGCAGAATTGTCTAAAAATATTACTTTACAATGGTGTATTCTTTAAATTATTAAATTAATGAAGTCAAGCCAAATAAAATGTTCTCTAATAATTAATTTTAATTTAAGCAATGGACCAGCAAGAATAAATCGAATAACTACTGCGGCGACGACGACGACTTCCCTTAGGCATCGTGTATCTTAGAGGATGTCAAAAGATTATGGAATCGGTGGTTGTTAAAGTATTTATAGTCGTCGCAGACTTATTTCATATTTCTTCTATGATGTAAGATCTCCACTCAGAGACGAAGTAATTTAATAAATTAATTAGATCATCAGAACGTGATATGAAACGACCTGGCATAGTTATCGTTATCGAGTTCATTGCCATATTCTTCTCCAACAATTCCAGATGTAACTATTCTCTTCACCTTTGTTACCAGTCAGTGAATCAACTGTAGCATAGACCCAGTGAAGAATATTTATAACGCAGTGTACAAAAAGCACGTTCAGTTTGGTCAATAATATGAATCGATTTACAAACGAACAAAATTTGCAGATTATTGACTTTTTTTTTCAAGTTGGAAAAATAAAAAAAATTTTTTTTGCCCAAAATGGAAGAGCTGGACTTGGCTGATATGTGGTTTCAACAAGACGGTGTCACATACATACATATAATACAGCACGCGAAACAATAGCCCTATTGAGAGGCAAGTTCGGTAAACAATTTATTTGACGTTTTGACGGACCGGTCAATTGGCCGCCCAAAACGGTTGACGCACTGGCAGCTAATATTGAAGTAATGGGTGATTCAAGTAGATATACTTTTTTCAATAGCCTTTTTTGACAGATCGTGTCATGCTGTCTTGTTATTTTTGTTTAATATTGTTTAGCATTTCATAATGGAAAGACTTTCGCCTGAACAATGTTTACAAATCGTTCAACTTTATACCACGTCTAGCACGATTTGAAGACGTGGAATCATCGGTCCATATTTTTTTCAAAATGATGCCGGTGCGAACGTAACCGTCAGTGGTGATCGTTATCGTGCATTGATTACCGACTATTTGATGCCTGAAATTGAAGCTCGTGATCTCGGCGACATTTGGTTTCAGCAATAGGGCGCCACTTCTTCCCACACATCGCATTAATAAATGGATTTATTGAGAGAACACTTCGGTGAGCACATAATTTCACGTTTTGGGCCGGTCGATTGGCCACAAAGATCGGGTGATATCACATCATTAGACTTTTTCCTGTGGGAATATGTAAACTCTAAAGAAGTTTATGCGGCCAAACCCGCTTCAATTCAGGCCTTGGAGGAAAACATCACTCGTGCCATTTGCCAGTTACCAGTCGAAATGCTCGAATGAGTCATCGAAAATTGGACTCAACGGATAGACCATCTGCGACATAGCAACGGCCAACATTTGATAGACATAATCTTCAAAAACTAAATGCCAAAGAATGATAATAAACATTTCCCATAAAATTTGAATTTTCTGTGTTTTTTTCTTTAAAAAAGTAGGGAAGCTCGAAATGTATCACGCTTTATTTATTCGTGAGATACCGGCTAACATGTTGGAGTATGCCAGCGTATAAACCATTTGAGTCGTAACCGCGGTCAACATTTTCATGAAATCATCTTTACACATTCAATCTATCGACTCAATTTCATTTTATTCTCTAATTTTTGTGTTTTTTTTAATCAAACCCAAAAGCTCTTAAAAATCACTGTTTATTACAGTTAGAGCACTTCAAGACTGTATGGACGAAAAAAATTTGAAGCCACAAGCCCTGCTCACCCCTAGAAATGTTCAATGCAATGAACCACGTTCTGAAAAATATTGGAATGACGCAACGGCTGTAAAGTTTAGAGATGCATTTACAAGGGGTAAATATTTTTGCATTTGAATACAAAAGAATCGAAATATGTGCGCAATTATCGTTCTAATAAGATAAAAATAACAAAAATTGTTTAACAAATTTTAAAGTTATTAAGTATTGCCCAGCTCACAAATACGGTCATACTTTGCAAATATTTGCCGAAAAATATGAACTCGTTTATTTACTTATTATTATTAGGTGAGGCCTTAAGCACTACGACCCATAAGATCTTTTGTGCAGCCTTGAAGTTTCATCATGTTAAATTTAGGCTGTGTATAAAGCCAATTATTCTGTTAGATGAGAGATCAGATACATCCCCTGGGGGCATAAAGGCCCTTCCGATCCATCTTGTTCTGCATATTGCCAGCATTGGGCAGTCGCAAAAAATATGTTCAGAGGTTTCGGGTTCAAGTTCGCAAAATCTACACTGTTCATTCGCAACATTACCTAAAGTAAATTGATGATACTTAAAGCCTCCGTGTCCTGTGAATAATCCAGTAAGTAATCTCAATTCACCCTTTCCGAGCGATATCAACAATTGAGATCTTAAAAAACTTAATTTTATTTGATGCTGTTTGATCTTGCTTTTGTCTTAAAATTGTCGTACAACAAGTGGTTACAAATATTTTTGAGTAAATATTTGCCCTAGTGTGACCATACCTTTAGACTATAAAATTTTTTCTTTCAAATGAAAACCAATTTCTATGTTAAGTTCCTGTTAAAGTTTTCTTTTTATGCAGCTTTGAAAACAAACAAAAAATGCATGCATAAAATGAGCTGTGAGCCACTGTATGATGTTAAAATGTGCACAATCGATTACGTAGAAATATCCATAATCACATACCAATTGTAGTGTGCAAACAAATATGAATAAGACTTTTAAGCCAAACATAACTGTAGAATTTCTACGTATTAACTCTTTTTAGCTGATGATCTGATTTTGAACAAGATTTTTGTTTTTTTTTTATTTTTAAAAAACATTTTTGTTGTAATTGCTGTTAAGGCATCAAATTATCGCCCTAATAAGCTTAAAACATTTTTTGGCAAGATTTTATTTTGCTCATCTTTCTTTTGATTTTTTAAGTAGACGTTTTTTTACTTTAAATGAAATTGCCACACGCAAGCCATCGCTTTGTCACGTCAAATCACCCGAAAAAGTAAAATTCAAAACAAAACAACAAATACGAGTATTCTGGATTGTGTAGTGTGTCTTGGTAGTTTTAGTTTTGTGTTGTTGTTGCTGTAAAGTAAACTAAGCCTGTGATTTTTATTTACTTAAAAGTAGTGAGAGTGGTTGTCTTGTCTCCTTTAAGCTTGGGTCATTTGATATAGTTTTCCAGCTCATTAGGTACACATGTAATTGGGCACCGCTATACTGCAATGTTTTGTTCAGGTTAGATTGATATTTTCTGATTTTTTTTCTCCTTCTTCAAGTTGTTTTTGTTGTGCGAATTTTTTGTTTGCTACTCCGTCTTAAAATTAAGTTTGTATTCGTACTTGAGGAGCACTTGAGGCCATGTTTAAATGCCTGGTAAATTGGTTTTACCTACAACATTTTTTTCTTCTTGCTAAATGTATTTCTTGTACGAATTTCTTTTCGATCTAAATTTTGGGTAGTATTTCGGTGAAATATTTAAATTCATTGAAGAATATGTATCAATAATGGAAAGTACTTTCAAACAGAGCTCCGAAATCTTCGCTCGAATTCGAGTAGAGAGTGAAACTCGCTCGACATTAACCTTAAAAGTGGGTTTCAATGGTGTTAAAGATATATCTCGTACGAATGGTACCATCCATAGAGATTTAGGACTCTATGGATGTTTTCATTTCTTATATACCATGGTGCTCTCGTCATGGTCCTAAGAATTTTGGATTGGGCCCTCTGTATAAGATCAATACTGGTATCACTAGCAGTTCAAATTGGCTTTTAAACAGTCTTATACAGGATGACTTACAAAGCCTAAATTTAGATTGGTCATTGATTATTTAGTGCAATATACGAAGATTTTAGTCTGATATTGATCCTTTGGGCTTCTATGTGGCGATGCCAGGTAAGTCTATCCATATGTATGCCATGCTATATGATATGATCAGACTGTGGAATTTTCACATTGTTTAGTGAAACAGATGGGCAAAAAATAGTCTAAAGACGTTAAATCGCACGATATTGGCGGCCAATTCAACGGCCCCAGACTGTTCACTGAGTTCACCTCACAATTGGGTCATTGTTGAGCGTGATGTGTGGCATGTGACACCGTCTTGTTGATACCACATATCCGCCAAGTCTGTCTCTTCCATTTTGGGCAAAAAAAAAATTGTAATCATTGCACAGTAGCGCTTGCCATTCACAGTAACGTTCCTGCTTTCGTTGCCTTTAACAGTACGGTCCAATGCCACCGGCCTATAATCTAATCCACACCAAACAGCGAATTTTTCGGGAAGCATTGACAGTTCTTGCAATGCTTCTGGCTGCTCTTCACACCAAGTACGACAATTTTGCTTATTTACGTATTCATTTGACCAAAAATGACCTTCGTTGCTAAACACAATTTTCCGATACAAAAGTGGATCTTCATCCAAATTAACCGAGCATGAATTTTGATAATAAAATGCAATAAGTGCGATTAGTCGCCGCGAAACTGCTGACGTTCTCTTTTTGGTGACCCTTCTAAATTCATCGTCTGTTCACATGATTAAACATTTGTTGCATCATTATTGCGACATTTTGACATTAAATTGTTCATTTGTCCTGTGTTGTCATATAGGATCTAGTTTTTAGTTTTGGAAATTTATAAAAATATATGTGTAATAATATATTTTTGCACACACCAGTTTTTATTTTGTGGTTAGGGGCTTAAAAGGCGAATATTTAAAGGTTTGTTATCTGTATTTTATGTAAATACATGTGTATACATAGTATTCGTAAAGAAACAAGACTGACAACACTGCTTGTAAATGAAATGAAACTAAAGCTATGTGTCGACGATGGTCAGATATTACAACGTTGTCATATCTTCCAATGTGCTATCAATGTACTGTTATTGAAAATTTTTTAGCAAAAGGTAAATTGTCAGTTTACACGACTGTAAGAAAACTAACAATTTCATTTGCACACAATTGTGACACAATGAATTTATCTGTCAACTGAAATTGTGAGTTTACACGGTTATCAGATTGTTGCGTGGCATTGTCAAATTCGTTTTGCAGCTCTGTGTGTGTGTTTAAAAATTTTATTAATGCACACTTTAATTTAATTCTTTAATTTTCTTTCACTTTTTTCAAAAATTTTATCAATGCACACTTGTTTGTTTATTATTTATGTATATACAGAGTTGCATTTAGAAATAATTTCTATGACAATGCTGCCATTGGCAGATGCATAAACTTTGCACATATGACAATGAAAAGTGCTTGTCAATTGTCTTAAAACAATGACAATGACAAAATTGTGTGTTCATACGATTGTTAGATGTCTGAAAATGTTTTTGTCTTCCAATGTACTGAAAATGCTTTTTCTTACAACGTTGGAAGACAAAAATTTTAAGTTTACACGGTTGCTAGACATTTTCTGCACATTTTTCGGACAACGTTGTAATATCTTACCATCGTCGACACATAGCTTTATAAAAAAGAAGATGCAAAAGAGTAATCTCAAATTTGTCGCTTTGTTTCGCAATACGTGTGGCACTAGCTACCCCGTACTCTCCACTACGTATTTCATCTATAAACTCGAGTCGCACCAGAAATGTTGCAGGAAAAAGTCGCAGCGTGTAAACCTACTCTAAGCTGCAAGCGTTGGTCGCTTGTAAGTCCATTCATGGTTAATTTATAAACCAAACTGAACATGTTGAACTGTAACATGTTACACGAAAACAGCTGAGCTACCAAAAACAGTCTTACTAAAAATAAAGTTGCTAAAAAATCACCCTTTCTTAACAATGGCAAGCTTCTAAAGGGAGCCATAAAATTAGCTGCAAATTAAGTGAGGAAATCAAAGTCAAAGAGTTTTCCTCTACAGTTGACAAAGTTGTTCTTGGTCCTTTTTTAACAATATTTATTATCTAATGACTTTGTGTAGAGTGTACTTTAAAGTCGTTTAGTTTGATTACTTAGATATTTTCTGATATCTTTAAGATGCTTTTAGAAATTTTCGAATGTTACTACAAGTTGAATATCATGTTCAGATTTTATATAAAACATAGAGTTACAGGTTAACGGCTTTAATAGTTTTACACAGAAATTAATCAAAAAATCTCCTTTTTCGTGTGAAAAAAATTGTATAAGGTTATCTGAAAGAAGAAATTCAAGCGAAAGAAAAAAAGACTCTCTTAGCAGACAATTTTCGTTTTCTACACAATTGGATTCTGTCTGGATAAAAATTTATAAAATAAAATATGATGATAATGATGAAGATGAAGTCGTCTTAACATTTTACTCAAGGGTGGCTTGGAAGATCATATTGTTTCTTCAGTTTATTACATATATATTTTTTTATTAATGTCTTTCAGTATTGTCTCTGTCTTTTGTTAAGTTGTATGCTTCTGTTTAGTTTAACTCGTAAGGAGTTCAAGTGTTCAGATTTTTTTCTTTCACCAGGATTTGTCTGTCTTGTCGCGTCACTCTTTTTTTTGTGTTTGTTATTGTTGTGTCCTTTTAACGATCAACTCAAGTTGAGCTTGTGTGTTTATGAGTTTGTGTGTTTTAAGCTTGATTGGTTTGAAGAGTGTGAATTTAATACGTTGGCCCCAATTATTCAAGTAATTAAGTATTAATGTGCGAAACTTTATCAGCTTTAAGAAGGTTAAACATTGAACGTTTGCCAATGATTTTCCAAGTGATTTACACACATAATTTCGTTTAAAGGTTTTAATATAGAATAATTTTAATGAAAGTAAGCGCCATTTAATGTAGTTAATGCATTTTTTGAATGAATGTAGAGAATGTAAAAGAATTGTGGTATTTAATGCGCAAAAATTCTAAATTCAAATAAATTTAGACTATATAGTTTAATAATTACTTCCTACAAAATTATTTTTGTGTATATTCAATGACCAAATTATAACATACCCTCTTATAATATATATGTATGTATAAGAAATCGCGTGGCAGGATTGTATGTTTACCTGTGAACCAACTTTGCTCGTGCATCTATAATTAAGGGATTAGCCCACAAATATTCACACATCAAACGCGCATGCGGAAACGGATTTCATTTTAATGGTACTTTTAAACAACTTAAACACATGGATTACTATTCACATACATTGTTGTGGTTTCATTTGAAGAGAAATATTTAAGAAAAATCCTAAAAATATCCCTACCCCTAGCCATACTCATCAAACGCATGCGAAAATTTATTGTTTTCACAAACAATCTCTCTAAGAAATAGTAACAATTACTTCTAAAAAAAACCTTAAAAAATAAAACCAAAGAAGATTTAAGGATTTACACACATTTAAACACAATCAAAACGAAATGAATGCAACAATATAATTAGTAAAAATAAAAGAAATCTTATGTAAAGGAATTTGTAACAGATCCTTACAATTATATTTTGTTACATTGTTACTAACCTTAACAATGTCTCAAAACTCATGCTATAAAATTAAATTTTGTTTAAATTTATTATTTTAACTGAAATTATTATGTTATAAACAAAAACCGCAAATTGTAGATGTCATGGTTAAAGCCAAAGCTGAAGCTCAACCCCATGGGGCACTAACAAGAGGTGACAAATTGATGGTGTTAAAGCTCATTAACAACTAACAGCTAATTTGAAGTTTTGAAGCATTGGACAGTAGGTGCTCGTGTTTGAAAGTTTTTTTTTTGGGTTGTATAGTTGCCAATTATCATTTTTGACAAATGTTACTAAGCTACACAAAATCTACAATGTAGATAATATAGACTTTGAAAGCAGCTATTTAAGCTTAAAATATACAGAAGATCATCCATTATTTTTTTAAGAAATCCAACCATTTGCATGAATGCCAAATTTGATTGTAACTTGCGCCAAACTTGTTTTTTTTCTAGAAAAGAATTTGTCTCAAATTATTTTTCCTAGAAAAGAATTTGCCTCAAATTGCTTTCCTAGAAAAGAATTTGCCTTTACATTGATTTTTTTAGGAAAAAATTTGTCTTAAATTGTTTTCGTTAGAAAAAAATTTCTCTCAAATTGATTTCTTTAGAAGAAATTTGTCTCAAATTATTTTTTTTAGAAAAAAAAATTCTCACAAATTGTTTTCTTTAGAAATAAATTTGCCATAAATTGTTTTTTCTAGAAAAGAATTTGCCTCTAAATTGTTTTCTTTAGAAAAAAAGTTTTCTCTCAAATTGTTTTCTTTAGAAACAAAATTTTCTGAAGTTCTTTTTTTAAAAAAAAATTTGTTTCATAAAAAGTAATTTGTCTCCAATCTATTGACAAACTTTAAAATTCGAAGTAGAGTATGTCTCTTCATTTCAAATCCATAGTTAATGTCTTTAAAGTTTTACTTTTTCATATGTTTGAATATTATTTATATATTATTCACAAACCTGGAAGCTGCCTTTTGAACGTAACAAACAAAATCATCATGCAAAACTTAACAAGCATCTGGATGCATTTCCCATCACCATGATCATCATCAAAAGATCTCGTTTTCATATTCCTTTCACAAGAGAACACAAATAAAATCGATACAAAATCGCAGTAGTCCTTCAGTTTTACTTGATTCTGTGTTTTTTGGTAGCGTAATGTCGTTTCATTCATTCATGAATTCTAAACTAATTGACATCCGTTCGATCTGTGTCGTTGTATATTGTTGTTACGATATCGAAATCTTTCAAATCGAATCGAAGTGCAACACCAAGCACCTGGTTGCAGGTGGTAAATTTTATTTCATATTTATGTGTTCCCTAAACGTAAATGTGTGCGTGATCGGTTTTGTTTTTTTTTTCAGAGTGTCTTTCTTTTTGTGTTTTTTGTTGTTTTTTGTTTGTGTTCCCCCTCATTTGGATAATTGACAAATTGACCAGTCACGCTTTTTTTGTTGCTTGTATTCAGAGTACCGAAAAGAAAGGGATCTTAACAAGGTATTATCCTAAAATAAGTGACAATTACAGATAAAATATTAAGGAATCATATAAAGTGCGAGTGTGAAATTGTCATGAAATTGGTGTTAAATTATTACACGATCCAGTAAATGAAAACAACACAAATTGGCTTATGAGAAAAGAGTTTGGATGTTCATAAATAAAATTAGTATTATTGGTAAATGTATTATTAAAGCTGAGTTATCAAGCTAGTTTTAAAGCTATATTCGGACATTTTAATTTTGGATTATGTATTTAATTATGTTTAATATAACTTTTTTTGTTTTTTTATATAAAAAAAATCTACCCAAATTATTTTCTATAGAAAAAATCATGTCCCAAAATATTTTCTATAGAAAAATCTTTTCCCAAAATAATTTGTAGAGAAAAAATCTTGTTCCAAAATAATTTGTGGAGAAAGTCTCGTCCTAAAATATTTTCTATAGAAAAAATCTTATCCCAAATTATTTTCTTGTCGCAAACTATTTTCTATAGAAAAAAAATTGTCCCTAAATGTTTTCTATAGATAAACCTTTTCCCAAAATAATTTGTGGAGAAAAAATCTTGTTCCAAAACATTTTCTATAGAATAAATCTTGTCCCAAAATATTTTCAATAGACAAAATCTGATCCCAAATTATTTTCTATAGAAAAAATCTTATTCCAAATATTTTCAATAGAAATGTCCCAAATGATTTTCTATAGAAAAAATTTTGTCCCAAAATTATTTTCTTGTCCCATACTATTTTCTATAGAAAACCTTTTCCCAAAATAATTTGTAGAGAAAAAAATCTTGTTCCAAAATAATTTGTGGAGAAAAAGTCTAGTCCCAAAATATTTTCTATAGAAAAAATCTTATTTCAAATATTTTCAATAGAAATGTCCCAAATTATTTTCTATAGATAAAATCTTGTTCCCAAATGTTTTCTATATTATTTCCATAGAAATATTTTCTCTTGAAAAAACTGTTTCCGAAAATATTTTGGAAGAAATTAATCAAATGGTTTAATTATATATGTATTATATGAAATCTAATATGTACATACTACTATTTATGAGACTAATTTTGCTTAAACACCTGTCCTAAATTAATAATTATAAGAAATTCAATGATTTTTGATTAAGTCATTAAATACTTAAAAACTACTATCAAATATAAACGGATTATTAAAACGTCGCTGATATTTTAAAATACAAAAAGCAAAACAAACACCTACTGCGCTCAAAAACTGTTTCACTGCTCTACTTGGAACCCAAAATTATTATAACTAATTATGAGAATTTCCTTTATGATTATATGTGTTTAAAATAATACAAATTAAACTCGTAGATGAAAAAAAATAATAAAATAAAATCTATATGAGTATAAACACTAAAACGCCCCCTAAATAAATTCCTATAAAACAAACAACACAGCCTCCAAAAAACAAAACCGAATTAAGCGATTTCCCACATAGAGACTGAGCATAAAAAATACAGCGTCGGTGTTGTCAAATTAATCCCTCAACACATAAAACTAAACTGACTGCCAAAGAAGACCTACTAAACACGTTGATCACCTTTTTTCGATTACCACATATCGACAAATTGGATTTATTACGAATTATCCACTCACTCACTACTCATTTACTCGATTGCTAAAAAAAAAATAAAAAACAAATAAACTTAACGATCAAACAAACAGTTATGAATGAAACAAACGAAAACAAAACAGGAAAGCGACCGTAGAACAAACTTCTTGAACGCGGCTTATCCCTCTGAAAATCTTCAATAATTCACAGACATTTTGTAAAATCCACAAACAATAATAAAAAAAATTAAACTAAAGAAAAACAAAACTTTAACACAATTTATTGATTGCGTTAAGTTTGGGCCATAAACAAATTTATTTATTGGTGCAGGGAGCAAGTACATAGTGAAAATCATTCATTGTATTAAAAGTTTATAAAATTGCATTTAGAAGCAAAGTTGTCTATCGTTACCGCTAAACCACAGTTAGTCCTAAAATAACAGCTCAGTTCAATTGCCGTTACCTTTGAAATCCCGTTATTGAAATGGTTTAAATTGTCGTTATTTTACATACAAATGCTTATTTTCTATCAGGGATGATATGTACAAAATTTTATTATACAAAAGACTTTCTATAGAAAATATTGTTATACTGAAGATTTTCTATAGAAAATATTGTTATACTGCAGATTTTTCTATAGAAAATATTATTATATTGAACATTTTCTACAAAAAAATATTGTTATACTGAAGATTTTTCTATAGATAATATACTATAGAAAAATTTGTTATACTGAAGATTTTCTATAGAGAATTTTGTTATACTGAAGATTTTGTATAGAAAATCTTGTTTATAACAATAGAAAATATTGTTATACTGAAGATTTTCTTTAGAAAATATTGTTATACTAAAGATATTTCTATAGATAATATTGTTATACTGAAGATTTTATTATACAAAAGATATTCTATAGAGAATATTGTTATACTGAAGATTTTCTATAGAGAATATTGTTATGCTGAAGATTTTTATTAAAAGTATTCGCCAGATGATTTATGTGTTAATTACTTTTACCCCTACCCAACAGCTTAAATATTATCCCAGCTTAATTTTAGGTGTGTGTGTTTACTTTTTTACGGTTGCCAAAAAACAAAACAAAAATAAACTACCAGAAAATAAAAGACCGGCAAAAACAACCCAAAAACAAAACCTCCAAAAAAATATCGACCCAAAACTCAAACATTTAACTTAATTTGACAGATACAACACTACACACTCGTATAGTGTAATTATTGGCACAATACGAACGACTGCGACTACACAGTTCGATGTGCAAAGTTTGGGTCAACATTAAATTAAAGAAGCCTTTAAATAAGATCTTTATTTGTTTTTCTTTACCAGGATTATTTGTTTTAACTTGTTTTTTTTTTTTGGATGGGGTGTTGTAGGTTTTTTTTCTGTAGGTGCTATTGACTGTCTATATTTCAGTTGGTTTAAATTGATCACGAAGCGCCAAATCGATCACCTTTACTAATAATAAAGTGGTAACATTGAACAGCAAAAAATATATCTATATATAAAAACAATCAAACGACAATGTGTCGAAATTAAATTGCACTGTGAGAAATTTTGGAGGAAAGTAATTTGTATTAGATATATTAAGCGGGAACTCTGTAGCAGATTTTAGTTCCCTGGTGAAAATACATTCGGTTGAAGCAACTGTTGCTAAGTTGACAATATTTTTACGAGTGAGACTCAGGTCGTTCTTGAGCTAAATTTTATATAAATTCATTTCTGCTAAGCATTTTTATAAACTATTTAAATGAGAATATGTATATCTAAATTAGGCATCAATCAATTCATTTTATCATTTAACCTGAGAATTTCATAAAACAACAATATAATCTGAATATCTTTTTTGGAAATGTATTTGGTTTTTGTTACTCACTTACCAATATAAATTAAATATTAAAAGCAAATTCATACCTGAAATGAGAAAAGAAAAGAAATGTTATTAATATGTAGTATAAAAAGAATTAAAATTATTTAAATAAAATTAAGATGCTTATATGTATCATGAATTTTGACCAAAGGTTCCTTTGAACAAAACAAATGTTGACGAAACTTCCTTGTTATCTAAGAAAATATTTGCTGAGTTACTCTTAATAAGCTGAAATTTTTACACAAGCCTTTGTCTTGAAAATAAACTGTATTTACTGTGAGCGTCAATATAAAGTAAACATCTAATATTGTTTAAAAAATCTTTTATTTCAAGTTATATTCTACAATTAAGGACAATTTTAACGGAAAATTACCAGCTTTTTTTTAAGGTATATTCAACGTATGTAAAACATTGTATATAATATTCTGTTTGTAGTTTTTATTTTGACTTTATCACAGCTGAAAATCTTCTAGACATGGAATCAACGAGCTTTTTTTTTAGTAAAATCAGGCAAAATTTTGTTCCATACATTTAGTATTACTGCCCTTTTTTATCCAGAGATTCCTACAGAGATTCCTACAGAGCAATTGGATTGAGGTCTGGGGACTGCGGAGGATGATCAATAGTTTTTGGACAATGATTAAGAAACCACTCTTTTATAATTTTGCAGGTATGCTTAGCATTATTGACCTGTTGTAAAATTCAGTTCTGCGCCAGTTTCAATTTCTCTACATTGTTTTTTAAAATGACGAGGTAATCTCATTTTAATCTCTATAATTGTAAGATTACTGACCCCTGATGCCGCCAGACAACCCCAGCTCATTATTATTACTAATGTATACATTAGGTGTGCCAAATATTAAAAAATCCTATTCTTGAGTTAAAAAATTATTTTTTTGATAGATATCCCACTCGCATCCCATTAAGCGAATATAAAGGCCTTAAATTAAATTGTATAAGCTTTCTTTTGAGGAAAAAAGGGCCCAAATTGAAAAAAAAAATTAAAAAAAAATTCTTTAAAAAAAAAATTTTTGGAATGATTGAAGAAATAGCTATCTAAAGTCCTATGGACAATTTTTGCTAGGACCAATAGGTGAAAAGTTACACTCATTTTAAAAAAACTCTGTATTACCAAAATGTCCAACTTTGACCCCCTCTAACTCCGGTACTTCTGGACTGATAGAGCTGAAAATTTGTGTCTGGCCTACTATCCAATCTTCGTGCAAATTTCATCCAAATCGGAAGACATCGATTTTTAAAATTGGGTCACTTGACGTGAAATTCACCATATATAAAGAGTAATGGCTTTTTCGGATGTGGTCCTTATATGAAAGCTATGACTAATTATGGACCGACCATCATAAAATTTACTACAACAATTTATATATCTATAAGAATCTCAAATTAATAAATACTCAAGCTCGAGGTCAATTCTATAAAGAAAAGGTCGAATATAATCAAACTTTTATATCTATAAGAATTATTGGTGTCGAATTTAAGTGAATTTTATATATGGACTTTATAGACCGAACAAAACAAAATTTCGTTTTGCAATTTCTTTTCAAATGATACTTATTTTTGCTGAATTTTGTGATAATATTTTAGATTTACATGCATTTATTATATTTCATATATTTCGGGAAGATATTTGTACGGGGCTATGAGAAATCATAGACCGATTTTTACTATTTTCCTCATACTATCTTCCGCTATCATAAAAATATATTAAAAAAAAATTAAGAAAAATGTTTAAAAATATTAAAATTTTTATGGAGGTCAATAACTCTGGTTCTACTATATCGATTTGGCTGATTTTCAATACCAAACTGCTTAGGAGAATTACAAATGGGCTTTTGTAAACTTTGGGGATTTTGGTTGTGTCGTTTGGACGTGAGAATGTTTTATACAGACAGACAGACGGACATAGCTCAATCGACTTGAATTTCATAAGGATCAAGAATATATATACTTTGTAGGGTCTCAGATGAATATTTCTCAGTGTTACACACGGAATGATAAACCACTTATGGTGGTGGCGGATATAAAAATATTGTATATTTTTTCAGCTTTTAATTTGTTTTAAATTATATTTTATATATGTGAGTCATACGAATTTTGCCACTCACACTATTCATTCCAATGCAATTTGTATACCCACCACCAAAAAGTTGGGGGTATGTAATGCCAATACGGATATATGTATATTCTGGATACTTATAAAATTCTAAGACGATATAGCAATGTATGTACGTCGCACAGTGGCGCCATTTGAGTTTTTTCGTTGCAAAAATCATATCTTTTGAACCGAATAAGATAATTGAACAGTTTAAACAGCCTATGAAATGAGCGTTTGGAAAGGGTGCTACGCTTTGTAGGGGCCTACTTATGGGCTCTCAAAGTTAAAATTAGTGATAAATAGTGATTTACCAGGAGAAACACAAAACAAACAGGTATTTTTTTATCATTATACATTTAATAAATACATCAATCAATACAAAGAAAAACTATGGCGATTCGTTACCTATTTTTCGTGATATTACACCTGAAATCGCAACAAATTGACTAAAAATTGTGTGTTTTTTTGAAAACCGAAAGTCGGTCAACTTTGAACGGTTATATCTTCTAAACTAAAAATGTGATATTATTAAGAGTGGCATATTTCAAATCGTTGAATAACATCGGTTTATTTAAAACTTCATCGGCACTCATGAAATTTTTGATTTTTGCAAATGCTGAAATGTAAAAACTTTATATAAAAAATGGTCAATTGGGAATTTTTGGGTATATAAAATCGAAAATTGGGAATGAATACAGAAAAAATACTGGACACACTGTACCCAACTCACAATGGGGTAGAAATGAGTTTTTATTGAAAATAAATCTGGCGTTTCTAAACTGATCGAGATAACATTTTACTGGACATAGTCATTGAATATTTTAGAAAATATAATGGATCGCAAAAACCCTCCAGGGGTAGAGCTGTAGGGGCTCAAAATAGTGCACACCTTTGACATGCAATTTGTTTGAAAGTAAACAATTTGTTTGTTTTTCATACAATTTACATTATGTTATGCTTATTAGACAAAGATAAATATTAGATTTAATTAAAGAGAAAATCTTGAATCTTTTGAACCTGCAATTGAACTCTTTAGCCTAAAGCTGGGAATGGGTAAATCTAAAAATAGGGAACAATAGATAATTTTCGAAAAAAATCCATTTCTATAAATTAATTAATCAAAACGTTTGACAAATGAGCCAATATTGCACAAGCAAATTTGTTTAAAATCACTTTGAACATTTGCGTATACAATTCTAAATAAAAACTCAATAAAAATTTAATTTTTTTTTTGTTTAAAAATATATTTGAACTAATTTTCTTAAAATCTAGAAAAAAAAACTAAAATATACAAATAAAACTAATCATGTCTTCCGGTTGAGTTACAATTAAAAATAATAATAATACAAATACCCTCTAATCTGTTTGTATGCAAAATAAACTTAATAATACTAAATAGAATTTAACAAACAATTAACATTATTTATCTTTGTTTTTAATTTCTTTAACTATTTACATATGTAGGTATAATACAGCAACAGCTTTTGAATGTGTGTTTCTTTGAGGCAGGAATTGGTTTAAGGTACAAACTTTGGCACGAGCTCAACTCGTCAGGTGTGATATGTGAGACGTGAGATAATATTAAGCGAGGACTTTAACGCAGTAAATCACCCAAAGCAGAAATATAAGTTTGAGCCATTTGTAGAGTTTCATGTTTGGACAATTGACGATCATTGCCCAGACAGGGCAGATATTGGCGGAGACGATCAAAAGCTTGATTAAGATTTTGCATGCGACGACGTTCACGAGCATTGGCGGCTAAACGGCGCTTACGTTTTACCACGGGTGAGATTTGTTTGCCACGGCGTTTCTTGCCGCCAGCTTGGGAGGTGGCTGAAGGGTCTGAGTCATTGAGAGAATCATCACATTCGCCATCGTTTAGATCAAAGGAGCCACTAGCATCGAAATCATCATGTGAAGAACTGTTGCCATCATGATTGAAAAACAACATGTTGTCCTCAGCATCGACACTGTCATCGAACAGTCCGGTATTGTCGAAATCAACAAAATTGTGAAAATCTTCAGGGTAAGTTGTGTTAGCAGCTGGAACTGGTAATGCAGCAGTTGCAAGGGCTGTAGATGATGCAGCAGTCGCTGGAGTAGTTGTTTTCGGTTTACGATTATAAGAACGTTTGGGTTTAGTGACCGGTACGGTTTTGCAAGTGCCCACATTTGAAGAACCCATAGGCACACACGAGGCCTGATCCTGCACCACAGGTGACACTTGCTGAGGCTGCTGTTCGTTTACTAGCTGTAGCTGTCCAGCTAAATTGCTGTATTGATTTAAGGCAGGCAATTGCTGTTGTTGCTGCTGCATATGACCCGCGTACATGCTATTCAAATCAATAAATTCAGGACTTTCCGAACGATGTGAGGCAGGCGAGGAAGTTAACCAACCATCCGAGGAAGCCTGTTCGAAGGTTAAAAATCCATTAGTGTTCATATAGTTTACGGCCGAATTAACCATTAAACCACCTTGATGGGCTGGATGCAGTTGATTTTGTACTGGCACATTAATCGCGGGATTATAGGCCGCCATTGGATTAAAGTATGATTCGCCGGAGTTTACTTTAAAGGCTTGTAAATCCTCGGAGGTTTTGTAATAGTAACGATAAATTTCGCTGGACGACATTTTGTACGTGATTTGTGTTGGGAACAAATTGAAATTAAAAACAAAGATTTAAGAAAAATTCTCTTTAGAACGATGTTATTCCTGGCAACTCAAGTGAGTTTCTGTTTGAACCATAGTCCTGTGACCGGTATTTATACCTCTGCCAGGGCTGTGGTAACTAAATGAAATCTACCACGGCAGGTATACATTCATACGTACACAGGTAAACCTTTTCTTTGGTTTCAGTTAAAGTTAATGTTGCAACATGCAACAGCACTATTGCTTTCCTTTGCATTCCTTTGGCTAAATGTAGGCACACACACACACACATCTATTTGTAAGGGCTGTGTATGTTTGTGGGTCTGCTCTTGTCTGGTTTCGTAGTCCCCTTTGTTGCAGGTTTTGTGTTACTTTTTTGTGTTTGCGTTTTTTTTTCTTTCTCAGCGCCTTTTAATGTGTTGGAATTTATTTATTCCCATAGCCAGACCAGTCAGCACGTGCTCTTTGAGCCGTCTGTTTTCGTTTTATTGTTGCTGGTTTTGTGTTTTTGATTCATACAGCCGCAATAGTGGATAATGTTGTTGTTGTTCTCACAACCAATAAGATACCCTAGGCATCAGTGTGGTGGGTATTGATTCAAAACGGCTCTGATTGGTTGCTGCTTCAAGAGCAGATTATTTGCAATTGTACGAATACTTTGTGTTGGCAACAAATTGTTGTAAGCAAGTTTTACATACAATTTAGCTTTGCAAATTTCATTTAAAAAATCTTAAGATTTCATACTTTTTATAGGTCTTCATTACAGACAGTTGTTCTGTTTCAAGGGATTCAAAGGACTTTTGTTTGATTTTGAAAATCACTGGACTGTAACTCTTTAGTTAAGTTATATGATATGTGTATGCAAATATTTTGATTTATTGAGAAATATTTTCTTAATTGTTTAATATTTTATAGAATATTTTAAAAAAGTAAAAATACTTTACAGCAACATATGGTGGCATTCATTATCCTTCGTTATCAATTAAGAAAAATTCTCACAGTAGTATAGCGTTTGGAATTTAATGTTTAATTTGCGAGAAATTGTTTAATGAAATTTGAACTTCTGCCTAAAACTGTTAATATTTGGTTCTCATAGATTTTAACACGGTTTAACAACAAGTCTGTGTTTTGAGATCTTTTGAGATCGATCATGTGAATATTTATCGAAATCAATTGGAAATAAGGTTTGTATTGCATAAATTTTTGTATGACTTAAATTAGACTATGGCCATTCCATCTAAAATTTGTTCTATTATTGTAAATACACTAATTAAAGGGTCATTTTTTTATCAACTTTCTTTTTGGCAAGATTGTTCTTGGCAGCTCAGCCGTTTTCGTGTAACATGTTACTCGAAAACATGTTCAGTTTGGTCTATGATTTAACCATGAATAAACTTACAAACGAACAAAGCTTGCAGCTTATTGAATTTTTTTTATTAATATTCCTGATCGGTTAAGAAAGTAAAGAGCCACTTTTTATCACAATATTATCTTCAGCGACGCAGCTCATTTCTAAACAAGCAAAATTGTCGTATTTCTTGTGAAGAACAGCCAGAAGCATTGCAAGAACTGGCAATGCACTGTTTGGTGTGGATAATAGGCCAGTGGCATTATTGGACCGTACATTTCCAAAGACGACGAATGCAAGAACGTTACTGTGAATGTCAAGGGCTACCGTGCAATGATTAAAATGTAAGAGCTGAACTTGACACTGCACGCGAAACAATGGCCCAACTATATAACTATATATATAATTCACAAAATATATACAAAATTTGGCATGAAAATTTTTAATTGGAGCAATTTTTCGTTATTAAAAATGCCACAACATTTGGCACCACCTCTCATTTTAACGTTGGGGTAATTTTTCATAACTTTTGGGATGATTTTTCATAAAAGAATTAGGACAAAATTTCATAATAAAATGTGACTCCCAAATGTGAACTTTTCTTTCATTTTTGGGGCCATTTTTCATGCGGTCTTTTTCACAGCGCCGAAATACATGCTGGACAATGATCCAAACATCAGTAAAGACTTAGTTTAACCAAAGGCAGAGAAAAAATATAGTTGTGCACAACTATTTAAATGTTTTTAAATTTTTTTTTTAAATATTATGGTCACTGTAATTATGTTAATAATTTCTGCAACCATGATATGGTAAAGTTACCATTCACATGATTATACCCCAATAGACTAGGCGATAGTGTGCCAGACTATCAGTCAGAAGGTTGCGGGTTCGATTCCCGCAAAAGACTCTGGGTATTTTCTGCAGATAAGCCAAAAACTTCGCAGTTTGTGTTTGTTAATTATATTTAAAATATATATATTTATGATTATAGCAATTATCTAATGTTTATGGTGATCAGTTTATTTGATGAAAAATTATACCATATTATGTTGTTCTCTATCATAATCAAAGAGCAACAAATTATAGTAAATCGATTCATCATAAACATGATTGCAACAAATATATACATAGTTACCACAATCGTTTTTAACCACAATGGACCACTAGGTCTCCGAGTGGAAGTGCACTTTATGCACTACCCTTCTATCCTACCACAATCGTATGTATGATTGTAGTAATCATCTGAATTGTAAAATTAACCATATTTTGGTTACCGCAATCATATCAATAATTACAGTGATCATAACATTGTTGAAAAACTTTTAACATTGTTGTGGTAAACATGTACAACTATATTTTTTCTCTATGTGCAAAACAAATTACATAAATGTTATAGAGTGGCCGTCACAATCCCCGGACTTGAACCCCATTCCAAAAAAAGAAAATAGGGGACTATAAAACAATTTAATTCCATATCTTCCTAAATATGTTCAAAACTTTGAAGTTGCGAAGAAGTATTTAAAAAGGATGGAGCTTCAACTAAATTTAAAAAACAAAAGTGATTTGGAACTTTCAGGACTTTAATTATGAACAAGACAGTAGAATACAAAAAACTAAAATTATTTTACTTTTAACATTCCAGTCGTAAATCTTTAATCATTTGTGATAGAATTAATACAGGCCCATAATCATAGTCATAGAAAATACATACTTTAAGCAAAAGCATGCTTTTGTTTTAAATTCAGAACAAAATTTATATGTTTTTGTTGTTTAAAAGTCTACTTTTACTTAAAGTATGCTTTTTCTATGACTATGATTATGGGCCAATGTATACATATGGAGAGATTGTTAAATTTAAGCATTTCTAGACTATGACACGGTATGATCGCATATTTATATTTATTTTACTACTAGCGTTATATAGAACAAATCAAATTCATGTTAAATTTAAGGATAGTTTTTTAAACCATCATCTTTCCCGTGAATAAACTACGCTAGTAACTTAAACAAAAGACACCATAATTATGGTTTACAAGTTAAACAATAATCGCTGCAAAAACAAACCGGAACGAAGAAAAAACTGACTTAAGTCTTACAGCGCTGGCTACCTAAAAACAAAGGAAGGCGGAAATAAAAACAACAACTTGTAAAAGATTAAAACTCTATCTCAAATGGACAAATCTGCAAAGAACACCCACCCCAGAATAGTAATATTTTTAGTAATATTCCAACTAAAAAAAGAAAATGAACAGCACTCATATTGAACAATTTTTGAACTCAATAAGCGTAACCAAAAACGCAAAGTTTGTTTAACAACAAGAACTCAGCAGGCCGGCTTAATACTCATCACATTTGTCAGCACATCTCATCTTTTTGATCTTGTTGGCAAACTATAGATCACCAGATCTTGCCGGTTTCATCTTATCATAATCAATCGCTTCAACAAAACAAAACTAAACATTGTGTAGAGCATATGTTAAATACATAGTAATAACAAGGACATTTTGGTCATTCTCAATATTTTGGACATTCATAAACGGCCGAATATTACTCCAGAAAGGGATAGAGAGAGACAGAGAGAGAGAGAAAATAGTGGTGTGTTGTCTTTACTGTAGCTAGCTTTGTGATTAGCAATTTTGCCGCTTAGCCAAAAGTGTGTTTATTGTTTATTTATGTTTTGAAGATGAAATAGATTTTAGAGATATTGACAACAAATTTTAAATTGTCATTGGCATCTTGTTAGAACATCATAAATTGCTAAGTCCTGTAAAAGGTATTCAATGATAAGCTATGGAAATATAGATTTTTATAAAAAGGTACTAAAATCTAATGACAAGGTACTTGTTTGTTCACATTTTTCCTAAAAATAATTAACAGTTTAACAATTTGTAGTTTTTTTTTAAACTTTTTGAATTTTTTATTTATTGAATCTGCCTTATTTTCTAAGGCCTAAATTATATACTAATTGCTTTCTAGCGAGAGCCTGACGGTCAAATGGGCGGTTGAGAGATCGACTTTTCGAAGCCTTGATCATGTTTGATTCTGAGCGAATAGTTTTGCATGCGGATTTGGAAGGCTTTGTAGTTCTATAATGTATTTTTCATGGATATTTTTTAATTCATTATTAACTAATATGTAAAAATTTGCATTCGTTTTGAAGCTTTACAGTGGCATACTTTTAAAACTGATCGAGATATTGTCTTGAATTTTTTTGGGTAAGATCAATTACAATTGTAAGCCACTATTTTGAAGGCCTTGAGGAAAACTATTTTAATCAAGAGATAGAATTGCTAGATAAGCGTTACACTAATGGCGTTTTCTTTTCTGGCAAAAATGTTACACGTTTTTCCCACTTCGCATCTTTTTTAATTTTTTTGTGTTCTTTTCTGAAAAAATATCAACACTGCTAAAGTGTAGTGTGTTCTTTTCTATAAATGTCGCACTATAAATTAAAAAAATGGTGCACCTTTCACACTCTGTATTTTTAGAGGGGGAGAATCGCACGATAAAACAGTTGACCAGTGATGCCAACTTTTGAGACTCAAAACGCGTAAACATTTTTGAAAAAAGGGCTAAATGGAAAAAATTGGCAGATACAACTGACATTTGTTTTGTTTATGAATGTGTATTTGTGTTAAGAAACAAAAAAAAATATACAAAATGGAAAATATTACTACTTTTGTATGTGCTTAAAAAATTTTTGATGACTTGTTGAATTCATCTTCATCATCTGATGATGATAAAATATTTTATATGATTATGGGAAAGTGAAAGGCTTTGTAGAGAACGTAATTAATGAATACTCTGAAGTTAATGTATGTCAAATTTAATAGGACAATATCTCCTACTTCTTATATATGTAATGTATGTATATATATATAATTTTTATACCTAGTTTAAGAAGAATTTGCCTATTAGTCGGGAAGGTGCCATTGGTCTTTTTGATAAATATTCATTGTCTTATTTCAAACGATAATTTCCCTGATAAGGAGCTATCTGCTTCTTCTTTTTTAACAAAAAAAAAACAGCTGTACATGATAATAAAGTGTTACACTGTTGTAATTTTATGTTCTATTCTGACCATTAAATATGCGACATCTTTAAAATGTGGGGTAAACATTATAAAAATGTACATAATAACGGTGTAACATTTTATTTCAGAAAAGAAAACACCATAAGTGTATTGAAGTTTCAGGAGAATATATTGATAAATAAATATGTTTTTGATAAACTAGCTACTCTCTTTCTGTGCTAGGCTAAGAAGTTTCCGAACCGCTCTCGTAGCAATTTGTTACGGCCAGCAAAAAACATTCACTCCACAGTCTTAGATGTGCCTTAAATATCGCAATGAAAAATCTTGTTTATAGAAATGTGTAGATAATAAGTACGAGTAAGTATCTTCGTGTGTGTGTGTTTCAGTTTAAAAATCTACTTGGCAAATTTTCTCGTCCAATTGTTACGGTAATATAGAAAAGACGCCCATTTACTTTTAATTTAATTTTAAATCCGCTAGCGCCGGCCCTTCATGCTTGTCCAGTTTGTATATTCAACGTCATCATTGCATGTGTGTTCTGGTACTAATACTCGTACTCATAGTATATGTCTGTTGCATTGTATCCAAATAATTACTGCACGCCTAATAAGCGTGCCCACCAATGAACAAATTTATGATTTTTTTTATGTGTTTGCTGGCAATTGTATAAATGATTTTTAGTTTTTATATTGAAACAATTCTAGCGTTTTTATAGTGTCCTAGCAGTTGTTATAGGCTGGAGGAGGCTGGTAATTTCTTTGACTTGTTTATGATTGGAATGGATTTGTAATTGTTTTGCGCGTGATTAAGCAGAATTTAGCGGTTATTTCAAAAAGGAATTAATGTACTTGGTGGTCTTTTGTGCATATAATGTTTAGGCAGAATTTTTAAGCAGTAGTTTTTAGGGGAATTAAATGTTTGAAACAAAAAAAGAAACTAAATATTACATCATTAGAGGATGAATATAGAAAAAACTGAAATTATGCTTTTTAAACTGAGATCAGCATGAAAGAATGAACTTATTACTGTTGCTGGTAGTTCAGCAATTCTTTTTCGAACTCGTGAGAATGGTAGCATTAAAATAAAATGATACAATGTTGTAATTGGAACAATAGACAACGTTTTTGATAAAATTTCAAGACGGAGTTAAGAATTATTTCCAATTGACATATTTCCAAAGTAAATTCTCTCACTTAGTTTGTTCGTACTGGGAGCTCAAAGTCAGTCAAATATTTGGCAATAAAACCTTTTGATAAATCGACCTTTAAAGAATACTTGAAAAATATTTGTGTTCGTGAGTTTCTTCGCACCATTAATGGATCAATTTTGAAAGCAACATTCTTTAAACCTTTTTTGATCAATTGAAACAAGATTTTGAAATGTAAAACATCTGAAAAATTTATTTCAATCTACATACAGATCGATATACATCATTATCTATAGTGTTGGAAAAAAGCAATAAGAATGGCATCATGTTCAATGATGCAAAGACGAAAAACTTAAAAGTCACTGTACTTTTTTTAATTATTTAAAAGCTACGAAAACAAGGAAAAAGTATAAGTGAAATTGCAATACAATCTAATGGATTGTTCCAAAACAAAGGTTTTGAAAGCAATTCACAAAATAGTGAAACCAGAGACAAGAGGCAGAAACGAAAAATAACGACACGAACGAGAAAGAAAGCAAAAGACACCATTTTTGAACCAATATGAAGAGCTCAATATTAATTTATGTATGTGCATCTGTCACTAGACGTAAGTCGTAGGAAGTTATTTTAATTACCTGCATATAATAATATTAAAAATAGGCTGAGTTTTGCTAAGAAACTTTTACATCGGGAAAATTGTGAAAATGAGCTTTGGTCAAAAGAAATGAAGATCAATTTGTTTGGTTCTGATGGCAAAACTTTCGTTCGAAGGCTACAAAATAAAGGCATAAAGCTAGATTTACACGATTGAAATTTTCTGAAAAATTTCTCTTCAAAATGCTTCAAACTCGTGTAAACAGCAAAAATTCTTCAAAATTTATTTATTTAATAGTTATTAATATTTAATAGTTATTAATAGTTATTAATATTTACACGAGTTTGAAGCATTTTGAAGAGCAGTTTTAAAGAAAATTTCAATCGTGTAAATCTAGCTTAACCGATAACCATAAATGGAGGAGGTTCGTTAATGATATTTATTGGATAGATGGAAAACTGTATGCTATGAATTATAATCAACGAACTTAAGAAAAACGATGAGTGCAAAAACATCAAGAAGTAATTTAAAAACCACAACTCCTGGAATATGTTAAAAACTTTTGGGATGTATAAATCGTAGGTGCAACCTTTCAGACGTAATCATATTTGAATTCAAGTTAAAATCAAACAAATGCTAGAATTTGTTGCAACATTACAATGCCTAAAATTTAAACATGCCTTACAAACATACCAGCATTACTTTACAAAATACTATTTTATAATTTTGTTTGTCAACTATTTGCAATTCCCATGCTTACAACTCTTAAGGACACCATCAGCCCAGCACTTCTTGGAAACCGTTTAAAAGCCACACAAACATTCCTCAGGCTCGCCTACTCGCCTATAAATTTTATATCAAAACTATAAGCCGATTAAAAAGGCGTTGATTTTCTGGCCAACCTCAATGAAAAACGCATAAAATTAGCTTTAACGTATAATAATAATAATAATCAGACAACCAACTGAACAACAATAGCTAAACAATAAACTAAAAGTAAAAAATAATTTCCAGAACAATAAAACGGCAATTGAAACAAGTAGCAGCACACCCCAAAAAAAAAAAACACAAGGAAACAATAGAAGAAAGAAAAACAAAAAAGGTTAAGAAGCAACAAATTTGCAAGAAACCTCAATATTGTCAAATGTTCTCAACAGGAGTTGGTAGAAAAAATGCACAAAAAAGAAAAACTATCCACTAAACTGCCATCAATTGTTCGGTGTGTAGGCATGAACGATTAACAATCTTTATGACAATCTTCAATAAAAACTGACAAGCAACCGAATGCAATAAAGCAGACCGACAGACAAATACACACACACAGCAATTGACAATTAGATAAAAATGTCACACAACAAACCACACAAATAAGAGTAATAAACAGCAGCAGTAGCAACAACATCAAAATTTACCATGTACGAGTACATAAGTATATTGTTTTTAAGAAGTATGTATTTTTGGACTTGCTGCACTTGCCGAGTTTAAAACTCACCCTCACTCAATTGTTAAGGTTTCTCTCTGTCTTATGCATTTCCCTTTTGAGGTTCTTATGTTAATCAGGCAACTGCAACTTTTTTGATGCAAGTGGTGGAAGAATTAAAAGGAATGATATCATTAACTGTTTACTTTTGTTTTTTTTACCAGATTTTTTGTTATTCCTTAAAAAAATTAATCTACCGAAATACTGTGAGAGTCAACAAGTACAAATTTAGAACAGAATAACATTAACTGCAATTAACTTAAAGGTACGGTCACATTTGGCAAATATTTGTCGAAAAAGACGTAACAACTAAATAACATATGTATAGTGATGGCAAAAAAAAAAAAAAAGAATAATCGATTAATGGATTATATGATTAATCGAAAAGAAAAAATAATTGATTGCAATTAATTTGAAAGATTTAATCGATTAATCGATATTTTCAGGTAAAATTGAAAATTATCATAAATAAAAAAATTATTATTACTTATTAAAAAAAAATCATTTATTTAGCACAGAATTTAAAGATAGGAGCTTCGATAGCCGTTTCGTGGTTAATCTGTTCCGTTTTTGCGTTACTATTGCACCTGCTTTGGAAAAACGCCGCTCTGATGGTACAGATGTACCAATCAAAAAGCAATATTTTTGTGCAAGAGAGTACAGCTTATACTATGTTTCCACGGAGCATGCTTCACTCTCTATTCATGCTTCACACCCGAATCATGTGCGAAACAACTTGCTTCACCATACAAAATTTTAAGAGCGAATCATGAATATGAATCCATATTGAATCTACTTGCGAAGCACGAAAAATTGCACTCTTCTCTAATTTTTATCGCAAGTTTATCTGCACTAGCTGTAAAAATTTAATATTATTGTAAACAAAGCAAATTATTTTCTTTTTGCTGGAAGTAAAGAAAGTTAATACGTACGAATGTATGTTTTTTTTTTTAAATAAGCTAACTAATTTTCACTCACTTTTTTTTGTCCATTAAAAAAAATATTTTCCACAAATTGTAAATACTGTTTTTTTTATTAAAAACAACTGTCAAATCGAATCAAGTTTTTTGGTCATGTAAACAGCATGATTCATAAACATGATTCAGAGAGCGAAGCAGGTGATTCAAGTCGTCGTGGAAACATAGTATTAGGGTAGACCGATTTCATTTCTTCCCATGCGTCTATTACGTTGCGCTATAATTCTAGTACTGGAGCATTGAGAAAAAAGCTTAGTTCATCTTGAGAAACTGTAGAGTCATTTTTCTTTCTTCTTCGTTTGTGGGCTAACGATTTATGGTGAGCCCATAAATCAAATTACATTTCACCAACAGAAGACGTTTCACTGCCGCTTCCAATGTTGTCATCTATATGAGCAATTTCTGCCATTTCATTTCTTAGATGTCTCATGACTGTTGATAAAGATAAGGGATCTTCAAAATGAATTTTTTTAAATCTTGGGTCTAGCAATGTTGATGCTGCCAGTAGAAATGAATGTTGCATTTCCCCAAAGCGACGTTGAAACTGGTTCAAAATGTTTGTTTTTAAGTTACTTGCCAATGGAGATAAACATTAAATTTTCATGATTTGTTGTCAGCCTATTGTGAACAACGACAACGTTTGTAATAATTATACACAACAAAATGCGAGAAAAATGGGTCACATAGCTGCCAGATTTTACGATTTATTGTCATTTTGACGTTTTTTTTCGGGATTTTAACAATTTTTTCCGAAATTCATCTGGCTGTCACGAAAAACGCTCAACCATGCGTTTGTTCCTCTTCTCTTTTTATATTTTTTTGTTCCTGGATTATTTATTTTTTGGAATAATCAATTAACTCAATTAATCGAAAGAGAATTCACTATACAATTAAATCGTTAATTAAAGAAAAATAATCGATTATTACTAGTTTTTCGATTAATCGTGTCATCACTACATATGTAGTAAAAAAAAACTTCGTTTATTGGGAATAAGACACACCAAATATTTAGTTTTAATTTTTTTGATGCTGTTTGATCTTGTAAAACTTTTGTAAGAGTAAACAACGTCAAACAAATTTGTGCTGCTAAAACAAGTGGTTACGTTTTTTTTTAGTAAATATTTGCCAAATCTGACCGTACCTTAACTCATTAACAAAAACTAGAAAAATAATTAAATTTTAACGGAAAAGTATCAGGTTTTTCGCTTCAAGTAAACACTAGGGATAGGTTTTCAGGATTTCGGGATTTTTGTTTCATATTAAAACAAATTGGTTTATAAATAATAACAATTTATTTCAAAAAAGTTACTTATGTTAAATATAAATATGTTTGAAAAGAAAAATGTTAAATTGATTAAAAGTTTATAAACCATTAATAAATAAAAAACATAATAACATTGACGAGGTCTGATAAAAAATAACCGTTATTTTCAAATTTCGTAAGTTACTTATGTTCGATTTTCGCATTTTTTTCTCTTATGATGGTACACATGTCTGTTATATTTGTTGGTAATATCAGCCATTTTGGATTGTCAGTTTGTTTTTGACAGATAAAAAGGTTAGTCGTGTTTTGGTGTGCTCTTCGATTGTTTACTATTCGAAAAAATGGATCAAAGAAACTGTGTTAAGTTTTGTGTAAAAAATTAAATTAAATGCGTAAGGACATTTGAAATGTTGACTGTGGCCTTTGGCGAGTGTACTATGAGCAGAACACAAGTACAATTGTGGTAAAACCAGTTTAAGGATGGCCGAGAAAATGTCAATGACGATGCAATTTTTACGGATGTTTTAGGCTTGAAACGTGCGGCAGCGAAGTTTGTTCCAAAATTGCTAAATTTTCAGCAAAAACAACGTCTCATGGGCATCGCTCTGGAGCTGTTGAACATCGTCAACGACAATCCAGATTTCCTCAAAAAGGTCACAACAGGTGACGAATCATGGGTGTATAGCTATGACAATGAAACCAAAGCCCAATCATCCCAATGGAAACGTCCAGAAGAGCCAAGACCGAAAAAGTACCAAAAAAAGCTTTTTGGTATTCAGAAACTATTAATGTTTACAAAACTCACAGGATATGGCGTGATTTTGCAATGTTTCTTATTGATTTCGATTGATAAAATAGTATATTAATATATAAAATTGATAATTTTCTCAAACAAATTGAAGTAAAAAAGTTTTTTTAGGATAAAAAGTTTTTTTTTGCAAAAATAAAAAGTTTTCTTCAAAATATATATGATAACGCTGCACACTAGTAAGCTTAGTCTGCTTTCACACTCTTCAATTCTGACTCTTCAAGGCAAGTTTTTTGGGGTAAGAAGCGAAAAGAGAATAAATGGGGTGCAAAACTTGACGGACTAGTCAATTTTCTTATTTTATTTTGTTTTTTTTTTTGTTTAATGCATATTGATTTGCATGAACAAGTACAAAAATTTAATGAAATGAATGGGGGTGAATGAAATTTCAAGTTTAAAAGAGAATTGAACAAAAACTGGCCAGCTAAAACTGAAGTGTGTGAAACAGGATTTATAGTGTATGTGTGTAGATGTAGCGTAAGCAGAATTTTGTGGCCCAGCACATGTGCTGGGAAATTTCAATTTCAGCCATGACTGGTATGAATTCACCATACCATCTGCAGCAAGAATTAACAAAGTTATTAGTTTTTAAGTTGTTTTTTTTGTTCACCTCATTAAAAACAAAGAAGCCGTTCATATTATTTTTTCCAATTCTGTAAATATCAAAATCGTAGTGAAAAGCAAAAATAGTGCTTCTAAAAAAATTGACTTCAAACAACTACCGGGAACATAATAATAATAGAAATAAGAATAAATCTTAAATAATATATAGTTTTAAAAATCTTTCTATTTTATTAGTTCGGCTTGAAGTCCCTTTTATTAAAAATATAAAAACTCTTGTTCGTTTTTAATTTTGATTATATTTTATTTATTTCCAATATTTCAACCAACTTTGTTGATCATCTTCAGGGAAGAAATATAATTTAAAATTTAATACAGTGTTGTCCGATGTTAATATCTTAACTTCCTTTCACTGACTAAAGACATATAAAAAACAATAATATATATTTTTTAGTTACATAAATATTAAAAGATTTATGCGACCGGATTTTATATGAACAAGGTTAAAGCATGGTAATAGTATTAGCTCATTAATTATTTTCCTTATTCGACTCCCTAAAATAAACTAAAGAAGCAATTCTTTTGATCCTCTGTTTCAGTTCAAGTACTACTTACTATCTTTGCAATTTTATGTAAACGAGTTGTGACATTTGTTTTACGAACGCCTTTCGATTACACCTGCGTCTGATTAAACTCTTCTTACGAATGTTATGTTATATTCCTCTTCATGTTTGTGTTTATGTTATCCTTTAATGCCATAAAATTTGTTTCTTTTTTTGTCGTAAATATTTCTCAACATATTCTTACACACTTTCATATCAGTTTTGATTATGGCAGATACAAGATAGTTGCATTTAAAAGAGCACATGAAAAAAATTAAATAAATATATCGAAAGGTTGGTTATTGGCGTATCCAATAAGCGTAAAATTGGCGATTTGTCTGTTTGTGTTCTCTTGTATATCGCTTGTAAAATTTTACATTTCATTGATACTTGGATGATATGGGATGCAGTGGAGTTGTTTTGTACGAAAAACCTCAAATGATTTGTTTACAATTTCAATGGAAGTATTATGTTTTCGACCAGAGTTTATAGTTCTTTAGAATTGTTTAAATTAGATTTATAGCATTTAAATCGCTATGGTTATGGTATCGGAATAATTTAATGTCAAACTTTAGGCAAATATTTGCCGAAAAAGACGTAACCACTAAATAACATATATTTAAACTTGTTTATTTATTTAAAAATACTTTTCTTATTTAGGCCAAAGCACAACAAATATTTAGTTTTAATTTATTCAATTACTGCTGTTTGATCTTGCAAAACTCTTGTAAGAGTAAACAACGTCAAACAAATTTGTGCTAAAACAAGTGGTGACGCTTTTTTGAGTAAATATTGGCCAAATGTGACCGTATCTTTATACATAGTTAAAATCCATTACAGATCCATGAGTACTTTAGTTTCACAATATTGTTCTATAGAGCTGGATTTAAAAGCCATACTTTTACGATATATGATGTGGTTCTCCTTTTACACGTGAAATGTGAAGGTTTTGCTCACTGTTTTCTTCGACTGCAATCGCATGGTGCATCATGAATTCTTGCCACAAGGTCGTACGATCAATAAGGAATATTACCTTCAAGTTATACGCCGTTTGCGCGAAGCAATACGTCAGAAACGCACAGAATTATGGAAAAACCAATCATCGATTTAGCACCATGATAACGCACCAGCTCACACATCGATGCTTGTGCGTGAGTTTTTGACCAAAAACAAACCGTTATCATGCCTCAACCACCGTATTCACCGGACTTGGTCCCCGCTGACTTTTTCCTTTTCCCAAAACTGAAGACACCGATGAAAGGAAAGCGTTTTGCGATTGAGAAGATAAAAGAAAAATCGAAACAGAAGCTGTTGGCGATACCAAAAGGCGCGTTTCAGAAGTGTTTCTAGGATTGGAAAAAACGCTGGCATAAGTGTATTATATCTGAGGGGGATTAGTTTGAAGGGGACAAGATAGTTATTGATGAATAAATAAATACTTTTTGAAAAAAATTAAAATAACGGTTATGCTGCAAAGAGTTTCAGAAGCGCATGGCAAGAATGGTAAGGTTTTCATTTCAAAGTCACTTTAAGGTGGGGTTGTCTCTTTCCACTATGTTCTGACGGACTGTGAAAGGACGAATGTTTATTTCTCCTAAGAATGGTAAACGGAATAACGAAGAAGGGAAAGAGTTTCGCTTAATATGCTTTTCATTTTGCTTTATCAAAACCTTCGAAAAACTTATTGACATATTAGTCAAAGTCGCCTTAAGATGGGGTTGTCTCTCTACAGGAATTATCGTAGGAATTGATATATTTTAAATTGGTACTGTATCTTAAAGACAAAGCTTCTAACCACCTTAATCAAGCATTGCTAAATATGGAGACACCTAATATGATATCTGCTTTACTCTTCATAAGATTTTGAGGTTTGAGCTCTAAGATGAGACATGATTCATCATACTTGAACTCACAACACTGTAGATATTTCTTATCCAAAATACTATTTTTAACATTCTGAAAAGTAATCTCGGACTATGGGATCTTAATTCAGCATCCCGAAGTCTATTTCTAGTTGTGCGACTAGTAACAGACGCAAATAAATCAATCTAAAGCTATTCAGATGACTAATATCGGTTTCGTTTGCTTTTACGTATTCGTCTTGACTTTTAATAACTTCGGTAGGTTGTTCAAAGTTACAATGCCTTTCAGATAGTTATGCATCCCCTCCATAGCTCTAGAGAAGATAAGATAAATTCATTATTCCATTATTCCTGTTAAATAAATAGGTATTTGGAAAAACTTTACAGTGATTTATTATACCCTTTTTGGCCAATGTGTGAGTAGAAACACTTACACAGTACCGATAATATGATCTGGCGGTTTTTTAATGTCTTCATGGAGTGAATAAACAATTTCCTGTTGCATATCTTATTCAAGGTACATATGTTCAGATTTGTTCAAGATTACACGAGGCTATCTTTGTTTAGATGTTTTGTATTTGTGTACCTATACTCGTATGTCAAAAAAACTGATAAAAACAATTATACTTCCCTGGATCTTTTACACAAATACTAATTTTTTAAATTTAAAAAAGTCCAAACAAACATTTGTTGGAGAAATTTATTTATTTTTTTTTTAATTATAACATTTTGATTTGTTTAATTACAATATGAAATGCTATACTTCTTTACTTAGTTTAAAATAATCTTCTTCTCACTATATGCATTCTTAATTATGTATTTTTTATTTATTAATTGCTCTCATCAATAACTATAGAAATATAGCAGAATGGACTAGAACTTCCAAGAATTATCTACAGAAATTACCTTTGAAACAATTTAAATAAAGTGGAAATTAAAAATTGAAATCTAAATCTCTTGAGCACGCAAAGGACTAATTTTCTACCAGGAATACAACAAGACAAATTGAACAAGAACTGGTAATATTTAATGTCATTGCAGCTACCTACTGAGACATTGTGTTGTAATATTTTACAGGTTCTTGCACATTCTCTAGTATTTTGTATATACATAGTTTCAAGACACCCATAACAATTTTCGTAAGCGGCTTTTCACGGCCTTTGATGTCTGGCGTTCTGTGTCTCTGTCAAACCTTCTAAACGTGCTTTGTATTAGTCCTAGTAACGAGTTGCAATCTTTAATCAATAGATTTTGTATGATGATTTTAAAGATTTTGTTTACCTTATTTGTAATTTTGTTAAAGTCATTGTTTTGCCAACAACATTAGGTTGTGTGTGACACTGTTGGGTTCCCATAAGTCAGTCACCGTGGGCATAATGTTGGATTAAATCATTGATTTCTATCATTGACAAAACTTGTGATATTTGTTGTTAAACATTTTGTTATTTTTTTTTTCTCGTAAATCCTTGTGGCGCCTGTAAAATTATTATTTAAATGGATTTAGTTTTTGTTTGTATGGTGGGTGCTGTTAACAACATATGTATGTATGTATGTAAAGTGTGAAGATCTACTTTAGACTGATTAATATGTAGGTCTGAAGATTTGCTATGTATGTAATACTTATGTACAGACATATATTGAAATTAGTTCTCTTTTTTGATAGACAAATAATTGATATAATTTATGTTTGAAATGGCTATTGACTATTGATTGATTCAAGGGGATTCAAGTGTTGTTATTTAAATGAGATATGTAATAATTAATTGCTGATTCCGCCAAGATCTTTTTATATTAAGAAAATCATTTTTAAAAAGTAATATGTAATTGTCGACCAGACTACTTACAAATCTACTATGTAGAACAAGGAATTATTTTAGTTCGCAATGTCCCAAAAGTTAATCCGTTATAAATTTTCCACTTCTCACCAAAAAATTAATACAGCCAAACCTCGATATAACGACCCTCACTATAACGAAAACAACTAAAAATTTAGCCAAAGTGGATGATATGGTATTAAATGATCGACGAAGGAAAGTGTGTGAAATAACTAATGATCGATTCCATTTAATTTAGCATGAAGAACTACAGATGAAAAAGCTTTCTGCAAGATGGGTGCCGCATTCGTTAACAGTCGACCAAAAACGCATAAGAATGAAAATTTCTTAAGCTTGTTTGGACCGTTTTAAGAAAAATAAAATAGATTTTAAGCGTTGTTTCATAACTGCTGATAAGACATGGATCCACCAATATACTTCAGAAACAAAAGAACAATACAAGCAATGGACTGAAGCTGGAGGAAGGAAGTGTCCCAAAAAAGGCAAAAACAACGTCCTGGCTTACAACACAAAAAATAATGTTTCATCAAGACAATGCACCAGCTTACAAGAGTGTTTTAACGATGGCTAAAATCAACGAATTTAAGTGCAAGTTGCTTGACCACCCACCTTATTCTCCTGTTTTAGCTCCTGGTGACTTTTACCTGTTCCTAAATCTAAAAAAAAATTCTAGCTAAAAGGGCAAGCGTTTTACTTTAAATGAAGATGCAATTACAGTTGTAAACCACTATTTTGAAGGCCTTGACGAAAACTATTTTAATCAGTCTCGTCTCATCGAACTGTTCGGACGTGTTACTTTTAGTGCGGCTGAATTTTCGGTGAAAAAATCGTAATAGGTGAAAAAGTGTAAAAAGTTGAAATTAAACAAAAAAGTGAAAAAAAAAATCGTAATAGGTTAAAATATATAAAAAAAAAAAAAATAAACATTAAACATCACATAAAAACTGTATGAGTGTTCCTCTCAGATGTAATTCTGAGAAAGAGCTTAGCTCGACTAGAAAAACTAGATGCATCTCTGAGGAAGAATCCATAAAAAAATCTTTGGAGAATTTTCTCACTGCAAGAGCCGTGGAACGGCGTCGTTCCTGTTCGCCCAATATTGTGATTTCAACAGATGTAAAAACATCATCTTCATCAAATAGTGCAGTCAAACCCAAAAAACAAGTAGGTATGGATAAGTACATAACCGTTCTCAAGCGACAGAGGAGCCCGAAGTCTGCTCAAGTGTCATCAAATGCAAAAGCTCCTAAGACCGTGAGTAATGATCAAAATAGGTTTGCTCTCCTCCAGACGGATGAGCCAGAACTTCCGAAGAAGACGTTTAAGCCCCCACCAATTTATCTGAGAGAGCCGACTTCCAGTAAATTGGTACAAGGAATTGTTGCTGTAATAGGTGAAAACATGTTTAGCGTAACCTCAATGAAACATGGAAATATCTGCGAGACAAAGATTCAAGTGAATAGGGAAGATGATTTTCGAAAATTGTCCAACCAGCTGGAAAGGGAGACTAGGGATTTCTATACCTACCAGCTCAAAAGCGCAAAAGGACTCCAAGTCGTTCTAAAGGGTATAGACCCATGTGTTGATCCCGCGGAGATAAAAACCGGTTTAATGGACAAAGGGTTCAAAATCAAGAGCGTAGTGAATATTAGAAACCGTGAAAAGATCCCTCAGCCCATGTTCAGGGTAGAATTGGAACCTGGAGATGTTGTCTTAAAGAAAAATGAGTCCCATCCCATCTACAATCTGATGTACCTTCTGCATCGTAGAATCACCGTGGAAGAACCACATAAGCGTCAGGGACCCGTCCAGTGTCTCAACTGTCAAGAATTTGGTCACACGAAGGCGTATTGTAAATTGCCGACAGTTTGTGTTGCGTGTGGGGAGCTACATGCAACTGCTCAATGCGATAAGTCGAGAACTGACTCAAAAATCAAAAAATGCAGTAACTGCGGAGGTAATCATACCGCAAATTATAGAGGTTGTCCAATTTACACTCATTTGAAAGGCATAAGAACCAACAAGACGTCAGTATTGCCTAATCGCCCTCAACAGCCAAATTTAGCATCGAGTGACAATTTCCCTCAAGTATTACGGTCCACTGTAAACGCGCCAAGTTCTAGACAAGTTTCTTACGCAAACGTCGTTAAATGTAATATGCCAGGTCTGGAGCAGGAACCTAAACCCCAATATTCTGAGCCGCATATCAACAATCTAGAGACAACATTGCAGACACTTGTCCAAACTATGAACACTTTCACGACCACCATGACATCCATGATGCAGGAAATGCTGAAAATGCAATCCACTATCTTGCAAGCCATTTTAAAGAAATGATTTATTTAAAAATTTGTTTCTGGAACGCGAACGGCCTCCGCCAACATAAAAATGAACTGGAATACTTCCTGATGGATAAGCAGATTGATGTTATGATGATTGCTGAAACTCACTTGACGTCGACAGGGTACTTCAAAATTAATGGCTACGAGTTCTACGATACTAAAGACCCCCGCGGTAGAGCTTGTGGAGGTTCGGCAATTCTTATAAAGAACAGAATAAAGCATTATCTAATGAATAACATAAGTGAGGATTACCTCCAAGCAACAAACATTTGCATTGAATTCTGTCAATACAAATTTGTTTTATCATCGATTTATTCTCCGCCTCGATTTTCAATAAAAGAACACCAATACCATAACTTCTTTAAATCCCTTGGAGCTAGATTTTTAGTTGCTGGTGACTTTAACGCCAAACACACATTTTGGGGTTCACGTCTGGTAACCCCAAAGGGTCGCGTACTCTTCAACACCATTGCTAAAATGGGCTTAGATGTACTCTCAAGTGGACATCCCACCTATTGGCCGACGGACCGACGGAAGATTCCCGATGTTATTGACTTTGGGGTAATGAAAAATATCCCTGTAGAATGGATGCAAGTGGATCCTTCACTGGACTTGTCCTCAGATCACTCTCCTACTATCATTTCAATGCATTTCCCTCAAGTGTGTGGTTCTCCATTTATGAACATGACTAAGACCCGAGTAAGTTGGATAAAATACAAAAAGTATTTAAGTTCTCATTGCACGGAAAATGTTGTGTTGAGAACTACTGACGATATTGATGAGTCGATTGGCAACTTTACCGAGGACCTTCGACGAGCTGTGCATCACGCTTCCACTTATCACGTTGAATGTAGAAATAGGACAAACAGAACTTATTTCTCTGAACTCGAACATCTCCTATCAGAAAAAAGAAGAATGAGAAGAGAGTGGCAAATTCACAGGTCTCCTGAACTGAAAGCTAGGCTACGGGAATGCAGAGATATACTAAGACATTTCTTAGAAACCCAAAGAACGGCCTCACTTAGATCTTACTTGGAAGGTCTTGATAGTACCCCACAATCTGACTACTCGTTATGGAGGGCGGCAAGAGGTTTAAAAAGACCAGTAAGAGGAAAACCTCCTTTGCGAAATCCGACTGGTGACTGGGCTAGAAATGATTCCGAGAAGGGGACTTTATTTGTTAACCATTTGAGAAATGTGTTTACTATAAACAACTCAAATAATAACGAATCTGATTTGCCACCACTTGTTATAAGGCCTCCTGTACCTCTAAGACTAAACTTTCGTGATGTCCAAAACGCTATTGGTACTCTGAACCTTAGAAAGGCTCCAGGTATGGATAAAATCAGCAATAAAATGCTTGTGGAGTTACCTCGTGTAGCAAGAAGAATTATCCTCTTTATCTTCAACGCTATTTTACGCCTAGAATACTATCCTGCAGATTGGAAGGCGTCTATGATCACTATGATTCCTAAGCCAGGGAAGGACCATACCAAAGTGGAGTCATATAGGCCAATTAGTCTACTGCCGACAATTTCAAAACTGTTTGAAAAATTGTTAATGACTAAATTGACTCCAATTCTGAATGACACTGAATGTATTCCTAATCATCAATTCGGCTTCAGAGCTAAACACAGCACCATCGAGCAAACACACAGATTGGTAAATGTGATAAGAGGGTCGTTTGAAGACAAAAAATACTGCTCCGCCCTTTTCATTGATGTGTCGCAAGCGTTCGACAAAGTTTGGCATGACGGTTTAATGCACAAAATAAAATTAACTCTGCCTGCTAACACCCATAAACTCATGGAAAGTTATTTATACGGTCGCAAATTTAAAATCAAAGAAGGTGATTTTTTAAGTACCGCTCAGCCAATTGAATCAGGTGTGCCACAGGGTAGCATACTGGGTCCTACTTTATATTTGATATATGCCTCCGACATGCCGTCAGACCCTAAAATCCATACGTCAACTTTTGCAGACGATACAGCCTTTATCAGCGTCCATCAGGACCACCAAGTTGCATCACAGAATTTGCAGAATTATGTTTATAAACTAGAGAATTGGCTAGAGCTTTGGAAAATCAGGGTTAACGAACAGAAATGTATTCATATAACTTTCACATTGCGAAAAGATACCTGCTCGTTCATCAGAATAAATAATCAAATTATCCCGCAACACAATGAAGTCAAATACCTCGGCATTCACCTCGACCGCCGTTTAACTTGGAAGTCTCATATTGAAGCGAAACTTACACAAATGAGATTAAAAGCAGTGCAACTTAATTGGCTAATCGGCAGAAACTCTACATTGAAATTGGATTGCAAACTTTTGTTGTACAATGCAATACTAAAGCCAATCTGGTGCTATGGAATTCAATTATGGGGTACTGCCTCAGCATCCAACATTGAAAAAATTCAAAGGGGTCAAAATAAAATTCTACGTATAATTACTGCAGCACCATGGTATGTTAAAAATTCTCGAATCCACAAAGATCTAGGCGTGCCATTAGTAAAAGTCGAATTTACAAAATATGCGTCAAAGTATGTCAGCAAACTTGAACACCATCCAAACCCCCTTGCACGAGACATCCTTAACTTTAGTGGCCACAATCGGTTGAGAAGGAGGGATACCCTTGCTTTAACTTAAGTGCAAAATAGATGACTGGATCAGTTGATGTGAAATTTTTTTAGTATCATAAAAATTTTTGTCTAGCACTGGCTGGGCTTATTATTTTCTTTTTAGTATTAAGATTTGAATACTTATTGTCATTTCATTTTGAAGATTCAATAAATAATTAAATGCAAAAAAAAAAAAAAAAAAAAAAAAATCAAGGGATAGAATTGCTAGATAAGCCTTGGACTAAATGTATTGAAGTTTCAGGGGATTATATTGAAAAATAAATATGTTTTTGAAAAACTAACAATTCTTTTTCTGTGCTAGGCTAAGAAGTTTCCGAACCGCCCTCGTAATAATCCGTTTCATTCTAACTCCTACCTACATTTCAGGAGTACATTTAAGTTTACAATTAAAAATCACTCCTAGAAATTTCCTTTGTCAGCTTTAGAGGTTTTCCTCTAATCGAAGTACATAATAACCCCCCCCCCCCCCCCCCCCCTCACTGTATTTTATGTCACGACATAATTTTGAAACAATAAACAAATAAGAGCGACAATGTAGTGCATCCAGTCGTTAACACATTGACAATGTTTCTTTATGTCTTCGTAGTCTTTAAGATTATTATCACCGTATATGCAGTTAAGTAGTTAACGATGTGCGACAATATCATTGATTTTCTCACCAACGCCTGTTATATTTATTCCTCCGCGAAAAAGTATTTTTATTATTTCTGCCCAATAATTCCTGTAGACTCTTTCGCTTAACGCTTTAGAACAGAAAACACTTAAGATGCCTACACTTACTGTGAGAGTCAATATAAAGTAAACACTTAATATTATTTAAGAAATGTTTTATTATATATATATACACAAGTACAAAATATGTCGCATAATAAATAAGTAACTTAAACAAAATATAATTCATTAACAAAAAACTAGAAAAATTAGAAGCATACAAAAATAATTCAATTTTAACGGAAGAGTAACAAATTTTATAGATATAGAATCAACGAGTTTTTTTATTGTGAAATCAGGGATGTAGTTTATCCCTGCAAGAAATACTTTTTTGCCTAATTTTTTTGTCCAAATATTCCCACAGGTGGGTGCTCAATTAGATTGGGGTCTGGGGACTACGGAGAATGATCTAAACTTTTTTGACAATGACCGAGCAACCACTTTTTCACAATTTTGGAGTTATGCTTAGGATTATTGTCCTGTTGGAAAATCCAGTTCTGCGCTAGTTCAAATTTCTCTACACTAGAGGCTGTATTGTTGTTTTTAAATGTCACGATAATCTTCCTTGCATTGTAGATTCTATAAACGTAAAATTACCGACCCTTTTACCGTCTTCGTAACAAATTTATTACTAAAGGCTTCGTTTTTGGTTCGCCTTATTTTTTGAGGGTTTTTAACTCCAAATATCTCAAATTTTCTTATATCGGTGAAAATATTAATATTTCCAAACATTTTAGGCTCGTTGCGAAATTCAAATGTTTGGTTGTTCTTTGATATTAAAGGCTTCTTAGGTGGCACTCTACCATGTAGACCATTATGATGCAAATATCTTCTAATCGTACTCGCGCTTACAGGTTGTCCACAAGTTTTCGTAACATTTTCAACTAGTTTTACAACACTAGATGTTGGGTTTGCTCTTACTTCTCTAACTTAGCTCTTATTTAAGTTTTTGTAAGACGCTTTGGTCGTTTTGCACCAGGAAAATTTTCTATGTTATTGTGTTTTATATACATGGACATATTTTTTTATTGTACAATGATACCTTCTAACGATTCCAAAAAATTTTTATAAATTTTTTGCTGGGACATTTAAATTTATACATAAGTTTGCATAAAAAATTATAAAATTTAAGACTATTTTCATTTAAAAATTCCATGTTAAATCAATATACGTAGTATTTATAATTCAATTGAGATTGAAATGATGATACCTTCATCATTTCATAGACAATATTTACATAAGAAAAAGTAAACATTTGTTTGTTGTAATAAAAATCCAACCTTGTTTGGAAAATATAAAAAAAAAAAGAAAACAAAAATTCAACACTTTTTATTGATGCCGGATTGTCAGATCCATTACTTTGTGTGTTGATAGATTCAAGTTGTTGGATTGATGTTGCATGGTTATGTGCACCAGAAATATGAGTTGTTTTCTGACAACAATGGCACATTTAATTTCAGTTTAATGAATATTAAACTTGTCAATATATCGTTTTTGCACAAACCAATTCTCCCACCACCAGTGTTGTTATACTGCTGCAAACAATTAAAAAAAAAACGACCACCCATTATTAAGTGCAAAATAAACAATGTTGCATTCAACACGCAATTATTGTTAAATTTAATTTTTATTTTGAAAATAGTTCCCTTTTTTTAATCGCACCGAAGACCGAAAATCATATCTGTTTTGAATTTAAGCATAAACTGTGAGGTTTAAACATGATAATTCATTCCCAATATTTTTTTTCATTGTTTGTTCATATACGCATGTATATAATTAAATCAAACATGACGTTAATTTGTTGTAATAATTTACATAGACTTTTGTGTATTACATATTACAAACAAACCTATCTACATTGTATTTAAACATTAACGAAACATTTTAAAAGTGGGAGCTAATTATCGCATTCCTATGCGAATAAATTTTCATTCGAACGTTCGAATTTTTTAACATTTGGGATTCCCCCATTCGATAGCGAATAAAATGTTTCGAAATTTCTAATGATGGCATTCGATAACGAATGATCATTCGAACGCAACCTTGCGTTATACTTACTCATGGTTTGTCAATCTTAAGGGGGGAGTTTCTTATTTGTTTCCTTATGCCATTAATGTTTTAAATATCGTCAGAATCATATGACAATGAGAAAAAAAACATAACTGGAATTTTAATTACGGGTTGCGGACTTGTCCCTATAGATATGATCCTTAACATTGTCTAACCAATGAGGAGCTACAGCACCCTCAAAGCTTTTCCATTTTGAGAAAAAAAAAATTGTAGTCGTTGGACGGTAGCGCTTGCCATTTAGTTACATTCCTGCTTTGGTCATCTTTGAAAAAGTACGGTCCAATGTTACCAGCGGCTAATTATCCACATCAAACAGTTAATTTTTTGGAATGCTTTGGCAGTGCATGCAATACTTCTGGCACTCTTCACACGACAATTTTGCTTGTTTACGTATCCATTCCAACAGAAATGAGCTTCGTCGCTGAACAAAATTTTGCGATAAAAAGTGGATCTTCATCCAACTTTGCCAGCGGCCACTCACCCAAAGTTAGCCGTTGTGGTAGATCGTGTGGCTTTAATTCTTGCATCAACTGTGTTTTAAAAGATTTTACATCCAAATCCTTCCGCAAAATGTTGCACGTAGTGGAGTAACACAGGCCCAATTGCTGTTAACGGCGCCAAATCAATAATTCACGGTCATCAACAACACTGGCGGATACAGCTGCGATATTTTCCTGTGTCTGCACTTTACGTATAGGTGTTGTGTTGGTAGTTTAATGTCCAATAATAGAAATTTGGAGCTAAAGTTAGTCACATGCATGCACTGTGCACTTCCTTAATCGAGCATGAATTTTGATAATAAAATTAAATAATCTGTAAGCGTTGTTGGCCAAATTGAACATGTTTAATAATAACATGTTACAGGAAAACAGCTGAGCTGCCAAAAAATATCTCCAAGAAAGTAACATATTCATAGCTGCCAAATTGGACGATTTATCGTCATTTTGACGATTTTTTGTTTTAAAAATAGGAAAGTGGCGATTTGACGACTTTTTTTATTGAAAGTGACGATTTTCTGAATTATTAAAATCTTCTATCATTTGTTTGTTTGTTTGATTGTTACCAAATTCCCTATTTTTTTGAGACAACAACTATTTTTCTCATTTAATATCATTAAGAAGAACATGACATATTTCAAAAACAAAACTAAGTAATAGTAGTGTTTTCTTAATTATAGACAATTGTTGAGTCAGGATAGTAGAAATTACTTTTTTATCTGTAAACATACAGCCCAATCATGAATAAAAATTCCGCGGGAGTTTTTTTTTCCCCTTTTCTCATTTTTCCTATTCAAATTCAATGTTAAAAAAAAATAAAAAGGGAAAAAACTCCCACGGATTTTTTATTCATGATTGGGCTGATAAAAAGCAATTTTAAATGCTGAATTCCATGAACTAAAATGTTTAGAAAAATCCACTTGTGAATTTCAACGGGGAAATTCTACAAAAACTTCTTCTATTTTAACAAAACGTCGAAAGAATATTTAGCCAAATAAATTTAAATCTTTGAAAATAAGTAACTGTATATGTTGGATGAATTGAATTCTTTACTCAAAATGTTTTTTAAAACTTAATAAACTAAATTGTTTATTCGAATCGAAATTTATTTCGACAGTGCAAAATTTTCTAGCGATGGTACTCGATACGAATCGAATCGATTCATTGCTTCAGTATTGTAAAAAACTTAAACAAGTACGTATTACAACACTGAATAAAATAAAAGAAAATGTAAACAAAAAACATATGGTTCTGAAAAAAATAACTCAAGTAAAACCGAAATTTTTTAAAGAAATTATTTTAAATTAAAAATGGATCCAGTTATGTTTTTTTACTCATCGTCTGTTGATTCTGACGAGATTGAAAACATTAATGACATAATGAAACAAATAAGAGACACCTCCGACCCCTTAAGATTGACAAATAATGAGTAAGTATAAATAAGTACATATGTACATACATATGTATTAATGTATGTATGTGTTTTTCTAGACTCAACCCAGTCGGATTTTGAGTTAACTTATAACTAACTCATGGTTAACCACAAATCAGTCAGAGGTGACTCAAAAGCTAACCATTTTATTTGTAAAATACTAATCAGTTTTACTATGTAATGTCCTAGGAACGAGTCAGTACTCACTTACTATACATAATTTTCAGGTAACCAGAAGTTACCTCATTATGAGTTAGCTTCTGGTACATACATAAAAGTGCACTATAAGTTAGCTATGAATTGACTAACTTATAATTGATTTTCCTAATAATGCAATAACTTAAAAATGCATTTGTTTGCTAATTTAAAAAAAGTTTATTATTAAATAAAATAAAAGTCTTATTTCTATTTTACATTCTAAAGCCTCCTTATTTTTACCTACGCATGTAGCTTGAAAGTGACGTTTTTTTACTATAGAAAAACCATATGAGGTAGAACTTTGTTGTTTATAACTATTGCTTGGACTGGCCAATCACAACCAAAATTTTACAGAATTTAAGTTGAAAAAATCTAAATTCAAAAACTCAAAAATATTAAAAACATGCTAAGTCGACATAGCATGGTTTGGAATTGAACTGTCGATATCTCATCCCTTTTTCGGCATTTTTTTCTCCGTTGGCACGAATTGAATCTGTCAAATTATACAAAAAATAATCACTGTTGAATGCAAATTAACAAAATATAGAATTTGAATTTCAATTGATTTACAATACCCACATGATAATATTGTCCAGGAAAACCATATTTTAAACATAATGACTGTATTTTAATTTGCACTTTTTGGAACACTTAGATTTTCTTCCCTAAGTATTTTTCTCGACTTGGACGATTTTTATAATACCAAACACTTTTCACTTAAAGTCTTCTCTTCTTTGCAGTCTTCTTGTTTCTCATGATGATTTTTATTATGAATTTATTTTGCTACATTGTGCATATCGTCTCCTTTCTTGCCCAAGGACGTGTATAAGAAATGTAGATAATGCACAAAAAATGTTGGAATTATTTGTAAAAAACTTTCCCATTGTTTTTGGTGAAAGCAGCGTCACACAACATCCATGGACTATTCCATTGAAGTGAGTGTGTTAGGGAACATGGTTCTTGTATTAATTTTTCTGGATATCCCTTTGAAAATTATATCCAAATTTTAAAAAAGTACGTTAAAATTTTAAATTTTTATTTTATTATATTTTCAAAAATTTATTGAAAATTATTTCAATGTTTTCTTTTTTACTATAATTTTAAACGTTTTTTTATTCATACCAGTTATGAGTGAGCCAATAGTCAATTTTATTTTCAACTAGTTCATAAAAATCCGACTGGGAAAAGACGTTTTAGGCTCACAAAGGAAGCATAGGTAAAATTTATTTTTGATATTTTTGACCTAAAAGTAATAAAATTAATTATATTATGATATTTTTTTACGTAAGTAACAAATTTTTTAATAATATTTTCTTTTTTTGTCTTCTGTTTGCTAAAAAAAAACGTTATTTCGAATGCTTCTTTGCTTACGAGTAAAAACTCGCAAGGCTGATAGCATTCGTTATCGAATGCTATCAGTATCGAATGCTATCATTAGAAATTTCGATACATTTTATTCGCTATCGAATGAGAGAATCCCAAATGTTAAAAAATTCGAACGTTCGAATGAAAATTTAATCGCATACGAATGCGAGAATTAGCCCTCTGAATTAATAAAATATGCTAAATTTAGATACTTATTTATAAACTACTGTAAGTCTTGCTTTACACTCTTAAGTTTTAGCTGACCAGTTTTTATTCAATTCTCTTTTGAACTTGCCATTTCATTTACACACGTCAATTCAATTTTCGTACTTTTTAATGCAAATATGAAAGAAAAAAGTAAAACGAAATAAGAAAATTGACCAGTACCGTCAAGTTTGTACCCCTTATGTTCTCTTTTCCCTACTCATCCAAAAATACTTGCCTTGGCGAGTCAGAATTGTAGAGTTGTGTTTAAGATTATATTTCTTGCGATTACTTATTTAAAAAGTGAAAATTTATGTACATATTTTAATATGTACAGTACAAGAGCCTATATAAACTTGAATTTGTATGTTTTCGTTTAAATATAAATTTCAAAATACTTCTAGAAATAGTGACTTTTTATTTTTCCGATTTTTTGACGATTTTTAAAATTCGAAATGACGATTTTTTTTATTTTTTTATCGGGATTCTATCGATTTTTTACGAAATTCTAACACAGCACTGACACTGCTGCAATTTCACTCTAACACTGAAAACTGTTTCTCAGTTTGTTATGAAATGTTTGAAACTTTAAGTGTTAATAAATTCTATACATAATAAAAACACTCAATTATAAATTGAAAATAACAAACTCTCAATTACACATACTATAGACATTTTCTTTCTCTCTTATTGTTTTTGACAGTTAGCTTTTTGACATCACTTTCACGGCCTCAAGGGACTTGCTAAATGGTTCAGCAGTTCATTATTTTAAGTAGATTACTTTCTCATTTCTCTTTTGGTTTTAAAGAAATTAATTTTTAATACTTTTAGAAATAATTTTAAAATGTGTACCTTAGACTTGCAGACAAGTGCCGCAGTGTTGCACTTGTTCCATTTTATTTACATATCTACATATACATACCTACATACATATGTATATTGTTTTCTGTATTTTAATTGACAGACACGCAATCTAGCTTCACTTTGAATTTTATCTCTCAACACAATGTGTGTCTGCCTGGTATGAATATTTTTTGAATGATCAACAAGATTTTTTTTGTAATATGGATAAGAAAAAAAAGTTAAGTGTTTTTTTAAGCACGTGTCCTAATTGTAAAGTAAATATAGGCCAAAGCCGTAAGCCTAATACAAGAAGAATATGTATGTATATGTAAACGTGTAATAATATTAACTATAAATAACTTTATTAATAGAGATTTTAATATTAAAGTAGTAATTTTTTAAAGAATTCTATAAACAATTGATAATTTTTAAAATTGTGTACACGCCGAGAAAAAACATGGTTGTGTTTTTGGTAGCAATATATTGTTGTATAATTTTATGGAGTATGGTAATGGAGTATGGTTCACTGAACCATAATTATTTTTAAAAACCATTTACCACAACTATTTAATGATAACTATTCAAACATATTATATTATTTACAACCATTTAAATTTACAAATAACCATTAAATAATAATTAGATATATTTGTACGCATATTATGTTTGAAATGCAAACAAAATATGTTTAATTTTAATAATATTATAATTTTTTATAATTATTTACAAAAATATCAACTAGTGTTTGTAATTTTAGTGTTTTTTTAAGAAAAAATTTAGAATTCATAAATTATTGCGATTTACATATGTACGAGTATGTACGTCAAACAAATTAAAGTACGTTTACTTTAATGAAAAATATTATGTTGTAATTTTCTAGTTGATCATCATATTACGATGAGAAATTTTCGTAACAATCTTTCATGAAAGTTGCCAGAAATCCTTGATAAAAAAAAATTACAATTGATAAAACAGTTTTTAAGTTTTTAAGAAAAATTACTTATCTTTAACAAAAATTAAAAATATTTGTTTGGTATATTTACAGTGGGTGGCCAAATTATTAGTTACACATGCAAAATTGTTTAGTTTGAAGCCGTATAACATTTTAAAATAGTGGAAATTTATCCTTTTATTTGTTCTTTTAGGTAAATTAAGTGTTTCTAAATCAATTAAAAATAAATTCTTTTGTTTAAAATATATATATTGAGGAAAAGAAATATTACAACATTTTTTGAAAAATAATCCTAATATTTCGTAGAACCTCCTTTGACATCAATTACAGCTTGCACCCTTTTTGGCACGCTCTGAATGCATTTTGAACATTTTCTTTAGTTCTTCATCGTGATGCCAGACTTTATTCAATTTAATCAAAATTGCATATTTCACACTTCAGAGAAGAATGACAGATAATGATCTACAACTGCACTCTAATGTCACCAATCATTGTTGACACTGCACAAAATATTTAACAGTATTGCCAGAATTAAAATACGAAAACATCTGGTACAAGAAATAAATTTATATACGCATTAAAAGCGGTTGAATCTAAATTAATATAGTGTAACTAATAATTTGGCCACCCACTGTATAATTTAGTCTATAGCATTTTATTTGCTATAAGTTTAAATTTCATTTATTTAATAAATCAGGAATGAACACCACAAATTTATCAACAAATGATTACAATATGATTACTTTGGGTCGTATTATGATTACTTCAAACTATAATATGGTTACTTTGGGTTATATTATTTTTAGTTTGGAGCATGATATGATCATGTATGACAATTTTATAATCATATAAGATGTTATAATATGAAATTATGATTAATAAGAAAATATTATGATAAAATATTACGATAATAATATTCATCATAAAATGTTTTGATTTCAATCATAAAACTTATCATAATATGTTGCTTTTAGATTATGTTTACCACAACCATGTTTTTTCTCTGCGTATATATCATTAATAAATCTAAATCTACCCTCTTCCAAATTATTTAAAAACATGTACTTATATACTTACAATGGGAAGCAAAACTGAACGGATGTTTTTCATTAAGGAAGTAAAGTAAATGAAATAACACAAATATAGGTATATTATCATATACATATGTGTATTTTTTGATTTAAATTATAAAAACTCACATAAATTGCTTGAAAAAAATAAAAAAAAATAACAAAAAACAAAATATTCGGACACTTTTGCACAGTACAAAAAATAAACATTATCACGATATTGCTCTGTTAAAATGTACAACGGGTCGGTTTTTTGTTTGTTGCGATCTCGTTATCAAGCATTTATTGCTCTATTTGTGCATTATTGTTTGACCTGTGAAGTGATTAACTTGATTTTAAATAAAAAATTAAATGATCTTTAGAAATGAGATATTGAAAACAATGTGATAAATTTGTTGCAAAATAATTATTCATGCTGTAAAATTGCTGAAAAATTCAATTTAAGTAAATCCACGGTAAATTATATAAAAACGGCCTAATGTAGCTTGCAATAATAACCAAGTGGGTCCAAGACTACTTTCTGATGGTGATTCCTGGCAGATTGAACATTTGCTAAATAATAAGGACATCAAGACCCTGAAAATGCTGCAATAAGTATTGGTAAGGATGCCAGTTCCTGGACGGTTAGACGCGAATTAAATAGAATTGGTTGAGTAGCCAGTTTGAAAGAAAAAAATCCAGCACTTTCCGATAGAAATATAAAAAAACGACTTCATTTCTGTAAAACCCACAAAAATTGGACAGTTTCCAGTAACTGGTTATTTGGAGCGACGAAACGAAAGCCAACCGATGCCAGTCTGATGGAAATGAATACTATTTGCATAGGTCGCATGAACGCAAAACTTACTTACTTCCTTAATGCAAAACACCCGCACAGTTTTGCTTCCCACTGTACATACATATGTATTTTACTTCCATTTATTCCCCTTACAAGTACTTATGCCAAGTGTCTAATTTTACAATCTTGGCAATTGTAACACTTTATTCCTGAACAATTACATTTCAAATAATTGAGAAAAAAAACAACTATTTTTTCTTCTTTCAAGATCATTTGAGTTGTAAGAGAATTAGTAAGTAATTGTTTCGTAATTCTGTTGCAATTTGCAGGGAACCGGCATTTGAAGATATGTATTGTAAGAATAAAAAAAAACAAAACAATTCATTGATTGTACTTTTTCTTGAATGGAAAGTGTTTTTACAACTCGAACTTAAGAATGAATAGTTTTTTAACAATTACCAAGTATTTTTTATTTCTTAAGTTTGTTTTATGTGTTTAAATAAAAGATTGTGGTTGGTAAATTTTATGAGAATGTTAAATAATACAATAATTGTGCAATAAAACGTGATAGTTCGTTTCGTTAAGGAATTCTGTGTAATTTGGCACTTTAATAAAGACCGTTTGTAGAGTTTTAAGGGTGTTAATTTTAAAAGTTACTATAAAATCCGGCAGACATTACTAAAATAATTTTTATTTCAGATTGCTGTTATTTATTAGTTGAGAAGTTTTAATTTCTTTATTATTCATTTGAGACACTATAATTGTAAATGTGTATAAAGATAAATACGCCGAGTTTAATATGTTTAGACGTAAGAGCTTACGTTACACATATTTAATTCAAAAGTTAAATATGTTATCACGTAACGACATATTTAACTATACATATATTTAAATATGAAAACATATTCAAACAGCATTTGATAAAAATAAAATTTATTTTAAATTAATTAATGAACTATTATAAATTTATAGATTTTAATAAAAATTATGTAACATTTTGGAAATTAGTCTTTTTCTTTTCTGTTTTAAACAATTTTTGAAAATTCAACTTCAAGAAAATCACTGATTCTCTTAAGGATTTTGGGCATACATATTTGGACAAATCCTGCTTTGTTGCTCATATGAATTTGGTATAAAAAGCGGCCAGAAGCATTGCAAGAACTGACAATGCATCCCGAAATTTGCACTGTTTTGTGTGGATTTTCAAAGACGACGAAGACAAAAACGATACTGTACATGACGACCGCTACCGTGCGATGAAAAAAAAAACGGATGACCTGGACTTGGCTGAAATGAGGTTTCAACAAGACGGTGCCACGTGCCACACAACACGCGAAATAATGGCCCAATTGAAAGGAGAGTTCGGTGAACAGATTATTTCACGTTTGGCGCCAGTCAACTAGATCGTGCAATTTAATGCGTTTAGACTATTTTTTGTGGGGCTATGTTAAGGCTCATATGAACCGTCAACTCTCAGAAAGATTTCATACATTTTCAAAAAATGTATGTGTTTTTTTTTTTGTGTAAATCAAATCCGAAAGCTCTTAAAAAATCACTCTTAATCATTGTTCCTCCGCTGTGGTTTTTTTCTCCCATCTAGGTTTATTACAAATTTTATATTAATTAATATTTAATTAAAATATTAATAATTATAATATTAAATATTAATGGATCAAAAATATGCCATTAATTTGTAAAAAATGTAGCAAGTATTATGTTTCTAACCCCCATTTCCGCCAAGTCTAGTTATTTTTACTTCAGGTTATACTGACAGTTAAAATACTTTTTCTATAAAAAAAACATTTTAACAGACAAAATAACTTTAGGTTATTAAATAACTAGACTAGAAGCTGTATTAAAAACCGAATGTTCAAAATAGTTTGAGTTAACCAGAGAATCGTGTCTACATCCGGGAAAATTAGGGAAATGTGCTTTGGTCACATAAAACGTAGATAAAATTGTTTGGCTCTGATGGCAAAACTTTCATTCCAATGCCACAAAATAATAAATTTGACCCACTTTTACCGAAAAAACCCCTTAAAGCATAAAGGAGTTTCATGTTTTTCTTCATCTGGTGTCAGTCGAATTTATTGAGTACACAGAAAAAAAATCATTTTTTTTTTCAATTAAACCTTTAATTAATTTTAAAATAATTTTCAGTTAAAATTTTAATTGATTCAATTACTTTTTCTGATTTTTCTGATATTTTCAATTAAATCTCAATCTTTTTTAATTAATACTATCATTTTGTTTACAGGTCCGATTTCAATTACATTTTTAATTGATTCCACAAATATTTTAATTATATTTTTTTCTGTGTAGGTGGGAATATGTGATCTGCGATTAAGTAAAAATATCACAAAGTTAAATGCTGCCCTAGTACAGAGAAGAAATGCCATTCCTATGAGAATTCATGCAGGACAATGATCCCAAGCCAACATCTAAACTAGTTATGTCTTGGTATAAGCAAAACAAAGTCCATGCAAAGGTGATGGAAAAAATCAAGAAGTAATGGAATACCATATCACCCGATATATGTTCTAAACTTGTGGGATCTATGAATCAAGTGTTAAAAATAAATGGAGGTTATAAAGATATGATTGTTTGGAAGATACGTATAAATAATTCTGAACACAATATATTGTTCTTAATATTTTTGCCAGCATCTTAGAAAACAATGTTTTGCTGCAGATGTAGTATGAGAAGCACAGTTCTGTGATTCCGCTGGTAATTTATATAAATTTCAATTAAGATCTTATAAAGCATATAAAATCGAAATCCTTGTAAATTGCAGATATCCGTAACGAGTATGTTAACCTATTACAACCTATTACAACGACGTTTCTGAAATTCTTTCTGTATAATCTGTATTGAATGAAAAGTCTGTCCATATATAAAAAAAACACGGCTAAATAAAAAGACATCCAATTGGCATCGTCAAAACGATAGATGTCGCATTTACCCAACTTAAAGGGCAACATAAGATTGCTGAATTATAAACCTGTTCCATAAATAATGAGACAAAAGACACTGAAACTTAATTGTCTAATTTTAAAATTTATCCGAAAATAATCTGACCACACTGTTTATTTTTAATGAATACTTGGGACAAACTGTTACTTTGTCAAATTTGAAATTTAATTTCTGATAAAAAGAAACATTTGTTCATATTCTTACAAATACCAAATACTCGCACCAACCATCCAGCATCCCAAATCGGAAGTAACAATCATAAATGTCAGGTCAAAATGATCATTGACTCATTAAATTGATATTGTTTTGATAGTGTTGAACAAATTTGAAATATTAAAATTACAATTCTATTGTTCACGTTTTTGTACATGAAAAAAGGGCAAAAAAAAGGAAACAAAAAGTGAAAACTCATTTCATGCGTTTTTAAGAAAATCTATTGTAATAAAAAATAATTTTGAGAAAGTAACATTTGGTTATAAAACCAATAAAAACACCCATTTAAATATTAATATTTTTGTTGTTGTTTTAATATTATTCCTGCCATTGTCTTGTTGTTGCTATTCCATACTAGACGAACACAATAAAAACTATTGTGCAACTCAGTGCAATCACTTGAGAAACATCTCTGGTAAACAGAGAAAGAGATCATCCAAACAGCAGCTAGCTATCCTTAAGAATCCTTGCTGTAAACCAGCAGCATAAGGGTTTAAAATAATTCAAGTGTTTTCGATGTTCGTATAACAGGTGGCACGGAAGCCACATACAAATTCACGAAAAAAATTATAAGAAAAACGATTAATAAAATACAAAAAGGCAACATTAATTTTTTAATAAGATTTCTCGACATTACATACATAAAAAAAGGATTCTTATATAATTCCATAAAACAACAACGAATTATTACGATTATTGTTGCTGTTTTGAACAAGAAGAATCATCATCATTGAATCTTTGTCTCACCGCGTGCGTGTGTGAAAGTAGAAGTAAAACCGAGAAGATCATGGTGATGATCATTTTTATGCAACTTCCGATTTAAGAAAACCAAAACAAAAGGACTCAGCATGAAATGTGTGAGAACATTTTGCTATTCGCACTAACAAAAACACAAAAACAAACATAAGTAATAAATGAATTTTACCAATAACAAATATTTTGATTTATTTCGAAGCGGAAGGATGTGGCTTTTGTAGGAAATTTGGCCAATAAGGGATATTGATCAAAATCGCGATTGTAAAATAAGGAATTTGTATTTTCATACACAATGTTGGAAAAGCATAATAAGAACGATACTTCTCAATTCATTTTTGTTAATATTTGAATAATAACAAATTTTTATAAGCCAAATTGAAACACTTTAGTCTGGGAAAAAGAAAATCATAACCAATAGCAAACATTACATTACCACTTCTTCAGCAAAAAAATTTGATTTTATTCAAAAGATGCTGGAAAAAATAATGAGAATAATATAGCTTCTTCAGAATTATTTATAACTTCCTAGCAATCTACCTTTACCTTTTACATATAATTAATATTTCCGTAAATTTTTAACATTTCTTCGCACTTATAATTTATAAATCCCAGATATGGAATTCAATTCCTTTTTGATTTTTTCCCACATATCGTTTTTGTTTTAAGATTTATATGCCGCTATTTTATATTTTAGGATTCCCGAAAGGTGTTCTAAGTCCGGTAATTTTGCCGACCACTCCATAGCATGGACTTTGTTTTGCTTAAACCAACACTAAACTAGTTTGGATGTGTGCTTAGGATTATTGTCTGCATGAGTTTTCTTGGAAGCGCCGTGCATTTGCTTTTGCTGTAATATATGCATAATATGTCCAATAAATTGCACCGACAACAGATGAAGAAAAAAAACTCATATCATTAAGGAACCTCCTCCATGTTTCACGGTTTTTTTTGGGTATATCTGGGGTAAAATTTTTTAGTTTGTGGCTCTCGAACAAAGAACCAAACAAATTTATTTCCGTTTCATGTGACCAAAGCACATTTCCCCAATTCTTCCGGTGTACGAGGGCTATAATCATGTAAATGATAAACTTAACCATATTATGGTAGCAGAAATCATATAAATAATCACAGTGACCATAATATTTAAAAAAATGTTTAAAAAGGTTGAAATAGTTTTGCACAACTATATTTTTCTCTGCGTGTGGATACTGAATGTCATAGATCGGTGTGCATCGATAGACTAGATGTAGACAAGGCAAAAGACTTCACATTTTCTATCAGTTTAAAATAATAATGTGTTAGTCATTCTTTACTTCAGTTATTAAGAGTTGGAAAACGCTTCAAGGATCATTCACTAGGTCTAACTTCCATTTGTTTTTTCTAATTCAAGGGTATAGAAAATAACCGCGAGATGCATTACCAGTAATATTTGCAGTAAATTCTCGGATAAGCTGGATCTACTCCTACAAAATTTGACGGGGAAGCAGCTGGCAATAAACTGTGCCATTTGCCTATGTTATTCTACGGATTAACTTAGAAATCTGTGGCCACTAGAAGATTCACCATGTAAAAAACTTTACAAATTTATTACACTTGTCCAAATAAAAAAAAACTAGACTTAATCTCGCAGTTGCATAGTTTATTAATACAAACAGTACATTAGAGGGTTAAGGTTCATCAAATTAGCGGTTAAGGTCATAAAATGCGTTGAATATGCATCTAGATGTTGTATGTATGTATGTACAATGGCATGTATGCATAATACAACATTCCACAAATACAAAATAAGCCCAGAGAAACACAAGATCAAATTAAACTCCTCCATGTTGAACATTTAAATGGCATTTTCATGTAAAATACTTAAAACAATTCCACACCTGAGCATCTCCAACGAAAAGCCCAAGCACTGATCAAATTAAATTTAACAACAAAATTTTATTTTGTACATACATGTTTTAGCAAATAATTTTAACAAAACAAAAAAAAAGAAAACCAAGAGATATTTATTCTTCATTCACTTGATGCCAGGCAACTCCACAAAACTTTTACTGCTCGTACTACTACTACTACTTCTTAGGAAGCATCATTACTGGCAACCAAAAAGAAAAATTAAAAACAAATTGAAACTGTTTAACGCGCAAAAAAAGTATCTCGTACCCACACTTCTTTCTCTATACAACTTGTAGTTACTTGTATCTACACAAAAAACAAAAAAGATAATGTCTTTTGAAAAGAACGAGATGAATTGATGAAGGAACAAACGTTTGTATGGACGTACGACCTCGAAAATCTTGTGTTTAGTTTTCGCTTCATTTCATTTTATTCACTGATAAAATTAAATGTAATTTGCCACTTCCTCTTCAGCCGAAAAAACAAATCAACCCAAAAAAAATTAAAAAAAACTAAATAAATAACAAACTGTTTAATAGTACAAGTGTGCTACAAAATATCTGAAGAATTCTTTTCTTTTTTTTTCGATTTTTTGTGCCGTTTTCGTGCAATTTTAAATTCATCTAAAATTAAAAAAAATTGCAATGATACATTATTACTTGATTGTTGCTGCTTGATTTTGTTATAGTTGGCTGGTATTGTATTTAGGTTTAATAGAGGTACATATTTGCTTACATTTAACGATCCACGAGTATATTTATATTTGTTTAAACTAAGATTCATTTACAAAAATAACATTCGCTTAAAGTTGGGAATTCAGCTATAAAGCAAAAATATAAGATGTTTGTTATATACGAGATGTGTAGAATCCTTACCGTTATCCTGGGACAAAATGTCCCAATAAAAAAAAATTTGTCCTATAGACAACCGTCTATAGGTTGTCATATCTTACAACGTTGTCCGAAAAATGTTCAGAAAATGTCTAACAATCGTGTAAACTTAAAACTTTTGACTTCCAACGTTGTAAGAAAAATCATGGACAATTTTCCTTTTGCTAACAATTTTTCAATTTTAGAACATTGCTATCACATTGCTAGATCTGACAACATTGTATGATCTGACAACCGTCTACACATAGTTTTACAGTAAAAATTACTGTACAGAAATATAAGATTTAATTTATATATCATATATGTATGTTTTTTAATTTACAGGGAAATGTAAACAACACAAATAAAAAAAAAAAACAACAACACCATAAATTACAATTTGATTGAAATTTAAATATTTATTATACATATTACTTTATCTGCTTTTGAAGCAAATCATACAATTATTAAAAGATTTAATAAGTTGCTCCAAGCAGAAAAATATAAAACAACTACGAGTATCTATTTATATTGCAATAAAAATAGTGAGACTCCGCTTAGGACACTCTAAGTTTTCCCACGGACATCTATCTAAAATTATCTATTAATAAAATCTGCGACTGTAATGTTTCAACCTCAAATTCCATTGAGCACGTAATTCTAACGTGCCCAAAATTTAGGAGGCAACGGGATCTGACCTTTAAGAATATATCAAACCCCATATCATTACTTGGCATCCCTAACAAAAACAACCTCCAAGCAATTCATATTTACCAATTAATATAAAAAAATAATAAGAAATAAAAGAAATTTAATCTTGCAAAATTGTTAATTATAATTATAAAAATTTTGAGCCTAAGACCAAGTTCTCATGGCCTTTTGTATTCCATTAGTTTGTAATTTATAATTATCTCCTATTGTTTTAAATAAATAAAAATAAATATTTATATTGTACACATACATGTAATACATGGACATATGTAAGTATAAGTATAATCGTAAATAAACCCACAAAAACCATAAAATTTAATATTTGAAAGTATTTAGAAAACAACAAAATGAATAAAATTCCATAAACTTGATTGCAAACGGAGTATTTAATATTTTTTGCATGTTTCATTTCGACAATATTACACTGTATATCAAAGTTGTAAAGAAACTAATAAATATAATTTTTGACATCAATTCTCTATACATATATAAATTGTATGCAGATGATCATAATTTCAATATAAGGACCATTCCCGAAAAACACATTAACCCTAACAATATAACTTATAAATAGCGATATTGAAATAAAATTTTACATAGATCAGTTGCATGTATGGATTTTGTGACAATCATATATATAATTAACTGATCGTTATTGTCAGACGATCCACTTCACATCCACAGAATTACTACAAGATCCATAAAACTCTTTGTAATATCATTATAAGGGTAAAAATTCAACCGAATAAGCCCTTAATGAAAATAAAAATCAGGGAACAATATTTTATGTCGATCACTCCTTAAAATGACTCTCAGATATCAGAACATGGGCACTGGAGTCAAATTCTTTGTTTTATGGTTTTTATCGTTCTTATTATTTTTTCCGAGCATAAAATTTAGGAAATTAACTTATGAAAGCTTATTAGTATAGAAAGCTTATTAGTATGGCTAAGATTTTCATGCACTAAAGAATGGAAAATATGCACTAAAAAATCAAAAATATGCAGTAAAACATGAAAAATTTCAATAAAAAAATGTTTTGTTTTTTAATTTTATTAAAAACAAAAAAACAAAAAATTCAGTCTATTGTTATTTAAACGTAAATCTTTTAAAAACTAAAATATGTAACTAATTTAAATTTTTGTTTGTATAAACATATAAATACTTTTTTATATTATCAAAAAAAAATTGTACATAGAAAATGATCTCTCAGCGTCAACCGAAATTATAGGAGCATACTTGAAGGAATCCAATTCATTTGGAGAATATTCATTTTCTAATTCAGAGCCCACATTTGATTCCAGATCAAAAATCTTTGAAATTTGTTTTATTTTTTGAAATCCTTAATTTTTTTTGCAAAACGCTTTGGATTTTTGTTTTAATTTGTTGGGCTTTTCTTCCGTCCACATTGTTAATTTTAATTTTTGCAATATTAATTAATTTGATTTGAGTATTAAGTGAACCAAATCCCACCAATTTAGTTATTGTCTCCCCAATATATCCGTAGTTGGAAAATACAAATGCTAATTGACTTTTGATGTTATTTAAATTTAATATTTAATTATCAGATCAGTAACCAGCCGCTGTAGCTAGTACCACTTATGCCAAGGACAGAAATGAATGCGGGCTTTTGAATCACCCAGCTTGCTGCGACCCCATCTAAAGCGCTTTCCTAACACATCTAGCACAATTGCTACCTCACCAATACATTTCCTGAGCACATAGCCAATTGTCACTACTATTTTCAATAGCATAACCCAATCAATCGCCTCGAACCAACAACCGAAACATTGACAGCGAATCAATAAATCCTGTTAATGAGGGCTTCCAAGCCCTCAATGAAAAACCATAACCCTATTACACACCCTGAGCACAGAGCTAATGTCACAACTACTTTCCATGGCTCTCTTGGTATCAGCAACAGCACCTATGACAATTTGGTGGATAGACAGGAACATAAAAAAAAAGCAATTTATCCAAAGACGAACTCCGAAGATTACTGAAGATGTGACTGAGCCTCTTGTAAATTCCATGACTGGAGCCTGTTAAATTTACTTTTAATTTTAAAATTTTGGTAATTTAAAATACGGTGTTATCTTTCAACTTCTTATAGAGACTAATTCTTGATTGTTTCTCTTGCGTACTTGTTTCTTCTTCCCACAAAATTTCCATGAAATTAATTTTCATTTTAAAAAATTTTTAAAATAAGAAAACATTAACTGCCGTATTCATAAAAAATAAAGTAGGTTTGAAGTGTGCTTTTAGACAAAATTTTTATACAAAATTTTCTTAAAGTACATTTGAAGTCCACTTTAATTGTTTATGAATAAGGGCATAAACCTTTTAAGTTGATTCAAACTTATATATTTCCTATTATAATAAAAATACTTTGCTTTAAAGATGAAAAATCCTGCTGTATACTAAATTTTGACTCTGACTGTATGCCAATCGGTCTTACAATTGTTTACTTTCGAAGAAGAATTCAAGATGTTAAACTCATCAAAAACTTTTCATCTTTTCAACATTTTTAAATCAGAAATTTATAAGTTGAATTTGAAATTGATTTCATTTAAAAAAGCTCTTCTCAATTACAAAAAAAAAAACTAAAAAATACATATCAATTAAATTTAAAAGAAAGAAAAAATATTTAAGACCCAACATATGGGTGTTGATTGTCAACAATAAACAATCTTTGGATCATAAAAGTCTTAATTAGATTCAAAATTCTACCTATAATTTTATAAAAAATTATGCTACACTTTGTGGCAATCCAAAGAAAAAAGCTAAAAAATACATTTAACCTTGTAGGGATTCCAAAATATTAGCAAAACTCAGCAGAGAAAAAACAAAAACCTAAACATCTGTTCTCTCTAAAGCAAATTAAAACTTACGAAGGACAAAACTTTGACCAAAAAAAAGCTCATATAAAGCAGCTATTTTAACAAACTAAACACAAAAAGTGTCAAAAATGAATGTTGAAAAAAATCGGAAGTAAAAAACCTAAAAGTAATAAATATACATACGAGTATGTACATGAAAAAAATTATTTAAAGGACCTCCAACAATTATGGTTATTTAAGACAATTAAGTAGTTGAACAGTTTTTTCTTTCGTTTTTTTTTTTTTTTTTTTTTTGTTGATTGAAATTTGAAAAGGCAAGTAGAGATAGTAAGTTAGTAAGTGGTGGCGCATGAGCCAAACGACTAAATACTCACATACTAATAAGGCTTAAATGATTAAATGATTCCATAGACACACGTGAGGCTTTTGAATGACCAGTAAAGCAGAACGAGCAAAGGAAGAAAAAATTTAAAAGAAAAAAAACTTGACAAACAAGCAGGCGCGTGTGTGTGGTCGGTCGATTGCTGTTTCAAGTTAATAAAGTGTTCAAAAAAAAAATCATGAAATAATATTATAAAATGTGTCAAAAAAACAAGCAAATAAAGTGAAAATTACTTAAAACGATCAGGGTGTCATTAGTAGGAATTTGTAGTGTTTGGATCTTTGTGATTTTAACACAAAATTATATCGTTTGGAACAAGAATAAAAAAGTAGTTGAGGATTTATATACCCAGTAAAAGAAATTCGTGTTTTTTGAAGCACTCGAGCGCTTCAATAAAAGCGCTCTTTTGAAGCAGTAAATGCTTACGAATAAAATATACAAAAAAAGATGATTTTTTAGTGCTGACAACGAAGAAGGTTTTAAAGCAAAAAACCAAAAATGAAATTATAGCCTACAGATTTACGTATGACGAATATAGCGCTTCTCAGTTACTATGAATTTTTCTTAAGCAAAAACATTCAGATAGAATTTGTTCTTTGATTGGTGTGCACGAAGTGACGTAAAACACTTTAGGAAAGTGCTTTATTTGCACGTTTGATTAGGTTAAAAAAAGCGCTTATTGTCAACAGAAAGTAGTTCTCCAAACCGGAAACACCTCATACAAAAATCATTCATCCTATCAGCAGGTTTGAAGCAATTTGAGATATGAATTCATACATAAATCCTGCTCCTTTTGGAACACATTTTCTACTGTGTAATTTTCTACTGTGTAATTATTACATACATATTTACTCGCTTAGCGCTCAATAAGCATTAAGAACTTAAAAAATCTAGCCCTTTACTGCAATACAAATATATTTTTGTTTAAATGTTTAAAACTTAAAAAATATTAAAAAAATTAATATTATTTAAGCAAAAGCCCTTCGGTTTGAATTTATATTTTCTATTTACTGGAGTCATTGACATTGATATTAAGTGTAATACAAATATAATTCAATTGCTTGTTCAATGTTACAAAGACTGATTTTTGGCAAAACCGTTTCTGGCAGCTCGGCTGTTTTTGTGTAACATTTAAGTTACAAAGTAATAGGAAATTGTCGACCATACTACTTCCAAATCTACTAGAAAAAGTGCTTATTTTTGTTCGCGATGTCCCAGGCATAGCTGTTCTAAAAATAGCAAAGTGACGATTTGACGATTTTTTCATTGAAAGTGACGATTTTCTGAATTATTAAAATTTTCTATCATTTGTTTGTTTTATTAATGTTGTGTTACCAAATTCTCTTCTTTTTTGAGACAACAACTATTTTTCTCATTTAATATCATAAATATTAAGAAGAACACGACATATTTCAAAAGCAAAACAGTAGTGTTTTCTTAATTATTGAAAATTATTGAGCCAGGATAATAAAAATTACTTATTTATGTGTAAACATAAAAAGCAAGTTTAAATGCTGAATTCCATGAACTAAAATTTTTAGAGGAAACAATTTCTGAATTTTAGTGAAGAAATTTTACAAAAACTTCTCATAAATTTAAATAAAACAAAAATACGGAATTTTTTGAAAATAAGTACCTGTACATGAGGGATGAATTGGATTATATACTCAAAATATTATATGAAACTTAATAAACTAAATTGTTTTGACATTGTAATTTAACCTGAATTAATAAAATATTTATTTATAATATACTCTAAGTCTTGTTTCACACTCTTCAGTTTAGCTGTTCAATTCTCTTTTGAACTTGCCATTTCATTTACATACGTCAATTCAATTTTCGTACTATTTAATGAAAATCAACATGCATGAAAGAAAAAAGTAAAACGAAATAAGAAAATTGACTAGTACCGTCAAGTTTGTACACCTATTGCTCTCTTTTCCCTACTCATTGTAGAGGGTGAAAACAAACTAAGATATTATAAAAATATTACATAAGTTGTGTTTAAGATTATATTTTTTGTGATTTCTTATTTAAAAAGATAAATTTTATATATTTTAATATGTATTGTACAAGAGACTATATAAACCTGAATTTTTATGTTTTCATTGACGATTTTTAAAATTCGAAATGACGTTTTGTTTCTTTTTATCGGGATTTTGACGATTATTCCGAAATGCATCTGGCAGCCCAGGTCCCAGGAATAATCCGTTAAAATTTTAACACTTTTACCAAAAAATTAATAACTTATTTTTCTACCTAAAAGTATAATAAAAATACGTAGTTCTAGACTGACTATAACAAAATCTTATAGAATAAATAAACAAACTTGACAAATGATAAGAGTGGGTTCAAACGCTGCGACTTTTCCTGCAACATTTATCCTGCGACTCGAGTTTATAGACGAAATATGTAGTGGAGAGTACGGGATAGCTAGTGTCGCAGGTTTCGTGAAACGAAGCGACAAATTTGACATTTCTTTTTTTCTCTTGTATTATTTTTATTTCATTTACCACCAGTGTTGCCACGATAAATTTCATTTTATAGGATTACAGAAAATTTTTGCCAACACTGCGAATAAATAACTGTAAATTAAAAAGAAAACAAATTGTTGTTATAATTTTAAATAAATAAATACTATGTTTCATTATGTGAACAGGCGATGCATTTAGAAGGGACACCAAAAGAGAACGTCAGCAGAGTCATGGCGAAAAATCGAAGCGTATGAACCTACTTTTATTAACATGATATTTGAAATAATTTATATTTTATATAATATGAAGTGCTTTGCAAGACCCATTAACATTTATTATTTTTCGACAATTCATCAAAAGGCTAGCACCGCAGCTGCCGAAAATCAGCTTTCTGTGAGAAATGTGTTTGTTTACAATGGCTTTATTGAGATTTATGTTCTTTCTTGGGATTATATGCCGCCAAAGTCGTGAGCATGGAACAACCGTCCAACATTTGAATGATATTATGTATTTTGAAAAAGTAAATCTCAAAGATTGTTCTTTCGGGTAATAATAAACATTCAGACATCCATTTCTATTTTAGGTATTTTATTTAAAATTAAAAAAAAAAACTAAATGAATCACTCTAAAAAAGCACAAAAAACCCAGACTATTAAAAACCAGTAAACTTGATTTTATTGATTTTTTATATATGTGTAAGAATTGCGATGACTCACATTTCAAGGCGGAACATAAAATCCTGTAAAATATTTAAAGTTCAAAAAAGTCGAGGGTCCTATTCCACAAAACAATTTATCAACTTTTTACTTTGTGTTTATGCAATATTTTTAAATTTTTAAATATTCCTCAGAACTATACAATTTGATAAGTGATAAGTGTAATTTGCACAATTATTTAAATTATTATTTTCTCGTTGCAATTTCTGTTCCACGTACGTTCTCTTGTGCAAAGTTACCCCCTGGCCTACGATGTCGAACGATAACGTTCGCTTAGATAAAACTTAAGACACACACTTGATTGTGGAATAAACAAACTTGATTGAGTAAAAAATATATACGATAAAAAGTTTGTGTCTTAAGTCTTATCTAAGCGAACGTTATCGTACGACATCGTGGGCCAGGGGGCTAATATTGAGATCAAATCAGTGTTGTCAGATTAGGGGGTTTCCCCCTAGATTTAGAGGTTTATTTCTATTAAGGGGCAGATTTAGGGGTTAATATTATTTAGGGGAAAATTTGGGGGTAAGAAAATTGGATTTAGGGGATTTTTAAGGGATTTTCGAATTTATAGTTTGGTATAGTACATAATTTAAAAACTGAGCATGTCGAAGATATTGTAACGAAATAACGATTTAGAAAGCAATCTGTCAACTACAAACATTAAAACATTTTTCGATGCAAATAGTAGACATTATGCTCATTAAAGAAAATTGCAAAACTTTTACTTTGGAAATATGTTTCCAAATAAAACAGCGACTTCCAGATATTATTGATTTTATGGAAAAATTGTCACAGTTTTCCATCGAAAACGCACAGAAAGCTAAAAAACCAGACATTACCAGTATCGTTGTTCATTTCAAAAACATTTGTGAAGATATCGATGTAACTCTTAGTGAGTGGAACAACTTTATATCGTAGAGTAATACGACCTCTTTAAAAAAAGTTTGGTATGAAGTTGAACAAAAGATGGATGCTAGCAATAACCCAAAATTTTGCAGAATTAGTAAACTAGGATTATCTTTATTACTACTACCTTATTCCAATGCATCAGTTGAAAGAGCTTTCTCTATGTTTAATAAGGTAAAAAATAATGTGCGAAACAGAATCAACAGTTGAAAGCATTTTAAGAGTCAAGTACTCGTTAAACAATATATGTCAAGATTTTATTCCAACACCTGAAATGCTCAAACTTTTCAATTCGAATGATATGTACACAGCTAGTGAAGAAGTCTGTGCAACTCTTGAAATTTTTGGAGAAACCTGATTTTAATAAAACTAACCATCTAGATGTTTATACGTATATAAATTGATTCTCTAATAGTTCACCTTACGTAAGTTCATAAAAATGTAAGCGAAGAATAATTAAAATTTAAAAAAAAAAAAAAAAAATTTTATAGATTCTATATTCTATAATATAGAAGAATAATAGTACCTCAATTCAAATTTAATAGAGATATGAATGATGAAACTTTAGGGGTTTTTTTTTTAAAAGTGTAGAATCTAGTGGGTTTCTAATTTTTTTTGGGGGAAAGAAAAAAAATTATCTGACAACACTGGATCGAATTCATGTTTCAGAAATACAAAACATTAATTTGAAAGAGTGCCAGTAAAATGAAGTTGCAGCTATGTATGGTGTTGCAAAATCAACAGTTTCCAGCACCATCCATAGAGTTGTCGACGTTATAATAGACGCTTTATTTTATGATGGGTGGATTCCCTTGTGCATGTGGTTGCGTGGATGGCACAATCATTAAAATGCGCCTACACTACACGCGGAAGTATATGTGGACCGGCATGAAAAGCAATAATTGAATGTGATGATGATATGCGGACCAGACAGACACATTTTACTGTGTAAATGCAAGTTGGCCGAACAGCGTTCATGACTGAAGAGTATTACGAAATTCGGCTGTAAGTCAAAAAGCTTTCAACCGTTTTCACATAATTGAAAATAGTTTTGGCATATGTTAATATGTTCTAAATATACATAATAATTTTATATGTATTAATAATTTTATAAAAAATACTTACTTTATAGTTCTGAAAACGAGCAAATAAAATATCTTTTTTCTTGAAGTTACACTGAAAGTTTTTTTTTTAAATTTTTATTTTGCGACTCATTTTAGCAAGTTGTATTTAGCGATGCAAAGAGAAAAGTAAAGATAAGGCTGAAATGCAAAAATGATTAAATGCTTTATGAGCGTGTAAAGACTCATTTTGCAGGAGAGCGCTAAAACTTTACAAACAGCACAAAGTCTTAACAAAGAGAGCAAAGTCTCTGCAAAAGTTTTCTTAGTGCAAAATGAGATTTGCAAAGAATATTGTGTAACAGAAATACTTACATGTATCTTTGCAAGCAAATGCAATTTCATAAGTGCGAAGTGAAAAGTTGATAAATTGTTTGTGGAATAGGGCCCAGATATGATATCACAATAATGAATTTCGAACTAACTTTGCAAAACCCCTTGGCGATCTTATTTGTCTAAAAGTTTGCTTTCGTCTCTCTCCCTATAACAATTGAGGTTAATGGTAATATTATACAATGAAATTATTCATAGTTATCTGCATGCAAATGTAACTAAAAATTAAAATTTTCATTTAATCAAATAAAATATCAAGGATGCTGTTGGAGTATTTAAAAGAAAAACAGATTACAAACGCCTTTAAACGTAAAAATATGAATATAAAACACAAATTGAAGTATGTATTATTCTTTACATTTCTAACAATGTCCATAAATAAGCCTACAAATATTTACCTAAAACACAAATCAAGCATCATGATTTTTCTGTTTGCTTAATCCTTAAAGCAAAAAGCAAAAAATATTAAAACAAAAATAGAGAGAAAAAAACTGAAAGAAGATTGATTATTGTCCGGCTAAGCAAACAATTACACACATACACACACACATACACGCTAAATAAACTAACAATTCTGTATTGTTTTATTTAAAAAATAAATGATAAAAAAAAGGATTCATACACTAAAGGATTCCTAACGTATGGTTACCATGAATAAATGTTGGGACTTGTACGACTACATACAAAGGAATTGAGCAAACTGGAGCAAAAAACAAAAAGAATTAACGAAACCAGAGAAAAATTGTTAGAGACCAACATTTAATTGAACAGAGTAACAGCTAAAGTGAACCCTTTCATTTATTAACGCGTTCATTATGCTTTAAATGGAATTGATTCATTTGAAGGAGTGCATACCATAACTTTTAACATTCATGCACACGTGATAAACGTATAACGCTTGCATTTATTTCATTTCATTGTTACTTTTTTTCACTTGATTTGTAAATTGAGTTATTATTGTTTTTTCATCCTTCAATGAGTTGAGGCCGAGTAGTCCTTTGATTTTATTATTTTCACAATTTATTCTTTTGTTACAATTTTTTTATTCTACCTCCATTTCTTTTTATTAAAGAGGGGAGGGCGAGTTTATAAACAATCATTTAATATTGTTGTTGTTGTTGCCGGTTTTGTTTATTGAACGGCTAATTTAAAATCAATTCTTGGAATTCTATATTTGTATTGTACTTCAGAATTGTTTTGCCAAGAGATTAAGTTCTGTTTCTCTCTGATTTGTTTTGTACAAAAAAAAAATACAAGAAATTTAAACAGACCGTAAAGGCTTGAATACTAATTGTCTTTTAATTATAGATTAACGCCTTAAATGTTTTATTGTATTAATGATTAATATTGAATTTGATATTTTATCCGTCTTAATAAATATGTTAATTAGTTGAAATAAATCATTTCTCAATTAAATTAAAATATTGTTAAACAAATGTTCTAAATTTCAATAAATTTAACCTATTCACATTTATCCTTAGATATAAATAAATAGGCCTTTTATTGGCTTTAACTTCCAGTTGAATGATAGTGATAAAATGATCACAGATATGTTGTTGAATAGAGCACATACTCCGGGCTGCGTCTATAATTCAGCTACTTTTCAGAACTTGGTAACAAAAATTACTCACGTTATTCGCAATATAATGACAGCAATGAAAGAGTGAGCAAAAATTTGGCCTTCCGGGACCAATGGGACTAAAAATTAATGATATTATATTGTTTTTAAAAAGTTAATGTCAAAGATTGTTCTTTCAGATCCTACAATAAATTCTAACATACATTTCTATTTTAAATGTTTAACTTAAAATTAAAAAAGAAACCTCTAAATGAATCAGCATATACAATCAATAGTTAAAACGAGAAAAGTGTTTTAATGGATCTTGTAAAGCACTGCGATTTATTTGAAAAATATATTATTTTAAAGCCTTGAAAACATGGAAAATGTAAAAGTTAAATTGCAATACTGATGGATTGCTCCAAAACAAAGGTTTTATCAACCAAATCACAAAAAAGTGAAACCCGTGACAAGAGGCACAAAGCAGAAAGCGAAAACCAAGGACGGTCAAAATTGATTTAATTGCATCTGTTACTAGTGGCTCAATTAGAAATAGGCTTCAGGAAGCTGGAATAAAAGACCGTAATCCGAGGAGGTTACCTTAATTGAGTAAACAGAATGATAAAAATAAATATAAATATTTAGTTGAAACTCTATCCATTTTTAACACATTTTCACACCTACGATGATTCATAGATCCCACATGCTTTGGAAACATTTCGGGGGTTATGGAATTCCTTCTTCTACACATATCGTTTTTGTTTTTAGACTGATATCTCAATATTATCTTCTTTACGGCTCCCCAAAGCTTTTAAAAACCACCACCTAACTATTTTGTATACTGTGAGCGTCAATATAAAGTGAACACCTAATATTGTTTAAAAAAAATGTATTATATACGGTTCAACCTTGGTATAACGAATCTTAAGGGGATTAGAAAAAAAAACGTTATATCGAATAATTCGTTACAATGAGGTTCGTTATATAGAGGTGAAGTTGAATTTCTCTTCGTTATAACGAGGTAATAAAAAATTTTGTATATTAATCATCATCTGCTTAAAATGTTATAGCGATCGATTTCCGCTAACAAATCAAAAAACATTTAAAGGAAAAGACTGTTGCAAACACAAAATTTTGTGTGTATCTGTTTCATATAATTTGGATTAATTGATGGAAATCGTTATGCAAAGGTTGTAACTTGCCAAATTCGTTAAATAGAGGTAAATAATTCTTTCTATTTCGTTAGTCTGCAGTGAATGAAAATTCGTTATAACGAGGCTATTGACAAATGTATTCGTAATAGAGAGGTTTATTTTGTATTAAATCTGATGGAGCGTTGTAGGGGATTTCAAAAAAATCGTTAAATCGAGGAATTCGTTATAGTGAGGGTCGTTATAGCGAGGTTTGACTGTATATACAGTGTACTCTCTCTTAAGCGGTCGCCTAAGGGACTGACGAATTTGCCCGCTTATGAGAAGTGTCCGTTTATGAGAGAAACACAAAAAGAGTAATCAATAATCTGTTATATTGTACAATGTACATACATACATATAAATATTTATCATTAAACATTTTTATTTCCAAAACAAAAACATACATATAAAGATAAGACAAAATAAATAAAATTTTCATTTATGTTCTTGCGAAAAACGAAAAAAAATTAAAAATAAGGCAAAGTAAACAAAATATTCATTAATATTTTTGCGAATAAAAAAGAAAAAGCTTGAAAGACTAGATATGCAACTGGATTTAAAAAAGTCCGAAATTTTAGCTTCGCGAGTTTTTTCTTTAATTTCAATATCTTGGAAACGCATTTGAAGATCAGTCAGCATTTTAACACTTTCAAGGTCGCTGTGATGTAAAGAAACCCCTTTAAGTTTTCTTATGACTAAATAAGCCTCTTTATAAGAAGTTAACTTGTCTTCAATTTCATTTTCTAGCTCATCTTCAGACGAGCTTTCCACAATTTCTTCGTAAGCTATTAACATTTCAGTATTAATGCTTTCCTCGTCTTCATCATTAATAACTATCAGTCTAAATCATAAAAACTTATCAAGGGTTTATAACAGGCTTATAAAGCACATTTTTTATGGATATTTGCTTTATAAGCCTGTTATAAACCTTTGACAAGTTTTATGAATAAGGGGGTATGTCATTATCTAAATTGATATAATATGTATTCGACGTCAACTTGTATCTGGATCTGAACTCGATTAACGATATCGGAGAACAGCCATCATCATTTGAGCTATAATAATCTCTAAAAACAGCTTTTCTGAAGCTGTTATGGGAGGGAAATATTATTAAAATCCCTTACAATTTTTTTGGTACTGAAAAAAGTGTCCGCTTATGTCCTTTAGGAGAGAGTACACTGTAATTATATTTTGTTTTAAATTTGAATTTGTAACTTAATTATTATTCTTATAATAAATTTATCCACATTTAAATGATTTATGATCAAACAAAAGACGGTTTTGTGCATACTCTTTATTCGAAACTTATTTCTGTTGAATTTTTGTATGGATACTTTTTTCTATAGGCATTTATGTACCATAGAACCATATTCCGGGAATACATTTTGATTCTCATTAAATTTATCTTCGAGGCTCTATCGTGTCTACAACAGACGGACAATTCGACATACTCGTACATTGCTAATAAGGGCATTTGTATGGAGGCTATAAGAAATCGTAAACCGATTCTTAACATTTTCACTTGTCACTTTTGGACTTGTACTTCTGTAATAAAAATAAAGTGCACAAATTCATGATATTATCTGCATTATATTTGAAGACAATAGCAAAAAAGTATATGAAAAAGATCGAGGTTGTCTGTAACTCAAATCCTACTAGACCGATTATGGCCATTTTAAATATCAAACATATCGGTGAAACAAAGAATGTTTAGGAATGTTTCTTCTACATCGTTTTTGGCGAAGCTCTATCGTGGCTTCAACAGACGGATAGACGAACAGACGCACGAACATGGCTAGATCGTCTTAGAATCCTATAAGCAGCCAGAATATATAGACTTTTTGTTTCCACGACCAATATGACAAACTAATTATACCCTTCCATCTTTTTGGTGTTGGGTACAAAAACAATTGTTGCGTTTATTGCAAAATTCATTCACTTTTGAGAACATAAGTGACCCTAAGTGACTTGCATACTTGAGCTCTTTTCCAATTAGTTAATAATTAAAATTGGCGGCAAAAACACTTTCTCTTTCATTTTAAAGCATCATTACAAGGAAATCTCTAATGATGTATGCAATGTTGGCGTGTTTAATAGCAACAATCGGTAAAAATCTGTTTGAAGTTTAGAAATCTTTTCGGCTGATTTATTTCCGTTAGTGGGCGTGAATTTGTTAATTTCATTTAAACTAGAGCAGTTCCGTTTAAGCCGACAAAGTGTAAAATTAAAGGAAGCCAAAAAAAAGAAGGTGGCAAATATTCACACCATTTCTAGAGCAACAAACCAGATAGACACTTGTTAAATAAACATTAATTGCCACTGATAAACAATTTGACAGGCTATGGGCAAATTCTGAACAAATATTTTTCCCAAAGGTGTATGAAATAAAAAAAATACAATATTTTCTATATGTAGGTAGAATTACTACTATTCCCAGCAAAAATTAATTATTTAGAAGAAAAATACTTGGTTTTTGCTTTTATAAATTTCTGCATAAAATTGCCATAAATTCTTAAAACATGTCAACAACTTGTATGTTTGGTTTTCTTTTGTATCGAGTTTGTTATTTTTAGTTGTTATTTCTCATTTGGCAGCACAATATGTGTCAAAATGAATTTTAAATTAAACATAAACAATCACATTCACCAAATTTCACAGTGAGATAATTGACTTTCTTAGAATTAAACACTTGTACTTGTATCTTGTTTTCTTGTATCCTTAATTTATATTCTCACTTATTACCTGAGCTGTTGATCAGCATACTCAGTAGCCGATTAGACATTTTCAATTTTCCAAAGGTAATTGATATGTTTATTTAAAATCAGAAAGAAAAACAAAAGAAAGTGAAACTTATTTTATGCGTTCTGTCATTTTAATATAATTTGAAAAATCAAAAATAAAAATATCTTCAATAAGAAATTGTTGGCTACTTTAGATTTATATCTTGTTTAACAAGATTCTCTTTTCGTTCTCTGATAGTTGTCCTTTTTCACTTTCATTTCTATTGTTTATGGAATTAGAATTGTAAATTAAGATTTTTGTTTATTATCAATTGTGTTGACAATTGACACTTGCCTGTACTACTTGTTGTAATCGTATATTGTCATCATACTTTTAAACCTCTAACATGTCCATTCGTAAATAACAAGTGTTGTTACATTCTTAAATATTGACTTTGTGAGGTCTTCAATTGAGCAATTTATTTTTCATCTAAACAATACAATCATTTACTTCCTAATAATATAATTTGATATTTAGATGAACAATTGAAAACCCATTAAATATTAGACCACACAAAGATTAATGAACGTTATGGTTGAGGTAAAAATTTTACACTTATTGTTTAGATTTTGTATATACATATTTACATACATACATAGTATATCTCAATTAAATTGTCTCTATAGTCGCTTAATCAAAGATTTGTTACCATAGAATCTGGCCACACTTTTGTCTTTTTTAAAAGCTCATGGCAACACTGTCGTATTTTAGTGAGTAAACAACATGACTACCTTTATTCTGTCAAAATCATTAATCAGTCGAAATATAGTTATCAGTGATGCCATTAAGATACGAAAGATACATTTTTTATATTTTTTATGACTTCAGGTACCATGTATAATCCTGGCATTTTTCATATCTTTTGAATCTGGACGCAAAATGCACAAAAATAAAATACTAAACTTTCCGTCTCTGACAAAGGTTTTTAAAGTTATCATTTTGCTATTGCCAATTGTTTTATATGAAGTTTTAAAACAAATCAATTTAAAATTCGTATTTACCGATGAAATATTTAATATTATAAATATGTTTAACTAAAGCTCAATCTTTTAAAGAAAAGGATTTAAGCATAAGGAATGGCGTGAGCACGCTCTCCTCAATCACGAAGAGCTTCGACATGGCCGCTGATGAGTATTGGGAAAATAGTTTAATTTAAAAAATGTTGTTAATTAGCCGATGTTTAAAAATGTTTAAAAAGTAGTTTGTTTATCATTTGTACTTCCATTTTCGAATGCATGTTTGGAGAGAATTTTTAGCCAATTAAAACTTATTAAGACTGATCATCGTAACCGACTTAATACTAATACAATAGCAGCTTTAATAATGGTGAAAGAAAACATTAAGGAGTTTGTTTTAACATACGATCCACCTAAATCGATATTTACTAGTAGTGCGAAGTTGGTCTGAGGAAATATGAAAATATTTTTAATTTTCAGGAAATTTATAAAATTTATAACCGTATAAAATTTATACTCGTATATTAATTTTTACAAAAATGAATTTGTTTTGATAACATCCAAAGATAGTTACATAAAAATTACATACCTAATATTTATGACTTAAATAAATATAAAAATTAATTTATAAAGGGTGTCCCAACTAGAACGCAATGGTGTCAATGGTGTTCGGTATCGTGATATGATAACCAGTTTTTACTTGCCCAGAATTAAAAAAATAAATGTGGAGGGCATGTGATTTCAACAAGACGGCGCACAGTGGCTGAAAATCGTTTTTCATTGGCCAAAAGTCGAATTTTTTTTTGTCACCGATTTTTAAAATTTTTACACCTTTTTGGAGCTAATATATCCATATTAAGGTAGCCAAAAAATTAGGTTAAATTATTAATAATTGTGGGCGTGGCATGCTGTCAAACTCAACTGTTTTTTTAATTTCAGAAAAAGGTGTTTTTTATTTGTTTTTTGTCAAAAATAAATGGTTACTACTCGCAAGCTATCATCGATAATGGCCTGCGGTATTTTTTATAATGTTGGTAGGATTATAGTCTTTAGTTGTTGTAAGTGGTTACCGCTCTAGCGTTTAATATTAGGGGCGTTCTGAAATATTTATGAAACTACTATATTTTTCTGAAATTTAAACTTTAGTGGAATAGAACTTCTAGGGAACAAAAGGGAACAAGAAACGTATACCACCCGAAGAAAGGTGAAAGTGTCTTCTTTAATCCTATATATACTTTTGCACCCGCCACGACCCGCCGGTAGAACACTTTTTTAATTTTAATGAAATTACTCTAAAAAAATTCAAATTACGATAATTTAAACAGCCCTATAATTACTCGTATACAATGGTGTATTAAATTTTCACTTTTTCGCCTAAAGGTTTATGTTTCTTTACTTTAGACTACGTAAAACTAAAATAATTAAATATAATACCTGGGAAAGGGTTTTATGGCTTTGTTTTGATTAGCAAAAAAAATAAGTCATAAAAATATCACAATAGGTTCTACAGTAAACATATGATCTCTTTCTAATATACCTGTTATCAACTGTTAGGGTCAACCAAAGTCATAAACAATTTTATAATAATAATGGCGACATTAAACCACTAAAGAAAAAAAACCCAATATTGGCCAGATACTAATTAGTTTTACCTGATATTAACCCTTTCGGCCGCACTTGAATTTAGCTGTGACTACCAAGAGCATCACATATTTTTTCATGACTTTTTACTGTGGATCAAATGACGACTTATGGAACATATACTAAAAATCAGTTATGATTTGGATTTTGGGTCTTCAGGATCCATAAGAAACAATGGAACCAACAAAGAGTTAAGAAGTTCAAAAAAGAAACATGTTCAAGATGAATATCGCAAATTTGGATTAATTATAGATCAGCCAAAACAAAGGTCAGGCAATACAAATGATGACAATACCGCACGAAGATTCTTTTTAGATCAAGAAACAGCATCTGAAATAACAGGAGTGGATTTAAACCTTATTTTCAGATTTAAAATAATCCTAGAAGTACTTGCGTGCAATGAAGAAATTGACGCTAGACAATTTGGAGATTATGCTAAGGAAACTGCAAAAATATATACAACCAACTACCCATAGAGAAATATGTCTGCAACAGTTCACAAAATCCTTTATCATGGAGAAGATATCATTTGGTGCCACTTGGAGATCTATCAGAGGAGGCGCAGGAAAAAAGGAACAAGGATTACAGATTTTATAGAGAGCAAAATACTAGAAAAATTTCACGAAATTCCACAAATGAAGATCTATTTAATTTATTATTGGCAACATCAGATCCGTTCATATCCAATATTCGAAATCAATGGAAAGTGGAACATCGGGATTTAGATGAAGAAGCCAAAAAACTACTAAAGAACAGAAATAGCGCAGAACAAAATATAGAATATTTGCAATCAATATTTGTTTCAAATGAATAATAATTATAATTGCCTTTATTGTTATTTAAGTACGAAAAACATAGTATTAGTAAAGAATTCTTTAAAAAAAAACCGACTTCAAAATTTCGGCCAAATAAAATGTTGGATTAACTTTCAAAAATGTTTAATATAACTAATGTTGTTGCACTTTTTTGATTGAAAGAAAGAATTTTGTAAATCTTGTTAATCTTCTAAAAAATCGGTTTATGATAAATCTATAATGTTTTCCCATTAACAGAGCTAAATTTTTACACCCATATTCGATATATTCTTAAAAATCGGTTTATGCTATATATCCCCGATATATCTCAATCAATTTCTGAAATTTTCATTTTTTTTTTACCTTAAATATATTTTTCTGCAAGCCATATCTTCCAAATAAAAAAATTATTTTTAAAATTGATTCATAAATCACGAAGTTATTCAACAATTTATAAGAGAAGCACAGAAAAAATATAGATAACGGTAAATAAAAAACCGTATGTCCGTCCGATCTTCATAAAAATTAAATGGGACCCACCTGCAAGCAAACCCTTTCAAACAAAAAAATTAAAATTGGTTTAGAAATGGTTATCGTGGAACAAACATAAAAAAAGCAACATACCATTCGAATTGATAACCTCCTCCTTTTTGAAGTCGGTTAAAAATAATAATAAATAGAACCTACTATTGTTACAAATGCTAATAAAATCTATTGCAGTTTTTATTTTTAAAATGTTTTTTAAAATTATCAAATCTGACAGCAAAAAAGAATACATTTTTCTGTAGTAACAGCAAAATCTCCAGTGAATTTTACTATTTTTTTTTAGTGTAAACATTTTTTTGAGTGTAAAAATTTTTTTGAGTGTAACATTAAAAAAATTCCATTATCACAAAAAATAATTATAATTATTATTAAGTTCCAAATATTAAATTTTTTAATATGTAAATAAAAAAAATAAACCCATATTTCACTCCAAAAGTTAAAAAAAATCAAAAGTTCAACTTTTACCTAAAAGTCCTTAAAAAGTCATCAATCAATTTTAATGTAATTAAAACTGAGCCAAGCTGAACTAAATATCTATCCATTAAAAAAAAAATTACTTCAATATTTTGATCGGTTCAAAAGTTACAGAATTTTGGCCAACGAAAAACGATTTTCAGCCACTGTGCGGCGCCACATGTCATACAGCCAGAGAAAATGCATCAGTCATTTCCCGGTCGTGTTATTTTTCGTTTTGGAGACCAGAATTGGCCGCCTAGATCATGCAATTTAATACCTTTATATTTTTTTCTTTGGGGTTTTTTGAAGTCGATGGTTTGCGCGAATAAGCCGACGATGACTCAAGCCTTAAAAGAGGAAATTGGACGCTGCATTAATGAAATACCGCAGAATTTATGCAAAAAGGTCATTGAAAATTTCATTAAAAGATCGCGTGTGTGCCCGCAAAGCCACGGCGGCCATCTGCACGTTATCATATTTCAAACATAACCTCATTCTGTCTACTTTACGATATAATAAAGTTTAACGATTTTTTTTTTAAATATCTGTGTTTTATTTAAAATTTAAAAATTGCGTTCTAGTTGGGACACCCTTTATATCATTTTCTTTACAATAGTCATTAAATATGAAATAAAAATGTTATGTTAATAAATGTTAAACGTTAAAAATGGATTTTCAATTTTTTTTTCAAAATGTATCTTTTCAGAAAAAATTTATCTTTTTGGAAACTAAAATGTATCTTTCTCGAAATTTCTGACAACACTGATAGTTATGCAAGTGCTGTGCAATATACAGTGGCTCACAGCTTATTTTATACATTGTATTTATACCCTACACCACCATAGTAGGGAGGGTATATTGGATTTGTGCTGATGTTTGTAACGCCCAGAAATATTGGTCCAACACCCATCTTAAAGTATACCGATCGACTCCTGAGTCGATTAAACGATGTCCGTCGGTCCGTCCGTCTGGCTGGCTGTCCATGTAAAGCTTGCGCGCAGAATACAGGTCGCAATTTCGAAGATATTTCAATAAAATTTGGTACTTGATATTTTTTCGGCCCAAGGACGGATGGGATTGAAACTGGTGGAAATCGGTCCATTATTTTCCTTGGCCCCCATACAAATTTCCTCCCGAAATAGGAGTTTTACGATCATAAATGTTTGAATTATGAAAGTATACAAACAAATTTCACCACAAATAAGTAATAAATGAAGCTAAATCACATCTACAAAGCCTCCATATAAGGCTCTCTGAAAAATGTTGGTATCCAAATAATATTATAACACAAATATATTTCATATATATACGAATAATACGGTACAATTTTATTATTATCGGTCCATAATTAGTCATACTTCCCAGTCAACGTCCAGAAATCTTTTAAAAGTATTTATATCGAGATAAAGTTGAACACATATGTATGTATGTATAATATTTTTATTCACAGAAATCATGGAACTAAATTTTTGGATAATCGGTCCATAATAAGTAATATCTCCCATATAGCGCTCGTTTTAGAAAAACTGTTTTATACTGTTTTTTTGTTTGTTTAAAAAGCTACATAAAACGAAAACTAAGAGAAACTTAAAAAAGAAATTGGTGTCATTTAAAAGAAAAATTCTTATAGTTAGTCTAATAAACAATAATAATTTAAATGTACATTTTAATACACCTAATTCTGTTTTACACGGACTTTTTTTACACAATTTTGATATAACACGGTTTGAAAATAAACAAATTTTATATTTTTTACACGATTTTATTCCATTTAGCACGATTCAAAATCTTTTGGGCTTATATTTTTTCAGTTAAATTTAATTCTTGCGAAATATGTTCGTATCACAAATTTAGGTAAATTCCCTTTTTGTGGATACAATCAAATTTACTGGTCAGAGAAATTGTAAATAGTACAAATTTAGAGGAATTCCCTTTTAGTGCATACAATCAAATGAACTTGTTATATATACATACATACAATTTTTTTACATTAGTATGTACTTTTAAGCTTAGAGTGCATATATTTTTTTCTTTAACAACTATGCTTGTGTCAAAACACATTGTATACTATGTGATTTTATATTATAAACCTGAATAGTTGTTCTTAAAAAATTCTTGTTTTTCACTAATAGGTTTTAGGGCAACAAATATCATGATATTTGTGTGTGTATTCTTCTTTGTTATTATTATTATACATTTTTGTATTATGTACTACAAATTTGTTGTTACTTTTGCTGCGTCCACCGACGCGTCGCACAGTGTGGTGTCAGCGGCCAAAAATAAAAAAAAAACGACTTTTGGAATTTTAAAAATCTGCTAAAACAGTTTGATAAACTAGATTTCAAATTACAATAATGAAAAAGAATTTTTGAAAAAAAATATATTTTCGACAAAGTTATAGCCAATCAAAGTTGAAAGTTTTTGGTAAGTAAGCAATATGCACACAAAAAACGTGAAAAATAGCGTATATACAAATGGGTTAATTTAACGTAAATTGTCGATAATGCAGTTAAATTGTTTATAAATATTAAAGTATGACATTACTAAAATATGGTAACATATTTTTTTTACATTTAATTCATCATGTGTTTTGTACCGTTATTCTGAATGTAAACAGAGAGAAAATTTTTTACAACTTACAAGTTTATAGAAGGTCTAAAAAAAAGTTTATTCGAGTTTATTTTTGATACTTTAATATAATATTGATACAAGTATGTACATTAAAAAAAATGGGTCTCTTTTGCAGAGCTTGGCAGAATAGTCAATTTTTTTCATTTTTTCAGTGTCAAGGCAAGTGCAAATTAGGCAAATTTTCAATATTTGGCACAAACATACAACACACTCCCTAGCCCTTACGGAAATTACAAATCATTTAGAAGATAAATTTAAGACACAATTGCAACAAAAAAGTATTGTAAGACTTAAATCAATTCTAGCTAGAATAAAAAAAAGTTGGGAAAAATGCTACAGAAAGAAATCTGTGTTTGAAAACAAAAACTTTTTCTGGCTAAATTCATTTTTTGGTGTGGAAGAAGAAGAAGTGGAAGAAGAAGAAGAAGATATATACATTGTAATATCATTATGTGAATATTTATTTTTTATAATATAATAAAAAACATGTTTTTTTTTATTTATTAAGGGACCAAGTACAAGTCGTAAAGGAAGACCAAGAGTAGGCTTTAATGAAAGTTCTGAACAAACCAAAAGAAGAAAGGTAGATGATCTTGTGAGGTCTACATGCCCTGAGCAATTACGAAGAGCTGTTCAAAGAGTATCTAGCCCAACTCCAGAAACTTCTATTTCCGTAGAAAAGGCTTTAGCATTATTAATAGATAATGATCTATCGTATAGACAATATGAAAATATGCGAACGGTTGTAAACGATGTGCACAAGAACTGTTTTCCATCATATTATAGTCTACAAAAAGCAAAGAAACAATATATTCCGGAAAATATATCAATATCAGAAACGTCAGTAAAAATACCATTACAAAATTTTCTAAATATGACAGCCAAAAGTTTATTAGATTTAAATGATTTTGAAACCAAAAATGATGTAGTTTTGGAAATTAAATGGGGATTTGATGGTAGTTCAGGCCATAGCAATTACAAACAAAAGTTTAATGATCCAAATTCGCGGGATGAATATTTATTTGTTGCTTCATTTGTTCCATTAAGATTTTTAGACTGGGCTACAGAAAACACTTTATGGAATAATTTAAAACATTCCTTAATAAGGTATTGTCGTCCAATATGCTATTATATGGAAAAAGAAAATTCGGATTTGGTTAAAACTACAAGGGCAATTATTGAGGAAGATATAGATAATTTGCAAACATTTGATTATGTTTCTAATAAAAAAAACCTTACCGTTCATTTTGACATGAGATTAACAATGGTAGATGGAGCTGTTCTTAATGTGTTAGCTGATAACAAAAGCAGTTCTTCTTGTTTTGTTTGCGGTGCTAAACCCACTGAAATGAATTTAATTCAAGTATTTGAGAGGGACCTTAAAAAAAGAGAAGAATTACATAAACACGGATTATCAACATTACATGCATGGATAAAATTCTTTGAGTGTATATTACACATAGCTTACAGGTTGCCTCTAAAAATTTGGAGAGTTTCAAAAAATGATGATAAGCAAATTTTAAATCAAAGAAAATCTAAAATTCAGGAAGATTTTAAAAAGGAGCTTGGATTAAATGTAGATAAAGTTAAAACCGGTTTTGGTACAACAAATGATGGGAATACTGCGAGACGGTTTTTCAGCAACATTGATGTCTCATCTAACATAACGCAGGTTGATCCATCACTAATTAAAAATTTTTCTTTGATTTTAAAAACTATTTCAAGCAGTAAAACAATAAATATTATAAATTTTCAACAGCTGCTTAGAGAAACATGGAATTTATATGTTCAAAAATATTCTTGGTATTGTATGCCTGTTACTGTCCACAAAATACTAGTTCATGGAGCAGAATTTATAAAAAACTCCAAGATTCCAGTAGGTATGTTATCTGAGGAAGATATAGAAGCCACTCATAAAGTTTTTAGAAAAACTCGTTTAAACCACACTCGAAAAAATAGTCGTACAAATACTAATAAAGACCTAATAGAAAGAATGGTTTTGGTCTGAACCAAAGTTATCTATACATAGAAAAGAAGATAAAATAAGTAAAAGGAGTTGTGAAGAAATAAATGATTTCATTATTGAGGAAAATAATATTTATGCGGATAATCAAGAAAATTTAATAAACCAGCTTGAAGAAAGTGATTCGGATGAATAGAGTAAACAAATTCTAACATTTTCTTTTTTATTGTATTTAATAAATAAAAATTGTTCAAAACATTATTTTTTATAATTTATTTAATTAATAAAACAAGTGTAAATACTAAAAAGTAACATTTACTTTTTTTACCATTTGAATTTTTTTCATTGATTTTTTTTCGTTTTTAAAAAAATTTAATATAAGATTTAGGGGGTGGCCGGGAGTGCATGTCCTTGCTGCGAATTTGAAAAAATTTGACACACACATTTTTCTTGTAACAACTGCTTCGTGTATGAAATTAATTTAAAAATTTTACTTTTTGTTCCCTTTTTTTACGTTTTTGAAAAAGGACATTTTTGAGATGGGCGTGTCCTTGCCCCGATTTGGATAAAATTTGGTCAAATCATTAAGGGTATCAAACTAAACGACTATTTCATAAAGTTCGAACTTTTTTTCTATCTTTTATGACGGTTTTCAAATTCAGGATATATGGGAAGGACACGAATCCTTCTCCAAAGTTTTTGAAATTTTAATATTTTTTTTTCTTTTATCAAATCAAATACGTGTGCCAAATTTCAACTCTTTACAACCACTCCTTCTATTTATGGACACTCGTTATATGAAATCACGACACTGTGCGTCGGTTGTCAAATCAGCAAAGTATGTTTTGTAACTATGAAACACCGGAGATGGGAAATGTTTAACATTAAAGCAGGACTGCCCAAGCCCTATACTCTTGGTGCTCTTTTGTATTTGTAAAAACTCTTAGCTATAGGCTGTGTGTTTTGTATACTCATTACAGCACTCAGCACTAGCAATACGAAATACACAAACAACTTTGCCTTATTTGTATTTTTTTGTCGTACTTCACACTATACACGCAAGCGCAAAGCAACAACACTTTCGTATGCTCTACTGGTAAATATTGGTGACTGCGATCGTCAATGTAGATTTTGTTTTTGTTTAACGTATGATACCGTTTAAAAATGTGTGTTGTTTCTTTGTATAATTCTACGCTATCGAACCGATGTTGACGACCCAACGGGACTTAGAGCTTATAAAAAACCAGATATAAACTTTTATTGCACAAGTTTCTTATTTTGATCCCTAGAATACGATTTTCACTGAGCCATGGGCGATTATTAAATCGACCCGCCCTACTGCTCACATTTAATGACACCGCCACCACTGTCGCCAGACCTTAATTTTATCGAATATTTTTAGTCAATTTTAGAAGTCAGCGTAAGGAAACACTAAACAAATGTTAGCGAATAAATATACAGCACAGGTTAACCGATATGCTGTTCAATCGTTAATGCGATCCACCAAAACAAAAAAAAAACGGATTTTTTTAAGAGAATTTTTCATAAAAAATCACATAGATTCACAATCAAGTTGTTCTTTTTCGAATCATTAAAAGAGAAAAAGTCGTTTTTATTGTATTTCCCTATACTGTACAAGTAATTTCACGTAAATAATTTTTCATGTACTCGTATATCATGGATAAAGAAATATAATTTATAGAAAAAATATTTTAAAATTGTCAAAGAGAATCTGAGAAAATTCGATCAATACTCTAAAAATGAAGATGATTTTGAACTCAGAAATTACTGGTGGGAATGCTTTCTGATGTTAAAATTATCAAATTCGTAACAAAATTGTTCTCAAAATAAATTAATACAATTTAGACCAATCCGATATTATTGAACCAAATTTCGGTGGTCAAGATATCATATCACTACTTGTACTTGTACTTGTTTTATTTCATTCAAAATGTATTCCGAAATATACATCGAATTATATTAAGAGGGTTTAGTAACATACCATAATTAAAACCGGTTGAGATATACATGCAAAACTCTATGAAACCAAGAACATTTATTTTTGTACTTATTTCAGATTAATAAAAATTTGTTTTAAAATAAATAGATTTAAACAAGTGTTAAACTCACCTTCTTTGCAGCGAATATTTTGATATATTGTTGAGCTTTTTATTCTTATTATTTATTAATTTTTATTTTTTTTTTTTTTAGATGCAACAATAATCTTAACATTAAAAATTTTTTTTGGCGATTTATGTTGGCTAAAGTCGGTTTTAATGATGTTTTTCAAATCACTTCCAAAATTTAACTATTATTTGAATTTATCCGTGGCTTTTAAAAAAAAGTTTTATTATACACCTGGTTTGGAAAAGCCGACCAGTGAAACTACAATATGGAATTATGTAGAAATCCAAAAAAATACATAATTAACGATAATTAAAAAATGCTGTCCGATAGCTAGTTCATGAAATATGTAAATGTCGCTACAAAAAGTTATAAATAAAAGCAACGGCCATGATATCTTCTACAAAAACGACATTTTGCATGAATTAATAAAATTTACCAAAATATTGGTTTAATTTAAAAACGAACTCAAATTATATGCAAATAGTTTTAAAGTGTCTAAAACCTAAATAGAATCGGAAAGTTAAATTTAAAATAAATAAAAAAAAGATTAAAGATTAAACGCTTTTCTTTACCTTAATATATTGAACAGTTGTGAACACAAAATAAATATGAATACTAAAAAAATCGACTAAAAGTAAAAAAATAAGAACATTTCAAACAACATAAACTTTTAAATCAAAATGGAAAAAATCTCACATAACCCTTAAAGAAAAGCGTGGGGCGCCCATACCAACCTGAACTTAAAACAAGTAAGAGCGCTATATTCGGCTGTGCCGAATCTTAAATACCCTCCACCTAAACGTATTAAAAAATACAAAAACTACACTGGTTATAGGACTAGAATATCCTTATTCTGTGGTTTCTATTCAGTCTTAGTGCAAATTTTATCTATTAGTATTTGATATATTGTTTGAAAGACAATTTTACGACCAACATAATTTATGTTAAATATTTTGAAATTTTGTCTAATTTTCACAATTTTTAATTGATTTAATTACCAATTCTTACCATAATTTACAGATTTTGTCTGATGTTCATAATAATCTTGAGTGTAATATAACAAACAGAGTATAAAAAAGGGGAACAATTCGATTTTAGTGACTTTGTTGAAAAAAAACTTCATCAAATAGGGCTTTTAGAGGAGATACTAGCAAAAACAAAATTTGTTGGCGGTCACGCCTATTTTCCAGGGGGCGGGCCCGTAAAGTTGAAAATATATAGGCCTATATCTCGGGAACTACTGGGTGTCTGATAACTTGTAATACATTAAATAAAAGGTATTAAAAATACATTTCCAACGATATATATCATGATTATAAGATATGGACCGAATATGGGTTAAATCCAAAAAGAATATTTTTTGACCCGAATTTATTTGTTTTTTGGAAATGGTTCTTATATGGCAGCTATGACAAATTTCAACATAATAACGCTATATTTAAGATATATATAAGTATTAACGTGGATTTCGAAAGTGGACTTTATGTGGAGGATATTGTCAAATATGGACCGATATTCTCAAAATCCAGCAGTTTGATTTAGGCATGCATCCGTGTAAAATTTTGCATTTATAAGAGATTTATGAGTATTAAAGTGATTTTCGGAAGAGGGTTTTATATGGGGCATACGGTTAAAAATAGACCGAAATTCACAAAATTTTGTGGGATGATTTTTGTATATACATATGTAAATTATCTGTGCAAAGTTTTGAGTCGGTACCGATATTTATACAATATATATAGGGAAAAATGTCTTTTTCAGATGTGGTCCTTGTATGGGAGCTATGACCAGTTCTGGGCCGACTACCATAAAATTTAGTACAACAATTTATTTGCCTATAAAGAGTATTTATGTCAAATTTTAGCCGTTTAACATTATTTATATATGTGTTTTTTACGTATCTAAGTGAATTTTGCAAGTGGACTTTATATGGGGTCTATGGTCAAACATGGACCGAACTAAAAAAAAAATTCCTTTTGCGATTTTTTTTATATAAAACTTATTTTTGCCTAATTTTGTCTTGATATTCCAATTTTATAGGCATTTATTTATCATTAAGCCATATTTCGGGAATATATATATTTGTATGTGGGCTATGAGAAATCATGAACCGATTCTTACTATTTTCCGCACACTTTCTTCTTTTATCATACAAACAACGTATACAAAATTTCATGGTATTATCTGCAACATTTTTCAAAATATTGCAATAAAATAGACAAAAAATATCAAATTTTTATGGAGGTTGTCTCACATATTGGTCCATAACTCTGGTTAACCTAAACCGATTTTGCTGATTTTAAATAGCAAACTTCTCGAAAGCATTCCTGACAGAATTATTGAATATTTGGACCCCCAATATATCTGGAGACTTCAAAAAACTGATTTCAACAGACAGACAGACGGGCATGGCTTAATCGACTTCGCTATCTATAATGATCCAAAATATGTATACTTTATATGGTCGGAAAATTTTATTGTGGAAATTACACACGGAATGACAAACTTATATATACCCTTCTCATGAAGGTGAAGGGTATAAAAACATGACTGCCGTGAGTACATTTTAATATTTCAGACCGAAAGAAATACAACCAATCATGTTTAAAGCAACGAATTTTCAATAATTGAGCATTTTGTTTCATAACAACGCGCCCCACGCTTTTCTTTAAGGGATGTATGAGATTTTTTCCATTTTGATTTAAAAGTTTATGTTGTTTGAAATGTTCTTATTTTTTAACTTTTACTCGATTTTTTTAATACATATTGATATTTATTTTGTGTTCACAAATGATCAATATATTAAGGTAAAGAAAATAGTTTCTTAATTTTTTTTTTAATTTATTTTTTACTTTTTAGATTTTATCCAGGCTACGCCCATGTATTCGTGTATTGTCATAGGGAATATGTATGTCTGCAAATTATCATCCATTTGCATTGAGTAAAAGGCGGTTAAATTAACATTACAAGATTTGATTTTCCGAAGTGAAAGTAAAGAAAAGGTTTTAAAAAACCACTTGAAATTATGCGTATTTAAAAAACTGTTATATCATTTTTTTCACCTTTAAAAGTTTTATTTAAATATATCACTAAATCCGACTTGTGCCCATTTTTTTTATAAAATTTTTATACATTTTTTATAGTAATCTAGACATTATTAATTTATTATATTTTATTTTTTTTATTTATGTAGATTAATTTTTTAATATTTTATATTTTAAATTTTGAAACACTTTATAAAATGCTTATTTTTAAATTGAAATTTTAATGATTATTAAATTTAACTTCTTTTGTTATAAATTTTATTTTCATACACAACTTGCATATTTATTATTTTTTAAATACATATTATTATTTTTTGTAATTTTTATTTGACTTATTTTATATAAGATTTTAATTTTATTTTCTTAAATTTTTTTTTTTTATTCTAAACATTTTTTACAGCTTTAATATATTTTTGCATTAGGTATATTGATTTTTATTTTATTATTTTCACTTTTTATTTTTTTTTAATTTATTTCTATTTAAAAACAAAAACTTTTAGCACACATATGTATGTACATATGTATGTATTCAATTAATTTTTTATATTTATTTATATTTATTTTTATATTATTTTTCCACTTTCATCCACTATTAATTATTAAAACCTTTAGTTTCGATTTAAAAATAATCATTTCCGTTTTATATTTACTTTTCGGCCAAAAAATAAGTTGGTTTCCGTTTGCCTTGATAACACTTCCGTTTTACATATATTACGGTCAATACCAGTAGATGGCAATATTGGTTGTGTCCAAACATGCTATCAATTTTGGGAGAATGTACGTCAGCTGTGATTTGAATTTTCATACTTTCATCGTCCGTTACAAAAGCTATCTGTCATTCTAATACAGAGTCGCCATACATACACAACAACTCTGTCTAACCTACAGTGGCTTCTAACTAAATCTGCAAAATTTTCAAATGTTAAAATATCACATTAATTCATTACGCCCTATCGAAACAACACATTATTTCTTAAAAATAACACTTTAATTTACAATTTAGCTAAAATTTAACTTTGTAACTGAACAAAAAACTAGTTAATTTGAATTAATTCGAACACTCTAACTAGAAACAGCCAACAGTTGATTTAACGCGCACAAACTGATTGGAATTCAGTGTTGTATTTTGACAAAACAATAAGTCAGGGATGACAAATTTAATACAGTGGTATTTTGAGTTTAGGTACAACTTGTTACTGAAAAGTACTAAAATGACTACCAATGACTAATTTCCTGCAATGTTGAATGTTTAATTAAAAAATAGATTTACAGTTAGATCATACATTTTTTAATGATTTATAAATAATTAAACCAATGATTTATAAATAATTGCATTTTTTACATAGTACTACAAAATTAATTAGAATATATAGCATTCATTGTTGATTCAACTAAATAATTCTTTAGTGATGGTCTAGTGGACATGTTTATTTATATCTCATTCAAATTTGTACCTTTACTACAAATAAGTAAAACATAGTTTTGAGTGCAATACAAAATAAAAATTATTATATCCAGAAATGTTCTCTCAGATACTAAGACCATATAGTCCATAATGTATATACATATACAATAAAAGATAATTCAAGTCCAAAAATATTTTTTATTGTTGCAATTGAATGCTGGTTTTTTAATATAAATTTCATTTGCCATCCCTGCTTTAAGTGACAGCTGGTAAGAAGCAACATGAAAATGTTAAAGACTTGTCAAAAAAGAAATTATTAACGCGTGTGCAATTTTTGCATTTGTGGTCAGTTTCTTCCCAAGAGAAAGGGTTAATAAAGAATTTATCAATTAAATACGAAATGCCTACAATTGGTGTTAAACGCGACTTGTTGTTCCAGTCATTGGGCAAAACATACAGTGGGTATTTCTGGTTTATTGAGAGCGAAAAAGATTGATTTTACATTTGTTATTTTTGTGTATTTGTAATATTTTTATTTTTTAGCCGACGATGAATTTCAACAATTATGTTTTGCTTTCGGTCTGGAGCTGGATGAAGTTACCACAGAAAAACAAATGTTAACTAAGGAGCAGGGTGATGATGCTGCTGGTGTGTCCGATGCCTCAGAGGAAATCATTTACAGAATTGACATACCAGCCAATCGTTATGATTTGTTGTGTATGGAGGGATTAGTCACCGGTTTAATGGTATTCCAAGGAAAGTAAGTATATAGCCTCAGCTTTTATCTGCAAATTAAAGTTCCTAAAATTATTAATTTATTTTAGAATTACACCTCCAAAATTCAAACTTGTTGAGCCAGCTGATGGCAAACGTCAAGTATTAAAAATTCTACCCGAGACAGTTCAAATACGTCCATTCGCTGTGGCCGCTGTTTTGCGTAACATAACATTTGACCAAGCCGCCTATGATTCTTTCATTGACTTGCAAGACAAATTGCATCAAAACATTTGTCGCAAACGCACTCTGGTGGCCATAGGTACACATGATTTGGACACTATTCAGGGACCGTTTACATATGATGCTAGGGCTCCTGAAAATATTAATTTTATACCTTTAAATCAAACAAAATCTATGAATGGCCATGAGTTAATGGAATTCTATACCAATCATACTCAACTTAAACAATATTTGCCCATAATACGGGATTCTCCAGTCTATCCTGTTATTTATGATGCCAACGGTTTAGTGTTATCTTTACCTCCTGTCATCAATGGAAATCATTCCAAGATTTCTTTGAAAACTAAAAATGTTTTCGTAGAATGCACCGCCACGGACTTAACAAAAGCTAAAGTGGTCTTGGACACCATAGTTTGTATGTTTTCTTCACATTGTTCAGAGAAATTCACTGTGGAACCATGTGATGTTGTACAACCAGATGGTACTACTGTTACTTATCCCGAGCTAGCCGTACGTCAAGAGGTGATATCGGCCAAAAAAGCCAACACCGCAATTGGTATTTCCGAGAGTTCCGAGAAAATAGCCAATATGTTGACAAGTATGTTCTTGGAATCGCATTGTAAAGATGATGATGCTATTGCGGTCTCCATACCACCCACTAGACATGATGTTATTCATGCTTGTGATATTTATGAAGATGTGGCCATTGCCTTTGGCTACAACAATATTAGGAAGTCGTTGCCTTCCTTTATGCATATTGCTAAACAATACCCACTAAATAAGTTGACGGAACAATTGAGAGAACAAGTAGCTCAGGCTGGTTTTACTGAAGCTCTTACCTTTACTTTATGTTCCCGTGATGATGTGGCCAAAAAGCTGAATAAATCTATGGATGAAATGCCTGCGGTTCATATTGCCAACCCTAAAACCTTAGAATTCCAAGTGGTAAGAACCACATTATTGCCAGGCCTTCTAAAGACTTTGGTGGCCAATCGTAAAATGCCTTTGCCCTTAAAACTTTTTGAAATCAGTGATGTTGTGGTGGCTGACGATGACACCGAGGTGGGTGCTCGCAATGAGAGAAGATTATGCGCGGTGAATTGCAATAAGACCGCTGGCTTTGAAGTAGTACATGGTTTACTGGATCGTGTTATGCAACTCTTGGAAGTTTCTTGGAAATCTGCCAATAGTAAAGACAATAAGGGTTACTATCTACAAGCTACTGAAGGTACGCTAATTTTATTTGTTTGTCTTTAAATAGAAAGAACTTGCATTTTTTTTCTTGTGTTTTTGACAGATCCCTCTTATTTCCCTGGCCGTTGTGCTCATATTATGCTTAACAATGTGGCCATTGGTAGAATTGGTGTCTTACATCCATCGGTTTTACAGGCATTCGATTTAACTACTCCTTGCTCTGTGGTGGAATTCAATATTGAACCCTTTGTTTAAACTAGCACTTGGATTATAAAGTATTGAAGTTAAAGAAATCAACCCCGGCTTTTGCATTTTCCCTTGTAACGGTTATTTAACTTAATTAAAATGAAATGTTCTTGTTACCGCCGCCACCCTAATGTCTTTTATTTTCCTATTTACTTTAACTTTTTATTCTCACTCGAATTATAAACATACACACGTACTTACATACTTATATGTAGTAAATATGTAATTACGTATTTATATGTGTATGCTATATTCATAACTTCTAACTTATTGTGATATTGCTTAATAACGGAATTTTACATTCTTGTCATTTACTTTAAAAGGAAAACAAGAGAAGTTTTCGGTTCTTTTAATATTAAAGTTTGAAGAAGTAAAAAACAAATTGTTTTAAAGCGGTTCATTTGTGATTTTTTAAATAATAAAAAATATTAAAATAAAATTACTTTGTCGCTCATAAAAGTTGTTTTTTTATTAAATTCAAACTTGGAAAGCAACAGTTCTTTAAAACAATTTGGTCTATAAATAAAAGAACAACAAGTGTGTGAATAAATAAAATTAAAATCGTGTTACAAATAAAATAAAAATGTCACAAACTGATTTTAATTGTAATAAGTGCGGATTAAAAGACACCGATCGTATGGTGCAGTGCGACTCGTGCGACAAGTGGTTCCACTTTGAGTGCGTTGGAGTGAATAGCGATGTCGCTAACGTGAGCTGGAATTGCTCCTGTGGTAAGGACCAGCCCGTCACTTTAAAAAATAGTGGATCCATCAGAACAACAATAGACACAGGAACCAATACACTGCCACTAACTAACGCCACAGCCGAATTCAGTGCAGGTTTACAAGCAGCCTCATCACCAGCTAGCCATATCCCAAGACCCTTTTCAGATGTGCCCGGTTCATCGAAAGGAGTAAATGATCAGCCACCTCAACCTAACGTTGTTAATGGAAATGGTGCATATAGAAAAGCACAACAACAAATTTGGTGTTCCAACTCAGGTATTCAAGGTGAGCAAATAGTGGCTCCAGCTAAGATGACATCAATTGCCAGTGAACAAATTATGCAAAAGGCTAATTATCAATATGGCTCAAATACGTCGAGTGATTCTTTGTCGGCTCACACACAACTACAGTTGCAGATGTTGGAAGAGGAGAAGGAATTGCAGAGGAAGTATTTGGAGAAAAAATACAGTATCCTATCCCAAGGTGATGTGTCCCAAAAATTTAATTCCTTTTCTAACCAAAGTCCTTTCCAGCCAACAGCCTCACAAGTAGCAGCCAGACAGGTAATACCTAAGGAGCTGCCAAACTTCGACGGAAATCCTGAGGACTGGCCCCTATTCATCAGCAACTATAAAAATAGCACTGAGATTGCTGGTTATACTGACGGTGAAAATCTAATGCGTTTGCAGTCGTGTCTCAAAGGCCGCGCAAAGGAGTTGGTGAAAAGTAAACTTCTCATCCCATCCATGGTAAATGAAATCATCCAGACCCTTGAAATGTGTTTCGGCCGTCCAGAGCATATTTTAGACAGCATGATCGAGAAGGCTACGAAGATTCCACCACTAAAGGATAGGCTCGATAGCATTATCGAGTATGCCCTCACAATACGGAATATTTGCTCTACGATGGAGACATGTAATTTGATGGCCCATTTGAACAACCCGCTGCTAGTTAAGACGTTGGTCGATAAGTTGCCCAACAATCACAAGTTGAATTGGGCAATGCATGCCAAAGACGACAAGGTCCCAGTGGTGAAATCATTCAGCGATTGGATTTATACTATAGCTGTTGCCGCCAGCCAAGTTGTGTCTCCTGCCAGCTCCAAGAAAAGTGCTCCGGTCAACACCCATTCAGAACAGGCCAACACCAAAAATTTATTTTGCATTTATTGTAAAAGTGAAGATCACAAGGTTCAAAATTGCGGTGAGTTCCAATCATTAAGCTTAGATTCAAAATGGAATGTGGTAAAAGAAAATAAATTGTGCCGCCAGTGTTTGAATGCTCATCGACGCAAGTGTTTTTCGAAGAAATTGTGTGATATTGCAAATTGTGGCGCAAAACATCATCCTTTGTTGCACAAATATATAACGTCGGCTCATCCAAACCCAGTTCAAGGGGCAACATCTGTTCCCAGTGGAAGCCTGAATGCACACAACAACCGCAATGATAAACCGTGCTTTAGAATACTCCCGATCCACGTATACTGCAATGGTGATTCTGTGCAAACATTTGCCTTTTTAGATGAAGGATCATCCGTGACTCTAATGGAGCAAAGCCTCTTTAACAAATTGGGACTCTCTGGTGAGAAGGAACCCCTGGAGCTACGATGGACCGGTAATACCACACGATCCGAGAACAATTCCGTCAAAATTAACATTGAGGTATCTGGTGCCAACAGCGATAGAAGATTTAGACTTCATGATGTTAGAACTGTGAGCAATCTTGGTCTGCCCATACAGTCAATTAAATTCGATGACATCGTGAAAGCCTACCCGTATCTCAAAGGTTTACCAGTTCAGTCGTACAGTAACGGTAAGCCTATGATCCTAATTGGACTTAATAACTGGAGAGTTGCGGTTCCATTGAAAATAAGGGAAGGTGGTCGAGATCAGCTAATTGCAACAAAAACTCGATTGGGATGGACCCTTCAGGGTAGTGGCTCCGATCTAAGCCAGGTTTCATCCTTGAACATCCATACTTGTGAGTGCGAAAATCGGTATAGGGTTTTGCACGACGAGGTCAAGGAATATTTCAACCTAGATGCCCCGCAAGAGAAAACCATTTTGTCGCCAGAAAACAACAGAGCTTTGAAGATACTTGAAACTACAGCCATCAAGAAGAATCAGCAATACGAAGTTGGTCTACTGTGGAAAAATGATGTGACGATGTTGCCCGAGAGCCTTCAAGTAGCAAGCCATCGCCTAAAGTGTCTCCAAAAGAAGTTTGTCAAAGACCCGCAACTACGGCTGACTATGCAAGCGGAAATAGACAAACTAGTTTCTAAAGGATACGCTAGAAAGGTGCAAGAAACAGAAAAGTCATCATATGAGGGTCGTACATGGTATCTGCCAATATTTGTCGCTCTTAATCCGAACAAACCTGATAAAGTTCGTCTGGTCTGGGATGCAGCAGCGAAGTCACACAACAAGTCTCTAAATGACTTTATAATTTGTGGTCCTGATTTACTTACGTCACTTTTCAACATTTTAATAGAATTTCGCGTGGGTCAAATCGCCATATGTGGCGATATAGCAGAAATGTTTCATCGTATTAACGTTAGAGACGAGGACATGCATGCTCAACGATTTTTATGGTTCGAAAATTACGACGACAATAAACCTTGTGAATACGTAATGAAGGCCCTAACATTTGGTATAAGCTGTGCACCCTGTATAGCTCATTACATTCGAAATAAGAATGCAGATGAATTTTGTGAACAGTATCCACGAGCTGTTAAAGCAATTCAACACTACCACTATATGGACGATTTTATTGACAGTGTGGATACCGAGGAAGAGGCGATGGAACTAGCGGTCCAAGTGCGCACAATACATACAGCTGGCGGATTCCACATGAGGAATTGGATGACCAACTCTGAAAGTGTACGAAAGCATTTATGCGATGATGGCTCAACAACTCAAACCTCATTCAAGGCTATAGAAAAAATACTTGGTATGTATTGGGAATCAAATAATGACGTTTTCCAATATAATTCTAGATTCTCGAGGCTCCGAAGGGATGTATTCCAGCCACATGCGGTCCCTACTAAGAGGGAAGTTCTACAAGTCCTAATGTCAATTTTCGATCCTTTGGGATTTGTGTCCCATTATACGATTGGACTTAAGATGCTCCTACAAGATATTTGGCGCTCAGGAATAAAATGGGACGACGAATTATTTGAAGATCTTTTGCTGAAGTGGTCCTCATGGCTTTCCAATCTGGCTAGGATATCATCTATAATCATCCCTCGGTGCTACTCGAGGCTCTTAAAAACAACGTACAAGGTCCAACTACATACGTTCGTCGATGCTGGTGAAAACGCATACGCTGCAGCAAGCTATTTCAGAATCCAGCATAACAATGAAATCGAAGTACGAATTGTATCTGCTAAATCGAAGGTGACTCCTTTAAAGCCCATATCGATCCCTAGGCTAGAGCTTCAAGCTGCGTTAATTGGTTCAAGACTAGCGTCAAAAATTCGATGCGCTACGCGTCTCAGCTGCGAAGAAAGTTTCTTTTGGTCCGATTCGAAAACAGTCCTTAAGTGGCTCTCAATGGATCCTAAACAATTTAAAGCATTCGTCATGTATAGAGTTGGTGAAATACTAGAATCTACTAATGTGACGCAATGGAATTGGGTACCGTCCAAATTAAACCCTGCAGACCGTGCAACAAAAATTTATAATTCCGACGACGATATGTGGCTCAATGGTCCTGCATTTCTGAAAGATGAGAAACATATGTGGCCTAAATGTACAGAACTCAACGTCGTCAACAATGAAGAAATACGAAATCACCTACTTATTATCGATAAGACTAGTGGTTTCACAATCAATATAGAATATTTTTCGTCCTGGAAGCGACTGTACATGGCTTTTTCGCAATTCATTCTTTACATTGAGAAATTGAAGTCCAGAATCCGAGGCGGAAAGCCACAGCTCATGTGTTTTGAATACATACAAAGGGCTAAGAATATTTTGTTTAAATATGCCCAAGCCTCCGAATTTGCTGAAGAAATTTGGTGTCTCAAAAATAACAAGAAGCTACCTGCCGGAAGTAAACTTAAGCAACTTAATATTTTTCTTGATGAAGACGGAGTAATACGTGCCTGTGGTAGAGTCGAGTCCCTGAATTGCAACAACGCCATAATTTTGCCTCATGGTCACTACATAACCTTTTTGTTGGTCCGAAATTTTCACGAAGATTATCATCATTGTCTTCATGAAGCAACAATGTCCAAAATAAAATCAAGATTTCATATCCCAAAGCTAAGAGTACTTTATAAAAGTATGCGAAGAAAATGTCAACACTGTAAGAACGAGTCAGCAGTTCCACATCCTCCATTGATGGCATCTCTACCCGCAGCAAGATTGGGCTCTTATGAGCGTCCATTCACGTACGTTGGTATCGACTTTTTTGGCCCTTTACATGTAGCAGTAGGTAGACGTAGTGAAAAAAGATGGGGTGTTGTTTTCACATGTTTGACAGTTCGTGCGATACATATTGAAGTCGCTCACAGCCTAGACACCAGTTCGTGCATCATGTGCATTCAAAATTTTATAAGTCGACGTGGTTCCCCAAAGGAGATATACACCGACAACGGCACCAATTTTAAATCAGTCGAAAGGGTCCTACGAGAGGAAAAGCAAAACATTGATTTACACCAAGTCTTCAGAAAACATCACGAAATCAAATGGAGGTTCAACCCCCCTGCGGCCCCACATATGGGAGGTGCTTGGGAAAGATTGGTACGTACAGTGAAAACAATTCTTTATGCTATTTGTCCCGCTTTCAAATTTAATGACGAGTCCTTGAGAAGCGCCTTGTGTGAAATCGAGTTTATGATAAACTCCCGTCCTTTAACATTTGTGGCTCTTGATTCAGCTGAGGACGATGCGTTAACACCAAATCATCTTCTACTTGGCTCTGCAGATGGACGCAAGCCCCTGTGTGAAACCAATTATGATCTCCGTGAGCGATGGCATCAGACACAAAAATTCGCCAATCACTTCTGGAGCAGATGGGTTCGTGAGTACGGTCCAATGTTAGTCCGGCGTAGCAAGTGGTTTGAGAAGGTGAAACCGCCATCCGTTGGTGATATAGTGATTATTGTTGACGATACACTTCCCCGGAATAGATGGCCCAAGGGTGTCATAATAGAGACAACTACAGCAAATGATGGTCAAGTTCGTCGCGTTAAAGTCAAAACGAGTGCAACCACATTGGATAGACCCGTAGCTAAGATAGCTGTTCTAGACGTCGGTAATAGACAAGATGGCAAGCTCATGGCCCCATAATTCGCTTACGAAGGGGGGAATGTTACCGCCGCCACCCTAATGTCTTTTATTTTCCTATTTACTTTAACTTTTTATTCTCACTCGAATTATAAACATACACACGTACTTACATACTTATATGTAGTAAATATGTAATTACGTATTTATATGTGTATGCTATATTCATAACTTCTAACTTATTGTGATATTGCTTAATAACGGAATTTTACATTCTTGTCATTTACTTTAAAAGGAAAACAAGAGAAGTTTTCGGTTCTTTTAATATTAAAGTTTGAAGAAGTAAAAAACAAATTGTTTTAAAGCGGTTCATTTGTGATTTTTTAAATAATAAAAAATATTAAAATAAAATTACTTTGTCGCTCATAAAAGTTGTTTTTTTATTAAATTCAAACTTGGAAAGCAACAGTTCTTATTAAATTATTAAACTTACTCATTGTTAAGAAATTTTTGAAAAATGACTGGTATATATGAAAACATTTAATAAAGCTATAAGCCTATAAATAATAATATGGACATTTTAAATTGTATTGGACAGCCGCAAGAAGCTTAATTTATATTCTAGAATTCAGCAAAAGAAATATTTACTATATTAAAAATTAGGAACAATTATTATTTTTAGTTTAACTGTTAATTTTTGATATTTCTTTAGTTAGGCTTGAGTTCATTAAATTTAATTTTCATTAAATTATTTTTACTGAAGGTAGGAATTGTTACATGAAAATTTATTGATAATTTTTCGGCTGAGTTGGTGATTGAACCTGGGTTGTTGAATTTACATGTTTCGAGAACCACTACATTCTCTCATCAGAATTCTTTGTGTTCTAAGCTCTGCACCACTGCGGTGCCCGCTAGCCAACAGTCAAACATCAATCCTTTAACCAGTGTTACCGGTGGTTCGAAATTTGCTGTAATTATCATTTTTCAATTTATTTACATGTTGCCTCCTTTTCTTCAGTTTTTTCGTATTCATGTCAAGACTTCGTCTCGAAAACCTGAATACATTTTTATTATGTTTGTTGTCCACTTTCGTCGACATTTTTATGGGTACTACTTAAAGTACAACTGCAAACATTAGCTTGTGCCATAGCTTATATTAAGAACAATTATTACTTTTAGTAAAAATGTAAGCCTAACTAAAGAAATATCAAAAATTAAAAATTAACAGTTCAACTAAAAATAATAATTGTTTCTTTTTCTTTTACGTATTCAACACTGTATCGTTTTGTTTTCCTTCCTGTCTCAGGTTTTATTTTTCTGTAAATTTCTTGAAAAACCTTTGTTTTGAAACAATTCATCTGTATTGTAATTTCACTCACACTTTATTTAACTTGTTTTCGAAGCTTTAACCCTCTAATGCATAGAAACGATTTGTGGAATTAAAATTACTTTTTAAACTAAATTTGGGTCATAAAACACGAATCCACTGATATTTTTTTTATCAAGAGTGGGTGGGGTCTTGTAACCCCAAAAATTGTTACCCCGTCTGTGGGCGGTCTCATGCAGAAAGCTTTGAAAAAATTCCATAAATCTATGATAATAAAAAAGCGTTATGTTTGATTGTATTTATTCACAAAAATTAAATGTAAGAAAATCAAACGATTTTAAAAGAGAATTAAAACATGTAATTATATTTATACAGAAGTATGATGAAGTACTGGTTTTTTATAAAGTATGAAAGTCCTTGAAGCAAGATTTTTTGATGGACATACACAACGGTATTCCACATTTTTCACAATATACTTGAGTGTCAGATTTACAGGGCTTGTTGCGACATTGCCGTTTCTTACTTTTGTCCTGAAAAGATGGCCAGTGGTGGAGGCCATCATATCTAACATTAGATGGTGGCAAGTACATCTTAGATTTCTGTGGTGTTTTTGTAGAATGTTCGGCATCATTAGATGGTCGACCAACCTTCTTTTTTTCTGACATCAGCAAAAGACTTTCTGCTACTTCTTCACGGAACTTTGGAAGTTCGATTCGCTGATGTTTTTCGCTATTTATGCGGTGGTATAAAACGTAAGCATTTACCATTGCCAAGTCAAGCATATGGTGAAATAGACGAGATGGCCATTTACCTGTCTTCATCCGAATTTTGTAACGGCCAATCAGACCGTCCATCAAATCGACTCCGCCCATGTGTGGAGGAGCAGATGTTGCTAAAGAAAGGTCAAGGTCCGACACATTTATGCTACACGATACTGCTTCTTGAGGAAAAAAGTCACTTTCATTTGGAAGAACATAATCAGGATCATCGACGTTATCATCACTATCAAAATCATCCCCTCCCACTTCTTCATCGATATCTTCGCAGAAGTCCATAAAATCATGAAACTCGTCGTCTGCCATCTTTGTTATGTCATACTTGCGATTACGCTCCCAACGCGACATTATTCTATTGAAAAAAACATTCACATCATTTCAATAATTCAATTTGAAATAACTGATAATTTTTTTTTAACGCACTGCATACACCCGCCTACAGACGGTTGGGGTGGTCAAGCGTTGGTAGGCCTTGTAAAAATAAAAATGCATTGTCTAACACATTATTTCACTTCAAAAAACTTCAAACTACTTACCAAAAAAATTTCCAATCGAATATTTCAATTAGTCACTGCTTAAATATTTACACAAAAATTACCTTCTGAGAAAAATATATTTTTTTTAACTTTTATCCGTAATTTGTCACACAACTGAAAAAATTTTGCAAACGCAATGAGATGCAGAGTTGATGTGTACACAAAAAATGAAATAAAGTAGGCAACTAGATCATATTTTTTAAAATCAAACTATCAGCTTTTATATTTGAATGTTATGGGCTTTTAAACTATGCCCGTCTGTAGACGGTCATATGCACTAGAGGGTTAAAATAATTTATTTTTCAAAGAGTATTTTACAAGACACTTTCCTGAACTAAAGGCAATTGAAAACATAAGCTAACATAGAAAAATCGTTTTAACTATTTTCCTCTTGAAATAAAATTCGGAACTCATCAAGATCTTGACACTGGCTTGGAAAGGCCTTTCGAATGATATACAATATGACGTAATTCATTAACCCATTGTGAGCCTACAACTGAATTAATGTTTTTTCATATAATTTTATTCTATGTATTTTCTTCGACCTTTTTGTATGATTTTTTTTATTAAATAATTTTTAAGCTTGAGGTCACTTTTTGTTTTTTATAAAAGATTTTTTATTTTTATATAGTATGTATAAACTACTCGATATTTCGATTTTCTTTGAAAATCTTCTTCAGTTTTTTCATATAGATTTTTTTTAACAAAAGTGATGATATCTCAAAATTTAACCCACTTAATGAATCATCTACAAAAAAATTGTTAAAACCCAAGCCAGTGTCACGATCTTGATTTAAGCAAAAAATTCAATGATGTTTTAAATCTATATGTATGTACATAAATAAAAATTAAATGCTGTCCGTTGCTAAGCGGCTTGACCGATTTCGCATTTTTTTTTAAATGTTTGTAATAGTTTGAAAAAGGTTTATATGGAAAGAAAAATTGGAAAAGTTCAAGTTTAATTGACCACCTCTGTTTTTACGTCCACTTTATCGGCATACTTAATATACATACGTGTTATTTGTTGTTTGGTGGTCGTAAAGAAGTTTTGAACTAAAGCAATTTGCAATTTTTTAATGCACTATCGATTCCATGGTAAAATTAAATACTAGGTGACAGCATTGCTACAACAATTACAACAAGGCAAGAACAACAGGCATTTTTCTATGTGTAAAAACTTTCGTCACTGTCAAAAAGTTTTTTTTTTATATAAACTTTGACTATTTGTAAACAACTTTTTGACATTTTCAATTTCACCATGAATAATCAGCTGGCGCTACGCTGTCACCTTGTATTTAAATTCACCTTGATCGATTCTTCTTTTTTGTTTTGCTACAAATGAGCACTTTTTTTATACTTGAAAAGATACCTAGTGTAGGTTATAGACCTTATTGAGTATTTATACTCTGTGTTGAGTATATCATAAATCAATTTTCAAAAGTTCGGAAACACCATCAAATTTCGGAGTTATTCCGAAAAAAACTGTTTTCGGGTAGGTTCGAGTGGTTATGAACACGTAACTTTTTTAAACTAAAATAATTTGAATACTGTTATTTTAAAATATTTATATAATCATATCATTATAATGTAGTATGTATCAAGGTGAATTTAAATATTTAATTAATAAAGTATTTAATTTCACCAATATTTGTAAAAGTAAAATTTTTAACTTTTGAAAAACCTTAATCAAGGTGAATTTAAATACTAGGTGATAGCGTAGCGCCAGCTGATTATTCATGGTGAATTTGAAAATGTCAAAAAGTTATATAAAAAAAAAACTTTTTGACAGTGACGAAAGTTTTTCATATAGAAAAATGCCTGTTGTTCTTGCCTTGTTGTAATTGTTGTAGCAATGCTGTCACCTGGTATTTAATTTCACCATGACCTTAATAACTTTTTTATTTTTTACTCGATTTTATTTATTGCAAGCTTGTTTAACTCAGAACTAAATTAGCTTTAATGAAATATATACATAAGGGTATGTTTCTTAACAATCTAATTTAAAAAATGGCGCCAAAGTTAAAAAACCTAGAAAAAATAAAATTAAAATCAGATATAATTAAAAATAACACTGCAAAAATTTAATATATATACCAAAATGTGCACATATGTATTTCTTCTTTGTGAAACCGTTGAAAATCGGATTAAAATCAACTGAGTTACGTGTTCATAAGTACTCAAAAGCATTGCAATGAACAATATTATGATATCACAGCAAAGCCATAGAAAAGAAGTATTTATGTATTTATTTCAATTATTTACCTAAATATCCATTTATCAAAATGTACATAAATAAAACACCTAAAACAGCATTCATTTAAATTGCAGATTTAAATAAAACATACCCAAAACCTGAAGACACAAAATTAAAAATATCGTTCTAAGTATTGTATTTCTAAGCAAATTAAAAAAATGTTAAATCCCAAAATTTGGGCAATTAATTTATAATCATTCGCCATAAGATCATTAATAGTCCGACAGTTAGAATTAGCAAAGTTATTCGTTCTTATTCACACAGATCTGTTGAATATAATTTTAAAATTCCTGCTTCATATTTGCAAAATAATTGCCAGCTTCAAAAAAATCAAAAAAATTAAACTTTTTAACGAATCTTATTCGAAATAAATTCATATCTAATATTATTGCAAAATCAAGAAGAAAAAAACACCAACAAAATTCTCTTTCTTTTTGTTTTCAGTATATTAGCATTTTCTTCTGTAATTAATTATTTCAGTATTTCATTAATTATTTATTACTAATGAGTTTAATAATTTTTTTTAATTTCATTTCAGTTTTTCTTAGTATGTTTTAGAAATTGCAGATAAAGTTTGACGTATTAATTTCTATATAATCGTTTAAATGCAATTTCAATATTATTTTTTTTTCTTTAAGTTAATCATCGTATTTGTTTACATTTTTTTCCAAAAATTTGAATTTCAATATATGTATATGTACGTCATCAAGGATGTATGGAATATGTTTTGTTTAAGGGGTAAAGGGAGTATGTTTAGTTTATCTTATATATAGTATATTTAAATACGTTGTGTTATTATTAATATTAGTTAATAATAATCATAATCATCAATGTAGTTTAATAATTATTTTGTTTGGTTTTTGGTTTTTTAATCAAATATGTATGTATGTAATGCAATGTATATTGTTTGTTTAATTATATTATAAAGAGTAATAATAAATTATAGTATACGCATAAATATAATTAATATATATTTTCTTTATAACTTTTGCATAAATGTAATTAGTTTGTTGTTGTAATAAGTGGCATAATTAATAATTTGCACAATATTGCATTTTTGTTTTCTTTGTTTTATATGTACGTATGTATATAGAATTATTCATTTATTTATTTTATTTATATTAAAGTAATTATTTTATTTCTTTTAATAAATTTCATATAAACAATCTTTTAAAAAAATTTCTATGATTTTGTTTATATCGTCTTATGGTTGCTTGCATGCCTTATTTATAAATTAATAATTGTTTTTTTTTCCAAAGGTGACAATTGTATTTTTTTCTGTTTTTACTTTATACTGTTTTATTATATGTATGTAGTATGTATGTATGTATGTATGCATATAAATCATATATGTATTTTCATTAATATATGAATTGTTTGTTATTTACTGAATTAAAGAACTACTTTGACTTTTTGTTTATATTGAAAATCATTACATTTTTATTTATCTTTATATATATGTATGTATGTATATACTCGTATATATACAGTGGCTCCATCGCATAATCGGACAAGTGTTTGTATAATATTTACGTTCTCTGAACTAAAACAAATCGTAATAATTTTTATTTATTTTTTGTTTTTATTTGCACTCTACACTCTAATCTTTCCAAATATAAAAAAAATATCAATATTCTCGATGATAACTGTAAATTTACATTGAAAAACAAAATTAACTCAATTTTTTGCGCTCAACGCATAATCGGACAAAGTAAAACATCAATAATAAAAATGACAAAAGAGAACAATTAATACTTTGTGGCATATCCTTTGTTCTCAAGAACGGCATGTAAACGTTTTGGAATGGATTTTACCAAATTGGAGCATACCTCAGGTTCTACGGAGTTCCACGCTTCCATTAACGCCGCCTTAAGCTGACTCAAAGTGTTAAATTGTTGTTGGTATACTCTTCTAGCTAATTCTTCCCAAAGATGTTCAATTACGTTGAGATCTGGGCTCTGTGCAGGAGTTTCTATAAGTTTGGGGCAGTTATGGATCAACCAAAGCTTTGCCACACCCGAAGTGTGCTTGGGATCATTGTCCTGGTAAAAAGCAAAATCATTCGCAATGCCTAATTTCTCGGCACTTTGCTTTACATTTTCCTTCAAAATGTTGAGGTAGCCAAATTGTCCATTTTACTATCAATAAAATGCAAATTGCCCACCCCAGCACTCGACATGCAGCCCCAAACCATAACAGAGCCTTCTCCATACTTAACAGTAGCTTTTGTATTTTGAGCATTAAATTCAGCATTTAGTTTACGCCACACAAACATCTTGCCATCTGAACCATGCAAATTGAATTTGCTTTCGTCAGTGAACAGAACCTTGTAACGAATAAAAACTATCAGCAAAAATGTATTTTAAGATATCTTTACACCAAATTACCTTATTCCAAAAATCTTCTGTTTTAAGCAAATAAATTTGCTAAAGTTTTATTCTCTTGTTTTTATTCTTAGGGCTAATAAATGGCTTTTTTCTGGCAACTCTACCATGGTAGTTATATTTGTGCAATGTATTACAAATAGTATTTAAGCAAACATCTTTTCCACTACTGTTTTTTAAAGATATTTTTAGTTCTTTTGCAGTTGTAAACGGATCTTGTTTGATTTCCTTCAACAAAGAATGCTCTTCACGATCAGTTAATATTTTGCCCTGACCTTCTCTACTTTTATTAGCTATCCTAAACTCATCACGGAATCTCTTAATAACGTCGTGGACAGTAGACTTGCTTTTTCCAAGTAATTCAGCAATTTCTCTCACTGTTTTACCTTCAAGATTCAATTTCACTATTGTCTTATTTCGACAGTAGATTGCTTTCCCTTAGGGGCCATTTCTAATAGATTTTTACCTATTGTTAGAACTAGAAATGTCTGCCAATAAATGCAAGTTATGACTAAATGTGACAAAAAAAGTTTTGAAGTGCATATTTGTAAAGGAACGGTATTTTTATTATTGATGTTTTACTTTGTCCGATTATGCGTTGAGCGCAAAAAATTGAGTTAATTTTGTTTTGTTTTGCTATGTAAATTTACAGTTATCATCGAGAATATTGATATTTTTTTTTATATTTGGAAAGATTAGAGTGTAGAGTGCAAATAAAAACAAAAAATAAATAAAAATTATTACGATTTGTTTTAGTTCAGAGAACGTAAATATTATACAAACACTTGTCCGATTATGCGATGGAGCCACTGTATATATTTTATGAATTTTTCAATATTCTAAAGTATTTGAATAATAAACATTGCTTGCAGCTAAGAAATTATTTCAATTAGTAAATCGAAGTTAAAACTTAAGTTTGGGAGGTTAATTTTTCCAAAAGGAAAGGTTTTTTTAAATTACTTTAAATAAACATTAAAAGTGTGCATGTAAGCCTTTTAAAATACATTTTTTATAAAGATTATACGTACTGTAATTGAAACAATCAATAAAATAAATTTAAAACTTATAAACTAAAATAAATTCTTCAAAAATTCACAAATTTCAAGTTATAATAAAAATTATTAGCGTTGAACATATTTTGTTTGAAAGTGTGATTCTGAGTCGATCGGTATACTGTAAGGTGGGGTTTAGGCTAATATTTTTGGGCGTCACAAAGACGTGTCAAAAAAACGTATGTATTATTCGTTCATTTTTGGACTGTGTAGACCAAAAAATAATGAAATTACAGTAGTTGTGGTGAATTCTCTACTTCTTTTTCATCACTTTTTTCTGGGATGTATTTTTTTTTTGAAATGAAGCAACAATAAGTATTTAAAATTCTTAAGAATTCCGGCACAAAGTGTTGAAAAAGAAATCACTACAAAATTGAAGTGTTTCAAATTCTGGTGAATATGTCATGAATTCAACCTTAGCTTGACATTGGAAGAATGTTGTTCATTTTTGACAACTTCTTTCTACATATAATCCACATTTTTAATAATGTATAATTTCGATATGATGGGATGTCATTTTTAAATAAAAAAAAAATTCTATTAAAGATGCCTGCTCGGACAAGGCCGCTTACTCTTGCAAGAAGTTAATAACAAGTTTTTCTATTTTAATAATTTATTTATCAATAATTAATTGTAAAATTTAACACATACATATATTTTATAAAACCAATGAACAACTTGTATTAAAAAAGTTATTTATATTTACTTCATAAAAGCTATTTTAAATGTTATTAAGATGTCGCTTTTAATGTATGACTTTAATTATTTTTACTTATGTAACATACATACATATGTTTATTAAATTTAATCAGCGTTTTCATGTCATTAAAACGTTCTGGTCCTTAATCGAAGATAAAATATCTGGATGCGTTAGAATTTCCATTACAATTGTATTACAAGAATTTCAATTTTCTAGGACTTCACTCCCTATGGAGCGAATATGGAGTACTATAGGTAGAAATTGAGACAGAAACAAACCAACATTAAAGTGTATAGAAAAACAAAAAATTTAATTTTTGATTTTCCATTTGATTGAGAATTCGAAAAAAATTAAAAATACAAAGAAATATATTTAGTTTGTTTATTCGACCTTTTTTATATAAAAAAAAAATAAAGTGAAAAAAAATTGCTTAAAGAAAGAAATTATACAAAGAAATATATTTATATAAATTTCTATTGAAAAAGAAATTCCTAAGAAATTTTATTTAACCTTTCTGAAGAAGCAAATCTGCACACGAATTTAAATTGTAATGGAATTCTGTATCAGAGGCTTATTATTTAGCATTTATTATATTATTTAAAACAACAATATATATCAATATGTATATAATTACGAATCTTCCACAAAAATTCTACATTAAAGAAAAACAGTCGATTTAACGATGTTTGTCCGTCTGGCTGTACCAATACACCTTGTGTGAAAATTTAAGTTATTTATGAAATTTGTTACATTTTTTGGCCCAAGGACAAAGCCTGCTTGAATCGGTCAATTAATAAACCCAGCCTCCATTAATGATTTATATACATAAGTGTCACACAAATAAGTTTTGTATAAGAAAATATGTACATATATCTAAAAACTGTATAAGGATCGGTTAGTAGTTGACCAAGGCCCAATGCCGATATGTACCTTTGTATTATGTTGTAAAATTGTTAATCCAATATTGTAAATTTTTATTTGAATTGTAAACGATGTCGTAAATATAAATGTTTTGAAAAACCAATTAAACCAATGTTTTTGTAGACTCTAAATTTACTGTCAGCAGTTTCTCCTGTGCATTCTGTGAGCCGTTTGGCGATTTTTTTCGGAAATAATAACAAATAATCTAATAAGTTCTAAAAATATGTATACATATTTATTGGTCCATTACTATAAATAATAAATTTAAAATGGTGTGTTCCAACATACTTACTCCACGTTGGACTTTATCATTACACCCTATACCAGCATAGCGGGGGGTGCGGGAGATTATTATGCATTTATAACATCCAAAATATTAGTCAAACACCTACTTTAAGATATTCCAATCGACTCAGCATCACTTTCGCTTTCCGTCTGATGTCCTTTTGTGAAAATTACAGATCGCAATTTGTAGACTCAATGAGAAAATCTATTGAAATTGCTTGAAATCGTTCAGATCCCCACACAAATTACCTCCCGAAATACAACTTAATCGATCTTTATCTAAAAATGAGTTACACATATAGATACCGTTGGTCTCATGTAGAAAGGCTCTAACTCGCTATTTTATCGAAATTTGTTTTTTTGCGATTCCAATGCATTTAACGCAAATACACCTCCTCACAAAAATTTATTGCAATAGTGTAAAAAATAACGCTTTTATAAGCAGTTACTTTTATAAAAAGTTACATGTTGAATATTACAGTTTCTATTGTCTTTACCTTCTCCTGTAAAGTTTCAAATATGCGAGTTAGGGCCTTTCTACATGAGTCCATCGATACATACATATGTAGGTATATATAAAAAGCAATCACATCTTTGCATTTTCTGTAGATCGATCAATAATTGCTTGCATAAAGGGCCTACTTCCAAAAATCACTTTAACGAGCCTAAATTTCCTAAAAATGCTGGCGTCCCATTAACACAACTAAATACCAATAAGTTATATACAAATCATGCCACCTAATTTTATGACAATCGGTCCATAATTACTCATAGCTGCCATTACTAGCACAAGATTTAATTAAAAAGGTTGAGGTTCAAATAAAATTCAAATCTCTAGTTTTATTAAATGGTATAAACCTTAAAATCTCAACGTCAAAGAAATTTAACTGTTTTTAGTTGCACTGAACGACTTTAATTTCTTGTTTTATTATTTTGGCATTTCTTAATTTGTTTTTTAGTTTAGTATTCCAGTTCTTACAACCTGACATTCTCTAAATATCAAATAACCAAACATTTAATTGTGAAAAATAATTAAAAATGAAGTAAGAAAAAAAAATCAATTGGTTTTTGTTTAGTATTTCAATAAAGTATATTTTAAATAATTGTTGTTTTTATCTTCATATAATTGTTGTTGTAATATTTATAAGTTGTGTTTTCCTCTTTTTGTTGTTTATATAATAAATATTATTTGTATGTAATAATAATTATAATAATGAAGTTGTATTTTTTCACTTGCATTATTTCCTTAAATGTTTGTTTAATAATAGTAGTAATAATAATAATAAGTGTATTTTTATTTGTAATAATAATATATTAATAAATGTGTATTGTGTTTTTAAATGTAAAATAAAAATGTTTAAATGAAGCAAATAATGTAAAAAAATAGCCATGTTAATTTCTCTTCTAGGACCTACATGCAAAGTTTTAAAAGTGATTTTTTTGTTTAAACAACTACAAAAAACCTTTTAAAGGGCATGGATTGTGGAGAGGATTTTTCTTTTTAAGTTTTAATAATTTGATTCTGTTTTGTTTTGGTTTTTTTTTAACTTTTCAAAAGGATAAAATAAAGTTTTTTGTAAAGCAAGCGTTTTAATTTTATTTTTTTTTTTGTTTTATACTTTTTGTATACTAATAAGTTAAAGATTTTTTTGTCTCTTAATATATGTATGTATATATAATTTTTAGTTCAAAAACAGTGCATTTTTTAATTTTGTTTAATTCAATGCCAAATATATGTAATTGTTTTTAGTTTTAAATGAGTTTTTCTTTTATAAATGGTTATTATTATAAATGTATGTTAATGATTTCTTTTGTTTTAGTTAAGCAGAGTTTTTCTTTCTTTTTAAAGGGTTTCAATGAGTAGTTTTTGTTTATGAAAAACAAACAAAAACCCGTAGTTTTGAAATTTCAGTTATTTGAATTTCATTTTGAGTATTTTCTTATTTTTGTCATATTTTTTTTTTTTTTTTTTTTTTGATCATCAATAAATACGCATATTTGCTTTTAAGGCTGGCGTTTTCTTATCATTTGGTTGTTGTATATGTATCCAGTTTTATCTGTTTATAATGAAGCTTTAAATAAATAAAAAAGATATAATAAAAAATTATGAGAAAAAATATATGTAAATCAAGTTGTTTTATATTTAGGGTGTGGTTTTTTTATTTTTTAAGAAAACTTTATTATATATTATATAAATATTTCAAACAAAATTCTTAAAAAATTACACATACTTGTTTTATCTAAGCTCGGTTTATGTCAGATTTGAAAACGAAAGGGTTAGAACATGAATTATCACAGGAGTTATTTCGTGTGCGTATTTCGATTAGAATTCGAAAGCTTTAGTGATACTGTTGGTTTTAATTGTTCAGTATTCGGTTTTGGCAAAAAGACACAAAAACGATTCAAACGTGAAAAGTAGCTCAATGATAAAGTATTTTCTTAAATTTAGAAGAACTATGTATACATGTGTATTAACTAATGTTACCAGGGGCCAAATTACCGCATTCGATATCGAGTAAAATTGATCGTAATTTTCTTATTAGAGATTATGGCATTCGATATCGTGCAAGATATTTAGTACAATTTATCAGAATTTCGATATCGAAATCATTTTCGATACGATAGCTCATTCGATCACGAATGCGGTAATTTGGCCCCAGGTAAAGAATATAGTAAGATGAAGTATCTTCGCTACAAATATAGCCTTTCAAGCAAGTACATACCTATAATTTCTGTTCCTTAATACTATGTTTCCACGGTACATGCTTCGCTCTCTATTCATGCTTCACACCCCAATTATGTGCGAAACAATTTGCTTCACCATACAAAATTGTAAGAGCGAATCAAGTAGATTCATATTGAATCTACTTGCGAAGCACGAAAAATTGCACTCTTCTCTAATATGTATCGCAAGTTTATCTGCACTAGCTGTACAAATTTAATATTATTGTAACAAAGCAAATTATTTTCTTGTTGTTGGAAGTAAAGAAAGTAAATACGTACGAATGTATGTTTTTTTTCAAATAAGCTAACTAATTTCCACTCACTTTTGTTTGTCCATTAAAAAAAAATATTTTCCACAAATTGTAAATTCTGTTTTTTTTTATTCTGTTTGCTTATTAAAGACAACTGTCAAATCGAATCAAGTTTATCAGTCATGTAAACAGCATGATTCATAAACATGATTCAGAAGGAGAAGCAGGTGATTCAAGTCGTCGTGGAAACATAGTATAACACTATTACAGCGTTTTATTTTAATTAGTGCTCGACACTTGCTCTCGCAGATGTAAAGTCATCGATATGTATGTAGCTATCACAAATACGATCGACTTCTCTAATAGTTAGGGAAGTTTCTAACCAAGCGTATGACAATGTCATGGAAAATGACAATATAGAGCTTTCGGCAGATTTCTGTAAAATTCTTCTACTCCGCATTGCTGACGCATTAGAAATTATATTTTTAATATGTAACAATGATAACAACCAAGAAATTTCATTACAGATTTTAAACAATGTTAATGATAACTATAATAGTTATATACGGCAATTTAAATTAAAAATTTATACTGCTAATAAAATAGCTATGAAAACGGAAAAAATAACGTTCGAATTTATGAAAAACACTATGTTGTATTTAGTTTATTAGTTTTTACTCTATTTAATATGTTTTTAACATTCTTATTCATTGTTATTCACCCTAATTTTAAAATTTACAAAAAAGCGCTGTTATTTTGAAAGGTGATGTCAGCTTTTTAAAATATTGCGATTCTTGGTCACTTGGTTTTTTTTCATTAAAATGTAAATATATTTCCAACGCATTAGAAAATACGATTAAGTTCTGCTGTCGGAAATACCTTCTGAAATCTATCCGATTCGAATTGAAATACACAATAACCAACAGTCCTGCCACACATTGTATTAGGAATGGTTTCAGTTCTTCAAATCGATTTTGTTTTAGTTTTTTTAGATTTTGCTTGAGTTTGTTCAATAATATATGCATGTATGTACATAAAAATAATATTAATTTTGTAAAGATTTTTTAAAAATTTTAGTTAAAACGCATTGTTGCACATTTGTGTGTTTTTCTATCTGATTTTAAGTAATTAAATTAAGAAAATTTTTATAGAACTAAATTTTTTCACACAATTTAAAATTACAATTTTCAAAATTGTAAATATTTATTTTGGAAACTTTTTGATTGTATTTGAAAATTGAAATAGACTATTAGGAAGGATTACTCAGTGGAAAACTAAGCGGAAAGAAATATTGATTGATATGTAAAATGTGATTATTCATTCCTGCGGCATGCCGCAATACCGTCTGTGTAGAGATGATACTGCAAAAAGAAAAAATACCGCAGCAACGAAATGAATAATTTTAGATTATGCTTCCGCACCAGAAATTTCTTTCCGCAATTGCGGAACGGAATGAATAATTCGACATAGTGTTTTCTTTTAAATACGTTTTTATAAAAAATGTTTTTCATCGAATCAAGTAGCCAACTAATATCCTACCAGGGGGCCAGAACTTCCCATTGCCAATTGTGTATAAAATAAACAATTTTTGTTTAACAAAACTACTTTTAACAAAAACCACCCCTAATGTCATCATTCTAGTTATTTGTTCAATAAATGATTGTTGATTTTGAAGATTTTTTTTATAATGATTTTGTTTTTTTATTTATATTTCATGCTTTTTTATATATGTATATATTTATTAAATATTTCAAAGTGTGTAGTAGTAAGTAGTAGCTATTGTATAATATATATTTCAAAAACATTTCGTTTTTTATGTTTGTAGCTGCTTACAGACTAACAATGTATGTATATGTATTTATGTAATATGAGTTTTACATTTTTATTTTTGTTTTTATTTTTTGCTTTTGTTTTTCAATCAAAGTTATTTTTCATTTAATGCATTTTGTTAAATATAATAACATAAGAAGTAAAGTTTTTTGTTTATTATTATGCAAATATTTCTCAAAAAACAAAAATAAATAAAAATCCCAAAACAAAATAAAATTATTTAAGGCTTCAAGCATAAAATGTTTGGAGATAAAATAAACCCCCAAAAGAGTAGTAAAATAATATTTAAGGTTTTCAATACAGAATAATGATAAATTAAATTCCAGCTCGTTTTAATTCAACCATTTTCATTCATTCATTTACTTTTTGCAATTGAACTCTTGTATTATAACTTTTGTTTTAATTCATTTCAAATATATTTATATTTTTTTGTGTTTGTTTTTGTTTAAGCTTAATCCAAAAAATATATAATTTTTTTAACTTGTATTGAAGAATAGAGTAAGAGTAATATTAATAATAATATTTTTTAAATATTATTCTTTGAATTATTTTAATTTTTTTTTTGCTTTCAAAATCAAAAAACTTTATATGTAGTTTAGAGAGAGAAAGTGATAGATAATTGTATTTTTTTATTTTTATTCAATTGCTCCTCGTTGTTGTTTTTGCAGTGTTTGGTTTTATATTGAAAATAAGCAACGTTCTTCATTTAAGATTGAATTGTGTTTGTAGTTGCTGTATAATTTTTCTAGATTCACTGGCTAGTTTTACGTTTGCATCATCAATTGGTCCAATTGCTGGTCCAAGTCTGTAAAAAATAAAAAAAGTAAAAGATTAATACGCTAATAAAACAAACTTGTAAATATGTATATATTGTAATTCAAAATCCACTACTAAGACAAATGTATATATAAATAACATTATAGAAATAAATAAATAAATAAAAGATCAATAACTAATGTTCAATTTATGTTGGTGCGTATTTATTAATCTGAATTCAGTTTTTGAATAGTTAGGAAAAAGTAATTACTTTTTGTTTGCTCTAATCTAATCTAGTCTACTCGAATTACTAGATTTAGTTTGTTTGTTTTCTACTTAAAAGAGAAAAAATAGTATATATACATACATACGAGTATGTATGTATAACTTACATGTTTATCATGATGATCCCACAATTCGACCTTATCAGGCATATGAGACATATCATTACCACCAACGTGACCCAAGAAATGTGGATATGTAGTGTACGTGGGTATTAAATTCATCGGTTGGTTTTGATTCAAATTTGGTGGTGGCATAGTGTTGTGATAATCCAAAGCCATCTAATTGTTAAAATAGTAAATACATTAAAATTAAGTAATTTGAAAAGTTTTAATTTTTTTTTAAATACAATTTGCTCTGTTTCAGTCAGTACTAATAAGACTGATACTGAATATTATATTTAAAACGTATTAGTTTCTCAACTAAATCTGACACATTCAGAGAGCAAAAAGTAAAGAAAAGTAAATTCTTAAAAAGACGAAATAAAATTTATTTAATGAATTTTATATGGATATACTTACATGAAATTGATCTTGTTGATGATGGTAATCGGCCGGACCGCCGATTCCAGTTAGACCGCCTATAGTACCAGCACCAGCTGCGCCTTGATTGTAGTAGCGATATTGTTGTTTCATCCAATTCGAATGTTGTTGCTGTTGTTGTTGCTGTTGTACAGCAGCGGCGGCCGCTTGCTTATCGGCAGTACCTAAAAGCCATGGAGGCAATGGACCAGTAGGCATACCCGCACCTTGCATGCCAGCTGCGGTCATAGCGGCTAAATTATCATCCATGGTTGCTAAACCAACGGCACCAGCTAAACTTCCCACTCCCATGCCCATGTTAGCCATACCTGGATAGTTGTTATACTTCCATGATGCCCGTTCTGTACCAATGGGTCTGGGTATTTTGCGCATATCATCGGCCGATTGTTGGCCTTGCATTTGTGGGGGTGTTTGTAGGAGACCAGCGGGATTGTTGGCATTAATATTGCCACTCTGACTGGGTGACATGGCTGCTGGTGAATTGGCACCAGCACCACCTAGGCCACCAGTGGAACCATTTTCCAAATTCAGTATGTCCCGGGTTGAAGGTGGCACATAACCGCCAGCTGTGGTGTAGTCGGTGCCATACCAACGTGGATTTTGTGTTTGGCCAGCCTGAGGTTGAGATTGTGGTCGTTGTGGTGCCATATTCTGGCCGGCATTTAAGGGTTTTCCTGGTGCGGCATTGAAGACATTCCCTTGTTGATTTTGTTGCGTAGGTGGTGGTTGCTGTTGGTTTTGTTGATGGTACATGGCTGAAGCCATAGCTTGTGATGATTGTGATTTATTGCCTGGCGGTTGTTGTCCGCCAAATACCGAAGCTCTTGGATTGAGTCTAGAGTTGGCTGAATTGTATACTTGTTGTTGCATTAAAGTGGGATCAATTTGGTAGCCCATGGGAACAGCAACATTCATTTGATTGGTTGGGTCGTAGAAACGTGGCTGTTCTCGATTCACCGAATTTGAAGGGCCTATAGGGCCAAAATTCAAGGTATTTCCAGAATTTTCTGCCACATTGGGCTGTGTTGATGGTGGAGATTGTTGAGTAGAATTGTTGGACGCATTCGCTCTGTGTTGGCCGCTTGTCTGGGGTCTTTGTATAGCCAAACCACTTGGAGGTTGTGATACATTTCCTGTATTAGATGGTTGTTGTTGTGATGAGACACACGCTGCACTAGTAGTTTGTCCTATGGCTCCAGGAGGCTTAATGGCATTAGGCGATATATCACTAGCTTCCTGTTGCTGTCCAGCCTGACCGGCATTACCTCCTGATGGTGGTGTCAAATCATTGCCAGGTACAGAAATTCCAGCTGGTGAGCGAGATGCTTGAGATGCTGTAGAACCTATGGGTGCTACGCCAGTTTCTGATAAAATAGTCAATGTTTGCTGAGAGCCTACACTAAGATTACTTGCGGCGGCATTTCCGGGTGGTGTGCTGGAATTGGAAGCCTTAGAACTTCCTACTGGAGAACTCAATATATTGCGATTATAACCCGGAGCCTTTGAAGCATCAGCCTGAGGCAAATTATCATTAACCAAAGCATTGGGTTTAGCGTAAATCTGTGAATTATCTGCACTACCCCATTGCGACTGATGATAATCATTAAAGAGAGAATATTCACTGCTTATCTTTGCAGCTAACTGAGGTCCAAAGTTACCAGGTGTGGCCAATGGGGCTGAATTACCAGATGAATTGACGTTGTCACCCAGATTGCCAGTATTGATGTGCAAATTTTGTTGTTGTTGCTGTTGCAATGACTGTGTTGTTTGTATATTGGCATTGTTGTTGGTGGTATGTCCTCCTGATTGTTGTAGTGTTGTAGGTGTAGGAGCTCGCTGTTTATTTGGCGGCCCAATTGGGGTCACAGAGCGTCCCGTAGTGTTCGATGAGGCTGCTTGAGCAGCTGCAGCATTAGCGGCTGCAACAGCAGCAGCAGCCTCTGCTACATTAAATGTTCCAATGGGACCGGATAAAGTATTGTTGTTCTGACCTAAAACTCCTACAGCTCCCAAGGAAGGTATAGTAGAGCTGGGTACTGGTTTACCACGACCATATGGTGCTGTTATTCCCGACCTTTGCAAGCCTCCTAGTTCTGATTTCTTTGTGGGAGATAAATTGGTACCAGTTAAAACTGAAGTAGCGGCTCCACCTGTTAGCAATTTGGCAGCAAATGTTTGGTTATTTACTCCTGATGCGCCAAAACCGGTAACAGTTGTTTTGCTGCCTGGTGCTCCAGCAGATTTCTGGCTGAATCCTGGTCCACTTATGCCTTTACTGTTAAGATCTTTATGTTTGATTTGATTGCTGGTACTTGAGGCAACTCCAACGCCGGCGACACGGTTAGATGTTTGTTGGGCATAGAACGGCTTAGAAGGTTGTGTTCTGCCTATGGCAGATTTATTGGAATTTGTACCAATACCTCCTCCTTGTGACTTTGAATTTGATTTAGAATTCAAGTTTCCTGTAGTCTTCGAGTTCAAATGACTGCCTGGTGTGGATGAGGCAGACGATGTTGTTGATGATCCTGAAGACATATTGCTGCTTTGTCCACCACTAGTGGAGTGTAAAGCTGTTTTATTATCCCATGTTCCCACTTGCATGGTCGAAATAGTAGATGGCGGAGTGGTTGAAGCAGGTGGCACTACTGAAGCTCTAATTGTAGTGTTAATACGTGGTAGCATTTGTAATATATCTACATCTGGGTCCTTAATGAGGGCTAAAATCAGCATATGAGCCTGTTTTGTAGCTTCTGTAAGACCCTTGATTGTTATGCTACGTTCAGATTGATTTTTCCCCTGTTTTTCTACTTCAATGTGAGCTCCAGTGGTGGCTCGAATGGCGTTAATGTTACTACCAGCACGTCCAATTACACGGGAAATGGCATTAACTGGTACTTGTACCTTCTTGCAGGTCATTTCGGGCATTGTTGATGTAACGGTGGTAGTTGTCGATACTCCAGGTACGTTTATGGTCGTAGACGAGAAAGAATTTGACGAAGAAGAGAGGGTTGTTGAAGTACTGGACGTGGAATCTTTGCTGTTGAGCGCTGTTGCTGTAGAAGAATTGCTGGAAGCAGAGCCAGACGCTGCAGTTGTGGTCGATTGTTGTGTCGAACTTTTGCGTACCACCTCTTTCCACCCGTCTTCGCCCCTTTTAGGAACTGCTGACACTGAGTGAGTCTTATTGTTTGCAGAAGTCGATCCCAAAGTTGTAGAGGCAATAGATTCCATGTCTCGTTTATTATTCTCTTCAGCCGTTTTGGAAGCAGAAAATATTAAAGATTTACGATTTCCAGTGGACGATATTTCCGATTTGCTGTTGTTGCTTGCTTGTTGTTGAACATGTGCCTGTTGTTGCTGTTTATTAATATGAATATGATTGTGGCTATTTGTTTGTGTTGGTTGTTGTTGATGCAGATTCTGATTCTGGGCCGTTCCTGCGGCTGTTAATTCTTTGGGTGCCAAGTTTTCCTTTTCTTTCTGTTTATTGGATTCTTTCTTTTTGTTTCCAGTCGTTGTGGTTGATGTAGTGCCAGTATTTAACGAGGTATTGTTGTTGCTGTTGTTGTTGCTATTTATAACCTCCTCTTTCTTGTGTTGATGCTCCGATTTCTTGTTGCTGGCATTTGTGTTGTTGTTATTACTGTGAGTTTTCGTGGCTAAAGTACTTTGTTCAGCATTATTTTTCTTGTTGCTGTTAGATACGGTTTTTGTGTTGATATTATCATCTTTCCTTTTATTATTTTGCTGTTGTTGTTGCTGTTGCTGCTGTTGTTGAGGCTTTGCAGCTGGTGCAGGTTGGACGATTGGAGCTTCTTCAACAACTGGACTACTATTACGTGTATTCTGTTGCTTATTCTTCTTTTTATTTTTATTTTTTCCTCCTCCACTACCCCCGCCAACAGCAGACTTGTCATTGTTCTGCAGATTTCCGGCCGAAGCTTTAATGTCGGTACTGGAGCATGATCCTTGATCTATACCAGAGTCACCTTCCTCACGGTAATTTTGAGGATTTTGTTGGTCATCATCTTCATCGGCGACATTGTCCTCGTGATCGGATTCCTCATCTTTGTCGGAATCTTTATCATCTTGTTCTTGCTGATTGCTCGAGCCACCATTGGCTTCTTCCATTTGTCGCCGTTTCTCTTCTTTCTTTTCCATCTTCTTCTTCTTTTTTCGTTCACGTCGACGAGCTGCGGCAGCTCTTCTGCTCTCTTCACGAGTTCTCTCCATATCCAATTCTTCCAAGAGGATGGAAGCATTTTTGTTGGCCTTAACAGCTTGTGCCTCCTTTGCCGCACGTATGATTTTCATGCAGTCGTAACATTTCTCAGACAGTTCTTTATCGCTTATAGTACTAATAAAACGGTTCATTTCCTGATCCGAAGGAAACTGTGTGACATATTGAACCATCCATCTGACGGTCTTTGTGTGGCCTTTGCGGAAGGCGGCCATTAAACAGGAGACACGTCTGTTGTCTTGTGAATCTATGTCAGCATTGTGGTTGTATAATATATCAACGACACTCAGATGACCACCATGCGCAGCCAACCATAGCGGAGAATTGCCCTTTTTATTCTTTACCTCCACTGCGGCTCCACGAGCCAACAGCAGTTCGACGAATTTTAAGTGGCCCTTATCAGCGGCTATAGTTAAGGCCGTGTCTCTTGATGTGGGCACTGGCGCTGCATTAACATCAGCCCCTTTGTCCAGCAAAACACGTCCAACTTCTATATAACCACCCGAAGCGGCTTCCATGAGAGGCGTTAAACCAGTCTTGGCACGATGCTCCACATTGGCTTTACGATCTAACAACAAACTCACGACCTCATGTCTGCCCTGGAAACAGGCCAATGTCAAGGCAGTATTGCGATTAGTTTCAATCTGAGCATTAATATCGGAACCCTGATCTAATAGCAATTTCACCGCTGCCGTGTGCCCATTCATGGCAGCCAGCATTAGCGGGGATATGCCTAATTTACTACCCGTACGTGAATTTATCTCAGCGCCATTACTAAGCAATAGCTTTATGATGTTTACATAGCCACCGCTAGCTGCCAAACTCAATGGTGTATAATCGGAGACATTGCGATGCTCCTTATTGGCTCCAATGCCTAACAGCAGCTCTACAACTTCATAGCGTCCACCCGAACATGCCAAAGACAGTGGCGTATCTTTAGTACGTTCCGACTGGGCTTCTAGATCAGCGCCATGCTTTAGTAAAATATCTACTACTTTCTCGTGGCCTGCTGTCGCTGCTAAAATCAGTGGTGTAAAACCCTTTTTATCTCGATGCTCTATGTTTGCACCACGACCTATAAGTAACTCAACTAATTCCTCATGGCCACCAGCACAGGCAAGAGTAAGAGCTGTGTCATGATTGGAATCGGTTTCGGAATCTACATCGATGGTTTTGTCTAAGGCTATTGCGGCAACTGTTTGCTGATATTGCTGTTGTACGACATTAGCATTAGCTAAAGCGACATTATTGAAAATATATGTAAAAAAATATAAAATAAATAAGCTATTAGATAAACTCGCTATCAGACACAAAAATAACTATCCCACTTTATAAGATCGCACAAATGCCTACTTATTTTCAGTTATTCGAAATAAGTATGTTAAATTAACGTTATAATATTTGACCATGTACCTACATATGAATCTCGAAAAGTAAATTTTTTGTTATATTTACATATTTCTGAGATACAGAATGGTGAGGGGAAATTGTCATAGCTTAAATATTTTTAACATTACAAAGAATTTAAATTTTATTAGAAATTAGTATGTATACATACATATATAATATATAATATACTGTGTAAATATATATTTTTTTTAATTAGTATATTTATTTTTCAAAAACAAGTTTATATTTGTTGTAATACCTTTAAGTAAAATCTCAAATAATGTAATTATTAAACAAAAAATTTTAATTGATGATGATGGAATAAAATATTTTAAAAAAACATATGTACATATATTAACCCCCTGGCCAACGATAACGTTAGCTTAGATAAGACTTAAGACACAAACTTGATTGTGGCATAAAAAAAAACTTGATTGAGTAAAAAATAGATACGATAAAAAGTTCGTGTCTTAAGTCTTATCTAATTGAACGTTATCGTTCGACATCATGGGCCAGGTGGTAAGATTTCTTTGTAATTTCATTGTAAATAGGATAACTATCAAAATAATTTTATAATTCTTTTGTTTTACTGTTTATTTAAAAAAAAAAAAAAAAAAAAGTGGGCCACTTATTTTCAGTCTCTCTGATTGCTCTAAGAAGCAATAAATATAATTTTTTAATTTTGATTTATATTATTAAACATGACTTACCTTGACTACCGGCAGCTGTACGTAACAATGAATAACGATTACGTTCTTTGCGTGACTGTTTGTCGATTACTTTTTTGGCAATACCGCCGGGCATTTTGCTACTACCAGAACTGGTTGATGCCTGGGGTGGCAGTACAGACGAAGCGTTGGCAACAACTTGGTTTAAGGCTGCAGTCAATGGTGCTGGTACTGGTAGTTGTTGATGTTGTGTCACTGCAAGAACGCCGGCTGCATAGCCAGCAGCAAGCATTTGTTGTTCTTGAGATATTTGATGTTGTTGCTGCTGTTGCTGCTGTTGTAGCTGCTGCTGTTGGGGTGTAAGGGCGCAAACACTACCCAAACCGACATCAACGGCGGCAGCCATGGTTGAGAGAGTAGGACAGAATTGATTATTGACACCACGTGATGTTTGAACTTGCACTGCATTTGGGTGAGGTACAACAACAGATGGTTGAGTCTGGGTAGAAACTTGAACCTAAAAAGAGAAATTTTGATTTTTCAATTATTACGTTTACTAAAGAAGTATTTTCAAAATGTTTATATTTGTTTCTAACAAACCTGTGTTGATTGTTGCTGTTGCTGTTGCTGCAATAATAATTGCTGTTGCTTTTGCTTTAAGACCTGCTGATTGAGCACCTGTTGGGCTAAGGCGGCCTGTTGCTGCAATAAGAGATTATTTTGTGCCACTTGTTCCAAGGTGGTTTGTTGCTGTTGCTGCTGCTGTTGCATTAAGCTCTCAGCAGTGGTTTGTGATAAATCTTGCTCTTGTTGCTGCAATAACTTTAATTGTTGTTGCTGTTGCTTTTGCTGGTCTTGCAATTCTTGCTGATGCAATTTCAAATGTTGCAGTTGCTGGGCTGTCGCAGCTACTTCATCTTGTTGTTGCTGCTGTTGCTGTTGGGCCGTAGGTGGCAATTGGAATAATAACTGTAAAGATTGGGAGGACTTGTCGGCGACAGTGGTGCCCACACCGCCGCAACCATCAACGTTGAAAACAAAATTATTATTATTGTTGTTGTTGGTTACATTTTGCTGCTGATTAGTAGTTAGTTGTTGATGTTGTTGCTGTTGTTGCTGCTGTTGCTGCTGTTGATTAGCAGCAGCTGCCGCAACGGCCTTTAATAGACGTACATTGGTTTGTTGTTGCTGGTGCAGCTGTTGTATATGTTGTTTTAATTCTTGATCTAAGCCATGGTGTTGGGTGTGTTGCTGGTGGTGTTGTTGTTGTTGTTGCTGCAACTGATATTCAGCCACTGTGCTGGCAGCTGACGTAGATGTAGGCAGTGTTTGTAATTGTTGCTGTTGCTGAACGGCAGCAGCGGAAGCGGCAGCAGCATCTTCAGGTGAAAAAGGTATTAAAGACAACGTAGTTTGCTGATGTTGATGTTGCTTTAAGGTAAACAGTAAAATGTATTTCAAATTAAAAAATTGCTTAGCACAAACTATCTGAGAATTTTCATTAAAAATTTTAAACAATGTTTTTACTCATTTTACAAATATGTAATCGTGTGGAACTTAGAAATATAATAAAATATTATAATTTATTAGTTGGCCAATAAGGCTACAAATGAAATAAACTGAAAAATAAAGTTGTAGCGGAAATATGCTGTTTAGTATATTTGCAAGAGTTGTAAATTATCTTTATTATAAAAAAAAAAAAAAAAAGTGCTGCATTATAGATTTATTATAATTTAAAGTGTAATAGTATCTATAAGTAAGTAAATAAATAAATAATAAAATAAAAAGAAAAAGAAGAAAATATTATGTTTTGTTGTTCCGAAATTGTATTCGTTTTTTTGTTTCCTTTTTGCAATTGTTTTTAGTTTTGCAAACTCTAGTAACTGCGGATTTCATATATTTCTTGGTGAGTTATTGCAAACTGATGCATTTTTGCTAACTCGCTACACGTTTGCAATAAAAGTAACTACGAATAATAAATTCAACTGGTGTCAAGTGAGACTTACCTGCATTTGCATTTCATCGGCATCAGCAAATCTTTGCTGTAACTGTTGTTGCAATTGATAGTCCAACAATAGTTGATTCGCTTGTCTTTGTTGCTCTTGTTGTTGCTGCTGTTCTTCGCTGGTTGCCAGAAGACCCTGTTGTTGCTGCTGTTGATGATGAGCCGCAGCTGCGGCACTTAACAATTGATCTTGACTAGCCCATTTAGGAGTCAAAGCCCAATTCCCATTCCAGCGTGTTTTGCAAATCGAATTGATACCAAAATCTGCCAACTCACCACAATTTAAATTGCTAGCAAATTCCTACAGAGAAAGCAATTAAAAAAAAGATAAATTACAATGTTAGCTATAAATATGTACATGAAAAATATAACATTATACTTTTTTCGGTTTATTCCAACAATTTTAACACTATTTTAAAATGAAAGCTAAACTTACTTGCAAAGCAGGATCATGAACATTGTGTATGACATGGAAAAAGTCATCCATTTCCACCTCAATGTCATACATTTCTTCTCGCATGCCCTCCTCTGTCTGCTCACCAGAGACACCTATTTGATCTTGACAAACAGCGACGACCGAATTGTTATCGTTATTACTGTTAGCCTGTGCAGCAGCATTTGCGAATTGTTCTAAAGTTTCAGTATCCATAGATGAGGGATAGACTAGTTGTTGTTCAACACTTCGAGCAGCAGTATTTGAGTCATTGTCGACACCGGAATCTTCTTCAGTTACATCGCCGATCTGCTGTTTGACCGCTGCCAAATGCTGTTGTAGCGCATTGCTCAGGGCTGTATTGCCGGCAAATTTCAAATTCATATTTTGCGGGAATACAGTTAAAACATCGGCTCCAATTTCTTGTCGCAAATCTGTAAACGCCTGAGACAAGTCGCCGGGCTTTAGGGGTGCATTCGAGAGTATTAAATTCTCTAAACGCTGTGAAATTGGCCTTATACCTTTAGTGGGTAATTTCAATTGTAATTGTGTATCATCCAGTTCTTGTATGGATTTGGACGAATCTTCGCCATGCTCTTCAATATCTGAGTTAGCTTCATCTTCACCGGGACACAATTCGGAGGTAAACGATTGATGATCATCTAGAGAATTTCGCCGTTCATCTTTGAAGGGATCTTGCTGCGACAGCTTCTCCTTTTTGGATAGCTTACGCTGTTTCTTGGTCTGGCCACTGCTTTTGAATTCTTTGGGATCTGTCTCTTCAGGCGTAACATTAACTGCAGCTGCTTGAGCAGCAGCTGTACAAAGTGTAGCTAGATTTTTCATTTCGTTATTGGCATCGGTCTCACTAGAATCCAATTCGTTTTCCATGTTAGTAATATCTATTATTTGCTTTTCTGGTGGAGTTTCTGTAGGTGATTTTGGTTGTTTATGGAATATATGCTGGCGTAAGTCTAAAACCTGCCAACCCTCTTGGATTTTCTTTAGGCATTCTTGTTGTCCGGCTGGATTAAGGCCACAGGCTTTGGCCACGGCTGCAGCGGCTGCCACTGCATTAGCCTTGCTAAGAGCACTGAGAGAATCAGTAACAGCTAATTTGGAATCGGATAAAGCTGCATCTAAAGCCTCTTGTATCTCTTGTGCTGTGTGCTCATTTTCAGGCTGCTGTTGCTGCTGCTGGTGAATGTCCTCGGCAGATTGTATTTCCATAAACTGTTGCAGTTGCGGATCACACAAAGCCGTAGCGCCGGATGAAGGAGAAGCCAATGGTGATGCTGGGGAATTACTCAAAGCAATAACGCCCTGTTGTTGCTGTGATATTTGAGCATTGTTAACAACATCTAAAGCAATTTGTTGTTGCTGCTGTTGTTGATGCTGTTGAGCTGCAAATACCATATGATTCATGATGGCTTGCTGGGTTTGGAGACTCGGAGTAGCTTCATTTGTTATTAACATGGGCTAAACGAAAGAAAATTTCATAAAAAATTAAGTTGCTCTGTTGTTGTGAGTCTAAGTTTATCGATGCTTACCAAGTTATTGTAAATGGATACCATTTGATTTTGCCTAAACAATGGTTGTTGTTGGAGAGGAGTGGCTGCAGTTGATTGTGTTGTGGTTTTACGCAAAATTTTACCATCCTTCTTGGAAACTGGCTTAGCTTTGGGTCTATCGCTAATTGCAGTACTTTGCGACACTTCAGAAGGTGTAGTTATACCACCAGTCTTCAGTGTCGTTTTACCAGTAACAATACGTTGTTGCTGCTGACTTTGTTGTTGTGACTGAGTTTGCTGTTGCAGTTGTTGTTGCTGAGGTGGTGGTGCCGGACCTAAAACAAATTGTGTACCTTGTGGTAGAGTGGTAGCCAAAGTTAATGGAGTTTGTGGATTATTAGGATCGAAGAGCTCTTGCATCATCAGTGCCTGGTTGGGTGCAAAATTTAGAGGTTCTGGGCTTGCTATAATAACTGGTTGCATCTCTGAACCATCACCTATAGCAGGGGCAACTAAAAATACGAATAATAAATACATTTTTTTTTTTTTTTATTATAAAAAAACATTTTTTTCTTAAAAATATTATTTGACCAAAAAAGTCCTTGTTAGACAAAATATTAGTTCTGAAGCTTTTGAATGTTTAAAACACTAACCTGCCAATAGATTTTGATTTAACGTTAAAGCGTCCGCACCATCACCAATATTTTGATTCTGATTATTGACATTACCACCAGTCATATCCAAGTAGGAGGCAGGCAACAAAGTAGCAGGAATATTCTTCTGATCATTTGACAACTGTAATAAATTAAATACGTTACTGTACAATTCTATTTTGGGAGAGTGAAATGAAAAAATACCTTATTGAAATCCTGCCTTAAAACACGACGCCTTATAAAACGTGAATCGTCATTAAAGCAGGAAAATTGTAGCTGTTGCTGCTGCTGTGTCGTGGACTGTTGTTGTGTTAGTGGCTTATTGCCCAATCCATCATCACCCAAAGGCTGAGAACGTTCAATATCTTGCATTTGCTGCTGCTGTTGTTCATTGTTCGAATTGTTATTGTTGTTGCTGGCATTGGCAGTGTTTGGTATACTAACTTCAAATGGTTGTGGAGGTTGTTGACGAATTTTACGCTGATTGCCTTTAAGTTTAATTTGCTGCTGCGGCTGTTGTTGTTGGTGATTTTGTGGCTGATGCTGCTGCGCTTGCAAAACAGGTGGAGCTGGAGGTTGTTTTTGTGGTGGCGTAAGAGGCATTATATGTGACATATCTAAATCAAAATGTTTGCGTTGTTGTAGCTGCTGTTGTTGTTGTTGCTGCTGCTGCTGTTGTTGGTTGTTGAGATTGGCGGCAACTTGTTCATTATTATTGGCAATGACACCTGCTGTACCGCCAACACCAACATTACCAAAACCAGCTTGCAAATGGAAAAGTCTTGATTTAGCAATTAATGCCTCTTGTTGCTGAGCACTCAACGAATTGATATCAATGGCAGCGTATTCCTCATTAGAAGCCACCACTTGATTGGAGCCAGCATCTGAGGCATTGACATTTGGTGCTTGCAGTTGCAGTTGTTCCTCCAAATACTCGTTCGTGGCTCCAGTTAGAGCGGCATTATTTGTGGTGTATTGTTGATGATGGAAAACTTGTTGGTTGTTTACTCGAACTGATTCGGAAACTTCAGGCAAACCGGGAGGAGCGCTCAACTGTTGCAATTGTAATTGCAGTTGTTGCTGCAATTGCTTCTGCTGTTGTTGCAGTTGCTTTTGCTGTTGCAGATTAATCAAATGTAACTGATTGGCAGCAGCATTAGAGGCAGTGGTATTATTAATACCAACAGCAGTAGCTGTAGCGGCAGCCGATTGCACTTCATTTGGATTAGTTTGTATAAAGTGTGGATACTTAAACAATAGTTCTACTACACGGGTATGGCCACCTTTAGCCGCTTCGATTAGCATGGTACTGTTATCTTTAAGTTTGTGGAATGGATCGGCCCCAATTTTCAAAAGGAATTCAGTAACTGCCTGATGACCACCAGCACAGGCCAAGGATAATGGGGTATGGTCATTACTACTGGTTTGTTTATTGATATCAGTTCCTTTGGAAATAAGAAACTTTACGGTACACAAGTGACCAGCACGGCAGGCTTTCATTAACGGTGTACGTCCTCCTTCCGACTCGTGTTCTAATTCGGCTCCGTAGCTCAACAGAACTTCAGCGGCATCGGTATGACCATTTTCACATGCATGCGTTAAGGCTGTATCGCCCGTTTGAGTTTCTGCATGCACGTTGGCCTTGTTATCCAAAAGAAAGCGTACCAAGTCTGTGTGACCTTCCTGAGCTGCTTCCATCAGGGGCGTAGAAGCTCCCAATTCTAAATTGGCTCCATGTTTTATCAAATATTCCGCCACTTCACTGAACCCACCACAGCATGCCAACGTTAAAGCTGTTTCTTGTGTTTCTTCAGTAGTGGCGTTTATGTTAGCGGCTTTGCTAAGCAATAGAGCTACCATTTCTTCATGGCCCTCACGTGCAGCCTCCATTAGGGGGGTATAGCCTTCATCGTTTACCTCTTCGATATTTGCCCCACGTTCAATTAGCAAAGTTGCCAATTCAACGTGACCACCACAGGCGGCCAATGTCAGAGGTGATTCAAATGAATCCGTAGGCATATTAACTTGAGCTCCAGAGTCCAGTAGCAGCCTGGCCACTTCTACGTGGCCATCCATAGAAGCCTCCATTAGGGCTGTATGCATTTCGTCGGTTTTATGTTCTTGGTCAGCGCCAGCTTGCAAAAGAAAACGTACCATATTCAAATGACCCTTGTAACATGCTAACGTCAAAGCACTTTCCTTGAATTCATTCGAATGTGTATTGATGCCGGCACCATGTTCCAATAAAACCTAAAGAAATTTTTTCAAACAACATAAAATTTAGTTTGATGCAAACACCAAAGATGTTTATGTGTGGTTATCATTAGCAAAAGACATCAAATAAGATCAAACGATATCACTGACATTAAATAATATTTTGAAACGAAATCTACTTTTTAAACCAGATTATTAACTCAATCTTTAGTTAGTTTAAAGAGGAGACTCAAAAATATCTTAATGTCTCTAATCTCGGATTTTCATCATTTGTCAGTTGAAGCAATTTAAACTTTCCAAATATTTATTAATACCTTGGCAACTTCAACGTGACCTGCCGATGATGCTTCCATTAAAGGCGTATGTCCATTTTCGTTTTGCTCCTCGACGTTGGCACCATGTTTTAGCAGTTCTTTAACCACCTCTACATGACCACCAGCACAAGCAAACATAAGCGGGGTATTACCGGTGGCACAATGAGCATTTACATCTGCATTATGATTTAGTAAAAGTTTAACTATCTCCAAATGACCAGCAGAAGCAGCCTCCATTAAAGGAGTACAATCTTTCTGGCCCTTGTCTTCTACTTGAGCAGCAGACATGGCTAAAAGAACCTTTTGAAATGAATTAAAGGTTATTTTGAATGGTTGACATAAAAATATGCATGAACAAGTTTACCTGTGCCAATTCATAATAACCAGCTGAGCATGCCATAGAAAGCAAGGATTCACCGTCATCCGTAGATTCGTTAATATTAACGTTTCCCTTACCCAACAGGCTACGCACAGTATTAACGTCGTTGTCGTTGCAGGCAGCAATTAGAGTACGAGAAAACATGCTAAATAAAAAGAAGGTCAGAAGAAAATTTGTTAAAACGAATTCTTTTTTTAAATTAATATTAATTTATGTATAAAAATTAATCAATTTTCATATAACACTGGTTTATCAAGATGTAAGAAGTTTTTTACAAAATGCAATATTGAATAATTTGGTTAATTATAACTCAAAACATGTAATAATTACAAAAATATTTATTTATTATAATTATTAACCCAATGGATATTGTTACAGAAAACGATAAATGTGAATAAAGTATATATATAAATAAAAGGTTTCCAAATACATACTTTAAATAATTATCTTTTTCAGATATGTTATAATCTTAAACTTTACTTACGTTTTATCACTGCTAGCACCACGCATTTTTGTTAGAGCCTGTTTAGTCTCATCGATGGCATGTGTGGCATGACGTAAAACAGGTGCTTTTTCGTTGGCTGCAAAACGAAAAGACATACAGAAATTAATAAAGTATTTGGTGCATTATATGAGCATTCATTCGTTTTATCTTACCGGCAGCTTCAAAGAGGGCATTTAGATTTCGATTACTACGATCGTTGTTGGTGTCGAGCAAGAAATCTCCACTGACCTCATTGGGATCCTGAATTTCTTCATCATCATCATCATCGTCGATTTCTTCCTCCTCATCCTCTTCATCATCGTCGTCGTCATCATCGTCATCCTCATTTTCGTCATCGTCATCCTCTTCGTCTTCTTCGTCTTCATCTTCGTCCTCATCGTCACCATCATCTTCCTCTTCATGGCCTTCGGCATCATGACCACAAGAATCGGGATCAGATTCTGGAATGTCATCCTAAAATGGTACAAAGAATATCAAAAATAATAAAAAACTAGGTAAATTAAAACATTTCAAGTAAATCTCATAAAAATGAGATCTACGTTTTAGGCTTGTTGAACAATAAAATACTCTGCCTACTCTTAGGAGTTAACTAAGCAAAATAAAAGAAGTACATAGAATATTTAACCAATTCTAAACTTAAATAAAAAACAAATAAAAGCTAAAAAAAAATAAATTCAATTTCAAAATGACGGTTAATAAAATAACAAAAAAGGTCATGTTGTCTCTAAGGCCAGCAAAACAATTTTATTTTGGTTTGTTGTAGGAGTAGTTTACAGTGGTGATATTAAAAGTAGTAGATAGTATTAGCAGTAGTAGTAGTCTTTATTATTAAAATCTCATATTTTAATTTAATTTTAAACAAAATATGTATTAGTATTGGTAATTTAACAAAATTTATGTTGCTATACATAGCTAAATGTTATAGTTTCACATTCAGCTATTTTTTATGCATTTTTAAAAGTTGTATAATTGAAAAATAACAAATAATAATTTAATTAAGCGTTTTTAAGTTTTAGCTAATTATGGACAAGTCTTATTTGAAGAATTCAAAAAAGTTATAATTTAGGGAAAAAATTAAAAAGAAGAGGCTATAAACTAAAAAATGCATAAAAATCGACGAAACTTACCAATAAATCTGGCCTTAGACACAAGCATGCCAAAAGGATCTACAAAAAGAACGGAAAAGAAAGAATAAAATAAAATTTTAACATAAAAATCAAATAAAAACGTTGGGCAAAATAATAAATTAAAACAAAACATACATTAAAACAAAATAAAATTTTGTTTAACATTGTATAGAGTGTTAAAGCCAAAGTCAAATGTTATCAGAAGCAGAATGTAATTGTTTAAACTTAATGTAACACAATTTATTTAATGATTTAACATATGTACATATGTATGTATGTATTCAAACATTTTACATACTTTATACATATTGCACAATTATAAGAGAAAAATGTAAACAAATATGTATATAATTTTTGTGTAGAACTACCTTAAAAAATTAAAATCCTGTTTGTTAAAAAAATTTTTCAACTCAACATATTTCAATTAGATTACATAATCTTAACAAACATTCCTCAGATAATAACGAAAGGTTAAGCTAAACTTCACGCAAAATTAAACCAGTATATTGACAGGAGTACTATAACAAATTTTAGTAATAATATGGTTGCAAATTTAAACCACCACCATACACCATAAAAGCATTTCACAGCCTTACATTACAACTTCTTCAGTATTCACTGATACATACGTAAATAATATTTATTTAATTATAGAAAAATATTTGCTATAAATTAAAATCAAAACAATTAAACAACTCAATAAAGATGGCACTTGCAATTTTACGCTAGGAACACAACTGGGACGAACGACGAATTTTTGGTCGCAAATACTCGCCTCGGCGAACTTTTAAATAGAGTCTATTTCTGTATCCTTCGTCGGCGAACGACGGACAAACCACACTGGGTGACCATGTTTCGTTTAATGTTTTAGTAAAAAATTTTTATTTTTACTTTGATTTTTTTTTTTTATTATTTACTTTTTTTAATTTAAAATGCATATGGTGATTTCACTTCAAGTGACCCAATGTTAAAAATCGATTTGGATAGTAGACGATACTATTGGATAGTAGACACAAATTTTCAGCTTTATCCAGAAGTGCCGGAGTTAGAGGGGGTCAAAATGTCCAACTTTGGTCAATTTTGGTCATACAGGGTTTTTTTAAATGAGTTTAACTTTTCATCTATTGGTCCTAGTAAAAATTGTCCAAAGGACTTTAGATTTATTTCTTCAATCATTTAAAAATATTTTTTTTTTCATTTTTAAAAAATATTTTTTTAATTTAAAAAAAAATTTTTTTTTTAAATATTTTTTTTTTTTTTAAAGAAAGCTTATACAATTTACTTCAAGGCCTTTATAATCGCTTAATGGGATGCGAGTGGGATATCTATCAAAAAAAAATATTTTTTTACACAGCGAATTGTCACCAACTAATTCGTCGTGTTGGGCGAAGTTCGTCGTTGGCCCCAGTTGTGTTCCTAGCATTAACCAATTGGCCAACAAAAAATTAGAACTTGTATTTGACCACAGCCTACTACGTAGTAAACCATACGACATTCATAAACAGAAATATTGGAGAGCAAATGAGAAAAACAAATATGTATGTATGTACATATGTATAAAAACTAGGGGAAGTGAAAATAAATAAAATTATTTCAAATAAAGGGTATCTATAAAAGAGCTTTATAAAACCTTTTGTATTTTCATCTAAACAACTTTTAAAATGTTATACATACAACAATAAAGACTGATAACAAATATTTTATGGTTATTTTAAGTAAACCTAAGTTGCAAACAGAATTTTTATTAATTAGACAAGCATTTGTCACAAACAACTATATACAGTCAGAGACTAAAGTTTAAATACACCTCAAAAATTGATTGTTTAAGGAAAACTTAAAGTATAGTTTTATTTAGTTTTATAAATAACAAAATACAATAACAAAAAATATAGACTTAATTACGAACATAACGGTAATTCTTAAAAATACGATCAAATTCCCTAGACAAAAGTTTAAATACATCTTGCAAAACAAAGAACTCTCTTTCATTTCTCAAAAACAAAGTACAATTAAGGTGGTTTCACCCATTTGTTCTTAACAAAATTTTTTCCAGAGAACAATTTTTTTACTGAGAGTTTTTTGCAGCACGATTCACCCATATCGAACGATTTTTCTGAAAAATCAAAGCTGCCATAGGTAAACAAAATCTATTAGTTTTACAAGTGCGGCAATTGATTTATTTTGCTTTGGGTTTTAAGTGTCAAAATACAAATATTAGATTATTTTAAAGTATTGTGTATTCAAAATCACAGATATAAATTCGAAATGAATGAAAAAAGAACCTTGATTTTGCTGATGGTCATGGAAATACATAAGGCATTGTTATTTGTATGAAAAAATGAAACCTATTGGCAACTCAATTCACTTTTGTCCGGAAAAAATATAAAATTAAACCAATTCAAGTTCGTAAAAATTATTTTCTCTCTCTCAAAAAGAGAGACGTCAAACTTCATATAAAAAAATATTGTTCGAACAAATTTTTTGTTAAGAACGAATGGGTGAATCCACCTTTATACTTTATGTTTCGGTGAAATTATGTTTTTACAAGCCACAACTTGTATTAGTAGTCTTTTTATTGTCAGCATTACAAGTTTTGTCGAAAATTATGGGCAAAGGTAAAGAAACTGAGTCCATCATTAAACATTTAATAATAAAACGTTTCAACGAAGGAAAATCTTATCGGGAAATAGGAAAATTATTAAATGTGCCATTTTCAAGTATCCAAAATATAATTAGAAAATATAAGGAAAATGACTCCGTAGCAAATATTCCAAGAAGCGGTCGTCCAAAAAAACTTATCAATCGTGATGTTAACCGCATCGTAAAAGAAGTGAAAGAGAATCCAAGAATAAGTGCACCAAAACTTGCAGATGATAATGATGCTAATAACTACAACAAAAATGTTCATCCAAGAACTGTTCCAAGAGCATTGCGAGAAAATAGATATAGAAGCCGAGTTCCCCGAAAAAGGCCATTAATAAGTGAAAAAACAGAAAACTTAGACTGGAGTTTGGACATAAGTACAGAAACAAAGACGCTGAGTTTTGGAAAAGAGTTCTTTTTACAGACGAGAGCAAGTTTAATTTATTTGGAAGCAATGGCCGTGCAAAGGTCTAGCGCAAGCCAAACACTGCCCTTCAAACCCAAAATTTGGTTCCTACGGTAAAACACGGTGGTGGCAATGTAATAGTTTGGCGAGCGATTGGAGCAGCGTGGGTTGAAAATTTGGAGTTTATTGATGGGATCATGAATCAACATACTTAAAAGAGTATATTGGAAAGCAATTTGCAAGCATCCGTCGACATCTTTGGCCTTGGATCCCGTTTGATCTTTCAACAGGATAACGATCCCAAGCACACCGCACTTTCTGTGAAAGAGTGATTGCTTTATTCTGATCCCAGACAGCTCCATAGCCAACGTCAATCGCCAGACTTAAACCCAATTGAGCACGTTTGGGATATAATGATAGACATGGCGGTCCAAAAAGTATTGAAATGTTTTCCTTTTTAATTTATCTAAAAAAAATTTATTACCATTCCAAGATGTATTTAATTTAAACATTTGTCGAGTGAATTTTATCGTATTTTTAAGAATTACCGTTATGTTCGTAATGAGGTCTATATTTTTTATTTTATTTTGTTATTTATAAAACTTAATAAAACTGTATACTTTAAGTTTTCCTGAAACTTTTACTTTTCTTTAAACAATCAATTTTTGAGGTGTATTTAAACTTTAGTCTTTGACTGTATTTACATACATACCTAAATCTGTTAGCGTATATTTAAACTGCGATTACGATTCACAACACTTATCGGCTTAATCGTAATAAAATGCATGTTGTATTGTAGTCGAGACAACATAATATTTTAGTGTTGTGAACGATAATCGGGGCCTTAAACATATACTAAAAACTAACAATTAGTTTACAGGGTAATAATTTGGAAGATTTGAGGAAAATTTTTCAGAAATATAAGCAGACATCAAACAAATCTTAAAATATTCTTGTGTGAAGTGGTTTTACAGTTAACTCAACCTGTTTCATAAATATGTATACATATGTACATAAGGGTGGCCCCAAAATAAAGTTGCGGATGTTCCCGACTAATATGAAAATTTGATTCATTTTAAGACTACGTATCTCAATTTGTTCCCCGTTCTTTTTTAGCTTATAAAATTTACGTTATTTTAATACCCATTATATTAACGAATTGAGTTAACAGAGATTGTCAGATAGGGAAAAATTTAGGTATAAAAAAACTTAATAAAAACTTAAATAGATAGAATTTAAAAAAACGGGAAAAACCATTGGGTTAAATTGCATGATGTTTATAATCAAGAAATTTCAACTATTTATTTAAATAATTATAATAAAAAAATAAAAAAAATTAAATTTTGTCTGAAATTTTCAAAATTTTTTAATTAATTTTTTTTTTTAATTTTTGATAACCCATTGAAAGCGTCTCTCAAAGACCTTTCATATGATAATAAATTTACATATAGTTCGTTTGGAAGAAATGTGAAAAAATCAAAAAACCTCTAAAAAGGACATTTTTATCCTTTGATCCAGCTCACCAAATATTGACCCCAGGACAAAAAAATTGAGAAACGTAGTCTTAAAATGAATCAAATTTTCGTATTAGTCGGGAATATCGATACCTTATTTTTTCTCCATACATAGGGGCCACCCTAATGTACATACATATATTTTTTTACTTTCATAGAAGTATGTATAAAATACAAAACCGCACGTGAATATTCACCTTTAAAATATTTCTTCTTGCAGCACTCAGTCATAAAACCAAGAATTAACGAGTTTGCCGCAAGAGTAGAAAAAAGCTAAACTACCCAACAAACCATTCTAGGAGCGCTCCGAAAAGGAGTCGGAAAAGAGTCCAACAAAAGAGCATTATCGGAGCGCTCCGAAAAAACGAGTCAGAAAAGAGTCCAACAAAAGAGCATTTTCGGAGCGAAAGAAAAATTTGCTTGTTACTGTCCTGAGTCGGCACGCAATATGACTCAGAAATTCCACTTAATTATGTGTGTACCACAGCGTTGTTGGCGTGTTATTTGTGCTTTGAACAAAAACAAAACAGCTGTACCACACAAGAATGATAAAAACAAGATTACACAGAGCCCAAAAAAACCTCATAAGACTCTTTTCTGACATTATTTTTTTTTTTATTTTATTTAGTAGTATTTATATATAATACTTTATAATTTCGCATATACATAATTATTTTACATTTTTTACAAACTACTATTGATCATATTATTTCTTAAAAATTGTACTATATTTCTTTTGCATATATTAATATTTCTTTCTCTTTTTATATTTTCTGGTAATGTATTATATAGTTTAAGACCTTTAAAGAATAGAGATCGTTGCATTGCAGTTGTTGTTACCATTGGTATTCTGAAATTCTCTTCGTTTCTGAGGTAGTATGGTTGTGCTTCTCTTACATAGGCAAGTTGTTCGGTAAGGTATTCTGGTGCGTTTCCAATTTTCATTTTCTGAATGAATTGCAGTGTATTTAGTTCCAGTCTTTGTTGAATATTTAACCATTTCAGTGTTTCTAGCATTAGTTGAATTGGAGCATATATATTGTATTTTAGAATTGACCGCATAGCTTTATTTTGTAATTTTTGTAGTCTTTCTATTTGTGTTGTTGTGCAACAGGTGTATAAAATTGTGGAGCCGAATTCAAAATGTGGTTTTATCATTGTGTTATATATGTGTATTGCCGTTATATGAGATACTTTATTTCTAACCCGTTTAAAGAAACCAATTTTTTTTACCAATTTTCTTACATATATAATCAATGTGTTCTTTTAGTTTTAAGTCTTTATCTATTATAAATCCGAGATATTTAATTTTATTTACTTTTTCTATTGTTTCATTATTAATTGTAATCACATATTCACTGTTCAAAAAAAATACTTTTTGTTTAAATTTTTTAAACGAATTTTTTTTTTTTTTTTTTTATTATCTTGTTGGAAATACCACTTAAGGGGCATTTCCCATTCTGCATAAACAGCATGACTTCGTCTAGGATATGGACATATAGATTCTTATCTATAGTTTCCTTTATCCAATATAACGGTCCTACACCATACCACGAAAAACAACCCCACACCATTATACTTCCACCGACGTGTTTAAAAGTTTTGGTGGTTAAGCGAGGATTATATTCGGCACCTTTCGGGCGTCTTTTTACCCAATTTTTGTCATCGTTACCAATCAAATTAATTTTTGACTCGTCAGACCACAGGGTATTTCGCCATTTTTTTCTCCATGTATTGGACCGTCCCAAAAACTATGCTGCCTTGCAAAAGAAATTCTATTTTGACGATGTCTTTTAGTGAGCACAGAAACCTTTCTGGCCTTTCTTCCAAAAAGATTTTTTTCTACTAAACGTCTTCTAACAGTCCTGGATGAGATTTCGAATCCCAGTTCTACTTTGATGGCTTCCGCGGAGTTAAAGGGGACACGAGTCGAAGTTAATTTAATACCGCTATCAATTTTTGCGGTAGTTTTTCTGGGTCTTCGATGTATTTTGTACTTTTTTTAGCAGCTAGGGCATTGTAAACAAAATTCTGAGATCTTCCAAAAGTTTTTGCTGTCATTCTTTGTGACTAGCCTTCACTACTTAATCTTTTTATAAGAGAACGCTTTTCAACGGAACAATTCTTTGCCCGGCCCATATGTAACACAATCTTTTTCTTTAATTTATTTAAAAATTTCAAGCATTTAACTCTGTTTTTTAAAATAAAATGTCAATTTTTTTAATTTTGAATACCTATTCTTTTGTTTTCTTATTAAGTTTGTCACTAACCCTATTTGATTGTCAAATGAAACAAGTGCCATTTTAATTTTAAAGTGCCATATCAAATTTCTTGTTCTGTTGTTGAAAACACTCATAGAATAACGTTACGTAATAAAGCCCCTTTCAGATTAGGCAACTTTAATTGCCTAATTTTTTTTAATTTTTATTTATTTTCTTTTGAACGTCAAAAACAAAGAAATATCCCAAGACAAGAATGACAGCAGCTACAGAATTGCCAAGTACAAACAAGCCTGTACTCAGCAATTCGGCAATTATTTCCCCTTCCAACCGACATTTCCTCTCACACCCACAAACACAAGACTTGCGCATATAAAGTTGCCTAATCTGAAAGGGGCCTAAACATTTTTGAAATTATAAAAACCAAATAGAATAAATAATAAAAAATAATGGTGACTCTATTTTATTGTCCGTAACTGTATGTATGTGTATAAAATATGCTTTCCCCGTTTGGTTATTCTTGATTTAGTTTTTCATAATTTTTCAATGTTCATATTTAAATGATGATGATAATATTTTGTGGTAGTAGCCAGCTAGCCTTACATTGATGGTGGTGTTGTGTGAGAGTGTAATGTAACATTTATGAGAATTTATACTCGCTTTTTTTGGTGTTTTGAATGGGATTTTTAAGAATTAAGTTATGAATCATACTTAATTGATTAAATTAGAACGGATATTTTTATTGCTACGGTTTTTGCTATTGTAGAGTTCGTAGCAACAAAATTACAGTTTTTTTTTTTGACACAACCGCAACGAAAAAATAATGCAAATGTAATTGTTAACCTTAAAAAATATATGTATGTATGTAAGACGACAGAAGAATGCAGGTTTTTAAGAGAATCTTTTTTATTTATAACTTCAAGGCTATTGAAATATTAATATTTGAAAGAAATATTAAAAAAAAAAGAAAAAAAAAACAGTTATACAATTCTAAAAAAAAATTAAATGTATTGTTTATCGGGAAAAGATTCAACAAAACATGAATAATGAAAACAAATTGAGGTTTCATTAGACTGTTTAAAGATAAAATAGACATAACCTTAACATTATTTGTTTATTTTATTTAGCTATTTTTAAAAGATTTAAAAATTTAAGTAACTACAGACTATTATTTCTAACAAATAACAACATTATTATTGCTTTTTAGAAATATGTTACCTACTACATCCTTTATTGTTCTGTTGATTTATAATTGTTTAAATTTATTTTCACTCAAAAGACTTCACTCAATGAGTCACTTTACTACTTAGGTATAAAAAAAAGAAAATTTGAACAAAGAAGGATTTCTATCTATTTATACATTCACATAACAAACTGCTGATATATGTCTGTATGTTTGTACGTATTTTCAGTGTCTTTGAAAGAAAAAAAAGAAACAATTTAATAGAAGTAGCAGTTTAAATAAAACAATTTTATTGCATAAAATAATCAAAGTTTAGACTACACTAGACTCCTTCGTTTTCTTTCTTTTGCGTTTATTTTATTGTTCAATCTTTATCCCATGATTCTCTTTCTACTCGATTGCTGTCTGTACACAAATATTTTCTGGTTCGGTTTTTTGTCTTTTAAACAAATAACTTTTACGAAACTCAATGTAGGTATTTATATTTTTTAGCACAAAAAATAATAATAAAAATATGTACCCGATCCGTACGTCGGAATGTTCGTTTGTGCTTGTGCGGGTATAAAAGTCATAAAACGTAGTAAACCAAAAACTGAAACCGAAAAAAGTTTATAGGGTGTAATGAACTAAATATGTATTGTTATTGTTTAATTTGTATTGCTGTTGTTGTTTATGGTAGGGTTGGAGTAATTTCTTTTCTTTTTTTTTCAAATAGAATTTTAAAGAATTATTTCATTTTTAAAAATAATATTTATTTAAAATTCTTAATTTATTTTCAGAAATTAAATGATGATGTTTAAATTCTTATTAGGATAATACAACATATACAGTGGGGAGCAGAGGTGTGAACATGTTTGTATTTTCTGCATTGTAAAGATCATAAAAATGGTAATAATGGAGCGATTTTTAAATTTCTTTTTCTATTTTAATTCTTATTTAGTTCTTTAGATAATTCTTAATAAGAGAAATAAAAGCCCAATAAAACAAGATTGTAATTTAAATAACTACAAAACAACTCAGTTTTGCTCACACTTGTTATCAACCAGATTATTGAATCATTTTTTAATTTACCGTTATTTGAAATTAAGTTTTTAAATTTGTTGCTGCAATCTTTAATTTTGTCAGTATGAATTTTAGTTTTAAATAATAATTGAATAACTCCGTCTTCCAAACACATCATTTTTTTAATTTAAAAAAGTAGAAGTTAATAGTTTTTGAAAAATGAAGAAACTATCGATAGCCGTGGAAAATTTGATAATAAATAAAACAAAGGATGACTCCTCGTCACGTATGATTGCAAAAGAGCTTAATATAAGCCAATCAGTAGTTGTTAAGAGTGTTAAAACAGCGAAATGTAGCTCCTAAAGACAGGTTTTCAGTCACCAACGATTATTATCTGATGGAGACGCATGCCCTATAATGAGAAAAATGAGAGCAGACACGTCTTTAGTCCTAAAAGAAGCTTCCTGAGCAATAAATAAAAATGTTAGCCGATGTACAGCAAGAAGAGCGCTACACAATATTGGATACATCTCAGCTGTAAAAAACCTAAACCAGCACTGTCAGATAAAAATGTTTCAGCACGTTTAAAATTCGACAGACTACACAAAGATTGGACTGTTGATAACTGGAAACGCGTAATATGGTCAGATAAATCCAAGTTTAACCGATATCAATCTGACGGTAAAAAGTATTATTGGCGTCGACAGCGGGAGAGTATACAACGACACCATGTTAAACAGATTGTAAAGCATTATCATGGTTTGGGGTTACTTTACATTGTGGCATGTTGGTAGATTACAAAAAATTTATGAAATCATGAGAAAAGAAGACTATTTAAAAATATTGCAGATTCAACTTCCCGATTTTGTAGATCTGAGCGCATACCCTGAGTAAGAAGTTGTGTTTCAACAGGATGGAGACCCAAAACACACCTCGAAAATCGTTAAGGAATGGTTGAATGGGCAAACATTTTTGCCTAATAACACTCGGGCTGCAGTCAAGCACGGGGCAAGGTCTGTAATGTTGTGGGGATGTGTTTCCAGTGCAGGAGTAGGGAATATTAATTTTATAGAGGGTAAAATGAACCGATTCCAATATTTGGACATATTGAAGCAAAATGTAAAACAGAGTGCTGAAAAATTAAACATATTGGACACATTTGCTTTTTATCACGAGTTTTTTTTTTTAATAATATACAACATTGCATCAATTTTTTAGAATTATTTTTGTTAAAGTGAAAAAATCGGCATTTGAATATTATCATGCCAAGTGTCCAATTATGCGTTTGAACCACTGTATATGTTTATAAGAATACACTTATTTATAATTCCTGCATAACGTCACATTTTTCAAATTCTCAAATTCAAACTGTGTATCACTGTACCTATGTATGTGTGTTTGTGTTTACATTTGTTTGTGCGTGTCATTCAATTCTCACTCATTTAAAGTGGACTTCAATCGCGTTTTATTTAAATTTATTTGTTTGTTTTATAATTTATTTAAACAAAATGTCCGTTGAAAAAATTATCGTAAAAATGGTCATTTTACGAAAGCAAGGTAACTTTGATTTTATTTACAGTGTGTATTTGAAGAGAGATTTTTCCAAGTATAATTGCATACATCTATAAATACATATAATGATAGATTGTTTATTTATTTGTCTTTTACTATTTTTTTTTATTTAATTGTCAAAACCATCCGAAAATGCTAAAATGTTGTTGTTGATTTTTATTCTTTTTGGCAACATTTTATAACAATTCAAAGATAAGTTTTGTTTTTGTTTGTTCGTTCGTTTTAAAGAGAAAACGAATGCGCATTGAATTCGAAAATAATTTTAAGTAACAACAATAAAAATAAAAAACTTAACGCTAAACAACCAGAAGAAAACTTGTAGTAGGATGATTTTTTTCTTTTATTATATTTTGTTGCAAAAAAAGGCAATAAACTGATTAAAAAAAGAAAGCTAAAAAAAATATAACGAACAACACGCCGTAGAGATTCACAAAAATATTAATATAAAATTTAGGTTTTTAAAGAATTTTAAAAAGTATATTTATTAATTTACAAACATATTTAATTTTCTTGCTGAGGAAATTAAAATAAATCATATAACATACGGCAAAATGTTAACATTTACCAACTTATATAACGAATATTTACACTCGATATAATATACATACAGTGGGGAGCAGAGGTGAGGAGTACATGTTTGTATTTTCTACATTGTAAAGATCATAAAAATGGTAATAATGGAGCGATTTTTAAATTTCTTTTTCTATTTTAATTCTTATTTAGTTCTTTACATAATTCTTAATAAGAGAAATAAAAACCCAATAAAACAAGATTGTAATTTAAATAACAACAAAACAACTTGTATGTACTCAGTTTTGCTCACACTGGTTATCAACCAAATTATTGAATAATTTTTTAATTTACCGTTATTTGAAATTAAGTTTTTAAATTTGTTGCTGCAATCTTTAATTTTGTCAGTATGAATTTTAGTTTTAAATAATAATTGAATAACTCCGTCTTCCAAACACATCATTTTTTTAATTTAAAAAAGTAAAAGTTAATAGTTTTTGAAAAATGAAGAAACTATCGATAGCCGTGGAAAATTTGATAATAAATAAAACAAAGGATGACTCCTCGTCACGTATGATTGCAAAAGAGCTTAATATAAGCCAATCAGTAGTTGTTAAGAGTGTTAAAACGGCGAAATGTAGCTCCTAAAGACAGGTTTTCAGTCGCCAACGATTATTATCTGAAGGAGACGCACGCCCTATAATGAGAAAAATGAGAGCAGACACGTCTTTAGTCCTAAAAGAAGCTTCCTGAGCAATAAATAAAAATGTTAGCCGATGTACAGCAAGAAGAGCGCTACACAATATTGGATACATCTCAGCTGTAAAAAACCTAAACCAGCACTGTCAGATAAAAATGTTTAAGCACGTTTAAAATTCGACAGACTACACAAAGATTGGACTGTTAATGACTGGAAACGCGTAATATGGTCAGATAAATCCAAGTTTAACCGATATCAATCTGACGGTAAAAAGTATTATTGGCGTCGACAGCGGGAGAGTATACAACGACACCATGTTAAACAGATTGTGAAGCATTATCATGGTTTGGGGTTACTTTACATTGTGGCATGTTGGTAGATTACAAAAAATTTATGAAATCATGAGAAAAGAAGACTATTTAAAAATATTGCAGATTCAACTTCCCGATTTTGTAGATCTGAGCGCATACCCTGAGTAAGAAGTTGTGTTTCAACAGGATGGAGACCCAAAACACACCTCGAAAATCGCTAAGGAATGTTTGAATGGGCAAACATTTCAATTGATGCAGTGGCCTCCGCAAAGTCCTGACCTCTATCCAATTGAAAATTTATGGTAAATTGTGAAAAGACAGTTGATACAGTATCGAACAGCTCCGTCGAACTTCGCTGAGTTGTGGCAACGTGTGGAGCTGGAGTGGCAGAGAATTCCACATGAAATTATCCAAAAGTTGGTTGAAAGTATGCCCAATCGCATAAATAGTGTATTAAAAAATAAAGGGCTGTGGACTAAGTACTAAAAATTTAAAAGTTTTTGTTTGTTTCCTGAAAGTGCAAAACTGAGTACATAATATTTAATTTTATTTAATTTAGTTTGTTCCCTGAATACGTAGTTTTTTTGTTTTGCTTTAAGATCATTATTGTAATCCACTAATTAATAAATAAAATAAAAATGTAATAATTTAAATCGCTTTGTTATTACCATTTTTATGCACCTGCAAATGCAGAAAATAAGAACATGTACTCACCTCTGCTCCCCACTGTACATATGTATAATTATCCCACTATAGTTGGTTTTATATGCCCAGTAGTGTACACAAAGTTCTTATACACGGATGTGACGTTAAGTTTTTTGATATTCAATAGGTTTGTTAGCACTTAACTTTTTTATATAAAACAGTATTCGTTTATAATTTGGATGTTTTTCTGAGTAAGCTATTGAAGCTAACCACAAAAACGTTAGAAAGTTCCGATTATCACATACACGTCAATCATCCAGATAAAGTACAAACAAGGATTTAATGACCCATTTGTTGTTAGATTCAGATCCTGTGTTGTCGTCAAACAGAAAGCTAAATAAAAAAAAATAAAACTAATGACGAAGAATTAGAAAAATATCTCGTATTCTTCGGAAGAATCCAGTGACGACCAATTAAATGTTTTTTCTTTTTGTTATAAAGCTGTTCCGTAAACATATTAATAAATTTTTATTTTATATTACAAAAAGTATTTTTTATAAAAACTTTTTCCATCATGCTTTTATTATTTTTTTGGTAGTAGTTAATTTAAAATTCAGGATATATGTGTGTCCTTGCATTGTTTCTGTAAAAATTGTATAAATTTTTTATTATTTTGACAAAGAAAAAAAGTTTTTGCAATTTCATGATTTTCAAAACGTATACACTGTTTTTAATAAAAAGGATATATGGCAGCTTATCGAGTCATTCCTGTAATTTAAATAAAATTTGCTACAAATATTAATACCTTCATTATTATATCGAAATTATTTGTACAACATTGTAATCAGAATAGAAGCTTTTTTCAAAATTTAAGATTCAGGATGTACGACAGCTGTGAATGTCCTTGTGCCGATATGGAGTTTTTTTTAGTTTGGACTGAAGAAAAATAAAAATTTTGACTATTGGATGGTTTTCAGAGCGTATTTTGCGCTTTTAAGAAAAAGGATATATGACAGCAAAACGAGTCCTTGCAACAATTTGAACAAAATTTAAAAGAAATTGTTATTACGTTATATCTAGAATCATAACAAATTTCTAAGTCGTTAAAAGCCGAATTGTAGATTTTATTCAAAATTTTAAGATAAGGATGTATGGGAGGTATGAGTGTCCTTGCACCAACTTTTTAAAAAATTTGTTTTTTTCTAATTTTGACAAATAAAACCAGCATGCCAATTTTTATTCATATACGATAACGCCTTCTATTTTTGTGCCTTCCTTATATGGGATCAAAGCACTGTGCATCGTTTTTTAGACGTTGCTTTTGGTTTGTAGGCGAGCGGTGTAGTGAAGCAAGCGGGGTAGGAAAAAAGACACGATTTCTGTTTTCATATTGTCTTTTCATATTTCTCTTTACACTCATTTCTGTTTTTGTTGTTCCGTTTTATTCTTTTTCTTATTTTGAATTGAAAGGTTCGTTTAGGAATTCAACATGTAAAAATAAAATAAATAAATAAGGTGAATATTTTTTTAAACAAGAAAAATAATTATTTTGTTTGGATTTCTGTAATTATTTATTTATATGTGTGATGTTTTTAGTGCGTACATTGTGTCCATAATTTAAAATTATTTGTTAAAAGACAAAGAACATTTTTTAATAGGTAGGTACCTACGAACAATAAATTAAAGATTTGTAAAAATCCGACGTCGAAAAAACAACGTCGTATAAATGCAAACAAATTTTCGTAGCATCTTCAAAAGAGAATTAATAAAAAACGACGTCGTAAAAATCATCATCTAAACCGGGCCTAAGAAAAGTTATAACGGTTGTCTATAACGGTTGTTGTAATTTTGGGCATAAAATTCTTTGGAAAAAGTAAAAGCAAAAATTATATGCTGTCATTCATCATTTTATGGCATTCAAATTCACAAACAACAAACCCAAATGCACACAAACATATGTATGTATATATGTACATAAGTACACAAAACACAAATAATAAATAAAATATCAGCGCTGATTCTCGCATCAACATTGAACACTCAAAATTGTTTCTCGCATGAACAATACTCGCAATAACCGTCAACCAGCTCGGCTCGGCAACAAACTGCCACTCTGTACATACCCTAAGCATAAACCTTACGAGCATAAAAATAAAAGATACATTTTAAACTTTATTTTATTAATAGGTACATACTCAAAAATCTTTCTGTGAATATTCTATGAATATTTTGGGAGTTCTTAAAATTTAAAGGAAATTGGCGTTCACATATCACCAAAAACAAAAGTTCACTACATTCAATTTTTAGGTTTTAATTTAAAAAAAATTTCAATTTCTAATTTTCATATCGGCGTTTCCCTCTAACATTGACATTATTTATTTTTTTTATTTATTTTATTTTTGCTGTTTGAAATAAAACATAATTAGTTACCTATCTCTTCTTTTGAGTGAAATACCTTTTTGTTTTAGTCTCCTTTGTTGTCTTCTTTGCTGTACGTATTTATTGTTTTTTTTTCATGAAAATACAAAGAAAACAAGAGTGTATAGTCGGTCAAGCCCGACCATATAATACCCTACACCCAGGGCGCTATATGGGAGCTATGACCTATTTTGGACCGATCATCCATAAATTTAGTAATATGACTTCTGTGCATATAAATATTTTTTGTGTTAAATTTTATCTCGGTATAAACACTTAAAAGATTTATACCTGTTAAAGTGAATTTCGAAAAGGATCTTATATAAGAGCTTTGACCGTTATAAAATTGTGTTGAATTTTATGTGGATACCACCATTTTTTAAGTTATTTTCGTTAAAGTGATTTTCGTAAGTGGGCTTTATATGCGAACTAGGACTAATAATGAGCCGATCATCATTGGGCCGAATGATTTGAGTATATGTACGAGTATATGAAAAATATTTATATTGAATTTTATTTGGATACCAACATTATTGAGAGAGTTATGCTCTTCAAAGTGATTTTCAGCAGTGATCCTTATATGGGAGCTATAATCAATTATGGAACGATCTAGACAAAATTTGTAAATGTGATAAGGCTTCATGTACAACTTATTTTTGGAAATTTGTTTGAATATACATTTATGACCGATAAACTCCTATTTCGAAAGGGCATTTGTATAGAGGTTAGGTGAAATAATAGAGCCATTTCCACCAATTTCAATCCCAACCGTCCTTAGGTACCAAATTTTATGAAAATATATGGACAACTAGCCAACTAGACGGACGAACGCACGGACATCGTTAAATCGACTCTGGAATTGATTCTGAGTCGATCGGTATAATTTAAGGTGGGTCTTGGAATAATATTTATTTGCGTTACAAAAATCAGCACAAATCCACTATGGTGGTGTTGGGTATAAAAAACATACATTTAGGTATAAACTCACTAGTCCAAGAACATACTTCGCCATTTTTGTGTGTGCATTCTTCTTCTATTTCTTTATTGCCGTTTGTTGTATTCGTTAAAATATCATTGAGAACATGGTGCAACTATACAAGGTGAGTGCAAATCGACAACAAATACAACACAAAACCGAAACAACAGGCATTTTGTTTGTGTAAAATAATGTACTACTGTCAAAAATACTTGAGAAAGTATTACTTTTGACATAAGTAAATTGTAAACAAAGTCAGTCAGCTGAGCTACTGCACTCACCTTGTATAGTTGCACCATGATTGAGAATGTATAAGCCCAAAAAACATAAAAGACATACTACCAGCGTTGTCAAATTTGAAATTTCAAAACGCACCAAAATGGAGAAAAAAAAGCACTATTTACAAAAAAACGCACCAAGTTAAGATTTTTGTTTTTGTTTCAAATACCTATTTATTGAATTAATTTGAAATTTTTTAATATCATAAATTCTATAAAAGCTTTTTATTAGTAAAAGTAATAATAGTAAAAGCCTTTTTTAATAAATGAGCTAATAAAGATAAAATAAGCATTTAACCACTCAAAATTTAACTCACAATATGATATTCGGAACTAAAGTACTAATTGGTAAAAAAGCTAATTTGAGTACATATTTGGTACTTTTTTTATATATTTTTGTTTTCTAGTTAAAGTACTTCTATTTGATTTTTCCCAATAAAATTTGTTAGGATTCCACTGGTACTCTAACCCTGGTTGTTTGTCTACAGTTCAGTAGACCAAACCATCAGGTATAAAAGAATTTGATTTCATTTATCATACATTCGTATTTAAAATACATGTTTTCATCGTATAGATTTCATGAGTTATGAATTATTAAAAACTGCAATTAAAAATTAGTAAAAATAAAGATTTCATCACATTTTCGAAAAAATTAAAAAACTCACCGAAATACACAAAAAATTTTTTTCCAGTGTTGAATGAAACAGGTGCATTTTATTGTAGAAATATTTTTTCTCACACTGAAACAAAGAGTTGTGTTGAATTTGCTTTGGTGCCACAAAAAATTAAAAAGCGCACCAAAATTTAAAAAAAAAGCGCACCGCGCACCAACTAAAGAATTGTTCGCACCAAATATTTAAAAAAGCACCAAAAATAGTGCGAAACGCACCAAGTTGACAATGCTGCATACTACATCCCAGCCAGCATTTGGATGATTGAATTTCCAGCAGTCATCTAACTGGCTCATTTTTGACTACTTTCGGTGATTGAAAACTAAGTTTTTATGTATTTAAACAAAAGAAACAGTCAAATATGACTATTCTTTATGATTGAAAACTGAAGATATTTTTTTAATCATTTTCTGAGTCATTATAGATTACACTAGATGACCAAAAAATGATAATAACAAAAATGTATTCTTGGTTAAAAAAAATAAATAAATATAAATCATTTTTTACTCATTATATGTTTAAAATATGATCTACGTGCAGGTGCTATCATTTTTTGGTAATTATATGATTGAAAACTGATGTTTGTGTTTTATTAAAACAGTTATACCGGGACTTTTATATCAAGTTGAAAATTTGAGAAGTTGAAATAAAATTTATATTCATCAGAAGAAGTACAGCGAAACAGAAAGACAGTTGGAAAATTAACAGAGGAAGTAATTGCTGTAAAATTAGAAAATAGAAAGCATCACAATTCAATAGCCTTTAAGAACAACCCGAAATTTGACAAACTGCCTTTTATGTTGAAGGATGATTTGAACGCTTTCAATAGTGAATTGGAGAAAGACAAAGAATTCTTGGATGATTTTGTAAGTATATTGAAACGATGTATTCCTTTCCATATTTGTATGTTACTTTTTCTTTTGATTGTTTTTTGTCATAGAAAAATTTTATTGGAAATATTGGTGGCGATGGACAGACGCAGTTCCTTAGAAGTTCCATAAGGAAAGTATTTTCTGATGAATTGGCTTCTCAATTCAGTTGGAAGGGAACCAACGAAAAACCAAGCGCTGAGAAGTTGCTTATTACAACCATAGTCATAAGTAAGATTTATATGAATTTAAATAACAATATGATTTTGTATTTAATATGTTTTGTTACAGATATTTGCCACCAGAAGTATAAAGCTGAAGCGAAAGAAATTAATGGAATTCTCCAACAACACTTTGTGCATGCTAAAGAGCGCCTGCAAATACGTAAACGCCAATGTAAAAATTAGTTATAGTTTGTATACATTAAGTTTTTATTTTCTGTTTTGCTTTTTTAACTTAAATTCTATTTAACTTTTTTTTTTACTTAAATTTAATTAACTTTAATAAATGTAATTAAAATGGAATAGAAATAAATTAATATTACAAAAAAAAAAAATTGATTTTAAAATTATTTCACATTCAATCATAAAATGAATTATAATTATAGTAATATCTGACTATAAAATTGGGGCGAAAATGATTTTAAATATAATCAAAAAATGATTGTAGGTATATGATTTCAAATATGATCATAAAATGATTTCAAATATTACCACAAAACGATTGCCAAATTAAGTAAAAAGTTATATCAAATACTCGTAAAAACTGATTTAAAGCATAAATCATAAACTATTCTGTAGGAATAGTCATTGCAGGGTACCGTTTCCTCACGACTGGAGAGTAACTTACGACTAAATAATGAGCGCATATTCGATTGTTTTAATCATCTAGAAGAGTCATATGTTACCCATTTTTGTTTAAAATTTTCACGAAATGCTGGCTGGGATATAAGCAAAGAAGTGTATTTTTGCTGTTTTGTTTTAAATAAAGAAAACAGCAAAATATAAACGAAAAGAAGAGTAATAATTGGAATAACACGAAAACACGTTGTTTGAGTGCTTTATGGTCTATAAATATTTGTATTTTCGTATATTTTTTATCTTTTTTTGTTTGATGATGTTTGTACTCTTTATAAAATAAATACATACATATAGGTATATATACATACATGTATGTATGCATGCATTTACACTTTTTTAATTGTTAAATTAATTTTTTTGTACAAACATCTGTCTTATGAAATAACCTTCTATATTTTACAAATGTGTGTGAAGATAAATTCGAATTTGAGTAGCAAAGACAAAAACCATATTTGCTAACATTGATAATGTTACAGTCAACAGACCACTGTTAAGCACTTAACAGTCAAATTTACTTGCATTTTGAAAAATGTAGCTTTTAGGATGAAATTCTCTAGACGAATTTGGACAAATATCGAGTTACACACGTATCCCACTATATAGAAAGGGTAGTCCAAAGGGTCCTAAATGAGACTACATTAGCCGAATTTCTGAAATAATTTTGGAATTTGAATAAATCGAATTTGAAAAAAATGTATTTTTGGAAAAATGAACTTTTAGGATGAAATTCTCTAGAAGAATTTGGACAAATATCGAGTTACACACGTATCCCACTATATAGAAAGGGTAGTCCAAAGGGTCCTAAATGAGACTGCATTAGCCGAATTTCTGAAATAATTTTGGAATTTGAATAAATCGAATTTGAAAAAAATGTATTTTTGGAAAAATGAACTTTTAGGATGAAATTCTCTAGAAGAATTTGGACAAATATCGAGTTACACACGTATCCCACTATATAGAAAGGGTAGTCCAAAGGGTCCTAAATGAGACTACATTAGCCGAATTTCTGAAATAATTTTGGAATTTGAATAAATCGAATTTGAAAAAAATGTATTTTTGGAAAAATGAACTTTTAGGATGAAATTCTCTAGAAGAATTTGGACAAATATCGAGTTACACACGTATCCCACTATATAGAAAGGGTAGTCCAAAGGGTCCTAAATGAGACTACATTAGCCGAATTTCTGAAATAATTTTGGAATTTGAATAAATCGAATTTGAAAAAAATGTATTTTTGGAAAAATGAACTTTTAGGATGAAATTCTCTAGAAGAATTTGGACAAATATCGAGTTACACACGTATCCCACTATATAGAAAGGGTAGTCCAAAGGGTCCTAAATGAGACTACATTAGCCGAATTTCTGAAATAATTTTGGAATTTGAATAAATCGAATTTGAAAAAAATGTATTTTTGGAAAAATGAACTTTTAGGATGAAATTCTCTAGAAGAATTTGGACAAATATCGAGTTACACACGTATCCCACTATATAGAAAGGGTAGTCCAAAGGGTCCTAAATGAGACTACATTAGCCGAATTTCTGAAATAATTTTGGAATTTGAATAAATCGAATTTGAAAAAAATGTATTTTTGGAAAAATGAACTTTTAGGATGAAATTCTCTAGAAGAATTTGGACAAATATCGAGTTACACACGTATCCCACTATATAGAAAGGGTAGTCCAAAGGGTCCTAAATGAGACTACATTAGCCGAATTTCTGAAATAATTTTGGAATTTGAATAAATCGAATTTGAAAAAAATGTATTTTTGGAAAAATGAACTTTTAGGATGAAATTCTCTAGAAGAATTTGGACAAATATCGAGTTACACACGTATCCCACTATATAGAAAGGGTAGTCCAAAGGGTCCTAAATGAGACTACATTAGCCGAATTTCTGAAATAATTTTGGAATTTGAATAAATCGAATTTGAAAAAAATGTATTTTTGGAAAAATGAACTTTTAGGATGAAATTCTAGAAGAATTTGGACAAATATCGAGTTACACACGTATCCCACTATATAGAAAGGGTAGTCCGAAGGGTCCTAAATGAGACTGCATTAGCCGAATTTCTGAAATAATTTTGGAATTTGAATAAATCGAATTTGAAAAAAATGTATTTTTGGAAAAATGAACTTTTAGGATGAAATTCTCTAGAAGAATTTGGACAAATATCGAGTTACACACGTATCCCACTATATAGAAAGGGTAGTCCAAAGGGTCCTAAATGAGACTACATTAGCCGAATTTCTGAAATAATTTTGGAATTTGAATAAATCGAATTTGAAAAAAATGTATTTTTGGAAAAATGAACTTTTAGGATGAAATTCTCTAGAAGAATTTGGACAAATATCGAGTTACACACGTATCCCACTATATAGAAAGGGTAGTCCAAAGGGTCCTAAATGAGACTACATTAGCCGAATTTCTGAAATAATTTTGGAATTTGAATAAATCGAATTTGAAAAAAATGTATTTTTGGAAAAATGAACTTTTAGGATGAAATTCTCTAGAAGAATTTGGACAAATATCGAGTTACACACGTATCCCACTATATAGAAAGGGTAGTCCAAAGGGTCCTAAATGAGACTACATTAGCCGAATTTCTGAAATAATTTTGGAATTTGAATAAATCGAATTTGAAAAAAATGTATTTTTGGAAAAATTAACTTTTAGGATGAAATTCTCTAGAAGAACTTGGACAAATATCGAGTTACACACATATCCCACTATATAGAAAGGGTAGTCCAAAGGGTCCTAAATGAGACTACATTAGCCGAATTTCTGAAATAATTTTGGAATTTGAATAAATCGAATTTGAAAAAAATGTATTTTTGGAAAAATGAACTTTTAGGATGAAATTCTCTAGAAGAATTTGGACAAATATCGAGTTACACACGTATCCCACTATATAGAAAGGGTAGTCCAAAGGGTCCTAAATGAGACTACATTAGCCGAATTTCTGAAATAATTTTGGAATTTGAATAAATCGAATTTGAAAAAAATGTATTTTTGGAAAAATGAACTTTTAGGATGAAATTCTCTAGAAGAATTTGGACAAATATCGAGTTACACACGTATCCCACTATATAGAAAGGGTAGTCCAAAGGGTCCTAAATGAGACTACATTAGCCGAATTTCTGAAATAATTTTGGAATTTGAATAAATCGAATTTGAAAAAAATGTATTTTTGGAAAAATTAACTTTTAGGATGAAATTCTCTAGAAGAATTTGGACAAATATCGAGTTACACACGTATCCCACTATATAGAAAGGGTAGTCCAAAGGGTCCTAAATGAGACTACATTAGCCGAATTTCTGAAATAATTTTGGAATTTGAATAAATCGAATTTGAAAAAAATGTATTTTTGGAAAAATGAACTTTTAGGATGAAATTCTAGAAGAATTTGGACAAATATCGAGTTACACACGTATCCCACTATATAGAAAGGGTAGTCCAAAGGGTCCTAAATGAGACTGCATTAGCCGAATTTCTGAAATAATTTTGGAATTTGAATAAATCGAATTTGAAAAAAATGTATTTTTGGAAAAATGAACTTTTAGGATGAAATTCTCTAGAAGAATTTGGACAAATATCGAGTTACACACGTATCCCACTATATAGAAAGGGTAGTCCAAAGGGTCCTAAATGAGACTACATTAGCCGAATTTCTGAAATAATTTTGGAATTTGAATAAATCGAATTTGAAAAAAATGTATTTTTGGAAAAATGAACTTTTAGGATGAAATTCTCTAGAAGAATTTGGACAAATATCGAGTTACACACGTATCCCACTATATAGAAAGGGTAGTCCAAAGGGTCCTAAATGAGACTACATTAGCCGAATTTCTGAAATAATTTTGGAATTTGAATAAATCGAATTTGAAAAAAATGTATTTTTGGAAAAATGAACTTTTAGGATGAAATTCTCTAGAAGAATTTGGACAAATATCGAGTTACACACGTATCCCACTATATAGAAAGGGTAGTCCAAAGGGTCCTAAATGAGACTACATTAGCCGAATTTCTGAAATAATTTTGGAATTTGAATAAATCGAATTTGAAAAAAATGTATTTTTGGAAAAATGAACTTTTAGGATGAAATTCTCTAGAAGAATTTGGACAAATATCGAGTTACACACGTATCCCACTATATAGAAAGGGTAGTCCAAAGGGTCCTAAATGAGACTACATTAGCCGAATTTCTGAAATAATTTTGGAATTTGAATAAATCGAATTTGAAAAAAATGTATTTTTGGAAAAATGAACTTTTAGGATGAAATTCTCTAGAAGAATTTGGACAAATATCGAGTTACACACGTATCCCACTATATAGAAAGGGTAGTCCAAAGGGTCCTAAATGAGACTACATTAGCCGAATTTCTGAAATAATTTTGGAATTTGAATAAATCGAATTTGAAAAAAATGTATTTTTGGAAAAATTAACTTTTAGGATGAAATTCTCTAGAAGAACTTGGACAAATATCGAGTTACACACGTATCCCACTATATAGAAAGGGTAGTCCAAAGGGTCCTAAATGAGACTACATTAGCCGAATTTCTGAAATAATTTTGGAATTTGAATAAATCGAATTTGAAAAAAATGTATTTTTGGAAAAATTAACTTTTAGGATGAAATTCTCTAGAAGAACTTGGACAAATATCGAGTTACACACATATCCCACTATATAGAAAGGGTAGTCCAAAGGGTCCTAAATGAGACTACATTAGCCGAATTTCTGAAATAATTTTGGAATTTGAATAAATCGAATTTGAAAAAAAATGTATTTTTGGAAAAATGAACTTTTAGGATGAAATTCTCTAGAAGAATTTGGACAAATATCGAGTTACACACGTATCCCACTATATAGAAAGGGTAGTCCAAAGGGTCCTAAATGAGACTACATTAGCCGAATTTCTGAAATAATTTTGGAATTTGAATAAATCGAATTTGAAAAAAATGTATTTTTGGAAAAATGAACTTTTAGGATGAAATTCTCTAGAAGAATTTGGACAAATATCGAGTTACACACGTATCCCACTATATAGAAAGGGTAGTCCAAAGGGTCCTAAATGAGACTACATTAGCCGAATTTCTGAAATAATTTTGGAATTTGAATAAATCGAATTTGAAAAAAATGTATTTTTGGAAAAATTAACTTTTAGGATGAAATTCTCTAGAAGAATTTGGACAAATATCGAGTTACACACGTATCCCACTATATAGAAAGGGTAGTCCAAAGGGTCCTAAATGAGACTACATTAGCCGAATTTCTGAAATAATTTTGGAATTTGAATAAATCGAATTTGAAAAAAATGTATTTTTGGAAAAATGAACTTTTAGGATGAAATTCTAGAAGAATTTGGACAAATATCGAGTTACACACGTATCCCACTATATAGAAAGGGTAGTCCAAAGGGTCCTAAATGAGACTGCATTAGCCGAATTTCTGAAATAATTTTGGAATTTGAATAAATCGAATTTGAAAAAAATGTATTTTTGGAAAAATGAACTTTTAGGATGAAATTCTCTAGAAGAATTTGGACAAATATCGAGTTACACACGTATCCCACTATATAGAAAGGGTAGTCCAAAGGGTCCTAAATGAGACTACATTAGCCGAATTTCTGAAATAATTTTGGAATTTGAATAAATCGAATTTGAAAAAAATGTATTTTTGGAAAAATGAACTTTTAGGATGAAATTCTCTAGAAGAATTTGGACAAATATCGAGTTACACACGTATCCCACTATATAGAAAGGGTAGTCCAAAGGGTCCTAAATGAGACTACATTAGCCGAATTTCTGAAATAATTTTGGAATTTGAATAAATCGAATTTGAAAAAAATGTATTTTTGGAAAAATGAACTTTTAGGATGAAATTCTCTAGAAGAATTTGGACAAATATCGAGTTACACACGTATCCCACTATATAGAAAGGGTAGTCCAAAGGGTCCTAAATGAGACTACATTAGCCGAATTTCTGAAATAATTTTGGAATTTGAATAAATCGAATTTGAAAAAAATGTATTTTTGGAAAAATTAACTTTTAGAATGAAATTCTCTAGAAGAACTTGGACAAATATCGAGTTACACACGTATCCCACTATATAGAAAGGGTAGTCCAAAGGGTCCTAAATGAGACTACATTAGCCGAATTTCTGAAATAATTTTGGAATTTGAATAAATCGAATTTGAAAAAAATGTATTTTTGGAAAAATGAACTTTTAGGATGAAATTCTCTAGAAGAATTTGGACAAATATCGAGTTACACACGTATCCCACTATATAGAAAGGGTAGTCCAAAGGGTCCTAAATGAGACTACATTAGCCGAATTTCTGAAATAATTTTGGAATTTGAATAAATCGAATTTGAAAAAAATGTATTTTTGGAAAAATTAACTTTTAGGATGAAATTCTCTAGAAGAACTTGGACAAATATCGAGTTACACACGTATCCCACTATATAGAAAGGGTAGTCCAAAGGGTCCTAAATGAGACTACATTAGCCGAATTTCTGAAATAATTTTGGAATTTGAATAAATCGAATTTGAAAAAAATGTATTTTTGGAAAAATGAACTTTTAGGATGAAATTCTCTAGAAGAATTTGGACAAATATCGAGTTACACACGTATCCCACTATATAGAAAGGGTAGTCCAAAGGGTCCTAAATGAGACTACATTAGCCGAATTTCTGAAATAATTTTGGAATTTGAATAAATCGAATTTGAAAAAAATGTATTTTTGGAAAAATGAACTTTTAGGATGAAATTCTCTAGAAGAATTTGGACAAATATCGAGTTACACACGTATCCCACTATATAGAAAGGGTAGTCCAAAGGGTCCTAAATGAGACTACATTAGCCGAATTTCTAAAATAATTTTGGAATTTGAATAAATCGAATTTGAAAAAAATGTATTTTTGGAAAAATGAACTTTTAGGATGAAATTCTCTAGAAGAATTTGGACAAATATCGAGTTACACACGTATCCCACTATATAGAAAGGGTAGTCCAAAGGGTCCTAAATGAGACTACATTAGCCGAATTTCTGAAATAATTTTGGAATTTGAATAAATCGAATTTGAAAAAAATGTATTTTTGGAAAAATGAACTTTTAGGATGAAATTCTCTAGAAGAATTTGGACAAATATCGAGTTACACACGTATCCCACTATATAGAAAGGGTAGTCCAGAGGGTCCTAAATGAGACTACATTAGCCGAATTTCTGAAATAATTTTGGAATTTGAATAAATCGAATTTGAAAAAAATGTATTTTTGGAAAAATGAACTTTTAGGATGAAATTCTCTAGAAGAATTTGGACAAATATCGAGTTACACACGTATCCCACTATATAGAAAGGGTAGTCCAAAGGGTCCTAAATGAGACTACATTAGCCGAATTTCTGAAATAATTTTGGAATTTGAATAAATCGAATTTGAAGAAAATGTATTTTTGGAAAAATGAACTTTTAGGATGAAATTCTCTAGAAGAATTTGGACAAATATCGAGTTACACACGTATCCCACTATATAGAAAGGGTAGTCCAAAGGGTCCTAAATGAGACTACATTAGCCGAATTTCTGAAATAATTTTGGAATTTGAATAAATCGAATTTGAAAAAAATGTATTTTTGGAAAAATTAACTTTTAGGATGAAATTCTCTAGAAGAATTTGGACAAATATCGAGTTACACACGTATCCCACTATATAGAAAGGGTAGTCCAAAGGGTCCTAAATGAGACTACATTAGCCGAATTTCTGAAATAATTTTGGAATTTGAATAAATCGAATTTGAAAAAAATGTATTTTTGGAAAAATGAACTTTTAGGATGAAATTCTAGAAGAATTTGGACAAATATCGAGTTACACACGTATCCCACTATATAGAAAGGGTAGTCCAAAGGGTCCTAAATGAGACTACATTAGCCGAATTTCTGAAATAATTTTGGAATTTGAATAAATCGAATTTGAAAAAAATGTATTTTTGGAAAAATGAACTTTTAGGATGAAATTCTCTAGAAGAATTTGGACAAATATCGAGTTACACACGTATCCCACTATATAGAAAGGGTAGTCCAAAGGGTCCTAAATGAGACTACATTAGCCGAATTTCTGAAATAATTTTGGAATTTGAATAAATCGAATTTGAAGAAAATGTATTTTTGGAAAAATGAACTTTTAGGATGAAATTCTCTAGAAGAATTTGGACAAATATCGAGTTACACACGTATCCCACTATATAGAAAGGGTAGTCCAAAGGGTCCTAAATGAGACTACATTAGCCGAATTTCTGAAATAATTTTGGAATTTGAATAAATCGAATTTGAAAAAAATGTATTTTTGGAAAAATGAACTTTTAGGATGAAATTCTCTAGAAGAATTTGGACAAATATCGAGTTACACACGTATCCCACTATATAGAAAGGGTAGTCCAAAGGGTCCTAAATGAGACTACATTAGCCGAATTTCTGAAATAATTTTGGAATTTGAATAAATCGAATTTGAAAAAAATGTATTTTTGGAAAAATGAACTTTTAGGATGAAATTCTCTAGAAGAATTTGGACAAATATCGAGTTACACACGTATCCCACTATATAGAAAGGGTAGTCCAAAGGGTCCTAAATGAGACTACATTAGCCGAATTTCTGAAATAATTTTGGAATTTGAATAAATCGAATTTGAAAAAAATGTATTTTTGGAAAAATTAACTTTTAGGATGAAATTCTCTAGAAGAATTTGGACAAATATCGAGTTACACACGTATCCCACTATATAGAAAGGGTAGTCCAAAGGGTCCTAAATGAGACTACATTAGCCGAATTTCTGAAATAATTTTGGAATTTGAATAAATCGAATTTGAAAAAAATGTATTTTTGGAAAAATGAACTTTTAGGATGAAATTCTAGAAGAATTTGGACAAATATCGAGTTACACACGTATCCCACTATATAGAAAGGGTAGTCCAAAGGGTCCTAAATGAGACTGCATTAGCCGAATTTCTGAAATAATTTTGGAATTTGAATAAATCGAATTTGAAAAAAATGTATTTTTGGAAAAATGAACTTTTAGGATGAAATTCTCTAGAAGAATTTGGACAAATATCGAGTTACACACGTATCCCACTATATAGAAAGGGTAGTCCAAAGGGTCCTAAATGAGACTACATTAGCCGAATTTCTGAAATAATTTTGGAATTTGAATAAATCGAATTTGAAAAAAATGTATTTTTGGAAAAATGAACTTTTAGGATGAAATTCTCTAGAAGAATTTGGACAAATATCGAGTTACACACGTATCCCACTATATAGAAAGGGTAGTCCAAAGGGTCCTAAATGAGACTACATTAGCCGAATTTCTGAAATAATTTTGGAATTTGAATAAATCGAATTTGAAAAAAATGTATTTTTGGAAAAATGAACTTTTAGGATGAAATTCTCTAGAAGAATTTGGACAAATATCGAGTTACACACGTATCCCACTATATAGAAAGGGTAGTCCAAAGGGTCCTAAATGAGACTACATTAGCCGAATTTCTGAAATAATTTTGGAATTTGAATAAATCGAATTTGAAAAAAATGTATTTTTGGAAAAATTAACTTTTAGAATGAAATTCTCTAGAAGAACTTGGACAAATATCGAGTTACACACGTATCCCACTATATAGAAAGGGTAGTCCAAAGGGTCCTAAATGAGACTACATTAGCCGAATTTCTGAAATAATTTTGGAATTTGAATAAATCGAATTTGAAAAAAATGTATTTTTGGAAAAATGAACTTTTAGGATGAAATTCTCTAGAAGAATTTGGACAAATATCGAGTTACACACGTATCCCACTATATAGAAAGGGTAGTCCAAAGGGTCCTAAATGAGACTACATTAGCCGAATTTCTGAAATAATTTTGGAATTTGAATAAATCGAATTTGAAAAAAATGTATTTTTGGAAAAATTAACTTTTAGGATGAAATTCTCTAGAAGAACTTGGACAAATATCGAGTTACACACGTATCCCACTATATAGAAAGGGTAGTCCAAAGGGTCCTAAATGAGACTACATTAGCCGAATTTCTGAAATAATTTTGGAATTTGAATAAATCGAATTTGAAAAAAATGTATTTTTGGAAAAATGAACTTTTAGGATGAAATTCTCTAGAAGAATTTGGACAAATATCGAGTTACACACGTATCCCACTATATAGAAAGGGTAGTCCAAAGGGTCCTAAATGAGACTACATTAGCCGAATTTCTGAAATAATTTTGGAATTTGAATAAATCGAATTTGAAAAAAATGTATTTTTGGAAAAATGAACTTTTAGGATGAAATTCTCTAGAAGAATTTGGACAAATATCGAGTTACACACGTATCCCACTATATAGAAAGGGTAGTCCAAAGGGTCCTAAATGAGACTACATTAGCCGAATTTCTGAAATAATTTTGGAATTTGAATAAATCGAATTTGAAAAAAATGTATTTTTGGAAAAATGAACTTTTAGGATGAAATTCTCTAGAAGAATTTGGACAAATATCGAGTTACACACGTATCCCACTATATAGAAAGGGTAGTCCAAAGGGTCCTAAATGAGACTACATTAGCCGAATTTCTGAAATAATTTTGGAATTTGAATAAATCGAATTTGAAAAAAATGTATTTTTGGAAAAATGAACTTTTAGGATGAAATTCTCTAGAAGAATTTGGACAAATATCGAGTTACACACGTATCCCACTATATAGAAAGGGTAGTCCAAAGGGTCCTAAATGAGACTACATTAGCCGAATTTCTGAAATAATTTTGGAATTTGAATAAATCGAATTTGAAAAAAATGTATTTTTGGAAAAATGAACTTTTAGGATGAAATTCTCTAGAAGAATTTGGACAAATATCGAGTTACACACGTATCCCACTATATAGAAAGGGTAGTCCAAAGGGTCCTAAATGAGACTACATTAGCCGAATTTCTGAAATAATTTTGGAATTTGAATAAATCGAATTTGAAAAAAATGTATTTTTGGAAAAATGAACTTTTAGGATGAAATTCTCTAGAAGAATTTGGACAAATATCGAGTTACACACGTATCCCACTATATAGAAAGGGTAGTCCAAAGGGTCCTAAATGAGACTACATTAGCCGAATTTCTGAAATAATTTTGGAATTTGAATAAATCGAATTTGAAGAAAATGTATTTTTGGAAAAATGAACTTTTAGGATGAAATTCTCTAGAAGAATTTGGACAAATATCGAGTTACACACGTATCCCACTATATAGAAAGGGTAGTCCAAAGGGTCCTAAATGAGACTACATTAGCCGAATTTCTGAAATAATTTTGGAATTTGAATAAATCGAATTTGAAAAAAATGTATTTTTGGAAAAATTAACTTTTAGGATGAAATTCTCTAGAAGAATTTGGACAAATATCGAGTTACACACGTATCCCACTATATAGAAAGGGTAGTCCAAAGGGTCCTAAATGAGACTACATTAGCCGAATTTCTGAAATAATTTTGGAATTTGAATAAATCGAATTTGAAAAAAATGTATTTTTGGAAAAATGAACTTTTAGGATGAAATTCTAGAAGAATTTGGACAAATATCGAGTTACACACGTATCCCACTATATAGAAAGGGTAGTCCAAAGGGTCCTAAATGAGACTGCATTAGCCGAATTTCTGAAATAATTTTGGAATTTGAATAAATCGAATTTGAAAAAAATGTATTTTTGGAAAAATGAACTTTTAGGATGAAATTCTCTAGAAGAATTTGGACAAATATCGAGTTACACACGTATCCCACTATATAGAAAGGGTAGTCCAAAGGGTCCTAAATGAGACTGCATTAGCCGAATTTCTGAAATAATTTTGGAATTTGAATAAATCGAATTTGAAAAAAATGTATTTTTGGAAAAATGAACTTTTAGGATGAAAGTTCATTTTTCATTTTAGGATGAAAGTTCATTTTTCCAAAAATACATTTTTTTCAAATTCGATTTATTCAAATTCCAAAATTATTTCAGAAATTCGGCTAATGTAGTCTCATTTAGGACCCTTTGGACTACCCTTTCTATATAGTGGGATACGTGTGTAACTCGATATTTGTCCAAATTCTTCTAGAGAATTTCATCCTAAAAGTTAATTTTTCCAAAAATACATTTTTTTCAAATTCGATTTATTCAAATTCCAAAATTATTTCAGAAATTCGGCTAATGTAGTCTCATTTAGGACCCTTTGGACTACCCTTTCTATATAGTGGGATACGTGTGTAACTCGATATTTGTCCAAATTCTTCTAGAGAATTTCATCCTAAAAGTTCATTTTTCCAAAAATACATTTTTTTCAAATTCGATTTATTCAAATTCCAAAATTATTTCAGAAATTCGGCTAATGTAGTCTCATTTAGGACCCTTTGGACTACCCTTTCTATATAGTGGGATACGTGTGTAACTCGATATTTGTCCAAATTCTTCTAGAGAATTTCATCCTAAAAGTTCATTTTTCCAAAAATACATTTTTTTCAAATTCGATTTATTCAAATTCCAAAATTATTTCAGAAATTCGGCTAATGTAGTCTCATTTAGGACCCTTTGGACTACCCTTTCTATATAGTGGGATACGTGTGTAACTCGATATTTGTCCAAATTCTTCTAGAGAATTTCATCCTAAAAGTTCATTTTTCCAAAAATACATTTTTTTCAAATTCGATTTATTCAAATTCCAAAATTATTTCAGAAATTCGGCTAATGTAGTCTCATTTAGGACCCTTTGGACTACCCTTTCTATATAGTGGGATACGTGTGTAACTCGATATTTGTCCAAGTTCTTCTAGAGAATTTCATCCTAAAAGTTAATTTTTCCAAAAATACATTTTTTTCAAATTCGATTTATTCAAATTCCAAAATTATTTCAGAAATTCGGCTAATGTAGTCTCATTTAGGACCCTTTGGACTACCCTTTCTATATAGTGGGATACGTGTGTAACTCGATATTTGTCCAAATTCTTCTAGAGAATTTCATCCTAAAAGTTCATTTTTCCAAAAATACATTTTTTTCAAATTCGATTTATTCAAATTCCAAAATTATTTCAGAAATTCGGCTAATGTAGTCTCATTTAGGACCCTTTGGACTACCCTTTCTATATAGTGGGATACGTGTGTAACTCGATATTTGTCCAAATTCTTCTAGAGAATTTCATCCTAAAAGTTCATTTTTCCAAAAATACATTTTTTTCAAATTCGATTTATTCAAATTCCAAAATTATTTCAGAAATTCGGCTAATGTAGTCTCATTTAGGACCCTTTGGACTACCCTTTCTATATAGTGGGATACGTGTGTAACTCGATATTTGTCCAAATTCTTCTAGAGAATTTCATCCTAAAAGTTCATTTTTCCAAAAATACATTTTTTTCAAATTCGATTTATTCAAATTCCAAAATTATTTCAGAAATTCGGCTAATGCAGTCTCATTTAGGACCCTTTGGACTACCCTTTCTATATAGTGGGATACGTGTGTAACTCGATATTTGTCCAAATTCTTCTAGAATTTCATCCTAAAAGTTCATTTTTCCAAAAATACATTTTTTTCAAATTCGATTTATTCAAATTCCAAAATTATTTCAGAAATTCGGCTAATGTAGTCTCATTTAGGACCCTTTGGACTACCCTTTCTATATAGTGGGATACGTGTGTAACTCGATATTTGTCCAAATTCTTCTAGAGAATTTCATCCTAAAAGTTCATTTTTCCAAAAATACATTTTTTTCAAATTCGATTTATTCAAATTCCAAAATTATTTCAGAAATTCGGCTAATGTAGTCTCATTTAGGACCCTTTGGACTACCCTTTCTATATAGTGGGATACGTGTGTAACTCGATATTTGTCCAAATTCTTCTAGAGAATTTCATCCTAAAAGTTCATTTTTCCAAAAATACATTTTTTTCAAATTCGATTTATTCAAATTCCAAAATTATTTCAGAAATTCGGCTAATGTAGTCTCATTTAGGACCCTTTGGACTACCCTTTCTATATAGTGGGATACGTGTGTAACTCGATATTTGTCCAAATTCGTCTAGAGAATTTCATCCTAAAAGCTACATTTTTCAAAATGCAAGTAAATTTGACTGTTAAGTGCTTAACAGTGGTCTGTTGACTGTAACATTATCAATGTTAGCAAATATGGTTTTTGTCTTTGCTACTCAAATTCGAATTTAACTTCACACACATATTTTACAAGCGATTTTAAAAATTCTAATAAGAATATATAAAGAGAAGAGAGTGTTAGTGAGAAGGAATGAAAGAGATTACAAGAAAGTGTAATAAAATATGTATTCGATTACAGCTATACCTAAATACCGACGGAACGTATTTTTACGCATTAGCGCTGATACCTATTCCCTAAACAACAGCGGCAACGTTATGTCAAAATGTCAATCGTAATTTGTAAAAAATGTAAAATAATTAAGTTGTGTTCACATTATGTGTATTTGTCATGTGGACTGTCACTTTTTCGCATGTCAAATTTTTACATATAGTCTGAACACCTTCAAACAATATCATGTGTTATTTCTATGTGTGCTACACATGACATTTTTTATTTAGAACGAGTTCTATTTGCAAGTGACAAACCATCTGACATCAGCTGTTTTTTATAACAAAAATTTTGTGGCGGCATAAATTAATTGAAATTTTAATAAATATAATTTATAAATAGTAAAACAAAAATACAAAAAAAAACTATACAAATTTATTATTGAAAATGGAGGGAACAATTTAAAAGCAGTTAACAAAAGTAAGTACCTACATATGTATTTTTTTATTGCAATTTTTATAGTTATTTTTATGTTGTTCCAGTATGACTGGTGCAAAGAAGCGGTTCTACAGTTGAACGAAATGTGGCAAAAGAAGGAATACTTGTATAACCCGCGGAATAAGTTTTACCATATCAGCTGTTTTATGATTTTTTTTGATAGGTTATGTCAAATGTAATTGACATACCTACATTTGAACATGTATGTGAACTCAAATTTTGGCATACACATGAAAACACATGTGGATAGAAAAGTAACATTCCACATGACAAATACACACAATGTGAACACAGCTTTATATGCGAAAAATTTTAAAGTGTTATGAATACTACTAATGGTGTTTGGCATACACATGAAAACACATGTGGATAGAAAAGTAACATTCCACATGACAAATACACACAATGTGAACACAGCTTTATATGCGAAAAATTTTAAAGTGTTATGAATACTACTAATGGTGTTTTCTTTTCTGAAATAAAATGTTACACCTTTATTATGTACATTTTTATAATGTTTACCCCACATTTTAAAGATGTCGCATTTTTAATGGTCAGAATAGAACATAAAATTACAACAGTGTAACACTTTTTTTTCATGTACAGCTGCTTTTGTTTTTTTTTTGTTAAAAAAGAAGAAGCAGCTAGCTCCCTGGTAAGATCGCTTGAAATAAGACAATGAATATTTATCAAAAAGACCAATGGCACCTTCCCGACTAACAAGCAAATTCTTCTTAAACTATAAAAATTATATATATATATAAACATACATTACATATATAAGAAGTAGGAGATATTGTCCTATGAAATTTGACATACATCAACTTCAGAGTATTCATAATTACGTTCTCTACAAAGCCTTTCACTTTTCCATAATCATATAAAATATTTTATCATCATCAGATGATGAAGATGAATTCAACAAGTCCTCCAAAATTTTTTCAGCACATAAAAAAGTAGTAATATTTTCCATTTTGTATATTTTTTTTGTTTCTTAACACAAATACATATTCATAAACAAAACAAGTGTCAGCTGCAGCGATGCCAACTTAGCCCTTTTCGGGCTAGATTTAGCAGGATTTTAGTCACTCAAAACGCGAAAAAAAAGAAAATTGGATGTGGTATTATATGGATTATTTTCCATTTTCAAATTTTCCTTTTTTCAAAAATGTTTATGCGTTTTGAGTCTCAAAAGTTGGCATCACTGGTCAGCTGTTTTATCGTGCGATTCTCCCCTTCTAAAAATACAGAGTGTGAAAGGTGCACCATTTTTTTAATTTATAGTGTGACATTTATAGAAAAGAACACACAACACTACGGCAGTGTTTACATTTTTTTAGAAAAGAACACAAAAAAATTAAAAAAGATGCGAAATGGGAAAAACGTGTAACATTTTTGCCAGAAAAGAAAAAGCCATAAATAAATAAATAATACATTATAATAATAAAAAACAATAAAAACAGGGTTATCAAACAAATAAATAAAACGACCCTGTTTATTGTAACTGCTAGACATTGTTGTTTTATTTCTCTTTTTATTTGGTTTTGTTTTCTTTTGCAACTAACTTCACTATGAAACGCTTTGTCAAAATCGGATTTTCCAATAGCAAAGCGTTGCCGTCGCGCTGTTTCGGTATGCTCCATACAAAATGTATGAGCATGAGAAATTTTGACATTTAAAAAACGCTTTCCGTCTGTATTTAGGGATGGCAGTTAGGCGTTTAGCATGGTCGCAAACCTTTATTAATTTCAATAATGCCGCTAGCCCATAATGTTTTTATGAATAAGGGGGTAAGTGTTTTATATAACCTGTTATAAACCTGTTGTAAGTTTTTATGAATAAGGGGGTAAGTGTTTTGATCCGATATAAATGATTAGCTCAATTCGCGTGCTTCATATTCTGTTAATTATGTTTAAAAATTATTTTTCAGACTAAAAAAGTAGAAACTCTATAGGTATTTAAAATCATCACAAATATTGATATCGAAATTTAAACAAATGTTAGGTCTGATGGAATACATATACGCTTAGCTACATTCTAAGCTGTTTCCGGGAAATACCTGCCGTCTGAATCCTACAAATCTCACTAATGCTGGAGGTCCACACCAAGCGTCTACGCGTTTCACGCGTTCTAAGCAACCGCCAAAAAAGTAGAATCAATGTAGTTGTATGAGTTAAGTTATACACTCAAAAGTGTAGGACGCGCTGACGCTTGAAACGCGAAAAGTTCGTTTACTTTATACTTTTGAACGCGGTGCACGCGTCACAGCTAACATTGACAAATGCAAAGCAAATTTATTTTAAAGATGATGTCACCAGAAAAAATGACAGTTGAAATAACATTTTTTTATATGAGTTTGACAAACAAACCGATAAATAACTTCATATAAAAAAAATCAGCTGGGCATACAGCATCACCTCCAAAAGTACATATACATACATATATAAAAAAAATATTGACGCGAAAAATCTTCGCATGTAACTTGAAATGTCTGACGCTTAAAACGTTTAGAAAGCTTAAAACGCGTTGATGCCAAAACGCGAGTTGTGGACCTCCAGCTTAAGTACATATTAAAGGTCTGCGCAAAACCACTTGGTTGTTTGTCAACAGTGAAGACTATGCTGCAGTGTATATGACAGTAATGTAAAAATCTGATTATTGTACACTGCACCATATAAAAAATCTAAGCGAGCGCACACAATAACAATACAACAAAAAAAATAAAGCTTGTTTGTTTTGTGTTTGGCCGATCAATAGCACGACGTGCCATTTATTCGTGCATGTGTTTATTCGTCAAGCAATGAAATCTAAGCGAGAGCACACAATAACAATACAACAAAAAAAAAATAAAGCTTGTTTGTTTTGTGTTTGGCCGATCAATGTGTAACAAAAAGACTGAATTATAATTTTAGTTTTAATGTATTATTTTTTAGTTTAAGTTATTGAATTGTTTCTTAATAAAATTTTTATTTAAAAATTGTATTACGCCTTTGATTTTTAAACATTTGGTTTTCTGTCTACACTAAAGACTATGCTGTAGTGTATATGACAGTAATGTAAAAATCTGATTATTGTACACTGCACCATATAAAAAATCTAAGCGAGCGCACACAATAACAATACAACAAAAATTTTTTGTCATGAATGTGTTCAACTTGTTACTCATCAGCTATGTTCTCTCGTTGTTTATTATTGTTGTTGGCACACATTGTGTGTGTCATGCAAAACAAGAAGTAAGTGCATTGAAGTATTTGCTAAAAAATAAAATGTCTTAAGTGGCATTCAAGACAACATTTGCAACCCTTTAGTACATATACATAGACAGATTACAAGATACCACCTTTTCCATAGGTGGAACTCGGCATATCGGACAGTGCATCAAATGCAGCTATTGTTATATAATTACTACTATTCTATTAACCTGAAGCAAGATTATCAGTCCTATAAAAATTACTCCCTTAATCCCAGATAAAAATAAACTTCGAAAATGTGTTTTTGTTGCTCAGTTCCGTCAGAGTTAATACAACAATGTTTGCTAATCACCCCTATCGTAAATAAAAATTCCACGTGAAATTTGTTCCATTTCATTTTTTTTAATATTGAAAAACATAGGAAAAATGTGAAAAGGGAATAAATTTCATGTGGAATTTTTATTCAAGATAGGGGTGAATATTTATTACTATTTCGTTCATATTGATTGATTTACATGCTGACTTATTATTTCTTAACACAAATACAGGTGTCTAACTTCTTTTCGTAATTAGTGTTTAAAATATAATATCAAACCTTATTATTTTAAAAATTCAAACCTATACTAGGTATTAGACATTAAATTGTTGTCTTTAGGGTCCAACATGAGATGAGATAGTTTAAAATAATAATAATCTAATGCATTTTTTATATTCAAATAAAATTATTATCAAAATTAAGTGATAAGCTGACTGATTTCATTTTCCAACAATTGTGTCGTTTAATAAATTTCTATTTGCGTATTAATCTTAGTCCAAGTAAATAAATATTTATGTAGAAAATTAATAAGTTAAGAAAACATATTTCGATACATACAATTGTATGCATGTATTTATCATTAATCAAAACAAATAAATAAAAAAAATGTGATTGTCATACTTTTATTAAATAGAAGTATTATGCTAACTAATGTTTTTAACATAAAATATATTTTTCAATTATTGTTTTATTACTAGTATTTAATAATAAATTGAAGCAAGACTAAATTCTCTAGTTGTTTTGCAAACGAAAACTAAAATTATCAAATCTAATGAACAAATAAATTAAATAAAGAAGATATTTTTGATATCCTCCAAAATCATATAAATATGTATATGTATACACAACTAAAATTATATAAATAATAAAAAAAAACTATATTCTCTAACAGTAATGAAAAGCTTTATAAAAATGGATGTGTGAATGAATAATAACGTTGGATATACATATGTACATATTTTTAGTTTTGTTTGTTTTCTGCATGAAACGACGTGCCTGCTACTTACAAACTTGCCATTCAGCTTAAACATAATGGGAATTCATTTAAAAGATACAATTTTGATTTCCGTTTTATGATACAATAAACTATTGTTGTGAATATTGTAAGCAGAGGGGTCGATCGAAATTTAAATTTTAAATGAGAGTAGAAATGCAAAAGAGTAGAAGAAATGTTTTGCATAATTGTTCTTTAGATTTAGAATTTTTATAGGTACAACACGAAAAATCATTCGCAGTATAATAAAAGCAGTAAAATAAATAATTTACATTCAAAAGGAATTTTACAAGGCTAGACTAGACATAGGCTATATTTTTAACCGGCAGGTAGTTTTCAAAAGCAGGTTCAGATTGCTACTATTAATGGCGTTTTCTTTTCTGGCAAGAATGTTACACGTTTTTCCCATTTCGCACCTTTTTTAATTTTTTTGTGTTCTTTTCTGAAAAAATGTCAACACTGCTAAAGTATAGTGTGTTCTTTTCTATAAATATCACACTATAAATTTAAAAAATGGTGCACCTTTCACATTCTGTATTTTTAGAGGGGGAGAATCACACGATAAAACAGCTGACATTTGTTTTGTTTATGAATGTGTATTTGTGTTAAGAAACAAAAAAATATACAAAATGGAAAATATTACTACTGTTTTATGTGCTGAAAAAATTTTGAATGACTTGTTGGATTCATCGTCATCATCTGATGATGATGAAATATTTTATATGATTATGGAAAGAAATCCACAAGCGCGAGGAAGTTGATGTACATATGTCAAATTTCATAGGACAATATCTCTTACTTCTTATATATGTATGTAATGTATGTTTATATCGAAATATGATATATCGAATTTAACTTTTAAGTGTGTTTTGGTGCTAATATGAACCGCTAAAAACTGTCAGTTTGAAACTCATTTTGCAAAATGATTTATACAAAATTTTTGTTAAACTATACCAAATGTCTTAAAGTATACGAAACATTTTTGGTAAGTTTCATTTTTTTTTATAATTAACAAACTGCGAAGCTTTTTGGCTTATCTGCAGAAAACACTCAGAGTCTTTGGCAGGAATCGAACCCGCAACCCTCTGACTGATAGTCCGGCAAACTATCGTCTAACCTATCGGGGCACTCGCTATAAAATATGTACATAATATGTCATTTTTTAATATTTAAATAATTGATTTTTAAATGGAGAAAGCGTTAGTGTTGTTCAAAAACGATAGTCCAAATTGTTAATGTATTTTCTCACTTTAAAACCATAAGCAAGAATAATTCTACTTAAAATTACATTATTCTTTTAACAAAAAGGCTAGGGTTTATTGTGTATTTCGATTGAAAAGCAAACATTATTGAAATACAATGTAGATATAAAATATACAAATTCGCACGATTTACTTTTCGAAACGAGTTACGAAATAACCCCCCAGAATGAAAAAGAAAAACTTAAAAATAAAGTTACGTTAAAGGAAAAATGGGTATATGTAATATTTAATGATTTCACTTACCTCTGAAACTGATTCCTCATCTGATTCAGAAAGATCTGTTACTGGCGGTGGATAAAGTTCCGTATCCGTGTCGGAGTTATCGCTGGTAATGATGTTTTGCAGGGCATTTGAAATTGCATTTACAATCCCAACGGATGACGAGAGCGAGGATGAATTCGAGGATGTGGACGTTGAGTTCGAGCGGGAATTACTGGCAGCGGCTGCAGCTACTACCGATGATGCGGCAGCAGCACTTTTAAGCTTCTGTTTAAGGGCGGCAGCAGCAGCGGCGGCAGCTTGAGCACCAGCACTAGACGATGCACCGACACCTTTGGCCGCTGCAGCTGCGGCAGCCGCTGAACCCACCAATAGCGGTAATGCGGAGGTAAACTTTAAATGAGTATCTTTCGAAGATGACCCAGATTTAGCTGAAGCAGATGATAACGCTGATTTTCCCGAGGACACAGCTGCAGCCTGCTGTTGAAGAGCAAACGCTGCAGCAGCTGCGGCGGCAGCTGTCGACGATGATTTCTTCGATTTCGAAGAAATGCCACCAACTCCAGCATTTGCATTTGTTGACGACTTACTTGAGGTAATTGTGGGCACAGTACCAGTAGCCGTTGACGTTACAGCCGTCGATGGTGGGAGTACTGTGTTTAAGGCTGCCATATCAATATCTAGGCCACTAACACCCGATGGCATGCTAGATGCTATTGATACTGTTGTGGCTGATGATGTTGAAGCGATGGTAGTTGTTGTAGTTGCTATTGAATTTTTTGACATTTTATTGCCATTGGCAGTGTAAACTGCGGAGGTTGAAGCAGAGTTAGATGATTGACTTATGGGGGTGTTGGTCGTAATTGTGGTGGTGGTATTGAGAGAATTGTTGGTGTTACTGTTATTGTTAACTTTTAATTTTATTTTTGAGTTATTTTGGTTGGTATTGTTGTTGCTGTTATTGTTAATATTTTTCAACCTAGCCGAATTAGCAAAGTTGGTTGCAGCGGCAGCAGCACTTGCAATACAGCTGTCTCCGTTATCCAAATCGGTAGCTGGTGTTATTGTTGTATCTGAGGTTTTGGAGGAGGCAGATGAGGAAGATATTGATGTAGTGTTGGAGGAGTTATTTTGACGTCCTGCTGTGGCATTGCCCTGTTTTGAGGACTTTTTATTACTGCTACCAGTAACAACAGCAGGATTTTGAAGTTGTTGATTATTTTTAGTTTCAATGGTGGAAATTGTGGCACCTACTGTTGTAGCTGCGGCCAATTTTAAACTATTGTTATTATTGTTGGTATTTTTTTTATTTTTGGAATTTGTTTTCTGATGTTGTTTTGAAGTCTCTAATGCTGCTGCAGTTGTTGCTGCTGCTAACACTGTGCTGTATTTTTTTGCATTTGTCCGTGATGTTGCTTTATTTAAATTTTGATTTTGATCATCTTTATTCATTTTCTACAATTTTGTAATTTTTTCTTTTCTTTTTGCACAAAATTTGTATTATTCTCTTTCTTTTTTTTTTTTTTTTGCCTCACGTTTTGCACACAGTATTATTTTTTGTAGTTATAGTTGGTTACTTTCTTTTCTCGTATTTTTCTTTATTTCGACTTATTTTTTTACAAAATTTCTATAAAAAAAAACATACACACATTTTAATTTTATGACCGAACGAAACACACCGAAGTTTATTTAAAATTATATGAAAACATTTCTTTTTAATTTTTTAAAATTTTCTGGTAAAATTAATTTGATGTAACCAAAAGCTAATCATTACATATTTATTAAAGTAGCTAATGCAAATTTTAGAAATTATTGAAGGCTTTTTTTTTTTTTTAAATGTTTTCCTGCTTGAAACATGTACATATGTAATAACACAATTATCAAATGTAAAAAATATAACCCGCATCTAAGTTCTTTGATTTACACCATTACAACTAATAAGGGTTTAACAAAGATGTTAGCATCTTTAGTATACATATATTCAATTATTATACTAAATATATTTTTTATTATTTTTCTATGAAACCACTTGGCAATTAAAAGCATTATCGTATAAAGTAATGAATGTGCACTATGCAACCCTGTATTGACTTTTGTCCCTTTTTCGTTTCATTAGTCAGTTTGTCAGACAGTCACTTACAAACAGAAAGTTACACAATACACTATACAAACACACCAAAAAATACATTGTTTGGCTACGTGTATAATGGTCGTAAGAGTATTTCCCCTAACAAAAATGCATTGCTGTCAAAAAGAATAAACTAAATGCAAAAGAAAAACAACAGAAACGGCGTATGCACTCAATTAAAGTAAATTAAAGGAATTAATAAAAATGTACATACATATATATGTTAATGCATCCATGTATATTGTTGTTGTACATTTCATAGATATGGGTACAAGAATAATTCACATAATTTTAACAAAAGAAAAATTGCAAGAAAGAAATTATTAACAAATTAATTTATAAACTAGCTATACTATTAAAAAATATTTAGTAGTAAAAAATATTTGAAGAAAAAATGGTTTTTAGATGAATAATAAGGGAGCCAGCCAGAGCCTCCCATACACACAATTTAAAGTGAACCTAAACTCAAATACATAATTCTTTTGGTCGTCATACAACACTTTTTAAAACTCACTCACGACTGTGAACAACGACACAAAGAGACGTGCAACGAAACTCGAACTTAAAAGGGAATTGAAGAAGTATTTTTTCTTTATTGAAGGGGCGTGTTAGCTAAAAGGGCGTTATATTTTGTTCAAAGATATTTACTTAATTCTTTTATAAAACTATTAAATTTATATTTTACTAACAAAAGATATCACTTCAATGTTTAATTATTGATAAAAAAAACCATAATTATTTCATCATAATGGTTAGATTGGCGACGTCAAAAAAATTTTCTTCACATCACACAAAAAAATCAGGTTTCAGTGCCTTTCATTTTTCACATTTTTAAGGTAATTTTTGCATGCTTTTTACATAATTTTGTAGAAAATTTGTAGCACTACAATGACCCAACGATTTTTTTATCAAAATTTATTAAAATTTAATGAGTTTAGACAATGAAATTTTTAATTATTCACCAAAGATTTTTTCAAGAATTTTCACGATGTGCTAACGAAACTTCAACGAAATTAATTTACACACATTTTTACACCGACTTGAACGAAGACCAAATTTTTGTACGGCGAATTCACTATACAAAAAAGACGAGCGACATTTAAGAAAATAAAGAAACAGAGAAATGGTCAGAAGCAGAGTTGCAGCAATATGTAGCATACATTTTAATAACTTTTCGAGCAACCGTGTTTTCAGAACAATAGATCCACTTGAAAAAACTTTTTATAACACGGGTTTTGGCTTTTATAAATTATTTGCTTTATTTTTTTAACCCCTCTTTTTTATCCATAGATGAAAATATTTGAACATGTATGTTTAATAACACCTATTCAATATGCATATGTACGTACACCTCTTCCAATTAATTAGCACATTCTTTATTAATTTATAGGAACATATATTTTCTTCTATTATCTTTTATTAACTTAACCTCAATTTAATATGCGAAACGCGTGTACTTTTTGTTTGTGTTTATTGCCGTATGAATAAAAAGTGACTAAATATTTCGCTAGTATCGACCAAATTCACACAGTTGCTTTATTGGGTATCAGTTTTTTTCTTCTTAATTATGCATATGTGAATACTTCACGAAAAGATTTTTGCATTTGCAATTTTTGACCACTTAATCACTTTTTACCATTTAAACTCCACATATTCCTTAAATAACGGACTTTAAATAATAGTTTTGTGTAAAATTTTATTTATTTCTAGCAATATTTTTATGTAAATTCAAGATAATTATCAGATCTATATTTTACACCACATTCACATAACTTGCACGGTTGTTTTGCCACTGCATATATTTGTTTTCGTATGGCAATACTTGAAAGCGAATTAAAAAATGCAGAGTTGTACTTTATTACATGTTTATTTTCTTATATTTATCTTATTAAAAAGGAATATTAAACTATAAGAAAATAGTTTAGATCTTTTTTATTTATAAATTATATCTCCTAATTTTTTTAGGCTTTCTTTAGTTTAATGGTTTTATTTTCTTAATTTCAGATATTCCATATCTTTCATAATTTAGGATATAAAGTATATATCGTTGGATATGGTACTAAAACTATCAATATTTCATAAAAATAAACTTGAATTTGGAAAAAATTATATAGTCAAAAATAATAAGACTTTTATTAACTGAACTCATCACGGACTTATTCACTCTCAGTGATATAAATATTTCCAAAAAAATACAAGATTCCCGCAATAATTTAAATATACAATTTTTCACGATTAATATTCACATTTTGTGTATTTTCAGCTTTAGGCCGGGCGCTTGAACTTTAAACTCTTGGATATATAAAAGACCGGTTTCGCCAAACATATTTTGTCTGTCAAAATGTAAATAAATAAATTGTACCAAATTTTATATTAGTTATTTGCTTTTATGTGTATATAACTTTTAAACTAAGAGAGAAGGGAATAAATGGTGCACTCATACGCATAAACATTTTTATGATTATCAATATTTATTAAAACAAACCAATATTCAAATAATAGCTGTTCCGATAATCTTGATTTATATCAAGAAGTTATATATAGCGCTTTGAGAATCACAATTCATAAGAAACTAACATTTTCTGAGTATTTTTTTGTAGAAAGGCGGTTATTTTTAAAAATAACCGGCACAACGAGTTTTAAACATATATCCAAGAATAAGTAAAAAATCGTTGCTAAAATTCGAACGCTTATAGTAAAATTAAATGAAATTAAGAAAAAATAAAACATCAAATTGCATACATCACTGCATTATATACATATATTATAAATACTAAAATGTCATTCATTAAAATATAATTTCAGGAAATTTAATCGTATTTAAATATATTCAAAATGATTTGTGAATCAAACTTTAATTTACCTCAACCAATTAATTTGGCTTATATAAAGAATTCGTACGCCAGTAAAGATATTGCGAAAAAAGCTCAAGATCAGACAACTGTTAAACAGAAGGTGTCATATGAACAAAAAGATTACAATATGCTTCCATTATTTAAAGATCAATTTAATGATTTAAATGATATTCTCTCGTTGTTCTCCAACGATTATTTGGCCTGCCGATGGAATACATTTTTGGATAATGTGCCTAAAAAATATATACGGATACGTTTGTTCACGGATTACAAAAAAACATTAGCGTAAGTTAAGTGTATTTTTTAAGTAAATATTTTATTATCTTTTATTTTATTTTATAGAACTCAAGTGGTTCGACGCAAATTATTAAATGGAAATTTTTATGGAATTGATAATAAACTTGCTCCAATTCCACAGTTAAGTGATCCTAGGTGTTTTGTAAAGAAAACTTATCAAAAGTATTCGGAAGTAAAATAAATTTTCAATGATGAATACTATATATACATAATTGGATTATAGAAAACATATTTCATTTGTAACGATTTAAAATCAATTTCCAGACTCTAATCTTGGAATTAATATCTTGCAAAAAACCGTTACATGTATTTTTGACTTTATGGGGCCATTCAAAAGACTTTATTCTATTTTATAGAGAAAAATCATTTATTATTTCTTAAAATAACCGCCTTTTAAGGAAATTCTGTAAGGAGTAAAACTTAAAATCGAATGTTAAAAAGAAAAATCTTAAATTTTTCTATCTTAAACATCTAATTGCATCAATCATTGACACTATTTTGTTAAAAATATTTACATATTTATTTTTGCAATTCTTGCATGTTTGCCTCAAAGAGAGCTGTATTAATTTTATGCTTTAATGTCAGCAATATTTCACGACTTTTAATTTCACGCATTTCGTTGGCAACATACTCCCCGTAAATGGTAAATTCATCGCGCAAAGTAGAAGTGACTGAGGATGATGAGTTTATGGCGGAATTTGCTAATGGGTTGTTGGAAGTGTTGACACCAGATGAAGCAGCTGCAACTGATAAGCTATTTCGTAAATGAATTTTTGAATTTGTTGGCGATGTGTTTATGGATGGGGAAGTAGCACTTAGTAAACTAACTCCTGTTTGTTGCTGCGAGGGAGTAGCGGTCAATATTGTAGTTGTATGATGCGTTGAGGGATCATAATAAATACGTTTGGTTGTAGTTGCGCCTCCTGATCCACTTGATGGCGACACTGTTTGTATATGATGTTGCTGCTGCATATGTTGATGATGATGGTGATGATGCTGTTGCTGCGTATGATGTTGCTCATAGTAGTCATTGTTGTCGTGATGTGTATCTCTCCTTTGGATCTTTATTATACGTGCTGGTATAGTATGTACCGTCGTGGTGGAGGATTGCGTATGACCAGAATTTACGGCAGAGGAAACCCCATGATTTGATGATGTTTGATAATTAAGTTCTTCATCTGAAGTCATTTGATGTTGCATGCCCATTGCGTCCATATTTCCCTCTACATCGTCAATATGATGTAGCTCTTGATGCTCGCTTTCCACGTTACTTATTTGAAGTTCCCCGCCCCCCGTATAAGTGTCCGTATGATGTTGCTGATGATGTTCCATTGGTACACTCATTTCTTTTATAGTCATTTTTGGTTTAGCTTCTTCTATTTCTTCTACGTCTTTCGTTGTCTCCTCTATTAACTTTTCCAATTCATGGGAACGACTGGAAGCAGTCGATGTTGCCGCACTTGCTGGAACTGCCTCATAAGAAATTGTAGTTGATCTTCGAGGTAATGTGAGAAACTCTTCATTTTCATTTCCAGAGCCCATGCTAGTGTCGTGGCCAGTCTGTATGGCTTCACGTATAATAAACTTTGTCGTTACTGTTCCCTCTTCGGTAATTTCGGCCTTAATGCGCCCTTTATTAGAACGGCATGCTTTCGGTGAACTCAAGAACTGTAAATATTTAAAACCAAACCATTTCGAGTTGTAAGGTTCTTTTCTTTTCATGCGATTTATTTCACGGTGATATTGAGTGCGCAAAGTATGAAATTTCTTTTCAATCTCCATAATGGGTATATTACCGCCCAGAGTTTCGGACACCTCAACCAGCAGTTTCTGTTTTACATCTTTCTTGCGATAATCCTCATGTGTCATATCCCAAAGACCGCGTCTTTTACGATACTCATGTATCAAAGCTAATGTCTTTTCGCGAGTCCACTCCATGGCCATATTTCAAATGCTACTTGGTTAGGCTTTTTTCTTTTTCTCTTCTAGTATGTACATCAAGGCATCACAACATCCCCACTCGCTAAGTTTTTGTTTTCTTCAGCTACATACGTATTTGTGATACGTATAAATATGTATACAAACTCAGAAAAAACAGAAACAGATAGAAAGAAGAAAACACTGTCATGTCATTGATGACAGCTGTTGTTGACTAATAATGCATTAATAAAGCTATTCGATAACAGATGGCGCTACGCCAACTGATTGTACTGTCAGTGTAGCAGCAGTCACAAATGCCCATTTTTATAACAGTAACAACATGGTGTAACTAATCAAGGTGAGCGCAGTAGCCCAGCTGACTGACTTTATTTACAATTTACTTATGTCAAAAGTAATATTTTTTCAAGTATTTTTGACAGTAGTACATTATTTAACACATACAAAATGCCTGTTGTTTCTGTTTTGTGTTGTATTTGTTGTCGATTTGCACTCACCTTGTATATTTACACCATGCACATAAACAATACAGGTGTTCGGTGCGATGTGACAGGTTTGAAAAACTTTTTCTGCGGCAGGGCTATTTGCTCGCGAAAACCGCACGTAAGAATTACAGATTTTGTTTTACGGAAGCAATTTTATGATTTATATCCCATAGAAAAGTAGTTTAAAGTTTTCGAAACTCAAAAAAACAAGCACTTTTTTATTTTAGTTTTAATATATTAAAATGTACATTTTTACAATAATGTTTTTTGTTTGTTTTACTATAACATTTTTTCTTTTAAATTACACTAATTTCTTTTTGTGAGCCACTGTACATACTTGATTGTTCCACGGAATTTTATGAACAAGTAAGGAAGGTTGAATTTTTTACTTTTTTTAAGAAAACAATAACTTAGTAGAATTTTACAGATTTACAGCAATCATCTACTGGTGATGCTGTAGACTTTATAATATCATCTAAAGACTTTTATTTCAACGGAAGGATATGAAGGATCCCTGTCATATCAGTCCTCTGGTATCAACAGTTAGGGTAGCCAGATTTGAAATACGGAAAAACAGTACATCTTATACAAAAAATCAGTACAATTCAAAAAAAAAAACAGTACATTTTATTTTTTAACGAAAATTAATATTAATTTAATAAGCAACAAAAAAAATTGTTAAAAATACTTTAAAATATGAGATCATAATATATATTATCACTCTCTTTCAGGCAATTGCCGTGTAAAGACGTGTTTATATTGTCGGTAGTTTTTTTTTCGATCAACGTAGTTATCGTGAGAGACGTATATTTGTTTTTTATTCTCTCGTGTATAAGGAGAATTTTGTTTATTAACTATTTTCTTTTCGTAATTTATTTCGTATTGGACGTTTGGTATTCGTAGAGTAGAGTTTTTAGGGAGTGCGCGACATGAACGGGGTTCACCCCCCGGACTATAATCGGTTTCGAGAGCTAGACTTCTCGTCCGGGAAAAGTAAACCCAACAAAAATAAAAGACCACGATCTGAGGATTTCCTTCCTTTACCGGAAATAACACAGAACCAGGACAACTTGCCACGTTATTTAGTTGCATCAGCTATCTCTCTGAAGGAAAATGTACAGGTGCTGCCGCTAGCTTCGCATAATGTTTTTCAAGTGGAAAGAGGACTTAGCCATATTTCGCGTGAACGGCTAGAAGTCAAAGAAATGAAAAGTGGCGATTTACTGATAAAAGTTCCTAGTGTCAAAATTGCTGAAAAATTTATTAAATCTAACTACATCGACTGTATTCCTGTGAAAATTTCTTTTCATAAAACTCTCAATACCACCCAAGGTCGTATTTTTTCTAGGAAAATAATGGAAATACCCGAGGAAGAATTATTGGAATCATTAAAAGATCAAAAAGTCGTGGAAATTCGTAAAATTAACAAAAAAGAAGGTGAAAAATTTGTGTCTACGGGTGCAGCGATAATCACATTTGACCTTTTTAGCCGCCCTAAATTTTTGAAACTTGGCTGGGAAAGGGTTCCAGTTGATGAATATATCCCTAACCCCATGAAATGTTTAAACTGCCAAAGACTCGGCCACACCAAGAAATGGTGCAAAAGTGTTGAACAATGTCGAGAATGTGGTTACACAGAAAAACATGAAACATGCACTCGTAAATATTGTGTTAACTGCCAAGTAGAAACACATCCTTCATATGATCCAGAATGCCCTTCATTCTGGAAACACAAGTCGGTTAATTACATCAGGATATCCAGAAAATGTACGACACGTGACGCATGGAAAATTTTCAACGATAATCCCGTATTAAATATGCTTCAACCCATTCAAAGAAACGGCAAAAAAAATCCTACATATGCACAAATAGCAAACACCAATACAACAACCACACAAAATCCTACAACAACCGAAACCTCAATACACAACAAAACCAAACCAACAGAAAACCAAAATAAACAAGCAGACATAACAGAAAAAGCAAAATCTCTTACAACAACCATCACTTCTCAACTCAACCAAAACAACAATATCAACTTTACACCTAAACCAACAAAAATGCAATTAGACATAAACACCAATAGAGTATTAAATGAAACTCATACCATTACGCCTAGTCAAAAATCTATTTCAACTATACAAAATTCTATTTCTCAAATAATCTCTCTTAGTAAAAACCAAACGGAAAATAACACTACAACAACAACAAATGAAAAAAATGATAACAATGATATTTTTGATGATGACAGTTTTTTCAGTGACACAACTTCAAGTGAATACGTTTTTTCTAATACCAATAAAGATATTACTGAGGAAATGATTATCCAGGATGTAAATGATGGTCTAGGATTTAACACGCCACCAAAAAATAGAGACGAAAAATCAGATGATTCACCATGTACTCAAATGTATAAAAATTTTCCACAACTTAATGTATTAATTACTCCAAATACATTAAGAAACACACAAAAATCACCGCCCTCAAAGGGCAAGAACAAGAAAAAATAAACTTTTATGACTTCCGACCTTAGCATTACTATTCTCCAATGGAATATGCAAGGCTTCATAAACAACAAATATGCTCTTGAGCTTTTAGTAGCGAGGCATAAACCAAACATCATAGCTCTTCAGGAGACGCACATTATAGAAAAAACTCTACACCTGCTACATTTACCAGGATACCAAGTTTTTCACCACAACAATATTGAATATGACTACGCAAAATCAGGTATAGCACTTCTAGTGAAAACAAATTTGAACATAACAAGGCATATAACATCTGCAGGGAACCTACTATTCCAAATTATAATAATAAGGAGCAACGAGGAACTTCATATTACCAATATTTACAAGGAAGGTAATGTTAACCTATCTGCATCGATTATGAACAATATAAACATTAATGAGAACGTCCACAATATAATTCTGGGGGACTTGAACTCTCAGAATGTACTATGGGGTTCGTCCTCAAACTCCCCAAATGGTAGATTTTTTGAAGATTTTGCAAATGATAAAAATTTGGTAATATTGAATGATGGATCTCCCACCCTACTTAACACTAGAAATACATTGACTGCTGTTGATGTATCCATGTCATCTATTGATCTTGCTCCAAGTTTGACCTGGACTTGCCTACCGATTCCTGATGTTGCTGATCATTTTCCTATTAAAATTTCGAATAATGTCGAAATTACCAATAGAAAATTTTCACCGCGCTTTATGGACAGGAAAGCTGACTGGTCTCTTTTTGGAAAGAGGGCAGCACTAGTTGAAAGTCAATTTGAGAGGTCGTCCAACATCAACAGAGAGGCAGCACAGCTTAAACGAATTTTCAGAAAAACAGCAAACGAATCCATTCCTCTTAGCAGAAAACCTAGAGAAAAAAATAACCCTGTATGGTTTAACTCGGATATTTCTAAACTAATTGTTTCGAGGCAAGAGGCTTGGAAAACTTTTAAAAGGATTCGCAATACAGATAATGTAATTGAATATAAAAGATTAAGTGCAAAAATTAAGAGGGAATGTAAAATCGCCAAGAGGAAAACATGGGAAAACTTCCTTAACTCGCTGAATCCCTCAATGGATGTTCGATTTCTTTGGGGAAAGGTTAACAACTTAAGGGCAAATCGTATTCAAAGCTTTCCTAACATATATGTGGATAATAATAGTCTAACACACCCCTTAGATATTGCTAATGGGTTCGCACATTTTTGGTCATCTCTCAGCTCGGATGCAGCATTCGATCCTGAAGTTATTGCTACAAAGACAAATTTAAATATTAAAAACCTTCCATCAGAGCATCAATTTGTGGAAATGAACCAGAAAATCCGAATAGCTGAGCTAAATGACATAATGAAAACTTTAAAAGGATCGACTCCAGCACGTGATAAAATTACTTATGCCATGATAAAAAATGCTCCCGATGTGATCAAAACACGACTTTGTGAACTTTACAACAACATACTTTCCACTGGAACATTTCCACATGATTGGAAGACTGCTGTACTATCGCCGATACCAAAACCCGGGAAGAATCCTAACGATCTTGAAGGTTATAGGCCGATTTCCTTGTTATCAGTCTTATCGAAGATACTAGAAAAAATTATGGCCAAACGTTTTTGGAAAAACACGAGACAGAATTTGTCAAACTTACAACACGCCTTTATACCTAGACATGGAGTTCATAGCATCTGTCACCAACTTGAGGAAATCCTGCGTCGAAACCTGAAACTTGGTAAACATAATTTAGTTCTTTCCGAAGACATTGAGAAAGCTTTTGACAGAGTAGTGTCCGCATATATCATATTGGAGCTCCACGAGTGGGGTATTCCCAAAAACATCCTTAAATTATTGGATTCGTTCCTCAGAAACCGCACAGTAACCGTTAAAGTGGATGGATATTTCTCAATGGTGCACTCACTGGATAATGGAGTTCCTCAGGGTTCCCCACTATCCGTGGTATTATACTCTGTTTACGCAAACTCGTTAGCCAAAGCTGTGGAAAACCTACCGGGGATTGACTACATTGGCATCTACGCCGACAATATTTTTGCAGTCGCTTCGGGAAACCCGGAAGTAGTTCGATTAAATTTAAACAACTTAGATATGAAAATACATCAATGGGCTAAGAGCAGAGGTGCTGTTATTCCAGTCAATAAATCAGAAATTCTCCATGTTTGTAAAAAAAGGGATTGCGCAAACAGCACAATTTATATTGGAGACGTTAACATTAATCTTTCTGATCAAATGCGAATCTTGGGCTTGATTTTCACCAGAAATCTTCTTTGGAACAACCATGTCAAACAGTTAACTTATAGACTGAGTAAAATTAACAACCTGCTAAAGCTCATTTGTTCAAGAAATAAAGGCCCACATATGGAAACGGCCCTTAACATTTGTCGTTCTCTAACAATCGGAACAATTTTGCACGGTATAACCATTTACGGCTGGACCTCAAAGAAAAATGTGGATAAAATTAACACCTCCATCAACAACTGCTTCAGAACAGCCTCTGGTCTGCTTCGTACGACGCCGCTCGATAAGTTGAGGACTGAGGCAAATTACACAGATTTTCGTACTCTTTTGGAAAAAACTGCTGTTAGCGTAGCATCCAGGGCGATTACTATATCATCCGATGGCTTACATAAATCTTTTTGGAAAAATCTTCATTCTACAACAAATTGTCCACCATCTGCCACGGACAACGTTATTTCAATTTTGAAAAACTCAAACATATCTTTACCACAGAAGCCAATAACACCAAGGTCTTATAATGCTATTGTTCATGCAGATGATAGTTTGAGTCGATTTGCTAAAAACAATACTGATCCAACGTGTTTTAAGAGAATGTTGTCTCAGAAAATGTCGTCTTTTTCTCCAAATATGATTTACTATACAGATGGATCTTTTCACAATAATATAACATCGTATGCCGTAGTTAGACAATTATCAATCACACAATTTGAAACTGTCAAAGAGTCTCGACTACCAGATCATACAGGAATATTTACGGCAGAGATTGCGGCTATAAAATCAGCCATTGATCATGCCACACAGTATGGTGGAAAAACGTTAATTTGTACTGACAGCCTGGGTGCAACTCAGGCAATAAAAAAAAATCACAACGGTATTTATGATGACTTTTTAAAGTTGGAGAATAGAACTTCTCAAATTTTAATACTCTGGATTCCCTCACATATTGGAATTCAGGGCAATGAGAAAGCTGATTATGGTGCTAAAAAAGCACTGAACTTACCACAAATAACAGAAACTCCCTGTTTCCCAAAGGCAATAAAGAATCCGTTTAAGGCAACCAGGAGCATACCTACAACCAGACTTAGATACAACGGTAATTTAACCAGATCTGAATGCATTTTGTTAGCCCGATTAAGGGTGGGTAAGTGCATATTTAACTCGAAACACTACTATGAAAAAACTGATCCGCCAAGATGTTTCAACTGTAACACTATACTTGACATTCCGCATTTACTTACTATCTGCCCAGTTTCGGGTTTAGGAGAACCACTGGAGGAAATACTCAACTGTGCGACTACCAATAACATCACGAAGATTAAGAGAAGTCTACAACAACACAACATCCAAGATGTATAGGTCGAAATTTCATAACAATTTTATTTGTAAATTCTTAACTTTTATTATTTTCAAAATTTGTATTTTCGAATCATATTGAATATTGAAATGTAAATATGTAATTATAGTTAGTAAGATAAGTTTTTGTAACACGAGCGCATATGGTCTTGTTACCGGCGCCTTTTTCCTATATTTTATAAATTTAGTTTGTAAAATATTTTTGTAAATAAATAAATAATAAATAAATAATATATATTATGAACGTTTTTGAAGAAGGTACATAGAAAATAAAATTTAAATGACATTGTATCTTTTATATCATCAAAGTCCTTTTAGATTACAATATTTTTGCTTTGCTTGTAAGTTTTAAATTTATTAGTTTTTGTAAATCAATCTGTATATGTATTAATTTACATTACAAAAGTGAACTTTAAATTTAATGTCAACTCAATTATAATCCTTTTTCAATATTTTTTAGTAAGAATAATGCTGTTCCAATTTACATGGTGTATAAATTTATTATTTAAAAATCAAGAAGTATTATTTATTGAAAAAAATCCAAGTAACATTTTATCTTAACCCCCTATAACATGACTACTTAAATGTGCCATCAGCTTTTCGAAATATGTATTTAAATGCGTTGTATAAACAACGATATATTTATGAAATCCAATTTGTCTTTTTAATATTTTTCATGTTAATCTAAAGGGTGTCCCAACTTGAACGCAATTTTTAAATTTAAAATAAGACACAGATATTTAAAAAAAAATCGTGAAACTTTATTATATCGTAAAGTAGACAGAATGAGGTTATGTATGGAACACAATATCGTACAGATGGCTGCCGCGGCTTTGCTGGCATACACGCGATCTTTTAATGAAATTTTCAATTACCTTTTTGCATAAATGCTGCGGCATTTCATTAATGCAGCGTCCAATTTCCTCTTTTAAGGCTTGAGTCGTCGGCTTATTCGCGTAAACCATTGACTTCAAAAAACCCCAAAGAAAAAAATCTAAACGCGAAATAACACGACCGGGAAATGACTGATGCATTTTCTCTGGCTGTATGACATGTGGCGCCGTTTTGTTGAAACCACATGCCCTCCACATTCATTTCTTCAATTCTAGGCAAGAACAAACTGGTTATCATTTCACAATACCGAACACCATTGACACCATTACGTTCTAGTTGGGACACCCTTTACAATGTTTAATGGTTAGAAATGCCTTTAGACAGTGGTGATATTCGAAACAATTGACAACCGGTTCGCTTAAAAAAATTATATTTTTGCCAAATTTTGATAAAAATAGCGAAAATTTTAAAGTCCCAACCCAGTAACAGACCACAAGCCTCTTGAAGGAAATGATATAAACTTTCGTTTAATAAAAAAAAGTTGCGTTTTTAACAAAAAATAGTTTTGATTTTGCAAAATAAAAGTCAAAAAGATTGTCTTATTTTTTTCTCAAAAGATTGAAGAAAACGCTATCGAAAACATCATCATCCAAGAATCCAATGTATGCCCAAAATAAAATCATTTGTTTGTACGTTTGGACAATGAACAACTGAACAATTTGTTGCCGAGACTATATCACCTTGATAAATACACATTATATAAAACCTTTAAAGCAAAAAACATAATCACCCCCATCGTGAATAAAAATTTCACATGAAATTTGTTCCCTTTTCACATTTTTCCTATTAAAATTCAATGTTAAAAATAAAAGGGAACAAATTTCACGTGGAATTTTTTTTCACGATAAGGGTGAATATGCAACAACCGGTTCGGAATTTTTTTAAAATTTTAACAACCGGTTCGAGGGAACCGGTCTGAACCGGCTGAATATCGGCACTGCCTTTAGAGCAATGATGTCCATTTCATGAAACAATTGTTGTTGTATTCATTTCATATGGACAAACAATTTTTTTTGGACACCAATGCTTTAGAGCCATTAACACTGATCTTATAATCAACTTTAAAGTAGATTAAACCCCGATAAATAAATCCTTTTTTTTAAAAAGCAATACACTGAACAAAAATTTGTTTTTATCAATATTTTTTTCAATTTTAATATAAATAAGCTTTTAATGAAAGAACAGTACAAAAAACAGTACAACGTGTAAAAAACAGTACATTTGCGTACTGTTTTGGGTGTTGTGCATAAAACAGTACATTTGAAAATAAACAGTACGCGTACTGCTAAAAACAGTACGTCTGGCACCCCTAGTCTCTTTAGTATTTGCGCTTAGTGATATCGGAATAGGACTTTTTAAATTAGTGACATGTAGCAAAACTGCTTTTAAGCTACTTTTGGACGAATCGGTGAATAAGCGCCAATCTTCAGGATTATATTCATGTTGCAATGTTAAAACCAAGCCGCGGATGTCAGTACAATACGCGAGAGAATTATTCTCAATAGATTAAAAAAAAAGTCGTAAATCGACGATGGCGATTGATAGCCCCGTATATTTGTACGTCTGGTGCTAAAATATTAGCTGGTTTTAACTCTTTTGTTAAGAACGTTTTCCAATTTTTTATGCCGTTTTAAAAAACAAAATTTTCGAAATTTTGCTAAAAATCTATTTTTTTTGGTAAAAAAAATATGTTTCTACAACGAATGCGCATATTGGAAAAAGTTTAACTACTCAAAGAAAATTTTATTGCGGAATTTCGGTTTTTTTAGTTTATTCAATAAACTAAACCGTTTTTGAGTTACGCGAATATATGTTGTGCAACCTCCTCTATTTTCGAAATAACGGTATTATTCGAAAACAAGAGCTAACCTAAAAAAACGTTTAGCACCACTGTGTGATCAGTATCAATGCTGTAATAGACAAAGAACCTAATTATTAAAATGTATGTATATACACAAGTGATATCATTAAAATGGCTTTATATTATATACGGCTTGATGGAGGAAAAACATTTTCAGATTACTTTATTTAAGCATTTGATATTATTCGAATAATTCGATTAATTTTAAATCGCAATTAATATTATAGAATGCCGAATTTAAATTTTATAGGTCTTCTGAGAGCTTGAAAAATCCTTAGAAAGGAGCAAACATACTTTAAAGTTTTAAGGAATTGTATATTTCTTTTGATGAAAAACAAGAAAAAAGAAAGCAAGTGTATTATATTCGGCTGTACCGAATCTTATAACTTATTTATGGCTTATTTTGGTTTCAACACTTTTACAAGAGTTGGATATTCAGAAAGACTTTTGTATGAGGGATAGGAGAAATTAATGACCGATTTTTAACATTTCCCCCAGGACTTGTAATTTTTATTTAAAATATCGAGGTTGTCCTAAATTTTGGTCATAATTTTGGTTCTACTAGACCAATCTTTTGATATACAAAGAATATTTGGGTTAAATTGCATACCCCTAAGTCCTTATCTCGAAACTCTATCCCGAATTAAATAGTGGGGCATAGCTAGAACGTCTCAACATCAACATTTTGATAGTAATAAAAAAGGTGAAATAAACTGTAATAAGAAATATCAAATACCAACCTATATGATTTTCGAAGACTTATTTGCTTAAAATGGTGTATGGATTTGTGAAACATTGGACTGATTTTAAGAAATTTAAAAAAAATGTATCGAAATATGTATATTAGAAATTAGCAGACGTCGTAAAATCAACTAAATGACATTAATGTGGGTATAATATTTTTGGCAATTTCATACATCAGCCCAAACGCACAATAAATGCCCCCATGTAGTGATGTAGGTAGGGTATACGAAATCTAGAAAGTTTCAATAGCCCCCTAAAAATGTTATCGCCATTTAATTAGATATCAGTTTTTGAATATACTTTTAGCTAAATAATACGCAATGTTATTGATTTTATTTAAATTTGCTATTTATTTTATTTCTTTATTATTAAATTAAATTTAAATTTAAAAAGTTATGCGCTATTATGCGTGCTCCTTAATGCATTCATTGTAAGCTTTTTAAAAACAACTTAAAAATCTATTTTTTGTTTGTTTAACTGTTTTAACATCTGCAGGAATTAATATGTGTGTATTATAATTATTAATTTGTATTTTTACAAATTGTTAATAATTTTTGTTAAGTAAGCATGATGATGCAATAAAAAATCTATTTATTTCCAAGAAACAATTCCGAATCAATATCAATCACTATAGTATAATTTTACATAAGCTTAATATCCAATTTTTATAAATATTTCTTCATCACAGCAAATATAGAAAAGAAAAAAATATAATTCCATTTAGTTTTATTGTTTATGTAACTTTAACATGTTTTAAATTTAACAGGCACAACCTCCTTCGGGGTCTTTTTGTTCGTTCTGTTGGCCCAATTGTATATCTTGCATAGTTTCAGATGGTTTGCTATCGGCTGAAGAGTCCATGCCAGGCAGAGCAGCTGCAACGCGCCTAAACAATAACTTGACATTGTAGCCAGATTTGGCACTAGTCTCTATAAACATAACATTAAGTTCTTTGGCTTTTCGTTCCCCTTCCTCGGTAGATACCAAACGTTTATCGGCCAAATCAGTTTTATTTCCAACCAACATTATTATGACATCACTACCCCTTTCTGTGCGCACATCATCAATCCACTTAGAAGTCTGATAAAATGAATTTGTATTAGTGATATCATAAACAACGACAGCCACCGTCGAGTCCCGTATGTAGGATGGGATTAAAGAACGAAAACGTTCTTGACCTGCCGTATCCCACAGCTGCAAGCGTACAGTGCGATCTTCCAAATACATGGTTTTTGATAGGAAGTCTATACCAATTGTGGCCTGATAAGTATTATCAAAGCTGTCGTACATGAAGCGTGTAATAAGTGAAGTTTTTCCAACGCTCTGTTCGCCCAAAAATACTAGTTTAAATTTACGCAAAGGATTTCCAAAATCACCAGACGACATAGTTGCTGGTGGCAAAGGTGAATGAGGATTTGGTGACATGTTTCTTCAGTTTTATTTTATTTTTTCTGCTGCCAAAATATAATTTAAATGTTTTATATTAATAATAGACTTTTTCTAATTTCTCTTTTTCAACTTATAGATTTTTCGAGGAGTTTGCTGACCTTTTTTGATGTTTGACGTTTACGAACTATTACTCGTTATGATGTATTAGAACAATGTAAATAACGGTGTGGTAAGGACATATTTTGGTCCTTTTTAAAGTCCCAAAGGAAATTGTTGAATATCAAGGCAACTCTGTATAAATGAACAAATAAACTGCTGAAATTTTTATTACATCAGCGGTAACAGTAATTTCTTCCCATTTAGAAAGGTGTTTAATAGATTTAATTCATATAAATATGTATGCATATGTATGTATGTATGTATATAATCAAATTATGTAAAATATGATCTTAAAATTAAAAAGGAATCAACGAATCATTACTGGGATTGTTCTGCAAGATTTCATTAAAATCAACAACCATTATATACATACATACATATATAAGTACTTACATATGTACATACATATAACAAAACAAATTGTTGATATACATAAGTATTAAAATAGTCCAATTCCTGACATTTCTCAGATTCTGCGCAATATTCAAGGGATGTAAACTAGCATTCGTAAACTGCTTGTCATATACCCAAATATTTCCATACCATCGAGGACATATTGATTATTTTTGCAATAACAAACAAATCGCCAAATAATCAAATCATTATACAAATTAAATTGAAAAAAGAATTAAATATAAAAAATATTAAATTAATGCATTTAGTATCGTGCGATTTTCCATTCCATGTACATAAATTATATCATACTGTTTAAAAGATTTAATTACAAAGCTATTGAATGCTTATTGAATCCTATCGTGATTACATTGTTGACTTAGTGACACAGTGCAGTATGAAGCGTCAAAATGTTAGGACGCTTTCATTGGTGGTTTGCACATTTACTTATTTACTAATTGGTGCTGCCGTATTTGATAGTTTGGAATCAGATTTTGAATCAAAACGTTGGGATTTTCTGCAAGCCGTTAAAAATAACTTTGTAAAGAAATACAATGTATCTAACGAGGATTTTCGTATGATGGAATTTGTCATAATTGAAAATAAACCACACAAGGCCGGACCACAATGGAAATTTGCGGGAGCATTCTATTTTGCCACTGTCGTATTGGCAATGATTGGTTATGGTCATTCGACTCCTGTAACAATGGGCGGGAAAGCATTTTGTATGGCATATGCAATGGTAAGGATTTATACATACATACATATAGAAATTGTACTACTGCTTACTTTTATATACTTAAATTTTTCAAATACTTCCTGTATTTTAGAATTCTTTAAATTTAATTAAGTTAAGGGTTCTTCTACTTTCAAATGAGAATTGGACCTATATGTTCTACAGATTTGTAAACAAAATAATGATTTTTGATGTATCTAATTCAATTTCAATTTACATACATATATGTATATTTCTAGGTTGGTATACCACTGGGTTTGGTTATGTTCCAATCGATTGGTGAACGTTTAAATAAATTTGCATCGGTTATTATTAGAAAAGCTAAGCGTTATATGCAATGTTCACATACAGAGGCTACTGAAATGAATCTGATGTTGGCTACTGGCATGTTGTCTTCAATAATAATTACAACAGGCGCAGCCGTATTTTCACGATATGAAGGCTGGAGTTATTTCGATAGTTTCTACTATTGCTTTGTCACTTTGACTACAATAGGTTTCGGCGATTATGTGGCATTACAAAATGATCAGGCCCTAATGAATAAACCCGGCTACGTGGCTTTGAGTTTGGTATTCATATTATTTGGTTTGGCAGTAGTAGCTGCCAGCATTAATTTATTGGTCTTACGTTTTATGACTATGTAAGTTATTTTGAATTGACTAATAACGGAAATGAACAGAAACTAATCAAGTATGATATCTATAGGCAAGCGGAAGATGCTAAGAGAGATGAACAGGATGCCCAGAATCAAATTGCCGCCAATCAACCGGTTACTTTCGACACCGAACACAGCTATAATATGCATGGCAAACTTTTAAATAGTTCCAACTATATGACCGAATTAGAGGAAACCGCTTCGATTTGCTCATGTACTTGTTTGGGTGGTACTCGTTGTATGAATCATGAAACATTTGCTGATCCCGATTTCCGTCCCACCGACATTATTGCCAGCACCATTAGTCTAAAGCGAGCTTCAGTTTGATATCAATCTTTGCCTCACTTGGTTGAATGTGAATGTTATCGTACGTCATCCGATTGTTATTTGAATTGTTGTGCCAAAAACGAAACTTCTAAATCATCGGAATGTATTGGTTATAGAATTTTGAAATATTCTTCCGACAGCCCCTGCTGCAGTACACCTTAAATAAAAAATACAAATCAAAAACTATACAAAATTAAAACCTACTTTGAGTTCTTTATTGTACTCTTCCATTTACAAAATATGTAATGTATTTTAAAGTTTAAGTTAATAAAAAAACACTATTATAATTATTCATTAAATAAAAGTGAGTTTTGATTTGATTAGAATAATAGTTTAATCAATTCTAATATGAAAAATGAGTAAAAATATCAGATACTTTGCAAAATGAACAACTATTTGGTAGAGAAAAACAACAAATATTGAAATTTTGGTTACGGTTTCCTGTACAACCTACTAATTTTCAAACAACTGAAACAAAGCTCTTATTATATTCACTGCAATATTATTATTAATACTCGTACTTAGTTCAATAAGCACTTGTATATTTTGAACTCCGAAAATCAAAGTATCTTTTTTCTAAAAAATCAAATATATTGACTTTTTAGAAAAAAATTAACTTCGATATATTTTGTGAGAGTCTTTATTAGTTTAAAAAAGATCCACATAGCAAAAACTAGGTTTTATTACTTAAAAGAAAATTAAATCAAATAAAATTAGCTAAAATGCGTGAAATTGTCCACATACAAGCCGGTCAGTGTGGTAACCAAATTGGTGGTAAATTCTGGGAAGTAATATCCGATGAACATTGCATTGACGCCACGGGCACTTATTATGGAGATAGTGATTTGCAATTGGAACGCATAAATGTCTATTACAATGAGGCAACTGGGGCGAAATATGTGCCGAGAGCAATTTTAGTTGATCTAGAACCTGGTACAATGGACTCAGTAAGATCTGGCGCATTCGGGCAAATATTTAGACCGGACAATTTTGTTTTCGGTCAGTCGGGTGCTGGAAATAATTGGGCAAAAGGTCATTACACAGAGGGTGCCGAATTGGTTGACTCTGTTTTAGATGTGGTGCGCAAAGAATCGGAAGGATGTGACTGTTTGCAGGTTAGTATAAAAAAGTAAACATTTATAAATGATTTTCTATGACTGCCACATTTTAGGGATTTCAGTTAACTCACTCTTTGGGTGGTGGAACTGGCTCAGGAATGGGTACTTTATTGATTTCGAAAATTCGTGAAGAGTATCCCGATCGTATAATGAATACATTTTCGGTGGTGCCCTCACCTAAAGTATCCGATACTGTGGTAGAGCCCTACAATGCAACCCTAAGTGTGCACCAACTAGTGGAAAATACCGACGAGACCTATTGCATAGACAATGAAGCCCTTTATGACATATGCTTTAGGACATTAAAACTTACCACACCCACATATGGTGACCTTAATCATTTAGTTTCAGCCACAATGTCTGGCGTTACAACATGTTTGCGTTTTCCCGGTCAACTGAATGCAGATTTAAGAAAATTAGCCGTGAATATGGTGCCTTTTCCTCGTCTACATTTCTTTATGCCCGGCTTTGCTCCCTTAACTTCTCGTGGTTCCCAACAATATCGTGCCTTAACGGTGCCTGAATTGACGCAGCAGATGTTCGATGCCAAAAATATGATGGCCGCTTGCGATCCACGCCATGGCCGTTATTTAACCGTAGCTGCTATATTTCGTGGTCGTATGTCAATGAAAGAAGTTGATGAACAAATGCTAAATATACAAAATAAGAATAGCAGTTTCTTTGTCGAATGGATCCCGAACAATTGCAAAACTGCCGTTTGCGATATACCACCAAGAGGTTTAAAAATGTCGGCTACTTTTATTGGCAACTCGACGGCCATTCAGGAGCTCTTTAAACGAGTGTCGGAACAATTTACAGCCATGTTTCGTCGTAAAGCGTTCTTACATTGGTATACTGGAGAGGGCATGGACGAAATGGAATTTACTGAGGCCGAAAGTAATATGAATGACTTAGTATCGGAATATCAACAGTATCAAGAGGCTACAGCCGATGAAGAGGGTGAGTTCGATGAAGACGAGGAGGGTGGTGGTGACGAATAAAAAAGAGCTTAGTAGATATACATATATATTTCGCGTTGCTGGAAAATCTATGGACTTTCTTCGTTTAATACAATTTCTGTATATTGTAATTTTACAAATTTTCCATAATTTAATTTTGTTTTATATGAGGCTATCTACAATGATCTGTGTAAATTATCTTACGTTTTGCTTACGGAAATAAATGAAAAATTGTTTTGAAAATTAATTAATAGTTCCTAATTCTTATCTAATATATCAAGCCGTTTTCAAAAACGAATACATGACAAATTTATGTTTTTTTATAATGTGTTTAACAAATCATCAGTTCTGTACTGGAATATAAGACTTCTAAGTCTTTTGTATAGAACAACAAACTAATAAATAAATAAATAATATCGTATCGAATGAAATATTGAATTCGATCTGTTTACTCGATAGTTAAACGAAATCGTTTTTTTTTGTTATTTGAAAAACACTGAATATGTGGACTTCTTAAATTCAGATACATTTTACAAAAAATTTACTAATCCGGGTTTCTGCAAAATTCTATTGAAAAATGTAAATGTTTGAATATGTATGATAAATCATAATTCAATAGTGATTTTTTTTTAAATTTTTTGAAAAATTGCCAATATAGTACTTTTCAAATAATTATGTTTATAGATGTATTCGTTTATTTAAAATATGTTGCACATACATTTATTATACAGAACAAAAATATTTTCTTTTTATAAATAAAGTATTCTCTATATAAAGTAAGTTTTGAAATGTGCAAATTATGGCAAAATAAAAAACACGAAATAAAATAAGAAATATTAACAAAATAAAAATTAAAACAATACTTACATTTTAAGCAAATTATAATTGAGTAAAAAATATCTTAAATAATGAGAAAACATTAATAGTAAGCCACAGCAGCAATCACAAAAACTCCTCCCAAGTTGGATGCAAGTAAGATCGCTTACTACAGTGCAGTAGTGTATTCTATTGTAGAGTGTAATTAGCGTAAGTTTAGACAATTCGATTTTTATAACTATAATAAACTAGTTTACGTAAATTTGTGACTGACCAATAATAGTTGGTGTATATAGATACAGAGAGCCAAATTATACGGGTTTCCATAATATGACATTGTCGCCTAAAATTTATTATACATCGTCAAATAAACCTCGTGGTGGTTCAATACGATTTGAGGTTTCCTCTTCGTCATCAAATTCCAGGCGGTAATGATTTGCAGATGACGAACCCTTGAAGGCAACTTGAGCTTGTGTACTTACACCGAAACGATCATTAATTTCGTCAGACAGTGAACGTGGCAGAGTGTCATAGTGTAAGTTGTCTCCATTACGTATTAAATCATCCGATGGTATATGCGTTGCAGGACGTTGTGTTGCTGTAGTTGCTGAAGTACTTTGTCCATTATGTGAACTTAAATTACGATACTTATTTATGTAATCATTTGTTGACATGGCATCACTTCTTGGAAATTCTCTTCTGCGATTAATAGCTTCTTCGGCTCTCTGCCGCCGCCTTCTCTCACGAGCTATTAGGTCTCTTCCCTCTTGTACCAACTCAGTGGCTATTGTCTCATTTTGCAAGAATTGCTGGAATCCCAAGGCATTTAAGGCCCGTGAACCCAAACTGAACCATGTTGTCAAGCAAAAGGCCAACATGCACATTGGAAAATAAATATTAAAGCCATTCGAAATGATGCCAATTACATCCATATGACCCATTATACGGGTGTAGTATGTTTCCATGATACGTTCTTTTATTATATGCGAATCCATGTGTATAAGCCCTAGAAAGTTTAAGCACATGGGTGGCGTGAGGCGACACAACAACATACCGCTAAATATTAAACTGTGTTCATTTGTTTGATGGTGCGGCGCCAGGTAGTAAAGATTTAAAAATCGTATACGCAGTATGGTGGAATAGGTGCAGTAGAAGAGGTAGCACAACACTATCATGGAAAATACTTCGATGGTAAAAAAATCATAACTATGTTTTGCTACAATAATGACATTGGCAAAAATCGAAAGCACTGGACTGCGTTGGAAAAATGTCAATTCACTCCACACCACCATGCCGGACATAAAAGCAGTCACAACACATAGAGCTTTTAAAACCGGAGCTCTTATCAAACACGACCAATACCAATGTAGAGTAGGTGAATAGAAAAATCTAGCCATTTGGGATTTAGGCTGTGGAAACTCTGATTTAAATCTTCGTTCCACCGAATGCATATTTTTAGCAACATCTTCCAATTGAAATACTGTCTCTACTTGTACACTCCACAGAGCTTCGGTACGTTGTAGTGTTTGCAGTGATTTAATTACTTGCCTATGTATACGAACTAATGCCTTTTCTGATGGTACTATTGTCGATGTGCCACCACCATTGCCACCTCTGGAATAATTACGAGATGCTTTCTCTTGCAACTCAATAGGTACTTTACGTAGAATTGTTTCCACACAGGGTCGCAACTCATGGTTGTTAGGCACCGAACGACTTATGCCCTGCAGAGACTCTAAAACATCATCTACATTTTCTTCAGCCTCTGCTTTATCAGCACTTAGTTTAGCTGCTTTGAAGTAGGCATATTGTAGGGTAAAACCTGGTTTAGCGTTATTCCATAAGGATCGTGGAACTTCAACAAGGGCATAACCTGATATATAAAGAACATTATTATAGTAAGTTCTATGTAATACATATGTATGGTAACTCAAAGAAAGAAATGCGTAAAAAAAATAAACTATACTGGCATAAACCTAATGGGGAAAAAATATCTCAATAATAAGCTTATTAAAAGTTCAAATTTCAAAGGTTTACTGATAATAGTTTCAGTACTCCAGATTTCATTATAAGTTTAACTATTTATTTTAAAATTGGAATTAGTCCACTTGTTTTAAAAATGTGAAACAAAAGCTTTGAGATTATAAAATAATATAAACATCTATTATGAGAAATCAATGAATTTATACATATATACATATTAGGGCGGGCCAAATTTTTTGTCGATTAGAGCCGCCCCCTAGGATGATTCTATGGACAATTCTAAGCAACTTTGGTAAATGAACCATGGGTCTATCATTAAAAAAATCACCATTTTGGCACTTTATTTTATTATTTTTTATTTATTTTTAAAAAATAAAATAAAATAAATAAAAAATAATAAAACAAAGTGCCAAAATGGTGATTTTTTTAAATGTTTGTACGGGACAAAAGTCAACAGTTGGTGGGTAGTAGAATTCGTTTTAGAGGTATGGTTCCTTCGGCAAAGTTTCTTATTTTGATCCCTAGAATACGATTTTCACTGAGCCATGGGCCATTATTTTGCCTCCCCACAAATCGACCCGGCCTAATATATCTATACATATATATATATATATGTAAGAGCAATAATACCCTGTCACTTTTACAATTTCCTATGCGAGTATACTAAAATTCTTAAAAAACCTTTTACATAATAAAGTGTTTTAAGATATATATTCATGCCGTTTTCAAAATAAACGGTAATTTGTTGATATTCTGATTAATTTTGTATATTTCTAACTAAATCCCGTGAATATAATGATAGTGGATTTATGAAACACGTTATAATTCTCATGAGTCATATAAAAGTGATAAGTTCTACAACAAATAAAAATATATATGTACTTATGTAGTTCTTACCTAGCAAAAGCACAAGCAAAAATAGACCCCAGGTATTTGATGCCGAAGATGCAATGGCTTTTAATTTTTGCCAATCCAACGAAACTCCTTTAGCCGCTATATAAATTAGTAAAATGCCACAAATAAATAAATAAGATCCATAATAAATAGCGTTCTCAATCAAGGCAGACTTTAGCTTTCCCTTAATGGTAAAGTCGCCAGCTTTGAGGTATGACTGCATAAGAGGCATTATCAACCATGTTAGAAACTGTGAAGTCCAATATATAATACGCCATAAATTGGGGAAAATAGCCTCTGGTATCATACCCCAAGGTTGTTGACACTCGGAATGTATATGCAGTGAACTGACAGAATCAGATGATTCATTTGATTTGTTTAATGATGATGCCCCAGACAATGTTGATATAGTTGTAGTAGTTTTGTTATGTTCTTGCAAGCACTGGCGATAAAGAGTCTGCAGAAAAAGAACAAAGGAAATGCGTAAAATGAATCATTTTAAATCAAATTTGTTTTATTCACATTGGCAACTTACCGATGTTACATCCAGTGGTATGGTGAAGACTATTAAAAATGAAAAGCACCATGCCGTCAGAACAGATAGTGTTACAATAATATGCTGCCTTGGTATGTTGCCGTAACGGTAGAGTGAGAAACCTGCTAAGCATAATGCCAAACATATGGCGATCGGCAACAAATAGGCCATCCTTAAAAATTACTTTATTTTTTATTGTTGTTTCCTAAGTTGTGTAAATGTACAAACAACAAACAAATAAGTGCAAAGGGTGCAAGGTGAATTGAGTTGTTTTCGTTGTTGCTGCTAACGACAATTAATTTTAGTTCTTTTTATTTGTACCCCTTAGACGTTTTTCTTGCAATTGTTTTGCTGTATCGCGTTGCATTTCTTCTAAACGCTCCAGCGCTTGAGATTTCAAGGGCATCAAGTGTGGTTTACAAAAGATCAGCTCTGTTTTGTGTTCAAAATATAATTTACCTGTTGTGGGCTCAATTAAATCTATTTTTTCTTTTTCCTGCAAATCGATTCGTTTATTGATTTCTATTTTTGCATTGGTGGCCTTTGTCGTCATAATCAATGGCACAAAGCTCAGCAACACAACAATATTGGCGTCAAAATGACTGTTCTGCTATTGATGTTTTATTTGCAAAGAATATTTTCTTGCCACCTCTTTATTATGGTTTTGCTGTTGTAATGTGCCAGTTTTTGTTACTAAATAGTAGTTGTTGTTGTATTGATTTGTGGGGGTGTATCTTCTTACATTGATTTTGTTTATTTTTTAATTCAATCAATTTTTAACTTATAATCATTATTGTCCGGTTCACTTGAACTTGTATTGAGTTATTGAACAAAATTATTATTTTTTGTTTATTTTATAATTAATATTTCTTATTTACACCAGTGAAAAAACAAAAAACCGAAAATACGTCTCTTCGATTTGTCACGTCAGCAGTGCTGCCATTATTTTTTTTTGTCCTCATGCCCAGTTAACGTTTCTGTATCCGCAAAACTCCTCAACCAGTTATAACGAATAATAGACGTATTCTCAATAAATTTTTAAATCACTTACATTTTATGTTCGAATATGAATAAGAACTGGTGCGAAAATGTAGTTTTCCGTAGACATTGTACTTTCTAGAGGATCTAATTTTGGTGTTTTGCAGAAATAGAGTTCTTCAGTATCTATAAAAGTCCCACATTTTTTAAATTGCACTATTTTTATTCTATTATACCTATTCTAATAAATTTCATGAAATATAACAAAAGATGGGTCCAAATAAATAAATGAAGGAAGCACTAATTAGTTATAACTTACATATATGTAATATTTAAACTTTTCACAAATCTATCTTGACTTTGTGGCGACTCTTTCCTGTAGACATATACTAAAGCTTCGTTTTATAAATTTATTCAACAGGATGATTCAAATATTTCAAATAATATTTTGACACAACACTGTTGTCATTATTTTTGTACACGACAATACCCAGTTTTGATTTTATTTATAATAATCGACATTATTTTTTATTGTGCAAGTGCAAATATTAGACATTATAATAAATGGAGGTGTCATTAATGGAATTGGAAAGATGTAAGAGATAAATATATTATATATATACGTATATATTCAAATTCTTATAATTTAAAACTAGGCCGTACAAGTGGCGATGGTATGGAACAAGAAGATTTGCAAGAGAAAGTAGATCAAACAAAAACAGCGTCTGAAACGAAAACGGTCGATAATTACATAGATCAAAATAAAGATAAGGACTTATTTAGACAAGAACAATTCAAGCAGGTTTCAAGAAAAACATCAAGTACGTCAGTAACAAACAAGGCAAATCAAGGTTTGCCACTGCCTGGTTTACATACGTTATATCGACGAACAGACTGTATAACAAGAAGTTTAAAACCCGTGGTACCGAAAGGCGAATTGATTATGATGAAACCACGGTTAGTAGATCCTATCAATGCTTTGCCGGAGCATAAAAAGAATAAACCCCCAAAATTTATACCCTTCGAACCATATACCGGAGCTGTAAACCCGATAGTGCCAAAAGAGAAAAGTGGTTCAGCGACACCAAGAACAATGACAACAAAATCGAATCGCAATAATTTGGATATTGGTATATTGGTGACGCAAATGTCCTCAATGAGAACACAGGAATTACAAGAACAGGAAGGTGAAAATAAAACAAGCGAAATGAAGGAAGCTACAATTCATCGTGATGATTTACAAAATGCCAAAGAATTGCTTAATTTACGAGAAGAATTAAAAAAGATAAAAGAAGAACGCGATTATTTTCAAGGACAATTTAAATTTCAGGCACAAGTTAATGCGGAACTTAAAAACTTGCTTGTTGCATCAGTGGGAGAAGATTTGCTTACACGAGTAAATGTACTAACCGAAGATAAATTGCAATTGGCAAGAGCTTTGCTCGATACAGCCAACAACTTAACCACACACACAGAACAAATTGAGTTTTTAGCAGGTCAGTGTGAAGTTTGGCGTTCAAAATTTTTAGCCAGCAGTGTAATGGTCGAAGAATTAGCTAGATGGAAAGCCGATCTAACACAAAAGAATCAAATGCTTAATGAATCCACAAAGAAACTATTACACACAACACATCAACTGCGACAAATGCAGTTAGACATGTTGAAAAATTTGAAGTTTTTAGCAAAAATACGCTATTTAAATTTACCAGCTTCCGATGTCATAACGTTGTCAGCAGAGAACTTAAATATACTGCAACAAATGGTCTTACATTCTGGTGTTGGCATGCCAGAAAGTGACATAAGTATATCTTCCGCTTCGACTTCACCACTATGTGATTCTGAAAAATATGCTGTACAAGCTTTAGAGTTTATTAGCCAACCTTTAATGGCCACCGATGAGGCCATTAAGGCATTATTTGGCCAGGCTCAAAGACCTTATGCAACGCAAGTATCTACTACTTCAGCCAATGAATTCGAAAATGTTAATTAATTCAGCTTTAAAGGAAAATTGAAACCATATTTTTAAAAACATACTTATAATATATTGTATAATAATTGAAATAATCTGTAATATTTTATATTCCCTAATTATAGTTGTTAAAATAAAGCAATAATTACTATTATTCTTATCAAACAGTTTACATGTTATTATATCTAGAAATGAAAAATATCTCAGCTCAAATTCCATAATCATTAAAATTCATTTATTTTACACCATGTAATTAAAATTGTTTCTTTATTTCTTAAGAGTCTCATATAGTTCTACACGTCTCTGGGAGAATACGGGTATTTGTTGACGTACTTGGCCAACAACAGAGAAATCTAAAAGTATAACAATAGCATCATTGGATTATTGTGTCTTTAGAAACAAATCTTTGGATTGGATTCTATTTAACATACCTATGTCGGCAATCACAGTTTCTTCTCCTTCCTCGGCACTCTTCATAACCTTAGCCCAAGGATCAACAACCATTGAGTGGCCATAAGCAACGTATTCTGCTGATTCATCACGGGCGGGTGATGTGGTAACTACATATACTTGATTGTCATTAGCCCGAGATCGTTGCAATAATTCCCAATGTAAGGGGCCAGTGGTCATATTAAATGCAGCGGGATAAATTAACATTTCGCAACCTGCAATTTTAATTTTTTTGATTAGTTGAAAAACATATTCTAGTACATATATATATATATTACCTACCAGCTTTTCTGTAAACTTTAGCCATTTCCTCAAAACGCATGTCGTAACAAATACCAATGCCAATTTTGTGACCATCAATCTCGATAATGGTAAACTCATTGCCTGGTGACAACGTTTCAGACTCCTTGAAACGTATGCCATCTTTGACATCAATATCAAATAAATGCATTTTACGATGTTTAGCCAATAATTTACCCTCAGGCGACCAAATAGTACAAGTATTATAGAATTTATCATTTTCGCCAATTTCTGGAATAGTGCCACCCACTATATACACACCCAATTCCTTGGACAATTCTGATAATTTTTGAGATGTTTCACCCGAGGGTATATTTTCGGCATATTCACGGAAGTATTTTGTACCATAGGGACAATTGAAACACTCGGGCAAAGTTATTAAACGGGCTTGGTGTTGATTTACAGCTTCACGAATCTTTAGTGAAGCATTACTTACATTAGCCAATTTATCTTTAGATCCTTTAAGTTGCAACAGGGCCAAACGCATAACTGAAGAGATACATATGTATGTGAGTTGAGAGATGCGTGTTAACAAAACAAACAGATTAGTACGTCTGATAAAATTGTATGGTGCTGATCCACTTACGTTTACTCATTTTTTTCTTTTGAAAATTTAAATATTTTTACTTTAATGGCTTTATTATAATACAGCTTATTAAATAACTAAAGTGATAAGTTACAAAAACAAAATAATTCTGATTTACAAAAAAAAAAATAAGATTAGGTTGGCGGTGTAAAAAACACTCAAATTGCCAGGTTGTATCACAGTCGCCTATTTAATTCAAGTACGCGAAGATAACAAAACGAAAACCCTCAATACTAGGTTGGGTATAAAACTGTCGGGTGTTGAAAAACACATACTTCCACGGAATACGTCCGTAACTGTGAAAGGTTGTAAACATCATAATTTAGAAAAAGAAGAAAAAAAAAAATAAAAAATTACAAAAGAGGAGTCATTTTGCACTCCTTAATAAAATTAATTAAATCATAAAAATCTTCCTTGTTGTATTCTTTCAACAAATCATGTAGATTTGTGTATTTGTTGAAGACCTTGTGTTTTCTGCGATTGTCCCGAAATTTGGAACATATAAAAATCAAATGCTCCGCACTCTCCACAACGTTGCAGGAGTCACACAAGCCCGTGTCGCTCATGCCGATCAGATTCAAAAATTTTCTGTCATATGCATGACCAGACAGAAGGCGATTAATGGTCTTATCATAGTACGCACGAAGAACAGATAAAGGGGGACAATGCCTCTTGTCAAAAGAATGATCAATTCTGAAAGTAATTTTTTCAGACACCTTTGACCTAGTACATGTGCCAATATTATCCCAAATATGTCCAAACTTGGATAATACGAAGGAGTAGCTATTGACCACATGCCTGTTTTTAGATATCAATCGAAAAGTGTAGGATTCACAATTGAAATGTTAAGAAGCTCCTTTGCCGTGAGCAGTATCGCCCTAAACTTGGGTGGAAGTTCACATGCCAAGGCATAAATGATATGAACTGGAGTAGAAGGGGTAAGTCCAAGACATCTTCTTAGACTGGAGTTTTGAAAATATTGAATTTTACGATCAATATAACTCGGAGAATGCGCCGTGGTAGTCCTACCATACTCAATTTTGCTGCGAATAAAACTCCTATAGAAATTTAGGGATATATCGGGTCTGAGACCTCCTCTAATACCACTTAAACACTTCAAAAGGTTTACTCCCGAGGAGCAGTTCCGTAAGACAACATCATAATGTTCCTTAACAGATAGACTATTCATTATCCTTCTACCCAGGAATTTAAGAGAAGAGACTTGCAGGATGCGATGACCACCGACCGAGATGTCAACCGTCTTCCTACCACCCTTAGCAAAGTACATAACATTCGTTTTCTGAACATTAAAGGATAAATTAAGAGTGCCACAAATCCTATGGAAATCCGAAATCTTCCTTGATAAGTTCCCAACAGCAAGATCATAGGAATAGTGGAAGGAGAGAATCATGAAGTCATCGGCGAATTGAAACAAAAGAGTATTTGCATCTTCAATATTGTGTAAGGTAGAAGAGTACAAATTGAAGAGTATCGGAGACAAGCAACTACCCTGTGGAAGACCAAAAACCCCTAACAGAGCTTTTGCCCAGACACAATCTCCTATCTGATAAGAAGTAAATAATCCAGTCAGTGATATCAAAAGGTATGTTGTCATCCAATAAGATCCGTTTCAAAGCCACGACATTAACGCAATCATAAGCTGCGGAAATGTCAATGGTCGCAGCAATTATCTTGAGTCCCTGAGATTTCAAAAGTGCTATTCTGAAGAGAATCTCATTAATACAAATCGGTGCCGAAAATTTCCTCCTGTAAGCAAAAGAGCGAGGCGGGAGAAGACCATTCTCCTCAACAAAATCAGTAAGGCGGTTTTTAACTATAAGATTTATGGTCTTAAGAAAGACAGAAATCAGGGCTATAGGGCGAAAATTTGTGAAAAGTTGTAAATCCTTGTCCCTCTTAGGAATAGGTACTATCCTAATATCCCTCCAGGATGGCATAATTTCACTATTACAGTAAAACCCGTTAAATGCACAGAGAAGGGAGTCACGGGAAGAGGGAGATAAAGCCCTCAACATCTCATACGTAACACGATCACAACCACCCGCAGATTTCGACTTCCTACTATCAAGTACAGTATCAAGTTGAACTCGAGTCAGGGGAGAAGACGAACCAATGTGCATCATGGAAAACTCACTCAGCGTGTTGTCCGGAACCTGATCCCTCAGATATTCAAGGTATTATAAGGCGTTCCCATTATTCCATAAGGATTTCCGGGGACCAATAGCATTCCTTACACTATTTACAAATCTCCAAGCACCACTAGTGTTAGGTTGACGGTTTAACTCCTCCAATCTGCTACCAAAGGACTCCGATTTTGCTTTCCAATTCTGAAAAGCCGAAGAGGCAGCATCCAGATTCTCAAGAGTGGGGTATTTAGAAGCTTTTTTTCTGGCAGCAACTTGTAAACGAAAGATGGCAGATAGACTAGAATTTCACCAAGATTTGGAAGTGAAAGTATCCGATGTCCTAAAGGTTGCTGACGAGATTTTCGAGACAAACGTTTTCTCTATACCATCAAAATCCGTTGATAGATGAGTATCGTGCAATTCGGCCAATAGTTTTCTTTTGTAAAGAAAGGGTGCCGGTCGAAAAATAGAAGAAATCTCCATAACTATCGGATAGTGATGACTACCACCCAACCATACAGGGCCAGTCTTCCATGTTATTGGACACCTACAATTTGAGAAACTACGATCAAGAACCGTGCCATTCGAACCTTGAAGATGCGGTAAGAACGTCGGCGAGCCATCATTATGACAAATGAAGGACGAATCCGAGATCAAATTATAAACAAGGTTGCCTCTAGGGGAGTCATAATAGTCACCCCAGTGAGTAGAGTGGGCGTTGAAGTCACCCGCAATGATGACATTGTCAAAACAAGTAACGCAATCCAGTAGTCTTCCCAGTTCAGCACGACAGACATCCAGCGGAAGACATCCGTTGCAATTTGGAGGAAGATATACCGAGACTAATACAAAATTTGGCCTGAGATTTAAGGTCCTAAGAATCAATATATCCAAATCAGTCCTGAAAGAAATCCTAGAGACACGAATGCCTTTTCTGACGGCAATGGCACAACCACCATAGCCATCACCCCTAAGTTTACAGAAAATATCAAAATTTAAAAGATTCCTAGAAGAATCAGAGTCGTCCACATCAAAAATTTCAGATAAAAAGCAAATGTCTATAGATAATTTGTTAATAAAGTAATCAATTGAGTCCCTATTAGCATTCACACTCTGAACATTGTGCTGAAATATTTTCATTTTGCAGAAATAAGAGATAGATTCGACGAGGAAATGAATTTCCTGTCAATATCGAGTAAAGCAATGTCAAACTTCGCCCTGAAATCATCGAGTACCCTAACATACGAAGACTCTTTTCTTTCAGAAAAGTATTTCTTCATGACATTGTCATCTCAGATACAAGCTTCTCAAAAACCTTCTCTAACTTGCGATGAATGATCGGAGTGGTCGGATTAGAGTTCATCGGCTGTAACTGTTTAATAGACTTATTTAGCCTCAAAGGTAGTTTTGGTTTTGCAACCCTATTAAATCCCTTTCTTGTCAACCTCCTTGTCCCTGTCCAGAACCTTTACAGGCTCCGGTCCAGAGACCAAACCACCGATTGGTGGAAAGTTGGCATCGTAACCATCAAACAAATCAAAAGAATTTACAGAATATCTCTTCACAACCTCCTTCCTTGACAATCTTTTCAAAGTCATAACCTTCAGAATGTCATATACCTGTGTTCATTTAGGACACTTTGATTTCTCCGTCGAAGAGTGTTCAATCGAGCCACATAAGATACACTTGACCCCAGCACATGTACCATCACATGGACCAGAACGACCACACTTGAGACACCTCTCATTTGAGTGGCAAGCTCTCACCGTGTGGCCCAGTCGACCACACTAACGACATTGTCGTAGTGGAGGGTAGTACATGGATACCTCAATGATAGCATGGTCCAACACAACACTCGAAGGTATTTCATTGGAATTGAAGACAAGCTTCACAGAGAACATGGGAGTGCCAGAGTTCCCCCCAGCAGAGTCCGCCCTAGCAGAGTCCCTGCTGTGAAAGCGCTCAGCAGAAATCAATGGAACAGAAGAAATGACGTTCTCCTTGATGTAGTCATCGGTATACCAAAGTGGAATACCCTAATGACTCCATAGGAGTAGATAAATGCCCTGTAAAATAAACTAGAAAAATCGAATGATACAAAAGAATTAGCATCAGAAGCCGAATCAAATTTAATTCTGAAAAGAGTTCTCCCTATATGCGAAATCAAAGATATACCCTTAAAGTTACAACCCTTGATGCTCTCGTAGAAAGAGAGAATTTCTCAAGTTATCTCTTGGACCCAGATGTGTCACAAAGCACAAGGAAGTCACCGAAATGAGTATCCGAGTATCGAACAGTCGGGCCCTCAACAGTAGAAGCCGCCGAGTTTCCCGACTGCCCAGAAGACAAATCAACAAAAGGAATCTACAGTTCCCCCGACTGTGGATCACCCGAAATGTCAGGCATCGAATAGGTCCGGCCCCCAGTGCAAGGGGCATCGTCAATTGTCGTAAATATGTTCACTTCCGAAGAAACATTGATAATATGAGAGTACTCACCAGCATCGTTCAAGTCATCAATGGACGCAGCCCTCTTCACGGAGCCGCTAGAAGAGCGCTCCTCTGCCGCCTTCCTCTTCAGCGACACAGGCTGTAAAAATGGCCCAAGCTCATTGTTCTTGACAAATTCATCAAAAGATAGTCTGGTGCTACCAGAAGATGAAAGTTTCTCATCACCCATATCTTAGTTTCACTATTCGCAGAAAAAACAAGTGCACAAATGTTGTAAGTAAGACTTTTTGCAAAAAGAAAAAATGTAAATGTAATGAATTTTCTAGAATTTCAAAATGGCGCTAAAAATCGAAAAATTTAACACGCGAGAATACAACCAATCACTATGACAAACAAAATGGAAGTGAAAAATCTTATTTGATGATTGAAAACAATAATACAAGGTTGCTTTTTTGGTATTATATATATTAGGTGCGACGCATACTAAATAAATTGTAACATTAAAAAAATGTCGAATAAAAGAACTAAATAATTAAATTGTAACATGTTAAATAAATACTTTGGTACTTAAATATGAAATAGTTTAATTGCATAAAATTGTCCATCTCTGATCTATACTATACCATTTCCACCATTGTACTTCAGAAATTTCTAAATTATTACACATTTCTCAAATACAAATTGAAAATAATGAAATAAAATATTATGCAACTAATTACTAAAAAATATTTGAAGTAATAGGCAGTTTAAACGGCGAGAAAAAAGAAACTATACGAATTCTAAAACTAAACCAGATTTATGAGACAATTATGAAAGCTATAAAATTGTGTCTTTTAAAGTAAAATTAACAAGTAAGAAAGTATAGTCGGTCAAGCCCGACCATATAATACCCTACACCCAGTATATGTATAAAACAGTTTTTCAGAAATGTGCGCTATATGGGAGATATGACCTATTATGGACCGATCATCCAAAAATTTAGTGTCATGATTTTTGTGAATATATATATAAATATTGTGTATGTTAAACTTTATCTTGATATAAAAACTTTTAAAAGATTTATGGAGGTTAAAGTTGATTACGGGGAGGGTCTTATATGGGAGTTTCAACTAATTACGGACCAACCATTATAAAATTAGGTGTCATCATTTCTGTATATTATTTGTGTCGAATTTTATTTGATTTTCGGAAGTGGGCCATTTATGAGAGCTACGACTAATTATGGACCGATCATAATAAAACTGTACCGTGTTATTTGTATGCATATGACATATATTTGCGTTCAATATTATTTGGATACCACCATTTTTTTTAGAGAGTTATGCTCTTTAAACTGATTTTCGGAAGTGGGCCTTATATGAGAGCTACGACTAATTATGGACCGATCACAATCAAATTTTACCTTATTGTTTGTATACATATAAGATATATTTGTGTTAAATACTATTTAGATACCAACATTTTTGAGTGAGTTATGCTCTTTAAAGTGGTTTTCGGAAGTGGGCCTTATATGGGAGCTACGACTAATTATGGACCGATCTGCACAAAATTTGTAGATCTAATTTAGCTTCATTTACCACTCATTTGTGATGAAATTTGTATGGTTCCTTGCATAATTCAAAAATTTATGATCGGTAAACCCCAATTTCGGGAGGACTTTTGTATAGGGGCCAGGTGAAATAATAGACCGATTTCCAGCAGTTTCAATCCCATCCGTCCTTGGGCCGAAAAAATATTACTGACCAAATTTTATCAAAATATGTATCTTTAAAATTGCGACCTGTACTTTGCGCACAAGCTTTACATGGACAGCCAGCCAGACGGACGGACATCGTTAAATCGACTCAGAAAGTGATTCTGAGCCGATCGGTATACTTTAAGGTGGGTGTTGGACCAATATTTTTGGGCTTTACAAACATATGCACAAATTCAATATACCCTCCCCACTATGGTGGTGTAGGGTATAACAAGTAAGAGTGATATATTCGGCTGTGCCGAATCTTAAATACCCTCCACCTAAACGTAATAAGAAATACAAAAACTACACTAGTTATAGGACTAGAATATTCTTATTCTGTGTTTTCTATTCAGTCTTAGTGCAAATTTTATTAGTATTTAATATATTGCTTGAAAGACAATTTTACGACCAACATAATTTAAATATTTTGAAATTTTGTCTAATTTTCACAATTTTTAATTGATTTAATTACCAATTCTTACCATAATTTACAGAGTTTGTCTGATGTTTATAATAATCTTGAGTGTAATTTAACAAACAGAGTATAAACAAGTAAGAGTGCTATATTCGGCTGTGCCGAATCTTAAATACCCTCCACCTAAACGTAATAAAAAATACAAAAACTACACTGGTTATAGGACTAGAATATCCTTATTCTGTGTTTTCTATTCAGTCTTAGTGCAAATTTTATTAGCACATATTTGATATATTGTTTGAAAGACCATTTTACGACCAACATAATTTATGTTAAATATTCTGAAATTTTGTCTAATTTTCGCTATTTTTAATCGATTTAATTACCAATTCTTACCATAATTTATAGAGTTTGTCTGATGTTCATAATAATCTTGAGTGTAACTTAACAAACAGAGTATAAAAAAGGGGTACAATTCGGTTTAGTGATTTTGCTAAAAAAAAAAAAAAAACAAAATCAAATAGGGCTTTTAGAGGAGACCAGCAAAAAAAAATTTGTTGGCGGACACGCCTATTTTCGAGGGGGCGGGCCCTTAAAATTGAAAATATATAGGCCTATATCTCGGGAACTACTGGGTGTCTGATAATTTGTAATACATTAAATAAAAGGTATTAAAAATACCTTTCCAACGATATACATCATGATTATAAAATATATATGTGAATATGGGTTAAATCGGAAAAGAATATTTTTTGACCCGAATTTATTTGTTTTTTGGAAATGGTTCTTATATGGCAGCTATGACAAATTATGGGCCGATCTTCTTAAATTTTGGAACAGTTATTTTCATGCATATGAGGATATTTCACGTCGAATTTCAACATAATTACGGTATATTTAAGATATGCATTAGTATTAACGTGGATTTCGGAAGTGGACTTTATGTGGAGGATATTGTCAAATATGGACCGATATTCTCAAAATCCAGCAGTTTGAATTAGGCATGTATGTAAATGATCCGTGTAAAATTTTGGATTGGTACCCTTATTTATAAGAGATTTATGAGTATTAAAGTGATTTTCGGAAGAGGGCATACGGTTAAAAATAGACCGAAATTAACAAAATTTTGTGGGATGATTTTTGTATATATGTAAATAATCTGTGCAAAGTTTTGAGTCGGTACCGATATTTATACAATATATATAGGGATAAATGTCTTTTTCAGATGTGGTCCTTGTATGGGAGATATAACCAGTTCTGGGCCGACCACCATAAAATTTAGTACAATAATTTATTTGCCTATAAAGAGTATTTATGTCAAATTTTAGCCGTTTAACATTAGTTATATCTGTTTTATACGTATTTAAATGAATTTTGGAAATTGACTTTATATGGGGTATATGGTCAAACATGGGCCGAACTTTATATGTTTTATATGTATTTACATGAATTTTGGAAATGGACTTTATATGGGGTCTATGGTCAAGTATGGACCGAACTAAACAAAATTCGGTTTGCGATTTCTTTTTTTTATAAAACTTATTTTTGCTGAATTTTGTCTTGATATTCCAATTTTATAGGCATTTATTTATCATTAAGCCATATTTCGGGAGTCGAACTTCTATAACTCGAACTTCTCTAACTCGAAGTTCTTCATAACTCGAACTAAAATGTATACATATAAATTCTATAAGTCGAAATTTTTTGCTTTAAACTTTGAATTGTTATTTTTTATTCGGGGAAATCCCGTTTTGTTAATTATTTTCTTTTTTTGTTTGCGTAAATGTCAGTTTAGTGCGTAAAGTCGGTCGTGTTTGATGTTAAAGGTAAACAAAATAAAATTTGTTCATCACCATGGCTACTAAACGCGTTTTGAAGTGAAAAATATAAGTTAATTAATGAAATTGAAGATAGATTAAAAAAAAGAAGCAGCGGAAAAATACGGTGTTCCGGTAGAGAAGTCTTTCCAAACATTAAATTTGTATTTGCAAACTAATGATTCTACAACTGATGAGCACTATGAGGCCTTAAAAAAATTGGAGTTATTTTTTTCTGAAAATAACAAAAAGAAAATAAATTTTCAGACCTTGATTTAAGAATTTTTTACTGAAATATAACTTATCGTTATATTATGTATTATCTTATTGCTACGTATGTACCTAATAACTACATAAATAATAGTTTTCAATAAAAAATAAGTATTCATTACTTAAAATACAATCCTTGCCTTGAATTTTCTTTGATTTAACAAAAATTTCTATATCTCGAAGTCTCCATAACTCGAATTTTTTCTTGGGATAATGGTGATTCGAGTTATGGAAGTTCGACTTTATATATATTTGTATGGGGGCTATGAGAAATCATGGACCGATTCTTACTATTTTCCGCTCGCTTTCTTCTTTTATCATAAAAACAATGTATACAAAATTTCATGGTATTATCTGCAATATATTTCAAAATATTGCAATAAAATGGACGAAAAATATCAAATTTTTATGGAGGTTGCCTCACATATTGGTCCATAACTGTGGTTGGCCTAAAGCGATTTTGCTGATTTTAAATAACAAACTTCAACTTCATTTAAAATGAAAATGATACATGTGCCAAATAAAAATCCTATTCTTAAGTTAAAAAATATTTCAACTTATATTATACGATTATAAAGGCCTTAAAGTAAATTGTATAAGCTTTCTTTTGAGAAAAAAGGGCCCAAATTTAAAAAAATTAAAAAAAAAATTTAAAAAAAGTAATTAAAAAAAAACATAAAAATTTTTTTTAAATTAAAAAAAAATATTTTTGAAATGATTGATTGCTAGGACCAATAGGTGAAAAGTTACACTCATTTTAAAAAAACCCTGTATGACCAAAATGTCCAACTTTAACCCCCTCTAATTCCGGCACTTCTGGACTGATAGAGCTGAAAATTTGTGTCTGGCCTACTATCCAATAGTACTAACCTTGGTGCAAATTTCATCCAAATCGATTTTTAGCATTGGGTCACTTAACATGAAATTCACCATATACTATATGATCTCTTATTTTGTTTCTATGATTTGTTATTTTCTTCATTGAATTGTTATTGTTAATACTGAATTTTATGATTTTTTTAAAATAAAAGTACTTTTTTTCTAATTTGTACTACTGTTTTTACTTCAATTTGATATCTGTACTTTTTTTGTCGATTTTATATCTGGCAACCCTTGTCTAAATTGAAAACGAAGGATAATACTCCATTTCTCAACAAAATCAAGTTTTTATATGGCATGATATGAAAAATAAAAGACATCCACAATTAATTTTCTCGATTGAATGCAAATTTGCATTTTGATTTATTCACACAATAAATTTATTTTTGGTGCGTTATATGTGACCCGGCCTATGAAAAGGTGGCTTATGACTCAAAAAAGAAATTGCGAGACACAGCTGTTAAAGAAAACAATGCATTTCGTCAGTTTCTTAGTAGTTTTTCTTTTGCATTATGAATAGTCATGCCCAAAAGCGTCAATGGTACATTTATCAGAATCTCAGAAGCGGATATTTTGGTTCCATTGCCATCGAAAAAAATGCCATCAAAAAAATCTGAGGATACTTCACCAGCCACCAAAGTGGCATCGAAGAAACCAAAGGCTTCATCGTCAAAATCTAAACCGAAGAAGTCTGTAGCTTCATCTTCAAATCAAGATCCAAAAAAGAAAGAACTGAAGAAACCTGCGACTTCAACTGCAATAAAAAAAATCAAGAAAACGTAAGGCATCATCTCCAGAAGAAGATTCGAAAAAACGAGCAACTTCAAAGGTTTCAACAAGGATAGCGACGAAGAAAACTACTTAATACTGCTAAATAAATATGTTTTGTCCAAAACAGCTTTTTTTGGTAAAATCGTTTTTGCAGCGTTCAATCCTGGGGCCAAATTACCGCATTCGATATCGAGTAAAATTGATCGTAATTTTCTTATTTGAGATTATGGCATTCGATATCGAGCAAGAAATTTAGTACATTTTATCATAATTTCGATATCGAAATCATTTTTCGATACGATAGCTCATTCGATCACGAATGCGGTAATTTGGCCCCTGTTTTTAAATTTTTCAATTCCATTTATTATCTTGATTCTGGATTTTCAATAAAATTCAGTTTTTCTTTCATTTGTGCTCTTCTATCTCTAAATTTTTAGTACACTTCTAAGCAAGTTAGGACTTTCTAGTTTTCACCACGTGAAAGAGCGTCTCAAAAACTATCGAAACCAAAAAAAAGTGGTAGTTTTTTTTTTTTGAGTTATAAGCCATCTTTTCATAGGCCGGGTCACATATCGCTGGCTTAACATGTAATGGCTCTAAGTCCATATTTTACAATATTACAGGAGAGACAAAAACCAATCAAACTTTTTTTTGAATAAACATTTTTGAAATCTGTAAATGCAATTTGTTTTTGTATTTTTCTTTGTTTTTTATTTGCGTAAAAGCAAAATGAAAAAATAAGTATTTGCCAAGATAAAAGCTTGTTTGGACTTAGAGCCTCTTCTGTTGCTTAGTTTGTATGTTTTCATGGACAAAGATCTTTTTCTTAAAACTTGTCTCTATTTATATTTCTTATTTACTACAATGAAAGTGTTATTTTGTTGCTTTTTTATTGTTGTTATTTAAGAAGCTAATGATATGTAAAAAGTTAAAGCTTGTTTTGATTATTGTAAAAAAAAGAAACAGAATTTATTAAAAAATATGTATAAAGAGAGATTTACACGATTGAAATTTTCTTCAAAATTGCTCTTCAAAATTCTTCAATCTCGTGTAAACAGCAAAATTTCTTCAAAATTTATTTATTTAATAACTATTAAATTTTCAATCTTGTAAATCTAGCTTAACATTATTATTGTAATTTCAATTTCGATATTTATATATACTTGTACATAATAAAAACAACAATTATTCAGTCTTATATCATTACTGTTATAAAAAAGTAATATTAGTTTAAATTTTTAATGGACTTAAAAGTAAGATAACTGGCGACGACTATTTTTATTCGTATGGCAAATCGTCATAAAATTCATGGTGTTTTGTAGGCAAAGTGGATTTTGGATATGTATTGTAAGTCTCCGAACTTTCTACCACTCTAGTGCGACTACATTTTCATTTATTTTTTGGTGGAAATTTTTCATTCATCAGGAAATCTAAGTTTAAAATTAATTTCACCAATTGGTGTGTATTGTATTCCTCGAATGTCCGTCACTTTGGAATCGCCTTTTCCACGGCCAGGGCGAATATTTTTACAAAATTGTACGTTGTTAAATGTTTTAAAAAAATTAATGATCCAAATAAGTAACATCACGACGATTAATGTCATGACTGTGAATGGTGTTGATACTCAAAACAACGAGAGTGTAGTCAATGAGAAATAATATTATATCAATTGGTTGGACTCTCAGACTATTTCGCGCGAAACAGTTGATATTTCAACATTGGAAGAAGTGAGATATTACACAAAGATGTGATAAATTGGACTTAGCGCCTTTACTCATCACTAAAAAACAACAACAACTAATGAGATAACTGTATTGTTTGTTGTTGTAATCGATGTATTTCTACTTATTGAACACAACTGCATCAAAATCGAGCTGCCTTTTTAGATTAAACTCTTATTTACAAAGTTATTGATGATGTGGGGTTTTACTGAGATTCTCATATAAAACATAGATTTTTTCAATGAGTAATAAGAATGATCCCAAATCGTACTTCTTTTAACTTTTAGACACTTATGTATATACAAATACATAGAACAATTAATAGATTTTAAAAATTTAAATAATAATAAATTAAACATATTTTTTTTAATTTATTTAAAATACATTTATTGGATTAATACATTTGATTCTTAAATAATATAAGACTATCATAGAATTATAAAAAATAATGTTTTTTTTCAGGATTAAAATTTACAAAAGAAAATATGTATATAATAAAATGATATTATACAAACGACAATAAAATAACGAAATCAGTTCTTTCTTTCAAACAATACGGGGAAGGGTTTGTCTTTAGGTGCCTGTAACCAGTTGTCTTCCGAATATTTAACATTATTTTCAGTCTCAATAACATGGAAAGTGTATGCATGACGGCTTTTGTTCGAACGATTGGGTTCACTTTTATGAACGACATTGCCATGAATGATGATACAGGTGCCTGAAAACGAAAATAAAGCCATAACAGTCAAACTATTAAAGATTGTTAAGCCATTAGATAAATACCTTTACTACATTGTATGGGGGCGAAACTTGATTGTGGATAAAACGGTGCTGCACTATCAAAAATCATTAAATCCTTTGCTGTCTTGTCGGGATTACGAATATATCTGCGATGGACACCACTTTTATGAGAACCTTTAATGAATTGCAAACAACCATTTTGTAAGGTACAATCTTCCAAGGCAATCCAAAAGCCTATGGCTGAATTTGGTTCGGTATATAGAAACCAGGAATCCTGATGGGGTATAACTTCACTGCCAATACTGGAATTTTTATAAATATACATGCTCTGGCAAATGGCTGGGCGATTAAAGTTCAACTGCCAGCAAATTTCCTTAACACGATTACTAAAGGTGATCTTATTAAAGACGGGATGTTCAACGTGCAAAGCATGGCCAACTTTGTTTAAAGCTACTGTAGGATCTACCAGTAGTTCACCATTGTCGCCAACAGCACCATCTTCGAAGAAGTATCTGACTTTGTCTCCCGACTCCATAAAGTATAAATCCTTACTTTGGACATCTTGATTTTCGGTGGTATTGAAAATCTTACGATTGGCTTGGGGAGCTTCCATGCACAGGGCACGACCAGATTTGAAAAGTTCATCGACCTCTTCAGGTGTTACGAAATCCTCGATGACAATGTAACCATTCTCGTTGATCTAAAGATGTTTTTTAGTTTTTTTTTAAAGAAATTACAAATTAGGAAAATAAACAAATGATATTCTGAAACAGGTGTATAAAGCTTTGTATAGACGGTTGTCAGATCTTAGAACGTTGCCCGAAAAATGTTCAGAAAATGTCTAACAACCGTGTGAACTTAAAATTTTTGTCTTCCAACGTTGTAAGAAAAAGCATTGACAATTTATTTTTTGCTAACAATTTCTCAATGTCAGTACATTGTTAGCACATTGCTAGATCTAACAATATTGTATGATCTGACAATCGTCTATACATAGCTTAAGTAATACAAATACTCGTAAATGATCACAGAGTATACATATGTATGTATGTATGTATGTATATTGTGTTTATATATTAATAACTTTAGTTTAAAAATAATTTTTATATTACAAAACTAAAGGATTTTTTAAATTTGTTCGTCATAAACTTAAAATTTGATCTAAATATTTTTCAAATACCTATGTACATAATATGTACATACATACGAGTATTAGGATGTCAATTCCGAAAATCCCGAGATATATTAGTATTTGTGTATGTATAAGTATAGTATATGTACTTGTTTCTATCTTTTTTTTTTTGACATACACATTCTTTGGCATTTTTAATAAGAGAAAATAAAAGAGATCTACTGATTCCACATTAAATCACTAATTGAAAAGGTCAGAAACATTTCTAAATTATTTACAAAGTCAACAAAAATTAAAATTTTACAAAAGTGAAAGAATTAAAATTAATTTTGAATTTCCAAACTCCAACGCACTCTTTGATGAGTCTAAGGTTTTTGGAATTGGAAATTTCAATAAAAAAATTTAAAAAACCCTGTTTGTTTTATTAATATACTAGCGTCATATTCCAGTAATTTCCGGCGGCATCTAGAAAAGTCGTTAAAGCTAAATGTTGCTATACTGCTCAACTTTGTTGATAACAGCGTGTTGTCTGTCAACAATGTTTGTAAGTAGAAACTTCTACTAATGCAAATGCTGTTAATTATGCTGTATGTTGTTGTTGTAACAGCAGTAATTGCTGAGTTGACAGCCCTTGGCCGAGCGATCTCGGGTCATTCCGGTGCGTAGAACCGGCTGTCGTGGGAATGTTGCATGTTGATAAACATGCTGTATGTTAATAACAGCCGTTACAAACCTTTAAATTTAAATGGAAATACGACTTCTATACAACAATATGGAATCAAATATTGAATAAGAAATATAATTATTTGTATCGGAGGGTGAGAAAGGATTGTTTATGCAATCAGCAAATTTTGCCCACAAGCGTTGATTGTGAACGATGTTTTTCGTTTACACAGGGAAACATTTTGTTTGTTAGAGAGGGACGGGTGGGGAAGTGATTATGAAATTTGTTTCCCGTTCTCGGAGACACGCTTTGTGCTTTCATTCTTATTGTGTACATTAGCAAATCAAATACAGTAGAAATTAAAAAAACAACACTGCAATTAGACAAATGTCAAAAAAAAAAACAAATATAAACTGGAATGTTTCCGACAACAATGTTTCCCTGTATGACCGCGAAGGAAAATACAAAAGAGAATTCCAGATGTTTCCCTTCCAAATGTTTCCCGCGGCCGCATGCCGCTTACATTATACATACACATATACAATTCTCTTTCAAAATTGTGTAATCTTTGTTTTTTTTAAAGTTTCGGTATTCGGCCAAATTTTGTCCAACGTTCAAGTTTTAGTCTAGCAATTAACTGATATTGAAATATGATACAAATTAATTAATTAATTAAACAAATTGAAAATGTCAGAATATAAATTTTATTTTAAAATTTTAATTAGTTTGTTATTATATACTCGTATGTATTTGAATGTTTAAATACTCATTGCCAATGACAGATTATTCAAATGATTGTTTTTCAAATAGGGAATTCCTTGATGCAGCGAACTAAATTCAAAGCTGTAGTTTAATGTTTGATTATTTAGCAATTTTACAATTGTTTGTGCAAGTGCATGTTACTGCTTATCACTATTAAATATGTATTATTTAAATTTAAATGCTTATTTCATAAGAACTGGGGCATTAGGTCTTGTAGAATCTCAGGCGTGTGTCAATTTACATATGTACATTCATACATATGTATGTACATAAATATTACAATAATTTATTGTGTAGCAAATACAAAAAAGTGTGTTCGTACATATATGGTGTGACAGATTAGTTTATAATAATATTACATTGTATATTTATGTACATATGTAAGTTTAATTTCTTAATAAACATTTTGTGATAACATTTGATTTGCTTTTCCATGATAGACAGTTTGTCACACAAACAAGCTGCGAACAAAGTAATTGCGCTGCATAAATTGTTCATTCATTGTGGAAAATTTTTTACGATTTTACATTTATGTTTTTTTAATTCTTTGTATTATGCGCTTGCAAAGAACGCAATAAAATATTTTCCATGTTTATTAAAATTTTAATTAAGTGTTAAAGATGAATGGTGTCTGCTTAAAACAATGGATTTTTTTTAATTACTGTTTTGAATGGAATTTGTCAAAACATTTAAATTTTGAAGGTTTTCTGTTTTGTGTGTAAGTGAAGTGAAAGTCAGTCTTCTTGTTATCATCAAGAATTAGAAGTTTTCCATCTTTTAAGGCTAAAGGTATTACCAAAGCATAACCACATTTTTTAGCACACATTTGTTTGACTCTATTTGATCTTACAAGTGTTTTGTAAGATCAAACAGCTTCAAATAACATAAAACACCATTTTTATGTTCTTGTTCTTAATAAAAAAGTTTTTAAAATAAATAGGAGAATCCAAACGTTCTGTTAAGGTGTGACCTTACCTTAAGAAACAAAATCAATTGGCCAATTGACCACTAACACATTCCGTTATTGAAACGAAAGAACAGTGAAACACAACCACTATAAGCTAATGCTCTAATGTACATATCAATAAAATTGTATACCGGTAGGTGACGTCGCACAGTGCTTTCTTTGTCCTCATATAATGAATCGGCAAAATTAGAGAAGTTATCGTAGACGAATGAAATTTGGTGTGCTGGTTCAAAATATGTCAATTAAGAAAAATTCAAAGTTTCCGAAAAATCGGTGCCAGGACATGGCTACCTCCCATACATCCTTAAATTTAAAACTTTAATTTTAACTATACATAATTGTAAATAGAATAAATCGAAAGTTGGTAACTGTCTGTTAAAATATGTCTTTCAGCTTAGTGGTTAATTTTATTTTATTCGGTGCAAGGATATAATTTTTCTCAAAACCTAAATTGTAACTACATTAGTGATCAGAATGCACTAAAAACTTATAACAACTTATAAAACTATATTTTTGAGCTCTCTGGTAAATTTCGCTTCAGTCGATACAATGACATGACCATCTCCCATATATCCTTTTTCGCAAAAACTAAATTTTCGCTACATTTGTGATCAAAATGCAAATAATATAAAAGGAAGACAGTAAGCAATGTGCAATATGCATTCAAAAAAACGTATCTAGCAGTGTAGAAAGACCATATTTATAATTACACGGCGCTACAAAATTTCCATTTTTGCAGGCACTTTCAAAGTGACCTAGTGTATGTTAAAGGTCTAAAAGAGTGTATTACAAAACCGGTCTTAAAAGTTTCAATATACCTCCAAATTTCCGAGTTATGGACCAAAGAAATTTTTTTGAGGCTGCTACTTCTAAACATTTATAACTTTTTTATTTATTAACCGATTTTTGAAATTCAAATAGTGTTGGAAAGCAAAATATGTATATACTTCTCATACAATATTAGCACAAATATGAATAGATTTGTTCAATTAGTATATGGAAAATTTTTAATTTTTTTTAACTTTTAAAATTTCTACGAGACTTTTTTTCCAAATTTAGTTTAAAGACAACAAATATATTAAAGGCAGTATTTATATAAAATGAGAGGTCATTTGTTGAAATCGGTTGAGAAATGAGGAAGTTATAGTATTTTTAACGAACAAAAGTGTGGAAACCTGTTTCGATTAGATTAGCATGATTTAATAAAAGAACTTTAATCTAATAAAACTTAACGCATTTTATATTTGTATCACCTATTTTTACATGCATTTTTTTTAATGTTTTATAATCATATTTTTGGCCTATGTAAAACTAAAAAATATACATAGATGTTTTAAAAAAATACAAAATTTCAAATTTCCAGTTAAAATTTTTTTTCTAGTGTTAGATTTGTTAACAAAGTCTATAAATGAAAAACAAAAAATCGCCTACTTTTTATTTATATATTTTTTAAATTTTTTTAAAGTTTGCAAAACTTTAGGGTTTCCGCAAAAAAAAAAGAAAAAAATTCTTTAAATAATTGGTAAGTTTAAGTTTTTGTCAATATTTAATAAAAATTATACACTACATCAAAATTTGATTAATTTTTTATAGTAATCAAAAAAATTGTTAAGTTTCAAAGAAATACAATAAAAACTTAAATTTTGACATTTTTTTTTTGTAACACAGTAAAAATCGTTTTTCCGTTCAACAGTTTTACCTCAAACGTTTTCTGACTTTACTACTACTATTAACAAAAAGAAGAGATCATAAATTCTACTTACGAATCTATTTAAGGTACTTTGTTAGCTTTACAAAAATGTATATTACTTAAATATTCTAAGCACTTTATTTTAATTTTGCCTATGGGACAAAGCACTGTGCGTCGCCCGTCAGCCAGCGAAAAGCTCCAAAAATCAGCAGACTATATATTAGAATTATATTCCAATTTCAATGCGTAAATAGTAGGATATACTCAATTTTTCTTTTGTTTGAATTAAACGAATAATTCGAATAAGAAATTTCAAATTGTTCGAATAAAAAAAATGTAATCGAATAAAATTTAAAATCGATAATTTGAAGAGCAGCCAGTAGCATTGCAAGAACTGCCTATGCTTCCCGAAAAATTCACTGTTTGGTGTGGATTATGGGCGGGTGGCATCATTGGACTTTTCAGAGACTACGAAGACAGGAACGTCAATTACAGTTTTGTTTTGCCTAAAATGGAAGAGCTGGAATTGGCTGACATGTGATTTCAATTAGACGGTGCCACATGCCACACAGCACGCAAAAAATGGCCCAATTTGGTAAACAGTTTACTTCACGTTTGGGCCCGGTCAATTGACCGCCTAGATCGTGCGCTTTAACCCCTTTAGGCTATTTTTGGTGGGGCTATGTTACGTTTGACGTAATTGAAGCTAATATTGAAGAATTTATTCGTGAGTTACCGGCCAATATTTTACAGAGTATGCCAAAATTGGACCATTTACCATCTCAAATAAAGATTTCATACACTTTGCTAAATTTTATAATTTTGCCAAAATGCTGAAGAAACGTTAGCATTTTTGTGTTTGGCATACATATTTTTCATAACATTAGAAAGTGCTGAATAAAGTTATATTGGCTAAAAATGTTCAAGTCCGTTTTAGGATTTTTTTTTAAATATAATTAACAAACACAAACTGCAAAGCTTTTTGGCTTATCTGCAGAAAGCACCCAGAGTCTTTGGCGGGAATCGAACCCGCAACCCTCTCTGACTGATAGTCCGGCACACTATCGCCTAGTCTAGCATCGAAGAGCATTGCTTTAAGTCTGATAAACATTCCGGTATAGGAAACCTTTTTATTTTAAAATCTTATAATCTCGAGGAAATAGCTTTACTCTCTCAACGAATGACCAGAATCACAGTTTGTACAGAGCATAATCATTATTTCGAGCTATAGCTAACGAAGATCTTGCCTTTTTGGGAAACGAATCAGTTTCAGCAAATTGTTGATTACGCCAGATTATAAAAACTTTTCCTGTCTAGCTACATTTCCAATTAAATAAAGGTATTTAGGATTTCTGCTATGAAACAGAAATATTCATTTATAGCATATGTAGTTATGTATGTCCCCAACTTTTTTGCCATGTCATTGACTAGAAACAAGCTATCCAGTTGAAATGAAACGTTATGAAGTACGAAGAGCGATAAAGGGGCAAAAATGGTACAATGAATTATTCCAATTATGGGGTTGTGAAATAAGAAAAAAGTCTAAAATTTTGTTTAGGTTCACTTTAATATGCGTTAATTTACTAACTGAATGGGAAAGCTAATGAGTGTTCACCAGCAATAACAAGTTCATTGCTCGGACAACCCTCAAGAAGTCTTGATATGAATCAGCAAGGACGCCAAAGCTTTATAGATATATAGCATCAACAAATATTGTTTCCTGGTTTGCAATTTAACCCAGAGACAATTGACATTTACATATTTATTTCTTTGTTAATTAATAGCGAAAATGTTGTAACGAGATTATGCAGTCGGACTAACCCAAAATCAATGTCAGTTAATACTTAGAACTTTTAAACTGATACGGTCTGTTTGAAATGTCAATAGAGAAAAAGTTTATCTGTTAAGATGAGTCGAATACGAAAAATCTTAAATAATGATTAGATATAGTTGATTCTCAGGATGTGTTTTATACCCAAAACGTTAAAATTTCAAATTGAATTCAACTCTGCTACAAATATATCAGACCAATCATTTGAATAGACGAATTATGTCCCCGATTACCGTTCACAACACTAAGTATTTTGATGTTGTATGTTGTAAATTGCGGTTACGTACGATTCACAACACTTATCAGCTTAATCGTATTAAAAATTAATGTTGTGTAGTGATCGAAACAACAAAAATTTAAGTATTGTGAACGATAATCGTGCCTTATATGTATCTATTAGTGTGATCGTCCGCACTGTACCCATTCATTTAGGAAAGTGTATAATTTCACTCAATTTAATATGAAACATGAATGTTTTAATAAAATGTATGTTTTTTTTTATTTAATAATTTATATACTTTCGACATTAAACTATAGTTTAATCGTATATAATAATTTAATATTTCCAGATACAAATAAAAGGTCAAATAATAAGCCTACTTGCTATTTATTTGGATTTTTTGATAATAATTTCCGCTTCCTTAATACAGCAAACATCTGTAAAAATTTGACGTAATACATATGGGTAATTCCATAGTCACATACGTGACAGTCGTACACTTCAATGAGACAAAAACTAACGAAAGCGTTAACAATTTTTTACTTCTTTTTGTTTTTGTGTGGAGCATGAAAAGCTATACATTTGGTAAAAGAGAAAAAATACTCAAACAACCAGCTCATAACATATACAGCCCAATCATGAATAAAAATTCCGAGGGAGTTTTTCCCTTTTTATTTTTTTAACATTGAATTTGAATAGGAAAAATGGGAAAATGAAAAAAAACTCCCGCGGAATTTTTATTCATGATTGGGCTGATAAACAATTAAAGGCGGTGACGTGACAAAAATTGAAGTTGGGTTTTTCCTAGTTAGCAAAAATGCAAAACTCTGCGAATTTCGTCGAAATGTTTTGCAAATATTTTTTGTCATTATTCCCAACATAAGTTATTTTTTTAATTTTCTGAATTGACGAAACTTTTCTTGACTATCTCCTACAGCCCGTTGTTTGGTTCGTGACGTTACTTGATGTAACGTGGCATAGTTTACAATGTGATACAACTTGTAAAAAATTTTGTTTTCAATTACTGTTTGTTTTTTTTTTTAATTCATGAAAGAAAACAGTTTATAAATTTTATTTGATGGTTTTATTTTGTAAATTAAATGAATTCAATTATTTTTAAATCTATGAATTATAAAAAATAGGGTCCTAATTCACAAAGAAGACAACAGGCAATTGAGAAAATTTTGTACGAAAAAAAATACTCAAATTGGGATCCTTTTCATAATTTTTTTTTTAAAGTGTCCTGCTGTCTTCTTTGTGAATAGGGGGTAAATGATTTTTTGATTTAAATATTACTTTTTGGGGAATATGTAGTTGAAGCTTTTTTTGTTTCAAATTCTTCATTACACGAAAAATAATGTTTTTTTTTGTATTCCAGGAGTATTTGGCACGTCATCCTTTAATTTTTCGACTAAAGGTACAGAAAAATTTTCTATGTCCTCTGAGGTAATATAAATTAAGTGAACACCAGAAATATGACTTCGAGCACATTCGAAAAACGAAAAAGCATTTTGCAATACAACATTTTTTTATTTTTGTCATCTGCCAAACTTTTCTTTTCACTTTTCATCTGCTGCACAAGTGTTGCTAAGAAGCAACAAACATGAAACCAAAGACTATAAATATATATTTAAATATATTTATATATTTGATGAAACTTATTATTGCAAAAGATTTTGTGCCGCCACTAAACCAGGCAACACACGTAAAAATGGTAACTTGACGGTAGGAAAAGTGAGCGCTCTTAATTTAATTTTGACATATTAGGCGGTAATTCTCTGCAATATCTATTTGTATTATCATGTTTCCGGCCCTAATATTATTCTTAGTTTCAAAATATTTTTGTTGGGCACGTTTTACGAAAAAATGGCGCTTGAATGATGGCAACATTGCATTTAATTCGTGTAAGAGATCACATAACAGAGATGTTGTACACGTTAATGCTATTCGATCATCAACTTTTCGCCAATATTGCAATTTATCCATACTTGCAAAATATTTTAAAGGAACTAAGTCGCTTTTTATGTTCTTCACACAATTTTGACAATTGTCTGTCGTACAACTTTCCTGCTCGATATTACAACACGCCAATTTTAGGAAAATTTCAAAATTATCTGGAAACGATGTTATTATATTTCCACGTTTTTTTTCTGTAATTTTGCAACCGTTCTTTAGTTTTTCCAAGGTTTTTTGCAATCTTTTTTTTTTAATTTTGCTCTATACCGCCGAGCTTTTTTCCATCTACGTCAAATATATAATAAAAAAAAAAAACAACCACAATGCAAAATTCTGGTGACGGAAGTGACGAAGTGTAAAGTACTATAAAAATATAAAAGTGTATGATATAGTCCAAGTTAATGTTTCAATAAATTAAGATCATTAAACTGAATTAACGTAGCAAGTTCGAAACACTTGCGACCACTGACTCGGAAGAAATGACAATTTATGATGTTTTGTGTGACATTAAAATATTAATGAAAACAAATTAAAAATTTACCGTTAACTGATCTTTATATTCAGATATTTTTATTTTTTGTTAATTTATTATTGTTGTAAGAATTGTTTATTAAAAATAGTATGTATTCTCCCACCACCACTCTTAGGGAAGTAAATATTTAAGAGAAAGTACCATTAAAAACTCCAAAAAAGGTGACCAAACCCCTTGCACAGCTCTGAAGTCCAATAATTGGCCACGGAAATAAAAATACATACATACCCTGAAGGAAACCTGGGGACAAGTTTCTCCAAGTCACCACTTTTGTCTACTATTTTGGTGACGGTTTGGCGACATTGTCAGCAGCATTGTCACAATGGTTATTATTATACAATTATTTTTTTTTCAATTGTGAGCCCCAATAGACTAGGCGATAGTGTGCCGGACTGTCATTCAGAGGGTTGCGAGTTCGATTTCCGCCAAAGACTCTGGATTCTTTCGAATTTATTTTTAATTAAATATTATTTAGTATTTTTTTTTTTTTTTTACAAAACTTCAAAAATTAGCAAAAAGTACTAAAAGTGTAGACAATGTGGTCCCAAAAGAACTACCTTGTCAATAGTACCTATGCCAGTAGTGGGTTTTCAATGACACGCACATGTTAAATGTCTATAGTAATTGACTGGTGACTGTGTCAATAGTAAATCAGTACAGTTTCACTATTGACATTTCCTGTAGGGTACGTTTCGGACTCTTAGTTTAATAAATTTTAAGTGTTTTTCTTTAATAAATCATTAAGAAAGAAACGGGGTTTCAGCTTTTATTTTTTCACACCACGTGGTTGACATTTCTGTGGAAATAGCCATATACAAACATGTATTTATAATGAATGTTTTTAAATTGTTTATGTGACCAGCATCGTCACTATGTTTAATACAATACAAATTTGCTATGATTTTTTGACGACACACTATCAGACTATTTATAAATTAAAAAAATAATAATAAAACACTATCAGCACAAAGTGTTTGAGAAGTACAAAAAATATAAGACATATGTACATACATACATTACATATGTATGGATTTAAATTAATGAGTAGGAAAAAAACTAGATTCCTGAAAGCGAAAATTGTATTCTATATTAGTAGAACAACAGAAAAAAACTCAAATGGCACAAAATTTCTCACATACTCGTACATATAAATGAATGAATAATGCAGGCACGATCATGTGTGCTTGTTAAAATTGTCAAATTAGACAAACTGTTTGTATCTATATTTACATAATTGAAATTCATCACACAAAAATTCCTAGCAAAAGAAACATACATATGTACAAAGAAAAAAATATATGTACATAGTATGTAGGTATTAAGGGTAACCAAATTATTAATTTTTCCCTTGTTCGAATAAAACGAATAATTCGAATCAGACATTTAACTTTTCGAATAATTCAATCACAAATTTAAAATGAATCGTATTATTCTAATAACTTAAAAATGTTAAAATAAACAGAAAGTACACGCAGAGAAAAAACATGGTTGGACATAGTTACAACAACTACACTGTGTTTTTGTTAACAATGTATTGTTGTGATACACAAATAATTGTTATTTTAATTTAATTTTAACGATAATTTAGTTACTATAAACATTTTTATGTATATCGCAATTATAAAATTTAATATGGTTAACTGAAACATAATTATTTAAAAAAAATCTTTACCATATCTATTGAATGAATGATAACTCTTCAAACATATTATTTACAACGATTTAAACTTACAAATAACCATTAACTGATAAGTTTCTATATTTAATTTTAATAGTATTTTCTTTTTACCATGCTTTTGCATCAGTTCTGTAGTTTGTCTGCGCGATATCGGATTATTTATTTGGATTTAAATGTTTCAATAATTGAACAAAAAAAACCAATTCGCATTTAAAATATTACTACAAAATACAAAAATTTCAGAGAAGTGTAAAAGACCTAAATAAAGTGTACGAGTACATAAAAAAAAGAATCTTAAATATCACAAAATAAAATTCTATGAAACATAACTAAAAATAAATGTAAATTTTTGTATACATATATGTACGTTGAAAGTGCATAAATATTTATTTCTATTTACAAAAAATATCATAATATGATTACTTTAAATCATTTTAGAATTACTTTAGATCATAATATGATTGCTTTAGATCATATTATGATTATTATATATCATAATATTAATAGTGTATATCATAATATGATTACTTTAGATCATATTATGATCACTTTAAACTATAATATGGTTACATTGGGTCATAATATGATCATGTATGACAATTTTATGATTATATAAGGTTATAATATGTATGATGTTATAATATCAAATTATGATTAACAAGAAAATATTATGATGAAATATTACGATGATAATTGACCATAATATGATATTCCATGGCACTTATATTCATCATAATATATTTTGACTACAATCATAAATCGTATCTGTTGCTCTTAGATTATGATTGCCACAACCATGTTTTTGCTCTGCGTGTAGTCACCTTTAGTAATAAAACCGATGTAAATTTTAATAAAAGTGTTCTTTGTCTATTTCAACGTTATCATCATCAATGCCATTATAAATATCAGTTTCGTACACATACGAGTACATATTCAACACCTCATACACCACCACCTTAGGTTATCAAATTATGGAACATTTTTAAAATTTATTCGGTTTATACGATTATTATTCATAAAATTAATCGAATTATTTGTTATTCGAAAATGGTTATTTTGAAATTCGATTATTCGAACGATCATTATTCCAATGGATACCCTAATACGTACGAATGTGGCTGTAGCAAATCAAATACACCTGCAATTCAAAATACCAACAAAAAAAAAAAGTATTTTAAAGATCAAGCGATGACCATAAAATGAAAAATGAAAAGAGAAATTTAAATTACATCATTTAAAAGTGTTCTAGAATATGTACAGTGTCGGAAAATATAAGTTAATTATTTCTGAAGTAATATCTTTTTACCAAACTAACTTTATGTTTTACATAATATTAATATTTAGTTGAAGTTACTTCCATTTCTAACACTTCTTCGCACCTACAATTCAAAGATCCCATATGTATTGAACATATGTATTTCTGGAAATATGGAATTCCATTTCTTCATGATTTTTTCCCACACATAGTTTTTGGTTTATATCCCTCTATTTTATTCTTTAAGACTCCCCATAGATGTTAAATGGGGTTTAATTGTCCATAACATAAAGATTGTTTTCCTTAAACCATGACGTGTCTAATTTGGATGCGTGCTTGGGTTCATATACACTAGAGCCCCGATTTACGTCGTTAATAGGGACCGGAGAAATGCGACGCAAACTCAAACTGACTTTTTGTTGAACGGGTCCAAAAACGTCTTATGGTGCGTTTCATTATATTTATTTCAGCAGGTTTTTTGTTATTATTATAAAGAAATATGTAATTGAAAATATATTTTTAAGCAAGGAATGAAAGAATAATTAAGAAGACATAAAAGCATAGCCAACATTAATTTAATAGCACGTAACTTCATATGGTAAGTATGAATAAAATGGGTATTGCCCTTTTTACACGCAAGTAGCCAAAATATTCACATATAATGGCGGAATTGTGGTATATAGCGACGCAAATAGGAAGCAAAACGATGCAAAGCAGATTGATACAAAATTTCAAAACGGACACAAATCGGAATCAAAACGACGCAAGGCGGATTAAACCACATTTAGAAAGGCGACGAAAATTGAAACGATGCAAATAGGATAGACGCATTTAAAATAAAAGCAAAGCAACCATAAATATATATGTGGACGTTATATAATCATTATTTGACATTTGAAATTAACAGCTGATAGTTACCATCTGTTCTATATTTTTGGCAATCGTCAACTCTACTGAGGTTCGGTTGTTATCGGTAATAGAGTCATTGAAAACGAATAACTTTGCTAATTCATTTGTTCCGAAAAAAAATTTTGTCCGGAGAATAAATTTTTTCTTGAAATTCACCTATGTATTTCGAACGATTTTTCTGGAAAATCAAAGCTGCCTTATGTAAACAAAAGTGGTAATACAGCGGCCATTGGTTTATGTATTTAGCTTTGGTTTTTAAGTGTCAAAAAACAAATATTAAATTATTTTAAAATATTGTGTATATTTTTCAACAATTTACACAATTTTTAATGAATAAATGAAATGAATAATTTAATTTCACAAACACCACAGATAGAAATGTAACCTATTGTCAACTTAGTTCATTTTTGTCCAGACAAAATATAAAATTAAAAAAATTCAAGCTGAGAGTTGTTCGTAAGAAATATTTTCTCTCTCTCAAAAAGACAGACGTCAAACTTCATATGAAAAAAACTTTGTCCGAACAAATATTTTGTTCAGAACGATCTTTATCCATCTTTATCCACCTTTACTGTCAAACTACTGATTATCTTACTGATAATAAATATGGAAGATAAATTATATGGAAAATATTAATTTGCTCGGAAAAATAAGAAGAATGAAATTTTATATTGAATTATATAAATGTGTTAAATTTATAAAATCTAATGGTAGTGCCTTCGTTTGAGTGCCGCAAAATAAAGAATTTTATCCCAGGTATACCCAAGAAACCGTGAAGCATGGAGGAGGTTCGTTAATGATATGGGGTAGTTTTATGCAATGTCATTGCAATTTATTCGATAGATTCACCCCTATCGTAAATAAAAATTCCACGTGAAATTGGTTCACTTTTTACATTTTCCTATTTAAAATCAATGTTAAAAAAATAAATGTGAACAAATTTCACGTGGAATTTTTATTAAGTAAAAATATTACATAAACATATGAGGAGGAATTTCCGCTCGTATGGGAATTCAGATAAGATTTGAAACTATGTACCTATAAAGTTGCAGTATCTAATAACAATTTTCATATTCAACTGGTAACGCAACTCAAGTTTATTTGTTATAAATAATTGACCCATAAGTTGTTCTTTTTCGCTTCATTGAAAATTCTTTTTTTTTCCAACACTGTATATTATTACAGGTGAGAATTTTAAGTACATATGTATGTATGTACATATACCTGTAAAATTATTTTTGAAGGAAAAACAAATACATACTTTACTTTTTTCCACAACAGCAAAATATTTTATATTTATTTATAACTAGTAGTCGCACTCATATCAAGAAGCATATATTTTAGTTTTAATTGTTTATTTAATTATTGTTTATTTTGCTCAACAGTACAGTGACCCGATTTTTTTATTATTTATTTCTACAACAACAAAAAATTGTGTGCAAAACTATTTCATTTTTTTTAAATAACATACGAATATACTCAAGTTCGCTTAGTTTGATTGTATCTCCGGTAATCTACTTATTAAATAACAACAAAAAATGGGCAAAAACTGATAACTTGCTTAAAAAAAAAAATAATAATAATAATATATGATTTGTGTTATTATTTAATAAAAATTCATAATAATAGGTTTTGTATTAATTGTTGCTGACTGGTTTGCACTACATCAAAGGGATTCTATTTACTATACATGTGTTTCATTTGTAACTCATTAAGCATTGACATTTTCAAACAAATTTCCATTAGAACACTATTATATAAATATAGCAAATAATTTGTTTAAATTTTTCATTTTAATCAAATATTAAATGCAATATGTATTTTGAACTATGTATGTGAAACAGTTTCAAGTTAATTTATTGTATTTATTAATTTTAAGTTACTACTGCGCTATTACTTTCAAGAGCATTCTACGCGCGTTTTGATTTGTTTGGTAAACATTGTCACGAAATTCCATTATCAATTTATACTTGACGGTTTTAACGTCTGTTTTCAACATCGCAGACAGTTCCCAGATCTCAATCTAATTGAATATCTAGACAAAAAAAATTAGGCAATGAAATATTTCTTGCAAGGACAACCTAAATACAGTAATACTAGATGAATGGAACAAACAGTCATGCCACAGAATTAAAAGTAGAAATAATTCCGTTTTTTGCTTCTATAGAAGTAGTTAAACGAACAGTTTCTTCGGAAAGAAACCTAGAAATGCTAAAAATTAAAATTCCACACAGCAAATTAAAAGTGGTTTCATTCCGAAAAAAAATTCTGTGACATGGTTGAAATTTTCGCCTGATATCACTAGAAACTCATTGATTCTAGTCTAGAAGTTTGTCAGTTGTGACAAAATATTCAATTTATTAAATTTACATATTTAGAATCTGGGGGGTTACTCTCTATTGCAATGCGAAAGCAAATGCGATGCGATAACCGTACAATTTGTATGCTTATCACATCGCATTTGCTTTCGCATCGCATTAGAGAGTAACCCCCTGGTACTTTTCCATTAAAATTTAATTATATTTGTAGTAGATCTTTATATATAGTATATGTATTTCCTATTATTATTATAAACTTTGTTTCTTTTAATTTAATACTCATTGAGATTATGAATTTTGTTATTTATTTATTTGTCATAAAATTTTTTAAAAATTTTCATTCAGAAATAATTCCTCAAATACATAACATTAAAATATTATTTACAAAATTAAAATATTAATTCTAATTATTAAATATAAAATAAAATAACCCACAATATTTTTATGTTTCTTATTTTTTTTAATGAGTTATAAATATTTTGCATAAGTTACTTATGAATACTGCAATATATTTTGTTTTAAATTTGTAAATTTGTTTAAACAATATAGGTGTTTACTTTAAATTAACGCTCACAGTATGTATTAAAGTTAAAAAACATAAAAAACATTTTTGAAAAGAAACGGTTTTAAGAACGCGTTTCTATTCAGCAGTATTCTATAATTGTTTTTAAATAAATTAAATTTTTTCCCCTATATATCGATAATTATCAGCCACGTGCCTAATCTTGTTCAAGTTTCCTTCGCTTTATGGTTTTTATTATCTTTAATTAAAGCTAAATATATTCCAGGTTAATTGCACCAAACTGGTAAGAAACCATTGTCGAATGATTAAATGGGCAAAATAAACGTCGATAAGCAAATTGGTCTTTAATATTAGTTAACAAAGAAACCTAGAACTTTCTAGCATACACTAGTCGCTGCAAAATATACAAAATCAATGCAAACATAATTACGCAAATAGAAAACAAAAGTAGAACTAAATTTTAAACAAATAAAAAAGATACATATAAATGCAGAGTACTTTACAAGCCGACTATTATGTACTATTTGCTTTCAATTTATTGCTAAAACGTTAGTCATTACGTATATTTATATGCTATACACTGTATTATAAAATAAAATATGATTAGGGTGTTTATTGAACGAGGTCATTAAAAAACACCTTTTTTAATAGGCAACTAAGTATTTAATTTATAATGCATTTTATGACAAAATAAATGAAATTTTAAAAGCATAATAACCTTGAATTTGATTAAATTGAATATATAGTTGTTAAATAATATGTTTTAAAGGCTTATTATTATGTTTCATATATGTAGTTAAAGAAAATGACCTAGTGTGGTAGACATTATTAGTACATACTCGTAATCGAAATTATTAGTTAATGATTGTACAAATTATAAAATAATGTGGCTAATATGACAGTTGAAATAACAACTTTTTTTTATTTCCTTGAAATGTCAATAAGATATTATTAAAAAGACGTACACAAATAAAAGAGTCCGAGTCCGAACCATATGTTCATAAGATATTATTAGAAAGTCATACTAAAACAACAGTGTCCGAACGAAATCGGTTACTGTTAGGCCGAAACTGAACCAAACCTAAAATTCGGCCAAAATATCATTTTGGTGCCCTGATTAATTGAGACCACTTTACCTTGTAATCTTGTATTTTTTGAGCGAACCATTCTTTTGTACACTTTTAAAAGTTTTATTAGTTTTCTAAGTCATTTCAAAATAAAATATAAGAAGTTGTTTGTTTTTTTTATTACATCCAAAACTTGTTTCTACTTTTTTAAAGTTTTGCTTTTGCTATACGGCCAAATTTTGCCTTGACAGCCTTGGAACTAGTAATGTCGCAATTATTTCTGGAGTGCTGGAATGTGATTCTAGAGTCTTTAAAGAACTAATTCTTGTGTGTTGTCCGATGTTAATGTCTTAAGTTTCTTTCACTTTCAGTATTAAACATTACATATTTCTTCCCTGAAGATAATCAACAAAGTTGGTCGAAATATTGGAAACACATAAAATATAATAAAAATTAAAAACGAACAAAAGAGGCCTCAAGCCGAATTAATAAGTAAAAAGATTTATGAAATTAAAAAAATTAAAAATTAATTCTATAAACATTTTAAACAAAAAAAAAATTCTAAACTTGGTGGGTTTTTTTAATGGCACTTTTTTCTCCATTTTGGTGCGTTTTGAAATTTCAATGGTGACAACGCTGAAATTTATATTGAGAAAAAATCAATTCAAATTGAAAAATATTATTAATATTAAAAAAAATACAAATTGAAATTGAGGAAATGAAAATTTTAATTGAGAAATTAAAAATTTTTTATATATACAATGTACATATTTTAGGTTTTATCAACATCAGGTTTTATTTACTCAATTTAAATTTTCATTTTCTGTATATTAATTTTGATTTCTGAATTTAAATTGGGTTTTTCTCAATATTAAATTGGAATTTTTAATTTCCATTTGTATTTTCTCAATATTAATTAAAATTTATTTCTTTCAATTTGTTTTTCTCAATATAAATTTTTCTTTTCCATATGACAATTTGTGTTTTCTCAATTTCAACTTGAAATGGTGTAGTTATACATTGGTTCTAGATCTATCCATAGAACTAGTTCACTTATTAGAACTGGTTAAAAAACAGTTTGTTTTTTTTAATAAAAACCATGCATTTGAAAAATGAATTACATAGTTATACCAGGATTATAAAATTGGGCAAATGTGTTTTGCGGCAATATTTAGGAAACTATTCTTTTTCCAAATCATTTTCTATAATGTTTCTGAATGAATTCGAAACTCTTTTAAACATAGTTTCGTTAATTCCAAGCTTTCTATGGCTAATTCTAGCCGTGACCATTTTAAACAGAATTCACTGATAAAAGAACTGGTTCTAGAAAAGTGTTTCTAAGAATGTATGTTTGTTACGTAAAGCTTGCTACATAAAACTAGTTCGCAGGACTAATTCTATAAATTAACCAAAGAAATCATAAATATTCTTCAGCTTCTTGAAACTCGTTCGAAGTGTGACAATTTCTAACAAAAATCACTGAAGAAAGCATTGTATTGTTGCTACGTAAAGTAAAGTTTGCCTAGAACTAGTTTCCAGAAACTGTGGAACAATTCTTTAGAACCATTTATGAGTAGTGACAATTTCAAAATAGAACGAGTACTGGATATATAGTATACATACATATATTCTAAAAGTAATTGTAGTATGTATTATTAAATTGTAGTATTGTATTAAATTTAGAAATGTGTAAATGTATTTATAAAAACATTATATTATAAACAAAAATTATGAAATCGCTTTTTGTTTAATAAATATAACAGTATTATCCATTTCAATTCAAATTAAAACAAAATGATTTTTCATAAAAGTACACTAATTTGAATGCAATCAAAACTCTTCAAATATTAGACAAGCATTTAAGAATAATTTCAAGAGATATTCTTTTGTTAAATGTTTACAAATTGTTGTTTAGTTTATATTGAAAAAGAAACGACAAACAAACAAAACACATTTTCAGTTCCATTTTCCACAAGTTTAAAACAGAAATGCAAGGGTGTTGATTTAAATATTATTTTTTTCTTTTCATGATGATGATGATTCCTTGCTCTAATAATAAACATTATGTCTATGGATGCCAAATGAATGAAAAAGAAAAATATTCTAAAAGATTTCATTTTTTTGTTTTAAAGGTGTAATTTGAAAGATTAAAGAAAATAAGATAAAAATATATATAAAATTAGTCGTAGGCCTAAAATTAGATTTCTTAGTAAATATATTGTATATCATTTCATTTTATTACAAATTTCGTTTTGTTTATAAACAGTTTTTATTTTTGATTTACACGTTTGTAATGTTTACCCCCCGGTCAGAATACATACATACATGTGTATAATATTACTTTGTGTCTTAAATGTATTTAATAATAAATACAAATAATTATTTTCTTAACAAACCTCATCTAATAATGTACTATGCATTTTTATTTATTATATTTAATTCACTTTAAAATTTCTTTGTTAATTATTTTTATTAATATATGTAGATTTTTAATGTTCACTTTACAATATTTTTATTTTGTTTGTCTTTACAATTCTGTTGTGTTTCGCTTTTAGTTTAAAACTGAACTGATTACAATTTGGAAAATATTTAAAAAGTTCTCCCTCGCATTGTTGCTCTAAAAAAATAGAAATCAAAATATAACACACACATCCAAACACACTACAAACTGACAGTCAGGCAGACAGACACACATCGATTTATTTAACACATGCTCATTTCAACGTGCATAAACAACCAAAACAATACGATCGACCGACGACCGAGTGCCAAGAGATATTGCCAGATGTGGAAAATGTAATTTTAAAGAAAAAATTCCTTGTAGATAATAAAATATTTATTAGACAATTTTTAATTTAGAAATATTTTTTTTTTCATCCTTAGAAATATTTTTTTTCATCCTCGCCTGATATTTAGATTGGTTTTTATTATTTAATACTCGTATTTAGAAAATTGAATTGAAAAATAAGAATATTTCAAACAACATAAACTTTGAAATCAAAATGGAAAAAATCTCAAACAAACCAACCTGAATTTATAAAAATTGCCTGCCGTGAGTACATTATAATATTTCAGACCGAAAGAAATACAACCAATCATGTTTAAAGCTACGAATTTTCAATAATTGAGCATTTTGTTTCACAACAACGCGCCCCACGCTTTTCTTTAACGGATGTGTGAGATTTTTTCCATTTTGATTTGAAAGTTTATGTTGTTTGAAATGTTCTTATTTTTTGACTTTTAGTCGATTTTTTAGTATTTATATTTATTTTGTGTTCACAACTGATCAATATATTAAAGTAAAGAAAAGCGTTTCTTAATTTTTTTTTTTTTATTTTTTTTTTTTTACTTTTTAGTAACGATATTTTTGTTTCGCTTTTTCTAATCTTCCTTTTCGTTGCCATTTGGAACGTTTTGTTACAATAATGGATGTGACTTTTTTTAAAAACTCTGAATTTAGTTTAAATCAGATTCAAGTTTGCAATAGAATAAATATGGAAATAGAAATACACTTACCTTTATGCATGAATTCTCGACTGCACGATGTAACTCAATAATCAATCAACAAATTTGGATTAAAATTTAAGTTTCACTTAAAATGTTTGCACCAATTATAAATATATATATTGTAAAACGATGAACACTTAACAAACGTCACAGCACAATTCAAATTGCATTTTATTTGTTAACGTTACAGTTCGTAGTTTTTCGAAGACTCCTCGAAAATATTAAAATTTGATAAATTCTATTCCAGGTCTATTGTTTTCCTGAGTAAAGTAGGAAGTAAATATGATTAAGCGTATAAATCGGAATGGAAGGATGTTTATTAAACCGGGTCGACCACTTATGTCCAAAAACATGTCCCGTTACCGTTTGGCCCGTTGGTTTTTTTTGTTTGTGGCGATCTCGTTATCTAGCTTTTATTGCTCTATTTGTGCATTATTGTTTGACCTGTGAAGTGATTAACTTGATTTTTAAATAAAAAATTAAAAGATCTTTAAAATATATATTGATATTGAAAACAATGTGATAAATTTGTTGCAAAATAATTATTCACGATGTAAAATTGCTGAAAATTAAATTTAAATAAATCCACGGTAAATGATATAAAAAACGGCGTAATGTAGCTTGCAATAATAACCAAGGGGTCGACCAAAACTACTTTCTTATAGTGATTCCTGACAGATTGAACATTTGCTAAATAATAAGGACATCAAGACCCCGAAAAATGCAGCAAAAAGTATTGGTAAGGATGTCAGTTCGGACGGAGACGCGCATTAAACAGAATTGCTTTAGTAGCCAGTGTGAAAAAAGCCAGCACTTTCCGAAAGAAATGTGAAAAAAACGCCTTCATTTTTGTAAAACGCACACAAATTGGACAGTAGATGACTGAAAACGGGTGATTTGGAGCGACGAAACAAAAGTCAACCAATACCAGTTTGATGGAAAAGAATACTATTGGCATAGGCCGCTCATGCGTCCAAAAGCACCATCCTTAATACAAAACATTTGCTTCCCACTGTACATATATGCACCAAAAGAAAAACAGAATTACTTTAGAATCAATATACTTCACAAAACGTGTTCAATAAAAGAATCTGAAGTGGTTCTGATTATACTCAATAACTTTGTTGTTTTATATTTAGTAATTTCAATATCAGTTATCACTATCACTATTATCACTATTCAAATAAAGTTTTAGAATACTCAATATCTACCTACCTATATGAATCAAATAATTTTAGTTAATATTTCTGGCATCGCTGTAGAAATGATTAGCAGAGTGATATTGAGTGGGAAGAACGCTGGGTTCGGTAATTTGTTTAAAAGTTAAACATATGGACCCTCTCAGTATGATATCTTACATATGGGTATTTTCATAAAGCCGTACGTGACATTCGTACGCATATGGAGTAATATAAATCTCACAAAAATAGAAGTTAAATGAAAAACAATATTACAGTTACCTTGCAATCAAAAGCTTCTATGTTTGAGAAAAAAATGGGCAGCCTCGAAACTTTGGTGTCGAAAATATTCGATCAAAATAAGGTGATAACGTACGTGACAAAAACGGAAGTGGTTTGAAGGCATATTTACGTATATGCGAAAGTCTGCGAATCATGGGAGTTTTTCTTTTCTTTAAAAATTCCTAAAATAAGCTAAATAATACAATCCTTTAATATTTAAAGAGAAATCATCTCTGGTTAGTTTTATATAAAATAAAAACATAACAACGTACGTGACAAATTTTCTCGTATATAAATAATGAAATATATTTTGTAGATAATTTTAGACATAAATTTGGGAAAAGAAAATAAAAGTGTTTACTTATTCAAAAACCGGTGTGATAATAAAAATAATATCAAATTCTTAAAATGTTTATTAATATTAATTCATTACATACTTATTAACTAAACTGTAACATTTTTTAATAATGAGTAAGCCGTTCGAGCAACATTTATACGTTGACTGTCGATGAATGAAAAAAAAATGTTGCTTTTTTATTTGTGGAATAGGCTGCACATTTTTCCATTTTTCATTTAACCATTCAAAATATTTACAGCTGAACTTGCTTACAAAATAAGGAATTTCAGCCTCCTTTTTTTGGTGCTCTTTTAGTTTTACTTCTTCTTTTTTTAACTCTTTCCGCCACCGTTTCATGGTTTTACAACTATTTAAAATATCTAAATAGAAAATTTGCTTTAACATTGATTTTGATGCATTTAATTTAAATTATCGTACTTACAATAACGTATGCGAAAAACTTTAAAAGGTAATACATTTTTTTATTTCGGTTGAAAAGGAAATTTTAGTTAATATCTTTAATTGGAAGAATTCTTATTTTAGAATTGTAATCTTCTTTACCTGCGACTGCCCGTATACAAATGGCATAGTTAAACAATGTTTTTGTATAACGTACGTTACATGAGAATACCATCATTATTCTCATTATTATAGTTATTTGTTATTGCAAATTTATTTTTAAGATGTAATTGTAATTCTATTAATTTAGTTAATAGCAAAGAGAAAATAATTTATTTTATTTGCAAAAACTGAGTCGAGAGACATTCAGTTATTCTTTACCATTTTTGAGTTTTAAAATTCCAATAATCTGTAAATGCTTCCATATTATGAAAAATCGAATATTTTTCTCTTATTAAATCATATTAGAAACATTTTTCAAGTACTCTTATTTTTTTGGTCGTGGTTGACATTTTCATGGAACTACCCATATGTTTAGAATTTTTATATACGCACACACGCAGACATTCTTTATCAACTTAAATTTAAATAACAGAATTTGTTATGTTTTCGTTGTTAATGTAAAAACACACGTGCTCTGTTATTTAACATAAATACTATTTTACATAAATATCGTCAATTGAAATGTAAAACAACAAAATGTTTTTAAATGTTTAACTTTCATTACAAAGCATACAAAATTTAAATTCTGAAATTTGTTTGTCATTATGTTTAAGAAGAGTTTAAGGAAAATGCAGTGTAACACCATATCATAATTTTGGTACTATTATTGATGTTGATATTCCCCTTGAAATTGGATACATATTGGATCAAATTGTAGATTATTAAAACTTTTTTATATTGTAGTTCTTAAATGCTTACGTCATTGTTTTACATTCCGAAAAAGTAGAACAAATACCACAGATATTTTCATTAAATAGCAATTTTTCCATCGAACATCTTTAAAGTGATGTTACATTGTTTGGCATTTTAACTAACTATATGTAAAAACTCAGTCGTATTAAATATACGTTACATCCTACTTCCACTTTGATAAATGTGACTTAAATTTTAATAAAAATGTTTAATAATTTTGTACGTGACTTTTTAGCCTCATTTTTTTTTTTTTTTTTTTTTTAGTTATCACAATCAAATTTTTTTATTTTATTTAAATAAATATTTGAAAACTTGTAGGCAAACACTTTCATTAAATAATAAAAAAACTACATAAAAATTACAAAAAAGTAAAATATTATATTATTACTAGAACTTTTAAGAGATCAAAGCTATGAGAGATCAGGAGCTATGACCAATTATGAACCGATCATCTTAAAATTAGGTGAAATGATTTGTGTATACATACTATATATAATTTTTTTTAGAGATTTACGCTATTTTCAAAAGTGGGCCTTTTATGGTAGCTACGGTTAATTTTTGACCGATTGGCAAAAACGGCTAAATGTGATTTTTTTTTAAATAAAACTTATTTTTTGGCGAAATTTATATAGAAACAAGTAAGAGTGCTATATTCGGCTGTGCCGAATCTTAAATACCCTCCACCTAAGCGTAATAAGAAATACAGAAACTACACTAGACTAGAATATCCTAATTCTGTGTTTTCTATTCAGTCTTAGTGCAAATATTATTAGTATTTGATATATTGTTTGAAAGACAATTTTACGACCAACATAATTTAAATATTTTGAAATTTTGTCTAATTTTCACCATTTTTAATTGATTTAATTACCAATTCTTACCATAATTTTCATAATGTTCATAACAATCTTCAGTGTAATTTAACAAACAAAGTATAAAAAGGGGTACAATTCGGTTTTAGTGATTTTGCTCAAAAAAAAAAAAAAAAAAAAAAAAAAAATCAAATAGGGCTTTTAGAGGAGATACCAGCAAAAAAAAAAATTGTTGGCGGTCACGCCTATTTTCGAGGGGGCGGGCCCTTAAAGTTCAAAATATATAGGCCTATATCTCGGGAACTACTGGGTATCTGATAATTTGTAATACATTAAATAAAAGGTATTAAAAATACCTTTCCAACGATATATATCATGAATATAAAATATGGACCGAATATGGGTTAAATCCGAAAAGAATATTTTTTGATCCGAATTTATTTGTTTTTTGGAAATGGTTCTATATGGCAGGTATGACAAATTATGGGCCGATCTTCTTAAATTTTGGAACAGTTATTTTCATGCATATGAGGATATTTCACGTCGAATTTCAACATAATAACGGTATATTTAAGATATGCATTAGTATTAACGTGGATTTCGGAAGTGGACTTTATGTGGAGGATATTGTCAAATATGGACCGATATTCTCAAAATCCAGCAGTTTGAATTAGGCATGTATGTAAATGATCCGTGTAAAATTTTGGATTGGTACCCTTATTTATAAGAGATTTATGAGTATTAAAGTGATTTTCGGAAGAGGGCATACGGTTAAAAATAGACCGAAATTAACAAAATTTTGTGGGATGATTTTTGTATATATGTAAATAATCTGTGCAAAGTTTTGAGTCGGTACCGATATTTATACAATATATATAGGGATAAATGTCTTTTTCAGATGTGGTCCTTGTATGGGAGCTATAACCAGTTCTGGGCCGACCACCATAAAATTTAGTACAATAATTTATTTGCCTATAAAGAGTATTTCTGTCAAATTTTAGCCGTTTAACATTAGTTATATCTGTTTTATACGTATTTAAATGAATTTTGGAAGTGGACTTTATATGGGGTCTATGGTCAAACATGGACCGAACTAAAAAAAATTTCGTTTTGCGATTTATTTTTGCATAAAACTTATTTTTGCTGAATTTTGTCTCGATATTCCAATTTTATAGGCATTTATTTATCATTAAGCCATATTTCGGGAATATATATATTTGTATGTGGGCTATGAGAAATCATGAAGCGATTCTTACTATTTTCCGCACACTTTCTTCTTTTATCATAAAAACAATGTATACAAAATGTCATGGTATTATCTGCAATATATTTCAAAATATTGCAATAAAATGTACAAAAAATATCAAATTTTTATGGAGGTTGTCTCACATATTGGTCCATAACTCTGGTTGACCTAAACCGATTTTGCTGATTTTAAATAGCAAACTTCTCGAAAGCATTTCTGACAGAATTATTGAAGATTCTTTGCGCATGAGCCGATCTTAGTTGATCGGTATACTTTATTTGGGGGTTACACGATCAAGTTGTGTTAAACCCAGTCAGCCAGACAGACGGACAAACATCGTTAAATCAAATCAGATAGTGATTATTAGTCGATCGGTATGCTTAACAAACATCAGCACAAATCCAATACTATGGTGGTGTAGGGTAAAAAAAATCGGATTTTAAAAGTATACGAATTCAAAAGTTAATATGTCTACAAGAACTACTGGGTATTGTCACAACATAAATACACAAGCTACATAAGCATGCAAACATACTTATGTGAAGTTATTCGTCTTGTCTTAAATTTGTTTTCGTTAATTGTTTATTTTTTATTTATTATTGTTATTATTTTGTCGTGAATTGTAAAGTACTTTCTCACTAAAACAGCAAATCGCGTGAATTTTTATTTAACACTTGTTTTGTTGTTTTAATTAGTGTTTAAATTAATTATGATATTTATAAACAGCTAATCTTCTGTTTTAGTGAGAGATGAGATTGACATACAATAAATGAAGAAAAAATTATAAACAATAAAATCATATTGACCTTGAAACAAAATAACAAAAAATTAGAAAACAAAGAAGGCACATAAAGATGAAGACTGCTTGCTGGCTGGTCATTGTGTTTAAAAACAAGTTAGAGTGCAATATTCGGCTCTGCCGAATCTTAAATACCCTCTACCTAAATGTAATAAGAAATATAAAAACTACACTGTTTATAGGACTAGAATATTCTTATTCTGTGTTTTCTATTCAGTCTTAGTGCAAGTTTTATTAATATTTTATATACATATTGTTTGAAAGACAATTTTACGGCCAATATAATTTATTTTAAATGTTTTTAAATTTTATCTTAATTTGACAATTTATAATTGATGTAATTACCGATTCTTACTATAATTTACAGAGTTTGTCAGATATTCATAATAATCTTGAGTGTTATTTAACAGTTTATAAAATTAAGAGAAAATTTTTCCATATTCACAACAAGTTAAGAAACAGAGTATAAAAATTGGTAAGATATAAGGTAAGGCTTTTTTGTGTTTCATTTGATCTCAATAACATTATTTACAACAGATTTATGGGTGGAATAGAAGTGGACCAATTATGGACTGATAGCTTCTCAACCCAGTATCCACTAATGTGATTTTAATGTATTTTATGCTGATTTTGGTTGAATTTCATCTCCATAACGTTATTTACAAGGTTGGTTGTTTTGCTCGGAAGCTTATCTAATTCGAGAGCTATTGCCAATTATTGACTGACAGCTACAATATTCAGTAGCATAATTGCCGTATAACCGATATTAGTATGATTTCTACAGTGGGTGGCCAAATTATTAGTTACACTATATTAATTAAGATTCAACCGCTTTTAATACGTATATAAATTTATTTCTTGTACCAGATGTTTTCGTATTTTAATTCTGGTAATACTGGTAAATATTTTGTACAGTGTCAACAATGATTGGTGACATTAGAGTGCAGTTGTAGATCATTATCTGTCATTCTGCTCTGAAGTGTGAAATATGCAATTTTGATTAAATTGATTAAAGTCTGGCATCACGATGAAGAACTAAAAGAAAATGTTCAAAAATGCATTCAGAGCATGCCAAAAAGGGTGCAAGCTGAAATTGAGCCAAAGAAGGTTCTACGAAATATTAACCCCCAGGCCCACGATGTCGAACGATAACGTTCGCTTAGATAAGACTTAAGACACAAACTTTTTATCGTATCTATTTTTTACTCAATCGAGTTTGTGTCTTAAGTCTTATCTAAGCGAACGTTATCGTTCGACATCGTCGGCCAGGGGGTAAGATTTTTTTTCAAAAAATTTTGTAATATTTCTTTTTCTCAAATATATATATTTTTAAAACAAAAGAATTTATTTTTAATTGAATTAGAAACACTTAATTTACCTAAAAGACCAAATAAAAGGATAAATTTCCACTATTTTAAAATGTTATACGGCTTCAAACTAAACAATTTTGAATGTGTAACTAATAATTTGGCCACCCACTGTAAATTAAAATTATTGATCTCTATAAAATGTTGATACGATAATAATATTTATTAGACATTTTGGTGGGTTAAATTGTTTCTCGGAAATGGTTCTTATATGGCAGCTATGGCAAATTCTGAGCCGATCTTCTTAAATTTTGGAACAGTGAATTTTATGCATATCAGGATATCTCACGTCGAATTTCAACATAATAATAATATATTTATTTAAGATACACATTAGTATTAACGTGAATATAAGTGGACCTTATATGGGGAATACAAATATGGACCGATATTCTCAAAATCCAGCAATTTGATTTTGGCATATATGTAATGATAATGTAAATGATTTAGATCGGTACCGTTATTTATAAGAGATTTATAGGTATTGAAGTGATTTTCGGAAGGGGGCTTTATATAGGGTATACGGTCAAATATGGACCGAAATTCACAAGATTCTGCAGAATGATTTTTGTGTAGATGTAAATGATCTATATAAAGTTTTAAGTCTGTACCGATATTCATAAGATATATATAAAAATTGATGGAATTATGAGCCGACCACCATAAAATTTATTACAATAATTTATTTACCTATGAGGATTATTTATGTCAAATTTTAACCTGGTAATAATATTTATACCAGTTTTATACGTATTAATTGAATTTTGGAAGAGGACTTTATATGGGGTCTATGGTCAAACATGGACCGAACTAAACTAAATTTCATTTTACGATTTATTTTTGCGTGAAACTAGTTTTTGCTGAATTTTCTATTGATATTCCAATTTTATTGGCTTTTATGCATCATTGAGCCATTTTTCGGGAAGATATTTGTATGGGGCTATGATTATGGACCGATTCTCTTTTATTATACAAATAGTATGCAAAAAATGGATAAAAAAAATGTCAATTTTTAAGGAGTTTCCTCAGATTTTGGTTCATAATTCTGGTTCTACTATGATTTTCAATACCAAAGTTACCGCAAAATAAGAAATATTTTTCTCGTTTCGTTTAATTAGGTTGTGTATTTTGGACGTGAAAGAGTTTTACACAGACGGACAGACGGGCATAGCTCAATCGACTTAAGGTAGGGTCACGCTTGGCAAATATTTACTCAAAAAAGAGTAACCACTTATTTTAGCACACATTTGTTTGACGTTGTTTACTCTTACAAGAGTTTTGCAAGATCAAACAGCATCAAATACAAGGTGGCGCAAAAGTAATCCTCCTATCAGAAAATGCTATAAATTTTGCGAGGCCCCTAATGTCAGTTCTGTCAGCAATATTCCGCGTTCTGGAGCAGTGTAGCGTAACATTGTTTATTAACGTGTATTTCGCATGTGTTTACTACACAAATGTCAAAACAGAACTGACATTAGGGGCCTCGCAAAGTTTATAGCATTTTCTGATAGGAGGTTTACTTTTGCGCCACCTTGTATAATACAACTAAATATTTATTGTGTCTTGTCCTAAATAAACGAAGTTTTTTTTTTTAAATAAATAAACGAGTTCAAAAATACTTTATTTAGTGGTTACGTCTTTTTCGGCAAACATTTACCAAGTGTGACCGTACCTTTAGAATTTCATAACGATCAAGAAAATATATACCTTGTTGGTTCTCAGATGAATACTAACAAAGTTTCACACGGAATGACAAATGTAATATACCCTCATTCACCACTGTGGTGGTGGAGGGTATAAAAATAGGGAGATATTAATTAAAAACAATTTTCTTTTGTTGTTATTTTAAATTTGATAATTTTTTTCTCTGTTGTTTTTTTTTTTTAACTAAAAATTTTTAATATTATGATCATTTGTTGTATTTCAGTTTTTGGAATTTGGTGTACTATTTGTTTTTCAAACAGCACACCTCTACATTAAACCAAGGACGTTGTTGTTATTAATTTTATTTCTTTGTTTTCCACTTCTCATCTATAAATTTGCATAATCATAAACTACATAAACAAAATGCAATCAAAGCTGTCATGGAGCAAAAACGATTCGTTGGTTGGTACTCGTCCCGCAAAAATCTCAGAACAAGAAACCAGCATCAAATAGCCAATGAGTCAATGTTTGTAGCATGGCCAAGATAACAACAAATCAAAACTACACTATTTCTTAATAAAATTATATGCATTTGTTTTAAAGTTATTATATCAATTATATTATATTTCGGTGACATCGTAGAATATCTGATAGTTTTTTTTTCAGGCTGCCACATAAAAGAAACATAACATAAGTTTCTAACAGTATTATGACATTTATGGTATCTATGTATGAGGTTACAAATTTTGAATTTGGCAATTTTACACTAGGTAAAATGTGGAATCGTCAATTAAATAATCTAGGGCTGGTCCAGTAAATTGTTATTTTTATCAGAGACCTTCAGAACTATACGATCATCCGTTATAAAAAGGGAACAGACACGAACTCAAGACTGCCCAAGAGTAGCACACATTAGGGAGTGTTTTATCTCCACTTCTGAGGAATTTGGCCAAAACTATGTGCTCAGGGATTCATTTGCGCATGCTATTACAGTGTTTTGGATGATACATTCAAAATCCTAAATCGATGAAACATAGACAGTGACTGAGTGTGAATGCGGGCAAAACTTAATTTGTACTGTTTACGAGAAGATGGAAGATTCCTATCGTTAGGCTTCCCCGGTTGAATGATGTTGAATTGGCATTCTCGGGCAGCGAAATATACTTGGGAGTTACTACCCAGCAAGCCATATGAGTCCGAAAAGAGTCTTTTTCTGACACCTTTTTCGGAGCGTTACCGCTCTTTATGAGCCCAAAAAACAATCAGAATTGCTCCGAAAACCTTCAAAAAAGAGGGTCATTACATTCGAAAGTGGTCCGTCAGCAAGAGCTCTTAGATAATGTCAGAAAAGAGTCTTTTATAAGGGGGTTTTTGGGCTCTGAAAGGGCTTTTAGATAATGTCAGAAAAGAGTCTTTTATGAGCTTTTTTGGGACCTTACATCATGTCAGAAAAGAGTCATTGCAATTTTAAATACAAACAATTAAAAGTTCACATTTTTTTTAAATTGTTTTTACTTAAACAAAAAGGGAATTCATTTACAAATAAACTAAATTAGAAATGGAAAAAATTTAAACAATATTCATACAAAATTTCGTCTAAAAGCACACTTAAAAGCGACTTTATTGTTTATGAATATGCGCCATTGTATTTACAGTAAAAAAAAATAAAATGGAATTCATTTAAATAAAATATATAAAAATGGAAAAACAATAATTTTTTAAGCAAATTTTTCTTTCGCTCCGAAAATTATTTTTAATTGGACTCTTTTCTGACTCCTTTTTCGGAGCGCTCCGAAAATGCTCTTTAGTTGAACTCTTTTCTGACGCCTTTTACGGAGCGCTCCTAGAATGGTATGCTGGGTATTGACAGTAAACTATTTTGGCAGCGCAACACACAAGTACAAACGAAATTGTTGTCTACTTAATGCAGTTATTAAACCGTTGTTACTCTATGGTGTCTGTCTGGAGGGATGCACTGGATAGGGACTCAAACTGCATACTCCTTTGAAAGGTTTTAACGGCCCTTCGTAGGACTCCATCGAAGTTACTGAAGTTGATCTCGGTGGATCTAATGCCCAGGAAATTACCAGAAGTAATCATAGCATACATAATCTTTCAGTTAATATTGATTATTGGTAATCTAGGCCCTTCTTCTCGGGAAACTTCGGTTTTTTCCAAACGTAACGGTATAAGTGGGATGTCTCTCGCTTAATACGGTTCATATCTTCGTTTATATAACGGTTCTAAAAAGTGTGATATAATTGGGGAAGATGTTTACATCTAGGAACAAATAGTAGCAGTTTTTTCAGGTTGATTTATCGGATATAAGAAGAGTCACAAATAGACCTTAAATAAACAGCGGTATTCATACATCTACTATTTATATCTAAACTGCAATCAAATTCCCGACATTGAGTCTGGTCCAGAAATGACAAACATCGTGACACTTACTACGAACTCACTCAAGTTAAACTAGGAACATATATCCTTGAACTACAACGCTAAGAACTGAGCGACACGGTGGCAGTAATTACCGGACACTGTAAATTTATCAATCATGCTAGAATACTCTAAACTATTCGATATAAAGTTGGAGTACATTGATGCCTTTAATAGGAATGGCAACTGATTACCGTAATCGAACATATAAATCACTTTTCGGGATGACCTCCCGAAATCCATCAAATGATTGGAAACTAATAAATAAACTTTATTCTTAAACTCTTCTGCAACTTTCAATTAGACTGTCTTCTATGAATTAGCTTTCACATTTTTTCTTACATCACTTTCTCTCTCTATTCTATTTCTTATCATTTCATGCAACACAAAGTGACCAACTGAATGAACCTAGCTGAGCTGTATGACTTGGACACCGGACTGTTACACTAAACTAATCTTTCTACTGACTCACAAGCAACAATATACTTTAACAATATCAATTAATTTGTGTCCTCAAAAGTCAACCCATTTACATCAGAGTTAAAAAAAAACTTACAAATCATGATAGGCACAATGATTAAAATATTTCTAGTAAAACTAAGCTCACAAAAAAGGCAAATTATGGTCAATTTGCCTTAAATTTGCCTAAAATTTTAAGCATAATCTCATTAATTTTTATTATTAAATAGTAAGAGTTTTATACCAGGACAGGGCATTCAACAATGTGAATACTCAATGGGCCTAGAGGATCTAAATATATCAAGATTAGTATTTGTGATAAAATCGAGAGTTGTCAGCGATATGTTAAAACAAATTGGGCGTGCAATGTTTCCATCCATATTTCTGATTGGTTAAAATGGATATGATTAGTAGATATCGAGACCAATGCCTTGGCTATGTTTAACAACTGGGCCACAGAAGTTGGGCTGGGAATTAATCTAAAACAGAGAAGGTACTGTGTACTACGAAGCTCGAACTATCTATGTATACATATTTGAAAATCAAAGATGTATGGAGTTATAAAACTCTGGGACGTTTGGTACTCTGGGATATTACAGATAAACGTAGTGTATGTAAGTTTGTGTTTAATTAAAGAATTATTAATGTTTTTGTTCAAAATTTTTTAAGTTAAATTTTTTACATTCGTAGAACGGGCAAACTATAAGAGATAACTTACCAATGTAAGCATAAATTGGACGAAGCATTTAAAAATTTTGGATGCTTCAGATGCCCTACTACCCTGCGCCGCTCTGTGAGTTCATCTATGAAAATGTTCATGTAATGTAATGCGACATATATTCCTAAACTGCCTTCAACTTAATATCGACAGCTCAATTCCAAAACATACAACAACAAACATTTGTATTGAATTCTGTCAATACAATTTTGTTTTATCATCAATTTATTCGCCGCCTCGATTTTCAATAAAAGAACACCAATACTACAGTTTCTTCAATTCCCTTGGAGCTAGATTTTTAGTTGCTGGTGACTTTAACGCCAAACACACTTTTTGGGGTTCACGTCTGGTGAACCCGAAGGGTCGTGAACTCTTTAACACCATTGCCAAAATGGGATTAGATGTACTCTCAAGCGGGCATCCCACTTACTGGCCGACGGACCGACGGAAGATTCCCGATGTTATTGACTTCGGAGTAGTGAAAAATATCCCTGTAGAATCGGTACAAGTGGAGCCTTCATTAGACTTGTCTTCAGATCACTCTCCTTCTATTATTTCAATGCGTTTCCTTCAAGGGAATGGCTCTCCATTTCGGGACATATCTAAAATCAGAGTAAGTTGGATAAAGTATAAAAAGTATTTAAGTTCCCACTGCACGGAAAATGTAGTGTTGAGAACTACCGAGGATATTGATGGGTCGATTGGCAAGTTTACTGAGGACATACGAAGAGCTGTACATCACGCCTCCACATACGACGTTGAGTGCAGAAGTGGGACAAATAGAACTTATTTCGCTGAACTCGATCATCTCCTGTCAGAAAAAAGAAGAGTTAGAAGAGAGTGGCAAATTCACAGGTCTCCTGAACTGAAAGCTAGGCTACGGGTATGCAGAGATATAATAAGAAATTTCTTAGAAACCCAAAGAATGGCTTCACTTAAATCTTACTTGGAGGGTCTTGATTGACTATTCGTTATGGAAGGCGGCAAGAGGTTTAAAAAGACCAGTTAGAGGAAAGCCTCCTCTGCGAAATCCGACTGGTGACTGGGCTAGAAATGATTCCGAGAAGGGGACTTTATTTGTTAATCATTTGAGAAAAGTGTTTACTATAAACAACTCAAATAATGCATCTGATTTGCCTCCACTCGTTATTAGACCTCCTGTACCTCTAAGACTTAGCTTTAATGATGTTCAAAGCGCTATTGGTACTCTGAATCTTAAAAAAGCTCCAGGTATGGATAAAATCAGCAACAAAATGCTTGTGGAGTTACCTCGTGTAGCTAGAAAAATTATCCTATTTATTTTCAATGCTATTTTACGCCTAGAATACTATCCTGCAGATTGGAAGGTATCTATGATTACCATGATTCCTAAGCCAGGGAAGGACCCCACTAAAGTAGAGTCATATAGGCCAATTAGTCTACTGCCGACAATTTCAAAACTGTTTGAAAAATTGTTATTGGCTAAGTTGATTCCAATTCTGAACAACACTCAATGTATCCCAAATCACCAATTCGGGTTCAGAGCTAAACACAGTACCATCGAACAAACACACAGATTGGTAAATGTGATAAGACGGTCGTTTGAAGAGAAAAATACTGTTCCGCGCTTTTCATTGATGTTTCCCAAGCGTTCGACAAAGTCTGGCATGAAGGTTTAATGCATAAAATTAAATTAACTCTGCCTGCTAACACCCACAAACTTATGAAAAGTTATTTATATGGTCGCAAATTTACAATCAAAGAAGGCGATTTTTTAAGCCCCGCTCAGCCAATTGAAGCAGGAGTACCCCAGGGTAGCATACTGGGTCCAACTTTATATTTGATTTATGCATCCGATATGCCGTTAGACCCCATAATACATACTTCAACTTTTGCAGACGATACAGCCTTTATCAGCGTTCATAAGGACCATCAAATAGCATCACAGAACTTGCAGAAATATGTTTATAAGCTAGAGAATTGGCTTGAGCTTTGGAAAATCAGGGTTAACGAACAGAAATGTATTCATATAACTTTCACATTGCGAAAAGATACCTGCTCGTTCATCAGAATAAATAATCAAATTATCCCACAACACAATGAAGTGAAATACCTCGGAATCCACCTCGATCGTCGTTTAACTTGGAAGTCTCATATCGACGCAAAACTTACCCAGATGAGATTAAAAGCAGTGCAAATTAATTGGCTAATCGGCAGAAATTCTACATTAAAGTTGGATTGCAAACTTTTGTTGTACAATGCAATTCTAAAGCCAATCTGGTGTTATGGAATTCAATTATGGGGTACTGCCTCAGCATCCAACATTGAAAAAATTCAAAGGGGTCAAAATAAGATTCTACGTACAATTACTGCAGCTCCATGGTATGTTAAAAATTCTCGAATCCACAAAGATCTAGGCATTCCTTTGGTGAAAGTCGAATTTACAAAACACGCCTCAAAATATGTCAGCAAACTTGAACACCATCCAAACCCACTTGCACGAGACATCCTTAACTTTACTGGCCATGTTCGGTTGAGAAGGAGGGATACCCTTGCTTTAACTCAAGCGCAAAACAGATGACTGGATCAGTGGATATAAATTTTTTGTAGTATCATAATATTTTGTCTAGCACTGGCTGGACTTATTATTTTCTTTTAGTATTAAGATTCGAAAACTTATTGTCATTTCATTTCTGAAGATTCAATAAATAAATGAAATGTATTAAAAAAAAAAAAAAAATTCCAAAACATGCCAAGTCGAAAAAGTGAGTTTTGCAGGAAAAGCTCCTAAAGTTTACAGGCGATATCTAAAAAACCATATGAGGCAGAACTTTGTTGTTTGTAAATATTGATTGGACTAGCCAATCACAACCAAAATTTGTCAGAATTTAAGTTGAAAAAATCTAAATTCAAAAACGCAAAAAATTAAAAACATGCTAACTCGACATAGCATGGTTTGGAATTGAACTATCGATATATAACTAAACGCAAACGATTTGATCTTTTAATATTGTGGTTCTGTTCAAACGGAGTCATATCGATTCCTCTTGATTACTTGATCGCAATAGCACATAAACCAACCATTCTGTTTAATTAGATACTCAATGTTTAATAACGTATTGAAAATCTGTTTTTCTTAGTTAAATGCGGAAATGGTGTAGTATACCGCAAAAGATTTACCACAGCAATCGCATCATGTCATGTTTGCAATTAATTAAGATTTTTTCAGTTTTTTTTTTTATGTTTTCGTAAAGTTAAAAATCATTTGAATGCAAATAGCCAGCCATTCAGCAAACAACAATCGCTTAGAAAAATATATACAAAACCAAACAAACAATTAATGAATGGTTGATTCCCACATTAGCACCACTTGTACTCACTTACTCGTATTAGTACAACAAAAGAATTCTAATGTATAGTATAATTTGATCTATGTACGAGTGAGTCCATGTATGGATTTTGGTGTATTTGTAGCTATTTAATGTTTGAATGCACGATGCTGTACGAGTATGAATTGTATTGAATTAATGATGCGTTTTAGTAATCTTTTGAATACATACTTCTTGCATTTGTATTAGCTTGTGTCTAATACAATGTAGTATGGTGTTTTTAAAAGAGATGTATGATGGGTCATTTGCCAGATTGGCGACTATGGCATTGATTTGGGCCAGAACTAGAAAGCGTCTGTCTTCAATTCAAATTCTTCTCTATTTGCAATATGGTCGCTGGACCATTGGTATGATATGGCCTTGCTATAACTATATCCGATAGATTGCTCTGACAAATATACCGCATGACCAATTGTAAAATAGCGGCGATCAAAGACTCAACATTCAAGGTAGCATATTTTGGCTTGATGATAAGGGTATAACTGTTCCCATTCATGTACAGAAATACATTATATAATACAGTTTTTATGGTGATGGAAGTGCATCGCTGTTCGTTGCTTATTGCAATTGAAAATAACATATGCATTTGTAAGACCCTGCATGTGGGATTATAAGCAAAAAAAATGTACTTGTTCGATTGTTTGAATGTTTTTTTTATTTGTTTGCAAACATTTTTTCATATGCAAATTTGTTGCAATTCAATGAGAAAATCATAAATTTCACAAAAAAGTTTTTTTTCAAATCTATAATTTGATTTGTTTGTTTTTTTAAGGCCAAACACATTTCATGGATGATATGTTGTTTAGAACGAGATTTTTAAATTTTTTTAATTTAGTTTTGATTTTGTTACAAACAAATCTTTTTCTGATACAACCGGTATTAAAATTTGATCACAATTTGAATTGCTTTATGGATTAACGCTTATATAGCCCTTTGCACGTTTGTCGACATTCAAGCGTCATGCGGAGCTATTTAACGAATGCTATATAAGAAAGTAGTACAGTAATTTTGAAGGAACTAGATATTGGAGATATTATCATCTAGAATTATTAAGTTGGTATTAAGTGGTTGATGTGATTGATGACCATACAGGCATCCAAGGGATGCCCACAAGGTGGCGTATAATCGCCTCTACTATGGACTATAGTAATTGATAAACTATTGGAAAAACATAATGGTAATTTCTGTCACTGGTTGGTTAACAAGTGGTGCGAGAAAAGTGGAGTAACCATCAACCCAGCCAAGACTATTATTCTGTGATTTATTAGACGTAAAACCCTTTGCTGGATAAGATCTGTCGCCTCATTTGCCATATCGGACAATATATTACCTACATAGGAATTTTAGAGTTTTAGGAATCAATAGTCAATCAAACTTGGTGGTATTTATCTAACATGTTGGGTAACGGAACATGGGAACGAATGAGCCAATTACTTGGCTAATAGCATTCATTAGACCTGGACCTTGCTGTGGCATCCTGCGAGGTTATGCATTGGAAACAGTTCGTTCCTGGATTAAGTCAGATTTTTCCTGACACTGGGGTAACTAGTCTGGACTAAGGCAGGCGTTTGTTTCATTACTCTGCTCAAAAGTATATTCTAAAAGTCATTACCTCTCGATAAAAGCCATTTGAGAATACTAGCAGGATTATTTACTGTTTGTGGTCTTGAATAATACCAATGGTTTTTAGGTAAAATTGGGACAAAACAGTGCAGATTTGGTTAGCTACACGGTGAAACCTCTGATCACTTATTTTTCGAATGTTCAGTGCTGCTGACGGCTAGAGTGAAAGGGCTCGGAAGGGCTTTAATGGACCCTGGTGATGTCATGATTTTATCTCATGGGTCGCAATGCATGCGGCCTTACTATTGATAATATAGACAACGCAAAAATATAAATAATAAAGTAAGATTTTTAACATTTCTGATAGCCCATATTAGAGCCCAAGGACTTGTATGTATTTGAAACCCATAAAAACACACTGTTTGAATTATGCAAGTATACACACAAATTTCACCACAAATGAGTGGTAAATGAAGCCAAATCACAGATTGGTCCATAATTGATCATAGCTCCCATTAAAGGCCCACTTCCGAAAATCACTTTAAAGACCACAACTCTCTTAAAAATGTTGGTATAATTTTAAGTATAAGTGGTTTTACATCATTGCAATTTAACTACTCTGAGTTACTCAAACTCACAACAACGTTGACTTATAAATGCAAGTGGATATAAGTATGAGTACTACGCCGACATCGAGCTCATACCATTCCAAATATGTTTGATTCATAAACCGCGGTATTTAGATTTACATTTTAAGAAAAATACTCACATACTCATAAAGTATTCAACTCAGTTAAGTCATTAAAAAAAATGTCAGATTATTCCGTTAGGTATTTATACAAAATAATTAAAAAAAAACATACAAGTAAGTTTATAAGAAAACATATTGGGGAAAATATAACATTTATTATTTTATATAATTTTTATAAGCGGACTGTAAAAATGAACGACACCCGCATGAGTTTATGCGAGTCATACTTATTTTTTTATCGTCTACGTACATTGAGTTAAGGAGAGTCGAAATAAACAACATCATACATGAGATTAAGTATGAATGAATACTTCAAACTTTAAAGATGATGACATTGACACAAGTATGAGTACGTATAAGTACAATAAATTATAATTCATGATTCGAGTGAGTACTTTTTGAGTACTCATAACTGATCTCTGGTTGGTATCCAAATAATATCGAACACAAATATGTTTTGTATAGTCATATATTCAAATAATATCATACATTTTTATGATGATCGGTCCATAATTATTCATATAAGTTCCACTTCCGGAAATCACTTTAATTTTCATAAATCTCTTTAAAATTTTGGTATCAAAATAAAATTCAACACAAATAAGTTTCATATATACAGAAATAAGGACACATAATTGTATAATGGTCGGTCCATAATTAGTCAAATCTCCCATATAAGACCCTCTCCGTCATTCCTCCATAAATTTTTTAAAAGTATTTATATCGTTTAACATACATAATATTTATATTCACAGAAGTCATGGCACTAAATTTTATGATACAAAAAAAAACTGTTTTATACATATATTGGGTGTAGGGTATTATATAGTCGGGCTTGACCGACTATACTTTCTTAGTTGTTTTATTTGAAATCATAAAATTTTTGGAAGTCATCTCTGTACAATAAAAACTATTATATACAAGTATAACAAACACAATATCGTTGAAAATTTGCCTGGTGCAAAACGACCAAACCGTCTTACAAAAACTGCAGAAGTAAGCGACAAACCTGTAAAACTCTGAAAAACGAGTACGATTCTTTGTATCGAAATGACTATTTTCAAAGCCATTTATATCAAAGAACAACCAAACCAAACGTTTGAATTTCACAAAAAAAATATGTAAACGATAAATAAATATGTAAAATATAAATAATATTTTTTGGGAATATTCTTTTCATCGATTAAAGTAAATTTGAAATATTTAGAGATAAGAATGAAGCCTTTAGTAGCAAATATTTTACCAAGACGATAAATCATTTCGGCGGTTCAGTAATGGCCTGGGGTTGTACGGCGGCATCAGTGGTCGGCAATCTTACATTTATAATAAAAAAGGAAGATTATATCGAAAATTAAAAAATACAATGTAGCCTCTAGTGTAGAGAAATTAGAACTAGGGCAAAACATGGTTATTCCAACTTGACTATGATCCAAAAAATAATACCCACAAAATTATTAAAAAGTGTTTGTCCAAAAACTGTAGATCATCCTTCGTATACCCCAGACCTCAATCTAATTGAGCAATATCTAGCCAAAAATATTACTTAAAGAAATATGTCTTGCAAAGATGAATGGACCAAAATTTCGCCTGATTTCACAAAAAAAAAAATTCGTTGATTCTATGTCCAGAAGATTGTCAGCTGTGATAAAGGCAAAAGGACTGCAAACAAAATATTAAATACGGTGTTTTACATAATTTGAATATACATATTTACTTAATTTTGACGCGAAAAATCTGGTACCTTTCCGTTAAAATTTAAATATTTTTTTATGTTCCTTATTTTTTATGCAATACGTATGTATATATGTATGTATTTTGTTTTAAATTTGTAATTGTAGTATATATAATAAAACATTTTAACAATATTAAGTGATTACTTTATATTGACGCTCACAGTACATAACATAACTTAATCTAGAAAACATGATTTTGAAATCACAACCGCTTAAATATTATTAATGTAAACTGTGAATCGATGTTATTAATGCTCCTTAATAAATTAAATAATTGTTTTTGTTAAAACATGCAAATCATACATAATCATTTGAATTTTAGGTGAACATTTGAAATTTTTGTAAATTAAAGTACATAATTTTAAAGTGATACAACAAATTTGGTTTTTAAATTGCCAAAAACATTTTACAATTCATACGCATGAATTATAAATAATTAAGATTGGTATTTAAGAAATAAATAAAATCTATATATAAAAGTAATTGCAAAATATATTTAAGACTTGTTTTTTTTTCTTACAAATCAGCAAAATTAAAAAATATTAAACAAATTATTACGTAATCTTTTTTAAGTTTAACAATTGTCATGATCTTGATCTTAGTGTGGTTAAATAAATAATAAAATAAATAAATGAATTTTAAAATTTTTTTAAATAAAAGTGCTATAAATACTAAACAAACTTTTTTGCTCAGTTTTTCGAAAATAGTCGTTGTTTTTTTTTATATAAAATTGTTATTAAAAATCGCCCAGAGCCATGATAAACAAGTTTTGATATTTGCACAAAGTATACAGCAAAAAGAAAATTAATTATTAAATTAAAATTAAAAAAAATTGAGTATTAATTGAAGATAAACCCCATTAAAACGTAGCACTAAAAAGTGACATTGCATTTTATTATTGCTATCATTTGAGGATATTATTTACATATATATGTACACTATAATTTTATTCTTTCTTAAAGACATTCTAAATATTGTATAAATAGTTTATTTCAGAGACCGAAAAAAAACGGTCAATTGTTTTCTGTTTTACATCACTGAGAGAGTGATTTATAAGAGAACATTTTAGGTTTGTGGTTAAGAGAAACAGAAAAGAAAATAACGGAAATAATCAAGCTGAGTGATTTATAATTAAATTTTTTATTTGTAAATGTCATGTTATAACTTATATTTTTGAACTTTAAATATAAATGGCAAAAGTTCATTTAATACAAACCAATGAAACTTTAATATAAAATTCGCTTTTTTTAATGGGTGATTTAAGCCGAGATACTTTTTTCAATAGCCATTATTTGACAGATCACGTGTGAGTTGTGTCATGCTGTCATGTTATTTTTGTTTAGTATTGTTTGGCATTTCATAATGGAAGGACGGACTTACGCCTGAACAACGTTTACAAATCGTTCAGCTTTATTACGAAAATTCACGTTCTCTGAGGAATGTGTTTCGTGCACTTTGCTCAACTATTCGCAACACTATTTTGAGACCCAGTATTCATTATTCGATAATATTCGACCGAATAGATAACGTCAGCACGCTGTGAAGACGTGGAATCATCGTTACATATTTCTTTAAAAATGATGCCGGTGCGAACGTAACCGTCAATGACCGTTATCGTGCCATGATAACCGTAATATTCAAAAAATAAATGCCAAAGAATGTTCTTTCAAATGATAATAAACATTCCCCATTAAATTTGAATTTTCTATTTTTTTTTTAAAGAAGCGAACCTCGAAATGGATCACGATTTACTTCTTGCACAATATCGGCACTGCTTTAGATCATATTCAACATATTCAATTTACAATATGTTAAAAATTTATAAAAAAAAATGACTATAGTATGCAAATAAAAGAGAAAGAATGTTAACGTTTAATTTAATCAACCACAATTGAAATAATTTGTATTAAACAAATAACAAAAACTAGTAAAGATCATACTAAACCATGTACACAAAAACCATTTCAGTTATTTGTCACTGATTTATTTCCTAAAACAAAATACCAAACACGCGTTATTTTCGATTTTATTTCCTTAAATACTTAAACAGTATTTTTTTTTTGTAGATTTGAATTTTGTTTTTGTCATTGAAATATACCACATGACTGCAATAATAATAATAACAATAAATACAAAAATATATGCAAATCTTTTATAACCAACATTAATCGAACATATTATTCGATTATTATTTGAATAACAACAAAAATTATTTATATTTTCAACTGCAAGTGCAATAATCAAGTTTTTTCTCTGCATACTATTGTTTAACATTGCAAAATACTTATTAACAAAAAAGTATTAAACAAACAAAAAATAATATATTGTAAATATACTGCTATATAACAGAAGAAAAAATTGGTTACTGCTAAACCAAACCCATCTGATTTCATTATTACATACAGTTTACATGCATGTGAATGTATTAATGCACAGTGGGGCTTCTATGAGTAAATGGTTTGAGATCACGATTTTTAGTTCGTTCATTAAATATTTCATTCTTGCTATGGGTATAATCCTAGATATAGAGGTCCAACTCAAACCTGTTTTCAAATTAAGCAATTGTAGCATTGCAAAATATAATAAGAGCGATAATGATAACGGATTTATAAAAAATTTAAGCACTTTAGTCTGGCAAAGTAAAATCACAACCAATAAAATTACATTACCACTTCCTTTCCCACAAGTTTTGAACATATTTCGAGAGTTATGGAATTCTATTGTTTCTTTATTTTTTTCCCCACATATCGTTTTTGATTTATATCTCTCTCACTTTAATTTTTTAACATAGATAGATTTTAATTTGCTTAACTAGGTTTACTGTGTGCTTGCTATAAATTTCCATCTAACCAATTGTTTGAACCGACATCAGATAAACAAGAAACACCCACATCATTAAGTAACCTTCTGCATTCTTCACGGTTTATTGGGTAAAATGCTTTATTTTGTGACCTTCGAACGAAGATTTTAAAAGTACAACATATTTTTAACATTCTGTTTAGTAAAAGTAGTCCTTGAACTACGGGCTTTTAATACAGCTTCCGAAGCCTATTTCTTGTTGTGCGACTAGTAACAGATACACATAAATCAATTTTGAGTTCTTCAGATGACCAAAATGGTCAATTCTTTTGTTTTTTCATGTTAAACACCATGCCGTAGTTTTTCGCTTTCTGCTTCCTGCCTCTTGTCACTGATTTTACTTGTCTGTGAATTGCTTTTGAAACAATCCATTAGTATTGCAACTTCACTCATAATTTTTCCTTGTTTTCGAAGTTTTAAAATAATTTATTTTTTAAATACAGTGCGTGTTTTGCAAGACTCATTATTAATACTTTTCTGGAGTAAAAGTAATTGAAAACATTAACCAATATAGAAAAATGTTTTTATTATTTAAAATTCAATTATGTCTTTAATACAAAATTCAAAATATCGTTCTTATTATTTTTTCCGAGCAAATTAACATTTGCCTTAAAATTTAGACAATTGACCTTTAAAAAGACACATAGAAAGCTTATTTGTATAGATTCACCATAAGATCATCAGTAGTTTGACAGTAAGAATTAACAAAGTTATTCGTTTTTAAGTTTTTATTCTTCGCACCTTAATATTTTTTCCAATATTGTAAATTTTGACAAATGGCCAAAAGTGTGTTATTTTATGGTGATAACCTGCTACTTACATATACGACAGAATGTATCTTTTATCTATTTTAATAGGTAAATCGCAACCTTTATATTAAACATTCAATCACAAAGAAAACGAATGAGCTAAATGAATCTAACCTAGATGTTTCTTAAAATCTGTTAATGTTTTTAGACCTAGTGTCATATGCATTCGACCTGCCCTACCTTGAACACACCCAAATTGCATATTTGAACAAAATATTACAAAAGTCTACCCACTGTGTTTCATATTAATATGCATGTTTATATAGATGCCACTGTGGCCTTTTCATAATTACTCAAACAAAAATGTTGTATGTATTTTAGTAACTATTAAAAAAAGTGTTTGTATAATCATTAAATGCATTTAGGTTTGTGAATATCCAACTGAAATAATATACATATATGTATGTATATACGAGTACATTCATCTGTACATAACAGTTGTATGTAAATATACATAAGTGGATCAATTGTGAATTTTTTATGATGTCAATTGAATACTTAGTACGTAGATAGTAAGATTTAACAGTTTTTTTTTATTCCTACACAAATGACTTCAAGTTGTAGGATCACTGGGAATTTATCCAAGGATCTTCATCTCTCTGTTTACTTCAAGAAGATTCTAGTGGCATTTTGAACGCATACATAAGTTGTAGACTGTTTTGAATCGCCTTTGTGGCCTTAAAACTCTCCTTACTAAGGATGAAAATAGTCCCGTCATCTGCTAATATGCGGGCTGATCAATTCAACACAATGAACTTTTTGGCCTGGTTGCTTAAAGACATACATGAACATGTAAAGACTAAAGAACATAACATAATGTTGGATAATGTTGAAGAAAATCGAGACAAGTTCTACCAGCAAACACGTGAATATGGAAACTACAAACCGAGTCGTTTTTTTTTTAATATAAACAAAATTTTATTTGGCTGGAGTTCATTTTAATTAATAATTCAATACCATTGTAAAGTAATATTTTTAGACAATTAGCACATTAGAATGCATTTTATTGCCAATGTTCATTGTTCAGTCCTTGATCTACTTGTAAACATCATCTATTTAATTCACCACTATTAAGAAATAGATTTCGGGAACTAATCATATTTCTTTTACATGTTATGTGTTAGAACGAAATTTACATACGTTTACAATGTATGTATGTGGATTCTTCTTATTGTTATTACAATATCTTATTTTTTTTATTATAATTTGATTAGTGTTGGATAATTTTCAAAAAGTGTTTAGTGTGATATTTTTTTGCAAATGCTGTCTATTAGCCGAAAATTATGTATTTTCCATTTTATATTGTAAATTATTTTGTTAAATATTAAACACAAAATAAATATCAAAAAACATATTCTAATTTTCTTTAATATTCTAATTCTTATGCTATAAAAACTGCACAAGACACAAACACGTACGCATTTGTACTCCCCACTGTAAATAACTAATATCAAAACATTTTGAAGAATCTTTTCAAATATTTCAAAATGTTGTTAGTGAATATTCTTGTTCGGCAACTGATCAATTTATACACTTTTCTACAGATGTGTGTATGTATAGGTATGCAAATTATTAATATTTCCAGGTTTTTATTAATTTTAGTAGTTACTGTATTTGTTGTTGGTTTCTTTGTTAGTAGTTTCGTTATTTTTTATCACATTTTGAAACAAGTTGCACACGCGTACATTTAAATGCAAACAAAAAACGTGTCTGTATCAAAACAGTCAGCCAGACAGCCACATTCAAAATCTATATGTATGCACATATAATTAAACATTTTTACTTTATATATGTTTATTTAGTTATTTTCATTATTGTTCTACGTTGTATAAGATGTAAATTAAATGGAAAAAACAATAAAATGCTCGTAAAGTTAACACAATTTAGAGAATATTTCTAAACAAAGTAGGTTTTATGGTTAGTGGATTAGTAGAATAATAAAATTAAAAAAAAAAAAAAAATGAACATAAACGGAATTTGGGGCAGGAAAAAGGAAATGTTAAATACATAGTTTATTGTAAAAATTTCTTTTATTATTTATTAATAATACAAGTTTGTATAATGTTTAATTGTACATAAGACGAGCAATACACAATCAACAACCTTGGTTTAAATACGATAATTATTAATTATGTTGTTTTAGAACAGTGTGACTTAAAACATGTACATATCGTACATTAAATATCAGAAATTCATGAAAATACATACAAAATGTTGTTTAATAACTTAAAACGAATTTTGTTTTATTGTATACATATGTACATACATAATTGGCACTTTAAGCATATAATTGGGATTATAGTATATTGTACTACTTAATAAATATTATATCATAAAGTTAACATTTGGAAGGTCTCAGAGAACTTATGACCAGGCAATTTTTAACATGCACAAACAAAAAATGCCCAAAAAATATGTATATGTATGTCATCATATGTCATTTGTAACACAAATAAAAGTTGGCCATTAATCGTTTATGTTCAGTGTCCCTAAGTAGGTAATCAAGAGAGTAATCACTTCAATATATTTATACCCTACACCCAGGAATGTTAGATGTGACGATTTTACGTCATTTTGACGATTTTTTTCGATGAATTTACCATAATGACGATTGACGATTTTTAATGTAGAGTCACTTAAGTTTTGACGATTTAATCCCGTGAATAAATTTACTCTAAACTTTAATCTGGCATCAAAATGCTTCAAATTATTATTAATAGTTATTAAATAAATAAATTTTGAAGAAATTCTGCTGTTTACACGAGTTTGAAGCATTTTGAAGAAAATTTCAATCGTGCAAATCTAGCTTAAGATTAGAAATCGGTTAGAAACAAAAACTCTGGAAGGAATTTTGCTATCAAAAGATTTTTTAAAAAATAATTCTTCAGAATGTTACAATGTTAACATTTTCAACAATATTGTAAGACATCATAATTCTAATATATACATATTTATAGAGTTCGTGATATACATACATATCGAGCCATAACCGCCAAAATAATGTATCCCACACCATAATCGATTGTTGTTTTTTAATCGAAATCGATAGTTCAACGTCATTTAAAATTATTAAAATTAAATGTATTACACAAAACAATATTTACATTATAAATTTTAAAATAATGGCTTTATTCAAACTGATTTTATTTAAAAAAAAACCTTCCCCTGTAAAATTTTGAGTTTGTGGGATACATTTTTTCGGCGGTTATGGCTCGATATGTATGTAAAGTTTATTTTGAATGTTAATATCTACATATTACATTTAGATGTATAAGTATTAAAAATTGTCGTCTCTGTATACTATATGATAATGGGGAGTCTATATTGGATTTGGGCTAATGTTTGTGACACCCAAAAATATTAGTGCAACACCCACCCAAGTATACCGATCGACGCGGAATGATTTTCTGAATCGATTAACGGTGCCCGTCTGGCTGGCTGTCCATGTAAACCTTGTGCACAGAGTACGGGTCGCAATTTTTAAGATATTTGGTACATGATATTTTTTGGCCAAAGGACGCTTAGGATTGAAACTGGTTGAAATCGGTCATAAATGATTTATGCACGTATCCCAACAAATTTCTCCAGAAATGAAGCCTAATCTCATCAAAATGTTGGTATCAAAATAAAATTCAGCACAAATAAGTTTCACATATACAGATATCATGACACCTAATGTTATCACGGTCGGCCCATAATTAGTCATAGCTCATAGCTAAGATCCAATTCGAAAATCACTTTAACATCTAAAACTCTTTTATAAGTGTTTATTTATATCGAGATAAAATTTAACACAAAGAATATTTATATGCACAGGAGTCATGCAACTATGTACATTTTTAATGATCGGTTCATAATAGGTCATAGCTCCTATTAAGACCCCATTTCTGATTTTTTTTTAATACATGTGTTATATGGTCAGGCTTGACCGAATATACTTTCTTACTAGTTTTAGTTTAATTTTACAAAGTACATATTCATTTTACTCATCAGAAGTAATCTACCGCAAAGTTTAAGAGTTCCTTTGTAATGCGGCATGTAGTCTCTGTTGAATTTGAATTTATATTTTTATTTTATTATTTCACTTGAGGTACCCACCACATCACTAACTACTTATCATAAAACGCTGGGTTTAGTGACATTTATCTGTGCCTTATTAAACCAAGATGTAGTCAGTTCGAATGTTTACTTACACTTATCTTTGGCGATAACTAATTTACTCATTCTCAACTTAAAGCCCGGTCAATCGTTACTTTAGTAACTGTAAAACTAAAGTATTTATATATACTGTATTTATGTCGAAAGATTGCTCATTTACTAGAATCTGGGTATTAACTCAACTCATTTGAAGCTGTCCATCATTAATTTTTATTTCTCTTCTCTAGTCAACTCAATTTAGAATGATTTGAAATCAAACACAAATCATTCTCAAGTGTCAAACATTTGAAATATTTATTAGTGGTTGTGGCCAGAACTTACTTTCAGTGACATCACTGTGGTTTAATTTATTCAACAATATTTTGAAAATGTTAAAGGTGGTATTATATTATATGTATATATCGATGGTCTCATGTAGAAAGGCCTAACTCGCATATTTGAAACTTTACAGGAGCAGGTAAAAACATAATAGAAACTGTAATATTCAACATGTAACTTTTTTTGTACAACTGCTTATAAAGGCGTTATTTTTTACACTATTGCAATAAATTTTTGTGAGGAGGTGTATTTGCATTAAATGCAGTGGAATCGCAAAAAAACAAGTTTCGAAAAAATAGCGAGTTAGGGCCTTTCTACATGAGACCAACGATATGTATGTATGTAAAACAAAAATTAGCATTTTCAAAATTCGAAATAGTTTTTAGAATAAATGCACAGCGTTACATTTAGAGGCAGGAATCGTGGGTATTACATGCGATATCGTCCGTGAGGACATGGTGTTGTTCACACCGGGTTGACGAAAGGCCAACCAACGCATTGTATGCAAGACACACAATTCGCAACTCTAAGCACAGCGATTGCACAGATCAATGTACAAACACCATGCTAGAGTGCTTGGGCTATATAATCTCTGCCATCCATAGCATCGTCAATTGACACAGCCTGAAGCAATTGTTAAAACGAACAGAGTCCACCCTAACTGCACAGCCCCTCGCTGACACTAGCCTCGCTGCCACTAGCCGAGAAAGGGCCATCAACTATTCATGCTGCAGATTCTGTTCCCATCAATACCTTTCCCAGGCAAAAATCCAATTGTCATCATTACTTTCAATATCTCTGTTGATTCGGCAACAGCACCTAGATATAATTTAGTTGCCTGAAATTTGTGACTAGCCTAAACATTAGTTATTTAACCAACTATATTTTATTTCAGCGATTTTGGTTTTAAACCACAGTCACCACGTGCCATCCGAAGAGGCGTCACAATTACCTAATAACAATAGTACTATCAATTATTTCGATTATTTTAGGAGTAAAGGTAGCTTAACGGCAACGAAAAACAGCCTTGATAAAAAAATTAAGAATATTAATAATGATCACTTACGACAGCTACCAGACTGTCTCCTTGTAATCTATGTAGTTGAAAAATAGAGTTTTTTTTTTCCAATAATTGTGTTATAAATTGAGTATTAAAAAAATCGACATAGCCCTCTTACCTGCTGTCAATAGTAACAAACGATGGTATTAACCTTTTGATTTAAACTGTATTAAAAAGACCAACACAAATTAAAACATTAAAGCCAATCAATCAAAATCCATGGAAACCAAAAAAAAAAAACACAAACAGATATTATGAAAACAAGTATGAATGTATAGTCGATCAAGCCCGACCCTATCAAGACCTACACCTAGTACATATATGAAGAAAATCTGTTTTCCCGAAATGAGCGTTATATTATGTACCGATTATCAGACAATTTAGTAGCTTGACTTCTCGATGTCAGCACTTGCAAAATATTAATAATGGGAGCTATTTATGGATCGAACGTTATAAAATTAGGTAAAATGACATTTTTATATATACAATTTAAAATTTTATTTAGATATGTACCAATGTTGTTAATGGATTTATATTCGTTAAAGTGGAAAATATATGGGAGCTATGGTCAATTTCTGACCGTTCTGAGCACGCACAATTTCTTTGGTGTGATTTAATTTAATATACGGAACCACCTAATAAAATCTCCCAATAAAATTCGAATAATGTGGGTACCCGCCCACTCAGGCATTATAGGAAACGAAGTAGCTGATAAAGCAGCAGGAGAAGCTAAACTTGCTCCTTTACTACTCTTTCGCACAAAAACAAATAAAGACATAAAATCGGAAATACAAAAACATCTTGCCTCTAGTAAACTTAACGATTGGAATAACTATAACCACCAATATAAACAAATAAATCCCAAAGGAAAAAGAATTATTTACCCAACAACTACTACTCGGCACGAAGCAAAACTATTTTCCCGATTAAGACTTGGTCATACCCTAACTACACATCAATACTTGTTGTCAAAAGAAGATAAACCCACCTGCAGCTTATGTAATACGCCCCAGTCTGTAGTCCACATCCTAGATTCCTGCCTACTATACACTCAGGAAAGACTATCAACTTTTGGATTAAACCCACCCAGTCTACTGCTTTGTTTACCATCTCAACAAAATATTAACAAACTACTTTCTTTTATTAAAAAATGCAATCTTGTAAATTCTATATAATTCTATCTTAATCTAATCTAACACTGGTAACATATATTTAATAATTTTTAATTAACCTCGGAGTTGAAGGCCAAGTTGCTCATACTCGTATAATTCCATTTATTGTATTATATAATCATTAATAATAATAATAAATAATAATAATATTTTGAGAGGACATTTGGGGGTTAGGTGAAATAATAGACCGATTTCAACCAATTTCAATAACAATCGTCCTTTGGTCGAAATAAATTTACGTCCTAAATTTAATCGAAATATCTTCAAAATCGCAACCTTTACTTTGCGCGCAGTCACTTCAGAGTCGATCCTTATATAGGGTGATTTTTAGATGTATATAACTTTAAGTTGGCAACACTTCTTTTAACTGGCGGCCATTTTGTCAGCTGTCAAGTGATTCATGTTTAGTTTGGCATTTAAACATGCATACACTGACGCCTGAACAACGCCTCTAAATTGTGCAAATTTATTTTGAAAACCATGGTTCTGTGTTTTTTCGGATGTATAGAACTTTGAAATGGAATAAAACAAAGATGATTTTTTTTTAAATTGACATGCAATTTATTTTGTTCGAAAGATAATCTTCCTGCATTATAATTTAAATATGGCGTATGACTGGCTCGGACGTAGTCTAATCTGGAGGTCTAATTTTCGATGACTTTTTCCAACATTTGTATATTGGCAATAACGCGGCGAATGTTGGCCTTCAAGTGGTCAATCGTTTCGGGCTTATCAGCGCAGACTAGCGACTACAAACATAAATCACAGCTAACAAAATGGCCGGCAGTTAAAAAGTATTGCCAACTTAAAGTTCTATACATCTAAAAACACACCCTATACTTTACGGTTGATGCTTAACTAATATTTTTGGGCATTACAAACATCATCTCAAAACCACATTTACCCTCTCCCCACTATGGTGTTGTAGGGTATAATTCCCACCTCTACATAAAGTTCAAATTAGTAATTTTAATAAGAAAAAAATATATGTATAATTTATACTCCTCCCTAATGACTTTATCTGTGTAACATCTTTGAAATTAACTCGATTTATTTGTCTGTAGCAGCGGAGATCATCTATTTATGATTACAAATCTTAATATTTTACGTCTTGTAGTTTTATTATGTGTTTCTATCTCTCTTTCTTTTTAGCAAAACATACACGAGCTGTCTGAAATGTTATGCATTGGCTGATGACCTTTGAGAGGCCAATCAACGACGTAATCAACGGAAGACGCTTATAAAATATACCAAATATACAGAAAAAACGCAAGACAAAAATTCAAAGCATAAATGAAAAAATAGATATGTACAGTGGAAAAACTATGAATACTAATATGAAAGTATTTTGTAACATAAATATTCATTCATTTATATGTACTCGTATGGATGGATAGATGGATGTATGCATGCGTACTAGTGCTAGTACGAACAAAGTTTATTTTTAATCTTTTCTTACAGAGTTGTCATAAATAAAGCTTGTGTCGCTCCGTCTGTCCGTCCGTCATCTGTGTTTATTCACAGTATAAGTGTCTAATTTATTTGCAAGTCTAAGAGAAAATTTAACAACAAAAATAGAAAAAAAAAAGAAAATGTATTCGTACATGTTTTTTGTAAATAATTGTAACAACAGCAAACATTATATTTAACTTTCATCATTGAATTGAGGAAGTTATAATTTATGTAAAGTGATGGGAAACTAAATAAATATAAGTCATACATAGACTGCATACTTAGGGTGGTATGTATGTGAATTAAATATTATAATAATTAAATAAATTATAATATATTTTCTTTTTGTATTAAACCTGTGACTTCTTTAACGGAAATGACTAATGACCAATTTAATATAATTTCTTAAGCAATAAATTGCCAACACAATAAAACTTAAAAAACATTTTTATAAAAAGAAGCATCCGACCGGATTTTAATTTCATTTAAATATAATTTATAGCCAGAAAAATATGGCCCAGATATCGATCGGTCTATTTAATTCAATTCAATATATTTTGTAGGCTTATGAAAAGTTGAATTTTTTAACGTACATAATTTTTTCCTGGATGTTTCATGCAACCCAGCACATTTTTCACCACTTTCATTCATATTAAATTATTAAAGCACATACTACTAGTTGTGTTTTCCACAACTGAAAAATTAATGAAAAGTTTTGAAAAAAACGTGTTTTATATTCATCTTTAAGATTTACTTGCTAAATTCAACTTTGATCTACGGCAAATGAGTATCGACCAAAACAAAATCAATTTTCTGTTGTTTTAAAGTGTTTACTAGTAGATAGATTACTATTAAAAAGACAATAAAAAGAGTATAAAAATACGGCTAATTTGAGGCTATTTAATAATTTTAATAAATTTAGGCGAAAACAATTTTTGGTGTTCAAATATTTTTTTTTGGAAACTTTTTCCCAAATTTGAGCATTGTGAATCCGAACTTCTATACCATGAACGGTCATTTTGCCGCAAAAATAATGTTTTGAAAATGTTCCCAAAATTGACCCATTGTGAATCCGAATTTCTATATCTTGATATTTATCGTTAAAAAGGTCTTATCATTTGAATTCTCTATGTTGATGTCTTAGAAATGATACAAAAATTCAATTTAAAAACGGTTTTACCGAAAGTGATCTATCATCGATCTTAATTTCTAAATCATTATACCTATATAATCAACCTTATTATGATTAATATGTCGTTGAAAAGGTCTTGAAATGCTTCTGATTTGATATCCATATTTTGACTTAGTTAAAATATCATATTTTAAGTAATTGCGAAGCGATTTCCCCAACTCTTAATAACAAACAATCATAGACCATACCTGCTGATACATGACCAATCATGTTTGTAAATTAATCTTTGGAAATGGAACTAAATGTGTAATTTCTAAATGTATAGTTCGATTTTATTAAAACTTTCCCATGGGTACAAGAGAAGAGGAAAAGTCGAGTTTAAGTTTTAAAATTTAACCTTATTGAGAATATGGAATCTAGTAGTTAAGGTCTACAAAATTATTATCGAGATTTACACAATGTTACACATTGAAATATTGATCGTACAACCAAAAAGTATATAGATGGTGATGACAGACGGACAAAATTCATTGTTTCACAGAAATATTTCATATTAAAAATGGGTAAAATTGGTCCAGTAGGATCCGAGTTGTAGACTAAAGTTTCAATATTTTTCAGATATTATTTTAACTCAAGAATAGGACTTTTCAATATTTGGCACATGTATCATTTTCATTTATATATTAATTTTATTAATTTATTTATTATTATTATTCTTATTTAGTATTATAAGTAATAAATAGAAAAAAAATTAAAATAGTACATATGGTACAAATTGAAACACTTTCTTCTTTGAGTTGGAAATTTTTTTTATAGATACCCCACTTATATCCCATTAAGTGACCACAAAGCTCTTAAAGGAAATGGTCTAAAGTTTCTTTTGAGAAAAATAAAAAAACTCCATTTTAAAAAGAAATGGGGGAAAATGAAAATGATACATGTGCCAAATATTGAAAAATCCTATTCTTGAGTTAAAAAATATTTTTTTTGATAGATATCCCACTCGCATCCCATTAAGCGATTATAAAGGTCTTAAAGTAAATTGTATAAGCTTTCTATTGAGAAAAAAATAGGGCCCAAATTGAAAAAAAATTAAAAAAATATATTTAAAAAAAAAAAATGTTTTAAAAATTAAAAAAAAAATATTTTTGAAATTATTGAAGAAATAGCTATCTAAAGTCCCTTGGACAATTTTTTCTAGGACCAATAGGTGAAAAGTTACACTCATTTAAAAAAACCCTGTATTACCAAAATGTTCAACTTTGACCCCCTCTAACTCCGGCACTTCGGGACTGATAGAGCTGAAAATTTGTGTCTGGCCTACTATCCAATAGTACTAACCTTGATGCAAATTTCATCCAAATCGATTTTTAACATTGGGTCACTTGACGTGAAATTAACCATAAATATATTTCAGAGTTCGCAGCGTATGACGAATATAGCCGACGACATTATTGTGTGTATTTTCATATAACCAAAAATTCATCGTTCATCCCAGTTGTGTTCCTAGTATTGCTTGTTAAATCTGGTTTTCTACTAATTGCGGGATTTTATTAATTTGTTTGTTTTGGTAAATTAACCACAAATTTATAAGAATTTAAAAAAAAAGATTTGCATAATAATTTGCGTTAATATATTTATTTATAAATGTTTTTTATGACAATTTTCTGTTATACAGATGTTATATTTTAGTGCACTGGCAGAAATGTTAAAGATTTGTTATTAAAAATCAAACAATTCCCAAAAAAAAAACTTTATAAAAACCTATTTTTTTTTTTTGGTTATATATTTGCCATACCATAAGCAGATCAAACAATTCTCTGTACAAAATAAATTAAAACATATTGTGGCATACAAAACAAGCTATAATTAAGATATTTTCCCACATATCGCTTTTGTGTATAGATTTATATTTCGATATTTTCTTTTGGACGATTCTCCAAAGGTTTTCAATAGGGTTTAAGACGGCCAGTCCATTATATGAACTTTGTTTTGTTTAAACCAAGACATAACTACCCAGCAAACCATATGAGTCCGAAAAGAGTCTTTCCTGACACCTTTTTCGGAGCGTTAACGCTCTTTATGAGCCAAAAAAAAAAAACAATCATAATTGCTCCGAAAACCTTCAGAAAAGAGGGTCATTACATTCGAAAATGGTCCGTCAGAAAGGGTAGTTTGTAAGTGTGCTTGGGATAATTGTCATGCATGAATTCAATAGGGGAGGCATTTGTTCTCTGGCATAGGGTGATTTTGCAATATTTCTACGTAATCCACAGCGCACATTTGTCCGTCTATATAATAATTATAAATAAATATCATTTAGGAACCACCTCCATACTTCACGGTTTTTGGGTTCATCTGGGATCAAATTCTTTAATTTTCGTTTCATCTGACCGACGAAGCACATTTCCCCAATTTGTCGGGTAATATAGAAGTTTCTCAGCTTAACACAACCTATTTTTAGCTCAATAAAGCTATCTTCCTCGGACTACGAACTTTTGATGCAGCCAACTGAAGCTTTTTTCTAATTATGCGACTAGTAACAGATGCACATAAATCAATTTTGAGCTCTTCAGATTAAAAAAATGACTTTCTATTACTTTATGTACATATTAAATAATTACCAAACCGTGTCCTTGCTCTTCTGAACATTGATTTAAGAACTCGTTGTTTTGGAACAATCCATTAGTATTATAATTTCACTCATACTTTTTCCTTGTTTATGAAAATTTAAATTAATTTATTTTTCAAATAAAGAACTGTGCTTTACAAAACCACTTATTAACAATTTTCTGAACGACAGATAGTTGAAAACATAAGTAAAGCAAATTAACATTTTCCATACAAATTAGGCAATTAACTTATAACCATTAAAGAGATTCCTAGAAAGTTTATCAGTTTGAATTCATCATCAGTAGTTTAACAAAATTTTCCGGTTTTAAGTTTTACTTCTTTGCATTATTGAAAATGTAGAACCGTTCTTTTTATATTTTCCCAACACTGTATATAGTTTTGTGGATCTACGAGTCAGAATAGAAAGAATATAAAGATATATAAACTCATCACTAACAAGAATTATTATAATAAATTTTAGAAACTTTGCCAACTCATATGAAAACTATTAATTCTCGTTATATCTATAAAAATGTATAAAAAAAATTTCAAGTTGGTTTGGATTTGGTTTAATACTTTTTTATGTTTTGTTTTAATTTTTAAAACGCGTAAAACAAAATTGATTGAGTTATACGTAGTATTTACATACAACTTAGGCCAAGGCTAGCTACCAATAAATAAATGTCAACACGGAATAGAAACTATAACAAACTACATATAACATTTAAAAAAGGAGAAAACAACAGCAAAAAAAATCACCAGTTAACTGACTTAAATTGCCACTGTAATGGCACAATATTAACTGTGCAATTTAAAGAATATTGAATTAAAAACAAGTTTTGAGTTTTTAAAACAAATTTATGTCACCAAAACACAGCGAAACACATGCCAGACACAAACACACGTACACACAAAATCTACAAAAAATAAATTAATAAAAATAAAAATTCCGCTGCATTTTATAAATCAAGCAACACATATTTTTGTATGTATAAAAATGCAATAAAATAAAATTTAAATAAATCATTAAGAGTAACATCTTCTTTTAAAAACGTACGTACTAACTTAAGCCTGACAAGACAAGCTGCTTTAATGTAAGCAAAAAAAAAAAAGAAAACTCAAATACTGATTAACAATTTAATTTTCTAAATATGCTGATTGTGAACCCAGCAACATGATCAACAGCCTAACAGCAAATACTTGCGGTAGCCTGCAGTTTTTCGACGGTTATATGTATGTATACAGAAGCAGACAAACAGAAACAAAATGTTGATCTAACTAATCTATATGAAATGTCGGTGGTAATGTGACATGCATCCCACTTTTTAAAACATATAAAAAACTATAATTTTTATTTTCAAGTAATTGTGACTCTTTTTGAATGATTAAACAACTAAAGCATTGTTCACCTAAAATCCAATAGCATAACAGTTTTAATATGATAAAATGAAGCGATTGAATTTTTTGAACTGCAAATAAATAGTATTTTAGTATATTCTATGTTGCTTTATTTGCAACGATGAGAAGAAGAAAAACTTAAAAACTAATAACTTGAATGTCTTTAATGTTCATTTTACGGAAGTATAATAATAAAAATTATCATTTTCAATTTTGTTTTTAAAACATCATAGAATTTTATTTTAACAGGAACAGCATAGAGAATATAATAATTAAAACCATTTTTCACTTATTGTATGTTTTCAACTGCCTTAAGTACTGCAGTTTATTTGGAAAATATATTATTTTGAAAATCAGTATTTTGCAATACTAAAGGTACGGTCATATTTGTAAAAATATTTACTCAAAAAAGCGTAACCAAGATCAAACAGCATCAAATAAATATTAATCAACTAAATATGTGCTGTGCTTTGGCCTAAATTAGAAAAGTTGTTTTAAAATAAATAAACGAGTTCAAATATATGTTATTTAGTAATTACGTCTTTTTCGGCAAATATTTGCCAAGTGACCTGACCGTACCTTAATGAATTGTTCTAAAACAAAAGTTTTTAAATCAATTCACAGAAAAGCAAAACCAGAGGCAGGAAACAGAAAAAAAACCGAGTCTGATCAGTGTACGTTAAAGAAAGAGAAATCCCTTTTGGTCACATGAATAACACAAAATTGATTTACATATGTGCATCTGTTACTAGTCGCACAATTAAATCTGGGCTTTAGGAAGCAGGTTTAAAATCCCATAGTCCGAGCAAGGTAGCTTTATGTAGCAAACAGAATGTGAAAAATAGTTTGTTAAGAAACATTTACATCACCCTAAAAAATTGGGGAAATGAGCTTTGGTCAGATGAAACAAAGATATTTTTTTTTGTTTTGATGACAAAACCTTCGTTTGAAAATCACAAAATAAAGAATTTGACCTCAAGTGTACTCAAAAAAACTGTGAAGCATGGACCATATACGTTAAAGCCACAAATAATGTATTTTTACCAAACTTTTCCATTCGTTTCGCTGCAGTATAATATTTTGGTCCCGTCAGCTGTTTGGGATCCAATTTTATATACCTACATATGTTTCGTCGTCCATAATAAGATTAATGTTGGATATACTGTGAGCGTCAATATAAAGTATACACATAATATTGTTTAAAAAATGTTTTATTATATATAAAACATAGACTATCCCGATAGACTAGGTGATAGTGTGCCGGACTATAAGTTAGAGGATTGCAGATTCGATTCCCGCCAAAGACTCTGGGTGTTTTCTGCAGATAAGCCAAAAAGCAGTTCGCAGTTTATGTTTGTTAATTATATAAAAAAAACTGCAAGTTCAAATTTAAAACAAAATATATTGCATAATTCATAAGTAGCTTAGGCAAAATATAACTCATTAATAAAAACAAGAAAAATAATAAGGAACATAAAAACATAATTAAATTTTAACGGAAAAGTACCATATTTTTCGCGTCAAAGTAAAATAAACATGGACAAATATTTAAATTATGTAAAACATTGTGTTTTGTTTGCAGTCCTTTTGCCTTTATCACTGCTGTTTTTTCAGTATTCATTCTGTATTACTTCCTTTAGATTATCCTTGCAAGAAATATTTCTTTGAATAACTTTTTGTCCAGATATTTTCACAGATGCTTAATTGGAGTGTGTAGGATGATCTAAAGTTTTCGGACAATGATTGAGCAACGACTCTTTCACAATTTTGGAAGTATTTAGGATTATTGTCCTGTTGGGAAATCTAGTTCTGTGCTAGTTCTAACTATATTAGGGAATACGTTGTTTTTTTAAATATATCCTATAAATGTAAGATTACCTACCCCTGATGCCGCCATACTTTATTACTAAAGGTTTCGTTCTTGGTCCGGCATATTTGGGGGGGGGGAGGTTTTTTTTTACTTCAAATATCTTAAACTTACTTTCATTAGTAAAAAGAATATTATTCCAAAAAATTTGGGAATTGATGCCTTCCAAGATTTTAACCTATTTCACGCAGGAATTTGCCTTTTTTATGCAAATCTATTATGATTTGCCGAGTATTAATTGATATTTGTCTTCCCATTATAAATTTAATGTCACAACTTAATCTCTTCTAATGATAAATTATGAAACTTGCAATTATTTTGAACGGCACTTTACCGTTGAAAACTTTCAAACATGAAAAAATTAAAAGAATTGTCACTACTTTTGGAATGTCAGAGGTTATTTTGCATAAGGATGAATTCACTTTTTACTTTATTTTGACGCGTAAAAATTTATGTATTTTAACAATAAATCATTTAAATTTGTATAGGCTTTTGTTTTTGTTTCTTTTTTTTAATTCAATTCTACTTAAATAACTATAATATTATTTATGTTAATATAATTAAAAATTTCCTTTAATAATATGTAATGTTGACTTTGTTTTGACGCTCACAGTATTAGTTTGTAAACCAGTATACAAATGTATTATTTTGCGGTAGTTACACTGTTGTTGCTTAATTGTATATAGTATTTTCTTTGTAAGTTCCAGGTTTCTTTTCTTTTATGTTTTGTGCTTAAGGTTTGCTGGTATCATTTGATAAAATCATTTACAGTATTTTTTGAAAGCTTTAGCTTATTTGCAATATTTTAAAGCGATAATGTCGAATTTTCAAGGTCTTTGCGCACAATATGTTTTTCACTTTAAATTTGCGATTGATCATCATATAAATCAAATATATATTCAGACTGATTGAATTCTATGACAGAATAACGGGTTTTAAATAAAACTTCTTTAGTGTGACCGGATTTATTATGAACGATGATTTAGTTATTAAATCAATTATTTTTGAAATTTTTAAAGTGCAAGAAATTAACAAATCTTATAAATTACAAACAAAAAATACGCAAAAAAACTTGGGGTTTTTAACAGTTTTTAAAAGTTAATTGAAATCTAATAAGCGGAGTATGTATTTGTTTTTTTTTTTTTTTTTTTTTTTGTAAATATCTTAATTTAGTTAAGACTCAACTAATACTATGTTTCCAAGACGACTTGAATCACCTGCTTCGCTCTCTGAATCATGTTTATGAATCATGCTGTTTACATGACCAAAAAACTTGATTCGATTTGACAGTTGTTTTTAATAAACAAACAGAATAAAAAAAACAGAATTTACAATTTGTGGAAAATATTTTTTTTTAATGGACAAAAAAACTGAGTGAAAATTAGTAAGCTTATTTGAAAAAAGCATACATTCGTACGTATTTACTTTCTTTACTTACTTCCAGTAACAAGAAAATAATTTGCTTTGTTTACAATATTAAATTTTTACAGCTATTGCAGATAAACTTGCGATAAAAATTAGAGAAGAGTGCAATTTTTCGTGCTTCGCAAGTTGATTCAATATGAATCTACTTGATTCGCTCTTAAAATTTTGTATGATGAAGCAAGTTGTTTCACTAAAGATTGGGGTGTGAAGCATGAATAGAGAGCGAAGCATGTACCGTGGAAACGTAGTATAACCGGAAGTTCTATTTTTACAGTAATTGGAAACCAAATATTTGGTTCAACTGTGGTTCATAAAAGTAGTTACATGTAAAGCACAATTCAGGTTGGAACAGTAGTTCTGTTTCGTTTAGAAATCGCGATTTTTCAACATTTTTATTCATAAAAAGCTTTTCCATAATTTTTACTTCTAAATACCACTTTTTAAAAAAAGCAATCTGGTCACGTTAGGTATAAGGGATGTTTCATAAGGCTAATATTATGATTTTAAAGAATGTGAAAGTAATACTTATTAAAACACATTTGAAAGGCAAGTAAAGGGTAAAATTAAAATTAAACTGGCATTTCAGGCAGGAACTCTAAAACTTACGTTACCTCAATTAAATTATATTTATATTTTAAATACTACTATAATTTATAATATTTGTTATATTGCAGATGAATACAAAACTCCCCTTATACTTTAGCTATAAGTGCGCTACCAGTGTGTTGCCGCTGCTACTGCTGGCAATCATTGGTGTTATCATTGTTGTTGAGTCTTTGGGAAGAAATGGTGTCTTGCGAAAACAAGAAACAACAATTCTTGTGGTGGGTTACTGCTTATTTGATGTCCAGAGCAGTCAACATCACTTATATCAAGCAACAAACAAATAAAACAAACCAAACAACCAGCCAACCAAGCAAACAGCCAGCCAGGCAGCCAGTTAACTAGCCAGAAAGCCAACTGCCAACCAGCATCTGTAAAGCCAAGTTAATATTAATTTGGCATTTAAATAGTTAGTACGGTTTGGGTGTTCATAGTGATCGGTTGATTAACAAAAAAATAAGCTCTCGTGGAAAAGTGGAAAAATAAATAAAACGTATTAAATTGAAATAAAAAAGAAGTGTAGTTTTTGTCTGTGTTGCAAAATCTAACACAATAAGTGAATGTAAGAAATTACACTAAAAACATACATAGAAATAATTAACAAACAAAACCAAACAAGGATTTTTAACAAAGTCCTTAAAATATAAATTCAAAAAAAGATATTAAATAAATATTCAATAAAAAAAAAAATTATAGTTTGAGAGATTTCTTTCACATAACGGTCAGCAACGGCCTTAATTAAAATAATAAAAAAAACCAAACCTAATTAATTAAAGCATTAATAAAGATGCTGCATCCGTTATTAAGCCCCAAAATGCTTTATGTATATGGATTAATCTGCCTAAGTTGTAAGTAAACTGATATTAAAGTATAACAACCAACAAATAAGATTGCATAAAATTATTAGGTAAAAAAAAAATAAAGATTTACTACACAAATATAACAGCTGTATATAAAAACAACCAAAAAATAATTTCAAAATAAAAAAACAAACGACTTAAATATAAATTAGCATTATGTTGAGTATTTACTGTAAAGAAAACTAAAAAAACACCAAAAAATAAATAATAAAGAAAAAAACAAAAGACTTAAAACACATACTTTTTTGTATAACCTTAATTATGCTTTATTTCTTTTTCGTGTGTGAGTTTTTTTAAACAGTTTTTTTCCATTGGACACGCCAAGATTTATACAATATATATAAAATTAGTTATGCAAATTTGTTAATTTTTGAATTTATCACCATTTCAAATGAATTTTCCTTGATACAATTCAAAGACCTTCTTCTTCTTCTTTCTAACGAAATAAATTTAAAAACAAGAAAAAGATACAAAGACAAAGTCAAAGTCAAAACGAAATAATGATGACTATCTATCGATTTTTGATGAAAAAATATTAAATTTATTCTTTTTTGTTTAAGTGTGCATTAAATTGTTATTTTATGTATAGGTAGTATATAAATTGTGTGTTTTTCTAATCATTGTTTTAGAGAAAAAACTCGATTGTTTAAATGGGATTTGAATATAGACAATCAATTCTTAACAATATTAATTCTTAATAAAGTTGTTTTTAATAAAATGTTTGCATTTAACATTTCATAAAACATTTCTTAACTTTATTTGTCTACACATTTAAAAGTCCTGAAAAGTTAATAAATTAATTTCGTTTAATTAAATATATGTTTGTTTCGACCTTTTAAATTCTAAATAAATAAAACAAATTAATTTACTTTACTATTGCGACAGAATATATGTTATAAAATTTTTAATTACAAACAAGAAATGTATTGAATTTGACAGAAATTACTTAAGAGAAATATGAAAAAATAACGTCTTTAAGGAACTATGACTAATTATTGATCGATCATCACAAAATTATGACGAATGATTTTTTATATACAGCTATGAACAAAGAAATAGCGCACTAATGTTCTATGAAGTGTCAAACGTATTATATTGAAAATGGAATGATAATACTATGGAATTCTATTCTATTTATTCCTTTTATACGCTGCTTTCTGCTTTAACAAAAATTCGTTGGAAATGTCCCGTTAACTTTTGCACGTTCTTTATTTTGTCATAAAATTCATAAAAAATTTAGTAGGTTTGAAGTGTGCTTTTAGACAAAATTTTCATACAAAATTTTCTTAAAGTACATTTAAAGTCTACTTTAATTTTTTATTTCGTTTTTATTTCGATTTTAAGCAAAAATAGTTAATGCTAATTTTGGTGGCAAATTCTTGTGTAATTTAACAAAAATATTATTCAGCATTAATTTGGTCAACCAAAATGGGAAGAAGACCAGTGCGGTTACTTGGGAACTTCACCAAAAAGGTGCAAACAAAACAAAGAAAAATAGCTGAAATAATTGTATGTTCTCGGAAGATGGTTTATAACGTCATTAAATGTGTCAAGTCAGATGCAAATTTGCTTAATGTAAAGAAAGATCGCAGGAAGCCACCGCGAAAGACAACAGTTTGAGAAGATAATGCCATAGTTAAAAAAGTAAGCTAGATCCTTTCAAGCCGTCATAAACAATAATGACTGAATTAAATTTCGGTTAAATGTTTCCAGTAGACTTGTACGAGGAAGCTTTAATGAAAATCAGCTTTATGGTCGTTTAAGTAGGATAAAATCCACTTCTGTCAAAAAAAAAAAACAAAAAACACGTGTCGTTTGCAAAACTAATCCGGAACAAGGATATCAATTTCTGGAAAAGAGTACTTTTCGCAGATGAAACCAAAATTGATTTGATTAGTCCTAACAGGAAAACGTTTGTACATCGGAAAAAAACTAAGAATTCAATCCCCCTTACACTACTAAAACAGTAAAGTGCGATATTTCTCTGTTAATAGCTGTATATGAAGCATATTTGTTGTGTTGTATTTTTTAGTTGGATATAAATATTTTGGAAGCTTTTATTTATTGCCCGATCTGCAAATAATTTATGGGTATGATTTGGTTTTACATACAAATTAATAAGGGGAAAATTTGTTTATATACTTGTATCAAACATTTTAGTCCAATTTGTATAGGGGCTAGGTGAAATAATGGACCGATTTCAACCAATTTTAATGCAAACGTTTTTGAACCAAATGGACAGCTATCCAGACAGACGGACGGACATGGTTAGTGATTCTAAGTCGATCAGTATACTTTCGGTGGATGTTAGACTGATATTTTTTGGCGTTGCAAAAAACAGCACAAAGCCACATCAAATAACTAGAAAAATGTAAATAAATACAAAAGCACCAAATTCGCCAAAAATTGGACTCAAAAGCTATGGTGCAATATTATTGCTGTAAACCATTACTGAACTGAATTACTGAACAACTTTAATAAAGAAATACCATAATAAATAGATTATGGAATTTTGCAATAAAACTAGTTCAGAATATGTTATTTTCTGTTTCCCAAAATATTTTCTTATAAAATGTAAACGTGTGTTGGCCGCGACTACGTTGTTGGTGGTTCATTCGGAAGATCCAATTCAATAATGAATTGTCCCACAATACTGAATACATACAAATAAGATCACGAGTGATCCGTTACTAAAAAACAAATTTTAAACATAAATATAAAATAAGATTAATAATAACATATGCGAAAACGAAATTACAATACATAACACCTTTATAAAACTTGAATTACATTTCTGTAGCAGTTTTGAGGAATTGTATTTGATTTGAACGGTAATATTTTTCTTGATTTTTATCGAGATTATCGTTTATATTTAAGAAGTCATAAACCCTAAATTTATTTGAATTAAAAAACATAGCAAACATTTTTTCACCTTACGAAATACATGGAATTTTACAGAACTAAAGGCTAAATTTTGAATTAGTTTTTTAGCACCATTTTATTTAATTCGATATGAGCCCTGAAAAAAAATGTTTGTTGTAATTTTTCCGTATTCGTTACACTGCATAGGTTGCTTTAAGCGACCAATATCCTGCTTATGAATGATAATGAAAACATTATTGTTATTTTAAATTAAACATTATTACACGTTATACAATGCGTATTTTTTAGTAATACTTAGGAATACATGTTTAATTATAATCTCTTAAAATCTCATAATAGGGACTTCAAAATTTGTTTCATAAAAATTTTACAGATAGCTTATAATTCAATTTGGAATGGGATCACAGAGACTCGTTTGCTAATCCAAAGAAATCATAAGCCAAGCTAGCTTCAATTCCTGTTCAGGTTTGGTTGTACATATATTGTTTTCCGATTCGTTTTGAAATGGTGAATAAAGCTAGGAAAATCTAAGAAATTTACATTATTCTATTGGATATTTAGAGAATATGAAATTACTTTCAAATTCATTTCATTCGAAATTCTCGATTTATTGCAAGCGTATTACGTATGGCGTTTTTTATTTAGCTTTATTATTATTTCTGGAGTTTTACGTGAAGTTATAGTTATACACAGACAAAAAAGTCTCTTTATTTAGTATTCTCGATAAACCATTTTAAAAATATATTTTGTGAAATTTTCTCTTAACAAATAATAGAGTAGAGTAAAAGAGTCTCAACTATTATAAATAATTACTCGTACATTATATTTATAATGCTTTAATCGGACTATTGGGTCCATTATAATTATATACATGAAACCCAGATACTAGGGTATCCAAATAATTCAACTTTTCCTGTGTTCAAATAAAACGAATAATTCGAATAAGTGATTATAAGTTTTTTAAATAATTCGATTACATATTTAAAATTAATCGAATTATTCGAATAATTTTAATGTTATAAATAAAGTGAAATGTAAAGTTTTTCTCTTTATCATTTATCGTAAAGTAGTATCGTATAAATCCACCTTAAGTAACGCTTTTAAGATAATTTTCTTTGTCTATTTCAACGTAATCATCATCAATGTCATCCTCAATATTACATTCTCACTGGTTCAATTAAGAAAGCGATGCATTATGATTTCAATTCAATGTATTAAAATCAATATTAATATTGATTGATATTGATTTTAATAATATTCATGAGGCTTTTCCTAATCTAACATTTTGACTAGTATTACTTATTTGAACATGCTGGTAATAGATAATTGAGATTTTGCCATTATTGTTCCATCATTTTTTCAGATTAAGGCCACCAGTCATAGTCATTCAAATATCCTTCAGTCTTTTTACAAAATAACTAAGATTTCTTCTTAGAATAATAAGTTATTGCATTAGCATTTTTTGAATAACTTTCCTATTTTTCACTAGACGAAAATTATAATCACAAAAAAAAATACTTAAAAAACATCAAATTAAAACGAATATATATATATTTATACAAAATTAATCGAATTATTCGCTATTCTAAAATTGTCATTTATAAATTCTTCGCATAATTAATCATAAGAAATTGTTCGAATAATCGAACGATCATTATTTGAACGGATAACCTTTAAGCATTCTTACTTCATTGCCAATATGTTTCTTGTAAATGATTACACAAAGACATTAATTTTCACTAAATACTGAATTCTGCATTAGAGGTTTTTGATGTATGTATGTTTAAATACTTGAACATATTCTAATATTTATAATATTTAATATTTTTTATAAATTTTGTAGTTTAATATTTTTTATTGTTTAGATATATTTTTATACTGAAACGCATGTGTGCATTGGGTAGATAAGGAATGAAATCCATATCACTTCACACATGCATTTAAAAGAGATGTTCTTATTGTTTACCACACGGAGTGATGGGAATATTAAATAGATAAGATTAATTATAAACAAGAACACAAGAGCTTTTATCTTATTATTAGTTTAGTTTAAAGATTAGTATTTTTTAGTTATTAGGTTTTAATTTATAAATAAAATTTAGTATCTTACAAACATTCAAAGACAAAACTATTTTATTTAATTAATTGAATTGGATTTTTACAATGTCAGTTGTTTGTATTATTTTCTATAAATACGTGTAAATAGTAAACAGAGCAAAAGAGCAATATTTTTGGAATTAATTTTATCAGGCAACACTTTATTAATATAACCTTGCAAAACATTAAACATTTTAAAATGTTGAGTCTAACGTAAGCAAAAAGGTTTTAGATTTGAATCATAAATAATCTGCTGATCCTCAATTGGGTTTAGTTTTATAAACAAGTTTCTTTGTTAGATATTTAAACAGTCTTATAACGGCGGTTAAGTCTTTTATCAATTGTTATCTAAAATTAAGGTTAAAATAAATGTTTGAAAGTTGTTTTCCCTGGCACCATACAGCCAGTGCTGGTTGTTCTATCTTATAATATGTAAATTGTTACAAAAGTTGAAAGTGAAACGGAAAAAAACAAAAAACCGTTTTAATTTCAATAATAGTATAATAATTTAATTCCAGAAATCAACTGGTATATCCCAATTTACACGAGGCAATTCTGTAAGTTAAGCTGATTACCTTTTAGACTTCGTGGTAATGTTTACATATGTGTTTACAAATGTGTGTATACTCTCAAATAAAAATACGAGTGATTTAAGCAATTATTTTGTGCTGTGTGAACAGCGAAGAAATTTCAAGGAGAAAATTGTATCAATATTTTCAATCAAAATTGCTTCGTGTAAATTGGGACTATGTTTTGTTATTGTTACTAAAAACATGTAACTTTTTAAGCGACTCAACTTGAACATCACACTGCAACATATATCAAAGTAACTCGAATTTCATGGTTTTACCTTCAAAAAATACATAAACTTTAACAAACATCTGAGGGTTAATTAAATTTTTGTAAATTGTAGAAAGTACACACAGATTACATATGAAATCTCATATCGATCACTGAAATCACAGTCGTAGACACATGAGTATTTGAGAGGTATTTTAGAATGCACTTTAAAACGACCCATTTACAAAATTTATTTGATGACATTCGTATTACTAAATTAAATAACTCCGTTTTAGTTATACGCTTTTAAATTACATAAATAACTTCTCCATATGTGTGTATTCATTTCATTTGTTTATTATTTATTTATAGTCTAAATTAGTGTAAATGTTAAGTGATTCGTTTTGATAAATTTTTATTTTGTCTGCTGCAATAGAAAAATTTTAAATTTATTAAAGTATACAAACGTTTGTCCACATCTTTCCACAGTATTTAATAAGTTTTTGGCCATGACTTATACAAAAATGTAAAACATTTTTGTAATATTTTTTTCATATTCCGCTTCTTTAATAACCAAACAACATTGTATTTGAATATTAAGTGGTTTATTAACAAGAACTTTGTTTAAAAAAAAAAAAAAAACATAAAATAAAACAAAAAAAATCATTCAAATTTCTGTTGTATTGGAAATAGTAATGTTTGACAAATACGCGACGCGACTTGCTTTTTTTTTATTAAAATTTTTAATCACATTTTGTCAATATGGTGGCTTTGAGTTTTAGGACTCTAATACTAATCTAATCATCAATACTAGACAAAAATTTAGTTCTCAATATCTCCCGATAGCGTGATCTATTAATCCTAACTACATTTTCAGCCTAAACAAATAGCGCAAACATAGCCCTCCAGACCACATACATACATTGAAACATTCAGCATTATTGAGACTACTCAATAATTGCTCTTGGAATTTTAGAAGTCCAAATGCAGTAATTTTACCAAAAAAAAATCCTTAATTTTCAACAGTAACATGTTACACGAAAACAGCTGAGCTACCAAAAACAGTCTTGCCATAAAGAAAGTTGCTAAAAAAAAATCACCCTTTAATATCATGATTATTTTATTGTATAGGCCCACGAATTTCATAGTGAATTTTCGAACAAAAATGTCAAAACTTTAATATTATTCCATTATGCCCCAGTTCTTTCTGAAGAAATCCCATTTAAATACAGATATTTTCTCGTATATATTCAGCCTTATTATGAGTGTCGTTTTCTTTTTACGACAACGACTCTTTCGTAATAGATTAAAGATAAAATTAAGTTTATTTCTTTAATCTATTACGAAACAGTCGTTGTCCTAAACAGAAAACGACACTCATAATAAGGCTGAATGTAATTAAATTTGTAGTTTCTTAGAAAAGCATTTAAATAAACAAATATTTTTTTACAAAAAAAAAAAAACTCATATAAGTAAACGTGTTTTTATTTTACTTAAATACTCAAGTCACTCATTGTTTAAAATTGACTTATAATTAATGGCCTTTAAATAAATAAATTAAAAAATAAAATGGAAATGTGATGTGCTGCTTTGCTTGTTTATTTTTAAGTAATTGTTAAAAAATTATGCATTTAGTATAAAAAAACAAAAACTTATAAAACATGTTCACATAAAATCCGTGTGATCGGACAGAAGCGCAAACTTTAGTTATTTCCAACTTATTCCTTATCAAATGTTATAATTCTTAAGGTAAGCACAAAAGAAGACGTAACTACTAAATAAAATATATTTGAACTCGTTTATTTATAAAAAAAAATTTATTTACGACAGGACACAACACACATCTAGTTTTATTTTATTTGCTGATGTTTGATCTTGCAAAACTCTTGTAAGAGTAAATAACGTGAAACAAATTTGTGCTAAAACAAGTGGTTACTTTTTTTCTTAGTAAATATTTGCTAATTGACGAAAAATTGCATAAGTGCAAAGTGAATATACATAATAAAGTTAAAATCTTAAAAGTCCTACAATTCGATTGCAAACTACGCACAATTGAACATGTTTATTAAATTTATTTAAACAAATTAATATGTAATGAAATTTTAAACAAAATATAATCTTGGCTGATTATCATTTCAATAGGATAACTAAACTCTTATTAGTTTATGATTCATTTTTATTCAAAGCTCTTGATCTATAAAGAATTTTATTTTAATATTGGACACAAACATAACACAAATATTTTAAATTCAAAATACCATATAAGATAAACCTTTTTTTGGAGAAATCTGGTAACTCTATGCCTGAGTGAACGTGTTTTAATTTGACGGCTAATCATTTTTTTTAATTATTTAACTTAATTTGCTGCTAAAAATTACAAAATTACAATATTTGTTATTCTGTAATAACATAAATAATCATTAAATCAATGTGTGTACCTGAATACTGAAAATAAATTAGAAATTTTACGTTTAATTTGCTTGAATTACTGTTGCTGTTGCTGCGTAATTACTGCCGCCATTTTTTGCTGTTTATCTGGAATTCCTTAAAATGCCTATCACTAAATTACAATATAAATGTGGAAATTGTCAAGATGTTATTAACAAGACTCAATCCAGCGTACAATGCAAATCCTGTGCTAATTGGTTCCATGTATCTTGTGCTGGGTTAAATGATAAAGCTATTTCATCATTAAAAGATTACAAGTCTTTATCGTTTTTCTGTAAATCTTGTGGAAATGATTCTTCGTCTGGAATAAATTTGTTACGGCAGGAGTTTAGTGCGCTGAATTTGAAGCTCGATTCATTTATTGATAAAGCTAATAATGAACAAGCAGCAATTTCTAAAACATTAGCTGATACAGTTGCTAGCTTTAAAGCTGAAATAGCTAGTTGTCTCAAAGACATGAAGACCGAAATTGTTGATTGCAACAAACTTATAAGTTATATTGATTCCTCTACCACTAAGAAAATTACTGATTTGGAGACTGAAAATAACATTTTGCATAGGAGAATTAATAGAGGTGATATTGTTGTTAGTGGTCTACCAGATGGACTTGATGACCTTATCACGCCAATAACCAAAATTGGTTCTATCTTTAATATAGAGATTTCCCCTTATAACATAAATTATTCATGTTATATTAACAATCGGAAAGCTGTGTTATATAAATTTAATAATGTTTTTGTACGTGACAATATTATGAAGGCATACTTTAAGACTAGGTCCTTAAAAATATGTGATGTAATTGGTGGTGAGATTGATATGCGCCTATATTTAAATGATCATTTTTCTCCTGCGGCTAGCAAATTAAATTATATTTGTAAGAAATTATTGCATAAAAAAATCATCACTAAATATAAAATTTTAAATACTGATGTTGTTAAAGCTAAGCTATTAATGGTTGATGGTAAACAAATTGTTTATAATTTTTCAGAATGTACTTCTCTTCTTAATGAATAATCTTTCTATTATATATATCATTATAATTACTATTTGAATTTTTGTTATTATTATTTTTATAATAGTTGTGTTTTTGTTTTGCTAACGCTCATATTAAATTCATACAAATTTTATTCTAGTATACGTTAAGAGTCAACATTTAAATTATACATGTTAACTTCTACGTATATTAATATGCTCCCAATTTGAAAATAAAATCACATTTATGAAAATTATTAAAGCCAAAAACTTAAATAACTTAAATTAGAACAAATTAATTAAATAAGTGAAGTGACAAAATCAAATAAATGTTAGCAACATAACACAGCTATTATGCCTAAGCATCAAATTTTATTTTTTTTATCGATCTCATATATTCTATGATTAGCTGTTTAATTAATTAATGAGAATTTGAAAATAATTAATGTTTTTTTTAATATTTATAATTATATATATTTTTCCTTTAGCTTTTTGGTTCCCCACCTCATTGTTTTGTATTTATTTTAATGTCTCTTAATTGTAATATTGGTCCGGTATTCAGTAGCAAATCTGATATTGACGCAATTCTGCGTCCTTATGAAAATAAATTCAATATTGCCCATCTCAATTGCCAAAGCATCAGGCCATCTGCAAATTTTTCTAAAGTTGATGAACTTAGATCTATATTGGTTGGATCATATTTTAGTATTTTTGCTGTTACGGAGACTTGGCTAAAGCCACACGTATCTAATCGGGCTGTTGAGATTCCTGGCTATAAATTCTGCCGCAATGATCGCTTAAACTCAAGAGGTGGTGGTGTTGGTATGTATGTATCTATTGGTCTTAAATACAAAATAGTTTTTAGGTCTTCTGAGCCTGGTATTTGTGAATCCATCTTTATTGAAGTTGTTTCTAATGGATATAAATTGTTGTTTGGAGTTGTTTATTTGCCTTATGGTGATCTTTGTTCATTTGAGAACTCTCATTATGATTTGTTTCTAGGTTATTCCAATATTGTCGTGGTTGGAGATTTTAACTGTAACATGTACGACACATCTAAATCCTGTAACATGCGGACTATGTGTTCAAGAAATAATTTATCTGTCGTTCATAATTCTAGACCCACCCACTTAGATATTACACATGGATCTACTTCATTAATTGATTTTTGGTTGGTTAGTAGTAGTTGTTGGACTGAGTATTCTTATCAATTTCAATGTCCCTTAATTTCTCACCATGCATTAATATTGGCCTCATTCGATATAACCTGTGATAAAACAATTGAATTTATAGAATATCGGGATTTTGAAGCTACAAATTGGAATGAAGTTCATTCCTTTTTGGCTAGTTTTGATTTTTCTGCCTTTTCTTTGGGTAATGCTGATGAAATGTGCTCTTCCCTAACAACTTTGTTTGATATTCTTCTTACCTTTGTTCCTTTAGTTAAAAGAAATGTTTTTAAAGATAAGTCTAATTGGATGAATTCTAAACACATTTTATATGCAAAATCTATTAGTATATTGGCTTACCGTTCCTATATGATTCACCGCTCTGAAACCAACTGGAAAATCTATTGTAAGTACCGTAACAAAGCTAAGTCAGTCATTAGAAAGGCTAAGAGAGAATATTTTTCTAAAACATTTCATAATATGGATGTTCGTACTATATGGAGAACGTTAAAAGCTCATGGTTGTTTGAATAATGATTTTGATAATTATCTTGGTGATGCGAATGTCATTAATGATTTTTTTGCTGGTAATGGTGGTGGTATTTTGGAGAGTTTGGCGTTTGATGACTTTGTCGAATCCCCAAATCGTTTCTCTTTTCATTGTGTTTCAGAATTAGAGGTCATTGATGCTCTTGCTAAAGTTCGGTCACAGTCATTAGGGATTGATAATGTTCCAATTCGCATGATTAAAATGGTATTTCCTTTTTTGTCTAATTATATTCTTCATTTTTTAAATACTATCTTAACCACTTCAATTTTTCCACAGGCTTGGAAAATTGCTCGTGTAACTCCTATTCCTAAATCTCGCGTAATAAGTCAGCCTGGAGACCTAAGACCTATTTCTATTCTTCCGGCTTTGTCCAAGGTTCTTGAACACATAATGAAACAGCAAATATTGGATTCTGCAATTTTAAATTTTAGTGATAGTCAATACGCTTTTCGTAGAGGCTATAGTTCTACGCTGATGGTTGTTGATCTTACTGATCACATTCGTAAATGTATTAATGATAAAAAACTAAGTGTCCTTGTCTCTCTAGATCTTACTAATGCTTTTGGTTCTATTTGTCATTCTATGATGATAAGGAAACTCAAAGATGAATACAACTTTTCTAAATCAGCTTGTAAACTTATATTCTCGTATTTGGTTGGTAGATCCCAATATGTGGACTACAATGGAACTACTTCTTCTCTGCGTGTTTTGTCAACTGGTGTTCCTCAAGGTTCCGTTTTAGGTCCCCTACTTTTCACGTTATATATAAATAGCCTTTCTGATTTGGTTACCTCATCCTTATGTAAGACCTTTATTTTTGCTGATGATGTTTTCTTACTTTTCAATAGCCAAATTGACTTTAGTGATGTTTTACAGAGCAATATCGATTTTTGTTTGGATAGAGTATGTGAGTGGACTTCTTTCAATTCATTATCTATTAACCCTGCAAAGTCTAAAGCGATTATGTTTGGTCCAACTAGTCGTTTCTTTCCTGACATTAATATAGTTTTGGGTGACGTTCAAATAGCCTTAGTTGATCGTATTAAGTGTCTAGGTATACTTTTGGATAGCAAATTCTCTTTTGATCCCCACATAGATATGGTTTATGGAAAAATTTGTGGTACATTACGTAAAATTTATTCTACTAATTTATATTTACCATTGCGAATTAGGTATAATTTGGCTCACGCTTTAATTTTTTCACAAATCTTATATGGTCTTGAGGTTTACTCTGGTACTGGCTCTATTCGATTGAGAAGGATTTTTCGTATTTTTAACATAATAGTGCGTTTTGTTTATAATGTTAGACGCTATGAACATATTACGAACTTTGCTATTCGTTTTCTTGGATGTACTTTTAATAACTTTATTAAATGTCGCAATTTGCTTTTGTTTTATAAAATTATAAAGAATGCCAAACCTCCTCGGTTATGCAGAACTTTTGTTTTCACACGATCTACTAGAAATCCCCAAATAAATTTACCAAGAATCTCAACATCTTTTTTTGAAAAATCTTTTATTGTGCGGATAGCAAGACTCTGGAACTTTTTGCCTGTTACCTTACGTATTTTTTCTTGTTCTAACAATGCCTTTCGTTTAAAAATCTTAGACTTTTTAAATACTCATGTATAGCTACTGACGGACAATAGTATAATTATATATTTATTAATACATATTTTTTAATGTGGCTGGGGAGCCTTAATCTAAGTGATAAATTCTTTTGTTTTTATTGAATTTGAAGTGAATTGTAAATAGTTATTTATTTTATCTTTCATTAATTAAATTAAAGGAATTATTTACTTGTAATATTATTATTTTGGCCTATAAGGCTTGATATTACATAAATGAATAAATAAATAAATAAATAAATAAATAAACCTTTTTTTAATTATAAATTAGAGTGTTGGAAAATATAATCAAAACAGCATCCTTATTTGTAATGATGCTTAGAAGAATCACTTGAAAACGAAGAACTTTGTTAGTTCTAACTGTCAAACTACTGATGATCTTATGGTGAATCTGTACTGATGTTCACAAGTTAATTGCTTAAATTTTATAACAATTTTAATTTGCTCGGAAAAATAATCACCCCTATCGTAAATAACAAGTGGAATTTTTGTTCTCATGAAATTTTTATTCCCCTCGAAGTGAAAATGCTATCGTGAATCTCCTGTGAAATGTTTAATGTTTATCTGTTTCAAATAAAGAAAACTATTAACGCACAGTGAATGTAAATGAGAAAAAGAAATTTAAAATAAATA